>OX387424.1:2767941-4192941 GCA_947563755.1 Lochmaea crataegi
GTGATAAAATCATTATTTCGCCTTCAAATAGATTCATGAAATTTTCGAAAATCCACTTGTCAAAACAAAAAATACTCATAACTCGACAAATAGGAAAGATAGAACGTTCTAGTCTCCACCAATCGATAGAGGGGACAATTTTACATATTTTAGTGAATTTTGAGTCCATATTTCGGAGGATTATGGGAGTTAGAAAAAATCAATTTGTATCGCAAAATATTTCCATAGCTACCCCCTTTGTTCTAAATTTTCGAGAAAAAAAATTATAAAAAATGCTAAAAATTCGTAAAGAGGGGTTTTTTTGACCAAAAAATCGACTGGCACAATCAGTTTTGTGATAAAATCATTATTTCGCCTTCAAATAGAGTCATGAAATTTTCGAAAATCCACTTTTCAAAACAAAAAGTACTCATAACTCGACTAATAGGAAAGATAGAACGTTCTAGTCTTCACCAATCGATAGAGGGGACAATTTTACATATTTCAGTGAATTTTGAGTCCATATTTCCAAGGATTTAGGGAGTTAGAAAAAATCAATTTGTATCGCAAAAAATTTCCATAGCTACCCCCTTTGTTCTAAATTTTCGACAAAAAAATTATAAAAAATGCCAAAAATTCGTAAAGAAGGGTTTTTTTGACCGAAAAATCGACTGGCACAATCAGTTTTGTGATAAAATCATTATTTCGCCTTCAAATAGATTCATGAAATTTTCGAAAATCCACTTGTCAAAACAAAAAATACTCATAACTCGACAAATAGGAAAGATAGAACGTTCTAGTCTTCACCAATCGATAGAGGGGACAATTTTACATATTTTAGTGAATTTTGAGTCCATATTTCGGAGGATTATGGGAGTTAGAAAAAATCAATTTGTATCGCAAAATATTTCCATAGCTACCCCCTTTGTTCTAAATTTTCGACAAAAAAATTATAAAAAATGCTAAAAATTCGTAAAGAGGGGTTTTTTTGACCAAAAAATCGACTGGCACAATCAGTTTTGTGATAAAATCATTATTTCGCCTTCAAATAGAGTCATGAAATTTTCGAAAATCCACTTTTCAAAACAAAAAGTACTCATAACTCGACTAATAGGAAAGATAGAACGTTCTAGTCTTCACCAATCGGAAGAGGGGACAATTTTACATATATTAGTGAATTTTGAGTCCATATTTCCAAGGATTTAGGGAGTTAGAAAAAATCAATTTGTATCGCAAAATATTTCCATACCTACCCCCTTTGTTCTGAATTTTCGACAATAAAATTATAGAAAATTCTCAAAATTCGTGAAGAAGGGTTTTTTGGGCCGAAAAATCGACTGGCACAATCAGTTTTGTTATAAAATCATTATTTCGCCTTCAAATAGAGTCATGAAATTTTCGAAAATCCACTTTCAAAACAAAAAATACTCATAACTCGACTAATAGGAAAGATAGAACGTTCTAGTCTTCACCAATCGATAGAGGGGACAATTTTACATATTGAAGTGAATTTTGAGTCCATATTCCTGAGGATTGGGGGAGTTAGAAAAAAGCAATTTGTATCGCAAAATATTTCCATACACTACCCCTTTGTTCTAAATTTTCGACAAAAAAAAAATTGCTAAGAATCCGTAAAGAGGGGTTTTTTGGGCCGACAAATCGACTGGCACAATCAGTTTTGTGATAAAATCATTATTTCGCCTTCAAATAGAGTCATGAAATTTTCGGAAATCCACTTTTCAAAACAAAAAGTAATCATTACTCGACTAATAGGAAAGATAGAACCTTTAAGTCTTCACCAATCGATAGAGAGGACAATTCTACATATTTAAGTGAATTTTGAGTCCATATTTCCGAGGATTAGGGGAGTTAGAAAAAAGCAATTTGTATCGCAAAATATTTCCATACCTACCCCCTTTGTTCTAAATTTTCGACAAAAAAATTATAAAATATGCTGAAACTTCGTGAAGAGGGGTTTATTGGGCCGACAAATCGACTGGCACAATCAGTTTTGTGATAAAATCATTATTTCGCCTTCAAATAGAGTCATGAATTTTTCGAAAATCCACTTTTCAAAAAAAAAGTACTCATTACTCGACCAATAGGAAAGATAGAACGTTCTAGTCTTCACCAATCGAAAGAGGGGACAATTTTACATATTTTAGTGAATTTTGAGTCCATATTTCCAAGGATTAAGGGAGTTAGAAAAAATCAATTTGTATCGCAAAATATTTCCATACCTACCCCCTTTGTTCTGAATTTTCGACAATAAAATTATAAAAAATTCTCAAAATTCGTGAAGAAGGGTTTTTTGGGCCGAAAAATCGACTGGCACAATCAGTTTTGTAATAAAATCATTATTTCGCCTTCAAATAGAGCCATGAAATTTTCGAAAATCCACTTTTCAAAACAAAAAATACTCATAACTCGACAAATAGGAGAGATAGAACGTTCTAGTCTCCACCAATCGAAAGAGGGGACAATTTTACATATTTTAGTGAATTTTGAGTCCACATTTCCAAGGATTAAGGGAGTTAGAAAAAATCAATTTGTATCGCAAAATATTTCCATACCTACCCCCTTTGTTCTGAATTTTCGACAATAAAATTATAAAAAATTCTCAAAATTCGTGAAGAAGGGTTTTTTGGGCCGAAAAATCGACTGGCACAATCAGTTTTGTGATAAAATCATTATTTCGCCTTCAAATAGAGTCATGAATTTTTCGAAAATCCACTTTTCAAAACAAAAAGTACTCATTACTCGACCAATAGGAAAGATAGAACGTTCTAGTCTTCACCAATCGAAAGAGGGGACAATTTTACATATTTTAGTGAATTTTGAGTCCATATTTCCAAGGATTAAGGGAGTTAGAAAAAATCAATTTGTATCGCAAAATATTTCCATACCTAACCCCTTTGTTCTGAATTTTCGACAATAAAATTATAAAAAATTCTCAAAATTCGTAAAGAGGGGTTTTTTGGGCCGACAAATCGACTGGCACAATCAGTTTTGTGATAAAATCATTATTTCGCCTTAAAAAAAGTCATGAACATTTCGAAAATCCACTTTCAAAACAAAAAATACTCATAACTCGACAAATAGGAAAGATAGAACGTTCTAGTCTTCACCAATCGATAGAGGGGACAATTTTACATATTTTAGTGAATTTTGAGTCCATATTGCCAAGGATTATGGGAGTTAGAAAAAATCAATTTGTATCGCAAAATATTTCCATAGCTACCCCCTTTGTTCTAAATTTTCGACAAAAAAATTATAAAAAATGCTAAAAATTCGTAAAGAGGGGTTTTTTAGACCAAAAAATCGACTGGCACAATCAGTTTTGTGATAAAATCATTATTTCGCCTTCAAATAGAGTCATGAATTTTTCGAAAATCCACTTTTCAAAACAAAAAGTACTCATTACTCGACCAATAGGAAAGATAGAACGTTCTAGTCTTCACCAATCGAAAGAGGGGACAATTTTACATATTTTAGTGAATTTTGAGTCCATATTTCCAAGGATTAAGGGAGTTAGAAAAAATCAATTTGTATCGCAAAATATTTCCATACCTACCCCCTTTGTTCTAAATTTTCGACAAAAAAATTATAAAATATGCTGAAACTTCGTGAAGAGGGGTTTTTTGGGCCGACAAATCGACTGGCACAATCAGTTTTGTGATAAAATCATTATTTCGCCTTAAAAAACGTCATGAAATTTTCGAAAATCCACTTTTCAAAACAAAAAGTACTCATTACTCGACCAATAGGAAAGATAGAATGTTCTAGTCTTCACCAATCGATAGAGGGGACAATTTTACATATTTTAGTGAATTTTGAGTCCATATTTCCAAGGATTATGGGAGTTAGAAAAAATCGATTTGTATCGCAAAATATTTCCATAGCTACCCCCTTTGTTCTAAATTTTCGACAAAAAAATTATAAAAAATGCAAAAAATTCGTAAAGAGGGGTTTTTTTGGCCAAAAAATCGACTGGCACAATCAGTTTTGTGATAAAATCATTATTTCGCCTTCAAATAGAGTCATGAAATTTTCGAAAATCCACTTTTTAAAACAAAAAATACTCATAACTCGACTAATAGGAAAGATAGAACCTTTAAGTCTTCACCAATCGATAGAGAGGACAATTTTACATATTTGAGTGAATTTTGAGTCCATATTCCTGAGGATTGGGGGAGTTAGAAAAAAGCAATTTGTATCGCAAAATATTTCCATAGCTACCCCCTTTGTTCTAAATTTTCGACAAAAAAATTATAAAAAATGCTAAAAACTCGTATAGAGGGGTTTTTTTGGCCAAAAAATCGACTGGCACAATCAGTTTTGTGATAAAATCATTATTTCGCCTTCAAATAGAGTCATGAATTTTTCGAAAATCCACTTTTCAAAACAAAAAGTACTCATTACTCGACCAATAGGAAAGATAGAACGTTCTAGTCTTCACCAATCGAAAGAGGGGACAATTTTACATATTTTAGTGAATTTTGAGTCCATATTTCCAAGGATTAAGGGAGTTAGAAAAAATCAATTTGTATCGCAAAATATTTCCATACCTACCCCCTTTGTTCTAAATTTTCGACAAAAAAATTATAAAATATGCTGAAACTTCGTGAAGAGGGGTTTTTTGGGCCGACAAATCGACTGGCACAATCAGTTTTGTGATAAAATCATTATTTCGCCTTAAAAAACGTCATGAAATTTTCGAAAATCCACTTTTCAAAACAAAAAGTACTCATTACTCGACCAATAGGAAAGATAGAATGTTCTAGTCTTCACCAATCGATAGAGGGGACAATTTTACATATTTTAGTGAATTTTGAGTCCATATTTCCAAGGATTATGGGAGTTAGAAAAAATCGATTTGTATCGCAAAATATTTCCATAGCTACCCCCTTTGTTCTAAATTTTCGACAAAAAAATTATAAAAAATGCAAAAAATTCGTAAAGAGGGGTTTTTTTGGCCAAAAAATCGACTGGCACAATCAGTTTTGTGATAAAATCATTATTTCGCCTTCAAATAGAGTCATGAAATTTTCGAAAATCCACTTTTCAAAACAAAAAGTACTCATAACTCGACTAATAGGAAAGATAGAACGTTCTAGTCTTCACCAATCGATAGAGGGGACAATTTTACATATTTAAGTGAATTTTGAGTCCATGTTTCCGAGGATTAGGGGAGTTAGAAAAAAGCAATTTGTATCGCAAAATATTTCCATACCTATCCCCTTTGTTCTAAATTTTCGACAAAAAAATTATAAAAAATGCTAAAAATTCGTAAAGAGGGGTTTTTAGACCAAAAAATCGACTGGCACAATCAGTTTTGTGATAAAATCATTATTTCGCCTTCAAATAGAGTCATGAAATTTTCGAAAATCCACTTTTTAAAACAAAAAATACTCATAACTCGACTAATAGGAAAGATAGAACCTTTAAGTCTTCACCAATCGATAGAGAGGACAATTTTACATATTTGAGTGAATTTTGAGTCCATATTCCTGAGGATTGGGGGAGTTAGAAAAAAGCAATTTGTATCGCAAAATATTTCCATAGCTACCCCCTTTATTCTAAATTTTCGACAAAAAAATTATAAAAAATGCTAAAAACTAGTAAAGAGGGGTTTTTTTGGCCAAAAAATCGACTGGCACAATCAGTTTTGTGATAAAATCATTATTTCGCCTTCAAATAGAGTCATGAATTTTTCGAAAATCCACTTTTCAAAACAAAAAGTACTCATTACTCGACCAATAGGAAAGATAGAACGTTCTAGTCTTCACCAATCGAAAGAGGGGACAATTTTACATATTTTAGTGAATTTTGAGTCCATATTTCCAAGGATTAAGGGAGTTAGAAAAAATCAATTTGTATCGCAAAATATTTCCATACCTACCCCCTTTGTTCTAAATTTTCGACAAAAAAATTATAAAATATACTGAAACTTCGTGAAGAGGGGTTTTTTGGGCCGACAAATCGACTGGCACAATCAGTTTTGTGATAAAATCATTATTTCGCCTTAAAAAACGTCATGAAATTTTCGAAAATCCACTTTTCAAAACAAAAAGTACTCATTTCTCGACCAATAGGAAAGATAGAATGTTCTAGTCTTCACCAATCGATAGAGGGGACAATTTTACATGTTTTAGTGAATTTTGAGTCCATATTTCCAAGGATTATGGGAGTTAGAAAACATCAATTTGTATCGCAAAATATTTCCATAGCTACCCCCTTTGTTCTAAATTTTCGACAAAAAAATTATAAAAAATGCAAAAAATTCGTAAAGAGGGGTTTTTTTGGCCAAAAAATCGACTGGCACAATCAGTTTTGTGATAAAATCATTATTTCGCCTTCAAATAGAGTCATGAAATTTTCGAAAATCCACTTTTCAAAACAAAAAGTACTCATAACTCGACTAATAGGAAAGATAGAACGTTCTAGTCTTCACCAATCGATAGAGGGGACAATTTTACATATTTAAGTGAATTTTGAGTCCATGTTTCCGAGGATTAGGGGAGTTAGAAAAAAGCAATTTGTATCGCAAAATATTTCCATACCTATCCCCTTTGTTCTAAATTTTCGACAAAAAAATTATAAAAAATGCTAAAAATTCGTGAAGAGGGGTTTTTTGGGCCAACAAATCGACTAGCACAATCAGTTTTGTGATAAAATCATTATTTCGCCTTCAAATAGAGTCATGAAATTTTCGGAAATCCACTTTTCAAAACAAAAAGTACTCATAACTCGACTAATAGGAAAGATAGAACGTTCTAGTCTTCACCAATCGATAGAGGGGACAATTTTACATATTTAAGTGAATTTTGAGTCCATATTCCTGAGGATTGGGGGAGTTAGAAAAAAGCAATTTGTATCGCAAAATATTTCCATACACTACCCCTTTGTTCTAAATTTTCGACAAAAAAAAAATTGCTAAGAATCCGTAAAGAGGGGTTTTTTGGGCCGACAAATCGACTGGCACAATCAGTTTTGTGATAAAATCATTATTTCGCCTTCAAATAGAGTCATGAAATTTTCGGAAATCCACTTTTCAAAACAAAAAGTAATCATTACTCGACTAATAGGAAAGATAGAACCTTTAAGTCTTCACCAATCGATAGAGAGGACAATTCTACATATTTAAGTGAATTTTGAGTCCATATTTCCGAGGATTAGGGGAGTTAGAAAAAAGCAATTTGTATCGCAAAATATTTCCATAAATTTTCGACAAAAAAAAATAAAAATTGCTAAAAATCCGTAAAAGGGGGGTTTTTTGGGCCGGAAAATCGACTAGCACAATCAGTTTTGTGATAAAATCAGTATTTCGCCTTCAAATAGAGTCATGAAATTTTCGGAAATCCACTTTTCAAAACAAAAAGTACTCATAACTCGACTAATAGGAAAGATAGAACCTTTAAGTCTTCACCAATCGATAGAGAGGACAATTTTACATATTTGAGTGAATTTTGAGTCCATATTCCTGAGGATTGGGGGAGTTAGAAAAAAGCAATTTGTATCGCAAAATATTTCCATACACTACCCCTTTGTTCTAAATTTTCGACAAAAAAAAAGTTGCTAAAAATCCGTAAAGAGGGGTTTTTTGGGCCGACAAATCGACTGGCACAATCAGTTTTGTGATAAAATCATTATTTCGCCTTAAAAAACGTCATGAAATTTTCGAAAATCCACTTTTCAAAACAAAAAGTACTCATTACTCGACCAATAGGAAAGATAGAATGTTCTAGTCTTCACCAATCGATAGAGGGGACAATTTTACATATTTTAGTGAATTTTGAGTCCATATTTCCAAGGATTATGGGAGTTAGAAAAAATCGATTTGTATCGCAAAATATTTCCATAGCTACCCCCTTTGTTCTAAATTTTCGACAAAAAAATTATAAAAAATGCAAAAAATTCGTAAAGAGGGGTTTTTTTGGCCAAAAAATCGACTGGCACAATCAGTTTTGTGATAAAATCATTATTTCGCCTTCAAATAGAGTCATGAAATTTTCGAAAATCCACTTTTCAAAACAAAAAGTACTCATAACTCGACTAATAGGAAAGATAGAACGTTCTAGTCTTCACCAATCGATAGAGGGGACAATTTTACATATTTAAGTGAATTTTGAGTCCATGTTTCCGAGGATTAGGGGAGTTAGAAAAAAGCAATTTGTATCGCAAAATATTTCCATACCTATCCCCTTTGTTCTAAATTTTCGACAAAAAAATTATAAAAAATGCTAAAAATTCGTAAAGAGGGGTTTTTTAGACCAAAAAATCGACTGGCACAATCAGTTTTGTGATAAAATCATTATTTCGCCTTCAAATAGAGTCATGAAATTTTCGAAAATCCACTTTTTAAAACAAAAAATACTCATAACTCGACTAATAGGAAAGATAGAACCTTTAAGTCTTCACCAATCGATAGAGAGGACAATTTTACATATTTGAGTGAATTTTGAGTCCATATTCCTGAGGATTGGGGGAGTTAGAAAAAAGCAATTTGTATCGCAAAATATTTCCATAGCTACCCCCTTTGTTCTAAATTTTCGACAAAAAAATTATAAAAAATGCTAAAAACTAGTAAAGAGGGGTTTTTTTGGCCAAAAAATCGACTGGCACAATCAGTTTTGTGATAAAATCATTATTTCGCCTTCAAATAGAGTCATGAATTTTTCGAAAATCCACTTTTCAAAACAAAAAGTACTCATTACTCGACCAATAGGAAAGATAGAACGTTCTAGTCTTCACCAATCGAAAGAGGGGACAATTTTACATATTTTAGTGAATTTTGAGTCCATATTTCCAAGGATTAAGGGAGTTAGAAAAAATCAATTTGTATCGCAAAATATTTCCATACCTACCCCCTTTGTTCTAAATTTTCGACAAAAAAATTATAAAATATACTGAAACTTCGTGAAGAGGGGTTTTTTGGGCCGACAAATCGACTGGCACAATCAGTTTTGTGATAAAATCATTATTTCGCCTTAAAAAACGTCATGAAATTTTCGAAAATCCACTTTTCAAAACAAAAAGTACTCATTTCTCGACCAATAGGAAAGATAGAATGTTCTAGTCTTCACCAATCGATAGAGGGGACAATTTTACATGTTTTAGTGAATTTTGAGTCCATATTTCCAAGGATTATGGGAGTTAGAAAACATCAATTTGTATCGCAAAATATTTCCATAGCTACCCCCTTTGTTCTAAATTTTCGACAAAAAAATTATAAAAAATGCAAAAAATTCGTAAAGAGGGGTTTTTTTGGCCAAAAAATCGACTGGCACAATCAGTTTTGTGATAAAATCATTATTTCGCCTTCAAATAGAGTCATGAAATTTTCGAAAATCCACTTTTCAAAACAAAAAGTACTCATAACTCGACTAATAGGAAAGATAGAACGTTCTAGTCCTCACCAATCGATAGAGGGGACAATTTTACATATTTAAGTGAATTTTGAGTCCATGTTTCCGAGGATTAGGGGAGTTAGAAAAAAGCAATTTGTATCGCAAAATATTTCCATACCTATCCCCTTTGTTCTAAATTTTCGACAAAAAAATTATAAAAAATGCTAAAAATTCGTGAAGAGGGGTTTTTTGGGCCAACAAATCGACTAGCACAATCAGTTTTGTGATAAAATCATTATTTCGCCTTCAAATAGAGTCATGAAATTTTCGGAAATCCACTTTTCAAAACAAAAAGTACTCATAACTCGACTAATAGGAAAGATAGAACGTTCTAGTCTTCACCAATCGATAGAGGGGACAATTTTACATATTTAAGTGAATTTTGAGTCCATATTCCTGAGGATTGGGGGAGTTAGAAAAAAGCAATTTGTATCGCAAAATATTTCCATACACTACCCCTTTGTTCTAAATTTTCGACAAAAAAAAAATTGCTAAGAATCCGTAAAGAGGGGTTTTTTGGGCCGACAAATCGACTGGCACAATCAGTTTTGTGATAAAATCATTATTTCGCCTTCAAATAGAGTCATGAAATTTTCGGAAATCCACTTTTCAAAACAAAAAGTAATCATTACTCGACTAATAGGAAAGATAGAACCTTTAAGTCTTCACCAATCGATAGAGAGGACAATTCTACATATTTAAGTGAATTTTGAGTCCATATTTCCGAGGATTAGGGGAGTTAGAAAAAAGCAATTTGTATCGCAAAATATTTCCATAAATTTTCGACAAAAAAAAATAAAAATTGCTAAAAATCCGTAAAAGGGGGGTTTTTTGGGCCGGAAAATCGACTAGCACAATCAGTTTTGTGATAAAATCAGTATTTCGCCTTCAAATAGAGTCATGAAATTTTCGGAAATCCACTTTTCAAAACAAAAAGTACTCATAACTCGACTAATAGGAAAGATAGAACCTTTAAGTCTTCACCAATCGATAGAGAGGACAATTTTACATATTTGAGTGAATTTTGAGTCCATATTCCTGAGGATTGGGGGAGTTAGAAAAAAGCAATTTGTATCGCAAAATATTTCCATACACTACCCCTTTGTTCTAAATTTTCGACAAAAAAAAAGTTGCTAAAAATCCGTAAAGAGGGGTTTTTTGGGCCGACAAATCGACTGGCACAATCAGTTTTGTGATAAAATCATTATTTCGCCTTCAAATAGAGTCATGAAATTTTCGGAAATCCACTTTTCAAAACAAAAAGTACTCATAACTCGACTAATAGGAAAGATAGAACCTTTAAGTCTTCACCAATCGATAGAGAGGACAATTTCACATATTTATGTGAATTTTGAGTCCATATTCCTGAGGATTAGGGGAGTTAGAAAAAAGCAATTTGTATCGCAAAATATTTCCATAAATTTTCGACAAAAAAAAAATAAAAATTGCTAAAAATCCGTAAAAGGGGGGTTTTTTGGGCCGGAAAATCGACTAGCACAATCAGTTTTGTGATAAAATCATTATTTCGCCTTCAAATAGAGTCATGAAATTTTCGGAAATCCACTTTTCAAAACAAAAAATACTCATAACTCGACAAATAGGAGAGATAGAACGTTCTAGTCTTCACCAATCGATAGAGGGAACAATTTTA
Source organism: Lochmaea crataegi (assembly GCA_947563755.1). Classification (NCBI taxonomy): domain Eukaryota; kingdom Metazoa; phylum Arthropoda; class Insecta; order Coleoptera; family Chrysomelidae; genus Lochmaea; species Lochmaea crataegi. The sequence continues at coordinate 2,778,982 of OX387424.1, forward strand.
CATATTTTAGTGAATTTTGAGTCCATATTCCTGAGGATTGGGGGAGTTAGAAAAAAGCAATTTGTATCGCAAAATATTTCCATACACTACCCCTTTGTTCTAAATTTTCGACAAAAAAAAATAAAAATTGCTAAAAATCCGTAAAGAGGGTTTTTTTGGGCCGACAGCTCGACTGGCACAATCAGTTTTGTGATAAAATCATTATTTCGCCTTCAAATAGAGTCATGAAATTTTCGAAAATCCACTTTTTAAAACAAAAAATACTCATAACTCGACAAATAGGAAAGATAGAACGTTCTAGTCTTCACCAATCGATAGAGGAAACAATTTTACATATTTAAGTGAATTTTGAGTCCATATTTCTCGGGATTAGGGGAGTTAGAAAAAAGCAATTTGTATCGCAAAATATTTCCATACCTACCCCTTTGTTCTAAATTTTCGACAAAAAAATTATAAAAAATGCTGAAACTTCGTAAAGAGGGGTTTTTTGGGCCGACAAATCGACTGGCATAATCAGTTTTGTGATAAAATCATTATTTCGCCTTCAAATAGAGTCATGAAATTTTCGAAAATCCACTTTTCAAAACAAAAAATACTCATAACTCGACAAATAGGAAAGATAGAACGTTCTAGTCTTCACCAATCGATAGAGGGAACAATTTTACATATTTTAGTGAATTTTGAGTCCATATTTCCGAGGATTAGGGGAGTTAGAAAAAAGCAATTTGTATCGCAAAATATTTCCATACCTACCACTTTGTTCTAAATTTTCGACAAAAAAAAAATAAAAATTGCTAAAACTCCGTAAAGAGGGTTTTTTTGGGCCGGAAAATCGACTGGCACAATCAGTTTTGTGATAAAATCATTATTTCGCCTTAATGTAAATTTTAAATTCTTCATGATTGTTTAATCAATGTGTTGTCGACTTTTCAATTTGGTTTCTTATACATACTTGGCGAGTATTGCACTGATGATGGCCTAATAGCCGAAAGCGCTCTGCAATTTTTTTAAAATTAAATTATTTCACACAGAATACACTGTTTTCTTGACAAATTAGAGACAAGCTATTGTTTTTTTTTAATGTGTAGGAAAAAGCCTCCAAATTAACATACTAAAAGTGCCATTCGATCATACTATGACAAATATGAAAAAAATGTCCGCCATCTTGTTTATTCTTATTTTTATGAAATAGCTTTTTTATTTATGTACTTACCAAAAATTACTTGTAGCTCAAAAGATAAAAAAGTTACAGCTTCCTAAATATTGGTACGTTAAAAATAAATAAAAAATGTGTATTAAAAGTTACTTAAGTAACATATTTTTCTTTTATAAATAAATTTAATATATTTTTCACTAAATGTCTGCTATATCTTCATCGTCTACTTCAAAAATAGTATTAACACAAGTAATTCCACAGCATTGGCCACACTTTGGGGAACACCTAATGCCTAACTTTTTACAAGAACAATTCCGTACACACGCACTTTCTTTGCAGTTACAAAAAAACTTGTTTTAGTCTGACGGTGCTACTTCTTGTTTTGTCTTGATGGAAATTTGGGTCACCAACACCTCTGCCACTTTTTATCCATCCCCATGTGTATCCCGAAACTGAATGCAAAAACAAAATTTTGTCTTCAACTGGACCAAGGCAATTTTGTAGTTTCGATATATTTGTAAATCTATCATATGTTCCTGCTTTGCCAGGACGAAGCAATTATAAGTTGCCTTGGTTGCAATAGTGTAGTGCCAAAACCATTATATCAGTATCTTCCGAAACTTGGGTCACAAACTCATTTTTAGAGCATAACTCTACAGCTGTCAAGCAAACTAAGACATCTGCATCTCTTTCAGCCTGATAAGCTGTTACTCCTTTTTCATGAAAAAAGTTCTTGAGCAGGGCAATAAATTTTTTCTTATTATCATTATTTCTTAAAAATTCTTCCTGTGTGGAAGGAAGTGTAGTATCTAGATTGATAAGATCAATGACACGGCTTTGCTTTGAACGTACTTTTTGCAGTTGGCCTTTAGTCGAAATATGTGTTTCGTCGTATCCATCAAAGACAACAACGCAGTTTGTGCCATAACAATGTATTGCATAATTTACGTATTGTATATCTCTATAGGTAGCTGGACTTTGCCAGACTGCTTTATGTAAAAGGCGTGTTCTTAGGCGCGTGCTTTTCTGGTGGAGAGGTAGAATCAAATTCTTTTAATAGTTGTGATTTTGTACCACTTCAACTGAAATAGATAACATTTTTTATAAATTGTTATGCACCTAAATAAAAGTGTCTAATTCCTAACCTAACCTAACCTAAATAAAAGTGTCTAATTCGTTGATAAATACCTCTTCCCTTGTATTTTTGAAAATTTTATAACTTAAAATCAAAAAATAATTTTGTAGTTTATATATAATAAAAAACTTTCAACGCCCTAGTATATATTTTTTATTTCTAAACATATTAACAAAAAATGAAAAAAATCAAGATGGCCGTCATTTTTTTCTTACTTGTCTTGCATTTGCTAAATGGGACTTTTGGTATGTTATAGTACAAGTCACTATGTACCGATATCAGCCAAAACTAGCTTGTCTCTAATTTGTTCAACCTTACCCTATTGTAAGTTGCCAAGTTTACTGAACTAATTGGTTTTAGGATGGTTTTGTACATAAGCATCTTATTTTCCATTGTTAACTGTGAACGTCTGCCGATTAGCCACTTCATATTTTGAAGTTTTAGCTTTAGTTGTGTTTTTTTTAGCTTGTATATGTTTCTTCCTAGTTAACTTTTGGTCCAAGTGTAGTCCGAGATATTTGACTTCTCTTTTCACTGGAATCGGCATATTGTTAATGGTCACTTGCGGACAGACACTTCGTTTTGTCGTGAACGTGATTTGTGCGGATTTGTCATTATTGACTTTCATTCTCCACTGATGTAGCCATTCTTGTAGAAGATTTAGGTGGTATTGTAACTTTTCGGATGCTCTTGTAGGGTCTATATCTGAAGACATTATTGCAGTATCATCTGCGAAGGTAGCGATTGGAGTATCGTCGGTAGTTGGAATATCAACAGTATACATAAGTTATAGATAAGGGCCAAGGACACCTCCTTGGGGAACGCCTGATTTTAGGGGTTGATAATTAGATAAGGAGGTTTGGACTTTGACTTGTATGTATCTATTACAGGTTCCAGGTTTGACACAGTCATTCAAAAAAAATTCCAAAGACCACTGAAAATGAACGTGATCTTTCTTATTAGTTTTGAAAACCAGTAGCGTGACTAAGGGAAAATTATGGTCGACCTGAATTTCACTTAGAGTCAAAGCTCGTTTATTACAAAAAAATCAACACTCTGTATCTCATTAACGACAAAACTTATCATACTTGTTTATAGGAACTTTTAGTCTTAAAATTGAAAAACGAATTGCCCACAACCATGTTTCAGATTACTTTGGAAACACCCTGTATATACAATGATCGAAAATAGAAGATTTACATATAAAATGACAAAATTTGAAAAGTAGGTGAAGCTTTACAATATAACACTTTACTTTACTTTGTCGTAAATTCTTATAACTTATCTATTTACTCCATCATCCAGGAACTAAATTATCCGGGACTTATCTATACCGGGAACTGTATATATCAGGAACATTCAAGGAACTGAATCCAGAGAACTATGTATACCAGAAACACTTTATTCCGGGAACTATAAAGTCCGGGAACTATATCTTGAGGGTATTTACTCCAGAAAACTGTGTATTCCGGGAAACTTACTTCAGGGAACCGTGTATTCCAGGGAACTGTGCTGGAATGAAGTTTTTTTTGGTACAAAAAAAGTTAAAAATTTGAATATATCGGGATATCGGTCTAGGATATATACATTTATTTATCAATCAGCTCAATGATTCTTTCTGGACAAATATCTATTTAATTTAAGGAAAATTGCAAGAAAATGAAAAAAATATTAGGTACCTTTATCAAGGATATATAAGAAATTCAATTTATATATTGTTATGGATTTTATGGAATCGTGATAAGATTGTATCAAATTAAATTTAAGATCACGTTTGTTAGAATATAAATTCAAATTATTTTATATTAACAATGAAATTTATAATTATTTTTAACAATTTTGATACATCCTGTATACATATTTTGTATAAGGACGAATGTCAACATTTTATATCTAAAGGCTGATTCATTATAATAATTATTTGGAGTATAATGTCAATAGGGTATACAATCGGAAGGTAATATTTGTATGTCACTATTGTAAATCATATAAGTTTGAATATTAAATTTTATAATGTTATTAACGAGTGGTAATGAATCTCTGATTTTGTATAATTTGTGAATTTTAGATAGTAATATTGTAAATAAATATTTCATAGAAATATATCAAGAAAATGTCAAAGTAAAAATTTAAGTACTTACCCGAAATATTAAATATTGGTTGGTAAGATGTGTTGAAAAGGAAGTGGAAATTAAAAAAAAAATAAGAAGGACGTTGTTAAGGGGAAACTAGGGAGTTGTTGACTGGGAAGGCAGGAAGCGTCAGATAATTCCGGTTTGGTGTAAATTTCTTTCCTGGTAGAAAAAACCAGAAGGAAAGAGTTGTGTATTAAGTGCCAGAACGAGGTCTACGGGCGAGTTGTGGTATATCTGTCCACGTTAGGACAACCTATCCATGCATATGGTGAGATAACCAATTTATTAATATATTGAATTTGCGATCCAGTGAATTTTGTTCGAGCTATATATCATAATTGATTAAATAATAAATATTTGGAGGAGTTGAATGCTGTGGCCAGGAGCTGAAAGAAAATGAGAACTGTTACGGTTCTTATTTACAACAATTGGTTTGCTTCACGAAATTGAGGTTATAATAGAAAAACTAACGCATTGAAAGTGATTAAGAGTGTATAAAGAACTTACGTTAAATTTGATATCAAATTTTCTAATATTCGCATGATACTGAAGTAAGTGATATTAATATTTGATTTAGGTTACCTCCTCACATTACTGCGAGGAAAATTGATCAGCTGTTTAAACGGAGCGTAATTCGAAGTTGTGCGAATATTAGTGGTAAGAGTATTTCACAGTTTTATTATTGTCAACATGACAAATTGTTATGTTATACTGTTGCTTGTACTAATTCATTTCATTGTTTAATTCCATATTGACTTTTAAAATTGTTTATCAAATCAGAATCAGAGTATATCACTATTTCATTTCTGACGTACAAGTATACATAAATTAAATAATAAGATTGGAACGCCATCTACGAACCGACATCTATATTATCCTTGAAACACGACCTTGAGGTAAGTAGTCGAATCTCTTTTTGAGAAGCTGTGGCAAAAGTATAGAATTCTATTAGACAAATAAAACGAACCCAACACGTTGACAACTATCATAACAAAATATTTGACATAACTCAAACAACTTAAACAAATAATACAAATTAACAAACACATAAGAGAAGCAGCTAAAGTCTTCAAAATATCAACTGCTACTTTGTCACTACATGTTAGAGCACATCGTAATAATAACGGGGAAGAATTTTTGTACAAAAATAATCTGGACGTAAAGAAAATTTTTTCGTTTAGTGAAGTATATTATCACTGTTGCAAAAATGCATTATGGATTAACAAGAAAAGGTGTGCGAGAACTTGCATCTAAATTTGCAGAAGGAAATAATAAGAAAGTGCCACAAAACTGGGAACAGGAAAAACTGGCAGGTGTAGAATGGATGCGTCACTTTATGAAGCGGTATTAGAATGAGCTATCTAAAAGAAAACCGGAAGCGAAGAGTAACTAACTTTAATAGATCCAACGTTGACAAGTTTTTCTCCAACATAGAGAACGTTTAAAGACGATTTAACGTTATTCTTCCAAAGAGGATTTGGAATATAGACGAAACTGTTTAAGCAGCACCAAAAATAGTAGCACCTAAAGGTATAAAATAAATAGGAAGCACGACATCAGCAGAACGAGGACAGCTAATCACTGTAATCTGCGGAATAAGTGCTACATACCGCCCTTTATAATTTTTCCCAGGGAAAATTTTAAATAGTATATGATACATGGAGCGCTACCTAAACCCATCTGGATGGTCAAATGAACAATTTGTGAAATTCATGGAGCACCCGAAGAACGGGATCAAGATAATTACATTCCCTCCCCATACTAGCCATCGGTTACAGCCACTAGATATTAGCATATTTGGTCCCTTTAAAACTTTTGATAACCAAGGTTTGGATGAAATTTATAATGTAGTTGAAGTAATAGGAACTGCTTTTCCTAGCTTTTCCAACCACTAACATTTGTAGTGGTTTTAAAAATAACGGAAACTATCCTCTGAATAAAGGAATTTTCGGCAAAGATCAGTTCTTACCTTCTTCGGTAACTGATAGACCAATGTCGGAGGCTGGAGACCAACCACTTGCTGGACCTTCATCAAGACCAAAAGAAATTAGAATATATATAGAAGACAAAGTGATCCCGGTACCTTCATCAAGCCCAGATGAATTGAGAACCATCAAGAAATCCGATTTTCCCTCGACGTTCATATTTCCAGGAGCAATTAGACCTTTTCCAAAGGTAACAGCTCAGAAGAAAAGAAAAAGGGCCGCTGGAGCTACAAAAATGTTAACTGATACGCCAAAGAGGGAAGAACTCCTACGTAAAACGCAAGTAAAACAAGAAAAGGAAGAAAATAAAAAGTTGTTTGAACAAAAAAGGAAGCAGGTAACTAAGACGTTGGTTAGGAGACGCTCCAGCAGCAGTAGCAATGACGATGAAGTTTTCTACGAGGAAAAAAGCGATGTTGAAGGGTATATGAAATTGATATGAATTTTTAATTTATGGTGTTGATATGTATTCTAATTTATTTGTTATAATATATTTATTTGGGCGCCAATTATTATGAATTTTAATTTAAATGTCAGTGATATCATACATCACTCACCTTTTATGATGACTCTTCACCTCAGGTTGGGATCATGGGCCTAATGCTCACTTAGTTTCTTTTTATTGATTTATATTTAACATATCCTCAGGCCGGTCCTGTGTCCTTGCCCTTGAATAATAGGAACTTTCTAATTGTGAAGCAGTTTTGCCAACTTTATAGGAAGAAAACTCTTTATATTCGAAATTTATGAAAAATATTTTTTTAAATTTATTTATTCTCTATTGTGCGGCGTATTTATACAGAATTGATAAATAAGAACATAAGGAAAAATTCAAAACACTTATCTAAATGATCTTTCTCTCAACGTTCACACTAAATGAAGTTTTTATATCTAATAAATATATGAAATTATGCAACTCTTTTTACATGTAACACTAAAAACCAAACACAAAACAGAACATCTGTTTCTAACAGATATCAAGTTCTGGATTTATTCACACGCACGTAAGTTTAATAATTTAATTTATAGTTTATAGAATACCTTTTATCTTGTATTACTTTTTGAAAATTGGATAATTACTTCTTTTCTGTGTTTTAGACCTTTCTGGGTCTTGGAGTCCCTCGTAGAAGTGGCTTCGATATGGCTTCGAGGTCGGCTTGGGAAGATTTTCAGTTCTGCTTAGCTCTCGGAGTTTTCACTCATAGTTTATTTGAGGAATTTAATATTTACAGAGGTTATTTAACATCTGTTTTTAACAGGTACTTGTAAGGAAGGTTAGTAACACAAATTCACTTTATAGTTTCACCTTTTAACATAACGTAGTCTAATTTTAAATATTATCAGATTCCTCAGATAACGCCAACGATGGTGACATAGATCTAGTACCGCCAACCACGAATGACGTGGCAGTTGGAGATTTTGTGCTAGTCTCTTTTAAGGGAAAATTTTGAATTTGAATTGATCACTATGTGGGTTGCCTTTCTAGAAATAAGTTTTCGATAAATTTTTTTAAGAAAAAGGCTTTAACCAACCATTCAGGTTTGCAATTAGATGGGACGACATAACTTGCAGACCGGTTTCAGCGTATCTGCGCCCCATCAGTACAAGGTAGATATCCTCCGCCCGAGAGCTCTAAGAGCCTAATCCTGTTGTCCCATTTAATTGCAAACAAGAATGGTTGGTTAAATCTTGTAGATGATACCGACTCCGTTTGACTTAGAAGTGTAATTCAATGTCTGTCGAAGTAGTTGTTTCTTCTTAGTTGAGCGGTAACTCCATACAGTGAATTGAAAATATAGAAAGAAAAAATATGAATCTTTTTTATCGTTTTATTCGACATTTTTTATATTTTAATACAGCGTAATTTCCATTCTATAAATTTCGATTGAAACATTTTTTTTACTTTAAATTGAAATTTAAAAGTTTTCGTACGTTTTTTGATTAAGCGAATAAAAACTTGTGTCAGTCCCTGTATATTCTTGTGTGTCCGTGAAACAACACTATTTTTTATGTACATCGACTACTTAGGAGTATTTAACTCCTCACTCGTCTTCTTTCCTAAATTACCTCATGGTCCATAAAGAAAAGATTGCAAGCAATCAAAAAGTGTTTCTGCAGGGTCATTACGGCAAAAAAATCCAATTTCAAACTGATAATAACCACTAACCATGCGGATCGGAACAAAGGATTTAGTTTGCGTTTTTCTTTACGCTCGAGTTTATAAGAATTGTAAGAATTATTAACCTTTTTTTTTTAGTTGTTTTAGAGTTTTTAAAGTACGAGCCGTTTATTATATAGAATTTTGTTCCTTAGAAGAATTACGGATACGGTTTAAAAAAAAAGCTGAAATGTAAGTTTCCTTATGAGGACTGCTAAGAAAAATTCAGAATCTGATATGAAGCAACCGTTGATGTTACTGAAGCAAAATACTTAGGACTGCCTATATAATTACATAGTAAACGAATGGCACATAATATAGGTACATAGAGGCTTTATTTTTTTCTATGTGGAATAAAATGATAAAACAGGTCGGATTTACCAAAATTAAATCGACACGTCCTGTATCGCCTCAAATACAATAGGGTCGTAAAATTCGCCACAATGGTTAAGGATTCATTCATATGATAAGCCGGTGGCCAGTGTCGTGCAGTCAGTTTAAGGCTTTTGCCGAGTAGGGATGGGTCTTACAGTTTTTTTTATTATGTTAAATAATTTTGTATTGGGATAAATTTATATACTTATTTGGATTTTTCTATTACACAAAAGTATAAAAGTATAGGCTGAAGTATGTTTGGTAGGTATTTAATAAATTACAAAAAAGAATCCTAAAGATCTAAAAGTTATATAAAATGCTAAAGATAAAGATAATAATTATTTAAAAAAAGTCAAAAACAAATATTCTTTATGCTGCTTTATTAAAAAGAAGAAGTCACATACAAAATTGTGAAAAATTAAGAAGGGCAATGATTGAAATTATAAATAAAATTTGTTTTTATATTCTCAAAAAATAGATATAGATTCTCCAACGCGCTGCGCTACCGAGACTCGTAGGCAAGTTTTGCGGAATCATGAACATAAAGTATTGCTGAAGTCAAATTATAATTGTAAAAATCGTTAAATTAAAATAACAATTCACTGATTTCTACCATTTTGCAAAATACAGAGGGTGTTCTTTAATTAAACGCTAAAATTTATACTTATATAATAGAATATAGTTTAGGTCGTCAATGCCGTATAAGTTATTTCATTGATGACGTACCATAACCTCACTTTTACTTTTCCACCCTAGGGAGGAAAAGTACGACTTTGCTCCCTACAATGAGGCCAGGAAATGTATACTTTGGATAGAGGTAGGCGGAAAGATTATGTTTCTTATTCGTTTTTTTCAAGATGGATTGTTGATAAATTAATTCCAACTTCCGTTTCGAATTATAAAAGGATATTCCCTCAAAAATAACAACACAAAGTTCCCTGAAATTTGGAGACGAGCGATAATTATCCCTACTATCAAGCCACAGAAATCTTCACTGTTATCTGTATCATATAGACCAATATCACTAACATACAATACATGGTCACCACTGATTTAGCAGTACAATTAACGAATTTCTAATTAAGTCGAAAAAATGTCGATAAGCCATCATTGTCCTTCGAAATACTACAATTGATTATATTGTTACGAAGTCACCAATTCAAAGCACGTTTTTCAGAACATTCCAGAAAGACCGTTTTGTTTACGCATATGACGAGCGTGGAGAATTCAAGAATTGATAAAGATTATATATACCCGGGTTTTTGAGTGAGTTGACAATTAGTGAAAAAAAAGACAAAGAGTTAGCTCACAGACAATTTACAGAAGTTCTTAGTAATCGGACAGTGAATGAAATAGAGAAGATAAATAGTGTAATATTCAAGAGGTAAAAATAAATTAGAACTATTATTCCGAGTGTAAATAAATTAGTAGACATTAAGTAAAGTGCGTATATAAATTAAGTTTAAGAAATAAATCGATGGTAATTAGCCATAGAAGTGTGTATAATTTTATCCCACCGGTAAAAATCATTTAAATAAATAACAAAGTTGGATAACGACTAAACAAGAATAAACAAAAATATTCGAAAACTTTTCGAGGAATTAAAACACGATCTAGAATAAAGATGTCTGACAATTACTCTGGTTTTGGTCTGACCACCCTGTATACTCATTACCACACATTTTAACACAGCACTTAATAGCACTTTGATTTGAAAATTGTGGTTAACTATTGTAAGACGGCAAAATAAAAATAAAAACTATACGAGATAAATTGTAATGACAATAAAATATTTTTTCTGTGAAAAGTAGGAATATTTTGTATTCATTTATATTGTTAGTTTAGTATTTCATAGAATGTTTAAAGTGTTTATATTACGTGAAACAATTCGCTTTACTACAGTTTTGTCATCATTAGGTTAAATAAGAATTGCGCGATGTCCAAATATAGATTAAGAAGGAATCAAAAGTAAATCAGTTTATGCTTAGTATTGTTTTTTAAACGATACATTTATCGTATAATAAGCTGCGTTAACGAATAAAATTAAGAATTGGGACGGTGGAATTCAGCTTTTAAAGAATTCCATTCTTCAAAAAAGTGAAAAATAATCTCATATATAGGGTGATTCATTTATAGGCGTACACAAAGAGGGACAGGAGGGGCATTGGTCAATAATTTCCTAATTACTAAACAAAACATGGAAGAATCAATCAATCAAGTTAAAAACTCAAACTTATACCTACCTACATAATATTAAACAATACACTTATTCCTAACCATATTTTACTATTTATGATCAAAAATACAAAAGTATTTTGCTATATTTAAAGACAACTTTATGGGAATCTTTGAAGTCCTTCAAAAACTATCAGAAGTCGGCAATTCTGCAACTAAAAAGATGGCATTTCAGCTTTATAGTGCTTCAACAAGACCGGTATTTATTATTTCTCTATGTGTGATAGCAAAGTATTCTGCGCTTTTGGAACCTGCAGCCATTCATTCATTCATATATTTGAGTTGTGCTCATCAGCCCAGGCACTTGAACTGAATATTTGTACCATTTCCTTCCATTCCAGAAGCTTCGTGCCTTCTATAAAGGCCACTAGTTTGACTGGAGGAATTTTCAGTATTTGTGATGGTTGTATGAATTCCTCTCCAAAGTGCTTCCGTCTAAGTTCTTGTAAGTCCTCGCAGAAGCATAGTATGCGAGTAGGTGTTTCATCACCAAGTTCACATTTTCTGCACATAGGTTCACTCACTTTGCCCATTTTGTACTGTAACTGTCTTCAAATGTCTCTAACCCAGTTTCAGTAGCCTGGTTGAGAGTTCCTTGTCTACCTTGTTCAGTAAAATCTTTGTATGAAGGTGCCCTTATGTGACCTTCCATTTGAATTGGTGTTCCCTATCTAGCCAGTTCCCGATTTCCCCTCTTATGTAATCCGGACCTATGAAGTCTCCTTTAGAGCCTTCTTTAGCTAACTGGTCAGCCATTTCATTACCTGCAATCCCCTCATGTGCCGTCACCCATATTAGAGACACTTTGTTGTCTCTTGCCAGCCTGTTGAGGGATTCTTTGCAGATTTTCACCAGTCTAGATCTAGTTGTTGGATTACTGCTAGTCTTAAGCCTGTGGCCAATATCTTGCAATCTAAAAGTTTAGATTTATTGCAATGTTCAAATCATATTAAAAGAGTATTGGATGTAATTGAACCTCATCGCGAATCTGCAGAAGAAGTGCTGAACACTATATTAGCTGAAGCCAACACACATGCCGAAAAACTTGGAATAGAGTTACAGTTGCCAAGGATAGTAGGGCGACAGCCAAATCGTACGAACATTCCAGCTACCAACCTGCCAGAATACTGGAGAAGATCTTTGTTAATACCTTATTTGGTCTCTCTGATAATATCTGTTTTCCGTTCGAAACCTCCCAGCTTTCGAACTATTGTCAATACATCCGTTCGTTATGCTGAACTTCTCATTGATTGAATTTAAGATGCGCATTAAACAATTTTCGGAATTCTATCATTTAAACGGGCTTGTCGAAGAAACCGAATTATGGTATAACTTATGGAAAGACAAAAATATTAATAAAGAAGAGTTAATAAGTTTGGAAGTAGCAGAAGTGGTAAAGGAAATAGACTTTTTGTTTCTATCAACAAAAACTGCTCTACATATTTTGTTAGCATTGCCATGTACAAGAAGTACCGTAGAACGCTCTTTTAGTACTCAACGCAGAGATTTGAATTCTGCTTGACTCCTCTATTGCAATAATATAAGGTTGTATAGGTTATAAAGTGTATTTAAAAAGTTCTGACCTTTTGTTCCCCGTGTACTTTAAACCGCACAATTATTTCTTTTTTTAATTAGTTTTATGGATTTGTCATAGACCAATTAGCCAAACCCTTTTTTTACAGTAATTCTAAATAGATTATGTTAGTAATATGTGTGTCTGTTTTCCTTTTTTTTTATTTATTTATTTTCTTTCTATTTAAATTTTTTTTTCTATTTTCTTTTTATTAATTTTAAATCTTTTCGTCTTCTTATTTTATTTTTTTAATATTTTCGTCAACACACTTACAATTTATACTACGTCTGTATTGCTCACAAATTTTGTTAGTAGCTTACAATTTAATTTTTCACCATAATGTGATGTCGTGATTGTACAAACTCATGTAAATCCGAATATTATTACTAAATACTAAACAAAGACTTATTGGTAAGTTGATATAATTATTAATTATATCGTTGTATAGCAAGCAAGTCAATGCTTTTCTTGTACAATCTACATTCTAATATCATATGTAGCAAATCTCCGATATTGCCGCATGTACAATATTTATTGTCGTTTAATCCCATTCGGAATTGATATAGTGGGGTTAGGGCATGATGTGATCGTATTCTGTGTAATTAACATAATGAAGTGTCTTTTATTCTCTGATCTAAACCATCTCTTAGAAGGAATGGTATCTTGATAGTTGATATAATTTAGTCCAGTGATAGAATTTCGGTATCTTTCTTGCCAATTTTTTTTTGTTCTTCTTTAAATTTTTTGTTTAAGTCTCCATAGGTAACTTTATTATTCAAATTTATTCTGGAAGTTAGAGCTGATTTAGCTAAAGTGTCTGCCATTATATTTCCTTTTATGCTTGAATGCCCCTTTATCCATGCAATTGCCACCTTTTTGTTTTGGGATTTTATATCATAGTTATACTGCAGAATTTTTACTTCCATAGGTTAAAAAAACTCAAGAATTACTAAATATTTTAAATACTCTCTTAAAAAAACACACGAAAACCATAAAATTAAATAAAGATTATCAAAAACGACAAAATTGGATAACAGCAAGTATTGTCCAGTCAATAAATAATAAAAATAAAGTATATAAAGAATATCTACAAAATCCGAATGATGAGGGAAAAATAGAAATATACAGGGTTGGGATAGAGTATGGAACCAACAAATTTTTTTACACTAAACTCAGTATGTATGAATTCAAAATAACAAGCTCTTTCAAAATCTGTAAAAATATATGGGGTGTCCCATTTAAATTAAAGAAGTTGATGGCATTTCCGGTTAAACCGGAAGTATATTATTAAGAAAAAAATGTACATCAGATGCATTTTGTTCCATTGCACTTACCTGCAAATTTTCATAAATATCGTTCTTTTCGTTTAAAAGATATTTACTTTGTTCCATACTTTATCCCAACCCTGTATGTCAACTATCGTAAACAGGTAAACCAACTAATCAAAACGCAACTATTACCGAGCCGAAATACAAAGCAATTCAAATAATTCAAAATATCTATGGAATCTGGTGAACAAAAAAGATAAAGCAACAAATAGTATCAATGAAATAATTGCCAAGTCGGGCAAAAGAATTGGAGATAAAAAAGATATTGCAGAAGAATTTGATAATTACTTTGCTTCGGTAGGAGATAACCTAGCTCGAAAAATATCAATTCCGACAAATCCTCCCCCAAAACGAAAAATAAATTCTAATACTTTTTATTGGTTACCAGTATCTGAGGAAGAGATCAAGGAATTAATATCATCACTCAAAACAAACAAAGTAACGGGAAGAGATAACTTGAAAGCCGAGTTATTTAAAAAATTGCAGAGCGAGCTAACCAGGCCTTTGGCTAATCTTATAAATCTCATCCTTGCTAGTGGGGTTTGTCCTTCTACATTTAAAACCTCTGTTGTTACACCAATATATAAAAAAGATAAAAAAAAGATCAAATGTCCAATTATAGACCAATTTCCCTAATAACAACTTTGGTAAAAATAATGGAGAAAGCTGTAAAAAGAAGACTGATGGACTTTATAGATAAGCATCAATTATTGTCAGAGCGACAATTTGGATTTCAGAAAGGGTTATCAACGAATGATGCAATTAAGACCTTGGTTTCCTCAATCTATATCTCGATTGATAAAACTGAACCAATAGCGGTACTGTTCCTAGACTTAGCAAAGGCGTTTGATACTGTGAATCACTCACAACTATTAGACGTCCTAAATGATGCAGGGATACGGGGACTCCCATTGAAATTTTTCAAAGACTACTTAACTAACCGAAAACAACTAGTTAAGATAAATGGAGAACTCAGTAAGGAAAAAGTTATATCGGCTGGAGTTCCTCAAGGTACCGCATTGGGATCGGTTTTATTTAATCTATATATTAATGATATATTTTCTTTTAAATCTTAGGGAAAGGTAATCGACTTTGCAGATGACACTGCTGTGATATATAGAGATAATTCGTGGAACACCCTAAAAAATAAAATGGAAACTGATGTATAAAAATATTTGATATATTTAAACATAAAATTCTTACGGTTAACTATGAAAAAACTTATATTGTTCCGTTTACCAGTTATAAACATAAATTACCACTTTACGATAAAATCTCTATTACAAACAATAATATATCTATTAATATTTCTTTAAAATCCGAAATAAATTACCTTGTGGAAACAATAGACTCACATATAAGATGGACCTCACACCTATCTGGTATATCTAAGACGTTAAGGTTTTTATTATATAAATTTAAATATATTAGAACAATACAGCATCTAAAAATAATTTACCATGCTCTTGTGGAATCACGTCTTAGATATGCCGTCATAGGTTGGGGAGGAACAATGCAAAGTCATCTAGAACAAGTGGAAATCCTACAAAGAAGAATTTTAAAAATTATGTATTATAAAAATTTAAGATTTAACACAAATCTTCTTTTTAAAGAAGCACCTATATCTTGATAGTTTAATTATTCATTTATTCCAAAATCGCGCTAACCTGCAAACACCTGATCATCATTATCATACTAGAACTAAAACAAATAATTATATATACAAACAAATACTGCTAAAAAAAACTGTAGGTACAAGATATTTCGGTTTTTTAGCTCCACGATTATTCAACTTCCTACCTGATATATATATAAAATGTATACAAGAAAACTAAATTCAATCAATCTTTCAAAATCCATATTTAAAACATATATAAAATCATTAGAATCGAAAGATATAGAAAAGATTATTGAAAATTGACAACAAAATTTTTTTAAAGTAATATTTCTTAAATTAAAAATCAATGGAATAAACCACGTAGTGTATCCAAAAGTATTCCTTTTCATCACTTGTCATCCATGCTCAAACTCTATAGTCTTAATGGGTTACACTGATGAAAATACTTTTAGTTTTAGTGTTATGTATTATTCTTTTTTTTTAGTTTGAATTTTTACTACTTTTTTTATATGTATACAATTTGTGAATTCTTCTTTTAAGTAAACAGTATTATAGATAAAATCATTAGGATCAAAAGATATAGAAAAAATTGATAAAAAAAATTTTAAAATAAATATTTCTTGAATTAAAATCAATGGAATAAAACAAAGTAGCTTATCCAAAGGTATTCCTTTTCATAACTTGTCATCCATGCTCAACCTCTATGGTCTTAATGGGTTACACTGATGAAAATACTTTTGGTTTTACTGTTATGTATTATTGTTGTTTTTTTAGTTCAAATTTTTACTACTTTTTTATATGTATATCTACAATTTGTTAATTCTTCTAAATAAACGTTATTATTATATATATGTTAATTGTGTGGATCTATATAAATTATTAATCCTGTCTACTGCACTTTTGCTATCAGAGGAAATGATGAAGTTATCCTTGTTACTGTCTGTTATATATTTCAATGCTTGACTTATTGATATCATTTCTGCTTAATATGTTGTTGTCTCGTCTTGTCATTTTGTATGGCAGAAAGCTCTAAGAATGTTGAATGAATTTTCTGATTTTTTAATTACATTGTGAATACAGTCCTTCCATAGGAGTTTTCTATCCAAATGTAGTCCTAAGAATCTGACAGTGTTTTTTATTGGTAATGAATATGGTCCTAACTGCATGTTGCCTTGGGTTGTTTGAGTTTTTCTAGTAAATATGCAAATCTCCGAAAGTGACAGATTATGTTCCCTCAGCCATTCATGTGTCATATTAAAATCAACAAATAATTTTTTTTGGCATAATTCTATGGTTTTATCCTTAGTGTATATAACTATATCATCAGCAAATTATATTGTTTTGGAGTAGTTTAATGCTGTTTCCATATCAGATCTGTATAATATATACAGTAGAGGACTAAGAATACTCCCTTGAGGGAGTCCCACTCTTGCGCTTCTCGGAGAAGTAAATTGATGGTTGATTTTTATGTATTTCTGTTGGTCGGAGTATAATGATATTAAGAAAGAGCATAGTTTATCTGATAACCCTATTGATATTAGTTTACGGTGTAATGTAATTAAATTAACACTGTCGAATGCTGATAGGATATCTATAAACGCTGCAGTTGTGATGGATTTTTCGGTAAAATTTATTAATACATCAGAAACGAATGCAGTTATTGCTTCTAATGTAGATCTTGAATTTCGAAAAACAGATTGAGAGTCCGGAAGTGTATATATTGAAATGGTATTAAACAATCAAAACTACTTTAATAGTAAAAATATGAAAATTGGGAAAGAAAATAGTTGAAAAGTATCAGTCAATGATTATGAGACTTGAATCAACTCTATTTCTTGTTATAAAAAGGATTATAATAAAACAGAATGCTTTATAAGAAATCATATTAAATAGAAGTTTAGACATAAAAACAGAAAGACCTACCTTGAGTTAAACAAAATATAATATTTTTCACATAATTATATCAAGTAGCATTCAAATTAAATTTATAATTCTTCATTTAAAGTATTTTGAATAAGAAAAGCTTGTTTTTTTTCATACCAGATATGTATTACATACACCTGAAATTAAAATCATTAGTATACATAATATTTAATAATCAATAGAAATTATATTTTGGCAGAATTCTAACCTAAATTATAATTGAATGTCACTGTCAAGAAATTTTAGCCATATTTTTGCGATCTAGCGTCTTTAAGCGGATTGAAGCGATTCATTTTCGCGAATAAGTAATGACGTCACGCTTAAAAACGCTTGAAGCGGAATCTGGCGTGGTCGAGAGTGCGCCAGAAAACTTTGAAGCGGTTCAGCTGTTGTGCGTCATTTTGACAGAATAAATTAATAGAGAGTGGACCAATTGTGAGGAGCGGCTAATTGTAGGACCACCGAAAAAGCTGTATCCTCACTGAGCAACAGCATTAAAATCTCTCCTCCTTTTCATTCTAAATTCTAAGATCACAAATTTTAACAAAAGCAATATTATTTTATTTAGGTATATTAATATTATTTTGCTTACTGCAGTTTCAGAATCTCAGAAAGAAAAAAATAAACAAAGTAAAGTATGTATGTGTCGTGAGAGAAATGTCGTTGTGATATGTCAGAATATTGTTAGATATTTCCATTTTTGCGAGGTTAAGCGCGACGTCACCGTTATGACGTCACGCTTAAGCTACACTGTTAATCCGCTTAAAGACGCTAGATAGCAAAAATATGGCTTTTGGGGAAGACAGAACGGTCAGACAGAATCAAAGAATAATAATATCAGAAATGGTTGTTACGGAAATAAGGAATGATGTGTTGTGATTGGAGGAGTATAATAAAATTTTAAAACGTTTATTAAATGGAATTTAGAATTAGTTTATATAAAATATGTAATAGGAAAGATTTATTGGACATTTGTTATGAGTTTACATGAATACAAATAAAATTATTGATAGTAGAAAATTGTATATTAGATATTTAAGAGGTACTCATATTTTCAAGGATTTTTATGAACAAAGGACAATTTAAAGGGTTAAATTTGTGAAGTTATTAGTGATATACAGGATAGAAAGAATTACAATAGTGAAAAGGATAAATATTATAGCCTATAAACAAGAAATTATGAAATTTTGCAATTATGAAGAAAAAATCAAGTGCTTTGGAAATATGACATAGCAACGGGGGTCGTTGATTTAAAACAAACAGGAGAGTAGAGTTGGATTAGAAAGAAAGAAGTAAAAAAATTTGGATTTAAAAAGTAAAAATTTATATTAAAACTAAAGAAATTGGTTAGAAAGTTCTAAAAAGAACAAGAAAGGTTTAGTAAAATACCAAGAAATAATATAAAAGTTAAAACATACCTGTTAACTATAAACAAATTGGTCCAGCGTTCCAGGAGAATCAGAATCCTCAATCTTCCTGTTCAATCTCGTCTACATCATCAAATTTGCAAATCCTCTTCCAACCAGTTTGACAAATTAATGTCGAAAAAGGTTAGTCATATTCATTGGTACCAATTAAAATTTTATAAAAAACATATGCATTCTAAATATATCTGATGTACATCTAAAATATATTTCATATATAATTAATAATTGGCTTTGATAAAACTTAAACAAGAGCTCACCTTAGATTTAAAATTTTTCTTCATTGAATTATAGGTTAAGTAAATGTATATGTGTAATTGTCTCGTTTCTTTTGTAGTATTAGTTAAATTTGAATTGATATTCATGTAAATATCATATAAACGCAATTACAATTATTATTATTAAACTGTTTTGTTGGATTGATTTCCATTTTATTAGGTATAAGCAACAATTTTTTTTATATATGTGCCAATAGATATTCATTTGCTGTAAACTGAACTGTTTGCAACTCTCCACACTCAACATACACATCGACAGATACATCTGCTTCCTATTTCGGGTTGATTTTAAAATAATAAGAAAGGTTTGTCCATAGGCGTCACAAAATTTTATTAATACACATTTATTTAAATAATATATTGGAAGAATTAATTTATAAAAAGTTCATAAACAATCTTAATAAATTTTAAAAATAGGAATTGATTCAAGTCACATATATCTGTGAATAAACTAGCGCCAGAACTCAAAGAGAGTCAGAGTTTTCTTGTTCCCGATTTTCATTTGAACTAGCTGGAAAAAGGGCAAGTATAAAAATATTAAAAATTGTAATGAAAATTCAAAATTTAAAAATTAAATAAAAAATACAAATAAAACATTACAATATGTTCGCTTTCGAATCAATGTTCCAAACGGTTCTTGATAAGTCTCTCCAACATTTTCAGAATGCAAGATGATAACGATATTGGTCTGCATGTCTCTGGTTGCTCATATGGTTTTCCTGTTTTTTTTATTGGCAATACAATATATTCCTTCCAACTCCCTGGTAACGGAGACGTTCCATTCCAAGTAGAGTTGTATAAGCTTAGGAGGCTTTCTTTATGCTTGCATGGAAGATTGAATAGCATTGAGTAGGAAATGTTATCTTTATCTGGGGAGGTATTTTTTGTTTGTAATAGAGCTCTATCTAGTTCCCATCTGTCAAATTGTTTAATCAAGTGTGATGTATTTCTAGGTACAGTGGTCATTTCGGATTTTTCTTACTTTTTCTAGGTTATGTGGAGCCCAATCTGGTGATATTTTTCTATGAAATTCATCTATCCATATTGCGTTTGGATCGATTGGATTTTTATTTTGTTGGTTTCGGTTTTTATAGTTATTTAATTTTTTCCATACATCTGATATTGGAGTTTTTTGGTTGGGACTTTCACAGTACTTCTTCCACTTCTGTCTTTTGACTTGTTTAAAAGTTCTTTTGGCTATTGCATCAAGTCGTTTAAACCGCACAATTTAAAATTAATCTTTTACAGCCATTCGTCTGTAATGGTCGTCAAAGTGACAGCTGGGCGGGCATTTGGAATTTTTTTTTTCAATGGAAATGAGGGTCAAGTACTATCGTTTTGAAAGTCTTTTTATGCTCAATACATACCCCAGATTTGAAAACATGAGATTCAATAGTTTCAAAATAAAAACCAGTAATATCAGATTATAACAATCTTCTGTTAATTTGTTTACTACATACCAGGTGTCATTGTTAAGGATAGGATTGAGGAGGAAGTTGGTAGGAATGGGAGTTTTAGGGTAAACCCCGGGTTTGCGAAGGGGAAATGGCTAGGGAGGGCAGCTGGAGGAACAAGAAATTGGCCCTAGTCGTGTTCTTCGACGTCGGGAACGCGTTCAACAGTGTCAGCAAACTGGCGATGTTGAGCGCGTTGCTGAGACTTGGAGTGGGGGAGGGGTTGGTCAACCTGGTAGAGGACTACCTGACGGGGCGTGTGATAGTAGACTCTAGAGGGAGGAGGTATGAGACGGAGGCTGGAGTACCCCAGGGCTCGTTTTCTGGAGAGACGCTCTGGAAGTGTGTGTTTGATGAAGTTTTTGGGATAGTATGTGAAGAGGAATGTGAGATTACGGTGTATGCGGATGATGTGTGTCTGGTATGTACGGCAAAGGGAGAGGCGGAGATAGGAAGAAAGGCGGAGAGAATGTGTAAATATATTTTGGAGAAGATAGAGCGGCGCGGAATGGAAGTGGCGGAAGATAAGACGGTGGGGTTGCTAGTTAAGGGACGGAGCAAGACGAGGGAAGTGGGGGTGATGGTGAAGGAAAGAGGAGTTCGTATAGAGGAGTCTATGAAATACCTAAGGGGGTGTGGTTGGATAGCCAATTATGTTTGTTAGAGGCGGCAGAGAAGGGGAAGGTGAGGGCAGCATAGCTGGGGAAATTGATGTGTTCTGTGAAAGGGCCGGGAGAGTGGAAGAGGAGGGTAATTGGTAAGACGGTAGAGCAGAGTATGCTGTACGGTACGGCGGTGAGGATGAAAGAGCGGGGGTGAATCCGAAGGTATGGCCACTCCTGCGGGTGCCGAGAGAGATACTGCTGAGGGTGGTGCAGGGGTACAGGAGAGTGGCTAGATTGGCAGCAGCGGTGTTGGCAAGGACCTAACCACTGGACGTGATGGCTAGAGGCAGGAATAAACGCTGCGACCAGAGAGGAAATACAAGAATGGATGGATGAGGAAATGGAGAGAAGGTGAGATGAGTATCAGGGCGCGCTAAAAGGAGCGATTGGGAATAGGAGAGATTGGATGGACTGGAAATTCGGGGAGGTGAACTACTTCTTGACACAGGTGTTCACTGGACATAGATCGAGATTAGGGTACCTCCACAAGATTGGGAAAAGAGAGACTGGAGTGTGCGAGAGGTCTGAAGTGGAAAATGATGTGGGACTTGTGTTCAGATGCTGGAGGAACGAGTGCTGAACAAGGTGGAGATGAAACTAGGGGAGGCGGTGTATTGGGTTAACATTGTGGAGATAATGTTGAGGGGGAGGAGGAATGGTTGGAGATTAGTGGGGAGCATCATTAGGGAGAGAGAAGGAGGAGAAGGTGATAGTTATAGGGAGAAGACAACGGTGTGAGCGGAAAGTGTGCGAGGGACCACCGCCCGTCTCGAAGTATGCTAGGGTAGTGATTCCGGGGAGGGGGTGACGGCGAGTTTGAGGTGCGTTTGGTGTGTAGGCATCTCCTTGGGGATGAGTCCAACACTGTTTGGGTCCTGGACCCATTCGAACATGAGTTTCCCATCTCGGCCCAAAAAAAATCGACTGCTCCGTGAAAATATGCCAGGAAAAAATTTAACCTCAATAATGCATCTGGCATAATATACAATTCAGCCACAGCAACTCATGCTCGGGTATTGCCTATTAAATAAAAATAAAATATTAAGAAAAACGTCCTAAAAATTCGAAAGACGCTCGTTTTTGTTGTCACATGATATGAATAAAGTAAAGACTACTACATTTCCGTATCGCCTATTACCGACACAGTGAATATAGGGTTTTACGTTTTTACCTAATGGTGGTGTGTACCCAGGAGCGTGTTTATTATTATTTAAAAAAAGTAGCGAAACTAATTGTTTAATGAAGGAACAATATTTGCATATTGTATACTTTTTTTTTTAATTTCCTGCCGTACTGTAAATCCGGCAATGGTTTTTAACTTGAAATGGATTGCTTATATTTAAATTGTTAATGGCCTAGTAATTATCGTTGGCCATTTTGTGGTTACATGTTCGGAATAAATTGCGGATAAATTATATATGTGTTTCGAAAAGTGAACATTTACCCATGTGATTCAATTTATTTATATCGGATCGTTTTTATGGACTCTTCATCATGTCACTGTGATTTCACCAGGACCGAACTAAAGGACCGAGAGAATCTGCAAGTTGTATGGTGACATCTTGCAATGATTTTGTTCACGGTTAATTCAGCTAAAGTTTGTGAGAAGAATGACAAATAAAGTAGACTAGTCAATAATAATAGAGGGTTTCTATTATATATTTGGAATATAGAACAAAAAATATAGTCTATTTATTGTTTATTCTTCATAAATATTAATACACTTTTTCCATGACGAATGATGTACAAAAAAATGTACGTCAAAAATATAATCCAGGAAATTTTTCTTGTCTTCCTAAAATTAGATTTAGTCGTATGAAGCCAAATCGATGCTAAAAACTTGAACCGTGAGAGTGAAAAAACGCATTGAATATTTTCACAATTTCACAGAAAACAATCACGTCACTTGGAATCTTAGTCATTTGTAGCAGAGTGAATAATAGCGAGACATATTTTTTGCAAAACGTAGTGAATTTTCGAAGTATTTTGCTTTTGAATATTTTTATTAATTTAAATCAAAGCTTACCTATATATTAAAATTGGATGAAAAATATATATGAATAATTAAATGGTATCGTTACGTATTATTTGAATGAATGCTAATAAGTACGATACTGTTTTTTGCCGGTATTGTATCGTGTCACTGATGAACATAAATTATGTGAATATGAAGAAAGTACTTTTTGGATACCTCATAGCAATTTACGCTTTTAAAATTTATATCCAGAATCAGATAACATTTATTTATGCCATATCAGCAACCAAAAGTAACGTTAACATGCATGCTTTACATATACGGGGTCCTTAAAATACTTTTTTTTTAAATATTTTTCACTCTATTTCAACGTCAAAAACGTCAATGTAGAGAGAGAAAATCAGTCTAATGTCAGACGAAGCAAATACATCGAAAAATTAGTTTGGAGGAAGAATGAAGTATGTTGAGAATTTTGGAGCCGTTGACAATACTCTTTTCTGGAGTTTCGCTCTGAAGAAGATATTGATTGGCTCGGCACCACCAGTCAGAGGCTTAGAGTCCTCGGCACCTCAGGCTTCAGGTTTATTGAGATCTTGCTTATACCGTTCATGTGAAAAGACCAGTAGCCCTTAACAGGCTCAACAGTCTTTTCTCTAGGTGCTTCTTGGAGGAATCCTCTCTTGGTTTTCTCCTCTTCAATGCACAATCGACAGATAGGTTCCTTCCTATATATGAAAATTGTATGCATGTGTTTCCTTAGGGTAGATTGACCGGTGAGTAATCCCGCCACTTTCCTTATCTGGCCCCTGCTGGAGTTTGGTATTTCGTTAGTCAGCGACTCCGAGGGTTTTTTTACCAAACGTTTGCTGTGTTCCTGTTTTGGCACGTGTCTCCAGTACGTCTGATGTTTAGTTTGAATCCACCGAGATGTACAAACACGTGCAGCAGATTTTGATATTCCAAATACTGGTTCAGGACCAGAGAATGCAGTTTCAGACCCTAGCATTGCTAGTGTGTCTGCCTTTTGCTTACAATACCCTTGTATCCGGTACCCAGTTAAGAGTTCCTCTATTATGGTTTGCTAGGGTTAAAAGTTTTTGTAGGCAGTCTCAGACCAGTCTAAATCCGATCTGGGGACATGCTAAAGATTCCAGTGCTGCCTGACTATCTAAAAGTATGAGGATCTTTTGGCCTCTATGCCCCCCTTCGATTTTCATTTGCAAACATATGTCGATAGCGTAGATTTATGCCTGGAATACAGAAGAAAACTTCCCCAACGATGCTTGGACATTGTACTTGGGTCTGGCACCATGGACTCCAGCTCCTGTTCCTATGTCAGTTTTAGATCCGTCTGTATACCACACCAACGTTCCTTCCTGGCTGAATGCTTCCAGCCCATCCCAGTTTAGGTATAGTTGGTTGTCGTTAATTGTGTCCAACATGTTATCAAAGCGAGTTTGTGATAACATCTGTGATTCTGTGTTGGTTCCTTCGTGCCAATTCCCATTGCATTCCAGCCTGTATGCAGCCATTCTCGCTTCCGTCTTAACATGTAGAGCAAGAGGCGGAAGATTGGCTTCCATTGCTTCCATCGCACCCGTTATGCTCAGACAGGCAAGCCTCTGAAGTTTTGATAGCTCCACTTCGGCTTTCCTCTGATCTGTTTCTGTAGAAGATAACTTGGTTATTGAAACGCGCGTAAGATAGTGTAAAGTGTTGGTGTAGTGTGTGTAAACTGTGTTTAGAAGAAACGTCAAAGTAGAAAGAGGCAATTGTACAGGTACAGACGAAGCAAATAAATTGGAAAATGGGTTTGAGAATAATAGTAAAGTCGAAAACAAAATAAAATATTTTACAAAAAGCGTGTGTGCTCGATGTCAAGTTCTCGTATTTTTAAATCAGAATATATTAGGTCAAACTAATTACCTTGTGGTGGAAAACGCAATCCCAATGCTGGAGGATGGGGAAAGCTTGAGCTCACTTAGGTATGTGAAGACGGATATAAGGGAAAGAAGAAAGGAATTATTGGAAGAGTGGGGATGGAGGTGGATGACGGTCGAGGCAGAGAATGTGAGGAAGAAAGTAAGAGAGGAGATAGAAAGGGGGCTTGGACAAGATGTGGATGAATTGTACGATGTGATACAGGGCTGTAAAAGAGAGGGAAAGAGGGTCAATAGGCGTGAGCGGCGGGCTAATTACTGTGGAATGAGGAAATAGAGGAGCTGTGGAGGGAATGTAAGAAAGAACGAAGACGGATGCTGAGTGGAAGAGGAAGGAGAGAGGGAAAATGGGGGATACAAAGAGAAGAAGAAGGAAGAGGAGCGAAGGGTGGAGAGGGAAAAAGGGGGAAGTGGGAAGAGTTACTGGTGGAATTGGAAAACAATCCATGGGGAAAGGCATATAAGATAGCGGTGAAGAGGATGGGTGGAAATAGGAACGAGGTGCTAGAGGAGGATTGGGAGAAGGAGATTATAGAGAAATTGTTCACAGGGGGAGAAGGAGTGGGGGACAGAATTCGAGAAATCCAGAATACTAGGGGGTAGGGAAAATGAGGGATAGATGGCCTAAAAAGTGATATGATGACAATGGGGAGTACTTCTGGGAACTATTCAACAGGGTACTGAGGGAGGAGGAGTGCCCGGAAGGATGGAAGGTGGCCAGGGTGATACTGATGAAGAAGGCGGGTAGAGAGGGGAAGCCCCTTGGGTTTGAGTCCAGCACTGTTTGGGTCTTGGACCAATTCGAACATGAGTTTCCCATCTCGGCCCGAAAAAAAAAAATGCAGGGAAAACAATCAGGATCTGAATGAGGGTTGGAGGGGTTGAAAGGAATGAGGAATGATGTTCACAAAAAAAGTTGGAGGTAATTGAAAAATCTACAACTTTTGTTACCGATACATCTGTCATCTTGGCAGCTTCATTCAGAGAGCGGGTACAGGTCATTTAGTTTTTTATACGGGAAATTTCATCTGCATTAGGGCCCACATACTGGGTGATTCATTATTGCGATAAAGTCCAATATCTTGTAAATCCTCGAAGGTATTCGAATGAAATTTTTACCGATTGTAGCCAGCCTAAGGGCCTATATTTTAAAAATAGTCGCAATTGTACAGAATGTTCCAGAACGCCGTGTCAGATCAAAGTTACACTTTTTTAAATGGAACACCCTGTATTTTACTTGAAATTTGAATTCTGTTTGCAATGATATGTGGTTGTAGTAGGTTATACAGTGCATTTCGAAAGTTTTGACCACTCGTTCATGAAAATCATAATAAGTTCAACTACTTTAAATTGCAAAATTTGAAATTAATCTGTTACAGCCATACGTCTGTGATGGTCTAGTATCATATGGTCTATATAGTTAGGTAACTTTCATTTACCGATATAAAATACAGGGTGATCCATTTAAAAAAATTGTTAATCCGATGAATTCGAGTTTGGACTCGCTCTGTATACGGTTTCTTAGATTTGGAAGCAGGTATAGTGAATTATGATACTATAAGACTATCACAGACGTATGGCTGTAACAGATTAATTTCAAATTGTGCAATTGTATTGAACTCATCACGATTTTCAGGAACAAGTGGTCAGAGCTTTTCAAATACACTGTATGACCGATTACAACCTAATGTCATTGCAATAGAGAGGTCGAGCAGTATTCAAATTTGAAGTAAAGTATATGTAATTTGATATGGTACGGCATTCCGAAACCATCTGTACAATTGCGACTAATTTCAAAATATGGATCTTTAGGCTGGCTAAAAAACGGTTACATTTTTTTTCGAATATCTTTGAGGATTTACAAGATATTGGACTTTATCGCACTAATGAATTACCTTGTATAATCTGAGTTTATTTAATAGACTATTGACAAGTAGTAAAGCATTGTTTTGACTTTAATATCAAATTAATGGATTTGGTCGGAGGCGATGAAGTCTAAATTTACTATTTGTTCGAATAGTTCTTGAACAGCTGTCTTATGCACGTTAATTAAAAAAAATCATTCTGTAGGTGACATGGAACAAAACGAATGAACTTAGGCTCATTTTTTTAAATACTTAAATGTTAATGCATATTCGAAACAGAATAACCCAACTAGCATTATGGAACCCTTTCAAACAACTTTTTTTACAAACAGGCTTTTCACTCTTTTGACCGCATGTCATAAAATGTAAGATAATCCTCGACCACTTTACAACCCCCATTTCAACAACTTTTAAAATATTTATCAACCCAATTTGTAAAATTCACACGATTTTTGGTATGTTCGTTGACAGTTTTGTTAATTTACCCTTGTCATTCCAACCTTCGTTAGGCAATTTATTTTATCTAAGTAATCACTTTCGATTTTTAAAGTTACCTACTAGACATCTTAATAGACTTAAACATGGTTTCAATCATAATGAAAATGACTTTGGTAAGTTGTTTCAATCCTTATTTTAAAAAAGTAGTCGATTATAAATTAAAAACAATATAAATGATTGAAAAATGAGTTACCTCGATAAGTATCAATTGTTTTGTGTGCAATAAAATGACAACTGTAACAGGTGGACAATTATTTATCGTCCGGGTGTTGGGGTATAGGAAATTATTCCATAACTATAAACGATTTTATTCGCTAACAAAAAAACTTAGAAATACAGAGTGGTTAAAAAAAGGTAAAAATAACGGCGGTTGACAATAACGCGGGAATCGGAAAAGCCGGTAAATGAAAAAAAGGGTTTCAACGTGTTCTCTCTTTCGAACTAATTATCACACTACTGCAACGAGCGGTCAAAGGTAAGTATCCCACAAAGCGCAGTTGTCACGTTTGTTGGATGAGAAGGGGATCTTGTTACACAACTGATTTTGAAAAACTACTCCACGATGTTTGCAAGCATATACTTTATCCAAAATAAATGTTATTTCGGATAAAAAATGAAGGCCTTACAAATATACATTATTTTTCGCCTAAACTAAATCCTGAAATTTAGATCTGTGTAAATAGGGAAGTAAAAAGCCAAGATTTCATTCTTTCACAAATTCAGTCCCAACTAGCTTCAGGCCTTTTAGTGTTAGCGCAAGTTATGACCAAAATCATTAATAATCCGAACGGAGCAGAAACGGAGCATTTAGCCCAACTTGCAGATTCAGGTCAATTTATTTGTAATGTACATAATTACATATCTAAGCATCGGCGATTTGCGGTGAAGCCTTATCTAAAATCAGAAATTGCAAAAGGTATGGAAAACTGTCCAATTTATGAATTCCTATTTGGAAAAAATCTTTCGGAGTCAGTGAAAGCTACGCAGGCATTAAGGAAAGTAGAACAGAAGTTTTTCAAAGAATTACCGGAGTCGACCCGAGAGCAAGAAGTTCGGGTACAAGAGATACTGACAGAGGTAAGATTGGGAAACTATGGAGGATCGGTGAGAAGACATGATAGTAGATGGACCGAAATAACTGATATTGTTACTGTATTAAATTGGGTGAAAGGGGTAATTATCCCTTTCTCACAAATTCCGAATCAGTTACGTAAACCAGAGGTAAAAATAGCTAAATCGGAAACACATAATTATAAAACAGCAATAAAAGATTTGTTGAAAATTGGGGCTATTAATCGGTGTAGTCATAAAAAAGGAGAATTTTTATCGACATATTTTTTGATAGAAAAGTCTAGTGGCAAATACAGGTTTATATTAAATTTAAAGAGACTTAATCAATTTATTACGCCACCACATTTTAAAATGGAAGATTATAGAACGGTTTCAAAACTAATTACGAAATCCTGCTGGTTTACTAGTATTGATTTAAGGGATGCTTATTTTGCAGTATCTATTGATAAAAGATGTCGAAAATATTTGAGATTTGAATTCGAGGGTACATTATATGAATTTAACTGTTTAGCAGTGGGCCTTAATATCGCTCCTTACATTTTTACAAAAATGATTAAACCGGTCTTAGTTTATTTAAGAAATAAAAATATTATTTGTACTGCATATTTACATGATTTTTTATTTGTTTCAAAAACGAATAAAGAAGCTACAAAAACCATGACATTAGGTAATGCTCTACTTAAAAGTCTGGGCTTCGAACTAAATTTAGGAAAAAAACGAGTTTATTCCGAAACAACAAATTAGTCATTTAGGGTTTTGTTTTAATAGTCTATTTCTTTACCGTTAGAAAGAATACTGTTACGCGAGCTACTGCATTAATATGCTCACTTAGTGCCCCCAGTGAAATCCCCGTATGAGACGACTATGGCTCCTCCGCCCAATTTTCGAGAAGCATCCAAAATACGAAACATCGAGAATATCCAGTGCACCCGCCAGAACGTCGAGAGATTTCTAGAATTACGGCGCGCGAGTATAAATAGGCCACGAGCATCGCTGCAGGCAATTAGTCAATCAGTCAGTGTTGATACCGAAGGAAAGTAATCGCGACTCGATAAAGTGTTTATTAAGTGACTCTCATATAAATTATAATTAGTGTGTTTAGTGTATTAGATAAATTATTAAATAAGGACTGAATTACATATAAATCTGTAAATATAAATTAATTGTAAATATAAATTAGAATAAACGTTACAATACGAAAAATAAAGTGCAATTTGTTAAAAATAGCTAAAAAGAGAAAAATAAAAATTAGGGAATTCGCGCAAGTAATTGGAACCTTAGTGGCAATTTGTCCAGCATCAAAGTACGGTCGGATTTATTTAAAAAAGTTGGAGAGGGCTAAAGCGAAAGTTTTACACTCTTGCGAAGAAAATTATGAAGCTTATATTGTTATGTCAACAGTAATAAAACATGAGTTACGGTGGTGGTTGAGCAATATAGATAATTTTAAAAAAATATTTAAAAATGAGGGATTTTATATATGAAATTTACTCTGACCCGTCACAATCGGGATGGGCGCAAAATGTAAAGGACAGGGATTTATGGTTTTTGGAATGAGCAGGAGCGAACCTGTCACATAAATTACTTAGAGATATCAGCAGCTTACAATGGGCTTAGGGCGTTTGCAAAAGAATACAATAAAAATATATTATGGAGAATTGATAATATAACGACAATTGCATGCATAAATAAGATGGGGAGTACGCGGTATACGAAACTACGAAACTTAACGAAATTACACGACAAATGTGGATATGGTGCCAGAATAGGGGGTTAACGGTTCATGCATCTTATGTTTTTTTTTTTTTTTTAAAGGAGCCGTTCCTTCGCCGGCGCCACCTCAGCCTCCTGGGCTTATTGTGAATACTCCTAGTATTCTGACTACAGCCTATTCAGCAAATCCGTTCCCTGTATTAGCTCATACAGGTTCTTTGCTGGTTGGTTGTAGAAGTCTTTTGGGTCTACCATACAGTTTCTGCCTCCTGTGGTCCAGCGTCTCACAGTTGCATAGTATATGCAGAGCTGTTTCAGTATGCTTTTTGCATCTTCTGCATGTAAGGTCTCCGTTATACAGCCCTATTTTATTTAGGTGCTCCTTTGTGGGAAAATGTTCCGTAAGTAGCCCCGTTATGGTGCGTAGTTTGTTCCTGCTCATTGAGAGCAATTCTTTCGCTACTTTTTCTGATGGTTCTTTTATGAATTTCTTCCCATGTATTTGCCTGGGCGTATTCTTCCAGTATTTATTGTGTTGTTCTTTTACCCACCCTTTTAACCATGACCTAGTTGAGCATCTGGGAATGCCCACAGCTGGTTCGGGTCCGTTCATCAGGGTTGACGATCCTGCTCTTGCGAGTTCGTCAGCCTTTTCATTGCCAGCGATTCCTTTGTGACCTGGAACCCACTCCAGTGTTACACTGTTCCGAGTCGCCAGTCTTCTAAGATCTTCGCCGCATTCCCATACCAGCCGAGATATTACCTTAGAGCTCTGAAGTGCTTTAATGGCAGCTTGACTGTCACTGTAGATCCTGATCTGCCTGTTGTTGTAGGCTCTCATGTTATTTGCCCTTGCACATGCAAGTATTGCATAGACCTCTGCTTGAAATACCGAGGCGTATTTTCCAAGCGAGACGATTCCTTCATATTTGCTCAACTTGCTGTATATGCACGCTCCGGTGCCGAGCTCATTCTTTGATCCGTCTGTGTACCAGATCAGTTCATTTGCTCTACTGAGTGGTGGAGCGTTCTCTTCCTCTTCCTTCGATCTTTGATGACAATCTCGAAGTTCTTGCGAAAGATATATCTGGTGGTCATGTGGTCTGTTGGCATTTTAAAGATGTCGTCATCCACATGCCTTATTTCTGTGTGTCCTCTCCCATGTGCCACGTCATGGTCTGATGCTTTCTCCAGTCGGGTTAGAGCTGCCCTTGCTTCGCACATTATGACACAATGTAGCGGAGGAAGGTCTAGCATTGTCTCCGGCGCCGCTGTAGGAGTAGTCCTCATTGCCCCTGTAATGCCAATGCATGCAAGTCTTTGGACCTTACTTAGTTTTAGCATTGCAGATGTTTGTCCGATCTTTGGCCACCAGACCAGAGATGCATATGTAATCCTGGGGATGACAACCATTTTGTACAACCAGTGTACCATTCTTGGTCTAAGTCCCCATTTAGTGCCGTAAGTGCGTCTGGCAACCATGAAGGTTACCTCTGCCTTCTTGACCACGTGCTGCAGGTGTCGGTTCCAAGTTAAAACTGGGTCTAGGATAACCCCAAGATATTTTACTTCATCCGACAATCGTATTGGTTCACCTTGAAGCGTCAGAGGTCCAAGTCCTTCCCTTTTCCTTCTTCTGGTAAACGCAATCTTATGTTAAATCATCGGAAAATATAGCTGATATAGATTCTCGAATTACAAATATTGGCACTGAATACGAATTAGCGAAGTGTGCCTATGAGAAAATCGTGGCAGAGTTTGGTTTGCCAATAACGGATCTTTTTGCAAGCTGCCTAAATCACAAATGCGACAGGTTTATCTCCTGGAGTCCAGATCCAGAGTCAGTGGAAGTCGACGCTTTCACTCTGTCATGGAATAATGATTTTTTCTATGCGTTTCCACCATTTTCGCTCATTTCCAAAGTCTTAGAGAAAATAATAGTGGACAAGGCACTAGGCATTGTCATAGTACCAAAATGGCCTAGTCAACCTTGGTATCCATTGTTTAAAAAGATGTTGATTGATGAAGAAATACAATTTTCACCAGATATAAACTTGCTTGGATTGGGAGAGCCGGACCAATTGAGTGGTCTGCCCACTCACCAGACTTTGCGATTCTAGACTTTTTTATATAGTTTTTTTTATCATAGATAGAAGTTATAATCCTATTCCAGAGACCCTGGAACAACTGCGAGGCAACATTGTTCGAACATTTCAAGAAATTACCTCGGAAATGTTATGCAATTCTTTTGATCACTTTTTGTTCAGAGAGATCTTTATATAATAAACAATCATCATTAAAAATCAAATAACTTACTCATCATTCATCTAATCTTCAACAAATTATACATTTTCGGAAAGGGAGAGGATTCAGCTTTCAGATAGAATAAAAATATATAGGCTGTTTCATCAAAAAAATAGACGATATTTGCATTTTAGAAGTACCATTTTTTTAAAACACCCTATATAAGATCTCACTAATTAAACATTTATACCGAAAAAACTTTACATAAAAAGAAATTGTTCATCGAAAACCGCACCTTCCTATCGTTTCTGAATTCCGAGATTTTTGCAATTAAAATGTGTCAGAAACTTCTGGGACACCCGGTATTTAAAAACTAAGAATATCCATTTGTTTCATAAGTAAGTACTGTCAAAAATAAATCATGACATTTAAACGCCACAGAGGTCGCTGGTTTAAAATGCCACTGTTTTCATTTTTCTTAAATTCTTTTTTGACTATTTTAACACTAGGTTTTGTAAAATAATGTAATAAGACGATCAGTGGCGGCTCGTGGTTAATATGATATGGGGGACCTATCTTAAAATATGGAACGCCACTGACCAGCCCCCCGAAGTTTTTCGAAAAACCACTCCCAATTTCTGCCCAGAAGACGTTAAAATCGTTAAAAAAGCAAAATTTGTGGAGTTCCTTTCCAAAGCCTCAGAGGCAAAAAATGTATTTGAGCCACGCTTGTTTTATATAAAAATAATGCTTTCTTAAAAATCAACCATATTTTATTCATTTCTATACATATTAAATATGACAAACTTAAATTAAGCGATAATTAGTCTAAATCTTTTTAAAATTTAAGTGATGCCTTCGATCTTTTGTATTTGCAACAATTTATTACGTCAAAACACAGCTCATTATTCTCATTATTTCGCATCAAATGCTCTCCTTTTAATCAAAAAATAGCGCGGCCTGCCAACTCCTCTGCTCATCTCTTTTCTAAGCGTGTAATAATCAGCCGACGTAAGTCGATTCATCGTCGATATTAAGCCGGGCTTTTGACCCATCACATGTAAACTTCGGGAGTATTTCTCTCACGTCGCGAAGATCGTCAGCGCTCGGCAAATTCCGTTCCCATATAACACCTTGAGGTCAACGGTGGACTCCAGCCCGCTTTCCAATTTTGGTTTTCGCCGAGTACTTGATGCTTGATGCAGAATAACGTTTACACGGGGGGTTTTGAAAAACGTTTACACTGCGGGTCTTGAAACGTTTTAGGTAAATTTTATTTAAGAGGAATACTATACTATATGTATAGTAGGTATATTTTATTTTTTCAAATGCTCATTTGATTATCTTTTAATGGGAGGTCATTGACCCAATGACCTAATGGAAGAGCCGCCACTGAAGACGATAGGTAAGTCAAAAACTAGTTGAAGTATTTTATACTAGAGGTCAGTTTTACAGCTTTTTTTTCTCAAATATTATTGTATGTTTGGATGCCTTTATAAAAATCGTTTATTAATAGAAAATCATTCATTAATAGGGATGAATTTGTGTAGGAACCTGGTTAAAAGTAGATCAGTGGTACACACTGAATCAGGTGACGATTATTCGAACTATCTAATGAAACTGCACTAGAGCTGGCAACGTTGTCGATTCTTTGTGTGCCTTTGATCGAACTCAGTATTTGAGAAGTTGTTGTAAGGGTTGCACGAGTTTCGGCAAATTATCTATTTTGGCGCGTAATAGTCAGCATTCCACGTAAGTAACTTTTTTTGTAATTAATGTATACAAGACAATGATTGTATAGCCCGTTCAGTACAAAAACCGTTGCACGTCATCAAAGTGTCGAAAAAGAGACGTTCGTTTATATCATGTCATTCGATTGCTGCTGTCAATCCTCTGTCAATCACTATGTTAAGCCTCTCTAAACTCAATAAATATTGAAATTTGTAGGTCGCATTATATTAAAGAATTTAAATATATGTTTAAAGAAAGGTTTCGTAATTAATTTCATATCAAATACAGCTCGTAGGTTAATTAAATATTAAACTCAAACTAACGTCAGTCTTAATAAAAACTTTTTATGTTGGCAAAAATGCGCGCTGTTGCCGCGATGAAAATGGTTTATTTCTGGTTCAGTTGACGTCTTGACATTTTTGGGGTTATGTTGTGACAAAAACTGCAATGAACTGTAGTAATTTTTCACAAGCAGTAATGAGTTATCAAAGTTAAAGTCACATCCAAAAAAACGTATAAATGAAACTTAATAATACTGCAATAGTTGATGCATTTACTCCTGATACTATTTACAGCGTTTATGAAGCAAGTATGTATAAGTTCAATATTATTATACCCAATCAACTGTATTTATTATATTCTGTTACATTATTCTTAATACTTGGCAATTATACGTGAACATTTTTTTTATAGATAATCATGTCACTTTAGGAATGTTACTGCAGTAATTGGAGGAAGAACAATAATTATTAAATGTAGACTGTTCCTGAGTAGTTTACTAAACTATGATACATCCACAAAGAGGACTTATGGAACTTTCAACAAAAATAAACCACTGTATACATTTGTTTTTATTAATGAATCCTGAATTTTCCAAAATGGTGCTGTAGGCTGTTCATGTCAAAAGGTATGTTACAATGAGAATGTAAAATTTTAGAATGCAAAATTGTTTTTATTCTAGATATTTTGTATTACATGCTGAGAATGAAAATGGTTATATTGATGGAGCAGAAAGTATATTTTTATATGAATCTCAGTTGAGTTATCATGGGAAAATGAATGAAGAACATGTTTTTAAATGGTTTGAAAACCAATTACTTACTATTGAATCTTTCTGAACTTTTAATAAATTATGGACAATGCTTTTCGATAATATTAGGTTAATGACACAATATAGAATTCAAACAACAAATGTTGAAGCTGAGCTTATTTATATTGAAGCCTAGTAAGTAGATACAGACTGTATTTGAACAGTGATATAGCAAATTATATGTTAGAATTCAGAAGACTACACAACTAGTTTAATACATTCAAAATTCTCACTTCAAATTATACCTAATAGACAATAAATGCCGTTTTACTTTTATTTTTACAAAAATAATAATATAGGTATATTTGAAAAGAAAAGAATTGGTTATTTGAATAGGTACCACCCTTTCAATAAATGTTTTTTCAGAAACAAACCCCCCAACAAAATACATTGTGGATATGATAGAACAGTATAGTCACAAAGTATTACCTACCATCTTTTTAAAAATCCTATTGAGTTAATACTGGCTACTGCCAAGCAAGCCGATAGATGCATTCCAGAAGTTGCGGGTTGGAATTGGTTTGTCCGTGAACCTCTCAAATTTGAAAGATTTCTATTTGACAATTATTGTTCTACCTTATTTAAAAAAATAGTATTACAAACTTTTCGGTGTAGTAACTAATTTATAAATTTGCAATGTTTCTTTTTAATAAAACAATTCCATAAAAATTGGGGTGGCATTATTTATTATTTTATTTTAATCATGATATTCAAAATAAGTAATTCAGGCAGCATTTTCTAAATGTACATGTGTATATCACAAAGTTTAATAAAAACTACAAATAATTAATTTAATAGTTTTTATTGAATTGAAAGGTCTCATTCGATCAATAATTTATTAGCAATACTTTCAGTTGCGGTAGATGCTGGAGAGCTAAAACAAAATGGTAAATATAAGTTTAGATTGATTAGAAGATGATGGAGCGATAAATAATTCACCAATATACTGATAATTATAAAATGTATTGATTTCAGTGCTACGATTTAGTTAATCATTCGCATATACCTTCACTCGGAGAATAGAATGGATTTGCTCTCCTTTTCTGAGCTGTGGTGGTGCTTGCTGCACAATTTTTTTTTGCTATGATCAATGATCATATATCTCAGGTTGATTTTCCTTGTTGAGAATGACCTACACACTAAAGCTTCACATCCCGGCTTTTCTAAAAAAAATTTAAGATTTATTTCAACAAAATATAAAATAGAATTGCCTTTAAAAAGGGGGTAGATCCAGGTTATCAGAACTTTTTTATTTATAGGATGTCTGTAAACCTTACATAAATCTTTCATATTGTAGTGACAACATTCTAGAAGCCATCATGTACTTAGGTAATTATAACCTAAAAATTATATTAGATAATATTTTTTCCTTGATACTATATATACATGCATTTTAAATACTAGAATAGTTCCATACCTTCTAACTAATTAAGTGTGTGGTATAAACATACAAATGAAAGTGTTAACTATTCCATACATACCTTTTTATTGCTAAAAATAATTCCATATTTTCTAAAATAAGAATTTCTTAGTGCTATACGGTTAACATACAAAGTAAAGTTTTATATGTAACATCTCTGTATGTAACTGAAATAAGTCGAAGTTTATTTGCATGCAATAACCATCAATAACTAAACCTAACCTAGAATATTTGATTAACTTCATTTGACATATACTAGATTCTCATATTATTTCAAGGGCTTGGCAACATAGTACAGTTATGACAGATATGACGTGCAACGGTTTTAATACTGAACGAGCTATATAATAGTTTTGAATGAATATTAAGGTATGTGACTGTGTATCAGAGTTAACTTTTTTTACCAATTTTTGTTAAAACTATTGTTTGAAAATAGAATTGAATAGATGAGGCTTTTACTTGATGAAGATCCATACTACTGATGAAATAAAACAAATTAATTTGTTTAAATCTTCATTATTTATTTTGAACTGACGTTCAAATTAAAATTAGTGACGCGTTTCGCTACACAGTAGCTTTTTCAAACTAGTCACTAGTTTGAAAAAGCTACTGTGTAGCGAAACGCGTCACTAATTTTAATTTGAACGTCAGTTCAAAATAAATAATGAAGATTTAAACAAATTAATTTGTTTTATTTCATCAGTGTTTGAAAATATATTAACAGATAGATTCACAGTGGATCACTATCATGTGATACACTGAGGATCATGATCCACTGTGGGCCAGTTGCTTAAATTTTTAATTGCACTGAATTTTTCGCTTTATTCACGCTAATCGATCTAGTATTTTATTGTTGTGTTCTTTTTATAGCATGCCACGGAAGAAAACCGGGAGAAAGATTGGAAAACACACTGCAACGGCTACTCAGTTTAGAGAGCACATCAGGTGTAGATTCTGAGACCAAACTAGTACAAATTCAGAGAGTAGTCCTCGGGTAATTCTACTTGAAATTTATTTAAGGTGAAATAAAGATAAATTATGAAAATTAAGAAAGGTAAGTGGGCGCCACTCTGAATAATACTAGCTTATTTGTTACTTACATCAGCATTCTAGCGACAAATCCTGTAAGATTCGAAGGGAAAATAAACTTTATGAACAACGTTATTAAATTTACAAGTTGTATATTGACTTAAAAAAAAACAATAAACAGGAAAAAAAATGACTAGGTTTTCATTGGGTTGTTCTATGTTGAAGAGTTGAAGAAGCGATGAAATATATGGATGTTACTTTCCTAGAGTGATAGAGTCCTGGTTCCAGATAAAGACCTTGAAAGAGTCCTTGTTGAAATTCGTAAAGTTCTGGTTTCAGGTTTCTGGGTCCATGTGAAGTTTCTGGGTCCAGGTGAAGTTTCTGGGTCCCGGTAAAGTTTCTGGGTCCAGGTGAAGTTTCCCAGGTAAAGTACGGGTCCAGGTAAAGTGCTGGTCCAGGTAAAGATTTGGTCCCGGTAAAAAAAGTGCTAAGAACAATACTAGTATCAGGAACAAATTTACACAATATAACAAAATCCAGGATGTCTGAAGTATGATCTTGGAATATTGAAGAAAATTGCTAATTTAATATTACAGTACAGTTAATATTTAATATTAAAAAAAATTATTTGACAACGTGGTTCATACATCCTGTATTTTTAGATAAAAGAAATACTCAAAGAAAGCAAATAATAAAAAAACATAAAATCGAATAACCGATTCTACACCGGTTTGAAATATATTCCAAGTTAACATTAAAGAAATATGAAAGAAAAAAAAACCACAAAATCATATCGATATATATTCCTGGCACTGGAACGACATTGCTACATAATAAAGATAGGAAAGTAGAAAACTATTAAGAAAGGAGAGTTAGTTATACATTCAAGCGAAATGACTTACCACTCAGATGAATGCACTTCTTAGAGATAAGATACGATAAGATAGAAGGCTTCAATTGCACATGTTCACAGAAAAGAAGAATGAAACCCTTTTGCCACTTGTTTAAATACACGAAATCATGTGAAAGATAACAGACTTACGTCTCATGTTCATGTCACGCTCATACGCTTTGACCAGGAAAGGAATTTACATTTCAGTAGTGAATTCTTGATTCACATTTAATTTATAATTGGTAGAAGAAGAGACACGAGGTCGAAGTGGGAATCTCAAAATAGAAGTGACTATTTTCACTACAGGCGGACCTCGATCGGCCCGCATAGAAACGTTGATTTCGACTCTCGTCCACAACAAATATATTCAGCCTTGAAACATTTCTCGGTGTTGGGTATGAGAGAGGACTGGCTATTCGCCGCCCATACGATAATTTATTAATTCAATAGAGGGAAGTAAAGTGAACGAAATTAACGTTACACACCCTTACAACCCGAAAAAAAAAATGTTTTCAAAAAAAAATTTTTTATAAGTGAAAATCATTGAGCTATTACGAGACTGAAGGAAAGAAGATAATAAGAAGATATTGAACGATAGGAAGACTAAGAAGAAAGGAACGAGTCACTGTGATACTGAAGGAAAAGAACAAATTTGAGGATTCTTCCGAATAATTAATTTAGAGAAAAATAAAGATTACAAAAAAATGAAAGAAAGGGAGCGGTCCAAAGTCTTCACCGGAAAGCCCGATGAATTTTTTTCTTCCTAGACTCTTACCAGGGAGGTTGCCAGTTAGCGTCCACAGTAGCCATTGGTCATCGCGCAAGCAGAACATTAGGAAAAAAAATCATCATACAAACACAGCAGAAACTTTGAACGGTAAATTCTGAGAAAAGCGGAACCAGTACCAGGTATCTACATACCAATAATTTACAAAATTCAATAGAAAGATAAATCACTGCATCAGTGGGTTCCCAAAGATAATGACATAAGATAAGATAAGGAAAGAAATGAGACTCCCACCAGATACATTGATTATCCCTCAGTTAGATAAAAAAGATATGGATGAGCTATTATTTACAAAATGTTTCTTTATTAAATTACAAAAAAAATTTTACCAGAATTTGAGCCTGTCAGCTGAATATTAAATATTATATTATATCATATCTACTATCATATGAATAATAAAAAAATTATATTTTTGGAACAAATCCAAGGAAGTTTGTATTACTTCCTAACAGAATGTAGCTCCTGTCAAGCTAAAAGCTTTTAAGATCGACTAAATAATGAATAACAACAAACCAAAAAAAAACGAAAAAAAAATTCAAAAAATATTTAATTTAGACGAAACTGGAACAATCACTGTCCAGAAACTACAAAAAATTATTGGACCCAAGGGACACAAAGATGGGAACATTATGCACAACCTGCTGTATGATTAGTGCTAGTGGTTCTGCACTTCCGCCTGGCATTATCTTGCCCCGTAAGAATATAAATCCCGGAATGACTACTGGTACTCCTCCTGGCTCGTTAATTTTAGCGACACCAACGGGTTGGATTAACAGTGAATTCTTTCTCCAATTGATGGAACATTTCATCAAATATAGTCACAGCACGCCAGACAACCCATCAATTTTAATCA
The DNA here is from genome assembly GCA_947563755.1 of Lochmaea crataegi. NCBI lineage: Eukaryota > Metazoa > Arthropoda > Insecta > Coleoptera > Chrysomelidae > Lochmaea > Lochmaea crataegi. Next base: position 2,819,532 of record OX387424.1, read on the forward strand.
TGGATAATCACGAGTCACATCTAAGTATCGAAGCTCTGGATTTGGCAAAAAAAAATTGGTCATCACTCATCTGCAAGGATGCAGCCGATAGATGTTGAGATCTTTGGTCCATTTAAGACGAACTATCACAATTCTTGGATTCTTGGTTAATGAGTCATCCAGGTTGTCCATTAACAATATACGAATTGGAATTGCATTCACCAAGACAATGACCATACAAAATATAACTGGAGCTTTTAGGAAAACAGGTATATTCCCATTTGACAAGAATATATACTCAAATGATGATTTTTTACCAATCACAGTAATCGATCGACCAAATCCAACACAGTTAATTTCAGACCAATCCTCAAATAAATTAGAAAATTCTTCTTTCCAAGAAGCTGTTTGTTCAGATAAGTCCGTCGTTGTTCTTACTCAAAAGCCAATTAGTTTCGACATTGACTCCCTAATCAATGATCAAAATAACCACCAAGATCTCCCAAAAGAATATTCGGTTGCATCAGAACTATTCAGACCGGCTTTGAAGGCTGGACTAGTCAACAAGAGAAAACCTCGGAAATTGGGTAGAAGTATGATAGCTACAGACACTCCGGAGAAAAATAAAATTGCTGTAGCTCGAGAAGAAAGAAATAAAAAGAAATAAATCGACAAAGCGTAAAGTTTTACAGAATGATTCAGAAGAAGACTATGATGAGGTGGTCTACCAAGATACTGATGACTAAGAATGGTTTGAAGAAGAAAATGTGGATAATGAAATAATATTGACTGAAGTACGTCTGCAAAATCAATTATTGAGAAACGTGGAAGTGGATGATCATGTTCTATTTTGTACAAAGAAACAGAGAGTTTACTATGTGGCAAAAGTTTTAGAAACACTAACAGATAAATTGGAATATAAAGTTAGTTTTTTCAGATTGAGCCAAAGACAGAATAAGAAGAATTATTAAGTTCTTTGTTATATTGTTTGGTATTTTCTTTCTAATTTTTTAAATATCACGTTAAAGCATACCACCACACAGTCCACTGTATACATCATGGTGCACAATGAATCATTCTGCTGTCTTGAGAAAAAAAAAATTTACATTTTGTGGTGAAGTATTATCTTGACGAGTACTATAATAAAAGAAGAAGTATTGTTTACATTTTTGCCATAATATAGATAATAGTTGCTGAGATTCGAAAAATTACCTGATCCTCTGTTAACCAGGTTACCCTATACATTAATAGCTCAAAAACGCAAGGTCGACGGAAAAAAATATTAATTATTTCTCTCTTATTGTTGCTTATTATAAGTACGACATTTTAGTCATTGTTTGATTCTAACAGGCCATGTATAAAGCTGTCATAATTAAATCTTAAGTGTTATTATTTGTGTTATTGGCACTTTGGCAGGGTGATAAAAATGTCTAATTCGAAATTAAACAATGAGTATTACGTAAATTTACTTTTAATACCATAGTAAATGTGACAGAGTTATTACTAGAACATGTATCTACTTTATCTGTTACAGAGCGACCACGAACCACGAATCATCTGTAACACCGTGAATAGAATACTTTTTAATACAATTTATTTTCTCATTTTTCATCTCTACTTCAACCAATTATACATTTTCAGAGCGGGAAGACTTCAGATTTCAGATATAATAAAAATATATAGGGTGTTCCATTGAAGAAATAGACGTCTGGGACACCCAGTATTATAAGAACATAACAATTGTTCGAAATTTCGTTGTGTTGGAAGCCTCCTTATCACACGTTTGTTTGTAGCACGATGCATTTTTGTTGCAGACACACCTGGAAAAAATTACTACCAGGGCAACTAGGTTTTTCTGGCAATGCAGAAGACTTATGGGCAAAACCTGGGGAATACGACCTGAGGTGGTTCACTGGCTCCACATAACTGTGATAAGGCCAACGATCACCTATGGAACAATAGTTTGGTGGAGGAAGACAGAAGTGTCCTCTGCAGTTAATATATTAACTGCAATCCAAAGACAAGCCCTTCTTGGTATTACCGGGGCAATGAACAGTACGGGGACGGCATCAATGGAAGCCCTTATTGGACTTCCTCCTCTAGAACTTTTTTTATGGGCGGAGGCAATGATGGCAATTCTTAGGCTGAAATCGGGAAACCCCGAACAATGTTCGAGAGTGAATATCATCATCCCATCTAGGGAACAGGTAGCTAGCTAGGGAACACCAATTCAAATGGAGGTTGACACAAGGGCACCTTCATACCAAGAGTTTACTGAACAAGGTAGACAAGGCACACTCAACCAGGCTACTGAAACTGGGTAAGAGACATTTGAACACAGTTATCGACCTGGTGACTGGACACTGCACCCTGAGGAAACATCTGTACAAAATGGGCAAAGTTAGTGAACCTATGTGCAGAAAATGTGAACTTGATGATGAAACACCTACTCACATACTCTGCTTCTGCGAGAACTTACAAGAACTTAGACCGAAGTACTTTGGAGAGGAATTAATACAACCATCACAACTACTGAAAATCCCTCCAGTCGGGCCTTTATAGAAGATACGAAGCTTCTAGAATGGAAGTAGATAACATGAGAAATTAGATGCTATTCGTCCAGAAGCTCTGAGAGCATAATCCTGGACTAGAGACTACGTTGATACCACACCAATACATTAGCGTCAGTTAAGGAAATGATAAGAGTGCAATATCAGCGACATCTCTACATCTAATCACAAACCAAAATTCTATATCGACAAAAAACCATCTCGGTTTTGTAGGTATTTACTTAATTACAGTTAACTGTAAATAATTGTCATATTAGTAAAGCGTGATATATAGACGTCAAAAAATAATAGTTCAATACTATTAAACGCTTTACATAATTAGAAAAATTAATTTCCAAAGAGCAGACCGTCCACTAAGAAGCAACAGCTACTTCTAGTAGTCCAGGATTATGCTCTCAGAGCTTCTGGACGAATAGCATCTACCTTGTCCTGATGAGGCGCAATACGCCGAAACCGGTCGACAACATGAGAAATGGTACACAGATTCAGTTCAAGTGCCTGGGCACTTGGGGGGAGGAGAAATGGATGGAGGTAAGTGGCGTGGTAGAGAGCTTGGTTAGGGGGAGAGAACGACTTGATATGGCTTGAGAGGTAAGAGTGAAAGTTAGGGAGAAGACGACGGTGTGAGCGGAGAGTGTGCGAGGGACCGCCGCCCGTATCGAAGTATGCTAGGGTAATGATTCCGAGGCGGGGGTAACGGCGAGTTTGAGGTGGGTTTGGTTGGTAAGCATCCCCTTGGGGATGAGTCCAACACTGTTTGGGTCGTGGACCCATTCGAACATGAGTTTCCCATCTCGGCCCGGAAAAAAGTGCCTGGGCTGATGAGCACAACCCAAACATATGAATGAATGAATAGATGTTGCTGAATCCAAAATAAAAAATTTACAAAATAATTCATTACCCCTTGAACGAAGATATAGACGCAATAATATGATACTTTTTGGTCCAAAAGTAAACAAAAATGATCTACTAAATAATATTATAGAATTTTTAAATAATACTTGTAACACGAGTATATAGGAGAATGGTATAAATAATATTTATGTTGTTTAGAGAAAAAATAATGGAAAGTCCCATATTGTCCTTGAGTATATTTCGTATGTAGAAAAACAAAACATCTTCAAAAATATAAATAAATTACAAAATACTGGTGTATACAGTAAACTGTTCCAAAGTTATTATTATATTAAAAAAACAACGAGTTTCCACCCTGCCATTCATCACATGCAGTTATATCAATGAATGACGAACCTCCGTCACCCCTCACGAAGGTGGGCAATAGTTCATCATTCAGCGCCGCCAACCCGTTGGATGTCAACGCTTCCTCCAGGATCTCCCCTCTTCTTCAGTTTTCTCCCCCCCCCCAATACAGTAATCCTAGCATTGAAGTCCTCTGCCACCATTATCCTCATAATCCTCCTTTTCCCTTTTGACACCTTCAGATCGTCCTCTCATATTTTTCTAGGCACCACCATGTCTCCCATTCGCACTACCACCCATCCGTTTCCCTTCCTCACTTCCTCACTTCATCCGCCCTCAATACATCTCCCACCACACTTATTCCTGCCTCTACTGTATGGTCCATAATCCATCCCTGCTCTCCCACATATCTAGCACTTACCTCTGATCCACACATCATTTCCCTCCTAAAAATCACTATATCCTGCATTTCCCTAAATTTATCTTTATCACTCTCCATCCATCCCTTACATTTTTTCTTTCCGCGCTCTGCTCTCCCCTTCCTCCTATTTGACCAGACTCGTCCCATCTGAGGGGTCCAGATGGCCCCTACCATTTTTTCCTTGCTCTTTCCATCGTCTTCAACTACTCCCTTCTTTCCCCTACTACATTTCATCTCCACCTTCACCTTTTCATCTCCTCCCATTGGATTTCCCACCATCTCTATTCTCTCCTCCTTTTAAACATCCCAGTCCCTATCTCTAACCTCCTTTCATCCTTCCCAGTATCTTTGCCCCTCTTCCCATCGTGTTTGCATTATCTCCTTACTATCGATATCTGTCCTCAATAACTCCAATTCCTTGACCCGCCCCCCTGCCGCTGATTTCTGCCCCTCTAGCCTTTCCACCCTCTCTTCCAGCCGCCTTACCATCTCCTTCAATCTCTCTACACTCTCCCTCTTTTCTTCCTTCCCATTTTCCATTTCCCCTTCCTTCCTTTCTTCTTCTGTCCTTCATTTCTCGGAGGCAATACATCCTTCCTCTTCACTCCAGTATCACTCCACCCACTCGTCTCTCCCGCCTTGTCAGGCATTCGTTTTACTTTCCTCGATCTACCAAAAATTCCATTTCCTTGCTTTCCTTCATCCATAACCTCCTGTTCTATTTCTATTTGTTCTTTATCCTTATTCCATCCCACGAGTAGCTAGGGAATTGAATGTCCACCACCAGTGGCCTCCGCTGCCTACAATCACACAAAATAGCTAGTTTTTTTTATCGAGGTTTACTCATATATTCATTTTGATCCACGAGCAATTATTCGGGATCCCATACTGGATCCTTATGTATTGCTTATCCCGAGGGTTGTTCGATCATGAGGCCCTTACAACTCGAAGAGCACGAGTCCCTTGACTGACCACGCCCCCTGGAGACACTATATGAGCCGTTGGGACGCGGCGTGTCGGGTAGGACAACCCCTCTATGGAGACTTGTATGAGAGATTAGGGGTGAATCACTTCCAGCCTCCCTCATCCAACCCTTTACACAGAAAAGGTGAATTTTTGTGACCAGTGTAATTATTTGTATTAATGTTAATTACACATATGTAATTAAGTAGCTTTAGCTTTTTCTCTAAGTACACGATCGGGTGCCAGTTTTTATAAATAGCAACCATAAGACTTATGAATTTGAGAATTAATACAAGGCTCAGTGTTTGCAGCGCCTTCGCCACAATTTGAAATATCCGAATATATAATATATTTTTTGAAAAGTGATGAGTGAACACTTAAATGTGAGACTTTCTCTGAATAATTTTTTTTTCTGAAGAAATGGTGAGTATCAAGAATCTCTTTTATTGCTGCTTGAACATACCGGGTGTCCCAAGACGTTTTGACAGTTTTGACAGCTGGAAATATGAACGAATTGATTCGTTAGATTGTTTCAGTGGCTACCTTTCTCAGACCTACTCAACGATTTTTATTCGCCATTTCCTTTATTTTAGCTAAGTTCAGATGCAGACGTTGATGGCCGGCCAAAGCAGGGCATATCTTCCACTACATCTCGACCAATTTTGAATGTACAGTACCATTCAAATGCACGTGTTTTTGATGAAGTCGATTCACCGTAAGCGGACTTTTGAAGTAATTAATCCCGGTACTTTCTAGGCCGAATTAGCAAACAATTATCTGCTTCTTCGGATTAACTGAACATATGGTAATTTTACTATCAGGAGAACATACTTAGTGACGATTTAGAATATCTCTGACAATAATAAAGCATTTGAGCGAAAGTTTCTGATTGTTGAATCACTTACCCTTAAGACTAAGAACTTAACTATTTAATATGCTCATCTTTTTTGACATGTTGTTTATTACTATTTATATTATACGTCCAACGACTTGCACAATTTATTTTGCATTCTTATAAATATGCGAAGTTCGCTTTCAATATAAACGAGTTTGATCGAATCAATGTTATGCTGGTCAATTATTGTAAAGAATTGGTTAAAGGAAACATTAGCCGAGTCTAAGCAAATAAACATATCAAACTAATGACTGTGAATCTGTTAAAAAATCTGGTTAATTAAATGGAAATTTTCAAGAAATCACGGTAAGAAATTCATTGCAAACATATGGATTGGTAATTCATTATATACATCGGTTTTATGTGTATCTATTGATATGAATTTTTAATTTATATCGTTAATATGTGTTTTAATTTATTTATTGAAATATATTTATTTGGGCGCCAATTAATATGAATTTTAATTTAAATATTAGTGATATCATACATCACTCACCTTTTATGATGACTCTTCACCTCAGGTTGGGTTCATGGGTCTAATGCTCATTTAGTTTCTTTTTTTATTTTATTATTTAATATATCCTCAGGCCGGACCTGTGTCCTTGCCCTTGAATAATAGGAACTATCCAACTGTGAAGCAGTTTTGCTAACTTAATAGGAAGAAAACTCTTTATATTAGAAATTTATGAAATATTATTTAATTTATTTTTTTAATGAACGGCGTATTTATATAGAATTGATAAGTAAATACATAAGAAACAATTCAAAACACTTATCTAAATGATCTTTCGCTCAACGTTCACACTAAATGAAGTTCTTATATCTAATAAATATTTGAAATTATGCAACTCTTTTTACATGTGACAATAAAAAACGAAGACAAAATAGAACATCTGTTTTTAACAGATTTTATATATAAATTTGACGATATTGTAATCGTAACGAAGATGAATAAATATTAAGTTCTGGATTTAATCACACGCACGTAAGTTTAATAATTTAACTTATAGTTTATGAAATACCTTTTTATCTTGTATTATTTTTTGAAGATTTTCTATGTTTTAGACCTTTCTGGGCCTTGGAGTCCCTCGTAGAAGTGGCTTCAATATGGCTTCGTGGTCGGCTTGGGAAGATTTTCAGTTTTGTTTACTCTTGGAATTTTCACTCAGGATTTATTTAAGGAATTTTATATTTAAAGAGATTATTTAACCTCTGTTTTTAACAGGAATTTGTTAAGGAAAGGTTAGTAACACCAATTCACTTTATAGTTTCTATTTTAACACAACGTAATCTAATTTTAAATAAATTTTTAAACATGAAAGAGCTTATACTTCTCAATTCTGTATATTTTTTGTAAATAACCGTTTTCTAATCAATAGCAACCAATATCAAATTTTTCTATATATTTTCAACATACATATGTCTCTTTATTTTTAAGTTTTTCTATATTTGCTGACCAATCAAATTCATTTAATAATTTTTGATTTCTGTTATTTGACTTGATTGTTTTATAATTTGATCTTTTTCTGATATGAAAGTTTATTTTTAATGTCTCCAAATACTTTATTATTGTTTTTATCTTTTAGTTAAAAAATTTTAAAATTATTTGACATCTGTTTTAATTTCAGTTGTCATCTCCTTTCTTCCGTTCGATTTGACAAATCTAGATTCACACTTTGTTAGATATGTTCATAAGTGTACTTCTCATATTTTTACCAGTGTCAGACTTTATAACCTAATTAATAAATTTTAATTTTCAGGTTCTTTCTTTTTAGATTTATGATGAGCCAAGAAACTTTTGCAAAGCTTTTGAAAATTCTGAAACTATGTGATAGGATTTCAATAAATTAGAGAAAAGTTATAAAGATTCCCGTTTAAAGTTTGGGTTGTAAATATTTGTCAGGTCATTTGTTTATATTTTATTTAGATTTTATACTGAAATAACCCTTGTTTGGTGTATGTGTTGTATGATTTCACTTTCCACATCACTATAGATATTTCTTAAATTAATAATAATGTCTTTTTTGATACCAATTGCTTCTAGAATATAATATTAAAAAAACTTACCTGCTCCTCTGAAAATGAGGTACCTTGCTGCAAAGCTTTGCTCAATACTTTTTACTACAAAATTAATGCCAACTGCCAAAAAAGGTCAAACTTGGAACTTTCAAATTAAACACCAGCATTATTTTGATGTACAGGGAGTCTCATTATAGTTTTTAAATGCGTTTATCTTCCAAACGGTTTTAGGTAAAGAGATGCGGTCTCCACAGTTAGGTTTAAAATGTTGTGCCATATTAATATATGACATTTTTTTCGGGTCGAGCTGGGAAACTCATGTTCGAATGGGTCCAGGACCCAAACAGTGTTGGACTCATTCCCAAGGGGATGTCTATCAACCAAACTCACCTCAAACTCCTGCCTTGGAATCACCATGAAACGGAAAATCAAACTTCGTGCACCGATGCACTTACCCCACTTACGGTAGCGACCTATCGATGAAGATAGATCGAACTTGTTGCCACATAAACATAAGATGTTACTAATAATCACCAAGTTACCAGCTGATCGGAAGGCCGATCTATGCCATTAGGTATTTTACCCGCTAGACTCTAGTCGAAGCAGGGAGGTTCGTATGCTGGTAATGAACAAAATATTATGAGCTATAAAACCCAAGGCGCCAGGTAAACCGTACCCGAGAAAATACCGCAGATTAAATTCCTAACCGTAGTTCAAAGGGGGAGAAGGAGGAGTGGGTGGCAGAATTCAGGAAATCCAAGATACAAGGGGGGTAATGAAAATGAGGGGGATAAGGCAGGTAGAGAAGTGGGAGGTAGAAGATTGGGTGAGAAACATTAAAGTGAGAAAAGCCCCAGGGATAGATGGCCTGAGGGGTGATATGGTGAAGAGGCTGTTGGATGACAATAGGGAGTACTTCTGGGAACTATTCAACAGGATGCTGAGGGAGGAGGAGTTCCCGGAAGGATGGAAGGTAGCCAGGGTGATACTGATGAAGAAGGCGGGTAGAGAGGGGAAGCGGGCGGGGGACTATAGGCCTGCTGTGTGGTATGGGTGAATTGGTGGAGGGGATAATAAGGGATAGGATTGAGGAGGAAGTTGGTAGGAATGGGGGTTTTAGGGTAAACCAGCACGGGTTCACGAAGGGGAAATCTTGCATCTCGGCACTGAGCAAGGTGATGGGTTTGGTGGAAAGAGCTAGGGAGGGCAGCTGGAGGAAGAAGAAATTGGCCCTACTCGTGTTCTTCGACGTCGGGAACGCGTTCAACAATGTCACTAAACGGGCAGTGTTGAGCGCGTTGCTGAGGCTTGGAGTGGAGCAGGGGTTGGTTAACCTGGTGGAGGACTACCTGACGGGGCGTGTGATTGTAGACTCCAGAGGGAGGAGATATGAGGTAGAGGCTGGAGTGCCTCAGGGCTCGGATCTCGGACCGACGCTCTGGAAGTGTGTGTTTGATGAGGTTTGTGGGATAGTATGTGAAGAGGGATGTGAGATTACGGTGTATGCGGATGATGTGTGTCTGGTATGTACGGCAAAGGGAGAGGCGGAGATAGAAAGAAAGGCAGGAAGATTGTGGAGAAGATAGAGCGGTGCGAACTGGAAGTGGCGGAAGATAAGACGGTGGAGTTGCTAGTGAAGGGACGGAGCAGGGCAAGGGAAGTGGGGGTGATGGTTAAGGGAAGGAGAATTCGCGTGAAGGAGTCTGTGAAATACCTAGGGGTGTGGTTGGATAGCCAATTATCCTTCAAAACACATATGGTAAAGGCGGCAGAGAAGGGTAAAGTGAGGGCAGCATGGCTGGGGAGATTGATGTGTAATGTGAAAGGGCCGGGAGAGTGGAAGAGGAGGGTAATTGGTAGGACGGTGTAGAAGAGTATGCTGTACGGTGCGGAGGTGTGGGGTGAAAGAGCGGGGGTGAATGCGAGGGTTAGACCACTTCTGCGGGTGCAGAGAGGGAGACTGCTGAGGGTGGTGCAGGGGTACAGGACAGTGGGTGGACTGGCAGCAGCGGTGCTAGCAAGGTCCTACCCATTGGACGTGTTGGCTAGAGCTAGTAGCAAACGCTGGAGGGGTGCGACCAAAGAAGAGGTACGGGAATGGATGGAGGAGGAAATGGAGAGAAGGTAGGAGGAGTATGAGGGCGCGCTAAAAGGAGCGATTGAGAATAGGAGAGATTGGATGGACCGGAAATTCGGGGAGGTGAACTACTTCTTGACACAAGTGCTCACTGGACATGGGTCGAGAGTAGGGTACCTCCACAAGATTGGGAAACGAGAGACTGGTGTGTGCGAGAGGTGTGAAGTGGAGGATGATGTGGGGCATGTGTTTAGATGCTGGAGGAACGAGGAAGTGCTGAAGAAGTTGGAGAGGAAACTAGGGGAGGCGGTGTACTGGGAACACATGGTGGAGATAATGTTGAGGGGGGAGGAGGAATGGATGGAGGTGAGTGGAATAGTAGAGACATTGGTAAGGGGGAGAGAAGGACTCGATATGGCATGAGAGGCAGGAGTGATAGGAGGGAGAAGATGACGGTGTGAGCGGAGAGTGTGCGAGGGACCGCCGCCTGTCTCGAAGTATGCTAGGGTAGTGATTCCGAGGCGGGGGTAACGGCGAGTTTGAGGTGGGTTTGGTTGGTAGGCATTTCCTTGGGGATGAGTCCAACACTGTTTGGGTCCTGGACCCATTCGAACATGAGTTTCCCATCTCGGCCCGAAAAAAAAAAAAAAAGAACCGTAGTTTACGCCCAATCCGAAATATATGGAATACATCAAACGCCGCAACTCAATTCACAAGAAATATGATTTATTGGTGGTGGTTTCGTTTGGCAGTACAATAATTTGATCACAAGTTAGGAGATAGTTCCCCAACAGTCCCTTAACTTATGCTATTCCGAAAATATATATAAAATCCCATTCGAACTGTGCCCTAGTTTCCTCTCCAACTTCTTCAGCACTTCCTCGTTCCTCCAGCATCTAAACACATGCCCCACATCATCCTCCACTTCACACCTCTCGCACACACCAGTCTCTCGTTTCCCAATCTTGAGGAGGTACCCTACTCTCGACCCATGTCTAGTGAGCACTTGTGTCAAGAAGTAGTTCACCTCCCCGAATTTCCGGTCCATCCAATCTCTCCTATTCCCAATCGCTCCTTTTAGCGCGCCCTCATATTCCTCCCACCTTCTCTCCATTTCCTCCTCCATCCATTCCCGTACCTCTTCTTTGGTCGCACCCCTCCAGCGTTTGCTCCTAGCTCTAGCCAACACGTCCAATGGGTAGGACATGGCCAGCACCGCTGCTGCCAGTCCACCCACTGTCCTGTACCCCTGCACCACCCTCAGCAGTATCCCTCTCTGCACCCGCAGAAGTGGCCTAACCCTCGCATTCACCCCCGCTCTTTCACCCCACACCTCCGCACCGTACAGCATACTCTGCTCTACCGTCCTATCAATTACCCTCCTCTTCCACTCTCCCGGCCCTTTCACATTACACATTAATCTCCCCAGCCATGCTGCCCTCACTTTACATTTTTCTGCCGCCTTTACCATATGGGTTTTGAAGGATAATTGGCTATCCAACCACACCCCTAGGTATTTCACAGACTCCTCCATGCGAATTCTCCTTCCCTTAACCATCACCCCCACTTCCCTTGCCCTGCTCCGTCCCTTCACTAGCAACCCCACCGTCTTATCTTCCGCCACTTCCAGTCCGCACCGCTCTATCTTCTCCACAATCTTCCTGCACATTCTCTCCGCCTTTCTTTCTATCTCCGCCTCTCCCTTTGCCGTACATACCAGATACATATCGTCCGCATACACCGTAATCTCACATCCCTCTTCACATACTATCCCACAAACCTCATCAAACACACACTTCCAGAGCGTCGGTCCAAGAACCGAGCCCTGAGGCACTCCAGCCTCCATCTCATATCTCCTCCCTCTGGAGTCTACAATCACTCGCCCCGTCAGGTAGTCCTCCACCAGGTTAACCAACCCCTGCTCCACTCCAAGCCTCAGCAACGCGCTCGACACTGCCCGTTTGCTGACACTGTTGAACGCGTTCCCGACGTCGAAGAACACGAGTAGGGCCAACTTCTTCTTCCTCCAGCTGCCCTCCACCAAACCCATCACCTTGCTCAGTGCCGAGATGCAAGATTTCCCCTTCGTGAACCCGTGATAGTTTACCCTAAAACCCCCATTCCTACCAACTTCCTCCTCAATCAAATCAGAACACGTGAATCTTCTTTCAAGGATGCTGTCGCAGAAGAGTTCAATGAGACTTTCTTCCTTTTGCGAAGTAAGTGAATTCTGGTGGAGCTTGTTCATGGAAAGGATCTTGGATCCATTTTGGCAAAGTATTTTGAAAACTATTAGATTATTATTAGATTCCAAAAAGTGTATTATTACTTTGAAAACTGGTAACTAAAAGCAAATGGCAGTCATACGTCTGTTGTCATTGTCTATTTCATTGCGGATATTATAATTATATTGAAAATAACAGTCAACTATTGATTTCAGAATAAAAAAACTGTTTTGATTATTAAAAGTGCGGCTATAAAAAAATTATGTGTGATTTTCGAGTAAAATGTAAGATTGCCGCTTTCAAAAGATTGCAACATTCTTTCTCAAACGACAATCCCTTACTTTGCGCTCTAAATTCAGTATTTCAGTTTGATCTGCAACAAAAGTGTAATGATAAGATGAAATGAAACATAGGTTCAAAAATAATAATGAAGAGTTAAACAAATCGTTGTTGTTAAAAATTGTCAAAAATGGTCAAAAATAGTCATAAATGGTCAATAATTGTTAAAATTTGGAAAAATGGTCTAAAATGGTCAAAATTTTTGAAAAATTTCAAAAATGTTCAATAATTGTCAGAACCTGTCAAAAATGCTCAATAATTGTCAAAATTTTTGAAAAATGGTTAAAATTTTTGAAAAATTGTCAAAAATGGTCAATAATTTTCAGAACCTGTCAAAAATGGTCAATAATTGTTAAAATTTTGAAAAATGGTCAAAAATTGTCAAAATTTTGAAAAATGGTCAAAAATTGTCAATAATTATAAAAAACTGTCAAAAATGTTCAATAATTGTTGAAAATTGTCAAAAATGGTCAATAATTGTTGAAAATTGTCAAAAATGGTCAATAATTGTTGAAAATTGTCAAAAATGGTTAATAATTTTTAGAAACTGAGAAAAAATGGTCAAAAATTGTCAAAATTTTGAGAATATGGTCAATAATTATAAAAAACTGTCAATCAAAAATGGTCAATAATTGTTGAAAATTGTCAAAAATGGTCAATAATTGTCAGAAACTGAGAAAAAAATGGTCAATAATCGTTAAAATTTTGAAAAATGGTCAAAACTTGCCAAAAATTTTGAAAAAATTGTCAATAATTATAAGAAACTGTCAAAAATGGTCAATAATTGTTAAAAATTGTCAAAACTGGTCAATAATTATCAGAACCGGTCAAAAATGGTCAAAAATAGTCAAAAATGGTCAAAAATAGTCAAAAATGGTCAATAATTTTGAAAACTGTAAAAATTGGTCAAAAATTGTTAAGATTTGAAAAAATGTTCAAAAATTGTCAAAGATTCTGAAAAACTGGCCAATAATTGTAAAAATTTTGAAAAATGGTCAAAAATTGTGAAAATTTTGAAAAATTGTCAAAAATGGTCAATAATTGTCAGAACCTGTCAAAAGTGGTCTCTCCATAATCGTAATCTGTTCTAACAACGTTGTTTTAATTCATCATTTAGTATGGATCTTCATCAAGTAAATGCCTCATCTATTCAATTTTTAAAAGTGTAATTTTTTGTTTTTCAAACTATCACTTATTTTGAAGATAATATTTTTATAATTTTTCTGTTAAATTGAGGTTAGAAGCAAAAAAAGGGAAAGTGTACCTACTCTTTTTAGCGCATTCTGTGATTTTATGAGATAATAATAATTTTAGATTTGAATTTTAAGGTTGGCCACTTTTACAATCAACATTTTCCCCACAACCTGGGAAATATACTTTCAGAGATACAGCCGGTTACCTCGCTTACTAAGCCACCCTGTACATGATTTTATTTCGCGTTTTCCATTCCATTTTCTCTTTACCATATGTCAAAAAAAAATTCTTGTTTTATAATCATCTTTTGTTTTCTCATCATCATAAATTTTTTCTTTTTCATTCTCTAATATCATACCAACGTTCGTTGCCTGCTCATTTTCTTGCTTTATGTCTTCTTAGTTTTTTATAACGGCTCTATAATTTTTTTTTATTTTTATCCCATTTCCACTCTTGGCACTCTGTTGATAATGAATCATATTTCAAACCTATAATTACCAGTAATGAAATATTACTAAATTTGAACGAATGTTGAAGCCTTTTTCAGAGCAATAAAATAGGAATTGAGACTGGTTGGTCAAGTTTATCGTAATCTTTTGGCTGGTCTTTGTTTTTAATTTTTTTCCCCATTCTGAGCCGGGATATAAACATAAACATTTAAAAATAATCAAACTCATCACTCTCTGACGACGTCCCTGTGTTAGTTACTATCTTGATGGTTTTTTCTTTCACAGAACTAATTTAAGAATGATTCACCAATGGCCCTCCAATCTCGAGGAATCCAAGTTATCCACGGAAGACATTCGACATGCTTTCCTAACCAATCTTGATTATTATTAGAACATGGCCAGACAGTTATAAAAAGCGAAAAAAGGAATGGTGCAGCGATTTTTGCGGCTTCCTTTTGTGGTTTGGGGGCAGTTTTCAGGGCCAAGAAGTACAATGTATACTAACTTGTAACAGGTTAGGTTCAAACTAGACTGGTGAGAGATGCGGTTTAACTTTGTATATATTTAAAAAAATATATTATAATGTTACCATTGTGTAATGTATACTTGTCGATAATATTGTAATAAGTGACAAAGTAGAAATATCTTTCGACGTAGAATTTTTGAGTCAGCAAACTAAAACGAGAAACGCAAAATAGTTTTGATAATATTTTAATGTATTTATGAAAAATGTAATGTGTAGTTTTTTTTTTAAAGATCCTGTATACTGGGTGTCCCGTAAATGAGTACCGTAAATTAACTCAATTTTCTCTAACGTACAGGCTGATAAAGGCTGCAGATGAAATACACATTTTATTGCATATCTTATCTGGGATGAAAAAGAAAATTTAAAATTTTTTGTAGATTAGTCTTGTAACATGTCTATCGACCTGTTTCGATTTTACAGAATGAATCCTTTTAATTAGCGCTCGTCGTCACTAGCCACATCCAATTATAGTTCTGTGATCCCAAACTCTTCAACCCCGACCGTAAGACAATTGAAGTCTGCCAACGGACACTTCCATATTTCGCACAACGCCACGTGAAACACCCCTTTCTGTTATCGACCGCCTAAGAGGGCAGATCATCTTTCGCTATCTTTCATATCTTAAGTACCTATCTTATGAATTTTGCTGTGGTAAGTTCAAAATCATAATTTATAATTAATAAGCTTCTTCTAAAGTACTGTCTGATTTAATTTTCGTATGCATTCTTTATTTTTTTACAGAGATAGAAGAAATTAAACTCAACACGTGGTCATAAACTGTTCTTTTATACTAATATGGTAGTTTTAAACCAAATATTCTTTTATAATTCACTGTTTTACTTTCATACAAACATTTTCAAGCTTTTTCAGTTGCGAAATAACTCTTAATTATAAAATAACACTTTTATAAACCGTTAACCTATAAAATATTCTTTCGTAACGCCAGTGCCGGTTTCATATATTTCCTAGTCACGATATTTTTTCATATTACTAAATAAATAACTTTTTGCCATTATTAGTTTCTTTCGGATCATTAGTATATTTTTTTAATTTAGTCGATAATTGCTATTTTTACTGTTTTAACATGGAACATATAATGTTGGAAAGCTTTCAGTAAATTAAATCAATTTTTTGACTTTCAAATAACTGCCTTCCTTTTCTTTAAGCTGAAAAGCTGACCAACATAATGTGCCATTACATTCAAGTTCCTACATATCCCTGATCCACTCGTACTTCTAGGTAAGCACAGCCCATAGGCTAGGATATAGCCCAAGAATATAACCCTAGGCTAGAATATAACCCCGAGGATATAACCCTAGGCTAGGATACAACCCGAGGATATAAAGCCAAGGATATAACCCTAGGCTAGGATATAACTCAAGAATATAACCCTAGGCTAGGATATAACCCAAGTATTTAACGCCGAGAATATAACCCTAGGCTAGGATATAACGCCGAGGATATAAACCGAAGAATTTAACCGGAGAATAACTTTTTTATTTTTTAACTTTCATTCAAATTTTACAAGGCGTTTCTACCTTTTCCGCCTTAGTTCTCTTAGTAGTTTTCATCGTTAAAAAGGTAGTGGCGCCCTCAACTTTTACAACCTTCCTGTAGCACTTGTGCAGCATAAACTTGTGGTCGAATCACCCTTGAGAGGAGTCTCTAGCCGGAGCCCTTCGAGCTGGTGCCCTGTGAGGTACAGCAAAGACTCCAATTTGTACAAGTACATCTACCATTTTATGCCAAATTTGCAGATAAAAGTGAATAATGTGAGCACACCTTGCATTTTACTTGGGGATCCTGCATACCCACTCTTGCCGTGGCTAATAGAACCGTACAAGGGAAGAAACTCAAGAGAGGAGGAGTCCTTCAATGTCTATCTAAACCGAGGTAGAGTTGTTGTTGAGAACGCCTTTGGTCGTTTAAACGCAAGGTTCAGACGGCTTTAAAAAATAATTGACATTTGTTACAAATTTGCTCCCCAAGTCATTTATACTTGCTTGATTTTACATAATATTGTTGAAAGCAATAAAGATAAATTTATTGAAAACTGGCTAGATGCAATACAAGAAGCAGAAATATTATTTCCACAGCCCAAGAAGGCAGCTACTAGTGAGCATGAATATCTCCAAGTGGGTACTATAAGAGACAATCTTCGAAATTTCATGTTGAAATTTCCCTTAAGAAGATCAAATTTACTTTAACTAGTTATGTAATTTGTTAAAAAATAATATGTTTGGTTTAGTTTATTTTTAATTTTTAAAATAAAACAATAACTATTTCAAACAGCGTCTTTTATTTTTGAACATTTTAAGTCTAAAGTACATGTGAAACATATCGTATCTCAAAAATCATTTTTTTATTTTTTTGACAATTATTTTTTCATATTCTCCATCAGAGCTTCTTGAAGAACCTTTTGGTCTTGTGTGAGATGAAAAACGAACAAATGGAACCATGTAAGGGTTCATTGCCATGGTTAGGAAGGGGGTTCTGAGAATATTTTCCACTGTACTGGAAAATGTTTGTAAAATATTGTTTAAATCATCAGATTTAGCTTTTGCTGCCTTTTGCTGGAATTTCTCTTGCATTTTAAAAAATTCTGTCAGTAGGGACATTTGTTTCTCAAAAAAAATCATTTTCTTTACCCTTGCTTCTGCTAGAGTTGTAAGTTTTTTCAATTGGGGTTCTTGATCTACTTGTATGTGGCGTTTCTTCGATCTGTATTTCAGAATCAGATTCTGGTGACTGTAAAAAATCGCTCAGTTCCTGATTAGAAATGTCTTCTTCCACTTACACATACCTTCAAGAGCCGATGCAGGACGACCTCCTAATATTTCCTCAAGTAGCCCAAAATAGTCGCATTCATTTCTATCCATACCACTTTTAGCGTTGTTTTTAATACAATTATTGTATTGAGTCTCTAAAGCTTTCCATTTATTTTTTATTTGTTCAGTAGATTAAGATATATAGCCTCTTTTTATTATATTTTGTTCGACCATTTTGTAAATTTCAGCGTTGTTGTATCGCTTTCCATCGAACAACTTCAAAACATTTTCTTCCTGGAATATTTCCAGCAAGCACTTCACTTCTGCATCTTTCCACACATTTCTGGAAGATCATGAGCACGAGAGTGGTTTGAGTATGAGTAGTTTTAAGGTTATATGGCTTACATCTGGCATAAATTTGACAGCGAATGTCACAGAATGCGCATGTTTCAATAATATCTCGGTTTTCATGTCGTATTTCGATTTTTCGATCTCGATACTATCCCAAAAAAAACAGTATCGACCTTGAAACTCAATTCGATTTCAATACCTGTTTTCATGAGGTTTTTAATACGGAAAGTGTATTCAATTCGAATTGAATTCTGCTTGAAAACGTAGTAAGTATGTCCTAATATATTTATCTCAGTTTGTGAAAACCTTGATTTGTCATTATTTGATGTCAGATTATACTTGTTGGCAACGCAAGGAAATTATGAGGGTTCACCTGATTTGTCAACTCTTGACTCCTTATTTTGGGCAGGGGTTTAAGTTTCTAGGGGTACTATGTGGTACTATCTATTGCTCAAATTTATTTGAATAATCCTTAATACAGACTTCATTATTTCTGTCCATTGTTTACAAAGTGGAATTATTTGTTGGATGACATTGACAATTGGCCGTGACAGTCGTGTCTTGGATAAAAGCGTTTGTTTGTCATGTCGTGGCTTACATAGAGGGAATTGTAGCACTTTATGACTTGATCTGTGCGGAACACGCTCGGTATAGTGAGCTTCGGATGTATGTTTCGGGTAGGTTTCTCTATGGTAGTATTCTGTACTGAAGTTGAGAAAGTGTCAGTCACTTTTTTTCCGCTGTGTGGTTTCTACTAAATGGCTTGGTTTCCAAAAGTGCATCGAACGAGAATCAGAATTTTGTTAATAACTGGGAAGTCATCCCCTGCTGGGTTTTATAGGTTCTCGTTCTGAATTAGTTGTGGAATATACGGTATAGTATTTTGTTCTACAGGAGTTCGTATTGTTGGAGAATTCCGTCCTGTTCTGGAAGCCGTTTTCACAAATCCTTATAGGTGATATATTGCACTCAAACGATTGAAAGCGTCAACGTTGAAGTTTTGGCATTGGAGGTGTGCCACATGTTGTTGGTTCATTATTTGTTGGTTGCCATCCAGTAAGAGGAAGATTTTAAGTACTGGATCCTTTTTGGAAAAGGGTTCACCTGGCCAGGGCCAGTGATAAAAGATATTGTTTATCAATGAAAACCGCAAAATGTAGATGAATGAAAAGAAATCATAAGACAAGCATGTCGCCAAATTACTCCTGCAATGATTCAGGCAATGTAATCTTTATTACATTCATTTTTATTGTTCCTTTAAGCTTTAAGGCTTTCTTGATTAATTTAACAAAAATAAAAAATAAACTGATATTTCCTTGATTACTTATGAACCCATTTTATTTTTGAAAAATTTTTTGAATAGACGATGGAAGACCACATCCAAAAGTATGAAAAAATTTAAAGTTAGGGGTTGTAACTAAGGGATGAATATTTAGTGGATGATCTTTTCAACGCCATATTAAAGTGTATTAGAAATGAAATAGATCAGTTTTTGTCCCATTCAAAAATCTCTATTCGTTTAAGAGATATAGCCTGGATAAATTAGTCTGGGACCTAGGCCTAGGCTTTGGTATATTTAAAGAACCATCATTTAACTTTTGCCAAAATGTACTATTGTTCAATATCGTAGAATCATATTCCTTCCCATATAAACCTACACTTATATAGATTAATCGGTATTCTGAATCAACCACGGCAAGTAATACAAAATAAAAGTACTCTTTTTAGTTAAAAAACATATAACCACTATTGGATGGTTTTATAATAGGCATGATGACTGATTTTGAAAAACAGCTCTACGATGTTTGCACGCATAAGATTTATCCAAAAAAAATTGTTTTTTGAAAAATAAAGGTTTCAAAGGAGAAATTCACGTTTTTAAAATACAATTCAAATTTCGCGCCAAAACGTTAGAATAGTAATGGCGTCTCTATGACATCACACAGCTGTAAATACTTCAAAAATATTCCACAGTTTGCAAATTAAAAATTTATTTGATTACTAATTTGAATTATTTTGTGTGATAATCATGAATTATATAACGAATAAATATTATTTAAACGATGCAAAACCAGAAAATACGATAAAAGTTTGAACGATACACAAAAGGTTGACGTCACACGTTTGTGATCGGTGTTTTAGCTAAGATGGCGGATTGTCATATTTTGTATTTATATTTTTACCAAAATAAATATAATCAGAATTGTAATGTGAAAATAAGTGATTGCTATAGAATCTTTGTAATCTATACAATGATTTCAAATCATTATTTCAGTGATTCTTAGTGACTGTCATCATCCCTATTCTAATGGTTTTCCCGTCTACAGCTCCAAGACAATGAGGAAAGTTAGTTTTTGTTTCAAATCCAATTGCAATTGCTACCCATTCTCTCTTCGTATCTGTAGAGTAAGGAGGGTGAGTTTTGGCCCACATCACTTAGGCCACATGTGACCCATTGTACATCCTCCCGAGGAGTTGTCCTCCTAAGTCATCGTCCATCCTGTCCTTTTCAGGAAAGTGGACAGGTCACTAGAAGACATCTCCTTTATATCGGCATGTTTCGCAAAAGCTTTTGGGGAGGTTTAATTCCCCTCACCCTACTATTTCTGCCACTGACCAAGGGGTTTAGGGACCCCCAGCTCCTTGGCCGATCCCCTATCCGCCACCTAAGGACGCGCTCGATAGGTAGGTATTCAGGTATTTTCAATATTACGATCTACCGTTCCATTCCTCTGATTTACGGTACTAATTTACAGGACACTCTGTATAATAAAAGTGCGTGATAATCGAACAAATGATTAGATCGAGAGAGATTTCTCCTTCACTCACTATTTGAATCGTTAGAATTTTTATTCTAGAAGCCAAATTATCACCAGTATTTAAAAATTAAAATAATGAAGAAAAGAACATATATCTAGTAAAAGCAACATAGAAACTAATTTATTTACTATACATGTATTTCATTACATGCTGGTAGTCTTCATGCAAAGTTTTCTCTTGGGATTGTTTAACAAGATAAAACTGCACTGCAATCAGGCAAATTTATTGTTATAAAAGAGATGCCTTGATATTTATCTCCTTAGGATCGAGATTGGTTAAAAAAACCGAACGTACTGTGCTTGATCCCTTTTCTT
Source organism: Lochmaea crataegi (assembly GCA_947563755.1). NCBI lineage: Eukaryota > Metazoa > Arthropoda > Insecta > Coleoptera > Chrysomelidae > Lochmaea > Lochmaea crataegi. Next base: position 2,840,642 of record OX387424.1, read on the forward strand.
GCGGAAATATACTTGTTGAAATTATTTTTCCAGATAAAATACAACACAGGTTTGCAGGGTATTTCTAAAATTGGAGAAGATAGAACAAAAGTTGTTAATATAATTATTGTTACGCGAGCTACTGCATTAATATGCTCACTTAGTGCCCCCAGTGAAATCCCCGTATGAGACGACTATGGCTCCTCCGCCCAATTTTCGAGAAGCATCCAAAATACGAAACATCGAGAACACCCGGTGCATCCGCCAGAACGTCGAGAAATTTCGAGAATTACGGCGCGCGAGTATAAATAGGCCACCAGCATTGCTGCAGGCAATTAGTCAATCAGTCAGTGTTGATACCGAAGGAAAGTAATCGCGCCTCGATAAAGTGTTTATTAAGTGACTCTCATATAAATTATAATTAGTGTGTTTAGTGTATTAGATAAATTATTAAATAAGGACTGAATTACATATAAATCTGTAAAATATAAATTAATTGTAAATATAAATTAGAATAAACGTTACATTATTATGACTTATTTTTAGTTAGATAAGCCATTGTCCAACCAGATCATCAGTGAGCTGTTTTATTTTCGAGATATAGGGCGATTTTCCAAAATTGACGTAATCTGATATCCCAAATATTTGTTTATCTCACTAAATGTGAAAAAATTGAAACGATAAGTTCAGTGCAGTAGGCAATTTACTTTAAGGGGGTTCAGGTTAGTAGATATGACATGTACTTAGATATTTTTAAATGGGACGCCCTGTATGTTTTGGGATTTTTGTTTCCTTTTTAAATTCATTTTTATCGGATATGATGTGTCTATTTCTAATAATTTCACTATCCAGGGTGACATAAAATCTGGCGGTGAAACTATAGTCTTTTTAAAAATTGATCATCTAGAATATTTCAAGTAGCCAAATGAAAATAAACAATGGGGCTGCGCCTCGGCTATCAATTTGCAGGCTCGGCTATAATAGATAGTTTTTCGTCCTTGGTACATAAATAACTAATATTAACACTCAAGATGTTTTTTGCTTCTCACTCAAAGTTTCGCTTATTTAATTCAAAGAAATTTGGATGGACCCTGGTTCCCAATATTAATTTAATAGACGAATTTGTCAATAAGGACATCTTTATGTGAATTTTTTGAATAAAATTTGAAATTCTGGAATATGCCAATAATATTGGCACGTTGAACATAGTTATTATAATTTTAGATGTCAAAATCTTCCCAAAGGCATCGCAATCGTGAATTACTAACCTTTTCAAAAAAGTTTTATATGGCACGTTCAATTAATAATTTTTGATATTTTTAGACTTTTTTCCGAAGGGCCGCTGGGGCTCAACCACTTAATTTATCGCTAAACGTAGATATAGGTTAGTTAAAAGTTATCAATAAAATTAATGTGATAAATTTACCAAAATCAAAAAATATAATTCTATTTTTCCGACAATTTTTTGGAAACAATTTTTTTTTATTTTGCCTATTTTATCCCCAAGTTTGAGCTAAAACCTGCCACATCTCTAGTTTATGGTTTTCTTTAGATATGACAGAAAAATAACTCAAAAAATTTAGAAAAATGACAATTTTCAAGTTTAACAGTCAAATTGGATGCCAAAGGTAACAAATATTGTTTTAAATACAACTTAAAAATGTAAAAAAAAAACAGAATATTACTAAAATCAATTTCGTTATTCAGAAAATTTATTGATAATTTCATTAAACTTAAGTTGGTAAATCCTTTTTAGGAATTTCTGCCCCCCGCCCAATAAAAAAATATAGCAATATAATTTGTTTAAAACTTCATTATATTTGTGATTTGTGATGAGTTCCGCTAACACAGTAGCTTTATTAATAAGGGAGACCAAGCGGGGATTTCGGGATTAACATACAGGGGGATACCTTGTATCAGGTTAAGTACCTCCACCAAATATGAGCCCTATATATATTGTCGCCCATCACGGATAAAGGATAAGATTAGTAAAAAACATTTGATCATCAGAAGTTCTGGAGCGCGTCAGATTAAGGTAGGGTGAGTTAATTACATGCTAAAAAGTGTATTCCACTAATCTGACAATTTTCGAGTGACGTAAAGAAGTGGGAGAGTTACAAACTTGTAAAAAAACGTCATCTGGACATTCTCGAGCGTGGCTAAATTTTCTTTTATTTTGGAGGAAATAAATCAAGGATAACGAAAAATATATAATTTGACGATTTCCACAAGCCGAAATAACAAAAATTCGTCGATAAAGTTTAATGCGTCCAGCTGCGTGATGCCTCTATTCCCCACCCCGCGTTTCTATTCCTCTATCACTATTTCTCTAGCTATTACTTTCTCCCTCCGTCCCCACCCTGGTTTCTGTTGCCATGACGCCAACAAAAAGAAGATTCTACTATTACTATCAGAACTTCTGATACTGATATAGTGATCATCATGTTGGCGAATATGGAACACCTGCAAGCAACACTAGAAGTCTGGATGGATCTTGGAGTTAGCAATGCACGTCGATACATCGAAATATCCGCTCTTTATAATAAATTAGGCCCAAAAATTTCGAAGATGCTTCCAGCTTTGAATGCGTTCACTGATTGCGATTTCAACCCAGCATTATACCGACGAGGGAAAAAGAAACCTTTACAATTTCTGATGAAATCAGAAATTTTCCCCAAAAAATTTTTATAAAGTTGGAAAAGTCAATCAAGCTAGGATTGTCATATTCAATAAGACGTACAAGGTGAAAGACAAATCTCAACCCTTCTCCTTGAGTATCCGGAATTACGATGCGTGCAACTTGCCACCCTGTCAATCGAAGTTACTCCAGCAAGTGTTACGCACAAGATTCATTGCATGCTTGTGGATTAATGCCCATAATACAAACATTATTGAAATTTTACCCACGGACTATGGATGGAAAGTTGTCGAAGGAAAGTTAGAAATTATCTGGTTTGCAGGTGATCAATTGCCGAAAGCTTATGAAGTTGTAGTCATAACACCTGATATTCTTGAGGATACTCCAGCAGCAGGTATATCTTTTCTCCAATAATTAGGAAACACTTTATTCATTGAAAAAAATATTGTTAACACACATCTAGGATATAAAGATGAACCATATATATCTTAATCTGACGCTCTTGAGTATTTCAAAATGGCGAATTTTTTTTGCACATTCTAATCATTGCCGCGAGTTTCCGTCACATCCAAATCGTCAGATTATTGGATGAGAGCTTTTTTTTTGGTTCATTTAACATTCCCTTACAAAATCTGACGCTCTTGATGAAAAATTTTTTCTCCTCATTTTCAATCCTTACCGTTCGTCCGCCCCCCCACCATACAAAAGATCAGATTAACATACGTACATAATTAAAAATACATGGGACATGGATACTATCAAAATCTGACGCGCTCGAGTATGTCCTCTAACGGTAAGAGGCTGTAACCTTACAGGGCGCCAATTTGTGACGGTGATTCGACCCCAAGTTTATGCCGCACAAGTATAACAGCAAGGTTGTAAAAATTGAGGGCGCCACTACCTTTTTGACGTCGATAAAAATACGAATGAAAAAACTAAGGCGGAAAAGGTAGAAACGCCTTGTAAAATTTAAATAAAAGTTAATAATAAAGTTACTTGAAAAAAGAAAATTTTAGTACTCTACCCCGGGCGATATCTCCCTCAACTTTTGCAGTTGAGGATTTAGAAAAAATAAAAAAAAAGAATTTAAAAAAGTTATATATTTATACTGCCACAGGAAACGAAAAAATTATAGGAGAATTTGTACTTAGGTACTTAGCTTATAAATATGAAGTGCTTTCCTGAAGGAGGTTGGTCTAGCCTCTACAAAGTCTTGAGAAGATCTCGAAGAAGATAGGTAGATATTCTGGATTTTTACTGCTGTGTCCTGGGGTTATGTCCGTGCCTAAGGCTTATATTCTAGCCTAGGACTTGGGGTTATATCCTAGAGTTGTATCCTTGCCTAGGGGCTGTGCTTACCACAGCAAAATTATGAAGATACGAAAGGTATAAAACGATAAAAAGTGTGTCTTTCCTCGGAGAGAGTCGGTAACGGAAAGGGGTGTCCCTCGTGGCGTTGGAAAAAACGGAAGCGTCCGTTGGCAGACGTCAATTGTCTTATGGTCAGGGTTGAAGAATTTGGGATCACAGAACTATAATTGGAAGTGGCTAATGAGACGACGAGTGGTAATTAAAGTGATTTATTCTATAAAATCGAAACAGGACGATAGACATGTTACAGTCCATGCAACAGTTTTTTTTACATATTTGAAAATCCATAGACGTTCCCCCCACCGATGAAAAGGTATACATTATCTAATATTTTTTTATTTTTTTCATCTAAGCATCGCAACCCAATAGATTTCTATGACGCTCGAGTAAATCCCCATTTAGCATCGTAGGCTCCCCTACTATATCAAACGAGTTTAAATTGAACGTTAGTTCAAATATAATAAAGATTTAATTAAATTAAATTGTTTTATTTCATCGTTCAGTATGGATCTTCACCAAGTAAGTAAAAGCCTCATCTATTCAATTTTTTTATTTTTAAATTTTTTTTTAATTTCTCAATTTCTTCATTTATTGAAGTATTTCTTCATTCTTCAGTTTATTTTTTTTCCATTTTTTTTGGTACTATGTAACGGTAAAGGCGCCAATTTGTAACGGTAAAGGCGCCAATTTGTAACGGTAACTGCCTGTACCCCACAGGGCACCAGCTCGAAGGGCTCCGTCTAGAGACTCCTCTCAAGGGTGATTCGACCCCAAGTTTATGTCACACAAGGATAACAGAAGGGTTGTAAAAGTTGAGGGCGCCACTACCTTTTTAACGATAAAAACTACAAAAAACTAAGGCGGAAAAGGTAGAAACGCCTTGCAAAATTCAAATAAGTTAATAATAAAAAAGTTACTAGAAGTAACCCCGGGCGATATCTCCCTCAACTTTTATGGTTGAGGATTTCTAATAAAAAAAGAATTAAAAACAAATTTACAATTTATTCTGCCACAGGAAATGAACAGGAATTTGTACTTTTATAGGTACTTAGCTTATATGGAGTTGTTTCCTGAAGAAGAAGTCAGGTCTTGATCTGAACTGAAGAGTTCTGTTCTAGGGCGGTATTTTGAGCTAGGGCTGTATCCTTGGCTATATTCTTGGGGTTATATTCTAGCCTAGGGTTATATTCTCGCCTAGGGGCTGTGCTTACCTAGAAGTACAAGTGGATCAAGGATATGTAGGAACTTGAATGTAATGGCACATTATGTTGGTCAGCTTTTCAGGTTAAAGAAAAGGAAGGCAGTTATTTGAAAGTCAAAAAATTTATTTAATTTACTGAAAGCTTTCCAACATTATATGTTCCATGTTAAAACAGTAAAAATAGCAATTATCGGCTAAATTAAAAAAATATACTAATGATCCGAAAGAAACTAATCATAGCAAAAAGTTATTTATTTAGTTATATGAAAAAATATCGTGCCTAGGAAATATATGAAACCGGCACTGGCGTTACGAAAGAATATTTTATAGGTTAACGGTTTATAAAAGTGTTATTTTATAATTAAAAGAGTTATTTCGCAACTGAAAAAGCTTGAAAATGTTTGTATAAAAGTAAAACAGTGGATTATAAAAGAATATTTGGTTTAAAACTACCATATTAGTATAAAAGAACAGTTTATGACCACGTGTTGAATTTAATTTCGTCTATCTCTGTAAAAAAATAAAGAATGCATACGAAAATTATATCAGACAGTACTTTAGAAGAAGCTCATTAATTATAAATTATGATTTTGAACTTACCACAGCAAAATTCCTAAGATAGATACTTAAGATATGAAAGATAGCGAAAGATGATCTGCCCTCTTAGGCGGTCGATAACAAAACGGGGTGTTTCACGTGGCGGTGTGCAAAAAATGGAAGCGACCGTTGGCAGACGTCAATTGTCTTACGGTCGGGGTTGAAGAGTTTGGGATCACAGAACTATAATTGGATGTGGCTAGTGACGACGAGCGCTAATTAAAAGGATTTATTCTGTAAAATCGAAACAGGTCGATAGACATGTTACAACTATTTGTATTCATAAGCGATTTAAAACATACATATAGACCACGGAATGATGGGAAAAACAATTCGGTTGAAAAACAGAGAATATCTTTTTACAATTTTTACGTCAAGAAAATGCGCATTTAAAAATACAAATCGACGTGAACAAGCGTTTTTCCCAACACGCCCTCATTTATTGGTTATCGAATTCATTCCATTTGGCTGTTTCACACTGTATGAGGTTCATTTTTATTGAATAACCCTCACCAATCCTCTTGAAATGGAGTATGTCTTCCAGAGGCTCCTCAATAAAAATGGGATTTGGATGGCCCAGATATCCGAAGATTTTCGATTGTTTTTCCAAAAACTTTAATGGACCATACATCACCCATCAAAAAAAAACAAGATTCCTCTTACAGTTGACTTTCTTGAGGAAAGTGGCCTTTTACATATTAGTTAATAATCCAATTAAGAGAAGATCAAGGTCTCCACATTTAATCTGGATTGATACCAAGTTGTCTTTATATTGATATTGCAAATGTTTTTGCAGAATATTTTGCAACTATAACTGATAATAATCTTGAATCATATTTTGGCCTATCAAGACCTACAGCATGTACTTCCTCCAAAATTTTAGATAAAACTTTTTTCTCTACACCAGTCACGGATCAAGACGTTGAGGACGCAATTGATAGTCTCAAAAACAAGTCAAGTACAGGTTTAGATAATATATCCACAAAAATTTTAAAATCTGGAAAACACTCCCTCTCTACTTCTTTGAGTTACTTGATAAATTTATCTGTGGCTAATTTTATCAAAGATTTTTGTGAAAGTTGTATATACACAAAATATTATGTTTTCTTGATCATTCCAATATTATATCCCCGCACCAAGATGGGTTTAGACCAGAGAGGTCAACATTGTCTGCTGCTTGTCAATTTTTTAAGTATATATATACCGATTTGGATAAGAGAAAGCACGTTGCAGGACTTCTTGATATGTCACGTGCTTTTGATTGTCTTGATTTTAATTTTATTAAAAATAAATTTTATAACCTAGGTTTCAGGAATTTTCTTGGAATGGATAATTGATTATTTGAGTAATAGAAAATTTCTAGTTGCATATCAGAATTCTACTTCTTATTGATGAAGGAGTCCCTCAGGAATCTGTTTTGGGACCGCTAATATTCATTTTTTTTATTAATGATCTTCCTGATCACATTAAACCTCTTATTTTGACTATCTATGCAGATGGCACTACACTAGCGATCTCGGCATCCTGTCACGAGGAACTAATGTCATAATTGGAAGTTGTTTTTGAATCATTTGTAAATTGGTCGAGGGCAAATGGTTTCATGGTTAATGTTGATAAGACTCAATTTGAATATTTTAATTCCCAACATGTCCTTAAAAATGTATTTGACGATTTACTTAGGTATTACATCAGTTCCATCAACAAAGGAAGGATTGTTTTTCATTCTCCCCCCTCTCGAAGGGAGCGGGCCGTTATAGGCTTTCCGGAGCCTCTTCAGCCAACATTGGAAGGAATAAGGATTGTTTGGTTCAGGGGATGGAAGTGGAGGGAACGTCCATCAACAATATTTCCAGGTTTATATATATAGATGACTAATCAGATTAATCCCGTTATCACAAAGCTTAATAAAACTTTCTAGGCCATTTCTAGAATAAAGGATACCATGCCAACAGCATCACTTATCAATAGTAATTATGTGCCAAGGTATAAAAGTGAGGTATTACTGTCGAGGTCCATTAAAGACCGAGAAGCGAAGCTTCGAGGTCTTTAATGGATCCGAGACATTAATACACTTTTCTACCGTGGCTCATATAGCATTTTTTTCACTACTCCTATTAGATGGATTGAAATTTAGTTATAATCAAGTAAGCTCTGTATTTTTCTACCTTGGTTAATAATGAACAACTTTACTACCTCAACAAAAGTCAATAAAGTTTAGAGGCTAGTAGTGAAAAATATTTATTACGGTCTTGTTTACAGTCATCTAAGTTACAACATCTTACTCTGGGGAAATTCTATTGACAGCAACAACATTTTTGTAACTCAAAAGAAAATTATTCGGAAAATATTTGGACTACAATTTAGGGAAACTTGTAAACCCACGTTCATAAAACACAAGATCATGTCATTCAATAGTTTTTATATTTATCGTACTCTTCAATTTGTGAAAGAAAATTTCACTTATTTTGAAACTAATGATTACTATACAAGACATTCAAACGCTCCTCGAATACCCCACTGTAAAACTTCAAAATTAGAAAATAGTTTTGAATTTATGGGTATGAAGTTATACAATAAATTACCTCATGAATTCCAGGAAATTGTCTCTTTCAGCAGATACAAAAAGGAAATTAAAAATTTATTAATAACTAAATGCTTCAGTCAAAGAATTCCTTGAAGATTCTCTGTGAACCATTTTTATTTGAAAATTTTATTTTTTATATGTCTATCTACTTTATTTTATATACGGTATACGCCAAAATAAACAGTACCGAAACAGAGAGTGCTGTGGAGTTGTTTATGTAATATGGATTTGTCATATTTGACTTAATTGTCATTAGTTGATATATTAATAGTACGCTGCAGTTAAATTTGATTTAAAAATGGTTCTAACAACGGAAGAAAAAGTGTTTTTGGTAGAGCATTATTTTCGTTCATACGGAAAATAGAATAATTTCTCGGGGAACAGACTTCGAATATCCTTCTCATTCACCTGATCTGACGCCACCTGACGCATACATTTGGGGCATAATGAAGGACAAAGAAAATCCGCCGGCGAATATTGCCGAAGTACGGGAAAGAATACAAAATATTTTTCGGCAGTTACATCAACCACTTTTTATAAATATGTTTATTGACTTACAAAATCGATATGAAGCTTGTTTGCGTCGAAATGGTGAACATTTTGAACACTTACATTACAGAAATTAAAAATTAATTTTTATTTTGATTTTCGGTACTGTTTATTTTGGCGGATACTGTACTATTTAACCAATTTAATAATGTCGCCTATCACTTTTGACTTATCCTATACATTTGTATGAATGTCTTAAGGGATTGATAAATATCATTATTATTATTATTATAGACTAATGGCTGATTTTAGTGATTTTAGTATAGTTATTTTATTTTTCGAATTTTTACTGATATTTTAATTATTAAACGTTTTGATGAATATGAGTTGATTTAGATATACCTAATAAACCCGTAATAAACAGAGAATGTCTTTTTACAATTTTTATGTCAAATTCAAAATGTGTTCGTACAATATTTCGTATATTTTAATATCCTTTAATTTTAAGGCGATATGGTTTTTGAACTTATTGTTAATAATTAATGAATATTTTGGGTCCTTTGTTCGAAGTGCACATATCGAGTGTTTTGGTTATGAACTTGTTGACTAGACAGAGGGAGATCAAGGTTGTATTTTTTTTGCTTAAATGTCGACATGACATAATTATTTATAATAATGTAAGATTCGTTGGTTTTTGTTAACGTTATAATGAAATAAAATATATAGAAACAACCGCTTTAGTTCTGGAATGAAAATATCTGGGAATTTAGAATTATCCCAACATAGTGGTCCTTCGAGCCGGATAGTAATAATTGGAAGTTAATTGTGGTTGATTGCATACAGTGTAAGAAAAGGTTAAAATGTGGATCATTGTTTGCTGATTTTGTCCCGAATCCTATTTCAACAGGCTGATTTATCAAACTGAAGAAGACCTAAGCTTGGTGAGGTGTCTTTGTTTACTATTTGTCATTTATTGCGTGGTTTTATATCTTTAACAACTTAATTTGGGTGAGTAATGGGTGAGCATCTAAAAAATTAACATGGATGCTAAATTAAAAGATTTAAATAGAAAGAAAGGTTCCATTAAAAGTAAATTAACTCATTTTGGGAGATACTTAGATAATTTTGATAAATCGAAAACTATCGAGTTAAAAGAAAGGTTAATTAAAGCTGAAAAATTATTAGATGAATTTGATGATATACATTTTCAAATTTTAGAGATAATAGCAGATGAAGGTGTGCAAGGTATTTTAGATGAAAGAGGAACCTTTGAAGACTCATTTTTCAATTTTATAGCTAAAGCTAAAGAGATTTTGTTTGAAAGTAGAGTAGAATCAGATGATAAAGATGATCATGCCAGTTCACAAGGTGATAAGGGTTATAATGTGCGTGAGTTTCCCATAGAGAGATCTGTTAAGCTACCTTCAATACCAATTCCTACCTTCGATGGAGAGGTAGAAAATTGGCTCGAATTTAAAGAAACTTTTGATTCTCTTATTAACAGTAATAATCAAATAAGCAATGTAGAAAAATTTCATTTTTTGAAGAAAGCTTTACAGGAGGAAGCCCAAAAGGTAGTTCAAAAACGTAAAACAACCGGTGAAAATTATGAAATAGTTTGGCAATTATTGTGCGATAGATATGACGATCCTCCTATGCTGGTTGATCACCATTTAAATGCTTTAATATCATTTCCACCGTTATCTCACGAATCAGGGGAAGCGTTACGAAATATGTATGATATCATTTTAGAAAGACTGGTAGCATTAGACAAGCTTAACGTTTCTACTGAAAACTGAGACCCTCTAATAATACATTTGATGAGTTAAAAATTAGATCAAGCCACTTTTATCAAATGGGAAGAGGCTAAACCTCGTGGATTATTAGCATCCTTGGATGACTTTAATTCGTTCTCAAATAATAGGGTATCTTCTTTGAAAACTATAGAACGCAACAGAAAAAAAAAAAGGAAAAGTTAATAAATTTGGAAATAAAAATAAATATCAAAGATCATTTGTTTCAATTGAAAATTATAATAGTTGTCTTTATTGTAAAAGTAAACACGTATTACAAAAGTGCACTAAATTTTTGAAACTGAATACTTACTCTGAGTATGATGTGGTGAAGCAATTAGGTTTATGTTTAAACTGTTTTGGTAGAAATCATACGAGTAGGCAATGCAGTCACAGCAACTGTTTGAAATGTGGATCTAAACATCATACCCTTCTTCATCATGAACAAAATGAGAAGAAAGATTTGAGTGCAAATGGAATCGCATTAAGAAATAATGAAATAACCGAGGCAAATTGCATTCAAAATAATTCTGATAATAATGCGCAAGTTTCTCAGGCTTCCAGTTCACAGGTTTAGGTAACATCTTTATTTTTAGATAATGGTGATGAAGTGACAGGAGATATACTGTTGTCTACTGCATTACTTCAGGTAGTAGCTAAAGATGGTTCGTTACATGTTTGTAGAGTTTTATTGGATAATGGCAGTCAACCCAACCTTATTACCACTGAATTAGTAGAATTTTTAGGTTTAGAGCTGAAAAAAGTCAATACAGAAATAGTTGGAATAAATCAACAATCTGCAAACATCATGAATAGATGTTTTGTGGAAATTAAGTCACTGTTAGTTAATTTTAGTAAAAAGATTTCTTGTCTTGTAGTACCAAAAATTTGTGGGAATATACCTAGTCATAAAATTGAAATAACCCATTTGAATATTCCTGACAATATAGTATTAGCTGATCCTGGTTTCTTTAAATCAAATAAAGTTGATCTGCTGCTTGGTGTAGATTTGTTTTATGAATTACTCTGTGAGGGCCAAATAAAATTAGGTAACTATTTACCTACTTTGCAAAAAACTAGATTGGGTTGGATTGTAGCTGGCTCAATATGGTCTAAGGAAAAAGTTAAAAATAGGGTACAATGTAATATAAATCTTATGGAACAAGTAGAAAGATTTTGGAAATTAGAAGAGATTTCTGATGAGAGACAGATTGTTTCTAAGGAGGATTTGGAGTGTGAAAATATTTTTAAAGAAACGACCAGGAGAGCTAATGATGGGAAATTTGTTGTTACAATTCCACTAAAGGAACCTTTGTCAAAATTGGGGAATTCCAGAGGCGCAGCACTACGGAGATTTTTTGGACTAGAGAAAAAGTTTGAGAAAAATCCTCAGTTGAGAGACCGATTTAGATTTAGGTCATATGTCTGCGGTTGATGCAGCAGGGGATGAAGAGATAAATTACTATTTTCTACATTATGGTGTTTTGAATGAAAATTCAGAAACTACCAAACTTAGAGTTGTTTTTGATGGTACGGCAAAAACAGATTCTGGAATATCATTCAATGACATCCAGTATATTGGCCCGAGATTACAGGATGATTTATTTTTAGGTCTTCTTAGATTTAGAGAACACGTAGTGGCTGTATGTGGTGATGTAGCTAAGATGTACAGAATGATATGGGTGGATCCATCTCAGAGGTCATTGCATAAGATAATTTGGAGATTTTCACCAACAGACCCATTAGTAGATTATACCCTTAACACGGTTACATATAGAACACGATCTGCTCCGTACTTAGCGGTAAGGTGTTTGCAACAGTTGGGTATTGAGGCTTGTGCCACATATTCTAAGGCTTCACAGGCTATACTGAGAGATTTTTACATAGATGACCTGCTGACTGGGGCTCAGTCAGCTGAGGAGGCTATAGAGCTCTGTTGCCAAATTTCTCCAATTTTGAAAGCTGGAGGGATGGAACTTCGTAAGTGGGTAACAAATGATTCAAATGTACTTAATGTATTGGATGGAATAGAGGTTAGGGATAAAGTTTGTTTTGGAGAGAAAACTGAAAATAAGACACTTGGATTGTTTTGGCAATTTGAACAGGATATCTTAAAGTTTTCTACTAAACTTTCCATTGACCGCAAGAGAGTAACGAAAAGAGTAATACTCTCAGAAATTTCAAAAATTTTTGACCCTCTTGGATTGATTGGACCTTGTGTCATATTGACAAAAAGTTTACTACAAAAGCTCTGGTTGGAAAAAATAGGATGGGATGAATCATTGCCTTTAGAATTAGAAAGTCAATGGTTTAAACTAAGAGACGATTTATCTACTTTAAATTCTCTTAAAATCCCTAGACATGCGATATGTACTAATTTTAGGAAGCTTGATTTGATAGGTTTCTGTGATGCATCCTCTCAAGCTTATGGGGTAAATATTTATCTTAGAAGTGAAAACCAGAGTGGTAAAATATTTGTGAATCTTCTATGTTCTAAGGCTAAAGTGGCTCCACTTAAAGTCTTAACTATTCCGAGAATTGAACTTTGTGGGGCATTGTTGTTGGCAAAACTGATGGATAGGGTTTTGAAGGCGTTGACTATAAAAATAGACACAGTTTTTTATTTTTGTGATTCAACTGTCGTATTATGTTGGTTAGAGATGAATTCCAGTAATTTACAAATTTTTGTTGGAAATAGGGTAGCCGAAATACAACAATTGACTAATACAAATTATTGGATGCATGTGAGATAAGAACACAACCCTGCAGATATAATATCTCGGGGACTACTTGCTTCAAATCTTGTAGTCAATTCAATGTGGTGGAATGGTCCTGAATGGCTACACTTAGATAACACTTATTGGCCAGTGTCTCGTGTGTTTGAAAAACCTTCAACACTTCCTGAGACCAATTTAATGTTTTTAATTATACAACCAAGCTAGATACTTTTTGTCTTAAGAATTTTAATTGTTTTAATAAGTTAAAAAGATCTTTTGCGTATTGCCTGCGGTTTATAGGTAGGATAAAAAAAGAGAAAGTTGAGATTTGATGTCTAAGACCCATGGAATTGTAAAACTCATTGGATAAATTGATTAGTATGTGTCAAAAAGAAACATTTTTTCTGGAGATAAATGAATTACAAATGGGAAAGTCATTATCTAATAAAAACTTACACAAGTTAAGTCCTTTTCTAGACCAAAAAGGATTCCTTTTGGTGGGGGGTAGGTTGCAATTGTCTAATTTGGATTACTCGAAAAAACACCCTATCTTGTTGTCAGCCAAACATCGGTTGGCAAAATTGTTTTTTGAATTTACACATACCGAATTACTCCATGCAGGTCCCCAATTGATTTTATGTAGTATTAGAGAAAATTTTTGGGTTTTGGGTGGACGTAATTTGGCTAAACAAGTATTCTACAAATGTATTAAATGTTTTAGAGGAAACCCTAAACCTTGTGAGCAGGTAATGGGAATGCTTCCAAAAGAGCGGGTTAGACCATCCCCGCCGTTTTATATAGTTGGACTGGACTACGCAGGTCCATTTCATATCAAGAACAAGTATGGTAGAGGTGCACAAATTAATAAATGTTATATATGTTTATTTGTATGTTTTTCTACCAAATCTATACATATAGAGGTAGTTTCAGATCTAACTAGTGATGCTTTTATAGCCAGTTTTCATAGATTTATTGCACGAAGGGGAAAACCTTTCAAAATTCTCTCTGATAATGGAACTACCTTTGTGGGTGCAAACAATCAATTTAAAAAATTCTTAGAAACTCATGCAGAATCCCTTAGTGAGAAAATTGGAAATGAAGGGGTTCTATGGGAATTCATTCCGGCAAAATCACCTAATTTTGGAGGGCTTTGGGAAGCGGGGGTAAAATCGTGCAAGTTTCACATGAAACGTATTTTAGGTAATTCTACATTAACTTTTGAAGGTCTCACCACTGTATTTGCACAAATTGAAACCGTTCTCAATTCGCGTCCGTTATACCCATTATCATCAAGTCCAGATGATATGGATTTTTTAACACCGGCTCATTTTTTAATTGGAAGACGCCTTACCTCACTCCCAGATCCAGATGTTCGTCATATTTCAGAAAATAGATTGTCAAAACACCAACATTTACAAATGCTTCAACAACACTTTTGGTCAAGGTGGTCATCAGACTACATAGTAGAACTTCAAAAGAAAGCAAAATGTTATACAGAAAGTCGTTCTTTGGCATTAGATGAGTTGGTAATTATAGAAGAAGACAATTTACCTCCGTTAAGATGGAAACTTGGCAGAGTCATTGAACTATTTCCAGGGCCAGACAATAAAATTCGTGTTGTCTGTGTGAAGACGAGTACGGGAATTTTTAAAAGACAAAAATGTGTCCACTACCCTTACAAGATTAAGTGAAACCTAAAAACTAGGCGAGCTGGATAACTTTAAAGACTTTTGAAATAATATTTCAAGGTGGGGGGTATATGTTAATGATTAATGAATATTTTGGGTTCTTTGTTCGAAGTGCACATATCGAGTGTTTTAGTTATAAACTTGTTGTCTAGACAGAGGGAGATCAAGGTTGTATTTTTTTTGCTTAAATGTCGGCATGACATAATGTTTTATAATAATGTAAGATTCGTTGGTTTTTGTAAACGTTATAATGAAATAAAATATATAGAAACAACCGCTTTAGTTCTGGAATGAAAATATCTGGGAATTTAGAATTATCCCAACACTTATGGAATATTGTATAAATCGTTATTAAGTAACTACATTTACCTGGGTTTTAATTAAATTACAATCTAAAATAAAATGTTGTGTTATTCTTTACTGTTTTTTTATATATTCTCAAATAACTCTACAAAAAAAAAATAGAATAAAAAATCCCAGAAATCACTTGTTTTCAGTTATCTCAAAAAGAAAAAAAAATTAAAATCTGATCGCGTATAATTATTATTTCCTTAAATACTTAACTTTGCCACAATTTAACTGTTTCTCTATTTCTCACCGTTTTCGAGATCCCAGTGATACGCCTCGAATTTGGGACACAAAAAATTGCATAATATAAGATGTTTGTTATAAAACAATTTTCAAATAAACTGATTATCTAAAGCCCCTGTATACTAAATATCATATTATACAGTGTGGAAACCACTTATGGAATAAAATTCTTTATGTCATTATTTTAGAAAATTATAAAAAATGCCGAGACACGTCAACTTTTGAATTGAGTTGTGCGTTATGTAAACATAAATTTAAATGTACAGGGTGATTCACGCAAGTATGCCATAGTCGGTGTTGTTTTTTTTTAATGAAACACCCTGTATATTTGCATATTTTTGAAATCCTCTTAATGAACCGATTCCAACAAACTGAATAATGTATGGTCAATTATGAATTATACAGGGTGGAATTTTTATTTTTACAGTTATTAAACACATACATAAAATACCTGATGTATTTGATTTTAATACATTAAAATAAATGCTCAAAATGTTCTCCACCTAGTTGTTGGTAATAGCACAGTCTGCTATAGAACTCCTCCTTAACTTTGTTTAGAGTTTGAGGTGAAATATTCCGTATTTCTGTAGTTATCCTGTCTTTGAGGTCTACAATGCTAGTTGGTTGTGTTGCATATTCTTTTGTTCTTGAGATAACCGCACAGAAAAAATCTAACGGCGTAAGGTCTGGCGATCTAGCTGGCCACTCAATATTACCACTTCATCCAATCCATTTATTGGGGAAGATTTCATCTAAATAAGTTCTTACCATTAAAGCATAATGGGGAGTTGCCCCGTCTTGCTGGAACCAAACATTTTCATTCGGTAAGCTAGGATCTATTGCGTTGGGATATAAGTTTGCCAACGCAGGAATAACTTCATTTCTAAGCATATTTAAATATTTTTCAGCTGTCAAATTTCCATCTATAAATATAGGACCAATAATATGGTCGCCTATGATACCGGCCCAAACGTTCACCTTTTGAGGGTACTGAGTATGTGTCCCACGCATCCAATTAGGATTCTCTGCTGACCAATATCTACAGTTCTGTCGGTTTACCTCTCCATTCAATGTGAATGTTGATTCGTCAGAAAAAAGAATGGTACCAAGAGCTATCTCATTTCTGTTCAGCTTATTCATCAATCTTTCGCAGAAATCCATTCTACGATCTGGATCGTCTTCTGTTAACTCCTGCACAAAAGTTAATTTGTAGGGAGGAAGTTTTTCTTTATGAAGACATCTTAGAACAGTTGTATGACTAACATGGGCAATTTGACGTGTACTTGAAGTTGGATTCTCTTCGACACTTAACAAAATATCCACTTTCACATCATATTCAACGAAGTGTGGTTTTCTTTTCAATGGTTTGACATCTCCAAGTTCTCTGAATTGTGCACGAATTTTAGACACAGTACTTTGTGAAATATTAGGCAATTCGGGATACCTGTGATTAAATAAGTTTGCCACTTCAACTTGACTTCTGAAGTTATCCCCGTACCCGATTATCATTAAAATCTCAATTCGGTGAGTCTCAGTTAAATATTTCAATGTTATGTCGACAAGGAAAGAGAGTTTGACACTTTTTCAGTATAAACTGTCAACACATCAACAACTGACA
This sequence comes from Lochmaea crataegi, assembly GCA_947563755.1. Taxonomy (NCBI): domain Eukaryota; kingdom Metazoa; phylum Arthropoda; class Insecta; order Coleoptera; family Chrysomelidae; genus Lochmaea; species Lochmaea crataegi. Next base: position 2,857,908 of record OX387424.1, read on the forward strand.
GAATAGAAAACAATCCACATTATTTACCGATTTTGTTCAATTATTGGCGTTTTTAGGCAATTTTTAGGTATTTATGATAAAATTCATGGGCGTAGCAGGTTTTGTTTAATATACAAATACGTCTAATAATTAGTTAGTTTAGATTTTTGATAAATCCATATTTAGCTAATTTAAAAAAGTACCAATATTTCAAGTGTAATAAATTATTAATTTTAAAATTTCACCCTGTATAATTCATAATTGACCATACATTATTCAGTTTGTTGGAATCGGTTCATTAAGAGGATTTCAAAAATATGCAAATATACAGGGTGTTTCGTTAAAAAAAAACACTGACTATGGCATTCTTGTACATTTAAATTTATGTTTACATAACGCACAACTCAATTCAAAAGTTGACGTGTCTCGGCATTTTTTATAATTTTCTAAAATAATGACATAAAGAATTTTATTCCATAAGTGGTTTCCACACTGTATGAAATTCGTCGAGTTATTAGCGAATTACCTAATATTAAATAACTAATACAGCATACTTATTTTTTTAAAATTATTTTTGTAATTTCGAGAGTATTTAAATAGTCATTTAACAAAGCACCTGGTTTTAACGTATAAAAACTGGATGAAAAAAATCTGGTTTTATCTCTCCAAAATAGCCGATAAATCTATAGTGGCAAGTAGCTAAACTAATAGTAGACATCGTAGACCCGTAACTCACATCTCTTCGCATCACCTTCTCGGGAGTAGAGAGAGGAATGATACATGTTCATGGCAACCACCTCACTCACGTGAGTCTTCAGCAGGCAGGCCGCAGCACAACATAGCAAAGAAAGGAAGTGCATAGCGCCGTTTAGTCGGTGTCGACAATCGACACACACGCGAAAATATCGCGCATTCCGCTGTATCCGTTAGTTCTGGTGTTTGGCGCGTCAACGACCTTGAACTGTAGTACGCAAAGTCGATCAGTGACAATTTTATTTAATCGAACGATATTTTGATGATTTTCATCGATTTGTTTATTGGAATTGATAAACGAGCGTTTTATAATAATATAGTGATTGCGTTTAAATATATGTGCGGCGAATATGACGAATGTAAACAAAATAAGGGTGGTCGTGTTGGGGAGTCCCAGAGTTGGAAAATCAGGTCAGTGAAATTTTTTTCCACATCTTCGAATATTTTCTTATAAATCGTATTATTATTATTAATTTAAAAATATCTTAATTTTTTTATTGGAAGGAGGGGGCAGAGAATCCTAAAAAGGATTCACCAACTTAAGTTTAATAAAATTATCAATAAATTTTCTTGAATTGACTGTTTGGACCCTTACTTTGTGGAATCCACTCATATTAATGTTATAAATGAAACTAACTGTTCCACTATTTAATGAAAAAATTATGAAAGGATATTGATAATTATTTCGATATTGACATATCATCGTCATTCTTTAATAATTTTCATAATTTTTTAATTAAATAGTGGAATTAATTAGAAACAGTTAGTTTCATTTATAACATTAAGAAATTTTCTGAATAACGAAATTGATTTTAGTAATTTTCTGTTTTTTTTTTCATTTTTAAGTTGTATTTGATAACTTTAGCTTCTAATTTGACTGTTAAACTTGAAAAGCGTCATTTTTGTAAATTTTTTTTGTGTCTAATCTAAAGAAAACCATAAACTAGAGATGTAGCAGAGTTTAGCTTAAACTTGGGGTTAAAATAGGCAAAATAAAAAAATTGTTTCCAAAAAATAACCTATATATACGTTTAGCGATAAATTAAGTGGTGCCCTCCGGAAAAAAGTCTAAAAATATCAAAAATTATCAAATATAAAACTTTTTTGAAAAGGTTAGTAATTCACGTTTGCGATGCCTTTGGGAAGATTTTGACATCTAAAATTATAATAACTATGTTCAACGTACCAATGTAAAGATGTCGTTATTTACAAATTCGTCCATTAAATTAATATTCTGTCGTCCTAACATAATAGGTCCTAACTGCAAAATTTAGGTTTTGAGAAAATCACGTTTTTGTTTGTTTTCATTGTATAACACACGGTATTTTAACGAACTCTTCATATTTTATTTTATATAATATGTCGAAGAATAGAACTTAATTGCAAGACATAATTTTGATTTATTTCTTCCCGATTAGTAGATTTTTGATTATATTGCCACTTAGGACAACATAGCCTAGTATATGAAATAGTTTTTTTTTAAATATCACTTACTGAAATTGTCCTAAATAAAACTAATATTCTAATTAAATGAACACTTTTTAAAACTTAATATGTAATTTAATTGTAATATAAATGGATAATACATATAACGATAAGAACATTATAAAAAATTGAAATATTAGTCACTTTCTTCCTCAAAACCGACTTCATTAACTGGCAGATCTTCCCAAAATTTAATACGATTTTGAGCAATGTGTGCCCAATTTGGATGTAAGATTATTTTTTCGATCTAACTCCGCGACATATATAACGAGCCTGCAACATTGTTAGCATGCCCTTAACGTACTTAATAATAAAGATATCTTTTAATTCAGAAAAATCGTTTTCAAATTCTATTTTATATGAAAAAAAAACATATCTTTTAAGTAAACGCAAGCAATAAGCTTTTGCAATTTATATTTGGAGGTATAGTCAGTAAAGTTAAAAAATTGGGAAAATTACATTTTTACTAAATTAACTTTTGACGAATTGGCTTATTTTACCACTTCACAAAAATCGTCAAAATCATAGACTTTTTTATTACTTTTAAGGGCAAGCTCAACTTGGTGATGGAACGAATCGGCTGCCATAAAAGTATGGCCTGGCTCAAAAAACTTAATTATTATGTTTTCTACATCAACTTCTGAACTGTTAACTAAATACATGAAGAAACTAAAAAGGGACCATTTTGGCTTGAACAATTATCAAGCCAATCTGTAATATGTTTTATGTCCCTATTTGCCAGAAAAAAAGCATAGAATGTAGAAATAATGTAATCTTTGGATCTGTCAGCAATTCCCTCATGCCATAACACAGCCAATTGGACTTCTTTCCAAGATAGACGAAGCCCCTATTATATGCTACAATATGTGGCGTAAAAATAATTTCTTTAAATGTTTCCAACATGATGACCTGAAATTTAAGGAAACTGTGTTTAAGTAATCCTATGTATGTACTTAGTTGAACTTTCTACCTTTTGCAGATCAGCAGCCACAAAAATCTCATCATCTTGTTTTATTTTCTCTGCATCTTGTTGATAATTTTTTCTGGCGTTAGTTGCTTTTATTTGATGAAATTTCCATTTCTTGCACACATCACAGTTAGCAAGGTTTTCTAGATCAGCTTCATGAGACGTGGCTTTTTTGTGTATTTCAAATTCTTCGCAGTCCCAGCATTCTTCATTTCCCAGATTGACAAAGGATATATTTAGGTCATTGGTAACGATTTTTCCGTACAATTCGTAAGAAAAGTCTGTATTTGGATGTTTCAGTCTAAAATCCTTATACATAAGTGTTATGTTTATATCACTGGGGAGATATTTTCTAAGAGGAGCTTGCTCTTTTCTGTAATGCGATATTGTTGGGTTGAATGAATTAACATGTTCAATAATTCTGTTTCTGTCTACTTTCTGTGGATCCCATCTTTTTTAGGTACTATCAATTTCGAATCCATTTTACGTTTATTTTTCAACATTCTGTCATTGTTTTTTTCATATCCCAATGTCTTACAAATATCTTACAAATACACACCTCTTCGGCCTTCTCTTATGTTAAATAGTATTTGTAGGAATACACTCTTGGTGATGTTTGTCTTTTAGATGTACTTCTTTTTTTGCACTTTTTTTTGACAGAACTCAAAACAAACTGTTTTTGTTGTTCCTTTTGTAATAGCCAGTATTGTCTATTAATGTCTTTTTGTTCAGCATACGAAATTTTTTTAGCGCAATTATGTTTGCATTTAAATGACTTTTTAACTTCATGAGCTCTTATGTAACTTTCTATTCTTTGTTTTTTCCTTTTAACTAGTGGTTCTTCCAAATTTTACCTTTTTCTTATTTCCCCAGTTTTTGTATAAAGTTTTCTCTCAGCTTTATCAACTACTTTATGTATAATCTCTTATAAAATATCGCCTCGAATAAATTCCTGAACGGAGTTAAATTCGTTTTTTTCTGGTTCTATATCGGATAGGTTCAACTTACATTCTTCTGGTTCAATATTCGAATAATTTGATTTACTTTCAGCTTCCTGATTGGATTTTTCAGGAGCTACTAATATATTGGACAATACGTGTATTTTTTTACTGGGGGGAATAATTTGGCTATATTCATAACTCGAATCTGACTCACTTCCACTTGTATTATTATTGTCGAATTTATTTGGACAGCCCTTGTGTATAATCTGGATCTTTATCACTTTTGACTTTATAACTTTGCTTAGAACTTCTAATAACATTTTTTTTCTCATTGAGTTGGTTGTTTAAAGCAAGAAATCCCAATAGTTTACAACTACTATCACTGTTCCGGCTAAGTGATGCACTACAAACCAGAATTATAATCAGTTATTGCCTAAACATAAGGTAGCATTGTAAAACTTACCCTTCATCCATTTCTCACAAACTTTATTAAGTTAAGATTGCAAAAAACACGAGAAAGCACCCAATGTCTGACAATAACAAACACCTTTCATAATAAATTATTTGAGGTTATGTTACATATGTGCTTCTGTCATGCTACGCCTATAATTGTCCTAAATGATCTCGCTCAGTACAAAATGCTAGCTTAAATTGTCCTAACTGCATTTTAAAAGTAACAAGGGACTTTTTTCTTAGTATATGTGAGATCGGACATGGCTTTTTATTCAGTTAGGTTATTTATTTAGGTATAGAATAAGGCACTTAAGAAGCATATAGGACAAAAAACAATATAAGCAAAAAACATCTTGAGTATTGATATTAGTTATTTATGTATCAAGGGCGAAAAACAGTCTATTGTAGTTTAGCCTGCAAAATAATAGCCGAGGCGCAGCCTCGGCTAGCAAGCAGGCTAGCAAGCAGGCTAGCAAGCAGGCTAGCAAGCAGGCTAGCAAGCAGGCTAGCAAGCAGGCTAGCAAGCAGGCTAGCAAGCAGGCTAGCAAGCAGGCTAGCAAGCAGGCTAGCAAGCAGGCTAGCGAGCAGGCTAGCAGGCAGGCTAGCGAGCAGGCTAGCAGGCAGGCTAGCAGGCAGGCTAGCAGGCAGGCTAGCAGGCAGGCTAGCAAGCAGGCTAGCAAGCAGGCTAGCAAGCAGGCTAGCAAGCAGGCTAGCAGGCAGGCTAGCAGGCAGGCTAGCAGGCAGGCTAGCAGGCAGGCTAGCAGGCAGGCTAGCAAGCAGGCTAGCAGGCAGGCTAGCAAGCAGGCTAGCAGGCAGGCTAGCAAGCAGGCTAGCAAGCAGGCTAGCAAGCAGGCTAGCAGGCAGGCTAGCAGGCAGGCTCGCAAGCAGGCTAGCAAGCAGGCTAGCAAGCAGGCTAGCAGGCAGGCTAGCAGGCAGGCTAGCAGGCAGGCTAGCAAGCAGGCTAGCAAGCAGGCTAGCAGGCAGGCTAGCAAGCAGGCCAGCAAGCAGGCCAGCAAGCAGGCTAGCAAGCAGGCTAGCAAGCAGGTTAGCAGGCAGGCTAGCAAGCAGGTTAGCAGGCAGGCTAGCAAGCAGACTATCAAGCAGGCTAGCAAGTAGGCTACCAAGCAGGCTAGACCAGAGACAGTTTTTCGCTGATCATTTCGATCTTTTCAAAAAATTACTATTATGTACGAAAAGCATAACCGTAAAGTAATAAGAAGAAATGGGATTCCAACATCACTACCAGATTTGGAAACAGTGCCATTCAATGGTATACAAACTAATTGAACCAATTGAAGGGACTGGGATATGAGTGTATCGACCAGGAACCAAACTCTCTGAAAGCTTGGGAAAACTCCAAGTTTCTTCTAAGTGCAAATTCACGTCATAAGAAAGTGTGCCCAGTTTAATAGTGATCAAAAATATAGGAGTCAAAGGATGATCATCATAACGGATAGTCAAGCAGTCATTAAAGCACAAAGCACAATGAACTGCTACAACAAAAAAGTCACCTTATTGTGGGTTTCAGGACACACTGGAATAAAATAAGATGGAAAGGCAGAGGAACTAGCAAAGATAGTGGCTGAAACAGCCTTTTGGGGACCGGAACACTTTTGCAGTATCAGACGTAATGATATTGGAAAGAATAGGCAACGCCGGAAAGTGGATCTGACAATTAGAAAGGTCTAGAAGGGCTCAGATAATCAAAGATATTCCTGATAAACTACGATCAGGTGAGAACAAATGAATTCCCAAACCAGAGTAAGACTGTACGGAGGTTTTTGACTGGTTTTTGACACTGTCACCTGAATGGTCTCCTTCAGAAGCTCAAAAAAGTGAAGCAGAAGAATGTAGAATCTGTTGAGTGGAACAAGAAACCTCCATCCACATACTTGCGAATTGCATAGCAATACTTTAACTGAAGCCTGTGGATGTCCTAAAATTCCTCCAGGGTATAGTGCTGAGGAAACTACTAGTCTCTGAGACTTTCTTATGGAACTGAGTAGAATAGATTTTTCAGGTCTTTGTGAATAGTTTTACGACTATTCTAATTTTCTTTATTTTAATAGAATATTTTGTTACTGCTCTGGACTATTTATCTGGGTACATATTTTAAAGAATACACAACAATTTTTAAATGTATCTTTTTAGCAGCTTCTTCATTTCTATTTATCGTACTTCTAATTTATCTATTTATTTATAACCAAACAGACCTAATTACATGGTCAATAATTTTTAAATTAAAATATAGTAACAAATTAATAATAATAGCGATAACATAATATCCCAAGTATGAATTGTAGAGAAGTTTGCAACAATATGTAGAAAGAAATTTTATATAGAGATATTTAACATATGACCTAGTATAAGATTGTGAAATGCCTTTTCAGCCAAACACCAATCAATATCCACTGTAACGGTAACTGCCTGTACCCCACAGGGCACCAGCTCGAAGGGCTCCGGCTAGAGACTCCTCTCAAGGGTGATTCGACCCCAAGTTTATGTCACACAAGGATAACAGAAGGGTTGTAAAAATTGAGGGCGCCACTACCTTTTTAACGATAAAAAGTACTAAAAACTAAGGCGGAAAAGGTAGAAACGCCTTGTAAAATTTAAATGAAAGTTAATAATTAAAGTGACCCCGGGCGGATCTCCCTCAACTTTTATAGTTGAGGATTTTAATAAAAAAAAAGAATTAAAAACAAATTTTTAATTTATTCTGCCCCAGGAAATGAATAACGGAATTTAATAGAGGAATTTGTACTTTTATAGGTACTTAGCTTATATGGAGTTGTTTCCTGAAGAAGAAGTCAGGTCTTGATCTGAACTGATGAGTTCTGTTCTAGGGCGGTATCCTTAGCTATATTCTTGGGTTATATCCTTGCCTAGGGTTATATTCTCGGCGTTATATTCTAGGGTTTATATCCTCGGCGTTATATTCTAGCCTAGGGTTATATTCTGGGCGTTAAATTCTTGGGTTATATCCTAGCCTAGGGTTATATTCTTGGCTTATATTCTCGCCTAGGGGCTGTGCTTACCTAGAAGTACAAGTGAATCAGGGATATGTAGGAACTTGAATGTTATGGCACATTATGTTGGTCAGCTTTTCAGGTTAAAGAAAAGGAAGGCAGTTATTTGAAAGTCAAAAAATTTATTTAATTTACTGAAAGCTTTCCAACATTATATGTTCCATGTTAAAACAGTAAAAATAGCAATTATCGGCTAAATTAAAAAAATATACTAATGATCTGAAAGAAACTAATCATAGCAAAAAGTTATTTATTTAGTTATATGAGAAAATATCGTGCTTAGGAAATATATGAAACCGGCACTGGCGTTACGAAAGAATATTTTATAGGTTAACGGTTTATAAAAGTGTTATTTTATAATTAAAAGAGTTATTTCGCAACTGAAAAAGCTTGAAAATGTTTGTATAAAAGTAAAACAGTGAATTATAAAAGAATATTTGGCTTAAAACTACCATATTAGTATAAAAGAACAGTTTATGACCACGTGTTGAATTTAATTTCGTCTATCTCTGTAAAAAAATAAAGAATGCATACGAAAATTATATCAGACAGTACTTTAGAAGAAGCTTATTAATTATGAATTATGATTTTGAACTTACCACAGCAAAATTCCTAAGATAGATACTTAAGATATGAAAGATAGCGAAAGATGATCTGCCCTCTTAGGCGGTCGATAACAAAACGGGGTGTTTCACGTGGCGGTGTGCAAAAAATGGAAGCGACCGTTGGCAGACGTCAATTGTCTTACGGTCGGGGTTGAAGAGTTTGGGATCACAGAACTATAATTGGATGTGGCTAGTGACGACGAGCGCTAATTAAAAGGATTTATTCTGTAAAATCGAAACAGGTCGATAGACATGTTACAACACTAATAAGTTGTAATTATTTATTGTTCTCATAATAGTTACAAAAGGATCCCTAACTGTTAAAAACACATTTGGTATATGGAACATTAGCATTGAACGAGTGCGTTAATTTTACCATTGAGAACTTTGTAGAAGAACATAATAGCAGATAAAGTTTTTCTTTGCTCTAGCGATAAAATTTTGAACTGATATCTCGAATGACTTGATCTAACTGTATTATAGTCCGGCCAGATACGATATTTTTTATAGTATAAATATCTAAGGAACTTGTTATGGACCTTTTCTACCATTTCCATTGCAGATATGTATTTTGAGAACCAAACAATTGAAGCAAATTCTGATTTAGATCGTACAAGAGCAAAGTAGAGCGATTTTATAGTGTTGATATCATTAAAGTTTGCCGTTTGTCTCATCACAAACCCTAATATTTTATTGGCAGCAGAAAGAAAAGCACAAGAAAAGACGTTATTGTACGTTACACCCAGATCTTTAGTTTCTGTACATCTCATCAACGTGTCTCCTCCCATCTCGTACTCAAATAAAATGGGATCTTTAGAACGAGTAATACTCCTTACCTTACATTTACTAATATTAAAATGCAATTTGTTAATCAAACACAGTCTCTGACTGAGTTTATTCTTCCGAAAATTTTGAGGTCATCTGCAAACAAAAGGCACACAGAATACTTAAGAACAAAAGGTATATCGTTGATGAATATAATAAATAAGAGAGGTCCGAGATTGGAACCTTGCGGCACTCCAGAATTTGCATGGTATTTCCCAGTGACATTTCCATTATGTCTGGCGACGAATTTTCTATTTTCTAAATAGCTTTTAATTAATTCGATAAAGTCTGCAAACTATTTTTTTCAACAGCACATTATGATTTACGCGATCGAACGCTTTCCGAAAATCTGTATAAATCGCGTCCATTTGAGATTTAACACCCGATGCTTCGAATGCTTGTTTTCCGAATAATAACAAATTTGTGTTAATATATTTATATGACATAAAACCATGCGGTTTAATTTTTGTGAAGTTCCTAAAATTATATTTATTCTCGAAATTAATTAACCTTCTACACACTTTTTCAGCTAATTAACGTCTGATATGAGATCTCCTACAACTTCCGTGACTTTTCGAGCAATGCAACTTTCACTGTTTCACTTAGAAAAAAAAAACTATCAATTTCCAAACTATATAAATTGCGAAATGTCTACTGATATTAAATGTCAGATCGAACAAACTCACAAAAGCAGTCACAACTACCTTGAATATTCCAATGAGGCATTAATCTAGTTCGTTCGCAGCAAAGAAAGTTTAAAACAAAATATTAATATCATTTTTCAACACTAATAATGCTTTATGACATAGAAAACACATTAACAAATTACGTTATTAATTCACAGATAAAACTGCTTTTAAATCAATTCTATTTCACACGATTTGAAAAAATTAAGATTTTTGAAGCTTGCTTCTTATTGCACTTTTGGGAAGGCTAGTGAACTCGTGAAACGTGTAATGTTACGAAAAAGCGTTCGTCACGCAACAAGATTTTAACCAGGATCGCTGGTCAGTTAACGTATGGTGTGGGATTTTAGATGGTAAACTTATAGGCCCTTTTGTTTTTTTGAAGCTTGCTTCTTATTGCACGACATACGACTTTTGGGAAGGCTAGTGAACTCGTGAAACGTGTGATGTTACGAAAAAGCGTTCGTCACGCTATGACGAAGAGAGACAGAGAGAGAGTATCGCGCGTCTCTCCCTCTAATTGCCAAATATGTTAAATTTTTTGAAAAATTGTCAAACATTTTGAAATATGGTCAAAAATTGTCAAAAATTTGGAAAAATGGTCAATGATTGTCAAAAATTGTCAAAAACTGTCAAAATTTTGAAAAAATGGTTAATAATTACCAAATATTTTCAAAAATTGTCAAAAATTTGGAAAAATGGTAAATAATTGTCAAAAACTGTCAAAATTTTGAAAAAATGGTAAATAATTGCCAAATATTTTCAAAAATTTGGAAAAATGGTCCATAATTGTCAAAAATTGTCAAAAACTGTCAAAATTTTGGAAAAATGGTTAATAATTGCCGAATATTTTCAAAAATTGTTAAAAATTTGAAAAAATGGTTAATAATTGCCAAATAGTTTCAAAAATTGTCAAAAATTTGGAAAAATGGTCCATAATTGTCAAAAATTGTCAAAAACTGTCAAAATTGGTTAATAATTGCCAAATATTTTCAAAAATTGTCAAAAATTTGGAAAAATGGTCCATAATTGTCAAAAGTTGTCAAAAACTGTCAACATTTTGAAAAATTGGTTAATAATTGCCAAATATTTTCAAAAATTGTCAAAAATTTTGAAAAATGGTCCATAATTGTCAAAAGTTGTCAAAAACTGTCAAAATTTTAAAAAATTGGTCAATAGTTATTGTTAAAAATTGTCAAAATGGTCAACAATTGTCAGAATCTGTCAAACATTGTCAAAAACCGTCAAAAATGGTCAAAAATTGTTAAATATTTTAAAAAATGGTCAAAAATAGTCAATAATTGTTAAAATTTTGAAAAATGATCAAAAATTGTTAAATATTTTGGAAAATTTACAATTGTCAAAATTTTTGAAGGTTGTCAAAAATGGTCAATAATTGTCAGAAACTGTCAAAAATGGTGAATAATTGTTAAGATTTTTAAAAATGGTCAAAAATTGTCAAAATTTTGAAAAATTGTCAATAATTAAAAAAACTCAAAAATTGTTCAATAAATTGTTAAAATTTTGAAAAATGGTCAGAAATTGTTAAAATTTTGGAAAAATTGTTCATAAAATATAAAAAAATGTCAAAAATGGTCAATAATTGTTGAAAATTGTAAAAATTTTTGAAAAATGGTCAATAATTTTTAAAATTTGGAAAAATGGTCTAAAATGGTAAAAAATTTTGAAAAATTGTCAAAAATGATCAATTGTCAAAATTGGCCAATAACTGTCAAAAATGGTCAATAATTGTTAAAATTTGAAAAAATGGTCAAAAATTGTCCAACATTTTGAAAAAATGGTCAATAATTATCCAAAATTGTAAAATTTTTTGAAAAATGGTCAATAATTGTCAAAACTGTCAAAATTGGTCAATAATTGTCAAAAATGGTCAATAAATGTGAAAATTTGAAAAAATAGTCAAAAATTATCAAAAACTTTGAATAAATGGTCAATAATTAAAAAAAACTCAAAAATTGTTCAATAAATTGTTAAAATTTTGAAAAATGGTCAAAACATGTTAAAATTTTGGAAAAATTGTTCATAAAATATAAAAAAATGTCAAAAATGGTCAATAATTGTTGAAAATTGTAAAATTTTTGAAAAATGGTCAATAATTATTAAAATTTGGAAAAATGGTCTAAAATGGTAAAAATTTTTGAAAAATTGTCAAAAATGATCAATAATTGTCAAAATTGGCCAATAACTGTCAAAAATGGTCAATAATTGTTAAAATTTGAAAAAATGGTCAAAAATTGTCAAACATTTTGAAAAAATTGTCAATAATAATTGTCAAAACTGTCAAAATTGGTCAATAATTGTCAAAAATGGTCAATAAATGTGAAAATTTGAAAAAATAGTCAAAAATTGTCAAAAATTTTGGAAAAATGGTCAATATATGTCAAAGCTTGTGAAATTTTCTGAAAAATGGTCAAAATTTACGAAAAATGGTCAAAAATGGTCATTCTATTGTGCATAAGAAGCAAGCAGCATCTGTCGGCGGTCCGACGACCGCTCACCTTTTTTACTAAAAACTAATAGGTCAATTGCGATATAAGCATATACTACTAAATTTTCCATGGAAAAAATAGTCTTGGAAAAGTTCTTCATTCCATTCTTTGGCATATCCAGAAATTCTGCTTCCTAAAAAGCAAGAGGTTTTTGGTTTGTTTGATGATTACCTTTCTCAATCTGTATCTTGTTCTTTTTCTACAATTTTCACCACCATATTTAGTATAATACGCGTTGTTTTAAAATTTATTTTCAACATAAAATGCTGTCTGGAAAATTTGTTAGATTTTGATCTTGTATAGACCTGTGTATATTGTAAGATGAATTAGCAAAGAGGGGGGCTGAAACACCATTTTCGGGGCAGGAACCATTTTGCAGCTTCAGTTCCTACACTGGAACTAAAACTGCAAAATGAAAAAAAAATTCAAACAAAAAAATATCACATTTGAATGGTTTTTGCTCTGTATGACAAACTAAATGTTTTTTTAAAAGACTTTTTTTTCTGAAAGTTTTTAAACAAATGTCACATTTAAATTGTTTTCCCCCGGTGTGGCAATTTAAATGTTCATTCAGATATCTTTTCTGTGAAAAAGATTTCAAACAAATAGCACATTTGAATTGCTTTTTATAGCGACACAATTGGAAATTCTCAACAATTTCACCTCTCCTTCCTATCAATTTGTTTTTTACACAATTTCCTCTTTGTTAAAGATTGATGTATTGAACAGTGATAATAATATTCTACTTTATTTGTATATAAACTTCCACAAATTACACAGATAATAATTCCGTTGAAATATGTTGGAAAAAATAGGCAATGCTGAAAAGAGAAGATCCTACCATTGGAAAGATCTAGTAGGCCTTAGACAATCAAAGATACTCCTGAGAGACTATAACCAGGTGAGAACAAATGAATGTCTAAGTCAGAGTAAAACTACACTAAGAGTTTAAACGGGTGTCCTGACGGGACACTGTCTCAGGAATAGTCACCTTAAAAAGCTCAAAATAGTGGAGGAAGGAGAATGTAGATTCTGTGGCATGGAAGAAGAAACCTCCATCCACAAACTTATGGATTCCCTAGCAATAGGGCACAACACCTAGGAGACTTCTGGATGGACACTTACCTAGGTTAAAGCTTGCCGATATGCTAAAATTCCTTCGGGAAATAGGTCTAATGGAACTACTAGTCTCTGAAACTCAGGAACTAAGTAGAAGAAAATGGCACAATAGATCTTTTAGGTCTCAGTGAATGTCACCCCAATATCCATACATACAAACATACAAGATGGAAATAATCCTCAAATCATCTACAAAGCAAAATGTTATTCATATATTCATATTTCATAATACAGTTGTTAACATTACTTTTATTAATTTTCCTTGAACCATTCAATATAAACAAACATGTTAATTGAGTAAACATTATAAACAAATAATTAAACGTTTTGCTGTATAATTTGTTTGTTCTTAAATATAATATGCTAATTTTATAATCTTTCATATATACACTGCTCAGTTTGAGCTGATATAACAAAAATAATTTCAATATAATTTTTAATATTATAATCCAGTAAATAAAGGGTCCCAGAATCCATTAATTTTCCGTGGAGGGTAGAGTTTGACTAGTAATTGAACATCCAGAAATTTCTCACACCTAATCGCCATTTTCGGAGGGGTATTCCCAGCCCCAAATTTCCAAAAATTGGTTTCGCACCAATATCTTCTAAAATATGACATATAGAAAATTTTTATATAGGGGAAAAATGAAGATCTACAAAAATAGTCCTTATGATTTTTGCCGAAAACTCGATAGTTTTCGAGATAATGGCCCTCGCTTACTCGTGACCGGGCGAATAAATTATTCAATATCTCGGGTAAAAATGCATATTTTTTACGATTCAAATTTCAGATGAAAGGGGAAATCCACAGCTATCATATCCGACGATTAAAGGCCTATTTTTATATTTCCACCATATTTATAAAATGGGTCAAAGATTTTTCGAGTGTCGGGAAATTATTCATATTTTCCTCTCGATTTTTGTTATTACGGGTCTTTATTGATATCAGAAATTTTTATTGGCCATCTTTCTTGCCCCTTCATTTTTCAGTTGGTGTTTTCATTTCCAAATTTTTGCAGCTCTTCGAGGTTGGGAATATTTTGCGAACAATCACTGTCTAAAAGTTTCTACATTATCGGATTGTCTTCCAAGATATGATATGATATTACTGTATTTTAGACCACCTCGATCCTCAATTTCGCAAGAACAACAGCCATTGTTTCTGGACCTCAAAATTATGGATTTTTCAACATCGGTTTTTGCGAAAAATATTAATGTTGCGAAAAAAATCATCCGGACCATTTTTGTAGACAATGAACTACTCTTCATTTTTCCCCTATATAAAAATTCTCTAAATACCATATTTTAGGAGATATTGGCGGAAAACCAATTTTTGTAGCTTTGGGGCCGGGATACCCCCCCAAAATGGCGATGAGGTGTGTGAAATGTCTGCATGTTCAATTACTAGTCAAACTTTACCCTTCACGGAAAATTCACGGACCGGCAGGAATCATAAAAACGTCACATGCGTTGTGCCTATATGAACTATTGAGGTTGACTTTTCTTCGCGGCATTTAACTAAAAACCAAAAATAATATCTAAAACTATGTACGCAGAAAAATTTGAATGGAATCAAAATAAAAAAAGAAAAAAATAGGCAGTCATGGAGACAACTAAATAAACTCCCCAAAAAAAATTATTCTACGCCTATGGAAATTGTTAACAATCAACCCTCTTTAAAAACTTTATCGTAGGTCCATGACATAGACATTTTCACAAATAAAAACATATATATAAATAACATATATAGTGAAATCATTAATTGACATTTATTTATTTATAATTTTTAATTGTTATGTGTAGGTATGTTGTATTGGTTGTAAACTGTATTGAGTTACATGTCTTCACTAGAATCTTTGCTAGCGTGTAATTCAATACAGTTTATTTGATACTGCTGGCCGGAGGGAGACCTTCCTACATAATTTATTTGGTTTGTTTAAAATTTTTTGTTACATTAGATCTTTTTTTGTTTGTTATTTTTTTTTAAATCACTTAGCTTTGAATGTAATTCTATACAACAACTAAAATTATTATTCAAACTTTTTTGTTGGTTTTGGATGTATCATCCATTTAACCATAAAACTGAAATGTAATCTTGAAAATTAGTTTTTTTTTAGATTTAAATTTTATAGGTATGCGTTAATGTCTAGATAAAGTGTTTACTAGCAAAACTAGACCATTAAAGTTTTTTAAAGTGTGTTTCAAAAAAAGGTGACCCCGTCTCTAGGATAGGTCGCAACTCAAAAATAATTGCAATCTTGAGGAGGTACCCTACTCTCGACTCATGAACAGTGAACACCTGTGTCGGGGAAGTAGTTCACCTTCCCGAATTTCCGGTCCATCCAATCTCTTCTATTTCCAAACGCTTCTTGTAGCGCGCCTCCTCACCTTTTCTCCATTTCCTCCTTCATCCATTCCTGTACTTCCTCTCTGGTCGCACCCCTCTAGCGTTTATTCCTGGCTCTAGCTATCACGTCCAATAGGTAGGACCTTGCCAACACCGCTGCTGCCAGTCCACCCACTGTCCCGAACCCCTGCACCACCCTCAGCAGTATTCCTCTCTGCACCAGCAAGAGTGGCCTATCCCTCGCATTTACTCCCGCTCTTTCACCCCACACCTCTGCACCGTACAGCATACTCTGCTCTACCGTCCTACCAATTACCCTCCTCTTCCACTCTCCCGGCCCTTTCACATTACACATCAATCTCCCCAGCCATGCTGCCCTCAGTTTCCCCTTCTCTGCCGCCTTTAACATGTGTGTTCTGAAGGATAATTGACTATCCAACCACACCCCTAGGAATTTCACAGACTCCTCCAACTGAATTCTCCTTTCCTTCATCATCACCACCACTTCCCTCGTCCTGCTCCGTCCCTTCACTAGCAACCCCACCGTCTTATCTTCCGCCACTTCTAGTCCGCACCGCTCTATCTTCTCCACAATCTTCCTACACATTTTCTCCGCCTTTCTTTCTATTCCCGCCACTCCCTCTGCCGTACATACCAGACACACATCGTCCGCATACACCGTAACCTCACATCCCTCTTCACATACAATGCTCCCAGATCTAAGTGACATGACAGCTGTGCACAAGTTAACCTCACATTCTATTAAATGGATTGAGATTTAGTTCTAATCAAGTAGGCTCTGTATATTTCTAGCTTGGTTAATAATGAACAACTTCACTACCTCAACAAAAGTCAATAAAGTTAGGTTTAGAGGCTAGTAGTGAAAAAAATCTATTGTGCCTCTACTTAGTTCCTGAAGAAAGTCTTGGACACTAGTAGTTCCCTTAGACCTATTTCTACCTACTTCTCGAAGAAATCTTAAGTTTATCTTCCCATTCCACAAAATCTACATTCTTTTTGCTCCACTAGTTTGATCTTTTCGAGGTGTCCTCCCAAAACCCTTAGTACAGTCCTTCTCTGGCTTAGACATTCCCTACTAGATTTTTCCAATGGTCAAATCTTCTTTTCTTTTTGGCGTTGCCCATTTCTTCCTATCTGTATCTGTAAAGTAGGGAGGGTGAGTTTAGGCCCACATCACTTAGGCCATATGTGACCCATTGTACGTCCTCTCGAGGAGTTGTCCTCCTATGTCATCGTCCATCTTGTCCTTTCCAGAAAGGTGGACAGGTCACTAGGAGACATCTCCTTTATTCCTGTTCACACTCCCTGCATAGAGGTATGTCCACTAGCCCCATTGTATGGAGGTGCTTCCTTAGCTCACAGTGGCCAGTCAGAAATCCTACTGTTAAACGCAGGTTATTCCTGGTCATCGCCAGCTTCCCAGGGTGATCCTGGCAAGACTGCATCCCTTGATTTCATCCTATCTCTTTAGGGATTGAGCACGGGTGTAACGTTTAGCTAGTTCTGCAATTACCGAAGTCGTAAGGCCGTTGGTGTCGCTGGATGCTAAAAGTCTTAGTCCAGCCGCTTCCCTGGCTTAAGAATCGGTTACCTTTACTCCTGTCATGCCCTTTAACCCACCTCAGGATAAAATTGTTATTTACCGAGGCGTTAGCTAAATCTTGATGGCACTCTAATAGTAGCCCTGTTGTAACACGTTGTCTATTCAAGGCTAATAGGGCTTGTCTGTTGTTAGTGCAGATTATTATGTTTTTGCCAGAAATTCTTTTTCTGGTTAGTTCTTTTGTGACATTTGAGATACCAGCCAGTTCTGTTTGAACCACGCTGGTATTTTTTCCCATTTCCCACTTAATTCTTAGGCTTGCTTAGTGATCTGACTCCGTATTCTATATTAGATTAGAGATCATAGGCGCAAAAGGGTTCCAGCCCTTAAAAATGTGTTGCAACTCCTCTTTTGGCTGGTTCATCTGCTATTTCATTTTCATTCATTTCAGTGCCACATTTTATGAGTCAGTTCAGGATATTTGAACAAACTTGTTAAATCATTGTAATGTCGTTGGTCCTTAATAGGTTGAATGTGACGTTTTAAAACCAATAATCATTACCCTTGAAGATTCCGTTACAGACATACATACATACCCACATTCAGATGAAGTTAACGAAAACTTTATAGAAAATTTGAACACAGAATCATTCATTTGATACCAAATACCAAGCACCACTGCTATTTCGGTAATTGACCTTTTCCAAGTACGTCATCGTGACAAATTTCTTTCACCGGACAACCTTCATACTAAATTCTCATATAACCTCAAACCAAATAATTCAACACGATAAAACTCATAACAATTGATTTTTGATGATTTTAAATGAGTGAAAAATGCTATTTCCATCCATCTTTCAGGAAGTTGTCCGTGATCAGCTGATAGCATGGCGAGGAATGACGTCACTTGGAAACGCTCTATCGAATTAAAAATTAAAATCACAATAACCAAAAGTTTACATAATTACAATAGTTGTTTGAACTGTTGGCCGTTTACGTACACGCTCTTTTATACCATTTTCCCATTGAAAAACCTGTCTTGGAGAATAAATCCTAATTGGATTGAATGTGTTCTGTAGTAACTTGAATTCTCGTTATTCGATTTTCAGTTTCGAAGACTGTTTCGTACACTGAGGACTTTAGCACCATACAAAAAAGTCGTCGGGTCTTGAGTTGGTTGACCAAAATTCGGATACACATGTAGCCTTGGTAGCAAAATAAAAAGACGGCTTATCTTGATATTGTGTGTTGTCTAATACATAACAGTATACATTCCTTTTAGAAATGACGTGTGGACAGCTCCATTTAATTTATTTATTGACAATAAGGTGCCAATTAAACAATATCAAACCATACTCAGCCACATATTTACTGAACATTTAGTTTACGAAAAGATTGCAGTTACAATATGTGACTTTATGAAGGGTATAAAGGGAAGAAGAAAGATATTAGTGAAAGGACAGATATTAAAGATTATAAGAAACATTAAATGAGATATTTAAGAATTTTAACTAATATGAAGAAAAAAATCAAGTGATAGAAGTGGTTTTTTTGAAAGAAGGAAGAAGCTGAATTTTTAAATAGATTGTGAGTAAAAAGTATTTTGAAAACTAAATATAATATTAAAGTGAAGAAAAAGTATTAGAAAGCTAAAAAACTCAAGATTGATCCATAAAATTGAGGAGGAAACGGAAAAGTCGGGTTTTAAAAAGGTGAAGGAGGCACATACCTGAAGGAAGTCGTGGAGTTGGTCCTGTGTTCCTGGAGAATTTGAATTGGTAACATTCCTGTATAAATTGCAATCCAGAGAGTTGAAAATACTTCTTCAATTCCGTGCCCCGTAGATAGTGTAAGGTTAGTAGATATTTATTGGTACCAATAAAATTAATAGGGTAATAATTTAATAAGATGTACATCTATAAAAAGGGATTAAATTATTAACAAGTTGTATTTTTAATTCAATTATAAATTTAACTCAACTCAAATTTGGAAGAACTATTTTATTTTAGGTTAAGTTACTTCTATTCCATAATTGTTTTTTGTTATTTGTCACGTTATTAATTGATATTCATGTAATTTTTCCTATGAATGCACTCATCATATTATTAGTAAATTGTTTAATTGAGATCCATTGCATTCTATTTAATAAAAATAGTGAAATTTTTTTTTATTCAGATAGACCATTATATTTCTTCAAAATAAACTGTAGACAACTCACAACACAGATCATAGATATTAAAATTTGAAAATACGTGCTCAAGGTCACGTTAATAAGGAATGCTTTCCATGGGCGTAACAAAATTTATTAAAACTAATAAATTGTTGTATCAAAGTTTTAACATTAATATAAAAACTAAATAATTTATCAGCGCCGGAACCCAAAGAGAGTCAGAGTTCATGTTATCGAGTTATAGATGAGCTAGTTTAAAAAAGGGTAAGTTGATACAATAAAATAATACATTTAATATATAAATAAAATAAATTAAATTAATATAATAATAAATCATAACAATATTTAGCTTTATTCGGGTTTTTGTTTCTGGTCCGTAAACCAATCTGGAATTGTGCAGAATGGGGTTTTAACATATATAAAAACTATAAACATAAAAAACTAAACAATATCATAAGGGCATCTAATTTTTCCGAAAAAAATCGAAATAAGACGTTGCTAAGTAACATTTCAACAAGAAGCATAAGTTGTAGGTGGCAACAAAAATTCGAGCCGAAGACGAGGATTTTTGGACCTGCACGAATGCATTTTGTTAAAAAAATATTACTTTGCATGGTGTTTTCTCGATTTTTTTCACAGAAAAAAATATATATCCGAATGGTATTTGACAAGATTATCTCATGAGTAACAGATTATTTTGCATAAACATAGCTCACAAAACATACTACCTATTATGTTTGTATGTATATTTGGGGTGACATACACTGGGACCTAAAAGATCTATTGTGCCCCCTTACTTCTACTTATTTTCTGAGGAAAGGAAAGTCTCAGATACTACCCTATCTACTTTAGTCCTATTTCCCGGGAGAAATATAGGATACCTATCTACAGGCTTTAACTTAGGTAAATGTCCCTCTTCTATCCAGTAATCTCCTAGGCATTGTGCCCTAGGATTCTGAATTGCTGTGTAATTCGCAAGTAAGTGGATGGAGGCTGCTTCTTCCATGCCACAGAATCTACATTCTTCTTCCTTCACTATTTTGAGCTTTCTCAGGTGCCCATTCAGGCGACAATGTCCCGTTAGGATTCCTGTTAGTGCAGTTTTACTTTGACTTATGCATTCATTTGATCTCAACAGGTTGTAGTCACCCAGAAACATCTTTGATCGTCTAAGACCTACTAGATCTTTCCAATGGTCAGATCTTCTCCTTTTTTCGGCTTTGCCTATTTCTTCCAATATTACATTGGGACTAATACCGCAAAAGGGTTCCGGCCCCCAAAAGGGTGTTTAAGTCCCATTCCATTTCCTTCTATTTTATATTAAAGTGTCTACATTGTTCTCGCCTAGTTCATTCACCATTTTGGAACTGATTACACAAGAGCTCAGTGCTTTAATGGCTGCTTGACTATTCAACATTATGATAATTCTTTGCCTTCTATATCCTTCATCAATATTGAACTGGGCACACTTTCCTATGGCCAGAATTTCCGCGTGAAAGATACTTGGTGTTTTTCCCAAGCTTTCAGAGTGTTTGCTTCCTGGTCCGTACACTCCTATCCCAGTTTCTTCCATTGCTTTTGAACCGTCTGTGTACCATTGAATGGCATTCTTTCCAAGTCTGGTAATGGTATTTGGATCCCATTCCGTCTTGTTGCTTAATTCTTTGAGAAGTTAAACTTTTTCATCATACCATCTTGTGGCATGTCCCAGGTTTTCTGATTTCTAAGAAGTAAGGAGGTGGTTTCTTTTAATAATTCCCTCTCTACTTAGTCTGTATCTTGTTCTTTCTGCAAGTGTGTGAGGTTTGGAATCACTTCCATTGCTGCCGTTGGGCATGTTCTCATTACTCCTGTAGCAGGCTAGTCTTTGAATTTTGGAGAGGTTTTCTCTCTTCGTCAATAGGCTAGTTCTACTACTCCATAAGTGATAATTAGTCTCACTATGGCAGTTTACATCCAGCTCAGGATTTTTGGGTTGCACCCCCAATTTCTCCCTGTCAGATTCCTGCACACCATTAGAGCCTCCTTTTCTCATTTTCGTATTTGTTCCACAGGAGTTTACTGTCTAGAGTCAAACCTAAATACTTGACTTCTTGTCTCCATTCAACCTCGCTCCCATCAAGTTTAATGGTTTTGAGGTTGAGTTTTTTTTTTCTTATTGAAGGCATAAGATGGT
The DNA here is from genome assembly GCA_947563755.1 of Lochmaea crataegi. Taxonomy (NCBI): domain Eukaryota; kingdom Metazoa; phylum Arthropoda; class Insecta; order Coleoptera; family Chrysomelidae; genus Lochmaea; species Lochmaea crataegi. The sequence continues at coordinate 2,879,517 of OX387424.1, forward strand.
TTTGGTGGGGTTGATGTTAAGTCCCACTTGTCTGCACCAGCTATTTTTATAGTTCAGACCCTTTTGTACGATGTCACAAAGGGTGTTTTCGAATTTTCCCCTGGCTGTTATGACAATATCATCGGCATATCCTTGGCAGGATATTCCGAGGTCACTCAAACCAAACAGGAGTTCGTCAAAAGTCAGTCTCCACATTAATGGGAATGCTACTCCTCCCTGTGGACATCCTCTGGCTGAACAGATGGAGACAATGTCTTTGCTCGTCCTCGTCTCTGCTACTCTAGTGGTGAGCAGTTCCCATATCCATTTGGATGTTGTGCTGTCTACACCACTTCTATTTAATGGTCTTTTGACAGCTTCATGATGAGTATTGTCAAAAGCTCCCTCTATATCTAAAAATGTACATACTACGGCTTCTTGGTTGTCTAAAGCGCCTCGGATATCCTTCTTCAGTTGTACCAATCTCCTTAGATCTACCTGCCCGGTAAGCATGCTGATGCGGGTGGAGGGGTAGTCTTTCTAGGATTTCTGTTCTAATAAAATTGTCAATAGCTTTTTTCATCGTTTTGAGCACAAACGATGTTAGGCTAATTGGTCTGAAGGATTTGGGGTTTGTTGACTCCCTTTTTACAGCTTTTGGAATAAATGTTACTATTGCCCTTCTACATGCTTCTTGTATATAACCCAGTTCTAAGCTGCTTCGACTGATCCTAACCAAATGTGGTAGAATTTCGTCTTGTCCTTACTGAAGCAATGCTGGGAAAATTCCATCAGGTCCCGGTGCCTTGAATGGTGAAAAGGTGTTCATAGCCCATTTTAACCATGTTTAACTATTGTAGATGATGTATTTGCGCAGCAATATCTTCAACAACTAATAGCAATAGAACAGAATCAACAAAGTAGAATTTCTGATGAAGACATTCCATCTTCGTTTTCATCAAAAGTACTGAATACAAAAACATCGAATGGGGAACCTATATTAAAAAACAAAGTTTGGACTACCTCCAGAACCCAGACAGATGCTGATAAAGTGGCCACGACATATTTTTTGGCTCTAAGAAAATAATTAAATCAGAAATTTTCTGATAAATGTACAGCCAAGAATTCACTCTGGTTAGAAATAGCTTAGAACATGAATGAAGCTGGTTTTTTTGTTGGGGTAGGAGTAGAGAGCCGAGAGAAATGAGAAATTTGTGAACCTCCAAAGTTCCTACATCAAATATAAGGATAAGAAACGGAGCACTGGAGAAGGTATTCATATTTTTGCATGTTTTGCAAGCATTTTCAAATTTTATTTTTTAGGTAAAATCGAAAAACCTCCATTTTATGGAGAGATTGATGAAATCCTAGGCGATAGGGACAAGGCAAATCCAGCTTTCTTAATTGAATATTGAAAGAACCTCATTGCAAGAATGCTCGAGTTCAAAGACTGTTAGTAGATATAAGGAGAATACAATTCCTCCAACTTCCAAATCTGATGAATTTTCCTTGTCTTCATGTTCATCATCCACCTCAAATTCTGGGACCTCAGAAAATGTAATATTAAACTCTATTATGTTTGAATTAATTATTTTTTTAGGTTATTATACACTTTTTTCTTTCTAGTATTGGTTGGGTTGGCAGCAATGTTGCAATGGTAAGAGAATTGCATGATGTCAAACAGCATGCAAGATTCCTCATTTGCAATATACTGACTAGGCAACAAATTGCTGCAATTTCTTGCACGTTGTATTGCATCATGTCAAGCGGCCTTAAGCCGATAAAATTGCAATTGCATCGAATTGCAGAAATTGATCAGTTGGGTCTCAACTGCGCATGCTTTCGATCAATAAATCTTGCGTCTTGCATTGCATTGTGGGTTGTATTGCACCATGTCAAGCGGCCTTTATTAATTTAGTGGCTGTACCAATTGCTTGCAATTTGATACTGTGATCAGAGTTTTTATCTATATAATTTTCCTGTTGATTTTCAGGAGCTTTAAACCTTATATTGGTTCCATCAATAGCACCAATGACTCCCGAAACAAGTGTAAATTATGATTTTATTTTTCAAAGTTTGTAACATTACCTGGAAAACCACACCTCTCTTCAAACTGATTTACGATAGTCACTATTTCCTGAGGTGTTGTTGGCCAACATATATAAATGTTCATAATTGTCAATACTCTATTTAGTATTCTTTCTGTGCAATTGAACACAGCATAAAGAGACCCCAAATCGTTCTGAAACTGAAAGTAAGGTTTCTCCTTTTCCCAGCCACCATAATTTCATCAATAATTGTAGAAGACCTGGAACTGGAACTCCTTCAGCATGGTAGGGCTTATTAAGCTCAGGGTCATCTATTTTTGCAAATAAAGTATTGAATGTGTCTTGCTTCATTCGAAACAGTTTAAAAAAATCATGTTCCAAATATTTGCAGTAGTCTATAGTGTTTTTGATTTCGAAATAGCACTGGTAAGACTAGTAACTGATCACTTATATGTTTTTTTTTCTATAAAGTAAAAGCATCAAATATTCATGAAAATTATGTTCTGCCATAAGGCTTAGGATAATATTCTCTTTCTCCATTTGGAAATAAAAATGAACACATACAAATAGGGACATATACACACTGCTGTGATCGTTCAATGTGTAAACATCAAAAAATGACATTTTGAATTTTTTGACATGACAACTGTGACACGTGACGTTGTAAAACGTTACATTTTTTCGGCTCATAAAATAATGACGTAGAGGTACAAACTGTTTTAAAACACTCTTCAAAACTGTTTCGTCGCAAAAAAATACTTTTGTCACTATAATATTTTCAAACAATCATTGTATGACTTTTTTAATAACGTTATTTAAATAATTACAGTTACTTTGTTTAAAAGGAGTGCACGTACAATTGACAATTATTTTAGTTATCATTTCTGTTGAAGGAAAAAATTAATGTGCCTAGAAGAGAAAGTGTGTATATTAGAAAAGTTGAAAATTTCGAATACTTTTTATATAAGGCTGCTGCTAGTTTGCTTCTGTCTGAAATTGTAAAAAAAGTAGTTCCTTTAAGTTTTACTTTTAAGATAAGTTTTAATTAAAAAAAAAACGTCCACGAGTATTTTTTAATAAATTTATAGTAAATATTTTGCTTTGTTCTAATATTCCTCTTATATCGTATACACTAGGTATATTTCGTGCAACGTTTACAAGTTTTAACTTCCTATTTGATCAAATGAACGTTTTATTAAATTATCATTTGGATTTATCGTCTATCAACACAGTTGTTACCAGGAATGCAGCACGTACGATTTGGTCTATTTTATAAATTGATATCAGCGATATTTTTTACTTGGAAAACATGACCAGAAAAATAAATACGAAGAAACGGGTTACATACGATACAAAACAAATGTTTAATAATAATAATTGTAGATATCTTTATTTTAAAATAGATACCGTACTATATTAAACTAATAATTAATATGTTTAATATTTTATACCATGCGCGGCTAAATTATAAAACAAATTCATTATTTTGCTAACAATGTACCTACTTTTGGCGAAATATCAGAGATTTTCTTGCACAGTACGAATAATTACCGGAGTAATTACCAGTGGCGGCTCCTCCATTAGGTCATTGGGGCAATGACCTCCCATTGAAAAATAATATAAAAAAATAATTAAATAAGCATTTAAAAAAATAAAATGTACCTACTATACATATAGTATAGTATTCCTCTTAAATAAAATTTACCTAAAACGTTTCAAGACCCCCGTGTAAATGTTTTTCAAGAACCCCGTGTAAACGTTATTCCGCATCAAGCATCAAGTACTCGGCGAATACCAAAATTGGAAAGCGGGCTGGTGTCCACCGTTGACCTCAAGGTGTTATATGGGAACGGAATTTGCCGAGCGCTGACGATCTTCGCGGCGTGAGAGAAACACGCTCGAAGTTTACATGTGATGGGTCAAAAGCCCGGTTTAATATCGACGATGAATCGACTTACGTCGGATGATTATTACACGCTTAGAAAAGAGATGAGTAGAAGAGTTGGCAGTTGATTTAAAGAAGAGCATTTGAAGCGAAATAATGAGAATAATGAGCTGTGTTTTGAGGTAATAAGTTGTTGCAAATACAAAAGATCGAAGGCTTCACTTAAATTTTAAAAATATTTAAACTAATTATCATTTAATTTAAGTTTGTCATATTTAATATGTACAGAAATAAATAAAACATGGTTGTTTTTTGAGAGAGCATTATTTCTATATAAAACAAGCGTGACACCCAAAAACAAAATTTAAGCAAATTCCAGCTAACGCCAAAAAGAAGTTGGGAGAAGAGATGAGATTGCCAAATTTTTAGATAGTCTAAAAAATACAATTACCATGGTGCATAAGCGGTACATAAAGAGGAAACAAAAAATACCTTACATAGGGAAAAACCTCAAGAAAAAGGCAATATCGAATAATAATAATAATAATAATAATATTAATAATAATAATAATAATAAAACAGATCTGAAGACCTCGGGGGTCACTGTTTGATTGTTAATAGCAAACTCTCAAACTGAAAAATAACATTAATTTTTGCTCACTCCATAGAAACTGTAGTTGATTAAATACCGAATGTATATACAGGGTGATTCATAACTATTCGGGCATAGGCTGAGGGCGGATTATTTGGATCAAAATATGGCGGTGCTACCGAATACGCCGTAATAAAATATTGCCGTGGGGAAAGATAGACACAAAATAGACACAGAGGCATAACTTTAGACAAGGAATATTATTTTACATTTTGTTGCAGGGTGCGCCACGTGAATGATTCCTTTTTTTGACGAAACTTCTTAGTGATTTTGATAAGCCAATATGACGTGATATTGGTATTCTGTTTTGAAAACAATAAAGGACTATGCTTCCATCTTATGGAAAATAAAAGACCACTCAAATGCGGCTATTTTGATACCAACTTATTCGTCTTGAAAAATAGAACATTTGATAACATTGCGCCAATGTTGTAATTTAATTAATAAACCCACAAAATCAGTTCATTTGTTAGGAATTTTCGATTCGATTACAAAATCTAACCATTCAATAGGACTCCACCTGCTGCGGTGAAACAGAGTAGGACTTGTGAATATAGTTGTTCATACGATGAATACCAGTTTCGTTGAAACAAAATAATAGGATTATATTTTTAAGTTGTATAAAGATATGATAGATTGCAATCAAATCATGTAAAAAAGGTACATCTCTCAATTGACAATCTAACATCTTTACATAAGTTTGTCATTTTGTAATAGCAGTCTATTATAACGTTTTCTATATTATAATAGTAAAATTATAATAGGTACATTTAATAACTGACCGACACGTATTTCGTGAACAATTCCGGTACAAATGAATTCCCGTCAGGATTCTTAATGACTATAAAATACACATGAGTTCCCGTCCGACACTTGCAGGTATCTTAATCCCGCACTCGAATTGCCGTCCAGTTTATTTAATCCGCTTACAGGTAAACTAAATAGTTTTGAAAATTCCAGTACATCGTAATATTCGTAATCCTGAATTCGAATGAAAAAGTTGAATAACCTATTGGGGTGGCTAGGGGGTCTGTCAGTACTAATTGCTATGAATATATTTTTCTATTATATTAAGTTGTCATTTTCGAAACGGCAGTTTATTAATATACATATTTCCGAACGTTTGCTGTCGTACGCTATAGTGATACACAAAATGCTTGAAGTAATGCTAAGTGAAAAGGGTAAACCCTGGTTAGGTTATATATTAGGTTAGGTTAGGTTAGCTTCTTTACGTGTATGTATTTATGACAGTTCAGTAGTAGTACGCAATAAAATTGTAGAATTGAAATTCCGTATTTTATTCCAATAATGATATCATATAAAATAATATCGTTTAATAGTGCCAAACATAAGACATTTATAACTATTTCTTATTTCATACATCTGAAAACGGACCCCCCCTAAAACTTTTACTGTTCACTTATTACAATTTGCAATAAATACATAGCTAGATATCAGATGATTCAGAGAATTTACCGTAATTACCATAAACACCTTTTCGACAGGTCAGTTTTCACCCTGACGGGAACTCGAGTGACGGCTTAACGTATCCTAATTATGGAACAGGAAGACTGGTTGACTGTAGTTGACGCTGCTGATCGAACTATACCTAATCATGAAGAAATATAATGTTGCAAATTAGATTTCAGTTAACAGTGCTTTTTATGTCACGCAAGGGAAAACACTCATCGCCATCAAAATATATATAACACAAAAACCGGCTTCGGCTATCAAAAAAATACAAAAATTAAACAAAACCCGGCTTCGGCTATCAAAAAAATACAAAAATTAAACAAAACCCGGCTTCGGCCATAAAAAAAATTTAATAAGGCAAAAAGGCGACTTTAGTTACCAAACAAATATAAAAACCGGCTTAGGCCAATAAAAATTTTTTTTTCAGCTACACTCCGCGGATAGAAGGTAATGAGGTCCTCAGGCACTGCCTGTGGGGGGAAGGTGGAGCGCGTAAAAGGGGATACTCTAAGAATTATACATTATCTTTTAGTATCACCCTTTACGTCGGGTTCACTACCTACACACATTTCACAAGCATTTTTGTATTAAGAGTTAATAAACATTTAACATCTTGCATATAAAAAAATCTTTTCCGCATCCCTATCCTATTTTTTTTAAAGAGTCACCGATGCCAACAAATACACTACAAAATACTACAAAGAAAAAACAAAATATAAAAATTAACTGATAAAATTAGGTCAGTTCAACCCTGTCTGGTTTTATTTATTCATTTCTTATCACCGCTGATATCCTTATCCCTCTCTCTCTCCTTGTTACTCTTCCGGGTTTCGGCCTCGCGTTTCTACAATTTACTTCTGCAAATTTTTAAAATAGGATCGAAAGAAGTTTTACTTCAGTTGTGCGGTCTAAAGCACACTAATTTTTTTTAAATATTAACATACTGAAAAATATTTTAAAATTAAGAGATCCTGCTTAATTATGGATAATTTTTATTAGGTTAACCAACTTATAGTGTCGATTTGGACAAGTATAATTTTTTGAACAATATACACGTTATAAAATCATAATTGTTGAGAAGAGTTTAAAGTAATTAAGATAAAATGAGTTATCTACTTCCCTTCACCGACTACGAATCACTGACAGCCTCCAACATATCATGAAAGTCGACAGTTTACGGTTTTATGTTTGTCGCAAAATATGATCCTTACGCAAAATATCAAGTTTATCTCTTCTTATCTTTAACTAGCATTTTTGCCGTTTATTCTTCGAATATATCCATCTTCCTGTTTCCTTTACATATTAGATATGAAAGTATCTTTGGATCTACAATAGACAAACAGGCCGTTTTCGTGTCAATGTTTTAATATCTACCACAGAGATCTAGACATGCAATGGAAGTGAGAAGACACATCTTTTAACACTTCACCGTAAAATATCATATTTCATCACACACAAGTTGTTTTATGATCTATGTTAGCTAGCATTATAATATTTAATACAGTTTGGTATTTATTGTACATGGACGTGAAATAATGATAAATAGCGCTTGGATTTTGTTATTTTTTTTTCAATTTAAGAGCAGAAACATATTTAATTGTCAGTGTTTTTCATCGGAAACTAGTTATTCATAAAATCCTTTTTTTTTTTAGTTATAGTGCTATTTGAAGTGTAATTTCTTTTATGAATTTCTCGCGCTGTACTCTATAAGCGAATCTCTATCGCCTCAGCTATAGTTCGACGAGATTTGTGATCGTCAATCGGATAGAGAATAAAATCTACTAATAATTAAGAAAATATTATGCAAATTTCACTAAAAAAGAAGAAGAAATTGGACATTTATCTATGAGATTTGGTATTCAATTGAAAGTGGTAGAGGTGGATAGGTAGCATAGTTTACTTTGCAATTAACCTAAGAAATTTTGATAGCAACCCAACACCCAAAAAACTTAGCTCTAAAGACTCCTAAAATTAAATGCTTACCTTTTCATAGTTTTTTTCAGAACACTTAAGAACCCTAAATAGAGTCGCAAACAATGCAAAACACACAATGCGACGTTATTCCATCCAAATACGCGCAATTTCACGTTATAACTTTCCTAAAGGGTCAATGGAACTCGGAATCACTCAAAACTCCTCTATCCCACAATATAGAACATAAAATGACTTAATAATTCACAAAACCATTCAAATATACCTGAAACAAAAATAAGCGTGCAATCGGACCATTTTACATGCTCTACCTCTCAAATACAGACAAGAGCACGTAAGCACCCTGAATAGAGTCTAACACAATGCAAAACACACAATGCGACATTATTTCATCCAATTACGCGCAATTCACATAATAATTCTCCCAAAGGGTCAATGGAACTGGGAATCACTCAAAACTCCTCAATTCTACTATAAAGATCACAAGATAACTTAATTATTGACAAAATCACTTAAATATACCTCAAAACAAAAACTAGCTCGCAATTCGACCATTTTCCATGATCTACCTCTCAAATACAGACAAGAACACGTAAGTGCTCTCAATAGAGTCTAAAACAATGCAAAACACACACTGCGACATTATTTCATCCAATTTCACTCAATTTCACATAATAACTCTTCCAAAGGGTCAATGGAACTGGGAATCACTCAAAACTCCTCAATTCTACTATAAAGATCACAAGATAACTTAATTATTGAGAAAATCACTCAAATATACCTCAAAGCAAAAACTAGTTCGCAATTCGACCATTTTCCATGCTCTACCTCTCAAATACAGACAAGAACACGTAATAACTCTCAATAGAGTCTAAAACAATGCAAAACACACACTGCGACATTATTTCATCCAATTTCACTCAATTTCACATAATAATTCTCCCAAAGGGTCAATGGAACTGGGAATCACTCAAAACTCCTCAACTCTACTATAAAGATCACAAGGTAACTTAATTATTGACAAAATCACTCAAATATACCTCAAAACAAAAACTAGCTTGCAATTTGACCATTTTCCAAGCTCTACCTCTCAAATATAAACAAAAACACATAAGAACAATGCAAAACACACACTGCGACGTTATTTCATCCAATTACGCGCAATTCACATAATAATTCTCCCAAAGGGTCAATGGAACTGGGAATCACTCAAAACTCCTCAATTCTACTATAAAGATCACAAGATAACTTAATTATTGACAAAATCACTCAAATATACCTCAAAACAAAAACTAGTTCGCAATTCGACCATTTTCCATGCTCTACCTCTCAAATACAGACAAGAACACGTAATAACTCTCAGTAGAGTCTAAAACAATGAAAAACACACACTGGGACGTTATTTCATCCAATTACACGCAATTCACATAATAACTCTTCCAAAGGGTCAATGGAACTCGGAATCACTCAAAACTCCTCAATTCTACTATAAAGATCACAAGATAACTTAATTATTGACAAAATCACTCAAATATACCTCAAAACAAAAACTAGCTCGCAATTCGACCATTTTCCATGCTCTACCTCTCAAATACAGACAAGAACACGTAAGTACTCTCAATAGAGTCTAAAACAATGCAAAACACACACTGTGACATTATTTCATCCAATTTCACTCAATTTCACATAATAATTCTCCCAAAGGGTCAATGGAACTGAGAATCACTCAAAACTCCTCAATTCTACTATAAAGATCACAAGATAACTTAATTATTGACAAAATCACTCAAATATACCTCAAAACAAAAACTAGCTCGCAATTCGACCATTTTCCATGCACCACCTCTCAAATACAAACAAAAACACTTAAGAACCCTGAATAGAGTCCAAAACAATGCAAAACACACACTACGACGTTATTTCATCCAATTACGCGCAATTCACATAATAACTCTTCCAAAGGGTCAATGGAACTCGGAATTACTCAAAACTCTTCCATCCCACAATAAAGAACTCAACATACAAACACAACTTACCCTAGAAAATTAAAATAATAACAACATAACCTCTTTTCTTTTCTCATCGAATAGAGATGAAAAATCTTACACATTGAGTAGAATAAGACAGAACGATACGACATGAAGTTGTCGCTGTCATTCGCTTCTCTATCGCATCTTCGGTCATGTTCAGCTAGGCTCGGAAACGACCGAACTCAGTTACAGAGTACGAAATAGCAAAGAGAAGGGAATCTTTATCGCTATTTTGTTACAGAGTGCCAGTCGACTGCCATCTATTAATAGACTACTGTTAAAAATAATTGTTTATTGTGGTGATACTGATTATTTTCATATATTTATTTATCCTATTAATTTACTTTGCAATTAAACCTGATATAATTTATTATTGTGTAATTTATTTTTACCTTAATTACTGTCCTAATTTATTCAATTGATTTCAATTGCCTCGGCATATTTATTTTCTTTTTCTTTTTCTTTTTCTTTTTCTTTTTCTTTTTCTTTTTCTTTTTCTTTTTCTTTTTCTTTTTCTTTTTCTTTTTCTTTTTCTTTTTCTTTTTCTTTTTCTTTTTCTTTTTCTTTTTCTTTTTCTTTTTCTTTTTCTTTTTCTTTTTCTTTTTCTTTTTCTTTTTCTTTTTCTTTTTCTTTTTCTTTTTCTTTTTCTTTTTCTTTTTCTTTTTCTTTTTCTTTTTCTTTTTCTTTTTCTTTTTCTTTTTCTTTTTCTTTTTCTTTTTTTTCTTTTTCTTTTTCTTTTTCTTTGTCTTTTTACGTGTGCTCCGAATAGGGGGGAGGGACCCAATGAAATCTTACCAAATCCCATTTAAACCGAGGGGGGGGGATAATCGAAAATCTCACGTTAACTTCAAAAAATATAAAATATTACAGATATTAAAAAAATTATTTTGAGTGTTCATTTTGCCGGCTAAAATAAATCTCATGCCTATTAATATCATTTAGTACGAGAGTATTTATTTAATTTAAATAAATTAAGTAGCGTCTAACTGAACAATTTATTATTTTCCCGAATAAATGAAATATTTTTAGCGTCAATCTCACGCAAGGGAAGGGGGGTCCAGGCAAATCTCACCTAACGGGGGGAAAGGAATTTAAATTGATCGAAAAAGAGCTCACGTAGTTAATGGTTCCTCCCTTACACTATAATAAAGTCATGAGTTGTTCTAAAGAAAACGTAATTGTAGAGAAATTGTTGAGTGCGAATGTGAAAAGTTTTGCATTTTGTCACTAGGACTGTAATAAATTCATTTGAGTAAATAAATTAAAATCAGAAGCAAAGAATATTTTGACTTAACCTGCAGGTTCTCATTAGTTCCGATACTATAAACATGGTAATTTCTCTTAGATTTTTAAAAAACGACTTCACTAATTACTTATTTTTCATATTGACTTCATTTTACAGGAAGTTTATTAGACCTTCCAGCTATTTAATAACGCGGCGCCATTGCATACATATTATATCCTACACATTATTTTATTACGACATAACTAATTTCATTAGAATTCTACGATTTATTGGCAATTTCCAATGCTATCACTTGATTTATTGATTATCTATTCCACGTCGACGTTATTAAGTCGAAGAAGAAGTCGTTAAACGGTTACAATGCTGCGAGAAACAGTAATGGACACTATGAAGTTTTTATTGTATCTGTCAAAGTGAATTTTAGGAAGCATATAAAACTCGTAAACTACCGTTTTTATAGCAACGTGGGTTTTGACAAACCAAGAGGAGCGATTTGAATTTAAGTTGCCATTTCTGCTGCCCAGTGATTAGCTCTTTTGATACAACTGACAACGAGGTTATTTGTCAGTTAAGTTAATAAATGATTGTAAAAACATTAACTCATCGCGAAATGGCTTTTCTGCCAGTTTCGATAGGCCGGATATGTAAATGGCAGCCAGTTTTCCACGTCGGAAAAACCTGCCTGAAAAACCGATAAGGTACACGCCTGAAATTTTTTTCAGGCATTGTTGAGACCTTGACTAAAAGCGGTGTAACAGTGGCAGAAAGTTAGGTCGGAAAACCCTCGGCAGAAATGATTCAAAGTCGTGGTAAATTCCCATGAAAAAACCGTGAAAAACTTTTTTTCGTACATTGTTTGGGCCTCGAGGAAGGGCGGTGCGATAGTGGCAGAAAAGTAGCAGGTCGGAAAACCCTCGGCAGAAGGAAGCAAGTTTTCATCGTATGGTGATGATTTTTTTTTAATTTGAGGTAGCGCACGAAAATATTTCGAATGGAATGAACGAAAATAGTTGTGGAATGTAAAGATCGCGAGGAACTAGGATTTATTTTGAGTTTTCAATTTTTCCGATTGTTTATAATTTATGCGGAGGGTTTTCCGGCCTGAAAAACTTCTGCCGTTATCACAGTGTTCTAAGTTGAGGGCTAAGCAATGCCTGGAAAAAAGTTTTGCACGTGTACCTTATTAAATTTCCCGTTGACGCTACAGGCTGTTTTCCATGTCTTCTATTTCCTTCTGCCGAGGGTTTTCCGACCTGCTACTTTTCTGCCACTATGGCACCGCCCTTCCTCGAGGCCCAAAGAATGTACGGAAAAAAGTTTTTCACGTGTACCTTATCGGTTTTTTCATGGGAATTTTCCACGACTTTCAATCATTTCTGCCGAGGCTTTTCCGACCTGCTAACTTTCTGCCACTGTTACACCGTTCTTATCGGTTTTTCAGGCAGGTTTTTCCGACGTGGAAAACTGGCCGCCATTTACATATCCGGCCTATCGAAACTGACAGAATAGCCATTTCGCGATGGGTCAATGTTTTTACAATCTTTATTAACTCATTTGTCGTGTACCTTATCGATACTGTTTTATGTAGCTAGCTCTTGGACTAATACAATTGCATTTCCTACATACTTATTTATCCCCAAATTTTCAACAAATTTTACATACATTACTTATTCTAACCATACATTTGGTTACTACTTTCGCTATAGCCTGTGGCCAATGATGATTCGATATTAAGACATCCATTGATCCCTCATTGGCCACGACAACTGCGAGCAGTAGACTCCGTTTCACGTAAGAAGAAGCCACTTGAAGTTGCAGTCGTATGCGCGAACTTGTTGTCAAAACCAGCGCCATATTGTAAAATTGACATTCGACTTCAAATCAGTAGCATAACGTTTTCACATTTTGTAGGTTAACGCAAAATTAGAATATTGTGGATAATTTTTCCTTTAACACCAACAAGTTTTTTAGGAGGCATGGTTTTAGATCAAATGAAACACACAACACTCACAGATAAACTAGCTAAATGTCTTAAAATATTCAAAAATCAAAAATATTCGACAGTAAATGACTGCTTCAAACACAACCTCAAATGTCAATCATAAAATGGCTGTCGGCATGAAAATCGTTTGTAACGCCAATGTCATGAAACGGTTGTTACGAGGCGACATAAATAAACAAGACCGATTTTGGTTTCTGCGCAAGTCAGTTGGCAAACTTCAAGTGGCTTCTTCTTATGTGAAACGGAGTCTACAATACGTATTTCACGTAATTGTGAATTAGTTCAAAAAGTCTAAACACGACCCTTTCTGAACACACTTCCAATCTACTAACTGTTAGTGGTGTGATTGAGGTTTCCTGAATTACTTCTCCTAGTTTAAAAACAAGATATAGTTGAATCTGAATATTTCCAGACTAAAATTCTTATCGGGCGAAAATGTAAGGATTATAAAATGCATACTTAGTTGAAAAGTTCAATTTGTGTTCAATTTGCGATTTATTTGAGTGAAAACTTCTTTAGCCGAGTTGTGTGACATTTAGGGGCTGGTCACCGCCTATCCGTCAAAGCGTATCATAGACGCATGATTCAATTTTCAAAAGGGATTCATTCATTAGCCAAAAATTCCATCTACCATGGGAGTACGATAGAAATTTTCTTGAGGGGTTTATTTATTCGTAAGAATTTCCTTCTATCAGAGATCCACGATGAAATTTCTATAGGGGATCAAGTTATTTGTAATAATTTCCTATATCATGTGCTAACGATTGATTTTTTTTAATGAATTAGCTTTATGTAAGGTATCCTGGGTTCACAACATCCAAAATCATTAATTACTTATACCTATTTTGGCACTATTTTCTATTAATAAACGATTGTGGTATAGGCAACCAAATAGACAATAGTGTTACGTTGGACCTGTACTGAGGATATGTAGAGGTCCATGAAGAGACATACATCTACTTAAACTTTATTTATTTATTCGACTTTAACTATAACGTCTTACTATCAGAATGCAGAACTCAAATTTTTCAAACTTCAAAACTTGTCCCCCCTTTTATACTTTTCACCTGTTCCAGACAGTTCTCGACTTTTCGATGATAATTCCAAACTTTTCGTTGACTGTTCTAGATGATTCTAGATGTATGTCTTCTTCATTTTAGACCTCTACATATCCTCAGTACAGGTTCAACATAACATTGCTCCCTCTTATCTAGTTATGCGTCACGAATAATATGACTGCTGGGGTCTGGTTGAAGCCAACAGGGTGGATCGGGCCCGCAGTAAGGAGCTAAAATCTCGACATGGACCACCTTGGGCTTACTCCTCGCTGACAATTGGATGCGGTAGACTAGGTCGTCGATTTTCTTGACAACGGTGTAAGGGCCTTCGCATCTTTGATGCAATAGGCCATCATGAAGATACAGTGAATCCCACAGAGCCCAGTACTCTTTCAAGCTTCCACTATATCTGGCTACCTCTTGCCAAGAAGTTCTGACTCCATTTTTAAGCCATTCTCTTATAACTTTCAAGTCATTGTCTTTCATTTGACTTGTTCTAAGGATTTCAAGGGAATTCTGATTATCATCACTTTCTGGTTTGGTTGTGGTTATCTGTAGACTAACTTCTTCCACCAATTGGAACTGTCAAGATCACACATCAGAAGTGTGTTAGAACTTCATAGTAGCCACTTAGGAGGACATTTTCTGTTAAAATGTGTTTTTAACAGATGTTAAATGTCAAAGTGACACTATCATGTATGTATAGTTTGGCAAGTCTATCTGAAGCTACGGGGCATCGGTAAGGGGCGAGCAAACATGGCCGATATCTGTCATAAACGTACCAATGGCGTACGGTACCTATTTTATAAAAGTATTAAAAATAATAATAATTATTATATAATAATTATATATAGAAACTGATTTATGTTTGCTTTAAAGGTAAGGTATTTTTCAAAACACGGTACCTATTTGTTAAAAATCGTACTTGAATTCAATATATGGATACGAAATAATAAGATACCAAGTAAAACTGAAAATAAAAAGGTAAACACTGACAATGCCACTGGATAATCAATGTCAGTCAATTGTCAAAGTGACAGGGAAGAACACACGCACGCGATTCTCAATAGAAAGTCAGGTGCTTACCTAGCAACGGTGTTTCGATGAATATTCACCAATTGAGTGAGTAGGGGGGCGTGGTAATTATGATTTTCGCACGACGTTGCCGGCTTGAAGGAAACCCATAACATATTTGGGAAAGTGTTCATCTTTTAATATTAGGGAATTGAAAAAATAATGTTAATAGACAAAATCCATTGAAACAAGCACATTGAAGAACTAACGTTTAATCATTATTGACATATTGTTAATAATAAAAAGTCAATTTTCTAATTATTATCACTATATACTAAGCACTTTATCTTTTTCATAGTTAAACGTGGCAATATCGAATGTTTTCGACCGCATTCCTTTCACAGTTTCAAAATTGGTGATCATTTTTCCAAATTTTTAATAATTTTTGACCATTTTTCAAAATGATGACAATTTTTATCCATTTTTGACAGTTTTTGACAATAATTGTCCATTTTTAACAGTTTTTAACAATAATCTACAATTTTAAACCATTTTTGATAATTTTTGACCATTTTTGACAGATTTTCGAATTTTTGGACCATTTTTCAAAATTGATGATGATTTTTGATAATTATTGAGAATTATGGACCATTTCTCCAAATTTTTGACCATATTTGAAAATTATTGACCATTTTTGACCATATTTCAAAATTTTTGGCAATTTTTCAAAAACTTTAACAATTTTTGACAATTATTATCTATTTTTCAAAATTTTGACAATTTTTAACAATAATTATCCATTTTTGACAGTTTTTGACCATTTTTGATAGTTTTTGATAATTATTGGCCATATTTGACAACTTTTCAAAAATTTTAACAATTTTTTAAAATTTTTGACCATTTTGCAAAATTATTGTCCATTTCTGATAGTTTTTGACAATTATCGACCATTTTCAAACGTTTAACAATTATTGACAGTTTTTAAAAATAATTGACAATTTTTAACCATTTTTGATAGTTTTTGACAATTTTTGACAATTTTTGACAATTTTTGACAATTTTTCTAAATTTTAGACCATTTTTCCAAATTTTTGACCGTTTTTGACAATTATCGACCATTTTTGACCATATTTCAAAAAAAATTCAAAATTTTTGACAATTGACCATTTTTCAAATTTTTTCTAAAATTCTTGACAATTGGCCATTTTTGACAATTTTTTACAATTATTGACAATTTTTGAAATTTTTTGACAATTATTGACCATTGATGACAAAAATTGTCCATTTTTAACAATTTTTGACAACAATTGACAATTATTGACCATTTTTGACCATATTTCAAAATTTTTGACAATTTCCATATAATTTTATTTTATTAATAATCTGATAAATTGTTAAATATTCACCAATTGAGTTAATTCCGAGGGCGTGATTTGATTAAATAAGCGAGCGAAAACGATTCCTTTTTTGCGCTAGAGCGTAAAGTAACAATCCTCGGCATTTGTCGACTTTACGATTTCATTTGAATATAGTAATAACCATTTTACGCTCGACTGTAGGAAAAAGCTTTTTTGTGTAATGCTGACTTCTCTAATGAAATACTTCTAGTTTTTGACTGACACGTAGTTTTTGTTATATTATTATACAAAACTGTGATAATTATTAGTGATATAACATCCAAAATGGAATTTAAAAAAAAATGCAAACAGTGCACCTAGAAGCCCAATATTGACAGTTCAAAATCTAATTCACTTTCCACGCTATTTACCTACCTATGACAAATAAATATTCTTAGTTTTCAAAGATTGAGGAAAAAGGTTCTACACCTTGTACAGTCGACGAAAAAGTTTTGTAGCAAACACGTGTATCAAAAGGGCCATTAAGAATCTCAAACAATAATTTTAATAGCCTTTATTGATACACTTGGTGGTTAAATAACTATCGATGAAATTTATTTACTCCTACCTCTGATTGTACAACCATCCCGCTGTTTCTTAATGTGAAATGAAAAACCAGCATTTATATAAGTACGAATACGAACGGAACTAATTTATTAATAAAAAAGATAGCGACATATTAGCACAACTGTAAACAAAACCAGTCCACATAATTCATTAAAAGCCAAGCTTCGGAGCCACTTTTGATGCATGGACATATTCATTGTAAATAATCCTAATTAATGTGAGTCCGCATATCGCTACAAACACCCACTTTTACATATGATTAAAAAATCCGCCGTTCTGCACTTTTGACACTCCTATGAAAAGCAGTCGATTGTAAATAGAAAAATTATTGTCTTTTGTAATATACGCGCTATCGAAATGAATGGCTCTTATCGCATTATCGAAGGCATTCAGTTTAGAATCAAAACAAATTAATTTGTTCTCACTGAACAGTGAAGAATTGCATTAGTCAAAGGCGTTCTATTGTAGTATATGCAAATTACGGTAAATGAAACTCGACCAATTTCATTTCAATAAATATACGAGAAAAAGTAAACAGTTTAATCAAGTCTTGGGACTCATGTTCGCATGGGTCCAGGACCCAAACAGTGTTGGACTCATCCCCAAAGAGATGCCTACCAACGAAACCCACCTCACCCACCCACTGTCCTGTACCCCTGCACCACCCTCAGCAGTATCCCTCTCTGCACCCGCAGAAGTGGCCTAACCCTCGCATTCACCCCCGCTCTTTCACCCCACACCTCCGCACCGTACAGCATACTATGCTCTACCGTCCTACCAAATACCCTCCTCTTCCACTCTCCCGGTCCTTTCACATTACACATCAATCTCCCCAGCCATGCTGCCCTCACTTTACCCTTCTCTGCCGCCTTTACCATATGGGTTTTGAAGGATAATTGGCTATCCAACCACACCCCTAGGTATTTCACAGACTCCTCCATGCGAATTCTCCTTCCCTTAACCATCACCCCCACTTCCCTTGCCCTGCTCCGTCCCTTCACTAGCAACCCCACCGTCTTCTCTTCCGCCACTTCCAGTCCGCACCGCTCTATCTTCTCCACAATCTTCCTGCACATTCTCTCCGCCTTTCTTTCTATCTCCGCCTCTCCCTTTGCCGTACATACCAGACACACATCATCCGCATACACCGTAATCTCACATCCCTCTTCACATACTATCCCACAAACCTCATCAAACACACACTTCCAGAGCGTCGGTCCAAGAACCGAGCCCTGAGGCACTCCAGCCTCCATCTCATATCTCCTCCCTCTGGAGTCTACAATCACACGCCCCGTCAGGTAGTCCTCCACCAGGTTAACCAACCCCTGCTCCATTCCAAGCCTCAGCAACGCGCTCAACACTGCCCGTTTGCTGACACTGTTGAACGCGTTCCCGACGTCGAAGAACACGAGTAGGGCCAATTTCTTCTTCCTCCCGCTGCCCTCCCTAGCTCTTTCCACCAAACCCATCACCTTGCTCAGTGCCGAGATGCAAGATTTCCCCTTCGTGAATCCATGCTGGTTTACCCTAAAACCCCCATTCCTACCAACTTCCTCCTCAATCTATCCCCTCCATCAATTTACCCATACCACACAGCAGGCTGATAGGCCTATAGTCCCCCGCCCGCTTCCCCTCTCTACCCGCCTTCTTCATCAATCAAGTCTTAGGATGTTTTTAAGCACAACAAAACAGTCACTGATTTATACGGAGTTACAAGAAAGTTCACGGCAGCAGCTTTTGTTGTTTACTTACGAACCGTTGGAGTACTGGGAAAATTTAATAAACCTACTTAAAAAGATTTTCGAATTAATTTATCCTCGGTTATATTGAGAATTATACAAGCTGCTAGTTGGCGAATATTAACATTAGGTTAGATCTTATGAGGTGGCTACTTGCCTATTCCACTGTGACCTCTTCAGATCTATTGTGGTACTCTTTATCTAGATTATTTCCTCTCTCCTACTGAAGTACCATCAGTTTTTAAACTTAATATTTCATTCCTCGCCTCTTGTAAAGAACGGCACGTTTTCCAGGCTATCGCACTGGCATAGAGTGTCCTGTCCCTTTTCTGCCTTCAATTGGCATGCAGACATGGTTAGCAGACTCTCCAATGTTTTGACAGTATTCCCATCTTCACTTATCAATTCAAACGTAAACTTTGGCGAATGATATATTATTAACTGTTTCGCTTGTGTTTGTCCTCGTGTTTGCCCACCACTCCATGTAATTGTGGGTTACTCACATTTCTGTAGCCCTTTTCGTTGCCGCTTTTGCAGAGCCTGGCATTGACTAGCCTAGTCTGGCCATTTCATCTTCTTTGTCGTTGCTGTTATGACCCTTATGCGCTGAAACCCAAGCTACCTAACCTCACTACGGTATTCCAATACATTTAGAGCACGCACATAAACCCAGACTAGCTTAAGCTAGATTTATAAACTCTGTTGTTCGTTATTCGTTGTTCGCAATTCCTGCTGCTCGAAAATAAAACATTGATATATGCGTTTATAAACCGTTGTTGTCATGTTGTTCGTCGTTTCCACGTCTTTCTTCGTTGCTCTCAATTAACCATATTTTATACCTTGTTAATCGTGATTAGCAGCTCCGCCAATGAATACTGAAGTTAGTGCCACGTGACTGGGTATCTTACTATCTTACTCTCTTACTTTCTTGATATATTGATACAGAATCGATCGTACTTTGATAAAAATCCTAATTTCCATTAAATATTAGTTTAATATGACATATACTCATTTATAATAAATCATATGGATACTGACAGTAGTGACGATTTTAATAATACACTGCCAGAGATATTGGAAAAAGCTGCAAAAGCAACTTTAGATTTATTGCCGGAAATTTCAAGAAAAAAGTATGAATTGGCATACGAAAAATTTATGGAGTGGAGAAGAAATACAAAAATAAAATATTTTTCGGAAAGTGTTCTTTTCAGTATATTTTGAAGAGTTGTCAAAAAAATTAAAGGCATCTACATTTTGGTCACAATATTCAATGTTGCGAAATACTTTAAATTTGTGCAATTGTAGAAAAAGTATAGTGTGCAACATATGGGGAAAGTACTTTTCTCACTCGTGTGTTTGCGGCACTCGTGAGAAAAGTTGAACTTTCCCCACTAGTTGCACAATATACTATTATTGTCTTTGGTGCGAAACTTGTTGTTGTCTGCCTGTGATTAAAATATTGTAACATGTCTATCGACCTGTTTCGATTTTACAGAATAAATCCTTTTAATTAGCGCTCGTCGTCACTAGCCACATCCAATTATAGTTCTGTGATCCTAAACTCTTCAACCCCGACCGTTAGACAATTGACGTCTGCCAACGGACGGTTCCATTTTTTGCACAACGCCACGTGAAACTCCCCTTTCTGTTATCGACCGCCTAAGGGGACAGATCATTTTTCGCTATCTTTCATATCTTAAGTACCTATCTTATGAATTTTGCTGTGGTAAGTTCAAAATCATAATTTATAATTAATAAGCTTCTTCTAAAGTACTGTCTGATATAATTTTCGTATGCATTCTTTATTTTTTTACAGAGATAGACGAAATTAAATTCAGCACGTGGTCATAAACTGTTCTTTTATACTAATATGGTAGTTTTAAGCCAAATATTCTTTTATAATTCACTGTTTTACTTTTATACAAACATTTTCAAGCTTTTTCAGTTGCCAAATAACTCTTTTAATTATAAAATAACATTTTTATAAACTACCGTTAACCTATAAAATATTCTTTCGTAACGCCAGTGCCGGTTCCATATATTTCCTAAGCACGATATTTTTTCATATAACTTAATAAATAACTTTTTGCTATGATTAGTTTCTTCCGGATCATTAGTATATTTTTTTAATTTAGCCGATAATTGCTATTTTTACTGTTTTAACATGGAACATATAATGTTGGAAAGCTTTCAGTAAATTAAATAAATTTTTTGACTTTCAAATAACTGCCTTCCTTTCCTTTAACCTGAAAAGCTGACCAACATAATGTGCCATTACATTCAAGTTCCTACATATCCCTGATCCACCTGTACTTCTAGGTACAGCCCCTAGGTTAGGATATAACCCAAGAACACAGCCCCTAGGCTAGAATATAACGCCGAGGATATAAACCCAAGAATTTAACCCAAGAATATAGCCTAGGATACAACCCGAGGATATAGAGCCAAGGATAGAAACCCCAAAAAAAGCAGAGCTTGCCAGAAGTTAATGAAAGATTTCTCTTTCAAATAATCTTCTATGGAACTATCTCCTGTAAGATCGATGAAACTTTCTCTTAGTTCCAATTCATTTGGCGAGGTTCCCGAAAGAGGATTTCTGATCCAGTCAACTTTTGAATAATCTTCAGAGAAATACTTCTTAAAGGTTTTTTGAAGGCCTTCGAAGTGAACAATGATATCTGCAACCACATCTGGCTTTAGAGATATTTCATTTCCTTCAAAAAATGATGATATAGTTGGAAATGCAGATAAATTGTGAACAAAACAGTACCAACTCTCTCTTGAAGGAGTTTATTTTTTCACTGGCTGTGAAGGCTGTTGAGTTTGGTCCCTGAAGTCCCAAGCTCAGTGTGTTGAGTTTGTCAAAAATGTCGGCTCACGTCACTCACACGCACCAAATGAAACGTTCCTGCGTACCACTAGTAGTACGTGTACCACTGGTTGGGAACCCCTGGCCTGGAGCAAGACGAGGATATTTCCCCTATAGGTGATGGGCAAATTATCTTCAGGTACACTACCCAATAATAGAAAAATAAAAACCCAACCTAACCTCGATTGAAACAGCATGGCAGTGACAGGTGTCGATTGGACTCGGTTACGCCACCTACCCATAATTTCTACCCCTGTTAAAAGCATGTACCCCGCGAAATTAGAAAAATAACCATGGTAACAAGAGATTTGATCACAATACATAAAGAATTAATTACATGAAGTTTACTAAGACTGCCGACAGAAGGAAAAACACCAATAAATGAATACCTTCTAAAAATGTTATCGTAAGCCAATCGTAAATGGAATTTTTCACAAAAAAAGTACACATATATACACAGTATAGATATTGTTATGTTATGGTAAATGTGTCACGTTGATGCCACTTTGTTAATGTATTAATGCCCCACGTTGATGGTCCAAATTTGTTATGAAATATTATATTACGTTAATGCCCACGTTGGTGAACCAAATTTTGATGTATTGTTTTTAATACACCAAATGTTCCACGTTTTACGCCAATTTGTGATGTTTTGTTAAATGATTTTATTTTGCAGGTTCACTGTTATACATGCGTGTATAACGTGTTGCCTACGTTATTAATATTTTTTATTTCTCTTCGTGGTGTTTTGATATTTTGATTTATTGCTATTTGAAATGTAGGTTGATTTTATATAGAATATAAATTGAAATGAAAATAAATTTGCTCAGCTAAACTCAATCAAACAAAATTCTCCATCAAAGGACGTGCGGTTTAATTTCTCACAGATGTATGTTTAACAAATCAAACTCCTAAATCTTCTTGTTGAATTCATAAAATTTTATTGAACAATAACAAATAGAAAACGAAATTTTTATAAAACTAAATAAAATAATTTTAAATGTTAGTGTGACAACACCGTTCACTGATCGTGACGTTGACTAATGACAAGCTTCTTCTTCAGTTTTACAAAATGGTCTACAGTTCACGCCACGATATGTATTCAATGAAATTATTCACTACCTGTGAATTATAAATTCTTATTTGATTGACTTTGTTGTTTATAATTAAAGAGGAAGGATTGTTAGAACTTATTCTTACATCAAATCGTCAATATTAATGTCCAGTGAGATAGTCTGGACCTAAGCTTTTTGAGATAGTTGTTCGAATGACAAAATTCTCATTATTGCATTTGAATTGTTATCAAATCAAATATTCTAGGTTTTTGTAACTATGTAAAAGTGATAAGATAAGTTTAATTTCATTAATTTAATTATATTTCTCTGTTAACACACAGAGTGTTTGTTTGTTAACATACAGAGTATTTGTTCATCTAGTGTCACAATATTTTTGTAACTTCAGAAGTTTCTACCTTTCTTTCTTGTTGAGTTTTACATGTATTAAGTTTATCCTTTGTGAAGTTATTTATAACAACACAATATATATAGCTCATGGAAAGCGTGACGATGATTTATGCAACACCATATACGCTTCATTGTTGATTGTGTTGCATAACTGAAAGTATTGTGTGTTGCGTAAAAGCGTGACGATGACGAGTAATCCATGTTTTTTCTTCACCCAAAAAAAGTACTCAACGTGCCTAAAGAAGTTTTCACTCTACAAATTACAAATTTTGGTGGAAATATGATGGAAACTCTACATACGTTTTTTTACACTAGAGAGTTGCGCTTGATTGATTGATAAAATACTAAGTTGGGAATTCTGGAACCGTTGGCGATACTTGACACTGAACACTGTTTACACTACCACTACACCAACACTAACACTTTACACTATCTTACGCGCGTTTCGATAACCAAGTTATCTTCTTCAGAGACTGAAACTCAGTTTACCTTTAGTCTCTGCAAATTTAATGCATTAGGCTGAGATATTTGGGACGCTCAAGGGAGTGAATAGAAAACCTCTCAGGAGCATTCGATGTTTTGCTAGCAAAATTGAATTCTTAAATACCTTATTACAAGGTTCCAGTAAATAAGATCGTAATTCTGAAGAGAGCTCTCGAAGCCAATCGACCCCTAAGTACAATACAATAGTTCTTTGAACAGTTTATTAATCCATATTTTCCACAAAAATAAAGATATCGAGGTGAACCAAAACTAAAATGTTAAAAAAAAGATGTAACTTGATAATCAAAACTCAATTCACTGTTTTGTGATTGGTGAAAAAAATATTTTTGTTTTAACCTCTTTATTATGAACGTTTTAATTAAATTTTCGAAATGTGAGATTCTCCATTGATTTATTCACTATCTGTGAGTTTATTCCAAAATTTCTTATGATCAAACTAATGTTTTTTGTGTGCTGTGAGTTGGCAAAAATGGATGTTGGCACACTCAACGTTTATAGATGGAAAGCTCCTGTGAAAAAATAACGTAGAAACGTTAAAATCAAGCACATCAGTGATTTTGAACTAGAATATATATGTATATATATATATATATATATATGTATATATATATGTATATATATATATATTGATATGGAAAGTGAAATCATACAACACATACACCAAACAAGGGTTATTTCAGTATAAAATCTAAATAAAATATAAACAAATCACCTGACAAATATTTACAACCCAAACTTTAAACGGGAATCTTTATAACTTTTCTCTAATTTATTGAAATCCTATCACATAGTTACAGAATTTTCAAAAGCTTTGCAAAAGTTTCTTGGCTCATCATAAATCTAAAAAGAAAGAACCTGAAACTTAAAAATTATTAATTAGGTTATAAAGTCTGACACTGGTAAAAATAGAAGAAGTACACTTATGAACATATCTAACAAAGTGTGAATCTAGATTTGTCAACTCGAACGGAAGAAAGAAGATGACAACTGAAATTAAAACAGATGTCAAATAATTTTAAAATTTTTCAACTAAAAGATAAAAATAATAATAAATTATTTGGAGACATTAAAAATAAACTTTGATATCAGAAAAAGATCAAATTATAAAACAATCAAGTCAAATAACAGAAATCAAAAATTATTAAATTAATTTGATTGGTCAGCAAATATAGAAAAACTTAAAAATAAAGAGACATATGGATTTTGAAAAGATAGAAAAATTTGATATTGGTTGCTATTGATTAGAAAACAGTAAATACGAAAAATATACAGAATTGAGAAGTATGAGCTTTTTCATGTTTAAAAATTCATTTAAAATTAGATTACGTTGTGTTAAAAGTGAAACTATAAAGTGAATTGGTGTTACTAACCTTTCCTTAACAAGTTCCTCTTAAAAACAGAGGTTAAATAATCTCTGTAAATATAAAGTTCCTTAAACAAACCATGAATGAAAATTCCAAGAGGTAAACAAAACTGAAAATCTTCCCAAGCCAACCCCGAAGTCATATTGAAGCCACTTCTACGAGGGACTTCAAGGCCCAGAAAGGTCTTAAACATAGAAAATCTTCAAAAAATAATACAAGATAAAAAGGTATTTCATAAACTATAAGTTAAATCATTAAACTTACGTGCGTGTGATTAAATCCAGAACTTAATATTTATTCATCTTCGTTACGATTACAATATCGTCAAATTTGTATGTAAAATCTGTTAAAAACAGATGTTCTATTTTGTCTTTGGTTATTAGTGTTACATGTAAAAAGAGTTGCATAATTTTCATATATTTATTAGATATAAGAACTTCATTTAGTGTGAACGTTGAGCGAAAGATCATTTAGATAAGTGTTTTGAATTGTTTCTTATGTATTTACTTATCAATTCTATATAAATGCGCCGTTCATTAAAAAATAAATTAAATAATATTTCATAAATTTCTAATATAAAGAGTTTTCTTCCTATTAAGTTGGCAAAACTGCTCACAGTTGGATAGTTCCTATTATTCAAGGGCAAGGACACAGGACCGGCCTGAGGATATATTAAATAATAAAATAAAAAAAGAAACTAAATGAGCATTAGACCCATGAACCCAACCTGAGGTGAAGAGTCATCATAAAAGGTGAGTGATGTATGATATCACTAATATTTAAATTAAAATAATTGGCGCCCAAATAAATATATTACAATAAATAAATTAAAACACATATTAACAATATAAATTAAAAATTCATAATCAATATAATATACATACGTATATATACATAACTTACCACTTATCATAAATAGTGAAGCTTCGCAGCGCTTACCCTTCAGTGGTGACGTGCTTGGTTAGTACAAAAACGGTGACGCCGGTCTGATAGACCGAAACTAGTTTTTTCAACGAATTTTCACTTTTTACTATGAATATCATGTTTCCATGAAACAGCAGATAATTACAAATATTTTACTTAGCAAAAAGGAATCTTATTACTCTATAAGTTTAGAAAAAATGGTATACAATGTATTTATATTAATGTATAAATTAATTTATCAAATGTATCAATACAATAAATTAATCTTAGACGAATAAATATTGGTATAAGTTGCCAATAAATTAGCGTTAATGAAATAAAGTTGAAAAAAATAATTTCCATAAGCTAACTATAGGAAAAATTAGTTAAACTTTTAGGACATGAGTAGTGACGTACCAACACTGCTAGCACACTAACGAACACATATTCGGAGTGGCGTGCGGCTCCCCCCACCCAGTACAAATGATACAGAGCGTATTGAATCGTGGCGGTCCGTCGGACCATAGGGTCACCACTGAAGGGATATGTATCAAAGCTATGTTACTCGGTGTGAAAAATCATTGTTTTATCATTTTACGATGGAAAAGAACTGGATTTGAAATAACCCCATGAAAGTAAATCCAAAGAAGACAACTCTGTTGATCGTATGGACCATAAGATAGTCACTACGGCATGAAAAACTATTATCCAAATACTGGGTAATTGGACCGTAATGGTGCGCAGGGTAACCATCTGGTTGAAATATCATTGAATATGTCTTCTGCTGATCGACGAATTTCATTTTATAATAAATTCAATTACTTAGTGCCTTCTATGTAGGATGGTTCGATCAAATTGTCGCCAATTCTCCAGCCCCAGGGGTAGCATTATCATCAAATGTTGCAGAAAATTATTCACGAATTTGTCTTATCGTATTATTAATTCGATACCATTTTATTATTTGTGTCGTTGTTCTGAATAGGATCGTATTAGACTCGACTAATTAAAGCTAAATGAAATGAAAGTATCGCCTCTTGCTTGTCTATGTTCGGTGAAGTTGATTAAGTAGTAGTGTGAATCGGAAGCATTATCAACTGCTCATGTTTTTAAGTCTTGCATTCGTACTAAGCTGGTTTTTTTGTAAACAGCCGTACTGTAATCAAAAAATTAACTTTTTCCATTTCATAGACTTTTTTTAGTTTCGCTTTCTTGGAATATTAGTGTTAAATCAATTTTATAGTGAATGCATGGTTTGTAAAAAAAAAATCAACGGTTCGTCAAAGTATGAATTTATCATCTCAAGAGAATCTTATAAAGGCGCATGTATATTTAAATATATACAGAGCGTTCCGTCACGTAGTGCTCGTAGCGCAAAGAAGCGAAATTTTTAACGCCATGAGTCACGACTTACTATTGCTTGGACGCTTTTTACCAGCCCAAACATAAATCAAACTACTTACCGAGAAACGATAATTACACGGTTTGCTTAAAACCGGTGATTTTGTACTTGATTTTTTTCGCAAATTAGACACCTTTACAGCCCCTTATAAGTTTCACTTTCGACGCTTCATCTTAGGCCAGTTTTGTACAATTGAACACAATAATTTGAAAAAGTGGACAATGGTTGCTGGTTATTTTTTAAATAAAATTCCTTTTGTTGTGACTGAAACACAGTACTTCTCTAAAGCAGTGGCGGCTCGATTATTTCTTCCCAATACAAGGATAGCAGTAGCAAATTTCAACATCAGCAGAACTGCTCTGTTTGCAGTTTTTATCAAAATTATTGATTTCGTCTGAGATTTTTTTTTCGGGTCGAGATGGGAAACTCTTGTTCGAATGGGTCCAGGACCCAAACAGTGTTGAGCTCATCCCCAAGAGGATGCCCATCAATCAAACTCTTCTCAAAGTCGGCGGTCCTTCGCACACTCTCCGCTCACACCGTCGTCTTCTACCTATCTATCTCTCCTACCTCTTATGTCATATCAAGTCCTTCTCTCCCCCTGATCATGCTCTCCACTGTGCCACTCACTTCCATCCATTCCTCCTTCCCCCTCAACATTATCTCCACCATTTTCTCCCAATCTCCCCACATCATCCTCCACTTCACACCTCTCGCACACTCCAGTCTCTCTTTTCCCAATCTTGTGGAGGTACCCTACTCTCGCCCCATAACCAGTGAACACCTGTGTCAATAAGTAGTTCACCTCTCCGAATTTCCGGTCCTTCCAATCTCTTCTACTCCCAATCGCTCCTTTTAGCGCGCCCTCATACACCTCCCACATTCTCTCTATTTCCTCCTCCATCCATTCATGTACTTCCTCTCTGGTCGCACCCCTCCAGCGTTTATTTCTGGCTCTAGCCATCACGTCCAATGGGTAGGTCCTTGCCAGCACCGCTGCTGCCAGTCCACCCACCGTCCTGTACCCCTGCACTACCCTCAGCAATACACCTCTCTGCACCCGCAGGAGTGGCCTAACCCTCGCATTCACCCCCGCTCTTTCACCCCACTCCTCCGCACCTTACTGCATACTCTGCTCTACCGTCCTACCAATTACCCTCCTCTTCCTCTCTCCCGGCCTTTCACATTACACATCCATTTCCCCAGCCATGCTGCCCTCACTTTCCCCTTCTCTGCCGCGTTTAACATGTACGTTCTGAAGGATAATTGACCATCCAACCACACCCCTAGGTTTTTCACAGACCCCTCCATACGAATTCTCCTTTCCTTCAGCATTACTTCCACTTCCTTCGTCTTGCTCCGTCCCTTCACTATCAAACCCACCGTCTCATCTTCCACCACTTCCAGTCCGCACCGCTCTATCTTCTCCACAATCTTCCTACACCTCCTCTCCGCGTTTCTTTCCATATCCAAGAATAGGTGAATATTGTCCATAAATCGGATCATACGACACTGATAGCTTTCATATTGACATTTCTCGCTATCAATCCAGTATTTTTCCGGAAGGATTTAGTGTCCAGACTTTCACTCCATCTCACTCTACTATTTTCAGCCGAAGCTGAAGCTCGTATACCAGTACCAGCTTTTAGTTCTAGATTGTAAAATGGTTCGTAGACGCTGCTGTTTATTTTTGGTTGTAGTAGAGCTACAAGCAAAACCACTATAACAATCTGTATTCATATCATCAGGAAAAAATACCTTATAGGTGACGAGAAAATTCTGGACTCACTCGTTTGTCTTCGTCTTCTATCTAGCAGTATCCCAAGGATCTTACCTGGCTCTATATATGTAAGTATATGAATTGAGGTTTCTTCTTCGATTCCACAAAATCTAATTTCTTCCTGCTTTACTAGTTTTAACTTAGTGAGGAGCCCATTCAATCGGCAGTCTAGATCTGAATTCTGTTGATCTCAACTAGTTGTAGGTTCATCCAGGAGTATCTTTGACTGGCTTAGACCCACTAGATTTTTCCGATGGTAAGATCTTCTCTATTTTTCGGTGTTGCCAATTTCTTCCAATTATACATTGATGTTGATACCGTAAAAGGGTTCCAGTCTTCAAAATAGTGTTTCAACACCTCTCTTTACTAGTTCATCTGCAGAGTATCCTGGAACTTACAGTAAAGCACGTCAATGCCATTCATTGGGCCGGTACCCTTCTGCGGCGCTGCAAAGTTGGAAATAAATATGGCCACAAGGAAGCGAGTGGCGCAGAAATCTCTAGAATGGTGGGTAATCTCGCCAGGACAGAGACAGGCGAAACAGCTCACTGGAGAATATATACTGGTCAACATTTTCGGCAGACCTAATGAGCAAAGATAGGAAACCTGTCAAAGCAGTAGTAGGTATGTTAACAGAACACTGTAAGCTTAACAGGAACGCAGAGCTAATGGGGTTGACAGACGAAGAAGCCTTGTGCGGATTCTGTCACCTAGAGGAGAAAACTCGCCGTGAACGCGTTCAACAGTGTCAGCAAACGGGCAGTGTTGAGCGCGTTGCTGTGTAATGTGGAAGGGCCGGAAGAGTAGAAGAGGAGGGTATTTGGTAGGACAGTAGAGCAGAGTGTGCTGTACGGTGCAGAGGTGTGGGGTGAAAGATCGGGAGTGAATGCGATGGTTAGGCCACTCATGCGGGTGCAGAGAGGGATACTGCTGAGGGTGGTGCAGGGGTACAGGACATTGGGTGGACTGGCAGCAGCGGTGCTGGCAAGGACCTACCCATTGGACGTGATGGCCAGAGCCAGAAATAAACGCTGGAGAGGTGCGACCAGAGAGGAAGTATAGGAATGGATGGAGGAAGAAATGGAGAGAAGGTAAGAGGAGTATGAGGGCGCGTTGAAAGGAGCGATTGGGAATAGGAGAGATTGGATGGACCGGAAATTCGGGGAGGTGAACTACTTCTTGACACGGACATGGGTCGAGAGTAGGGTACACCCACAAGATTGGGAAAATAGAGACTGGAGTGTGCGAGAAAAGTGAAGTGGAGGATGATGTGGGGCATGTGTTTAGATGCTGGAGGAACGAGGAAGTGCCGAAGAAGTTGGAGAGGAAACTAGGGGAGGCGGTGTATTGGGAGAACATGGTGGAGATGATGTTGAGGGGGTAGGAGGAATAGATGGAGGTGAGCGGCGTAATAGAGAGCATGGTAAGGGGGAGAGAAGGACTCGATATGGCATGATAGTTAGGGAGAAGACGACGGTGTGAGCGGAGAGTGTGCGAGGGACCTCCGCCCGTCTCGAAGTATACTAGGGTAGTGATTCCGAGGTGGGGGTAACGGCGAGTTTGGTTGGTGGGGATGAGTCCAACACTGTTTGGATCCTGGACCCATTCAAACATGAGTTTTCCATCCGGAAAAAAAAGAGGAGGAAACTGCAAATCACAACATATGCCATTGCTGGTTCCTTGTACTATGCGATAACAAGCCACCAGTAGTCGGGCTAGAGAATCTATTAAAGATTCAGAGGACCACAATAGATCTGAAAAGGTCATAGTGGAATGGGCCGATTAAGTTACCTCATCAAATCTAATCTAGGAACTACTTCCATAGCCGCCGTTGATCATGATTTCATTACGACACAGGTCGATTTTCAATTCTAATTTATTATATTTTTACATAGTAATTGAAAAAAACAGGGTGAACAATCTATAATGACCCGCAAAATCTACGAATGAATGTGTAATCCACTATTATATAAAACCATAAAAAAGTGTTTCAAAAGTTGGTTCACGACCATGCAAAAGTGAATTGATATTTATGGAAGATATTGTAAAAAAAATTGAACAATTATTAATAATATACCTATTCCGAAAGGCTTTATCGTATATTATTTATCAGAAGAACGTTTAATTATGAATGCAATTTTGTTAGAATTTTTACCGTACCGGCCTATTATCAAAGTCCATATAAATTTAACAGACGTCGTCTACCTACGTATGTAAGTACTAGTAAGAAGATAGTGAGTTAGGTATGTATTACATACAAAGAAAAATATGTTGAAATCATAAGTATACATGAAAAAAAAATGAAATATGGCGCAAGAAAGATTTACTCTGTGTCTTGTAACATGGCAATTATGTGTGTTTTCCCACATAATAACGAAGTGTGAACGAGCGGAATCCAATTCGATTTTTTTTCACTAACAACTTTGCGCTTGTCAGTTTGTTTTATGACTTTTTGTGTTCGTCTAAATATTCGTTATGTAAGATAGAAGTATCGGTTAAGATATATTTTTTATAATTTCTCAAAATAAACGAATTAAAGGTCAGCAAACTATGCTATAGCAAATATCGTTGAATGGGATAAAATTGAGTGTTTTATTTTCATTTTGATATTTACAGCAGCTATAGTCTGTATACTTATGTTCTGGGGAAATAAAATGTAAACTTTCAATTACAGGATCGATAAAACAGGGATAGTCCTAAAAAATCCTGTATTTCAGATATTTTGTAACAACAGACGAACACCGGTTTTGAAGTCATCCTAATCTCATTACAATAGAAAGACCGATTAGTTTGAATGAAAGTAACGTGACAGCGGCGATACTACAAGTCGCTTATCAGATTGATAACTAAAATAATAAGAATTCTCGATTGTAACAATTATTAGAGATATTTTAACTACTCAACTTCATTGCTTACTAAATAATTGCCCACGACAACCCCATTTCTACGCTAAACAAGTATACCAATCCAATTTTTTCATAAATGCGCTGCTTTATCCTCTAGCTTAGGCCATAAAAAACAGTTTGTGTGCTTTATCTGCTGTTCCCGTCTAACTGACGCCGACCGTTATATTCCGCTAACACCAAAACAACCTTTTTCGATAAGCGTGATACCTAATCACATTATCTTCTTCTCTCATCTCTTCTTCGCATTCTCTTCTACCAAGTTCGCAAGATACATAAAAATTGACATCGGTTTTCCTCCTCTTCTTCTTCTCCTTGTTCTTGTTCTTGTTGTTGTTCTTGTTCTTGTTTTTGTTCTTGTTCTTGTTCTTGTTCTTGTTCTTGTTCTTGTTCTTGTTCTTGTTCTTGTTCTTGTTCTTGTTCTTGTTCTTGTTCTTGTTCTTGTTCTTGTTCTTGTTCTTGTTCTTGTTCTTGTTCTTGTTCTTGTTCTTGTTCTTGTTCTTGTTCTTGTTCTTGTTCTTGTTCTTGTTCTTGTTCTTGTTCTTGTTCTTGTTCTTGTTCTTGTTCTTGTTCTTGTTCTTGTTCTTGTTCTTGTTCTTGTTCTTGTTCTTGTTCTTGTTCTTGTTCTTGTTCTTGTTCTTGTTCTTGTTCTTGTTCTTGTTCTTGTTCTTGTTCTTGTTCTTGTTCTTGTTCTTGTTCTTGTTCTTGTTCTTGTTCTTGTTCTTGTTCTTGTTCTTGTTCTTGTTCTTGTTCTTGTTCTTGTTCTTGTTCTTGTTCTTGTTCTTGTTCTTGTTCTTGTTCTTGTTCTTGTTCTTGTTCTTGTTCTTGTTCTTGTTCTTGTTCTTGTTCTTGTTCTTGTTCTTGTTCTTGTTCTTGTTCTTGTTCTTGTTCTTGTTCTTGTTCTTGTTCTTGTTCTTGTTCTTGTTCTTGTTCTTGTTCTTGTTCTTGTTCTTGTTCTTGTTCTTGTTCTTGTTCTTGTTCTTGTTCTTGTTCTTGTTCTTGTTCTTGTTCTTGTTCTTGTTCTTGTTCTTGTTCTTGTTCTTGTTCTTGTTCTTGTTCTTGTTCTTGTTCTTGTTCTTGTTCTTGTTCTTGTTCTTGTTCTTGTTCTTGTTCTTGTTCTTGTTCTTGTTCTTGTTCTTGTTCTTGTTCTTGTTCTTGTTCTTGTTCTTGTTCTTGTTCTTGTTCTTGTTCTTGTTCTTGTTCTTGTTCTTGTTCTTGTTCTTGTTCTTGTTCTTGTTCTTGTTCTTGTTCTTGTTCTTGTTCTTGTTCTTGTTCTTGTTCTTGTTCTTGTTCTTGTTCTTGTTCTTGTTCTTGTTCTTGTTCTTGTTCTTGTTCTTGTTCTTGTTCTTGTTCTTGTTCTTGTTCTTGTTCTTGTTCTTGTTCTTGTTCTTGTTCTTGTTCTTGTTCTTGTTCTTGTTCTTGTTCTTGTTGTTCTTGTTCTTCTTGTTCTTCTTGTTCTTCTTGTTCTTCTTGTTCTTCTTGTTCTTCTTGTTCTTCTTGTTCTTCTTGTTCTTCTTGTTCTTCTTGTTCTTCTTGTTCTTCTTGTTCTTCTTGTTCTTCTTGTTCTTCTTGTTCTTCTTGTTCTTCTTGTTCTTCTTGTTCTTCTTGTTCTTCTTGTTCTTCTTGTTCTTCTTGTTCTTCTTGTTCTTCTTGTTCTTCTTGTTCTTCTTGTTCTTCTTGTTCTTCTTGTTCTTCTTGTTCTTCTTGTTCTTCTTGTTCTTCTTGTTCTTCTTGTTCTTCTTGTTCTTCTTGTTCTTCTTGTTCTTCTTGTTCTTCTTGTTCTTCTTGTTCTTCTTGTTCTTCTTGTTCTTCTTGTTCTTCTTGTTCTTCTTGTTCTTCTTGTTCTTCTTGTTCTTCTTGTTCTTCTTGTTCTTCTTGTTCTTCTTGTTCTTCTTGTTCTTCTTGTTCTTCTTGTTCTTCTTGTTCTTCTTGTTCTTCTTGTTCTTCTTGTTCTTCTTGTTCTTCTTGTTCTTCTTGTTCTTCTTGTTCTTCTTGTTCTTCTTGTTCTTCTTGTTCTTCTTGTTCTTCTTGTTCTTCTTGTTCTTCTTGTTCTTCTTGTTCTTCTTGTTCTTCTTGTTCTTCTTGTTCTTCTTGTTCTTCTTGTTCTTCTTGTTCTTCTTGTTCTTCTTGTTCTTCTTGTTCTTCTTGTTCTTCTTGTTCTTCTTGTTCTTCTTGTTCTTCTTGTTCTTCTTGTTCTTCTTGTTCTTCTTGTTCTTCTTGTTCTTCTTGTTCTTCTTGTTCTTCTTGTTCTTCTTGTTCTTCTTGTTCTTCTTGTTCTTCTTGTTCTTCTTGTTCTTCTTGTTCTTCTTGTTCTTCTTGTTCTTCTTGTTCTTCTTGTTCTTCTTGTTCTTCTTGTTCTTCTTGTTCTTCTTGTTCTTCTTGTTCTTCTTGTTCTTCTTGTTCTTCTTGTTCTTCTTGTTCTTCTTGTTCTTCTTGTTCTTCTTGTTCTTCTTGTTCTTCTTGTTCTTCTTGTTCTTCTTGTTCTTCTTGTTCTTCTTGTTCTTCTTGTTCTTCTTGTTCTTCTTGTTCTTATTGTTCTACTTCATCTTATTCTTTTTAATTTATAATGAAACATAAATATTTAGTTTAAAGTCTCCTCATTGTTTTGAATATTCCGTTTTCTCTGCTCCATAATTGGGGCTCTTCATTAAAGCAGTCAAACACCCACAAAAATATGCCAATGTCTTTGGAATTATAAGAGATATCAGTTCGCGGTTTTAACAGGTTAATAGGTCATCTTATTTGCCTTTTTGTAAGCTGGTTAAAGTTATAGCCAGGTGTGACATAATGCCTTCTAGTTACCGATTGAAAAATTAAAAGTGTTGTAATTTGTTTCTGGAATCTACCTTTATTGCTATATGCATGGAGTCTATATTTTTGAAAATCTGTTCAGGCATATGGAATTCGCAGTTTTTTTGATGTCAACGAACCACCACTCCCACCACTCTAGAATAGGTGATACAGAAAAATGACTTTAACAAAAGTTGTAGAATAATGACAGCAGTTTTTAAAGTTGATATTCTTCACCAACCTAAATTGGGGAATATTTTGTAAAAAATCCAATTATAATTTGTAAGTGATAAATTGCGCCACCTATCTAAAATATATGGACTCAACAAATATTTTTAATCATTCTTTTAGGACCGATTTTCTCATAACAATTTTTCCCATAATTCTAATACATATAGTTTCCGAGATACGGGTTGTCGCAACCCTTAATAAATTACCCTGTATACATTAAATAAATAAATGAATTACCATAACTTGGAGTCAAACAATAATTATCATAGTTGTAACGGTAAATGGCTGTAACCTGAAAGGGCACCAGCTCGAAGGGCTCCGGCTAGAGACTCCTCTCAAGGGTGATTCGACCCCAAGTTTATGTCACACAAGGATAACAGAAGGGTTGTAAAAATTGAGGGCGCCACTACCTTTTTGACGATAAAAAGTACCAAAAAAACTAAGGCGGAAAAGGTAGAAACGCCTTGTGGAATTTGAAATATTAGTACAAAGTAATGATGACCCTTCTTTTTCAGAAAACATATTATGGAGTGATGAAAGTAGATTTCATAACAATGGTATTGTTAATCGCCATGATTGTCATTATTGGTCGCAGGAGAATCCAAAGTGGAGGCGCAAAACCAATTTTCAAACAATATGTGGGGAATCAATGTTTGGAGCGGTTTATTTAACGGTCGAAGGAAATTCACTATACCAGAATTACTTGGAAATATCCCCTTACAAGGCAAACAATGTGGTGGCAGCAAGATGGAGCACCTCCTCACTTTTTTGAGCCAGTTAGAGAATATCTTGATAACACATTTCCTGAAAAATGGATTGGTCGAAATGGTGCGATTCTGAGGCCACCCCGTTCTCCAGATATTACACCCTTAGACTTATTTCTCTGGGGTTATTTGATAGGTCGGGTTTATGTCACACCTCCGATTGATTTAGAGGATTAAAAGGACTTATTTTATCCGAAATTATTACAAGAAATCTTTTAACAAGATTTGAACATTGTGTCAATGTACATGGTCATCAATTTGAACATTTTCTTGAATTTTTTTGATTACTTGTACTTTTTAATTCCTTATGTTACGTTTTTAAAAAAAATAATTTATACAGATGTTCATTTAATTGTCCCTATTATCATTACTGCACAATACAATGATGACAAGTGTGGTATCGTTGAATTTGTTTTTGAATGATATATCCAAAATTGTAATATTATACCAGTTGATTCATTTAAAAAATTATGTTCGGGTCACGTGACCCGAAATGACAGGAAAAACGGAAGTCATCCATTAATAAGTAAAGCATCAGTTTCGACTGTTTATATCTGCCAAATTTCATACATGTATTTGGCACTGCCCCCTCGATTGCCCGACCTCAATCCCATCGAGCATGCTTGGGATCAGCTACAAGGAACCTTTAGTTCCATGAATCACCCCCCACAGACACTCCAAGAACTTATACAGCTTTCACCGCAACTTTGGAGACAAATCACAACTTTCAAAACATTCAATGTATAACCTAACCTCTTGGTGACCAAAAACGTAATTTGTTACGTAATTGATGAACTTCTTTTAACTTTTTTGGAGCAGTTTCTTTTAGTTGAACAATATCATGAATATTCTTACATTCGTAATCAATAAGCACAACCCGGATATATATATATATATATATATATATAACTATCTCCACAACAATTTAAAAATCAGTTTACCTCTCTAAACTATAATTTATATTGTAGCAAACATTATAAGCTTATGCGTTATTAATTTATAATAATCTCTCGTAGTAAAAAAAAGTATTATAATCTCTTCGGTTACGAATAAAGATGGCACGCCTCTGACGTCTTTTGTTCGGTTCGATGTTGTAAATTTTAATTTCGAACACCAGAAGCTGCCTCAATGTCAAGTTGTGAGGTTATGCAATAAATTGCACTTGGATGAATGGACTCTACTCATTATTATGTCAGCTTATTTTTAGATTGGAATATAAATATAGAATGAAGAGATTTTATCTGCTGTTCGTTCTTTGTTTAGGGTAAGTTTTAACAAACGAAAGATAATTGAATTATTATTTTTTTTAGGGGAATGGAAAATAGGTTTTAAATTAGTTTTACGTTAAGGAAGCAGATCTTATTTGAATAAGGTAGGTGTTGCAAAAACGATTTGCTAACTAATAGGCTCCGTATATGAATAGATCAAATCCAACATATACCGGGTTTAGATAAAGTATTTTTTTTCGGGTCAAGATGGGAAACTCATGTTCGAATGGGTAAGGGGATGCCTACCAACCAAAACCACCTCAAACTCGCCGTTACCCCCGAAACGGGTGGCGGTCCCTCGCAGACTCTCCGCTCACACCGTCGTCTTCTCCTTACTATCACTCTTACCTCTCATGCCATATCGAGTCCTTCCCTCCCTTTAAAATCATGCTCTCCACTACACCACTCACCTTCATCC
Organism: Lochmaea crataegi; assembly: GCA_947563755.1. NCBI lineage: Eukaryota > Metazoa > Arthropoda > Insecta > Coleoptera > Chrysomelidae > Lochmaea > Lochmaea crataegi. The sequence continues at coordinate 2,917,195 of OX387424.1, forward strand.
ATTCCTCATCCTCCCTTAACAGTATCTCCACCATGTTCTCCCAATACACCGCCTCTCCTCTCCAACTTCTTCAGCACTTCCTCGCTCCTTCAACATCCAAACACATGCCCCACATCATCCTCCACTTCACACCTGTCGCACACTCCAGTCTCTCTTTTCCCAATCTTGTGGAGGTACCCTACTCTCGACCCATGTCCAGTGAGCACTTGTGTCAAGAAGTAGTTCACCTCCCCGAATTTCCGGTCCATCCAATCTCTCCTTTTAGCGCGCCGTCATACTCCTCCCACCAGAGGTCGGTCCAAGAACCGAGCCCTGGGGCACTCCAGCCTCCGTCTCCTACCTCCGTCTCCTACAAGCTTTGGTATATCTACTCAAATGATAGGTGAGGTAAAGTGGGAACCTTATTATTGGAAAGCCCCTGTAAGTCCGGTTCTGCTTAATCGATCTTTGCAGTCTTGGTCTTGCAGAAAACACGTCTTTTCCACCAATGTGGAGGCTACATACTCAATTCAACTTAATAAGTAACGTGCGCTAGGTGTTTTCCATAACAAGGTTCCCATCCTTCCCCACCTCTTATTGGAGTAGATAGTCTAATACCTGTATTAGAAATATATGCAAATTTTTTCGAAGAATACGATGTTTGTTTTTATTATAGCGCTTAATTGGGCAAATCTTGTAAAATCTGGCTTTTTCAATTCAATTACGCCCTCTAGCGGTGTAAATACTTTAGAGGTTTTTTTAAGACCGTTTTTTTTCGATACCTTCTTTGTCCGAAGCTTTACTACGAACTGATCCTAAGATATATTTTTTTTGTTCGAGAAAGATTTTACATTTGAATTTTCTACCCTGTTATAGGCGAGTTAGTCCTCTTCAGGGTTCAATTGAATAAAAAGCATGTAGGGACAGCTGTGGCTATGCACCCAAAGGATTGCTATTTGGTTAATTTCCGGGGTTCCGATCATTGAGGAAATTGAGATGCAGGAAAAAATCACAGGAAACCTGCATCTACATCCTGGATAAAGAAAGGAAGGTGTGTGTTGTGTATTTTTCATATGTAGCTTCAGATACTGGAAGGTACCTGAAGTGTGTGTTTTGCACTGAAAAGTAAGTTTTTTTTGTATTGTTGTAACACCTCGCAGTCGGGATCTTCTTTCTTGCAACGGTTTGTCTGTTGCTTTTTCGTGCATTTTCCGTTGAGATCTTCTAAGTGGTACGTGTGGTGAGGTGAAGTATATGTCCGAGGTTAGATGGGCGTGAAGCTAAAATATGCCCTATCCTTGGGCAGAAATTGTTATTGTTGTAGGCAGGTATGAGATATCGGAGAGTCTGAATTACCGTCTTACGGGAGGAAGGGAGTGCATTCATCAAGATAAGGCAGGTTATTTTGAGAATTTTTTGGACTTCCGTAGGGCAAGGGGGGTTTTTATAAAATTATGGGAGCGGTTTCCTCGAGTTTTGAGCATGGGAGATGGCTTTTCAGGCATTTGTCGGATCTGTGTTCATGACCACCACAGTTTAGACAGGTGAAAAGCTTAGCTCTACAATTGGTGACGGAGAGGCCTAATTTTGTACATCGTGAACAATATTTTAGAACCGGTGGATTTTTTTTCCGGTCGAGATGAGAAACTCATGTGCGAATGGGTCCAGGACCCAAACACTGTTGGACTCATCCCCAAGGGGATACCTACTAACCAAACTCGGCGTTACCCCCGCCTCGGAATCGCTACCCTAGCATACTTCGAGACGGGTGGCGGTCCCTCGCACACTCTCCGCATACACCGTCGTCTTCTCCCTAACTTTCACTCCTACCTCTCATGCCATATCTCATGCCTTCTCTCCCCCTAATCATGCTCTCCAGTACGCCACTCACCTCCATCCATTCCTCTACCATGTTCTCCCAATACACCGCCTCCCCTAGTTTCCTCTCCAACTTCTTCAGCACTTCCTCGTTCCTCCAGCATCTGAACACTTGCCCCACAGCATCATCCACTTCACACCTCTCACACATTCCAGTCTCTCTTTTCCCAATCTTTACCTCCCCGAATTTCCGGTCATTCCAATCTCTCCTATTCCCAATCGCTCCTTTTAGCGCGCCCTCATACTCCTCCCACCTTCTCTCCACTTCCTCCTCCATCTATTCCTGTATTTCCTCTCTGGTCGCACCCCTCCAGCGTTTATTCCTGTTTCTAGCCATCACGTCCAATGGGTAGAACCTTGCCAGCACCGCTGCTGCCAGTCCACCCACTGTCCTGTACCCCTGCACCACCATCAGCAGTATCTCTCTGCACCCGCAGGAGTGCCCTAACCCTCGCTCTTTCACCCCACACCTCCGCACGGTACAGCATAATCTGGTCTACCGTCCTACCAATTACCCTCCTCTTCCACTCTCCCGACCCTTTCACATTACTCATCAATCTCCCCAGCCATGCTGCACTCATTTTTTCCTTCTCTGCCGCCTTTAACAGGTGTGTTCTGAAGGATAATTGACTATCCAACCACACCCCTAGGTATTTCATAGACTCCTCCATACGAATTCTCGTTCCCTTCACCATCACCCCCACTTTCCTCGACTTGCTACTTCCCTCCGTGGAAGTGGATTGGCATTTGAAATTTCACATCTGTAATTAAGGTCGTAAAGGAATATTCCTTTGGAAAGTGCCTTATAATGTTGTGTTTCCGAGTTTGTGATGACTAGGATTAGGGAGGTTGAAGAGTTTGAGGATTTGGAGACGATCCTCCAGCATTTAAGGAAGTTGATCCTAAGATATGGCCGTTTTTATTCACTCACCCGGTACAGTCGTCAGGTAACTAACAGGTGTATTGATAACGGCGATTAATAATTTCGCATATTAACGCGCAAGCGATGTATTTTCGCACAGAAAACTCGCATACGGATATTTTTCGATTGCTCGAAAATACGGTTTGTTTAATCTCATACAAAAACAGCATAATTCCGTATACGGAAGTCATTCGCAAGGGTTAGAAAATAGCAGCCCAGAACATTTGTAAACCTCGAAACTAGAATAAGAAATAATTGAATGACAAAGAACGTAATGTACGATGCGATAAAAGATTTGTTCAGTCACAAATAAAAGTAAAAGTGTAAGTCTAACAGCAACTATTGGAATTTAATGTACATTTCTTAGAAATTTACTAGCTCGAACTTTTAATAAAAAATTTAGTTTATTCTTATTATGAATTGAGAATGAAACAAATATTTGATTTTTTAAGGAAGTACTTTCTTATTTTATAATATTCGATGTTTTAATTTACAACACTTTTTGTTAACCCTCCTTTAAAAGGGGGTAGTAGAATGACATATTGCCACGGGTGAGGCCTACCAGGACCAAAAATTAAAAATCTAGTATTTTGATTAACATTTGAGGTTTACAAAAATATTAATGTAACAATGTTTTTTATACTCGCCTTTGATGTTTTAGGTTATTTAAACATTTTTTACATTAATAATTTTCCCCAAAATTTAGTTTCAAAATAAAACGCACAATTTTGTTATCATTTTTATAACATACATAAACAACCAGAAAAAAAAAGTAGAACGTGTCGCGGGACACACGGTAAGAACTTTAGTTCCTTTTAATGTTGTATAATCTTTTTAATATTTTTATATATTTTTTTAATTGACTGATTGAATCAACAAACAAATACACACATATTAATATAAGAATTTATTTTACTCTGAACGAAACTTCATTTAACAAAAAATGTACGAGCTGTCACGGGACGCCTGGCAGATGTGAAACATCGAAATCGTATAACGCTTAAAAGAACAGATTGAAAAAGTGAGATATGGAAGAGATAGGGAAATGGGAGAGAAATATTGGAGGGAGAGAAAGAAAGTGTATTGCGTGTGATTACAATCATTATTTTAAATTGTCAGAATCTAAGTCGGATTCGGTAAGGTTCGCGACCCTCGGAATATTGTAAGACTTTTTTTTCTTATTTGACCATTTTTGAACATTTTTCAAAAATTTTGACATTTTTCAACAATTATTGACTATTTTTGACCATTTTTTGGAATATTTAACAATTTTTGACCATTTTTGACAGTTTCTGATAATTTTTGACCATTTTTGACAGGTTTTGACAATTTTTGACCATTTTTCAAAATTTTAACAATTATTGACAATTTTTCAAAAATTTTGACAATCATTGACCATTTTTTTAAATATTTAACAATTTTTGATCATTTTTCCAAATTTTTGATAATTTTGGACCATATTTCAAAATTTTTGACAATTTTTGAAAAATTTTATTACATTTGGCAATTATCAACGATTTTTTCAAAATTTTGACAATTTTTGACAATTTTTGACAATTTTTGACAGTGTTTGACAATTATTGACCATTTTTGACAATTTTTCCAAAATTTCAACCATTTTTCAAAATTTTTGACAATTATTGATCATTTTTCCATAAATTTCATAAATATTGACCATTTTTGAGTTTTTGACATTTTTTTACAATTATTGGCCATTTTTCCAAATTTTTGACAATTTTTTAAAATACTTGGCAATTATTAACCATTTTTTCAAAATTTTGACAGTTTTTAACAATTAATGACCATTTTTCCAAATTTTTGACAATTTTGGACCATATTTCAAAATTTTTGACAATTTTTCAAAAATTGTATTACATTTGGCAATTATCAACGATTTTTTCAAAATTTTGACAATTTTTGACCATTTTTGACAGTTTTTGACAATTATTCACCATTTTTCAGAATTTTTGACCATATTTCAAAATTTTTGACAATTTTTCAAAAATTTTAATACATTTGGCAATTATCAACGATTTTTTCAAAATTTTGACAATTTTTGACCATTTTTGACAGTTTTTGACAATTATTCACCATTTTTCAGAATTTTTGACCATATTTCAAAATTTTTGACAATTTTTCAAAAATTTTATTACATTTGGCATTTATCAACGGTTTTTCCAAAATTTTGACAATTAATGACCATTTTTCCAAATTTTTGACAATTTTGGACCATATTTCAAATTTTTTGACAATTTTTCAAAAATTTTATTACACTTGGCAATTATCAACGATTTTTTCAAAATTTTGACAATTTTTGACCGTTTTTGACAATTATTCACCAATTTTCAGAATTTTTGACCATATTTCAAAATTTTTACAATTTTTCAAAAATTTTAATACATTTGGCGATTATCAACGATTTTTTCAAAATTTTGACAATTTTTGACCATTTTTGACCATTTTTGACCATTTTTGACAGTTTTTGACAATTATTCACCATTTTTCAGAATTTTTGACCACATTTCAAAATTTTTGACAATTTTTCAAAAAATTTTATTACATTTGGCAATTATCATCGATTTTTTCAAAATTTTGACAATTTTTGACCATTTTTGACAATTATTCACCATTTTTCAGAATTTTTGACCATATTTCAAAATTTTTGACAATTTTTCAAAAATTTTAATACATTTGGCAATTATCAACGATTTTTTCAAAATTTTGACAATTTTTGACCATTTTTGACAGTTTTTGACAATTACTCACCATTTTTCAGAATTTTTGACCATATTTCAAAATTTTTGACAATTTTTCAAAAATTTTATTACATTTGGCAATTATCAACGATTTTTCCAAAATTTTGACAATTTTTGACAATTATTCACCATTTTTCAGAATTTTTGACCATATTTCAAAATTTTTAACAATTTTTCAAAAATTTTATTACATTTGGCAATTATCAACGATTTTTTCAAAATTTTGACAATTTTCGACCATTTTTGACAGTTTTTGACAATTATTCACCATTTTTCAGAATTTCATTTTGGTATGGACTGAGAGGTCTCACCCGTGTAAAGAAGAGTTAAAAGTATGCGAAAAAGTAACAATCGCTTACACATAATTTCGTATACAGAAGCAATATTAAATTTCCAAAAACGAAGATTATACAAGTGAAGATTGGATTGATCGTAATTTGACCTGTTGCTACATTAAGAAAAGATCATGTGTTATTTTCTTATACTTTTCTGCATGATTCTAGTATGATTTCCACTAATCTTTGTACATTTATTGGTTTGAAATTTACACTTCTTCCTCTCATAATATATATAGTACGGAAGCCCTAGAGCTTCGTGGTCTTTTTCATAAGTTGATTTTATAAAATGTTTACAGTAGCTTATGTAGTTTAATTAAATGTGAAAAATTAAGTTTGGGTAAATCAGTTATAGACGATGTGAATCCAAGGGAAAATGACGAAAAAATTGACCCTCAAAAAAGAGACTTGGCAAAGTTATTTTCATATATTAATCAACATATTTATAACCTAACCTATCCCAATCAGCACTTCTCCTTAAACACAACAGAAATATAAATCTGAAGATCCTACATAGGTATTCGCCTTGTTTGTTATTGTTATTCCTAATAATATTATTGTTATCGCTTCTTTTCTTCATCATACTCCGCATTTTTACATTTCTTCGCTCATCCATCAGCTTTACAATACATTTTTTGATCAGTTCTACATCCAAGTCTTACAACTTTTTTCCAGCAAAAACTTTTTCTTTTTTTGAAAATTTTCTCTAGTTACCTACATAGCACATTTCATTCGGCTAGGTTTTCATTTGACTGAATGTCGACAAATTAATTTTTTCATCCCTCACAACGCGGAATGTTTCCATAATTATCGAATAAAATCAATTAATAACAAATTCCACAATAATAATTATACCAATTTCTTCAATTTACTCCTAACAATGCAAATGTAATTGGTGAAACTTCTATTTCTTTCACACCATTCAACCGCGTTTTCCTCGAACATTACCATCTATAGGACCAAATATGCCCTTATAGAATATTGATGCGGAGATAGATCTTTTTCTACAGCAGTATTTTATGAAGGCATATTTGGTTCAATCCCCATATTTTGGTCCAAATAATCCGCCCTCAGCATATATCCCAATAATTATTAATCCCCCGTATATTTAACGTAACTATAATAATAAAAAACTTTCCAACCACCAATTTCGAATTTATCAAAGTTAATTAAGAAGTACACTTTTTGTTGATGTAAAACAGAAATTAACTACAATTTGAGCTTATGGGGGGTCTGCTCCCGAACAAATTTTAATACCATAATAATTATGTATATCACCTGTATAATATAAACTGTCTAATTATCGGTGTATTGCTCCCGATGGCGTCTTCTTCGGAGCCTTTGGTATTAGTCAGCACTTCTGGTTCTTCTACCAGTTATTATTATATTTATTATTGGTGTAGCATGACTGTCGTAGATTTGATAATAAGATACTTTTTTGTGTACCACTCAATCAACCAAATCACTGTGGCATTAGAATTATACAGGTTGGGATCGTGTACTGGTTGGATTTATGTCAAAAAAGATTTTATTTGATTGTTTTCATTGTGTGTTGTCACCATTTGAAAATTTAAGAGATACATTATAAAAAGTAGTGGTTGAACTTGAAGTTTGGTCTCTTCACAAGAACGGTACAACCAAGAGCACAAAAAGTCTAAAGAGGTCTCCAAGCCTCTGACTGGTGGTGCCGAACTAATCAGTCAATCAATCAATGAGCAATTTTTGGTGAAAGTAAATCTCATGGGCTAGTGGCATAACCAAGACCTGTCATCGTCATGCTATAGTGCTGGGTTGGGTTCTTCTTTTCTCCTTTATCGGGTAATATACGAAGGTATAATTCACCCAGATTATACAGGGGAAATAGTCTAATCTCTAGGCAATCGAATATCTTCAAATGGGATCATTTGAACTATTTTATCTATTTTCACATTATGTCGCTTTGTCATGATGACAATAACGCTTATTTTTATTGAAGATTTAATTAATTTCGTTAGAACAAAAAACTTGATATTAATCACAACAAAAACAAAACATAGTTACTTAAAATTTTTCAAATGCTTTAATGAAATATAAACTTAATTGTGGTAAGCCGGCGTTCTGTGCGAATGCTCACTATTTTCTTTTCTTTGGGTTGCCGATCGTAGTACCGATCACGTACCATGCCTAGCCAATGAGTATTAATTAAAGAAAAGCCAACCAAGATGGCTATCGCTTCTTATACAATGAGCTATTAATTATTTAAAGTGAGAGGAATTATATGGAGATGCCTCTTCCTACCATATCTGTTGGGTTCGTAGCATCCAATACAAACTTTTACTTTTTTATTTTAAGTCGCGTAAGACAAAGGGATTATATTTATATAAACACAATAGTAAATATATCAAATTTAGATTTTATGGTTATAGCTGCCAATACATAAAAGAGGGAATGCCATTTGTCATCGATCAAAATGTCTTGGTGGTCGTAATAATATCTTTGAAAATTTATAGATATGATCAGTGTCTTATTCATATATTTCTCCTGCCTCACGGGAAGAAATTTGGCAGTGATATGAATAAAACCTAAACCTTTATCAAATGTATAAAAAAGGATGTTTCCGACAAAACAGGAGGCAATCAAAGTAGCCTCGAAGAAATGATTAAGTCTTGCTTTGATATGTGATGAATGATGAAAGGCTTCTGATAAGAACAATAATAGAGGGTGATAGAGGGAGAAATGCTCAGAAACAAAACAGCCATAAATCGGACTCGACTAGTGTACTTGTATAGTTTACAAGTAAACCACTAACACAATAGGTATATGCGAACAACAAATATTTGAGTCTGCCTCTACAAGAATCGATTTTAATTCTGATGACAGCACCCTTCAGCGTGGTGCTCACTAAAACAACAAAAAACGGCTCATCTCGATGCTGCGTGAGAAATGAGTACAGCAGAGGTTTGAAATGAGGTAAGCTGTTAAGGATGCTGACACCCCAATTGTCAACACCACCATTCAAGTGGGAGAGAACTTCAGGAAGGTCATCATAATAATCGCAGAGGACACCGATTTATCGATCCTATCAACCGCCAAAGCACTAAATTCTTCAAACATTTTCATTCTTTCATTCTTATTCTATTTTATCCCAATTCCTTCTATTTAAATAAAATAAAATATAGTAAATTAAAAATGGCCGGTACATTAAGTAATAACAGCAAACTATTTATTTTTATTTTACAGCTATGAAAACTTCCACAGAAATCCAGTAGATGGCGTTTTTGAGTTTCTAGCTATACCACAAACTAAATATACGTACCTATTAGGATTGCTATGTATGTAACGCACATATCTAACCATCTAAAGTAACTGTATTAAAAAAAACTTGTAATCAATAGAAATACCTACTTAACAACAAACAACAACAAATATCATATAAAGTAATCTCAATTAATAACAAAATTCTTATTTTTATAATTCGCATACAACCGTCAACGACGTCTGCCCCAACTATTTTAACCGTACTTGAGTTATGAAAATATTGCTAGTTAATTCAATACGATTTTAACTTCCTGTTAATTTTTTTGTTGGCGTATAAAACATACGAAAGTAACATAGTAAAACAAAACAAAAATACCGAGTACCTATTCATTGTACTTAGTTAGAAATAGCGGCGTGAATGTACCCATTATAATAAAGGAATTCGCAAAAATATTTTGTTTGATGCCACCTACGTCCGCTTTCTGTAAACAACAATAATGGATGAAGTACTGTTGTATACTTACACAATACTGAGGTTGTTTATTATTAAAACTGCTAACTATACAGTGGCGGGCGGCTGAAGAAACAAACAAAGTACCAATTTGAGCTGCTAGTTTTTATTTCTCTTCAGCTCGTAATTTTACAAAGCTTTGTATTTTATCGGGTTTAATTAAGTTGTTTAATAAGAAACTGTTGCCTTGCACTTTTGACGAAAAAAACTATCAACTAGGTTGATCTTTTTTCGAGTCATGCTGCTAATGGAAACAGTTTACAGTTTAAGCAACACATAGGGCTGGAAGGATTTCCATGGCTGCTGGCGGTGTAGTACTGATGGCACCAGTAATTGCCAGACAAGCCTGTCTCTTTTGCTTGGGCCGTTCGCTGTAAAGCTTTTGACCACCAAGCAATAGCTCCATATGTGATCATTGGTCTAACAATCATCACGTTAATCCAATGGATTTGTTTGGGTCCCAAGCCCCAAGATTTTCCACAGATCCTGCGACATGTCCACAAGGATAGTCTGGCCTTATGCATTACTTTCTCCAAGTGAGCGTTCCATGTAAGTTTTGAATCTAGGATAATCCCCAAATATTTCACTTCCGCTGCAAATGAAATAACCTCACCATTGTAAGAAATTGGTGAAAGATCCTCCAATTTCTTTTTCCTAGTGAAGGGGACTATCACAGTTTTACCAGGGTTAACAGACACCTGTTCGCTCTGGCACCAACTGTGGACATCGTCCAACGTCTTTTGGAGGATATTATATGCTACCCTTCCTGACTTGGTCCTTGCCAGGATGACAAGGTCGTCTGCATATGCTTGCAGACCCCTCTTCTTTCGAGAGCGCTTAGTAAGTCATTCATCAAGAGTGACCACAGAAGGGGAGATAGTACTTCGCCTTGTGGGCAGCCCCTGGAAACCTCAAAGCCTATGGCCTCATCCTGAAGAGAAGTAGTGGCTGTTCTATTAGTGAGCATGGCAATAAATAAAAGTGGCGTTTTCACGAGTTCATTGCTTTTTTCAATGGGAATCCCAAAAACTCATGTTATGTATTAGAGTATGTTGCTTCGCTTATGCATCCTAGGGATAAGTGAATATGTCGTAGGTATGACAATTTAAAATCGCTATAACTTCTCAGATTTTTACGTTTTAAGCAACATTGCTTAATGGTGAATACACTCAAAAATCCTACCTTCTCAATGACACTATATCCTCACCGGAAGTTATTTAACAAATTAAAACTGCATGTATATAAGGCCGGTTTTACTTTCAACAAACTAGATGAGTGTTCTTTACTCGGAGTACACTCCCGTGCACTGTGATCCGAAACGAATTTAGTCAAGGAGAGCTAAAACTTCGTACTTACTTGAAACAAAGTGTAAATCGCTTTCAACCGTTACTAAGAAACCAATTTGTTGTGTTTAATGATCATTAACTTTCTCAAAATAATTAAAATTTAAGAGTCTTGACACACATTTTAAGAACAATCTAAAAATATATTTTGTACTACAAACATTTATTTTGATGTTTACCTATAAAACGTTATTATATAGAATAGACGTAAATATGTTTTTGTTTTTAAGTTACAGCTGTAATTTTTATGTAATAAATTGAGTAATAAACATTTTTAAATGGGTATATTTTCTTACCAATTATGATTATGAAGAAACTTACAATGTATACAAAATTGCAAATGTCTCCACTTAGATTTTTTCTCAATAAAATTTTTTTATGCAAAATTTCAAGTGTCTGAAAATGTCATAATCGTGGAAAACATTCAGGCGAATTTAAATGGACAAAGTCTTCGATTCAAATTTGTAATAAATGGTTCCACTTTACCACTTCTATTTACATTTTATTGTCAAAATTGCACATTAAATTTTTACATTGATAATAATTAAAATAATTCTGTGTGACTATTATTTTGTTTTTCATTTCTACATTTTCAATATAAATAATTTTTTCTACAGTCGCGCGTAAAATGACTAATTATTATATTCAAATGAAATCGTAAAGTCGACAAATGCCGAGGATTGTTACTTTACGCTCTAGCGCAAAAAAGGAATCGTTTTCGCTCGCTTATTTAATCAAATCACGTCCTCGGAATTAACTCAATTGGTGAATATTTAACAATTTATCAGATTAAAAATCAAATAAAATTATATGAAGATTGTCAAAAATTTTGAAATATGGTCAAAAATGGTCAATAATTGTCAAAAATTGTCAATTATTGCCAAAAACTGTTAAAAATGGACAATTTTCATCAAAAAAAGTCAAAAATGGTCAATAATTGTCAAAAACTGTCAATAATTGTTAAAATTTTAAAAAATGGTCGATAATTGTCAAAAATTAAAAAAAATTGAAAAATGGTCAAAAATTATCAATAATTGTAAAAAATGGTCAGTAATTGTCAAAAACTATCAAAAATGGTCTAAATTTGTCAAAAACTGTCAAAAATTGTCAATAATTGTTAAAATTTTGGAAAATGGTCGATAATTGTCAAAAATTAAAAAAAAATTGAAAAATGGTCAAAAATTATCAATAATTGTCAAAAATTGTCGATAATTGTCAAAAACTTTTAAAAAAATTTTAAAAATGGTCAAACATTTTCAAAAATGGCCAATTGTCAAATTTTTTTCAAAAATGGTCAATAATTGTCAAAAACTATCAAAAATGGTCTAAAATTGTCAAAAATTGTCAAAAACTGTCAAAAAGGGACAATTATTGTCAAAATTTGTAAAAATTTGTCAATACTTGTCAAAAATTTTTGAAATTTTGAAAAATGGTCGGTAATTGTCAAAAACTGTCAAAAATGGTCAATTATTTTGAAAAATGGTCAAAAAATTTGAAAAATTGCCATAAATTTTGAAAAATTGTCAAAAATGGCCAATAGTAGTCAAAAACTATCAAAAATTGTCAAAAACTGTCGAAAATGGACAATTATTGTTAAAAATTGTCAAAATTTTGAAAAATAGTTGATAATTGTCAAAAATTGTTAAAGTTTTTGAAATATGGTAAAAAATGGTCCATAATTTTCAACAATTGTCAATAATTATCAAAAATGGTCAATTATTTTGCAAAATGGTCTAAAATTTTGAAAAATTGTCAGAAATAGTCAAAAACTATCAAAAATTGTCAATTATTTTCAAAAATTGTCAAAAATGGACAATTATTGTCAAACATGGCCTATAGTAGTCAAAAACTATCAAAAACTGTCTTGGTTCCAAGTTTTCTTTGGCCTTCCTCTCTTCCTTTTTGTAGTTGCTCGCGCTTCCCAAACATCTTTTACTGGCCTGTTGTTCATTCTTACTAAATGACCAAACCATTTAAGTTTTTGGTTGTCTAGCAAGTCAAGAATCGATTCAATTCCAAGTTCACTTCTAACGTCCTCATTCCTAACTCTGTCTCTCCGTGTTATTCCCTTAACCCTGCGCAAGTATCTCATCTCCATTGCTTGTATTCTACTCTTCGATTTCTGCGTCAGTATCCAGCTTTCACTTCCATAAGTGAGAATTGGTCGATATACTGTCTTGAACACTGTCATTTTCGTTTTCCTACTTATTTCTTTTTTACCAATGAATGCTCTAGACAAGGAATGGTAGAGTTTTGAGGCATTAGTGATCCTTTCATTCAATTCTTCATCTTCGGTTCCATTTCTGTCGATCTTAATACCAAGATATTTAAACAAGTCCACTTGTTGAATTTTTTCATTTTGTAGCCTTATGTCAATTTCTGTGTTTGTTATTCCGGTAGTCATGACTTTTGTCTTCTGTACATTTACTTTTAGATTTCTTTTACTGAGTTCTCTTTCCCATGTTTGTAAGTTTTTTTGGAGGTCATCTTCGCTCGGTGCACAAATCATAACGTCATCTGCAAAAGCACATTCAGACAGGTTGATGGGTTTCAGTCTATTATAGCCTATGTGGATCTTTTTTTTATTGTTAAAAATTGTCAAAATTTTGAAAAATAGTTGATAATTGTCAAAAATTGTTAAAGTTTTTGAAATATGGTAAAAAATGGTCCATAATTGTCAATTGTCAATAATTATCAAAAATGATTAATAATTTTGAAAAATGGTCTAGAATTTAGAAAAACTGTCAAAAATGGTCAAAAACTATCAAAAACTGTTAAAAATTGTCAATTATTTTTAAAAACTGCCAAAAATGGACAATTATTGTCAAAATTGGTCAATAATTGTCAAAAATAGTTAAAATTTTGAAAAATGGTAAATAATTGTTGAAAACTATCAAAAATTTTGAAAAATTGTCAAAAATGGCCAATAACTCTCGAAAATGGACAAAAATGGACAAAATGGACAAAAATGGACAAAAATGGTCAAAAATGGTCAAAAACTATCAAAAACTGTCAAAAATGGACAATTATAAAAATTGTAAAAATTTTGAAAAATAGTTCATAATTGTCAAAAGTTTTTGAAAAATTGTCAAAATTTTTGAAATATGGTCAAAAATGGTCAATAATTGTCAAAAATGGTCAAAAATTTGGAAGAATGATCGCTAATTTTTAAAAACAGTCAAAATGGTCAATAATTGTCAAAAATGGTCACTAATTGTTAAAATTTTGAAAAATGGTCAATAATTGTCAAAATATTGAGAAATGGTCAATAATCGTCAAAAATGGTAAATAATTGTTGAAAACTATTAAAAATTTTGAAAAATTGTCAAAAATGGCCAATAATTCTCAAAAATGGACAAAAATGGACAAAAATGGTCAAAAATGGTCAAAAACTATCGAAAACTGTCAAAAATGGACAATTATAAAAATTGTCAAAATTTTGAAAAATAGTTGATAATTGTCAAAAGTTTTCGAAAAATTGTCAAAAATTTTGAAATATGGTCAAAAATGGTCAATAATTGTCAAAAATGGTCAAAAATTTGGAAGAATGATCACTAATTTTGAAAAACAGTGAAAATGGTCAATAATTGTCAAAAATGGTCACTAATTGTTGAAATTTTGAAAAATGGTCAATAATTGTCAAAATTTTGAGAAATGGTCAATATTCGTCAAAAGATGTCAAAATTTTGAAAAATAGTCAATAAATAATACGAGCCGTTTCCGAAAATCGATTTAAACACGTAATTTATAAAATCGACTTACTAAAAATCGATTATTATTACTATAAAAATCAATAGCGAAAAATCGATTATAAGAAAATATTAATCGATTTATATAAAAATCGATTATTTTTTATTATCCTTAGTCAGTAGATCTTTTTAAGGTTAATCATGATGAATAGCAATAATGACGATTATTCTAGCACTCCTATTATAACCTAAGATAATATAAAAAATTGTTTTAATTATTAAAAGTAGAAAAAATAGTAGAAAAAATTATGTGTGTTTTTCGAGCGTAAAGTAACAGATTGCCGCTTTCGAAAGATCGCCGCGCTCCGCTCCGCGTCGCGCAGCAACATTCTTCCTCAAGCGGCGATCTGTTACTTTACGCTCTAAATACACAAATAACTATTTAGGTCGACCTTCACAAAAAATGATATTTTACGTATTAATTTCCGGATGAAAAATCGTCTATTATTGACGTCATTTACTTTTCGTCCGCAATACTTCCACTTTTCGTTTGCTGTGGTTACTATG
This sequence comes from Lochmaea crataegi, assembly GCA_947563755.1. NCBI lineage: Eukaryota > Metazoa > Arthropoda > Insecta > Coleoptera > Chrysomelidae > Lochmaea > Lochmaea crataegi. Next base: position 2,932,412 of record OX387424.1, read on the forward strand.
GTTACCTGTGACAATAACTGTCATTTTCTGTTATCAAATTAATTATTTAAGAAATCCACTGGATTTTACGTGTGAATAAGACCGTGGGCCGTGTGGATAACAATTCGGAAATTATTAGGTTTTTGTAAAGATCGACAAAACAATCATATTATATCTTTTGTTATATACATAAATTACATCATTAACTCTTAAATGGACAATGTATCTTCTGAGATACATTCATTTTAAAATTCAACAGATTCTAGCCAATCATATTTTATGAAATGATATTGAACTTTGTGGTTCTTTTGTCTACGGGACTCTTTATTAAGTGCATCGTAGATAAAAACAAGTGAGTGTACAAGAAGGGACGCAACACGTGGAAAACCAGTAAGTTGATACTATTTTTTAGGTTATTTTAAGGTTTTAAACTACGTAAATATTTACTTAAGCTATCGATTAACATCGTACAATCATTATTTGTGAAAAAAAATATTTACAAAATTATCATAGAATCGATTATAAAGTTTGTGTCCTGTGAGATACATTGCCCCAACCCTACATAATACAGTTTTATTAAGAATGTTTCTGGTAAGACACATTGTCTGTAATCTAGATAAACATTATTTCAAAGAAATGTCTTTAGTGGCATACTTAGTTCAGAGTTTTATTTTAAATTTTGGGCATTAAAATAATGTATACAATTATTTTTTTTACTTTTCAGAAATACCATAGCAGAACCGAAGAAACGGTTAAAAAAATTCTCTTTTCTATATCTCCATTGCGAGATATTTCCAATAATCAAGATTTTGATATATCTGATCCAGTTCCTGTAACTCCTGTTCCATGTTCCTCCTACTCCGAATTATCGCCAATCAAAATTTACTACGAGGATGATGGGGCCGCAAAGAAATAAATAAGAGATACTGAACAAATAGAAGATTCAAAGTTGGTTTCAGAAGCTTCCACTTTAAACCAAATTTCTGAATTCTCAAATCTACAGCAGGAACCCCATTCATCATCAGAAATTATACAACCTTTATTGCAACTTCCTTCGCCCAAACTACAAGAGTCTCCAGAAATAGCATCTACTTCTGTACAACTAAGCAGAAAATTTGGCGATATTTTCCCAGCTACTTGATATAGCAGTAAATAATGCTTGGCATAGAGACCTTGTGGCGTAGAGACCAAAATATTCTCCAGATCCCTAAAACAAATGATTCCTTAATTGAAGAAGATTTAAATAAAGAAAATACCAAGTATTTGGCATTAAAAAAATTAGAAAATTAATTGCTATATCACTTCTAAAGAAAGGCAAAATCGTAGGGCGTCCAAGTGTTCAAAACCAGCCATCAAAACTTATTAAAAAAAAAAAAAATTAGACCTTGAGAAAAAGTTCGGTATGATCAAATTGGACACAATTTAAATTTTTCCACAAAAGGTCGGTGTAAATTATGCACAACTGGACAAACAACGGCCAAATGTGTAAAATGTGATGTTCGTTGGTGTGCCTTAGAAAAAAGGTGTTTGTTCTAAACTTTTTATAAAAATTTTCAATTTTGCAATAAAATTAGCATTTTATTAAAAAAAAAACGTTTTATTGGAATTTATACCAAACTAAATAAGTTACAAGATAACGGATAATGTATATGTCCAGATACATTATTTAGTAATCTCGAAATTATTGGTACTGGGTAGTGTATCCCTCAAAAAGTATTTTCTGTAAAACACACATGCTTATTCGTTTTCTAGTGATTCAGTTATTTAAAAAAAATTTCCTATGTAATTTTAATTTTGCCCATTAGAGGGTTAAAAATAATTCAACAACAAACTAAAGACCGACGAAAAAATGTAATATACACCTCGGACAATAACTGTCTATTGTCCCGCCTGCTTGCTAGTCTCGGATACGCCTCGACTATCAATTTGCAGACTCGACTACAATAGAAAGTTTTTCGTCCTTTGTACATAAATAACTATTAACCCTAAATAATATCTACGCAATAATAAGGCTGAAATAATTAGTGTTTTCAAATACATGTTAAACACGCTGAAGATTGGGTATAGGGAAGTTAATATAAACTGCCCTTATTTTCGTCCTTAGAATTTAAAAAAGTTTAAAAAATTAAGATATTTAACATTTTCGAACTTGAACTTTAACTTTTCATCATTTTTTTAACAACCCTATATACAAAAAAGAAGTTTTCGAAACGTCCTACTAATCAACTCGATAAGATGTTTTTTATTTGGTATTGGGGATTTTCATTATGAAGGACTGCACCTGTCAATTTTTCGATAACGCGCTCAACACCGCCCGTTTGCTGACACTGTTAAACACGTTCTCGACGTCGAAGAACTCGAGTAGAGCCAATTTCTTGTTCATCCAGTTACCCTTTCCACCAAGCCCCCATCACCCTGCCTAGGAATGAAGAACTATCGATGGTTAATCGATAACTATCGATATTTTTGACTATCGAAAAAAATCGATAGTTTTCGCGGTACTATCGATATAGTTGAAAGATGTTTTTAGGTGAAGAATATAAATCTTTGAAAGCTGATTATGGAGTAAAAATGCTATCAAAAAATGGGATAGAGAGAGAGAGAGAGAGAGAGATGGGAGGGAGAGAGTGAGAGGAAAGAGAGAGATGGGAGAGTGAAAGGAAGATGAGAGAGAGGGATGGGAGGGAGAGGGATGGGAGAAAAATGGACGGGAGAGAGAGGGAGAGAGAGAAAGATGGGACAGAGAGAGAGAAAGATGGAGAGGGATGGGAGAGGGATGGGAGAGGGATGGGAGAGGGCTGGGAGAGGGATGGGAGAGGGATGGGAGAGGGAAGGGAGAGGATGGGAGGGAGGGAAATATGGGACAGAGAGAGAAAGATGGCAGAGGGAGAGAGAGAGAAAGAAAGATGAGAGAGATGGATGGGAGGGAAAGGATGGGAGGGAGGGAACTGGACGGGAGAGAGAGGGGGAGAGATGGGAGAGGAAGATGTGAGAGAGAGATATAAAGAGCGAGATGTGAGAGAGATGGAAGAGAGAGATGGGAGAGAGAGATGGGAGAGAGAGATGGGAGGGAGAGATGGGAGAGATATTATATATGTGTGTGTGAGAGATTGACCATTTTTCAAAATTTTGACCATTAAGGACCTTTTTTGACAATTTTTGAAAATTATTGACCATTTTTCAAAATTTTGACAATCATTGACAATTATTCACCATTTTTGACAATTTCTCGAAAAATTCACCATTTTTGACAGTTTTTGACCATTTTTAACAATTTTTCATAATTTTGACAGTTTTTGACAATTATTGACCATTTTTAAAATTATCGACCATTTTTGACAGTTATTGGCCATTTTTAACAATTTTTCCAAATTTTTGACAGTTTTTGACAATTATTGACCAATTTTTGACCATTTTTGACCATTTTTGACAATTTTTGACATTTATTGACAGTTTTTGACAATTTTTCGAAAAATTTCACCATTTTTGACAAATTGACCATTTTTCAAAATTATCGACCATTTTTAACAATTTTTGAAAAATTCTGACAGTTTTTGACAATTATTGACCATTTTTGACAGTTCTGGACCATGTTTGACAATTATTGACCATTTTTCAAATTATCGACCTTTTTTGACAGTTATTGGCCATTTTAACAATTTTCCAAAATTTTTGCTAGTTTTGATAATTATTGGCCATTTTTGACAGTTTTTGACCATTTTCGACAGTTTTTGACCATTTTTAACAATTTTTAACAATTTTTCATAATTTTTGACAGTTTTTGACAATTATTGACCATTTTTAAAATTATCGACCATTTATGACAGTTATTGGCCATTTTTAACAATTTTTCCAAATTTTTGACAGTTTTTGACAATTATTGACAATTATTGACCATTTTTGACAGTATTTGACCATTTTTGACAATTTTTGACATTTATTGACAGTTTTTGACAATTTTTCGAAAAATTTCACCATTTTTGACAAATTGACCATTTTTCAAAATTATCGACCATTTTTAACAATTTTTGAAAAATTCTGACAGTTTTTGACAATTATTGACCATTTTGACAGTTCTGGACCAAGTTTGACAATTATTAACCATTTTTCAAATCATCGACCTTTTTTGACAGTTATTGGCCAATTTTTAACAATTTTCCAAAATTTTTGCTAGTTTTTGATAATTATTGGCCATTTTTGACAGTTTTTGACCATTTTTGACCAGTTTTCAAAATTATTGACCATTTCTGACAGTTTTTGACAATTATTGACCGTTTTTGACAATTTTTCAAAACAAATATATATATTTTTGTATATTTTGAGAATTTTGACAAAAATCGTACAACGATATTACTGATATTGTACAACTATCGATAATAATCGATTGTAAACATAGCTCTATCGATAAATATCGATAGTCGGGTCTATCGTTAGTTCTCCAGCTTCCTCCTCAATCCTACCCTCTATCATCCCCTCCATACACCATACATCCTAACAGCAGGCTGATGGGCCTGTAGTCCCCCGCCCGCTTCCCCTATCTAACCACCTTCTCTAACAGCATCACCCTGGTCACCTTCCATCCTTCCGGAAACTCTTCCTTCCTCAGCACCCTCTTGAATAGTTCCCAGAAGTACTCCCCATTGTCACCTCTCAGGCCATCTATCCCTGGGCCTTACCTCACTTCAATGTTTCTCCCCCTTCTCTACTTCTCTACCGGCGTTATCCCCCTCATTTTCCCAACCACTCTAGTATCCTAGACTTCTCGAATCCTGCCCCCACTCCTCCTTCTCCCCCTGTGAACAATTTCCCTGTAATCTCCTTCTCCCAATCTACCTCTAGCACTTCGTTCCTTTTTCCACCCATCCTCTTCACCGCTATCTCATACGCCTTTCCAGTTCCCCCACTCTTTTTTCCTCTCCACCCAACGCTCCGGTTCCTTCTTCTTCTCTTTGTATCCCCCTTTTCCCTCAATCCTTCCTCTTCCCCTCAGCATCCGTCTACGATTTTTCTTACAGCTCCTCTAATTTTTCATTTCACCAGTAATTAGCCCTTCGCTCACGACTATTGCCCCTCTTTTCTAAAGCCCTGTGTCACATCGTACAATTCATCTACATCATGTCCAATTCCCTTTCCTATCTCCTCTCTCTTTCTTCCTCATACTCTCTCCACTCTTCCAATAATTCCTTTCTCCTTTTCCTCATATCCATCTCCCCATACCTATGTAAACTGAAGCTTTTCTCATCTTCAAGCACCCTCCAACTACTCACTCTTTCCCCCAGCCATTCATCACATATCAATGAACGACGAATCTCCATCACCCCTCACGAAGATGGTCCATCATTCAGCACCGCCAACCTGTTGGATGTCAACACTTCCTCCAGAATCTCCCCTCTCCTGTCCGTTTTCTCCCCCCCCCCTCTCCTTATTATCTTCCTTTTCTATTTTGACATCCTCAGATCGTCCTCCAATCCTGTCATGCTCCTCTCATATTCTTACATGCTGACATTTGACATGATATACAGGCTTTTTCAAGCTGAACATTTTGTTTATATTAATTTGTTTTAATTCCATACATCTATAACAATAAGCTACCTTCTAAAATGTCCAATGTTACGTCGATGGATCTTTTTCATGTACATTTTTGCCACCAGTCGGTAGTTGGCAATGATTGCAACGCTACCTGAGATTATGCAAATGTTGATTAATAGCAGTAGATTTATCTTAAGACAATGCGCCCTTGTTATTATCTATTGTTGGTAATTGAAAATTACATACCGCGATTATCAAATGATTATTTGCTAGATGGTCAGTAGGTTAAGTACGGTACATGATTCCGGATTAATCAGGATAGTATGGCAATGATTAATTGTATGTAGAAGATATCAATTTCTCATTTAAAAGGTCGGAGTAATATGAGTGAGTCATTCTTACAATACTAGCTATTTCATTTAAAGTGTTTAATGACAGTGATTGATTTGATTTTAATGACCTCTTCAAGAAATACATTAAACAATACTTAAATCTTATAGCTGCCTTATTTTGGAAAAATATGGATGCAGTGTGATGCCTTTTGGCCCAATATAATAATATAATAATAAATATTTAAAATAAGAATTAAATTCCCTTGATCTTATTTCAACAAAACGTTCGAACATTTCATTATTACATAAATATAAATTAAGAAGGTTACTGAATAGAAAGTCAAGTTCAAAGCGTGAAGTAAGACAAAACAATTATATGTTTATCTGTTTTACTCGATCTTGACTGGATATATAAATATACATTCAGTATTTATCATGAGAATAAGTCGATGCAGAATACTTGAAGAAGACCATTCTATATAGTTGAATAGTCAGCTATTAGTAATCATTAACCATTACGTATAGGTACTTATGCATAGCATTAGTTTAGTAAGTAGTGCAATGCATTATAGTAATTAAATCAAACGTATCCCAGTGCTAGAAGTAGTGGTTTCATTGCCTTACGATGATCCTCCAAGTGACCCGCAACACCACCTATTCAGAGGCCCTTCCACACCTTTAGTCTACCAACGTATCCACCGGTGTCCATCCATTACATGGCGACCCTGCCATGTCTTTCATATATTACAGCAGCTTGGTTGAACTTGGTTGAATCACGAGACGTCAATTTAAACGGAGATTGGAAAAGGTAGAGAAAAAGGGATATCGATAAAGTCTGACACACCCAAATGAAGTTTCCTTTCAGAAATTTTTAAAAAGAGCTGGAATCATCTTTATATCGAAAGGATACTACAAATCCAGATTTTCCGAAATTATTGGAATTGATACGATCTTCTGGGGCTATTTGTACACCTTTCCCAATGTACCGCCGTACATTGTAACTTTACAACTTTGGAAAAATTACATTGTACCGACCTTTTCAAGGGAGGGCTCCCCATAACTGGTATAAAAATTGGAAGAATCCAGCCATGGGTTCCAAAAAAAACTGTTTTTGGGGCAATTTGCACATCCATGGAAAAATGTTCACAAATTGCATTCTAAAGCCTATTCCGTACATGTTACCCTTTAGTCATATGAAGAAAAAAAGGGAACCTATTTTAAAATTAAAAACCAACATTTTTTGCTATCTTTATTACAGGGACCACAAATCCATGCACGACATTTCGTGCATTGTATCCAATCAATTGCGCCTCTGTAGTCTTTCCAATTATTCTTGCAGATATCACATTGGAAGTTGCTCTTTCTTTCCATCTTGCTCTTCCTGGTAGGGAGTTGCTGTGTGCATGAATAAAGAGGGTCCTGGTTATTCGGCTGTAGTTCAAGATTCCTCAGGAACGTTTGGAGGATTTTCATAAACATTAGGGTCTGTAACAGAGCGAGACGAATCACTTCCAGGTTTGACTTTTTCTCCTTTTACGTTTTTTCTCAACCCATCTTCCACGGTGCTCTTTCAACAAATCAACCAAGATTTTGTCTGAGACTCTTTCGATGTCTGCATCTTCTAGTCCATCAGAAATGCGCTTCAAAACTTCGTCAGGATTTGCAGGATGCGAACCAGTTGCTCTAAATCCTGATTTAAGATTCTCCGCCACATTATGACTTACCCCTTTCCCAGAATCTGTCCAGTAGGTTCGGAAATTGTTCTTTCGGGATACAGCCTTGGAAACGAGACCCCTTTCTCCACTTATCGAGAATCTCTCTCCATTTTCTTTTCATTGAGGCGAATACAGCCACATCAAGGGGCTGCATCAAATGTGAGGCGTTGGCTGGGAAGGGAGTTATGTAGATATTATTTGTACCACATGCCTCTATGGCTTAACAGGTTTTCACCAACGAGAACCACTTGGTCGTTATCCCCAAGGAGTTTAGAGATGTGTAGGCTTTTTATACTACCTGAATCGTCGCTGGCCTTTAAGGAGATAGAGACCTTCTCAGGGTTTCTTTCCTCTTCTTTTCTGAGGCCATGTACGAGGATTTTCCCAAACCATTAATGGATGGAGAATCCGTTGTTATAATAATGTGTCTGACAGGGCTGCAGCTACACGGTTTTCAAAGATCTTGATTTGTTGATCCAGCAGGTACTAATAGGCTTGGGAAAATTTCAAATAAAAATGCATTGGTAAGACGGAAAGAAAAAAATTTATATAATATTTTCCACTATTTCCAATTATTCAAATGATGTTTTTTTATCAGATTCAGAGTAAATTATTTATACTTAGAGAAAAACAACCTAGTTATGAAGTAAGTAGTGCACATTCCAAGAAAAAAACCGTATATAATCTTACATCTCAAATTACAACGACGATGAGGATTATAAAAAGCTCTTAAAATCGATGACGGTAAAACATAAGCGTTATAATGATACCCTTTATTACGTAAGATACTAATTACGATTATCTGAAAGAAGGCGTTTTATTAACTCATAAAAGGTGCTTATACGTTTTTTCGTTAACATGATCTTAGCACTTTTAGGACCTTAATCGAATCCTTATATTGTAGAGTCGGACTAAGGACAATTGAAATTAAGAGTTTGAATAATTGGTCATCCCATAAATCATTAGTATTAGTCTAACGACAGTTTTTTCACGAAAAATTGTAGTTGAGGACGAAAGAAACAAAGTATTGTAAGCCTGAAACGAAAAAAATATAATTTAAAAAATAATAAAAAAATAAAGAAAAAATAATAAAAAAATATACAAAAAATATATATTTATAAAGCAAAATGAAGGTGGAAAAAAAATTAGTATCCATATAAAAATAAAAAAATTACCAGGCAAATACTAACAATAACTAACATGACTTTTTAAATGAAAAATTGACAAAACAACCTAAATTATAGCTGGCCTGTTGGCTCTGCCAGTGCCAAAAAGGACGAAAAATATGGAAACGTTCGTTTACGAAATTTATCCGTTATTGGGAGGTGTCCGTGATTCCGTGTCCGTTAACAATTTTAATATAAAGGAAGTTCGATTAATGCCTTGCAAATTAAAGTTATCCAGAATTCCTTAAATCGGTTTAGTAATATAATTGAAGTCTTTGATTTTTGAGATACACGGTGTCAAAATAGAAAAATAAAAATATTTTTTACAATAAATTTAAAATTAATAAAAACGATCGGAAGTTTTATTTATCTTTTCTGTACAAATTTGTAGCAATAAGCATTTTCACATATAGATTAGAATAAAAAACTGACACTTACTGTATCATTTATTTGAAAAAATTATAAAATACAATTATATACCGGGTGGCCAACTAAGAACGGCCGTCGGCCATATCTCAGGAATGGATTATAGCACAGTTTAGGGAAAAACATTTTTATAACAAAATTGGCCTCGAAAAACGCCTGGAAATTATTTTCAGAATTGTAGGTCCACCGCTAGAGGGCGTATTTGACAGTTAAAATTTTAAAATGCAAAATTTTTCAAAATTTACTCAATCAAGGGGCATATTAAATATCATAGTCAGATTCCTCGACAAATTTTGCATATTTTTTATTTGACAAGTTTTAGTCTATCTCTTCAAATAAGGGGTGGGGGAGAGTGGGAACCTTGTTACGAAAAAACGGTTCTGCTCGACCGAGTTTAATAAACTTGATGTTGTTTGAAAAAGCTTTTGTTCAACAATCGAAAATTTGTAAATTTGAAGCAATCTGATCAATAAAATAAATGCTACAGGATGCTGTTTAACTTTTTTAAAATATTGTGTTTTCTCGTTACAATTTTAAATGGAAGCATACAAATTTAAGTAGGTCTTTAAAAAGTAGACTGAATTAGTTATAAAACAGTGAGTCGATGTCTTTTTCCTATCCGGAGATATCGTAAGAAACAGGTAAATGGCGGGAATTGTTATATTTGTTTTCAAGTGATGTGTTAGTAAATCAAAAGCATAAAATATCAATAAAAACCGATATTTGCCCAGCAACAACAAATACAGTATAACATATGAATTACGATTTACTGATGACAACAAAATTAGTGAAGATGGCCAAGCAAGCTATGATTTTGACTCATATGTCAAAAATTATTCATCGTGTAGCATTTAATAGACTTTCATTATTTTTTCGTACATTTTGGTTTTTCATTAGAAAGAACATCCCTTGTAGCTCGGTTTCGCCGTATTTGCGCCTCATCAGTACAAGGTAGATATCCTCCGTCCAAGAGCTCTGAAAGTATAATCCTAGACTGGAGACAACGCTGAAATCACATCAATATATCAACCTACGCGAAGGAAATTTAAAAAAATGAATAACTACAAAACCGAGGGATTATGCTCCCAGAGCTCTTGGACGGAGGATATTTACCTTGTATTGATGAGGCGCAAATACGCCGAAACCAGTCTACAAGTGATGTTGTCCCTTCCAATTACAAATCAAAATGGTTGGTTATATCTTGCAGGTATACCAACCCCGTTTGGCTTAGAAGTGTAAATCAATATCTGTCAAGGCATATACCCCGAGAAGTAGTTGTTCCTCCTTAGTTGAACGGTCTTTTTTGAGTATTATGTAGACTCTGAACAGGAAAAATCAACTAATAGTGATTGGTATGCTGAATTTAAACGCAGGCGTACATACAGGATGTTTCTAAATTCATGCGAAAAAATTCATACAATTATTATGGGTCTTCCATATGACTACTTTCCCACAGCCCATCCCCTTCCTAGATATCACTCCTAAAGTTTTTATTCGTTTTTCTTAAATTTAAGTGAAGATGGAAACTTGGATTTTTGTAATTTCCCTGCACTACCGGTATTTTTTCAACATTCCTGTTACTAAATTGAGAATTTTGTAAACGTTGGTGATACTCGAGACTGAACACAGTTTCTACTAACTACACCAGCACTAACACTTTACACCATCAGACGCGCGTTTACATAACCAAGTTGTCTTCTTCAGAGACTGAAGGTGAACAACTCAGTTTACTGAGTAAACTGTGTTCAGTGAACCTCCCTGTTACATTATAAGTTGGTGAAATGATCAAGTATCACTTTATCTAATATTAAATCTTTTATTCGAGATTGATTTTTGTGAAATGGAAATATTATTCAGAATCTCTGTTGCCTAGAAATTTTTTTCCCATTTTTGAAGATTTTTCCTAGATATGTGCAATGCAATAGTATTCTGGTGTCACTTTGACAATTCATTCGTGTCTACTGAAGCCAAACGTCTTCATGCTGAAAAATATCGGCAACGAGTAACGCCTCTTCATTCTTCATTTGCACGTATTCACCAACAATTATCGGATACTGGAAGTTTACAAAGAAATTCAAACAACACTGGTCGTTCCCGGACAGCTAGAAATATGAGGGTAGAACAAGATATTCTGGATAAAATTGATCAATGCCCAGAAACGAGCACAAGAAAAACTAGAGTTTTAAAAGAGCAGCAATTTATAGGTATTACTTAGATGTAACTCAGCCCCACTGTTGAATTGGTCGAGAAAGGCCTCAACACTAGTCTCCTCGATTTCCAGAATTAAATCCATGTGATTTCTGGTTATGGGGTTACCTTAAGTCATTAGTTCACAACACACCGATACTTGATATCAACTCTTCGAATAGCGTGTGATACAGTTTGGCAAATTCACTTGAAAGTGTGAGATTCTCACTGCATGCGCGTACCGTAGAGTGAATAGGATAACCTCGCTCGGTCTATGCTTGTTTAAAGGTACAATCGGAGGCATAAATATTAGGTAGTAACCTTATGTGAAAGAAGTTCAGTAGTTATTTATTATAACTAGAACTGATTATATAACTCATGTTCTAATGAACCAATACAATCCTTGAATTTCCCTTAGTTACGACGTATTGATAAGTGAATATACCCCTTGACGACGTGATATAATCGTTTTGGTGTTTCGCCTCCTGCCATATTGTGATCATTTCCATAGTAACGGGCAAGCTCAATGAAATGTCAGTTAATTCTACTACAAATTCCGAAAACAACAATACATCAAATATGTATTATAATAATTTTACCTTTAATATCAATATTAATCAATAAAAAAAATTAGAATATTTCGATTATTTACCTCTTCACTTGACGTATTTTGCGAAACATCACTCGAGCTGCGCTCTCGTGATGTTTCGCCAAATACGTCTCGTGACTCGGTGAATAATCGAATATTGTCTATGCTCTTGTGATATTATAACTGATTATTGTCATTTTAAACTGAAGTAACTTTGTACAATAGATATGTAATAAAAAATATGTTCAATTATAAGATTTGAGGTTTGATTGAAACTCCATTATTTTATTAATAATTTTTCCTAGACTGTACGTATATGTTTACTCGCTGAATTTCTCACAGCAACTGACTGCTCCTGGACAGTATGTCCGCACGACGAATGCGCATCGTGAGCTTGAACGTTTTCAAACTTTCAGGTGCTTCTGTCCTACTGTACTATTAGAAATATGACTCAAATATTTGTGTGTTCGACGATCGATGAGACGTAGACTACGTTCATGTATTTTGGAACGTTTATTATGAATCGTATTCTATTTTTGTATTTCCATCTTCACTGTTTTCCACTCTCAATACGTAGTTTATTATTTAATAAATGATAAAATCATGATATTATATTTAATTTTTTTTCTCCGAATCTATTGGTTCAGGGTTAAAAAAAGTTTTTTAAAACAACAGAGATTTTAAATAATGTAAGGAGGGAAAAACTTGACTTGAGGAGAATGAGTGATTTGTAAAGATTGATATATTTAATTAGAGTTTAACTTTTAATTACTTACTTTGTACTTACATTATATTGTTTATAATATAGATAATAAAACAAATCTAAATGTTGAAAATAACTATTTACAAGACACTGGACGTGATGCCTGGATTTAATTGAACAGTCCATGTGGACATGGTCCAAGTAGGTTGAACAACCGAGATGACGTACCTGGAATTAGATAGAAAAACACTCTGAGTATTCAATTTGCCATAAATAATGATTAATTATTTAACTAACGATTAGTATAGTTGAAATCCCCAAAATTAATGAAAGTATTAATAATATACAAGGTGCATCTTATGTGTTTGAACTGTGATTATGCATATCAGTACTAAAGTAAAGTTAAAAATTCACTTGATCAAAAATAAATGCCTAATAGTAAATATTTAGGGTTATTAGGAAAGGTGCAAGGGGCGCAAACTCTCCCCAATGCATGTAAGGAATATGTGGCACAAACTCTCCACAAACAATAATATAACTACTGTAAGTGGCACAAACTCTCCACAATACAGCAAAATAATATTACACTGCAAGTGGCACAAACTCTCTACAGTACAGCAAAATAATACAACACTGCAAGTGGCACAAACTCTCCACAATACAGGAGGGTGGAAGGAGATATAGGTGACGTGAGAAGTCACCCTGTATCAGAAATGGACAAACCGCAAGTGGCGCAAACTCTCCACAGTACAGTATAGGTATGTGAGTTAAACTGCAAGTGGCACAAACTCTCCACAGTACAGTAGGATTGGATGAATAGGAAATGCAACAACAAATTAATGATCTTAATAACGTTGAATATTAAAGAACTTTGAACAAAGTTATTATTAAAAAATGATTAGCAAATATATATACTCTATGTGATACACTAACTCTTAAAATCAAATATCAATTAACAGGCAGAAATGAATTACTCTGTGAGATAGACTCACCTATTTAACTCTTGATATGCACCACAATACACACTATATTTTAATAGATTTATTTGGCTCAAGTGAACACTTTAGTTATTTTCTAGAAATTAAAACTCAAATCGTTCTGAATATTTTCTTTCCCCTTTCGTGGCCTCGAAGACTACGTGACACTTTGATACTTTACTTATCAGTTTCAGACAATTGGTTGTTTTGTCGAGAAATGGATTTCTGAAATATTAGGGTGTACCCATGATTTAATTTATTTTACTTGAAACGAAAACTATTTTAAGAATAACAGGGTGAGAAAAAAAATTGTCTTACAATAATATTTATATTTCACAAAACTCAGCTTCAAAAAAAGATACGATAATAAATGAAGTTAGGGTTGATAATTTCAACCCCTTTTATTGTACCAGGCATGTTGAAAAAATACCGAGAGTTTGGAAAATACAAAGTTTCCATCTTTACTGAAATTTAGTCTCAATTTTTCTCAGCACCTTTTAGGGGTGATATCTCGGAAGGGGTGGGCTGAGGAAATTTTGTCATAAGAAAGACTCATCATAATCTGATAGGAGCAATCACCTCCTGAATTTTTTGGTATGAATTTGGGAACAACTTGTATAGTTGGACTAGTAAACTCTCCTGAAATTGTTAAAAAAAGCTAAAACCATCCAAGAAAAAAAGCAAATCAATATAATATCAATTTTACGTGTATTTTCAGAGACACACTTTATAATAATAGATTTTTGAGCATATTTTTTTTAAATTCACTAAATAATGTAAGTTCGTCTCTGCTCGTCTGCCGTACGCATTTGTGGTAGGTTAAAAATTCCATCGGCTTGTTTTTTGATCACCTAAAACAAAAATTAAACATGACAAGGCTAACTAAAAATGACGAGTCATTCGGAGTTGTAAGCAATAATTTGTTTGGGTTGATAAATCTATGTCATCTTGATGGCTACAACGTTGTTACTTGTCTAAGACACAATAATTGTTTTGTTATGGGTTGATTATACGATAAAGTTGTCTTTCCGCCCATAAAAAATTATTTTTTCAAGTATTTCCTTGTAATTTCAAAGATACTGAGTAGTAAAAAAATATATAACATACATATAAATGTCTATATAGAGATTATTGCTGCATTTATTTATTTATTTTCATTCACCGTTTACATCTATAAAATTTTGACATTTGAAGCAATTAAAAAGATATTAAATAAGGAAGCTTATAATACCGAACAGAACATTGATGGGTAGGAACCGTCCGTTTCTAACCGAGGGGTCCCGGGTTCGAGTCCCGATTGTTTCTCTTTTTCAATATTCAGAATATTCAGCTTATAGAAATATTTGTTAAAATGTAAGGTGATGTAAATGTATTAATAAGGTATTTACTTAATTACAGTTACCTGTAAATAATTGTCATATAAGTAAAGCGTGATCTAAAGACGTCAATAATAATAATTTTTTATGACGTTACGTCAAGTTGGCATTACTTTTTTAAAATTGTTAAAATAGCTTTTGTATGTTCTAATCAATAATCAAAATAAAATAATACCGTATTGTATCCCATGCTCAATTAAAAAGTAGTAGTAGCTCTTGGACGAGTGGCATCTACCTTGTGCTGATGAGGCGCAAAAACGCCGAAACCGGTCCACAAGTGATGTTATTCCTTCTGATCGCAAACCAGAATGGTTGGTTCTATCTTAACAGATATACCAACCCCGTTTACTTTAGAAGTGTAATTCAATGTCTGTCGGGGCATATAGCCCGAGAAGTAGTTGTTGCTTCTTAGTGGACGGTCTGCTCTTTGGAAATTAATTTTTCTAATTTTGTAAAGCGTTTAATAGTATTGAACTATTATTTTTTGACGTCTTTAGATAACGCTTTACTTATATGACAATTATTTACAGGTAACTGTAATTAAGTAAATACCTACAAAACCGAGATGGTTTTTTGTCGATATAGAATTTTGGTTTGTGATTAGATGTAGAGATGTCGCCGATGTCGCACTCTTAACATTTCCTTTACTAAGGCTAATGTATTAGTGTGGTATCGACGTAGTCTTTAGTCCAGGATTATGCTCTCAGAGCTCTTGGACGAGTGGCATCTACCTTGTGCTGATGAGGCGCAAAAACGCCGAAACCGGTCCACAAGTGATGTTATTCCTTCTGATCGCAAACCAGAATGGTTGGTTCTATCTTAACAGATATACCAACCCCGTGCTGTACTGTGTAATATATAATTTTTCCTGGGGACGAAAGTGAGAACTTTCCTCCCTAGGGTGGAAAGTATGAGTTTCCTTCCTGATATGAGGGAGGAAAATGTGGGAAAGGATGAAATATTTATTTGTTTGATGGGTAAGTACTGTCAAAAATAAATCATGTATTGAAATGTCATTGTTGGGCTTCTTGGTTCGATTCAATCATGCAAATGACTACCACAGAGAGAAGGTCAACAGTTCAAGTCCCACTGTTTGCGTTTTTTTTTTCTATTATTTTTTGGATGTTTCAGTACTAATAATTATCATAGTCTTGTAGAATAGTACAAAAATGTTAAGTAAGTCAATAATTAGAAGTATTCTATTAGAGAAGTCAGTATTACACAAATAATTTTTCAATATGTCTGTATGTTTGGTTGCCTATACCCAAATCGTTAATAGGGATCATTAATGAATAATTTGGTGTACATTATTATAGCTTGAGTATGCTCGGTCGACGAAAATAGTATATTATTTAACCTAAGTGAATATTAGCCATTATATGGGAGTAAAATACTATATTTTTTCTCCGATCGTGGGAAAAGTTGACCTGTTTTCTATGCGCAAAGCACAACATTCCAGAATAGTGGGCAGTTGCTAAGCAATTAGAAAATAACAGTGCGGTAATATTCTTACAAATGGATTATTACAATAAAATGAAACAAAGTATGGTTTTAATTTTTATATTGATAAAGTTGTTATAAAAGAAATAAAAGAAACATCTAATTTATAACGATATTCTTGAACACAAATTAATTGTTGTTTATATTTACATTTATTGTACAATTTGTAAATTGTACTGGAGGGCAACCAGAATTTACAGACGTTGAAGCTGCATGGCTAATTGTTTGGTTTATCTCGTTTCGATCATTTTCATTTGAAGTCGAGGCAGGGGTGTTGAATATTTTATTAGCCACTTCTACTTTATTATTAAGTGATCCGTCAATATATTCTTCCGCCACATTGGAAGATTTCAATCCTCCGTATTTAATATATTTTTTAATTAATTTTTTAAATATAAATCAACGATAATTCGTGGGAAAAGCATACGCTCCTCGTCTGGTAATTATCAGAGTCGTTTGCGATTATTATGCTTTTCCCACTAATTATACAATATACTAATTGTCCACCACTATTAATTACCTGTTTATAAATAAATTTTTTTTCTCTTTTTTCCAATTTAGGAAGGGATTATAGGCTTTAATATATAATTTTTTTGACTTTTCTGGCAATAAACCGCGCTTAACTCTGCTTGACTGTAATTATCGACGGAAATAGTATATTGTGCAGCTAGTATGGAAAATAGGGTAATGACCAGTGAAATAAGTTCAACTGTGGAAGATGATAAGTTTCATTTCTATTTTTGAAACCCTACAAACGTTAGCCGACAAAATATTTCGTCTGTTATTATGACAACTAATTTAGCAAGGCGTACGTAAAACGTACATGAGTCTGCGGCTCTCATTTCAGAGTGGATCCTTTAAGCTTCACCTCACCTCTTAATAACAGGCGGTACCTTTGGCGGTACCGTTTGTGTCACTACATGTATTGCTGTTACTATACCTGAATTGATATGAGTTTGGTCGTGCTTCGTCTATCTCCTTTATGTACTTTAATTTAAAAAAAAATGGTATAATTTTAAGATAACTAACAAAAAAATATGTTGCAATTCCTCAGCTTTGCTTTATGTGGTCATTTTATATAAACATATCTTTAAAAACTATTTTCTGGCAATTGTACTTTTTTTATTCGGTTTCATTTCATTTTCTGAAGATTTATTTGAAAGCAATTTAAAAATACGAAATTCAACAAATCAGGTTATGTGCTAGGCATTGAATTCTAATTAGATAATTAGAGGATATCGTCGAAAATGTGATTGGAATAGAAAAAAAATATGGGAAGCTGATAAGATGCTCAAAAACACTTGCTATTTCTCTGGACAACAACATCGATAGTTCATCGGAATACTCGGAATATGATGACCAGAATTTGGAAGAAAAAGTGTTGTTTTGTAAATAGATTTTTTTATAAATATTAATAATTTTTTAAGTTCTTATATTTTCATATTATTCTCACCTCTATACAGGGTGTAGCAAAAAGATTGTTCATAAAGTATATTATCACCTAATCTGAGATAAAAGATAGGTCAGTTGAACCTCAATTAAGTATATAAACAAAGAATAGGGTATTGAAGTTGAAAATTTAAATCAATATTTCCAACATTGCTCTGAAGCCGCTAACAATATTTGTTCATTACAATGGGTAATAAAACCTAGGCATAAGCAATAATTTATTTATTTTTTGGTAGATTTTTTAGGGGGTCACTACGTTTTTGACCCTCTAACTATTTTTTAGCATTAAGTGTAATAAAAAATTGAGCACATTCATATTGAATTTTTTCCTAGTATTTGTTTAGTTTATACGATAAGGTGACTTATTTAAATAATAGCTAGAAAATTGTAAATGTAAATTCTACGTTTGCAAAAATATCAATATTTTCTAAACACAATACTTTAATTTAACAATTATTTATCATTTTTGACAATTATTGACCAATTTTAACAGTTTTGACAATGATTGATCATTTTTGACAATTTTTCGAAAATTTTGACCATTTTAGACCATTTTTCCAAATTTTAACAATTATTGACCATTTTTGACAGGTACAGACAATTATTGACCATTTTTGACAGTTTTTTGTAATTATTGACCATTTTTTCAAAATGTTGACTATTTTTGATCATTTTTTCAAAATGTTTGACAATTTTTTCAAATTTTAACAATTATTGACCATTTTTGACAATCATTGACCAATTTTGACAGTTTTCCAAAAAATTTTACCATTTTTAACAATTATTGACCATTTTTGACAGTTTTCTATAGTTATTGACCATTTTTTCAAAATGTTGACCATTTTTGACAATTTTTCGAAAATTTTGACAATTATAACCATTTTTGACAATTATTGACAGTTTTGACAACTATTGACCATTTTTAACAATTATTGAGAGTTTTGACAATTTTTGAGCTTTTTGGAGGGTTCTGACAATTATTGACAATTTTTAACAATTATTGACAGTTTTTTTATAATTATTGACCATTTTTCCAATATTTTGACAATTTTTGACCATTTTTCAAAATTTTAAGAATTATTCACCATTTTTGACAGTTTCTGACAATTATTGAGCATTTTTGACAATTTTTCAAAAATTTTGACCATTTTTCAAAAATTTTGACAATTTTCAACCATTATTGACCATTTTTGACATTTTTTTATAATTATTGACAACTCTTTCAAAATCTTAACAATTTTTGGCCATTTTTCAAAATTTTAACAATTATTGACCATTTTTGACAGTTTCTGACAATGATTGGCCATTTTTGACATCTTTCAAAAATTTTGACAATTATTGTAAATTTTTCAAAATATTCAATTTTTGATCATTTTTCAAAATTTTAACAATTATTGACTATTTTTGACCATTTTTGATAGATTCTGACAATTATTCACCGTTTTTGACAATTTTTTAAAAATTTTGACCATTTTTCAAAAATTTTAACAATTTTTAACAATTATTGACAGTCTTTCATAATTATTGACCATTTTTCTCAAAATTTTGACAATTTATGATCATTTTTCAAAATATTAACAATTATTGACCATTTTTGACAATTTTTCAAGAGTTTTGACAATCATTGTCCATTTTTTAAATATTAATTATTTTTGACAGTTTTTGACAATTTTTGACGATTTTTGATTGGTTTTGACAATTATTAACCGTCTTTGACAATTGTTCACCATTTTTTATTATTTTTCAAAAATGTTAACCATTTTTCAAAATTTTTGACAATTATTGACCATTTCTTCAAAATTCTTACAAATATTGACCATTTTTGACAGTTTTTGATAATTTTTGACAATTATTGACCATTTTCCAAAATTTTTCAAAATACTTAGCAATAATTAACCGTTTTTTCAAAACTTTGACAATTTTTGACAATTATTGACCATATTCTAAAATTTTTAACAATTTTTCAAAAAATTTAATATATTTGGCAATTAGAGAGAGGGAGAGAGACGCGCGATCTCTCTCTGTCTCTCTTCCGACCGTTTGGGAATCCCTCGTGCCGGCGTGTATGAGAGAGAGAGAGAGGCGTGCCACTGTGTAGCCTACGAAAGAGAGAAGAAGAAAGTGGCTGAGGAAGAGAGGGGAGATAGTTAGCGCAGCGGACGACCGAGAAAGAGACGAAGAATGAGTGATCGCGTGACGAACGCTTTTTCGTAACATCACACGTTTCACGAGTTCACTAGCATTCCCAAAAGTGAAATAAGAAGCAAGCTTCAAAAAACACAAAACATTAACTGCTGCAAGAAACCCAACAATCATAAATTTCGTTAGTGTATAATAAATTACCTCCTAGATATACCTATCTATAAGTTTCACACCGTGTTTAGTGAAACAATTATTATGATTTCTAATTCTCATTACCAAACATTGTAATCACCGCTAATAGCCAGTTATCTGATGCGGTTAAGTAAATTAAAAAAACATTTGTATATAAAATATCCCCTTTCAAATCATTAACCCGGTAGAACGTAATCTTCCTGTCCCAGACAGAGGACGCATAAATCTACGTATTTAATCACTTCACAATTTTTTTAAATTGCACTGATTACATTTTTCGTTAACTTTCGAGTTATCATGTATATTTAAATTATACCGGTGTAAATAACCCTTATAATTTATGATACGTATAGTGTTCTTCGAAATCCGTATAATTTCGCAAACAGAGAAAAATAGTGTCGTCTGCAATTTGACCATGAATCTTTTGTATATTGTACCATGGAATTTATTGCAATTATATCCGTGCAAATTGCATTTTCTGTAGATACGCCGTAACGTTATTAAAATTCTTGGAAGAGATATACAACTTAATAGCTAAAAACGCCACAGCCTGAGCAACCCGAAGTCTCAGCTTATTACAGTGTTCATTTACATCAATAAAACGTTTATTTTTGCCCATTAATTTTTTTGTCTGAGAATTGTCTATTAACTTTACAAGCAATTTCAAACGAATTTGTTTGTATTAGTGTCTAATTGAAATTCATTGAATAACATTGATAAGTTTTTACCTCATAGAACCCAAACAAAATAACTTTTTGGATTGGTTTGTACAAAGAAAACATTGATTTTCATTTTTGAATTATTACAGTTTCCTGTCCACCTGGTTTGTTGTCTCATTCGAATTTTGGTTTGGGACTTAGAGGTGAGATGTCGCTATTTTCGCAACCAAAATATTTCCGTAACTGGACAATATGTATCGTTGTTGATTATAGTCACATTTCAGTCCGGGATTAACCCTCGGACGATAACATATACCTTGTACTGATGAGGCGCAATACGCCGAAACCGGTCTACAAGTTATGTTATCCCTTCTAGTTGCAAACCAGAATGGTTGGTTTAAATCTTGTAGATTTACCAACCCCGTTTGACTTAGAAGTGTAATTCAATATCTGTCGGGGCATGTAGCCCGGGAAGTAGCTGTTTCTTCTTCGTTGAACGGTCACTGTTTTTGGAAAAATTATTTTTCAAAACTTTGTCAAAGCGTTAGAATAATATATTTTTATTCTTCGACATCTATTTTCATTTTTATTGGTAATAATAATAATAATGTTCATTTATTCACTTAAAAACATCATACAATATTTTTTAAGATTTTAAAATAGTGGTAGATAAAAGTAACGCAAACATGGCGAATGAACAAACAAAAGAATGACCACAAAGGCAAGCATTTATGTGGCAAATCATACATACCCTGATGTGTTACATTAAAACAAAGCAAAACAAAAAATAAACACAATCCACCAACTTACAAAACAGATACATTGAAGTATATAAAATTGTAACATGTCTATCGACCTGTTTCGATTTTACAGAATAAATCCTTTTAATTAGCGCTCGTCGTCACTAGCCACTTCCATCTATAGTTCTGTGATCCCAAACTCTTCTACCCTGACAGTAAGACAATTGACGTCTGCCAACGGACGCTTCCATTTTTCGCACAACGCCACGTGAAACACCCCTTTCTGTTATCGACCGCCTAAGGGGAAAGATCATCTTCCGCTATCTTTCATATCTTAAGTACCTATCTTATGAATTTTGCTGTGGTAAGTTCAAAATCATAATTTATAATTAATAAGCTTTTTCTAAAGTACTGTCTGATATAATTTTCGTATGCATTCTTTATTTTTTTACAGAGATAGACAAAATTAAATTCAACGCGTGGTCATAAACTGTTCTTTTATACTAATATGGTAGTTTTAAACCAAATATTCTTTTATAATTCACTGTTTTACTTTTATACAAACATTTTCAAGCTTTTTCAGTTGCGAAAACTTTTTTAATTATAAAATAACATTTTTATAAATTACTGTTAACCTATAAAATATTATTTCGTAACGCCAGTGCCGGTTCCATATATTTTCTAAGCACGATATTTTTTCATATAACTAAATAAATACCTTTTTGCTATTATTAGTTTCTTTCGGATCATTAGTATATTTTTTTTAATTTAGCCGATAATTGCTATTTTAACTGTTTTAACATGGAACATATAATGTTGGAAAGCTTTCAGTAAACTAAATCAATTTTTTGACTTTCAAATAACTGCCTTCGTTTTCTTTAACCTGAAAAGCTGACCAACATAATGTGCCATTACATTCAAGTTCCTACATATCCCTGATCCACCTGTACTTCTAGGTAAGCACAGCCCCTAGGCTAGGATATAACCCAAGAATATAACCCTAGGCTAGGATACAACCCGAGGATATAACCCTAGGCTAGGATATAACCGAAGAATATAACCGGAGAATATAACCCCGAGAATATAACCCCAAGGATACAGCCCTAGCTCAAAATACCGCCCTAGAACAGAACTCATCAGTTCAGATCAAGACTTGACTTCTTCTCCAGGAAACCACTTCATCTAAGCTAAGTACCTATAAAAGTACAAATTCCTCTATTAAATTCCGTTATCCATTTCCTGTGGCAGAATAAATTAAAAATTTGTTTTAAATTCTTTTTTTTTATTAAAATCCTCAACTATAAAAGTTGAGGGAGATCCGCCCGGGGTCACTTTAATTATTAACTTATTTAAATTTTACAAGGCGTTTCTACCTTTTCCGCCTTAGTTTTTTGTAGTTTTTATCGTTAAAAAGGTAGTGGCGCCCTCAATTTTTACAACCCTTCTGTTATCCTTGTGTGACATAAACTTGGGGTCGAATCACCCTTGAGAGGAGTCTCTAGCCGGAGCCCTTCGAGCTGGTGCCCTGTAGGGTACAGGCATTTACCGTTACAAATTGGCGCCCAACTAAAAGCACACATTTACCGTTACAAAATGAACCAAATGAATCTCTACTGTAGATACCCCTTAAATTTTTTCAAATCGCATAAGAAAAGTTGAATGTAAGCCAATTTTAGGAAGGGTGGTATCAAAGGCAAAAAAAAAATATTGAATAGAGATTAACCAGTCCTTCTAAACGAGGTATGACTTGTGTTGGAGAGATTTAGTGGACTGTAATTATTATTATAGTTCCTTCGGCCAAAGAAAGAAAAAGACTATTTTTTATGTCAGATGTGACAACTATATTTTTTTATTATTCGAAAACATCCCGTTACCAGGTATCGAGATAAATTAAGATAAATATGTAAGTATACATAGTGGGTCTTTAACATTACTTAAATCTATTCGCCAATTAGTGGGCTAGATGAATCTACTTTGGTGAACGTTTGGTGATTTTCTACGGGTAGTGGACTAGGGATGGCGATCTGAAATCGATTAATCGAATAATCGATTCCTCGGACCGAATAAATCGATTTTTTAAATCGATATGTTGTATTGAATCGATTCAGTGAATCGATATTTCACCCTTGAAAATCGACTTTCGATTTTTTTTTGTATTTTTGGTAGAGCGGCTTTTTTTTTCAATTGCCCCGGCAACATCGCAAGTAGTGATGAGAGCGGAACCGCTCGGATCCTAGTAGACTCGACAGACACTGTTTCTTTTTTTTTTTCAAAAAAGCTTATAGGGAACTCTATAAGTAGGGATGTTTGAAAAATTTAACGATTTTCATATAAATCGATTATTATTTTATTATAATCGATTTTTCGAGTAATAATCGATTTTGTATAAATTACGTGTGTTTAAGGAGTGGATTTTCTGAAACGGCTCTCGTATTATCTATTGACTATTTTTCAAAATTATAACACCTCTTGACGATTATTGACCATTTCTCAAAATTATTGACCATTTTTTAACAATTATTGACAGTTTTTGACAAAAATCGTCCATTTTTAACAATTAATTGACAATTATTGAACAATTTTGACAGTTTTTCAACAATTACTGATCATTTTTTAAGAATTATTGACCAATTTTGACAGTGTTGCAACAATTACTGATCATTTTTTTTAAATTATTGACCATTTTCTAACAATTATTGGACAATTTTGACAGTTTTTCAACAATTATTGACCTTTTTTTATAATTATTGACCATTTTTTACAATTATTGACCAATTTTGACAGTTTTTCAACAATTGTTGACCATTTTTTAAAAAATTATTGACCAATTTAGACAGTTTTGCAACAATTACTGACAATTTTTCCAAATTTTAACAATTTTCAACAGTTTTTGACAATTATTGACCATTTTTCAAATTTTTTTTAAAAAATTTGATAATTATCGACCACTTTTCGAAATTTTTGACAATTCTTGACAATTTTCAGCAGTTTTTGACAATTATTGACCATTTTTTAATAATTATTGACAGTTTTTGAAAAAAATTGTCCATTTTTAACAATTTTTGACCATTATTGACCAATTTTGACAGTTTTTCAACAATTACTGACCATTTTTTTTTAACAATTATTGACCAATTTTGAAAGTTTTGCAACAATTGTTGACCATTTTTCCAAATTTTCTAACAATTATTGATCATTTTTTAAAAATTATTGACCATTTTTTACAATTATTGACCAATTTTGACAGTTTTTCAATAATTATTGACCATTTTTTACAATTATTGACCAATTTTAACAGTTCTGCAACAATTACTGACCATTTTTCCAAATTTTTCAACAATTATTGATCATTTTTTTTAAATTATTGACCATTTTTCAACAATTATTGACCATTTTTCCAAATTTTTTGACCATTTTTGGCCATTTTTCGAAATTTTAACAATTATTGACAATTTTCAACAGTTTTTGACAATTATTGACCATATTTCTAAATTTTTGACAATTTTCATATAATTTTATTTGATTTTTTTTCAATCCGATAAATATCGTTAACGAATAAATCTCTTAGGTTTATTATCGGAATATATACGAAAAGCATGTCCATTTTTAAAACAATCCAAAAAAAATCAACGATCTTTCCGCAGAAATTGATTTATTTTCTATTAAAATCGATTTTTTCGACAAACTCATTAATTTTGAATAAAGAAAAATCGATTTTTATTTCATCGATGATTATTTTCTATTAATCTCACACATTCCTAATCCGATACTTTGTGATAATAATATGGTAATAAAAAAATAATTGTTATGATTATCAAATTCCCTGAACTTAAAAAAAATCCCCTGATAAGAGATCCCGGAGAGAGATTGTTTATTTAGGGATACCTTTCTTGTTGTTTTTCAATAAAAAAGATCGATTTATACTTACATTGTAAAAAATACAAACTTGAGCAGAATCGATTTTTTTGAAATCGATCTTTTAGACCTCGATTTTTTTATGTATCGATTCATCAGGTTACGATTCGAATCGATTTAAAAATCGATCTTTTTTAGAAATAATCGCCATCCCTATAGTGGACACAATTTTGTAACTGCTCGTTTGACTGTCCCGCGTTTTGTGAGGACTGATGCGACTCGCATCCTCCGGGAAACAAGTCTATAATGCGCCCCAGACACCATTCCAAAGGTGGCACATGGTCTTCCTTAATTATTACCAATGAACCCTTTTCTATGCGTCCGGAATTTTTTTTCCATTTCGAACGCTGCTGTAGTTGCCCGACGTATTCTTTTCGCCTTATATTCCAAAACTGCTACCTTAGCTGTTCAAGTCTTTGATACTGGGATAAACGAGGTTCAGGTACATCTTCCAAATTTGGCTCCAGCGCTGAAGTAAGAGTCCGTCCAATCAGAAAATGAGATGGAGTAAGAGGATAGAGATCTGCAGGATCAGTAGAAAGTGGAGTTAGAGGTCTAGAATTAAGTATTGCCTCAATTTGCACGAGTATAGTTCAAAATTCCTCATTCGTTAGATGTGAATTACCCAGAACTCTCTTTAAATGGAATTTTGTTTGTGGAGGTCCAAAATGCCAACCAATTCTTTGATTAGTCATATAATCCTGAAAGTCAGAGTCATGTGCTTGTAGGAAATTATGCAAATCCTCTAATTCTCGATTTGCTTTCACAAAATTAGTACCGTTATCCGAATAAATATGAAGAGGTTGCCTCTAGGCGATATAAATCGCTTTAAAGCCAACAGAAAATAATCTGCTGTTAAATCACTTACGAGTTCTAAATGAATACATTTAGTAGAGAAACATACAAATAAACAAATGTAGGGGAGCCCGGGGCTGGTTGACGCACTTTTTGTATTTTTACTTTTAGCTTACACATTATTAAGTTTTGGTGTGCTTTTGGTACCAAATAGAAAAGTTTAATGTTTTATCTTTCATATTAGACAAGAAAAAAATTTTTTTTAGCAAAAGTTTAAGTATAAATTTTTTTGTAAAGATGGATGTCAGGTTGCGTCAACCAGCCCCGGGCCGGGGTTGGTTGACGCATACCATGGGGTAGATTGACGCAGACAAAAAAGTAAAGTAAAACATCTGTTATAATCCAAATTAAAAAAAAAATTATATTAAATTCTAAAAATGGTAACTACCCAAGGAACAAACATAAAAAAGGTAACTTCCCAAGGAACAAAAGATGCATTAATTCTAAAAAAGGTAACTTAATTAACAAATTTAATATTATAGCTTAAAAAAAATATAGTCATTATTCGCTTTCACAGTTTACACAAACAAAGAAGACGTCAGGTTCCCCAGCACAAGCTTCATGTGCCCACATTTCGCAACTAGTGCACCGGATCCATTTTTCGGATGAGTCATTATTTTTATAGCTATCTGTGCAATAAAGGCAAAAGCATTCCTCTTCATCGGACTCATCATCGTCTTTGACTATTTTCCTTTTTTTGTTTTTTTCTCTTTTGCATCGGACTTCTTATTTGAGCAAATATTTCTTTTAACAAACTTTACATTTTTCTCTTGTTCTTCAAGAGCATCTTTTATTGACGTGTCAGTTAGAATTGCTGTCACACGCTTTCTTCTATTAGGTTTAGCGTCCTGCTTTCTAGGTCCGGCTTTTGGTAGCGGTTTCAATTGAAATGGACTCACAGTAGGAGGCGAGCTCTCATTTTTTTCTTGAATAGAACTGTTAGTTGAAATGTTGTTTTCTTTCCCAGGCAGTGGACTTTTTGCTAACACTATATCTTTGGAGCATCCTGGCTGGTTAAGATCATCACCCCGGTCGTGGTTTTATAATCGAGTTTAGCTGAACTGGAACCACGTCCTTGTCAGCATTAGTTTCTGCGGGATCGGGACGGTCAGTTGCATATCCTGGTAAAAACTCTTGATCGTCAAAAACGTCTCTATTGAAAGGGCTAGTTCCAGACACCTTGAATCCAGCCATAATATTTTTCGGTGTCGCTGCCAGTGGCAGTGAGTCTCGAACTATTAGAGGGACATCGTATATTGACATCGTGCGTCCGGGATTGCTAGTGATCCAGGAGTCACTGGCTGAATTACGTAATGTTTTAATGGTCCATAGACAGACCGATCGAGAGGCTGGAGCTTATGTGAGCAATGGGCTGGAAATGACAACGCCGTTACACCTTTACTTTTTAGATAATCAAGGGCAGCTACAGACAAATGCGAATCATGATTGTCTAGCAAAAGTAGTACTGGTCTCTCTTTACAACAACCAACGTGCTAGACAAAATGCTTAGCAAACTTCAAAAAGTGCTCTTTTTTCATCCAACCTGAAGGATTTGCGGTTCCAACTGCTCCAGCAGGGCCATTAGCGAGAAAATTTTCTCTGAAGTTAACCCTTGGAAAAACAAAGAACGGCGGGGCAGAATTTCCTGTTGCAGATACCGCCAAAGCCATAGTAACTAAGGTGCCGCGTTCCTGGGAGGTTACGCGTCCCACCTGCTTATATACACGCCTGCCAACAATTCGGTTAGGCCTTTGCACGGTCGTAATCCCAGTTTCATCCATGTTCCATATTTGTGCTGCCTCTAATTTTAGGCGGTTGAGGACCGTTTTTAAGTTGTCAAAGAACATTGAAACATTTTCTCTGTTGAAACTAGAAGCGCGAGCTAAGCTGGTTGATTCTGGAGTTCTTACCGAAAGAGCACGATGTCGTTTCATGTAGTATGTAAACCAATCCTCTCCAGCCATTTTTGTCACGTTCCAGGATTCAGGGTATTTAATGAGCAAAGCAGTGGCATAATCATACGCGAATTTTCTTACTTCTCTGACAGACAATCCAAAATATATGTCGTTTGCCGTTTTAAGGTATTCCTCCAAATGATTTTCTTGTTGATCTGTGAACACCTAAGAATTATAAAAGACGTAAGGCATTTTTTGAAGCTTCAATATTTTTAAAAATAATTTAAAATATAATATACCTGGCGATTCCTGTAATATCCAACTTTTGTCGTTATTGCGGCATCACCATTAATTTCTTCCTCAGTAAATTTTTTGCAAAAACTGGATCTCAAAGTCTTTTGCAGTTGCCCTAATGGATTTGTTGTTCATTTTAACCTCTCTAACTGCCCTTAGCATGATATATCTGGTGGAGTGATTCCCCTTTCTGATGTTCGTTTACGAGAACGCATCTCGCTAAAATATAAAACAAAAATTAAAATATTTTATTTTAAACTCGTGGTTGGTTGACGCATGCGTCAACCAACCCCTTGTTGTGTGCGTCAACCAGCCCCTGACCACGTTTTTGTATGTGTGATGCAACTGCACCTATACTATTTTATTCTTAGAAAATCTATTTAACAGTTCTTGTTTGGGACGGTTGAAGCTTTATGTAGCATCAAACCGATCTCAATTATCTTTAAAAATAAAGTTTCTAGAACAAAAACTGTAAAAAAATAAAAAATTACTTACCACTGCCAAAAAACAACAAACCGCACTGTACACAACACCACTGATGCAGTCAAACTGAAACGGACGTTCGAGAGTGGTTTTTAATGGCGGCTTTAAGACAAACCGGTCGGCGACGTTGCCAAGTGTACTGTTTTAAAAAAAATTGAGGTGCGTCAACCAACCTGGTTGCGTCGACCAGCCCCGGGCACCCCTAAGCCTTTATTCATTTGCTACCACGTCCTTTTCGGTTTTATATCAAAATTGGTCCTGCGTAATCTAAACCACTTACTTCAAAGGGAAAACCTGAAGAAAATCTTGTAGCTGGAAAATTTCCCATAATCGGAATACAGTAATGTATGGATAATCCGAACAGACAGTTGGCAGACCCCGTTCGGATTACCAGAACTTCCGGATTATAGAATTCATAATAAGTGATATCTTTAATCCGAACTAGTTAGGTTTATAGATACCTTTCTTAACCATACAAAAAATACATTTCCACCACAAAAAGTGGTGGGTAATGGTGTAACGGTTTCAATTCAACATTGGGTATTGAAGAGATCTTTTAACTTTGACCATACAATTTTATTAAGATAAATAGTATTTATGAATGTAAATAAAATCTACCACTCACCTTGTATATATTGCTCTAATATCATTTACTACAATAATTAATAGTTGAACATCATTGCCCAAACTTTATTTGGTTATGTTTACATTTAATGACAATGAATCTTTGATAAATTCTCAAGAGGCCTTCGACCTATTAAGTCAAGTTCAATGAACTATACAGCTACTTGTTAGATTAACCTTTGACCTGCTCACCTGTTGCTAAGGGTAAATAAATAGAAGAAGACCGACCTTGACCTTGTGGTGCTTGGACTGGTCCATAATCCTCCATTCTTGTGCTGGTGCTTTTCAAGAGGTCACCTGAATTGTGCTCTTTCGAAGTTATTTCGGATTTAGCCCAGCTACAATCGTAATCTGTTAGGAAAATTTAGTGATACCTTAAGTGGTTATCTAAACGCATCTAGCGGATTTCCTCCTAACAGGAAAAAGGATATTACTTTGAGGTCACCCTCCATCCATGGTAAGTACCCACTCTTCTCTCTTATTGACCTAGGCATCATGGGAGTTTCGTATTTCAGATCTCTTTTTCGTCGTCTTATTCATCGTCTTAGACATCATCTTATTCGTCGTCTTATCCATCGTCTTAGACATCATCTTATTCGTCGTCTTATTCATCGTCTTATTCACCATCTTATTCAGTACATCGTCTTATACACCTTCTCATTAGTAGTCTTCGATACCATCTTCACAGTCGTTTCCACTGACGGCTTGAGACGTCTCTTCTTAGATCTCTTCCTAGTCTGTAACAGAGCCGTGTAAGTTACGCAGAAGGAATACGAGTGGCAGAAAACTTACCAGTAGAGGACCAGCCCCCTTCGTCCAGCTCCTGCGACATATTGGAAACACACCACCTGATACATTCCAAGCAAGATCGTTTATAGTACTGTGCCTACTGCTTGTAGGTGTCTCAGATAGTTTGTCAACAACTCTATCAGGGTTTACTGTTATACTTCATTGCACCATTCGTTAGGAAGTTGAACCTACATAAATGTAACCTATTGTGACAACTGCTCATAGATATTTCCTAATTAATAATTGAAATACTAACCCCTCAGTGTAATCCAAAAGTATACTCTTGGAAGCCATTCTACCATCTGGTATAGTACATTATCATTTATACTGTACATTTTAACCATTAGCTGTGCCCACTTGTACATATTACTTTTAAACATAATCATTTTATATTTTACTTTTGTATTAGGTTAGTTTAATCTTTAACAACGTGCTTTCGATTGTCACTTGACAGCGACAGCTGAAAGTAGGTCAACGGCATGAGCCACCTTCTATTAGGCCTACTCTACACCTATAAAACTGTTGTAGGACATAAAAGTGAGTGACTATCAATGATTTAGTAAACGTAAAATAATTTGGTGAAACCGTTAAATAATTGTCTTTTATTTTACCTCGACCCCTCTCCGTTGAGAAACCGGCAATCGTTATATATTTTTTAAGAAAACCCCCCCTTTTGTCACCTCAACTCCAGTAAAGGGAGAAAATGGGGTGACAATGGTTATAAAAGCATTTACTGATTAGTTCGTATACGGAATTCGGGTGTTCAGATTATGGATATCATTTTACGCTATTGGGGCGTTCGGATTATAGAGTAGTTCGGATTATAGGGGGTTCGGATTATCCATACATACCTGTAATGCCTTTTGATTTGAATTTATAACATCTTATACAAGATCTGACAGTCAGTTTTGCTAGGTTTCGTCCAGCGATAGGTCAATAATTTTCTCTTATAGAAACTAATAATTGTTGGGGTCCAGCGTGAAATAGTGATTCATGCTCCATTTTAAATAAAAGTTATGTGAAATGGTGGTTGGAAGACAAAATTATGGGATGTTTTTTAGAAAATCTAAAATTTGAATTTTTCAAGACTGCCACCCACACGAATTATATTATCTTTGTCGAGAAATAGATTAAGTGAAAGTAATTAACTATGTTTACTCAAAGGTTTTGAATCCATTAAGTTAGTGTATTCTTCGTTAAATGACCCTTTTTGCATTAATTTTATCAATAAAATTTAACAGCTGAGGATTTCAACTGAATTCAAGAGACCTGAAATCCTATTTTCTTTTCCATTTCGACAATTATTTATAAATCTCAAAATATAAGCAGAACTTCGTGTAAGGCGACTGAATTTAGAAAATCTCTCGAAACTAAACCAATCATTACTATCTATAACTAATGATGTAACGTTCTCATGCAACTCGGGTAATATTTCTACCCCAGAATTGCCCTTCGGCCAAAATGATTCATTTTCTTTTAACCAAAATGGCCCATGCTACCAAGTACTCAAATCATTTATTTTAATTTTCTAACTAAGCTAATTGAATTATTTCATAAGTTTACGCCATTTTGTGCTAAAATATGGACTGAGAGGATCGTCCCAACTCAGTTTCCCCTTCCATAACTCTTGAAGCATAATTTTCGCGATAATAACACAAGGACTTAACAGACCTAGCGGATCAAAAATACGTGCGATGGATGATAACATTGTTTTCTTTGTGATTGGTTTATTGGAAAGTTCAAAATGAATATTAAATAGCAATTCATCATCAATATTTGACCAGAGCAAACCTAAAGTTTTAACAGTTTCATTATTACAAATATCTAACAAATGAGAATTTTCATTACCAGTCTCATTATGTATGATTTTATTGAAAATATTTGGATAATTAGATCTCCATTTCCTTAATGGAAAACAACCAGATTCAAGTACCTCTTTTATTGCAACACACAAATTCGTTGCATGGTTTATATCATCACAACCACTCAATAAATCGTCGACGTGAAAATCATGGGAAATAATTTCCGAGATATCTGGTAATGTTTCACGAACCTCATGGGCCAATTGAACAAGGCATCTAATTGACAAAAACGGAGCACTAGAAATTTCTTCAGAAGAAGCTTTTCTCCATAAGATATTTTGAAAACATCGATCTTCTTCTGCCACTTCGACTTGTCGATACATTTTTTTACGTCGACAGTGAAAACTATACGATGTTGACGAAATCGTAATAAAATGGAAAAAAGATCATCCTGAATGGTGGGACCAAGCATTTGAATGTCATTTTAAGTGGAACTCCCGTTGATGTTGAAGCTGAAGCATCAAAAACAACACGTAACTTGGTTGTTAAGCTTCTTCCACTCAAAACACCATGATGGGGTAAAAAATACGATATTTCAGATGAATTGTCTAATTTTGTCATATGTCCTAAATTTTCATATTCATTTAGGAATTGACAATACCTTTCTTTAAATTCGAAATCTTTATTTAACCTTTTTTCTAGTGCATAAAAACGTTTAGCTGCTTCTTATTTAGAATCTCCTAATTCATAGATTGATCTTTTGAACGGTATGCGAACTGAAAATTCAAAAAAATGATTTTCGCAATCTTGCTGTTCGATAGATCATGGATTTTTCTCAGCAATTTTATCGAGTTCAAAAAATGTCTCTAAATGATTTTGTATTAGTTTATTGTAAGGAGGGAAAAACTTGACTTGAGGAGAATGAGTGATTTGTAAAGATTGATATATTTAATTAGAATTTAACTTTTAATTACTTACTGTGTACTTACATTATATATTTTTTTATAGTATAGATAATAAAACAAATCTAAATGTTGAAAATAACTATTTACAAGACACTGGACGTGATGCCTGGATTTAATTGAACAGTCCATGTGGACATGGTCCAAGTAGGTTGAACAACCGAGATGACGTACCTGGAATTAGATAGAAAAACACTCTGAGTATTCAATTTGCCATAAATAATGATTAATTATTTAACTAACGATAAGTATAGTTGAAATCCCCAAAATTAATAAAAGTATTAATATTATACAAGGTGCCTCTTATGTGTTTGAACTGTGATTATGCAGATCAGTACTAAAGTAAAGTTAAAACTTCACTTGATCAAAAATAAATGCCTAATAGTAAATATTTAGGGTTATTAGGAAAAGTGCAAGGGGCGCAAACTCTCCCCAGTGCATGTAAGGAATATGTGGCACAAACTATCCACAAACAATATTATAACTACTGCAAGTGGCACAAACTCTCCACAGTACAGCAAAATAATAATACACTGCAAGTGGCACAAACTCTCCACAGTACAGCAAAATAAGGTTACACTGCAAGTGGCTCAAACTCTCCACAATACAGGAGGGTGGAAGGAGATATAGGTGACGTGAGAAGTCACCCTGTATCAGGAATGGACAAACCGCAAGTGGCGCAAACTCTCCACAATACAGTATAGGTATGTGAGTTAAACTGCAAGTGGCACAAACTCTCCACAGTACTGCTAAATAAGGTTACACTGCAAGTGGCTCAAGCTCTCCACAATACAGGGGGGTGGAAAGAGATATGGGTGACGTGAGAAGTCACCCTGTATCAGGAATGGACAAACCGCAAGTGGCGCAAACTCTCCACAATACAGTATAGGTATATGAGTTAAACTGCAAGTGGCACAAGCTCTCCACAGTACAGCTAAATAAGGTTACACTGCAAGTGGCTCAAGCTCTCCACAGTACAGCTAAATAAGGTTACACTGCAAGTGGCTCAAGCTCTCCACAATACAGGGGGGTGGAAGGAGATATGGGTGACGTGAGAAGTCACCCTGTATCAGGAATGGACAAACCGCAAGTGGCGCAAACTCTCCACAGTACAGTATAGGTATATGAGTTGAACTGCAAGTGGCACAAACTCTCCACAGTGCAGCAAAATAATAATACACTGCAAGTGGCACAAACTCTCCACAGTGCAGCAAAATAATAATACACTGCAAGTGGCACAAACTCTCCACAGTACTGCTAAATAAGGTTACACTGCAAGTGGCTCAAGCTCTCCACAATACAGGGGGGAGGAAAGAGATATGGGTGACGTGAGAAGTCACCCTGTATCAGGAATGGACAAACCGAAAGTGGCGCAAACTCTCCACAGTACAATATAGGTATATGAGTTAAACTGCAAGTGGCACAAACTCTCCACAGTACAGCTAAATAAGGTTACACTGCAAGTGGCTCAAGCTCTCCACAATACAGGGGGGTGGAAGGAGTTATGGGTGACGTGAGAAGTCACCCTGTATCAGGAATGGACAAACCGCAAGTGGCGAAAACTCTCCACAGTACAGTATAGGTATATGAGTTAAACTGCAAGTGGCACAAGCTCTCCACAGTACAGCTAAATAAGGTTACACTGCAAGTGGCTCAAGCTCTCCACAATACAATGGGGTGGAAGGAGATATGGGTGACGTGAGAAGTCACCCTGTATCAGGAATGGACAAACCGCAAGTGGCGCAAACTCTCCACAGTACAGTATAGGTATGTGAGTTAAACTGCAAGTGGCACAAACTCCCCACAGTACAGCAGGATTGGATGAATAGGAAATGCAACAACAAATTAATGATCTTAATAACGTTGAATATTAAAGAACTTTAAACAAAGTAATTATTAAAAATAATTAGCAAATATACTATACTCTATGTGATAAAATATCTTTTAAAATCAAATATCAAATAACAGGCAAAACTGAATTACTCTGTGAGATAGACTCACCTATTTAACTCCTGATATACACCACAATACACACTATATTTTAATAGATTTATTTGGCTCAAGTGAACACTTTAGATATTTTCTAGAAACTAAATCTCAAATCGTTCTTAAAATTTTCTTTCCCCTTTCGTGGCCTCGAAGACTACGTGACATTTTGATACTTTACTTATCTGTTTCAGACAATTGGTTGTTTGGTCGAGAAATGCATTTCTGAAATATTAGGGTATACCCATGATTTAATTTATTTTACTTGAAACGACAACTATTTTAAGAATAACAGGGTGAGAAAAAAAAATTGTCCTACATTATTAGAGTCACATTCCTGATTAATGTTACAAAGACTTAGTTCCACATAATTTAGGTTATTTATTTTTCCAGAAATAATCCAACCTAGTCGAGTTTCCTGAAGAACTGTTTTATTTATTTGCCAGTTCTAAACGTTTATAACGAATAATTCTCCAAAATATATCGGCACCAATGAGTATATCAATTAATCCAGGAATATTAAAATTAGGATCGCCAAGTTGAGCGAACCACAGAGTGTCACAGAGTCTCTTATTAAAAATGATTTAACTGTTCGTTTTTAATTTTTAACCTCAAAATGTGTAACCGTTCGCTTTTCCAAGCTATTATCTAAAAGCTGTAACCTTCTTCCAAAAAAAAAAAGAGAATTTGTATATACTGTAACCCAAAAAAAAACTGATTTAATCACCGTTATAATGCGGCAAACTAATTGCCGTGACATCGTGTGCGCGCATTAACCAAACGCGATAGTTTCCGAGAGATATCTTCTATCCTTCGAGGAGAATGCCAATAAAAGCAATTATTGCACGGTGTGTCGATGGCGGGTGGACGACGCAAAAAAGACCGCCGCCGCCGTCCATTCATCGTCATCTGGCGCTTAATTAAACGATGGCCTGATCGCCTTTATAGATATGCTGGTAGTTAAATTAAAACGCCTGTACACAATTCGCAAATAATAGGCCAAGAAAAAAACATTAAAATAAAAAAATAAACTTTGTACAGAAATTTTTGGAAATTAATGTCACCAAAATTATTACAAAAAATAACAAATTAAAAGTAGCTTTTTTTGCCTAGACAGAAAAAGTGAAATAAATTTGTCTGCTTTATTGTTACACCCTGTATAATTATGACTTTTGCCGTTGGAAAGCATTTTCTACGGGCTTTCTAACGACGTATCACAAATAGGGGGCTGCCATTTAAATTTTTGTGAGTGGGTTAGGTGGGGCATAGGGGGTTAATTAGGATTCGTTCTCTCTCATGTCATTCTAGTTCCCCCTCTCTACCATAGAAACAGTTTTGAATTTCTTTTGAAAACTCCTTTCGTTCACGAGGTACAGCCCATTGTAAGTTTTAAAATTGACACCCTGTATAATAGAAACTTTCAACAGGAGGATTATCATAAAGTAAACTGGACGTTTTGTAACTACTACTGGTTAGCATCAGTCTTTGTACTAAAGTCTGATGATCCAAAGTTCAGGTGATCTCCAGATCAAAATTGATCAAGCCTTGTTGAACTATTCAGTTAACTGATCATTGATTAACTTATGAGTAATTCAAAAGTTCCTAGCAATGTCATTTTAGAAGAAGAAACGTCTTATGTGAACATCAAGTGATTGTCTGTTTCATTGTTTATGTCATCACTTTATGTCATCATTTCAATGTATTCCTGACGCATCCTAACAATTGCAGAAAGAACCTTAACAGCTCTGCTAACAATTTTTTTTTTCTGGCCGAGATGGGAAACTCATGTTCGAATGGGTCCAGGACCCAAACAGTGTTGGACTCATCCCCAAGGAGATGCCTACCAACCAAACCCACCTCAAACTCGCCGTTACCCCCGCCTCGGAATCACTACCCTAGCATACTTCGAGACAGGCGGCGGTCCCTCGCACACTCTCCGCTCACACTGTCATCTTCTCCCTCCTATCACTCCTGCCTCTCATGCCATATCGAGTCCTTCTCTCCCCCTTACCATGCTCTCTACTACTCCACTCACCTCCATCCATTCCTCCTCTCCCCTCAACATTAACTCCACCATGTTTTCCCAGTACACCGCCTCCCCTAGTTTCCTCTCCAACTTCTTCAGCACTTCCTCGTTCCTCCAGCATCTGAACACATGCCCCACATCATCCTCCACTTCACACCTCTCGCACACACCAGTCTCTCGTTTCCCAATCTTGTGGAGGTACCCTACTCTCGACCCATGTCCAGTGAGCACTTGTGTCAAGAAGTAGTTCACCTCCCCAAATTTCCGGTCCATCCAATCTCTCCTATTCCCAATCGCTCCTTTTAGCGCGCCCTCATACTCCTCCCACCTTCTCTCCATTTCCTCCTCCATCCATTCCCTTTACCTCTTCTTTGGTCGCACCCCTCCAGCGTTTGCTCCTAGCTCTAGCCAACACGTCCAATGGGCAGGACCTTGCCAGCACCGCTGCTGCCAGTCCACCCACTGTCCTGTACCCTAGCACCACCCTCAGCAGTATCCCTCTCTGCACCCGCAGAAGTGGCCTAACCCTCGCATTCACCCCCGCTCTTTCACCCCACACCTCCGCACCGTACAGCATACTCTGCTCTACCGTCCTACCAATTACCCTCCTCTTCCACTCTCCCGGCCCTTTCACATTACACATCAATCTCCCCAGCCATGCTGCCCTCACTTTACCCTTCTCTGCCGCCTTTACCATATGGATTTTGAAGGATAATTGGCTATCCAACCACACCCCTAGGTATTTCACAGACTCCTCCATGCGAATTCTCCTTCCCTTAAACCATCACCCCCCCTTCCCTTGCCCTGCTCCGTCCCTTCACTAGCAACCCCACCGTCTTCTCTTCCGCCACTTCCAGTCCGCACCGCTCTATCTTCTCCACAATCTTCCTGCACATTCTCCCTGCCTTTCTTTCTATCTCCGCCTCTCCCTTTGCCGTACATACCAGACACACATCATCCGCATACACCGTAATCTCACATCCCTCTTCACATACTATCCCACAAACCTCATCAAACACACACTTCCAGAGCGTCGGTCCAAGAACCGAGCCCTGAGGCACTCCAGCCTCCATCTCATATCTCCTCCCTCTGGAGTCTACAATCACACGCCCCGTCAGGTAGTCCTCCACCAGGTTAACCAACCCCTGCTCCACTCCAAGCCTCAGCAACGCGCTCAACATTGCCCGTTTGCTGACACTGTTGAACGCGTTCCCGACGTCGAAGAACACGAGTAGGGCCAATTTCTTCTTCCTCCAGCTGCCCTCCCTAGCTCTTTCCACCAAACCCATCACCTTGCTCAGTGCCGAGATGCAAGATTTCCCCTTCGTGAACCCATGCTGGTTTACCCTAAAACCCCCATTCCTACCAACTTCCTCCTCAATCCTATCCCTTATTATCCCCTCCATCAATTTACCCATACCACACAGCAGGCTGATAGGCCTATAGTCCCCCGACCGCTTCCCCTCTCTACCCGCCTTCTTCATCAGTATCACCCTGGCTACCTTCCATCCTTCCGGGAACTCCTCCTCCCTCAGCCTGCTAACAATTGACTGATCAATTTCTTCCATTTCACCCACAACTCTTGAAAATGAGTCTGTTGCCACATAGTGTAATGTGGTTAAAATAATTTCATCTATGGACAGGGCTGAGTTTCTGAAATACTAATAAGGATACTAGAATTTTG
Organism: Lochmaea crataegi; assembly: GCA_947563755.1. Taxonomy (NCBI): domain Eukaryota; kingdom Metazoa; phylum Arthropoda; class Insecta; order Coleoptera; family Chrysomelidae; genus Lochmaea; species Lochmaea crataegi. Next base: position 2,971,388 of record OX387424.1, read on the forward strand.
TACATATTGTAATTTGGGATCTACTGTAGATACTTTTATCATTCATGTTTATAGCCCACTTGCCTTCTTGTGGACGGTGCTTAATGATCTTGCAATTTTTTGATGAGCAATCTAACAACGGGTTCCGAAAATCTGATTCTATCTAAAAATTCATTATCCCTCCATTTCCCAAAATTATTTGGACGTTTTCCAAATACTCTAGTGTTGTGTATTTGTAGAAGTACAGATGGGTGAAGGCATTTAGTAAATTCCAAATCAGGATTATAATTCACTTTATTAACAACCAAACTTATACATTACACGTGGTGATGGCTTACATTCAAGAATAATCATAAAAAATGACAACTGACAGAAATGACTTATGATAAAAACAGGAATGTGGTAAACCATAGACAAACAATATTACTTTCTCTATGGTGATAAATACGAACATCTAGGTACTCGCGGATTCAATTCTATTTGAACTAGTGAAAAATCTTCATTGTCAGTCACTCCTTCCAAATAATTATCTATGCTAATAATTCCATACAATCTGATATCAACACCACAAGAAAAAGCTCATTTAGACAAATAAATTATAAATGCCAGTTTCTATTCCTAACCTCAATTGTAAAAGCTTGAAATTCTTAAACTCGGCTTGATCGCTCGCTAACAGACGATCACTTTCATTTGTAAATGATCTATAGATCAAACGTAATACAAGGAATATTTGATGATGATCTCTGCGATCAACTTCGAGCTTCGTACAACGAGGCCATAGTATGGTACTCTTGAACTCTGGGTCATGGATTCGAGCTCCACGTTGGATGCCAATCTGTAACTGTAAATGCCCCAGATCAAAGGCTCCAGATCCAGCTCCAGCTTCTCAAAACTTCATTCTCGGAGGTGGGTTTCAGTATCGACCAAGCAGAATCAGATGCAGACACCCTCATCGTTCTATCTGCTCTTGCTGCGTTTCAGTTATTTGACTCAGTAACTGTTTTAGCTGAAGACATTGACATATTTATCTTGCTCACAGCACTTGGTAGAAAACAATTAAATGTATTTTTTCAAAACCATTAAAAGGAGGAACAGCAGAAAAATTTTATTGTCCATCAGGTTTTCTGAACGGATACGTCATTGCGGATAACTTGCTGTTTCTCCATGCTTTCTTAGGATGTGACACAACTTCAGCTGCTTACAATATGGGTAAACTTAAATTTTTGAAAACCCTGGAGAAACATCTAGAATTAGCAAGTGGAACGGCAACAAGAGAGTTGACCCTGCTTTTCTCAATGTCATTGGTGAACGTTTTTTTTTATCTCTTTATATGGTGGTAATAAAGATGATAATTCTCTTGACAGCCTAAGATATGAACAATTCGCCAAGTCAGTGACAAAGAGTACATTTAATTTATCTTCACTTCCTCCAACACAATATACAACTTCCTTTCACAGCTTCCGAGTCTACCATCAGGTCCAGTAATGCCTTGGTAATTATAACGATCCTGAAGACTGAGGCTGGAAAAAATGTGGTAAAATATTAGAGCCAGTGCAGAGCTTTAAACCTCCAGCACCCCCTGAGCTTCTAAAATAAATTTTCTGCAGATGCAAAGGAAACTGTGGAGCGATGTGTGGATGTTGTCGAAAAGCAGGCCATTACTTCCATTGTTCTTTCTGGGGAGATTTGCAGCAACATAATGGAGCTCTCGAAATTAATTATGGAAAATGATTTTGAAGATGAACCGCCGACATTGACGCCACTTCCTTCTCCAGTTTCTCCTCAAGCATTTGATATAGGAAGCCAAGCAAGATGCTGAGCCGCAGACTGGTCCATCAAAAAGACCGAGGATAAAGTAGTTGTGATTTAGAAAATCACTGTGGATTATGTCTACTGGGGATACCACGTAAAAAAAACGCGCCTCCACACTCTACCTCGTAGATGATGGGGAGAGTCAATAATTAATTAATATAGTATTCGTTTCGCAGCGCTGTAAGACCTTAACTAATGAATAAATTTAAAAATGTTTATAATAAAAATTGTTTGATATATTTTTTTGTAAAATAACTAGAAAAAAAGTTTAGATTTTTTTTTCTCAAATTTTTATGGATTTTCGCTTATAACTTTTTTATTTATGATTCTACGACTAATAGTTACTAAACAAAAGTTGTAGATAATTTTATTTGCAACAGAAAATGTGTGATAATTTTTTTTGTGAAATCTATAGTTTGGCAGATAAACCGTAAAAACCATTTGAACCACTTTTTCCAAGATGGCGGACGTGGGATTTAACTTGGATCTAACTATACACTAACCCCCCTTTATATCTAAAAAATAAAATTGCGTCCTCTGACAAACGCAACCCCAAATGTAACTTTTCAAAGGACTAGTTGAATTAAAGAGCATTCTGATTAACCGAGGTGACATGCATTATGTCTAAAAAGTATCAAAATTTGATCATTTAAAAGCCCGCTTGCAGAGATTTTTTTTAAGATGAGCTGACCCAACTGTCCTCTATACTAACTCGGTGTTCGATCGCTAATTTTGCATTAAGTTTGCTTATAGTGGATAAAAATATTGACCATCTTCAATTTTGTATTGCAAATGGAATTTCGTGTGCCGAAAAGCTGAAAAGCTAAGGCTCACGGTGAATCGACGTGCCTATGAATGGTACAGTGCATTTAAAAGCGGTCGAAATTGGCTGGAAGATTTACCTAGCTTTGGCTTTTTAGGGTAAAATAATGTCGACTTCGTTACTTATTTTTATACAACACATTTGAAATATTCCAAAAAACTTGTTTGCCAACTCAACTTCCAGAAAATCAGAGAGTAAAGCCTTGTAAAAGTTGTATCCCGCAAGTAGCTCTTCCTTTTAGTTCACATTTTTTGATAAGGTTAGACTCCCTTCATCACCGATCATAAATTATAACCCCAAATCTTCTGAATCATCTGTTACACCATTGATCAAAGATGGTTACACTACCTTTTTCTTTCATTGGTTTTAGGGATAAACAGTCGAGATATCTAGAAAAAATTAGTAACTATTGTTATTAATTGATATTACTATAAATAAACACCAGAGCTTCAGCACCGGAGCTTTATTCCTAATCAAGCTTCCACTGATTGATTAGTTCGGCACCACCAGAGACCTTGGCACCTCAGCCTTTAGGCTTTTTCTGCTCTTGGTTATACCGTTCATGTGAAGAGACCACTAGCCCTTATGAGGCTCAACAGTCTTTTCACTAGGTCCTTCTTGGAGAAATCCTCCCTTGGAGACTCTAGTCCAAGGAGTCTATATCTCCAATAAGATAGTGCTTCACATTCGGAGATAATGTGAGAGGCTGTTTCCTCCTCTTCCATGCACAACCGACAGATAGGTTCCTCCTTATATATGCCAATTGTATGCATGTGCTTCCTTAGGGTATAGTGACCGGTAGTAATCCCGTCACTTTCCTTATCTGAGGTTAAGTATTTCGTTAGACAGCAACTCCGAGGGTTTTTTGACCAAGAGTTTGCTGTGTTCCTGTTTAAGCACGTATCTCCAGTACGTCTGATGTTTAGTTTGAATTCACCAAGATGTACAGAACTACTATATTGTGGTTTGCCAGGGTTGAAAGTTTTTGAAAGCAGTCCCAGACCAGTCTAGATCTGATCTGGAGGCATGCTAAAGATTTCAGTACTGTCTGACTATGTGAGAGTTTCAGGATCTTTTGGCCTCTATACCCATTTGCAAGCACGTGTCGATAGCGTAGATTTCTGCCTGGAATACAGATGCAAACTTCCCACCTGGGTCTGGCACCATAGACTCCAGCTCCTGTTCCTTTGTCAGTTTTAGATCCCTCTGTGTACCACACCAACGTTCCTTCCTTTCAACCCATCCCAGTTTAGCTGGATATGGTAAGGTGGGTTGTCGTTAGTGGCCAACATGTTATCACTTATCATTTCAAGAAGCGAGTTTGTAATAACATCTGTGATTCTGGAATGGGAGTTGGTTCCTTCGTGCCAATTACCATTGCATTCCAGCCTGTATGCAGCCATTCTCGCTTCCGCCTTAACATGAAGAGCAAGAGGCGGAAAGATTCCACTATATTTCCTTTCGTATAAATCTTGCATCTAATTATTTCTTATAAAATACCAATTTTTGTAAAAATTACATTTTCAATTTTGTTCCATTTTTTGCACAATGTTAATTAGGTTCTTTAACCCTACTCTCAGTCTAGGGCTGCAGCATATGAAATTGATTCACCTGGAATATAAAATTAACGATAAAAATCTCTGTCTTCGTCTACGATAGTCCAATAACTTTAGTTGGAACATTTTGAGTGTCATCTGCCATGTTGTTCCTTTTAACTGTATTTTATGAAAAATATCAGTATTTCTTACTCTAACAAATGTTTGCGACCTTCATTGGAAGTATACAACTTATTGGCAAACAGTACTGAGAACTGTGGATCGAATTACATTTCTTCTAGGACATTTTCAATACTCTTACGAGCGAGATTTACAATTACTGTTTTTGTTCGTTTACCATGCGCTTTTCTCGCCATTACATAACAGAAAATAAATACTTTGTAGCACAATATTGGCTTAAATAACTGTCACCTTAGGCCTGAGAAACTTCCATCAGTCACAATAACTTCTTTTCCACTGAAATCAAAGACCAACAGATATGGAGGAGTATTTCTAGCAGGAGTATGCAAAAATAATTGACTTGGTGTTTGAGTCTGTATCTGTAGAGTAGGGAGGGTGAGTTTAGGCCCACAGCATTGTACGTCCTCCCGAGGAGTTGTCATAGTCCATCCTGTCCTTTCCAAGAAGGTGGACAGATCAGTAGGAGACATCTCCTTTATATCGGCAGGTGTAGGGCCAAGACTCACCGAACACACAATCTTTCATTGACGATAACTCCGGGCTCTCGCATAAGACATGAGTTCCGTCTGCCTGTTCACACATCCTGCATAGAGGTGTATCCACTAGCCCTATTGTATGGAGGTTTTTCCTCAGCTGACAGTGACCAGTCAGAAATCCTACTGTGAAACGTAGGTTTTTCCTGGTCATCGCCAAATATTTCTACGACGCCAGCTTCCCAGGGTGATCCTGGCAAGACTGCATCCCTTGATTTCATCCCATCTCTTTAGGGATTGAGCATGGGTGTAACGTTTAGGTCCCAAAAATCTTAGTCCAGCCACTCTCCTGGCTAAAGAATCGGCAATGCGGTTACTTTTACTCCTGTCGTGCCCTTTAACCCACATCAGGATAATATTGTTATCAACCGAGGCGTTAGCTAAATCTTGATAACACTCTCATACTAGCCCTGATGTTATCCATTCAAGGCCAATAGGGCTTGTCTGCTGTCAGTGCAGATTATTATGTTTATGCCAGAAACTCCTTTTCTGGTTAGTTCTTTTGTGGAAATTGAGATACCAGCCAGTTCTGTTTGAACCACGCTAGTATTCCTTCCCCACCTAATTATTAGGCTTAGTGATCTGGAGGAGACTCCACATCCTGAGCCTTCTTTGGTTTTTGAGCCGTCTGTGTATATGCGTATAGCATTTGCAGCATCTGTTTTATTTTGTAGGGTTGAACATAAACTTGGGTACAATTGCATCATTGCAACCTCTTTGACGTACAAGTCCAGAGGGGTCAGACCAGTAATCAATTCCATTGCCACGGTTGATGTTGTTCTCATGGCGCCTGTGATGTTTAAAGAAGCCATTCGCTGTATTTGATATAATTTTTGGATGGCCGTTGCTTGTAGAACCTTCGGTCTCCATGTAATGGCTTCATACGTTAACATAGGTCTTATGATTGCAGTGTAGATCCAAATGACCACGCGGGGTGAAAGACCCCATGTGCGTGCCACTGTCCTCCCTTCTTGCTCATATGCTCTTTTTGCCCTGCTTTGTAGGCGAGAGTTCCTGTCGAGGTTAATACCAAGGTTTTATTGATTGAGGCTGCAACATAGAGACTTCAGGTCAAACCCGACGAGGTGGCGACCTTTGTTATTATTTAAAGTTCTCTTTGTGGTACATTGACTGGTCTATAACCTATCTACATTTCGCGAATCAAGTATATAGTTGGTTCGAACTTGTTGATCATGCGGTTTGGTGTTCCACTAACCTGCTATTCAACTGCGGTGTATGTAAAATAATCTGGGCTATCAAAAGATATGTTTTGGATTAGGTATCGATACATATATACTACCGCTATGGCAGTAAAGATTAAATTTGTGAAACTTGAATTTTGTTATAGTCAAGATAAATAGAGTGAATCTCCCTTTTTATTTCCTACATGAGTTTTTTTTTTATAATTTCAAGGTTGTATTGAAAACTATAAAAAAATTTGGTAGCTTCTCATAATAAGGAAATCGATAAACTGTGTTAAAAATTTCAAGAATTTTAATGCTTAAAATTGCTAGCTATAGCGAAATGTGGTTTGCCATCTTGTTGAAACCATATTCTACTGGCTAATTTGTCGCATTTCTGAAATATTAAGGGTGGGTCCTTTTCAAATGAACACAGTGTATATGCCAAACACTTTCCCACGGAACCCAAATATTGATTGAGTACACATTATAACTTTTGTGAAGTATCAGTGGAAAAAATAATATAAATATATGAATTTTTTGTTCCAGGTAAGGAAAAACATTACCATCATTATGATATATATATTGGAGGTGCTGCAAATGGTAAGAAATATTTTAATAGTGGAGAAATGTAACAAATGGTCAGTGTTTGAAGTACATTAATGATGTTGAGGTATATTGTGCAAGATATATCAAAAATACTCGAATAATAATACTTCATAACTAGATTTTTGATTTTTTTCACTTTTTTGCTGCTCCTGAGAACGGTAATGTTTTTATGTAAAAGTTACTTAATCGATATCAGCAGCTTGATAAACCATTGCACCGATTCATTTTTCTTTAATACGCATATTTTTGGTATTTTCCACTTATGCTTTCTTTGTAAACAGGGCTTGATAATATTAAAATGTAGCAGGATATTTTTTCAATACCCTTGCGATTCTTTTTGTGCCAAAATGTCCGCCCGATACATTCAAGAAATGATTATAAATGTAAAAAGCTGTATTTCTAAGAAAAGGTGCAAGACATAAAAATGGATATATTTCCAAAATATTTTGATTTTATTTTGAAAAATTATATAAAATCTTCAATCAAGAAGTTTTTATAGATAATAATGTTTTTCTTTGTATTTGAAATCGATCTCAGTACCTAGAAACTTCATGAAACATTAGATAAATATTAATTAAAAAAATATATTTGAAAAGGAATTTTTTTTTTCGGGTCGAGATGGGAAACTCATGTTCGAATGGGTCCAGGACCCAAACAGTGTTGGACTCATCCCCAACCAAACCCACCTCAAACTCGCCGTTACCCCCGCATCGGCGGCGGTCCCTCGCACACTCTCCGCCCACACCGTCGTCTTCTCCCTACTATCACTCCTACCATATCGAGTCCTTCTCTCCCCCCAATCTTGCTCGCCACAACTCCACTCACCTCCATCCATTCCTCCTCCCCCCTCAACATTATCTCTACCATGTTCTCGCAGTACACTGCCTCCCCTAGTTTCCTCTCCAACTTCTTCAGCACCTCCTCGTTCCTCCAGCAACTAAATACATCCTCCACTTCACACCTCTCGCACACTCCAGACTCTTTTTTCCCAATCTTGTGGAGGTACTCAACTCTCGAACCATCTCCAGTGGACACCTGTGTCAAGAAGTAGTTCACCTCCCCGAATTTTCGGTCCATACAATCTCTTCTATTCCTAATCGCTTCTTTTAACGCGCCCTCATACTCCTCCCACCTTCTCTCCATTTACTCCTCCATCCATTCCCGTACTTCCTCTCTGGTCGCACCCCTCCATCGTTTGTTCCTGGCTCTAGCCATCACGTCCAATGGGTTGGACCTTGCCAGCACCGCTGCTGCCAGTCCACCCACAGTCCTGTACTCTCGCACCACCCTCAGCAGTATCCCTCTCTGCACCCGCAGGAGTGGCCTAATCCTCGCATTCACCCCACACATCCGCACCGCACATCATACTCTGCTCTACCTTCCTACCGATTGCCCTTTCCTTCCACTCTCCCGGCCCTTTCACATTATACATAAATCTCCTCAGCCATGCTGCCCTCACTTTCCCCTTATCTGCCGCCTTTAACATGTGAGTTTTGAAGGCTAATTGACTATCCAACCACACCCCTAGGTATTTCATAGACTCCACCATACGAAGTCTCCTTCCCTTCTCCATCACCCCCACTTCGCTCGTCTTGCTCCGTCTCTTCACTAGCCACCCCACCTTCTTATCTTCCTCCACTTCCAGTCCGCACTGCTCTATCTTCTCCACAATCTTCCTACACATTCTCTCCGCCTTTCTTTCTATCTCCGCCTCTCCATTTGCCGTACATACCAGACACACATCGTCCGCATACACCGTAATCTCACATCCCTCTTCACATACTATCCCATATACCTCATCAAACACACACTTCCAGTGCGGGGTCCAAGAACCGAGCCCTGGGGCACTCCAGCCTCCGTCCCATAGAGTCTACAATCACACGCCCCGTCAGGTAGTCCTCCACCAGGTTAACCAATCCCTGCCCCACTCCAAGCCTCAGCAACACGCTCAACACTGCCCGGAAAAGGAATCTGAAGAGATAAACAGTTCAATTTACAAATATTCACAATGAAAATATATTTTTAAACCTCTGTAAGGTTCGGTAATAAAGAGGTGATAAGTAGAATACAAGTTGTCTACTTAGACTTCAGTCAGCCTAACTGACCTCAGTCTTAGAGTTCAAGTTATAATTTCATTCCTAAAAGATCTAGTTATCTGTCGTCCTAATCAAAACTATATATTTATGCTTACTCAGATATCTATCTAATATTATAAAAGTGTTAATTAAGCTATTTCGTGAATGTTCTACTAAATGATACGAGGGGCACTACACATCGTTGATAAACAAACGAATTGAAAAACGGATAGTTAAAATCAGGAAGCAGCAGATTCGTCCAGTATTTGTCAATAAACTTCGACGTTTATGGTATAGACTAAGAGGTGGTGGTCGCGGAGGTACTACGATAGTACCTCGGGCTGAAATGTTAAGAAGTGGTTAGGGGGACCAACAAGAAGTGCCATCTTCAAAAATTTTGCACAAACCCCTTGCATAAGACACGTCAGGCGACTCAAAAATGTTTTTACTTCCGGTTAATCGTCAGAAGTATAGGTCCCAGCTATTGAGGTGTCGGACCCTCTTAAAGTAATTTTCAATGGGATTTGATTCTTCTACGTAAATGATAAGCAAGAAGATATTTCAGGAGAATTTTGGAGAAATATTTTTCTCTGACGATTCAAATGTATTCTTAAAATTGTCTCTAAGATAATTTGTATAAACGTCTGACAAAGTTCACGAAAATACATATTCAAAAAAAGTAATTACTGGGGTGGATTTCGCAGAGATATTTTTATATTTTCGTCTGACCATTTCATTGGAAAGTCAGAAGGAGGTAAAAAAAATTTGATCGTCTGACACCTTTTGGCAGCAGCTTAAGAGTCTTATCTGACCTTCAAAAAAGTAACGTGTCAATTTTCAGCTGGAGGTATGATGCAGATGGCACTTGCTAATGGTCTCCTCAACCACTTCCAGCTTAAGGTACTATCATACCACCTTCATGGCTGCCAACTCTCCGTCCAGTAGCTCTATAGTTGAGTTGTCTATTTGCTTGATAGGTATAAGTTTCTTTGGACTTAGAACAAAGCCGAGAGTATTATAAATGATATGTGCAATTAAATTATCAACAATAAATTTAAATGATAAAAATAGCCTGGAAACTTTCAACATGTCATTTCCATCATCTTCATTAGAATATTTATTGACTACTAAATACAGAAATCGTAGAAATATATTTTTTAATACTGCACCTGAATCGTACTTAACACCCATATAATTAAGTTTCATTGATATTGATCGGTATCAATGGATAATGTTCGCAAATTCTTTTTAAAGTGATGAAATTAACATTGAAAGCGAGAAAAAGTCCTTAAAATGTTATTGACATTGAAATATGCATAAGCAAGTAACTTTCACGGATTTGTAGCTACCGTGATGGACGTTAATGAAGTTTTCATCAGCATCTCGCGTCTAGGATTCTGTTAAAATATCATGAATAATAAATATCTATAATTTAATCTGGTTTGATAAATACACACTTTTTTCTACAACTGCTATGAAAAGTGACGTATTTCTCATACCTTACTTGATTTCAAAACCAAATATTGCTCATACTGTGAGAAATATTATTTCCCACGGCACTTTGCCCGCGCAACATATATTTATATGGAGAATCAAATAAAATGGACAAAAACTTATTATTTAACAGTATAGAGATGGGATATTTTAGTGTTATTTTTGTTTTACTAACCATAAAAATAAATAAAGTTACTATAGATAATTGTCTAAGACTTTGAAACAAATTTGAAAAATGGTCTAACATTTTCAAAAATTGTCAATTGTCAAAAATTTTAATTTTGTTTTGGAAAAATGATCAAAAATTTTCAAAAATGGTCAATAATTGTCAAAAACTATCAAAGATGGTCAAAAACTGTAAAAAATGGACAATTATTGTCAAAATTGGTCAATAATTGTTAAAATTTTTAAAAATGGTCGATAATTGTCAAAAACTATCAAAATGGTCAATAATTTTGAAACAAAGTTGATAATTGTCAAAATTTGTTAAAGTTTTTGAAATATGGTCAAAAATGTTCAATAATTGTCAAAAATGGTCAAAAATTTGGAAAAATGGTCCATAATTGTCAATTATTTTTGAAAACTGTCAAAAATGGACGATTATTGTCAAAATTGGCCAATAATTGTTAAAATTTTTAAAAATGGTCGATAATTGTCAAAAACTATCAAAAATGGTCAATAATTTTGAAAAATGGTCAATAATTGTCAAAAATGGTCGATAATTTTCAAAAACTTGAAAAAAAATTGAAAAATGGTCAACATTTTCAAAAATGGTCAATTATCAAAAATTTGAAAAAATTTGAAAAATGGACAAAAATTATCGAAAATGGTCAATAATTGTCAAAAACTATCAAAAATTGTCAAAAACTGTCAAAAATGGAAAATTATTGTCAAAATAAAATTTTGAAAAATGGTCGATAATTGTCAAAAACTATCAAAAATAGTCAATAATTTTGAAGAATGGTCAAAAATTTCGAAAAATTGTCAAAAACTATCAAAAATGATCAAAAATTGTCAAAAATGGACAATTATTGTTAAAAATTTTCAACATTTTGAAAAATAGTTGATAATTGTCAAAAATTGTTAAAGTTTTTGAAATATGGTCAATAATTGTCAAAAATGGTCGAAAATTTGAAAAAATGGTCCATAATTGTCAATAATTATCAAAAATAGTCAATAATTGTTAATTATTTTTAAAAACTATAAAAAATTGGTCAATACTTGTCAAAAATTGTTAAAATTTTGAAAAATGGTCGATAATTGTCAAAAACTATCAAAAACGGTCGATAATTTTGAAGAATAGTCAAAAATTTTGAAAAATTGTCAAAAATGGCCAATAATTGTCAAAAACTATCAAAAATGGTCAAAAATTGTCAAAAACTGTCAAAAATGGACGATTATTGTCAAAATTGGCAAATAATTCTCAAAAATTGTTAAAACTTTTAGAAATGGTCGATAATTGTCAAAAACTATCAAAAATGGTCAATAATTTTGAAAAATGGCCAATAATTGTCAAAAATGGTCGATAATTGTCAAAAACTTGAAAAAAATTTAAAAATGGTCAACATTTTCAAAAATGGTCAATTGTCTTTTAAAAAATTTTGAAAAATGGACAAAAATTATCGAAAATGGTCAATAATTGTCAAAAACTATCAAAAATTGTCAAAAACTGTCAAAAATGGAAAATTATTGTCAAAATAAAATTTTGAAAAATGGTCGATAATTGTCAAAAACTATCAAAAATGGTCAAAAATTGTCAAAAATAGTCAATAATTGTTAATTATTTTTAAAAACTATAAAAAATTGGTCAATACTTGTCAAAAATTGTTAAAATTTTGAAAAATGGTCGATAATTGTCAAAAACTATCAAAAACGGTCGATGATTTTGAAGAATAGTCAAAAATTTTGAAAAATTGTCAAAAATGGCCAATAATTGTCAAAAACTATCAAAAATGGTCAAAAATTGTCAGAAACTGTCAAAAATGGACAATTATTGTTAAAAATTGTCAAAATTTTGAAAAATAGCTGATAATTGTCAAAAGTTGTTAAAGTTTTTGAAAAATTGTTGTCAAAATTGGCCAATAATTGTTAAAATTTTTAAAAATGGTCGATAATTGTCAAAAACTATCAAAAATGGTCAATAATTTTGAAAAATGGTCAATAATTGTCAAAAATGGTCGATAATTTTCAAAAACTTGAAAAAAAATTGAAAAATGGTCAACATTTTCAAAAATGGTCAATTATCAAAAATTTGAAAAAATTTGAAAAATGGACAAAAATTATCGAAAATGGTCAATAATTGTCAAAAACTATCAAAAATTGTCAAAAACTGTCAAAAATGGAAAATTATTGTCAAAATAAAATTTTGAAAAATGGTCGATAATTGTCAAAAACTATCAAAAATAGTCAATAATTTTGAAGAATGGTCAAAAATTTCGAAAAATTGTCAAAAACTATCAAAAATGATCAAAAATTGTCAAAAATGGACAATTATTGTTAAAAATTTTCAACATTTTGAAAAATAGTTGATAATTGTCAAAAATTGTTAAAGTTTTTGAAATATGGTCATTAATTGTCAAAAATGGTCGAAAATTTGAAAAAATGGTCCATAATTGTCAATAATTATCAAAAATAGTCAATAATTGTTAATTATTTTTAAAAACTATAAAAAATTGGTCAATACTTGTCAAAAATTGTTAAAATTTTGAAAAATGGTCGATAATTGTCAAAAACTATCAAAAATGGTCGATAATTTTGAAGAATAGTCAAAAATTTTGAAAAATTGTCAAAAATGGCCAATAATTGTCAAAAACTATCAAAAATGGTCAAAAATTGTCAAAAACTGTCAAAAATGGACGATTATTGTCAAAATTGGCAAATAATTCTCAAAAATTGTTAAAACTTTTAGAAATGGTCGATAATTGTCAAAAACTATCAAAAATGGTCAATAATTTTGAAAAATGGCCAATAATTGTCAAAAATGGTCGATAATTGTCAAAAACTTGAAAAAAATTTAAAAATGGTCAACATTTTCAAAAATGGTCAATTGTCTTTTAAAAAATTTTGAAAAATGGACAAAAATTATCGAAAATGGTCAATAATTGTCAAAAACTATCAAAAATTGTCAAAAACTGTCAAAAATGGAAAATTATTGTCAAAATAAAATTTTGAAAAATGGTCGATAATTGTCAAAAACTATCAAAAATGGTCAAAAATTGTCAAAAATGGACAATTATTGTTAAAAATTTTCAACATTTTGAAAAATAGTTGATAATTGTCAAAAATTGTTAAAGTTTTTGAAATATGGTCAATAATTGTCAAAAATGGTCGAAAATTTGAAAAAATGGTCCATAATTGTCAATAATTATCAAAAATAGTCAATAATTGTTAATTATTTTTAAAAACTATAAAAAATTGGTCAATACTTGTCAAAAATTGTTAAAATTTTGAAAAATGGTCGATAATTGTCAAAAACTATCAAAAATGGTCGATAATTTTGAAGAATAGTCAAAAATTTTGAAAAATTGTCAAAAATGGCCAATAATTGTCAAAAACTATCAAAAATGGTCAAAAATTGTCAAAAACTGTCAAAAATGGACAATTATTGTTAAAAATTGTCAAAATTTTGAAAAATAGTTGATAATTGTCAAAAACTATCAGAATAGGTCAATAATTTTGAAGAATGGTCAAAAATTTTGAAAAATTTTGGAAAATTGTCAAAAACTATCAAAAATGATCAAAAATTGTCAAAAATGGAAAATTATTGTTAAAAATTTTCAACATTTTGAAAAATAGTTGATAATTGTCAAAAATTGTTAAAGTTTTTGAAATATGGTCAATAATTGAAAAAATGGTCGAAAATTTGAAAAAATGGTCCATAATTGTCAATAATTATCAAAAATAGTCAATAATTGTTAATTATTTTTAAAAACTATAAAAAATTGGTCAATACTTGTCAAAAATTGTTAAAATTTTGAAAAATGGTCGATAATTGTCAAAAACTATCAAAAACGGTCGATGATTTTGAAGAATAGTCAAAAATTTTGAAAAATTGTCAAAAATGGCCAATAATTGTCAAAAACTATCAAAAATGGTCAAAAATTATCAGAAACTGTCAAAAATGGACAATTATTGTTAAAAATTGTCAAAATTTTGAAAAATAGCTGATAATTGTCAAAAGTTGTTAAAGTTTTTGAAAAATTGTCAAAAATTTTGAAATATGTTCAAAAATGGTCAAAAATTGTCAAAAATGTCCCAAAATTTGGAAAAATGGTCCATAATTGTCAATAATTATCAAAATGGTCAATAATTTTGACAAATGGTATAATATAAAAATCGATTGTGTAACATCCCTAGTCAGAAAATCTTTTTAAGGTTAATCATGATGAATAGCGAAAATGACGATTATTCTAGTACTCCTATTATAACCGAAGATAATATAAAAAACTGTTTTAATTATTAAAAGGGCGACTATAGAAATATTTATGTGTGTTTTTCGAGCGTAAAGTAAAATTGCCGCTTTCGAAAGATCGCCATTCTTTCTCAAGCGGCAATCTGTTACTTTACACTCCAAATACACAAATAACTATTATACGAGGCTAGTAGGTAAGCCAGTGACTTTTTAAATTTTCGAGCAGAAACTTCAAATGCACCACTACTGTAAAATTTTGAGCAAGCTACGTCATTGACAGCCATTTAGAATGAAGTTCGTAATTAAGCATTATTTTTTGAGTAAAAAAATGTGACAAGAGACGCGCGTGTATAGGTTGATGCTATTTTTGCTGAAAAACTCAATTGTAATAATTGTGTGTGGGAATCGAGGATGGATGAGCTTGTGAATTCAATGTCAATAGGGAATTTGGAGCTGACAAAAATAAAAGTTACAAATCTCCGTGATCCAACTCTAATATTATGGTGAATTCACCAATTTTATTTGCTCTTGAATTGACAAAGTAATTACGAAAAATACATAAACAAACTTTTACAATTTAAGTGACCCTCTCCAATACTCGTTATCGATTGTTTTATTTTTCATCACCACAAAATTTTTGCGAGAGTACAAAAGAAAGAGAGTTACGAAAGATGGTCCTTTTTTCCAACTAGTTGCACAAATAATGAAAAAAGGGGGGAAATCACCCCTCCCTGTGGGCAACCCCTGGCCGCCATACCCCTTACCGTGACTCCATTCAGTGATGTAGTGGTTTGATACTATACTTTTGATCCAATAACGGATTGGTTTGCAGATTCCTCCGCGCTTCACCTTTCTCCATATGGAGTCTGGAAGGGCGATATTAAACGCTACTTCTATATCTAGGAAGGCCGCCGCCTTTGTTGCCAAGGGGAGGGCTGATTTTCCCCACTAGATTGTTTACCGCCAAATCTGTAGATTTGTCCGTTTGATGAGCATACTGGGAGGGGTTTAGCGGATGCTCTCGTAACCTCCCTTCCCTAATATGCTTGTCTAAATTTTTTTTAAACATTTCATAAAGAACGAGGTCAGGCTGATCGGACGATAGGATTTGGGAAGTGAATTGTTCACTTTCCCAGTTTTCCGTATAAATACAACCCTCGCCACTGTCCATTCTAGAGGGATCTACCCCAACGCCAGACTAGCTCTCAATAACTTGATCAAATGGGGTAACAGCTCTCCACTGCCCTGTTGTAGCAGAGCAGGAAAAATACCATCCTCCCCAGGTAATTTGTTCGGTGAGAATTCGTTCACTGCCCTTACAATTGCCGATGGAGTGACTATGTCTGTTGCCAATTTCCAATCTTCCTTTTTGGGTCGTTCTGTCGATCCCGTTGGAGGAGGGATGGATGACTGGTCCTACAGAAAACAACTACCGGGAAAGTGAGTCTGAAGCAGTAGCTCCAGGATCTGCCTTGCAGAGGTCGTATAGGTGCCGTCTCGGTATTTTATTGCTCCAACACTCTGTGCCGGATCTCTGGATAGAGCCTTGTGACATAAATTTCTCCAGGACTCTATCTTGGCTTTCCTAATCGCCTCATCGTACTCTGTTAAAGCCATACCATACATTGTTCCCATAAGCCTTTTTCTTTAGCTCGGCTGAAGAGTTTCCGAACTTCTACTCTTTTCTTTTCCAAGTCTCTGCTCCACCTCTCCTTCAGTGGGCAGTTTTGTTGAAAGGCCGATAGAATGGCGGTTTTTAATTGATTATTCGCCTCCTCTATCTCTGCTCTATTCTTAATAGTACCAATTATGTTTCCCAAGCCCTCCTGGAGGGTTGATCAATTACTGTTCCAGTTGGTGCATTTAGGGTTCCGAAATTGGACTATGGGTCTTGCCTCTGTGTATTCACGGGAATATACCTAATTATATTATGCTCTTTCGGCAACGAAAAATTCGGGATTCCAGCTTCATCAATAACGAAGTTACAGTGGGGTCAAAAATGTCCTGAATAGCTTCGAGTAAAGGATAGTACCACGGTGCGTTTTTTAATCGACTTTGCGTTTATGCTGTTTTCGCTTGATTTACAAATATGTGACAAATCACACCCAACCTTATTATTTAAAGCTCTGTAGACTATTAATCAATCGCCAGGAAGCCTTCTATCCATGAATGCCGAACATTCCCAGGGTCGCCCAGGGTGATCCTGTCAAGACTCTCTCCAATTTCCGGGAATATACTTCAGAGCTAAAGAGGCTATGAATATTCCAACCAGGGACTGAAGTAGGGCTGGTCTTATATCGTCAGGTCCTGGTGACTTGATAGGGGAAAAGCTCGAAATTACCCACCTTATCTTGTCCTCATCAATAACTGCACAAGCAAATTACCAGTCGTATTGTGAGGGTGTTGTTGGTACTTCCGTCCAGTTCGTCGTTCCAGAAAAGACAGAACCTGGGAAGTGAGTTTCCATAAGTATCTCAGCGCTCTATTGGAGGTTGGCGGCTTTGTCGCCATTTTCCCTCGTCAGGATGTTGTTACTCTTATGGTGGTCGTTTGAGAGTGCCTAGAAACTTGTGGAAATTCTTCGACTACCTCACAGTAGGCTCTCCAGGCTGTTCTTTTTTTTTGTTTGCAGACTTTTTTGAACTCTTTGAGGTTGGTTTCGTATACTCCCCAGTCCTCTTTGAGTTTTGTTCGTTTTGCCTGGTTAAATTTCTTTCTCGCTGTCTTTCTAAGGTGTTCCAGTTCAGGGCACCACCAAGTATTGGTTTTGCCATCTGTCTGGACCATCCTGATCGGACAGGATTCCTTATAGGCAATGTCTATTTTGTTTTGAATAGATACCGTGAACCTTTCCAGTTCCTCATTATTGCCAGGAGTCAGGAGCTCTGTTTCCCGCAGAGCACCTTGTTAGAGGCGATAGTAGAGAGCTACATAACTTGACCTAATGACAGATACTTTTTTCATCGGAAGTATAGTTCATCCTAGATATATAGTAGAACCAGGATTTCAAGTATCACCCCCCAAGATATACCTAGTATGAATATTGCTTGTTTTTGTGATTTAACATCAACTATGAAACTAAAAAGTTTTTCCCCACCAGCCACTGCTTTCTATATGTCTTAATTCATTTGTTTACTTTTAATTTGTGTCTATTAAAAATATCAACTCGTATTTTTAATCAAACTACTTTAACTTACCTGACGCGCGAGTAACATCATTTTAATCCGAAATGATACGTTTAGATGAAACTTTTATGTAAATTTCCCATCGTCGATATCTTGATTATTCACCTGTTAAATTATCGTCGTCTTAAGGAGCCTGATTACATTTAAAATAAAATGTCACTTGCAATCTCGTCTCGTTATGTTGAAGTCGAATGCTCATAATGATTATATGCTTTCATTTAATATTTGTTCAGTCTCATGTTTATCTTTTCACTTGTAGTCACAGTCGGAGAAGAAAAAAAATCGATAATTAACTGCGTCTGGCTTATATTAATAGTGGATGGTTCTTACAATCGTTCTAATATTTTATAAATATTCAATTGGATCATGACACCCAAATATCCTTAAAAGAAAGAAGATATTGAAAAATGTTCAGTTTCTCCCAACTTTAAATTGATTATCCTGTAATTTGTCTCCATATTTCTTTTGAAACTTCTGCACACTCCACTGGTTCCAGCAAGCTACCATTACTGCTCTACATGCTGTAGATAAAAACCAAGAAAACTCTGTCAAAAAGAAAACAACCGAATTGGGCCTAAAATACAGACTGATTGGAAGAAACTCCAAGCTTTCAATCTACAAGTTATTGATTTATAATCAGATTTTAAAACCGGTTAAAACCGGTGTGTCTTTATGGTATCCAGCTTTGGGGCTGTGCTAGCGATTCCAATATCAAGTGCATCCGAACATTCCAAAACAAAGTGTTACGAAACATAATGAATGCACCCTGGTATGTTCGAAACCCTGATTTCACAAAGATCTTCGAATACCAACCGCCAAGGAAGAGATTAAAAGGTTAGCCGGCAAGCATGAAGCCAGGCTCCATCAATATGTGAGTGAAGAAGCTCTTCAGCTGCTGGATCAAGCTAAACCAAGCCAATCGATCTAGTGTACTGTGTTTTGTGTAAAGCAGAGTACAGTGAATGAGTGTAGTGTATACTATAGATTAGAAAAATCTGGAAGACATAATTGGATTGACTAGATGATAAGTACCTAGTTTGACGAATAGTTAGATGCAAATTAATGGTTAGTCTTATAAGACTAGTTTTAATTACAGGAAGATACCCCAAGGGGTATTTTTAAATAAAAAAACTCTACTGATTATCGGAAAATGACATAAAATTTTATCCTTAAAGGTGAATTGAATCAACTTTTACTAAGGACAGAAGATAACACGACTTCTGAGCCTTGTATTGCAATAGTATACGTAGATTCCAACAATCTAAGAACAATTAATTCAAACAACAACCTCCGATTTCTGCTTCTTCTTACTATGCCATCTCATTCCTAGCTATCCGGGCAAGATAGCATAGTCCTTAAAATAGAGTGAACTTTTAGTGAACTAATAGAAAATAAACCTCATGGGTTTAAAAAATTCTGAATTAAGAACAAATGTCTTAAGATTTTGGATTGAGATCTGCACATTCTGCGTGAGCCCATTTGCCACATATTTGGCACTTAAACCATAGCTGTTTTGATCGTGACCAGTGGTAAAGTTCATTGCAATATATGCAAGAAATATCTTCGTCTTCTTCTAGGTCCTCAATGTTTTCCATTTCGTCATCAGTTTTCAACTGTGTCAACAAAATTTTTTTTTTGATCTTGAAGATTGACGCACTGGCTGATGTGAGTTGTCTTCTGTGGCAACGATGTTCCTTTTGGCAGACCTGGCAGCTTTCGCCAAAGCTATGGCTTCCTTTTCAGCAACAGCAGCCTTAGTGGCATCTAACTCAGGTGTGCTGTTAATAAATCCAAATGATCCTTTTCTTCTTTTTGATCTCAAATCCATTTGAGACATTGATGGTGAGTAGAGGATTTCTGCAACTGAGATATCATGATTTTTAGAAGTGCTTGGATCCTCATGATTTTTTTGACTTTTAGAAGTGCTTGAATCATCACCAGCAGAAACGTCATTTTCAGCTTACGAGAGATGTGATAAATTTTTATTCTTAGGATCTTCTAAGGTTACAGTTATTTTGTCTCCAACTTGTCATCATTATTCATAGAATGGACATAATTTGGCTGTGGCTGCGTTATCGCATTGGTTGTAATTTCGGTCTGATTAGTGTCATCGATGGAAGGAGATGGTTACTGTCGATGGCAGGAACATCCGTTCTTCAAAAATATTGCAATTGAATGGAAAAATTCCTGTGGTAGAGAATCCACTTTGTGCAGTTTTTAAACTAGCTGCTTTGATGTATGCGTTGTTGAATAGCTGAGCCACCTGGTGATGAGTTATAACTTTGCCAGGATGGTTTCTTAGCCAGTTCGATAACTCCTGATTATAATAAGTCGTTAAAAGACTATAAAAACTAACGTCTAAAGATTGTCTTCTGTGGGTACAATGAAGGGGAAGGCAGAATATAATAACACCATTTTGCCTTGCATACTCCAAAACATATACATTTTTACGACTCGCATGTCCGTCCAATATTGACAAAACCTTCTTTTCTTTGGAAGGTTTAACGCATTTGACAAAATGTTTCATCCATTTTAAAAAAAATTTTAAAAGAAATTCCAAGTAACAAGTCACAAACTTATTGTTGTTTCCGAAAAATGTGCTATTTTCCGCCATAAAAGTAAAACTGATTGATTCAAGGCACAACTCCTTCCTCGGACTTTCAAACCTTAGGGTCTTTAGTTCCTTCAACCCTCATCGCAGAGAAAACCCAATGAGGTCAACCTTTTTCTTCATGTAACTGACGCATGCCGTTAAAGTAATGAGACAGAACGTACAGTAATACGCTCTCCTAAAGTGCAAATAAAATTTATCTTCTCACTTCTTTTAAGTTTATTAGGTTTCGTCAATTTGGAAGAAAAAACTGCAGAGTCTACTGCATCGGGAAACATTCACTTTTGAAGAGTGAAATAATTGTTTGCAAAAGAAATTGCCTTAATTTCTTGAAAGTTCTCCAAGACTACAATGAACAGTATCTGTTTTGAAACAATTGTAATTATGAATGATTGGACAGTTAGCGAAGTTTGTATGAGAGAGAGCTTTGACGTTATTTTATGTTCAAACGCCGTTATGAAAACAATTCACGTCAAAAATTCTAAAAAAATTATCGCACCAATATGTTCGCTACGTATTTCCATGAATGACTCTAAACACTAAAAGATAGGTTTATCCTAGACATGATAGGAACGACAAATTTTACACGGGGTCTGTATCTGTCGAGTGGGGAGGGTGAGGTCCACAGAACTTAGGCCTCATGTGACCCATTGTAAGTCCTCTCAAGGAGTTGTCCTTCTAGGTCATCGTCCATCCTATCCTTTCCAGGCAGGTGGCCAGGTCACTAGGAGACATCTCCTTTATATAGGCCAAGACTCATCGAACACACACTCTCTCATTGACGATAACTTCGGGCACTCGTATAAAACATGCCTGACAGTTTCGTCTTCCTGTTCACACATCAGGCATAGAGTTGTGTCCACTAGCCCCATTGTATAGAGGTGTTTCCTTAGCTGTCGGAAATCCTACTGTTAAACGTAGGTTTTTCCTGGTCATCGCCAAATATTTCTTCCCGGGGTCGTCCAGGGTGATTTTGGCAAAACTGCATCTCTTGATTTCATCCCATCTCTTAAGGATTGAGCATGTGTGTAACGTTTAGCTAGTTCCGCAATTACCGAAGTCGTCAGGCCGTAGGTGTCGCTGGGTCCTAGAAGTCTTAGTCAAGCCGCTTCCCTGGCTAAGGAATCGGCAAAGCGGTTACCTTTACTCCTGTCGTGCCCTTTAACCCAACTCAGGATAATATTGTTATCTACCGAAGCGTTAGCTAAATCTTGGTGGTACTCTAATACTAGCCCCGATGTAACACGTTGTCTATTCAAGGCTAATGAGGCTTGTCTGTTGTTAGTGCAGATTGTTATGTTTTTGCCAGAAATTCCTTTTGTGGTAATTGAGATAC
Source organism: Lochmaea crataegi (assembly GCA_947563755.1). Taxonomy (NCBI): domain Eukaryota; kingdom Metazoa; phylum Arthropoda; class Insecta; order Coleoptera; family Chrysomelidae; genus Lochmaea; species Lochmaea crataegi. Next base: position 2,993,173 of record OX387424.1, read on the forward strand.
CAGCCAGTTCTGTTTAAACCACGCTGGTATATTTTCCCATTCCCCAGTTCATTCTTACACTTAGTGATCTAGAGTAGACTCCAGATTCTGAGCCTTCTTCGATTTTTGAGCCGTCTGTGTATATGGGTATTGCATTTGCAGCATCTGACACCGTATTCTGTTCAAATAAGTATTTTGTAGGGTTTGCTAAACACAAATTCGGGTTCAATTGCATCACTGAACGCCTGCAGCAGAGGTAGTGCATACAAAACATACCCACTTAGAAGTGTAAGCTAAATATAAACTGATGATTCCATGTTTCTACGGTGAGAGGCGCTGAAGATATTGACAAATGAAACTTGATAGGTGGCGAATGGTCAAAGAAAGCAGCGCCATCTGTTAAATGGTTCATATACTAATAATACGAGAGATTTTCTTATATAGATTTTATATATTAATAGATTTGGATTGTGAAAGCTCAAGTAAAGGCAGTTTTTAAATTCATCAACCTTGAAGGTTTACTAAAGTACCATTGCTCTCATCTTCTCCACAATTAGCTTCAGGTAAGAGAGCCGACATAAAATTGTTTATCACCAATGATTTGAAGGAAGCAATAAAATGAGAAGCACTGGGCATGTTTTCCCTTCCTGAATAATTTCGGTTACACACACAAAAATTTTTAATTGCATATTGCTGAAATACCCTCTGTTGCCTAAATATAATTTTCAATTTTTGCTATAGCTATCTTAATTGGATTTTCTAAATATGCAAAATCAGTGAAATATTCTTTTTTGTTGACCATATGGTCAGTGCACCCACTGTCAATAATAAAATACAAATCATTATTACCTTCTACATTTCCACTCACTTGTGTCATAAAACTAACACTTTCTTCATTTTGCTGTTCTGCATTGTGCTCATTCAACAAAGCACTGCCATTATCAAGTCTTCCTGTTACTTCTCTTTTCCTGCATCTATTAAAACTGTTCTTTCCTCTTCTAGTCTGATTTCCATATTGGGCTTCATTTCTTTGATTGTCACTTCTTTCTTTATTAGTAGAGCTTTCATTGTTTCTACTGAAACTTTGGTTATGTAAATAACTACCTCTATGTCCCCTGTATGCTCTGCATTCTCGTTTAAAGTGACCTGGTTTTCCGCAATTGTAACAACCAGATAAAAACGCTGTATTTTCATATCCATTTGACTCAGTTCTTTTTCCCATACTTTGTCTCTTTTCTGCCTCAATTTTTAATTTAGTTTTTACTTGTTCATAACTAAGTTTTCAATTATTGTTACTACCGTCTCATAGGATTTTGGGAGTGCTAACAGAAGGTTGCATATTATGTCTTCTTCTTCCAGTTTGAGTCCACTTGCTTTCAATTGCCTTATTATTTCCTCAAATTTAACCAAAAACTGATCTATTGACTGACCTTCCTGCATTCTTATTTGCATCAACTTTTTCTTCGAAAACAATTGCCCTTGTACTCCTTTCTTCTCAAACATTTCTTCTAACGTTTGCCACATTTTAAAAGCATTAACTTTGTCCCTTAGGTTTTCTAACTGTGAATCTTCTACACATTGTGTAATTATACTTTGTGCTTTAGCATCCTTTTTCAGTATCTTTTCTTTAGCGTCTACTTCTAGCCCTTGTGTAACTATTTCTGTTTTAATCACGTCTAATACTCTGTGTTCATCCAATATTCTCTCAATTCTAAATTTCCAATTGTAATAATTACGACCATTTAGCGGTTTCACATTTATTCTTGAATTTGTACCGGCCATCATCGTAGTTCACTTGAAATCTTCAACAATACTACTTTGACTTACTTATTGGTTTCTTTCTATAGACCGGGCCCATAACCTGAAGGATTTTGTGGATCGGATTCGTTTAATAAATACAGTTTTACTTATTTAATATATATAATGTTACATGAGAAGACGATGGAGTACATTTCGAGTTACCTGTATTAACCACCATGCTCGACTATCTATCTTATGTCAATCATATGACACTTGGCAGCCGGAATCACTTAGGCAAGTTTTGGCGACTACCAATTAAGTCTTTAGCGATATATCAACAAAAACAAGCATGGATTTTGTTCATCAAACTGAATAAATAATAAAAATAGCACTTAACTTGGTTGGAATATTATACTTTGTTAAAAATAAAACCATAAACAACAAACGCAAAAAAAGTGATACAGTTAGATTTAAGTAATGATTATTTTCATATAAATAAACACAAAACTGACAATTGTCGTTGTCAGTTGTATCAAAAGAGCTGTGTGAAACGGGCTGCAATCTGACCAATCACTAGGCAGCAGAAATGCCAACTTAAATTCAAATCGCTCTTCTTAGTTTAAAAACAAGGTATAGCAACAGTTTTTCGTTGTTTTGGGATTAGGAAAACGATAGAAGCTGCCGTTTTTTATTTCGCAGCCTTCAACACAATACTTTTTCTTGGCTGGTCTAGCACTACAAATTTTACTGTTTAAAATAAAGCGACTCAAAAATCAAACACAAACAACACTGTAGAACAACACACAATGACGAATGACGAAAAAATGAAAGATGGAAACTCAAGCCAAGCGACACGACTTAATGACAAATGACAAGTATGACGTTGAAACCAGATGCCTCGCCGACTGTCCCATGCAGCGCCTCTCACCGTAGTTCGCTAAACCAAAAACATGGAACTGTCAATGCATATTTAACACTTCCAAGGGGGATGACGTGACGTGGACTCGCCTTATTAGAGGGAAAATATTCGATTTCAATAACTGTTATATTTTTTGTATTTTTCTCTAGAAAACTTCTCTTAATAATAATGGCATTTTTATTAAAACAAACATTTAATAAAACATACTATGTATACACTTTTCATACCTATGTTTCGACTTATGAGATATTTTTATTATAATTGCTATCCCTTTTTTGACTAGCCTTCCTTTTTTCGTAATTCCCACTACCTCTGGCAGTTAACATGGAGACTAAGAACGCGTATTTCATAAAATCTTCAGTTACTGGTTTTGCTTTGACCTTCGGTGTGCAGCATAAGAAATTTATAATTTCTGCAATGTCATAATATGCATTATATAAGAACTATGGGGAATTTTGCGTTGGCAGTACTGCGGAAAATAAAAATAATCGAGTCCGGTACTCCCGATATACATTAAATAGGTATCGGTGGCTGGAACTCATTAATGTCGTTATAAATTACCACAAATAACTATTATTACAAGCAAATTGTATTTTAAGTAGTATTAGAGTTTTATTGTAAATTATGACTTACGATATACAACGGGTTCGAGTATCGGCGGGTTAATGAATAACCTGTAGACCAAACAAGTTGAACAAAAATTGGAATTTCATTGAGTTTATACACTTTTTAATGAGCCTTGCATGCTCTAACATAAAGTGTGGCTCACCTATTATGTCCTATCGCACAAAATTTCAAGTTTTAGTATTTTTTTTACAGCGTGCTCATTTATTATTTATGGGTGTCTTAAAAATTCAAATTCAATTAACGATTGAACTATCGAAGATAGAGTTTTACCAACTCTTTAAAACATACAGGGTCTTGAGAGATACGGAAAAAGTTTTATTCAAAAGTTATAGACAGAGTTAAAATTCACATTTCGCATTTATTTTCTAATATACATTAAGTGATATGCGGTTGCAACATATGAAAACTTTTTTATGGAAAATCCTTTATTTTATATTGACTTTCAATTTCGCTTATTCCGCCCATTCCGGCAATTTAAGATTCTACTAGGTTCTACTGGGTACTTGTAAAGATACGGCCACTTTTCTGAATGAAACACTCTGTATATAAGAAGATGCTTTTTGAATCTGAATCTTGTCTCTTTAATATTAATTTTTTTATGTATCTCCCGAGAAAACAGAAGTATCCAGTTCCGAAGTTGATCAACCTGGATAGAGAAAAAATTTCATTGGAAGTAATAGTTCACTTCAGCTTTCTATTCACCTTTTATTATTTTAGGGTTTTATTTTCAGTTCTAATTGAAATCTGCTATACTCTGTCCATCCAAGCAACGGAGTGTTCCAAAACAGTATCATGCATAGTGCACGTGATTTCTTTATACAGAGACAGTTAATTCTGCCGGTCGATTACTGTTAAATCCGATTGGCCAGCGTAGGGAGGCTTATTTATTTCAGCCAATAGATGCAAAGGAACATGGTGATCATACTCGAATCACGCATCTATCGTTGTTTGGGTCGCTCTGTTTGTTCGATGGATATACTTAAATTTTTTTCATATCAAACTCTGCGATAATTTTGGTCAGGATCGCTGCAAACAAGTCAATGCCGACCTTATAGTCTTATAGTATTGTAACTGGTGATAAGACATGAGTTTATGAATTTGATACACAGAGGGCTCGAAAACAATAGAGGGGACTGGGATAGGAGTGTACGGTCCAGGAACCAAATACTCTGAAAGCTTGGGAAGGAAATTCATGCCATAGGAGTGTGTGCTCAGTTCAATATTTATGAAAGATATAATATGCAAAGGATTATAATCATGTTGAATAGTCAAACAGCCATTGAAGCACTGAGTTCTTGTGTAGTCAGTTCTAAAATGGTATGCTAGGCGAGCTAGACGAGAACAACATCGTTGGAAATGAGGGAAATGAGATAGCAAACGAACTAGTCAAGAGAAGTGCTGAAACATTTAAACCAGAGTATGACTCCACTAAGAACTTTGACAGGTGTCCTGACATCCGCCTGAATAGACCTCGAAGAACTCAAAGTAGTGGAACAAGAAAAATGTAGATTCTGTGGAATGGAAGACATACTTGCGGAGTGTACTTATAGCAATAAGGAATTCTAGAGCACAGCACCTAGGAGACTACTGGATAGAAGAGGGACACTTACCTAAGCAGAAGCCTGCGGGTGTGATTTTATCGGTGACGAAACTAATGCGGTTTTGATTATCACATAAATAGATTTGTTTTCAGATTGATAGATCTGTCACCAACCTATTAACACCAAATTATTTAGAAACTATTGTCCATAAATGTATGTACAATCACCCGAAAACGTAACAAGTTTTGAGATAATTAGTTAAGGGCAAGGAAAATGATTGAAGAAGGTATACTTTTTTCGGGCCGAGATGGAAAACTCATGTTCGAATGGGTCCAGGACCCAAACAGTGTTGGACTCATCCCCAAGGGGATGCCTACCAACCAAACCCACCTCAAACTCGCCGTTACCCCCGCCTCGGAATCACTACCCTAGCATACTTCGAGACGGGCGGCGGTCCCTCGCACACTCTCCGCTCACATCGCCGTCTTCTCCCTAACATCCACTCCTACCTCTCATGCCATATCGAGTCGTTCTCTTCCCCTGACCATGCTCTCTACTACGCCACTTACCTCCATCCATTCCTCCTCCCCCCTCAACATTATCTCCACCATATTCTCCCAATACACCGCCTCCCCTAGTTTCCTCTCCAACTTCTTCAGCACTTCCTCGTTCCGCCAGCATCTGAACACATGCCCCACATCATCCTCCACTCCACACCTCTCGCACACTCCAGTCTCTCTTTTTCCAATCTTGTGGAGGTACCCTACTCTCGACCCATGTCCAGTGAACACCTGTGTCAAGAAGTAGTACACCTCCCCGAATTTAAGATCCATCCAATCTCTCCTATTCCCAATCGCTCCTTTTAGCGCGCCCTCATACTCCTCCCACCTTCTCTCCATTTCCTCCTCCATCCTTTCTTGTACTTCCTCTCTGGTCGCACCCCTCCAGCGTTTATTCCTGGCTCTAGCCATCAAGTCCAATGGGTAGGTTCTTGCCAGCACCGCTGCTGCCAGTCCACCCACTGTCCTGTACCCCTGCACTACCCTTAGCAATATACCTCTCTGCACCCGCAGGAGTGGCCTAACCCTCGCATTCACTCCCGCTCTTTCACCCCACACCTCTGCACCGTACAGCAAACTCTGCTCTGCCTAGGAGAGCTCCTCGGAAGGATGTACAATGGGTCACATGTGGCCTAAGTGCTGTGCGCCTAAACTCACCCTCCCTACTCTACAGAACAGTGTAACAGGAGATCCTGTTTCTCTGCTCAAAAGAATTTGTTTTGCTTATATATTACTTATTTAAGTACCTCTCGAGCCATCTAACGGTGAGACCTAGGAACGCATTTAACTATAAAGTCGACGCACGTTAGATTCCTTACTTATGTTCTCATATCTTTTCTGAGAGGGCACTGTTGAAGATTTAAAACATCCGAAAATTGTCAGAAATTATGTGCGCAGAAAAGTTTGTTGAAAATAAGAAACCACTTTGGTGACAAGCCTGACCGGCGTTCTCTTGATTGTCTAAAAAGAAAGACAATTATAATGTGAGTTGTGTCGAAGGAAATTCTAAGTAAGTCAATACCTTCTTATAAATTAATACTGATTGTCGTGTATATATCTTGGAAATGTTATGGGATGACTCTGTCATTCTAAATTAATTGCTTTCGCCGACAGCACTTGTTGCTTGTAGAAGCTTCTAAAAATTCCTGTGTCTTTTTAGATTGCAACAACTCTACATTCTACATTCTATAATCAACCTGATTCGGGTTTACATCCTACAATCAACCTGATTCAGCTAGCAACTTGATTTGAAAATCAATTCAGTTCGATTCTCTACTTCCGACACTACGTTATACTTGCTTTTACAAGTATGGATCATATTATGTCCAGTACTTTATTGACATAAAATTCGTTTCTCTTCTCCATTGGAGAATACGAAAACCATTTATAGATGCATAAGCCGATATATATATTTCTAATATTTTTTGATTAATCATACCATGGTAGAACCTTTAGCATTGAACTAATTTCCCTAGGAACCTTATCAATTTGTATACTTAATGTACGACGGCCAAGGGCCATATTTCTTTGATTCATCATATTTTTGTAGAACCTTTAGCATTGAACTAATTTCCCTAGAAACCTTATTAATTTGTAAATTCAATGTACGACGGCCAAGGGCCATATTTGTAAAATAGTAGGGACCAAAGTCGACTTTAAGTAGGATATTCTTCATTAGATTGTTAAGTTACTTTCCCGACTTTTATTTCATGATCATCTAAGTACCTATAAAAAACCATATACTCTGTTTTTCGTCATTTGATCAGGGTAAATTATATTATTTCATTCTACAAATGACGTGGCGCTCAACTAAGTTATATGCCAGACAAATTTTTATTATCTAAAGTGTTATACAACATTTAGGCGAAAATTCACGACCCATTGTTTTACCTCGAGCTTAGTCGAAGGCATACCGTAAGTAACACTAGAATTATTATCTTTTTTATCACTATCTATATCTGGGTAAGTTACAACAGAACCACCGTATTGCCCTGATATGGCCACGGACGAATTGTTTTCTTTTTTCCAATCTCAAATTACCACTTCGAGGTCGATAAAAAAACAAAAAAGAATTCTCAGCGAGTACCCACTGAAGAAAAATGTTTTGATGATTGGATTATTTAATTATTTCGGAAGGGACTAATTTTAAAGAAACTTGTGTCTCGTTGACTAATTCACGATACACTTTTGAGTATAATTTTCTTGTTGTACCACTTTCTTTCACTTCAATTTTTGTAAAGCTGTACCATTTTGATTGTTCTTATTTCCATTTGAATGTCTATTTTAACCATTATGTGATGATTAGTTTTCTTCGTGTATCGTTTTACTCGTATGTATGTAGAAATAAACGCGTACTTAATAATAATTATTTGCAAATATATTGTTGAGATTAGGTCAATACATCAAGTATAAGTACGCAGCTGTAGAATTAACATGGGACAGAGTCGCACGTCATGTCCTGTTTCAATTCTAATTGACACCAACTCCTTAATGATAACTATCGAAAAACCGAACAGAGGGAGTACAAGACATGAAGACATCGTAAAACGTAAATTTGATTTAATTAGATGGGAATAACATTAAACTTACGGGGGCTAGTTAAATTATATTCAAGGCTATTAATTATTATTTTCTACAATAAACATTTAGGAATATACAGAGTGTCAGGCAATTTTAGAAAACATTTCCAAATCGGCTTTTCACTTTAATTTTCTATAATTGAATAGGCTCGTAAGCGGGAATACTCATGATCAAAGAACCCATGTAGCCATGTAGTTCAATGTCACCAGCAAAGATCAGCGCATTTGTGGAATTACCTCGCCCCAAAACAGTCGAGGATTTGAGACGTTTTATTGGTATGATAACTTATTATGCCCGCTTCATTCCCAACATTTCCACTATGACTGCTCCATTGCGTACACTACTGAAGAAAAAAGTGAAATTCAACTGGACCAGCCAATGTGAATATGTTTTTATCAAACTCAAGCAAGAAATCGCCAGTGAGCTCGTTCTTGTTCCATACAATCCAGAGCTACCAGTTCAGCTAGCCTGTGATGCCAGTCCCACATTATAGTCGATCAATTTCTTTCGCGTCAAGATCTTTGACCTCAATTGAACACAATTATTCACAATTTGACCGGGAAGCGTTAGCTATAGTAATCGCCATTGATCACTTCTATCAGTACCTTTTTACCGACCATTTAAATTGATCACTGATAATCGACCCCTTGAACGAAATTTCCATCAAAGAGCAAAACTTCCTCTCATGACATCAGCCAGACTGCAAAGATACGCTGCATTTCTTTCTGGATTCAACTACGAAATTGTTTACAAGAAAGGTACTAAAAATTCCAATGTCCACTGTCTCTCAAGAGTACCAACGAAGAAGTACATCAGTTGTGTGTATCATCTGTCTCTATATGATATCAACTCCTCTACTGCCCTATCAATCGTTGCGCTTAGAGACGAAAGATCCAGAACTTTCTGCAACGCTCTTCAATCTCCGCAACAACCGCATCGCTGACTCTGAATTTATCATCGATCATGGCATTATATTCAAAGGTTCAAGTTCATCATTAAAACATTCAATCCTTGAAGAGCTGCATCGTACCCATATGGGTACACCAAAATGAAACAATTGGCAAGACGCCTTGTCTACTGGAAGTCAATCGACCGAGAAATTGAGAAACTAGTCAAGGCCTACGAGTCATGCGCCACAATGAAAAACGGATCACCAAAAGCACCTCTACATCCTTGAAAAACACCGGAAGAAAACTGGCAACGGATCCACATCGACTACGCCGGACCGTTCCAAGGTCATCATTTTTTATTGGTGATCGACGCAAAATCAAACCTGTAAAAACAGCTCCAATATATTTCACAACCGTTGAAATAATGAAAAACATTTTCGCTCGATACGGATTTCCAGAAGTCCTCGTATCTGACAACGCATCAATTTTCAAGAGTGAAACTTTCACAGAGTCCTGCAAGGTAGCTGGGATTTTTTACAAGCAAATAGCACCGGGACATCCTTCTACAAACGGATTAGCAGAACGTAACGTTCAGACTCCAAAATACAAATTATGAGCCATGAAAGACGAACCACTTACCATTTACCAAAAAGAATTTTTTCGCAACAGGGCCACTCCTCTTGCCATTGGGAAGACATCTTCAGAAGGGTTCCTCCACAGGCAGATCCGCACACATTTGGACTCCCTGAAACCGACCAAAGTAGTGCAACCAGCAGTACCATCCAGAACAGCACGACATTTAAGTGTGGGAGACCGAGTGTTGGCACGCTACTGCGGAAACAACAAAAACTCGTGGAAACCGGGAACAGTCGTAAAGAAATTTGGTTAGCTGCACTACTCAGTAAAACTGGACGATTCAAGCGTCACATCGACCAATTGCTCAAGTCACGCGTCAACAAAAAGAAAATGGCATTTGCAGATGAAGTTCGCAGACCTCGCAGATAACTAACAAATTTTGGAAGGAGAAGGGGCGGAGTTTCTGACATTGGTTCTGAATCTAGCTGTCCAGATCAATACTTGATATTAATTGAAGTAAACTTATAGAAATGTTTTGTTGGTGGACTATTTAGATCGGACAATACATTAAATCCCTATGTTCCGTTTGTGTTTGAATGTATCTGTATATGAGACAGTTAGGTCTAGTAAACGGAGTGGCCCAAAAAATTAGGTTATGTATGACTCAAAAAATTTCCAACACCGCTTACCGGTAACGGTAACAATAATATTGAAATCATTATCAATAGGATAAGGAAAGTTAATTTTGAAAAGTTCAGTCTGCTAGTCTGCTGCTAATTCTAATTACTTTCATAATCCATGCTTCAAAGTATATATATTTCCATTCAATGATTTTTTAAGAAACGAGCTTACACTATCTAGATATTAGAGACTACTAACACAATTTAAATGAAAATTGGCATAGATGGAGAACAAGTTATGGCGAATGTATGGAAAATATTTTGACATATATGTCACTTCCGAAAGTGAACGACAACTTTGTTATTTTAAATGTAACACCCTGTATATTATTAACTTTTCAGATTCTAACTATTAAATTAACAACGACAATTATTAGGTATGAATTGAATATACTAAACAGCGACACAACAGTGAAGAGCAGCTGACTGTATCTTTCTCACTCGGGTACACTCGGCGGTCCCGAGTTCACCAAAAATCAATAGCACGTGGCATATCCATTGCTACATCTTGTGCTGTATCTAGTGCTACATCTACATTTATATTTTATTGTCCATTACGAATTACAATTACAAATTCTACCGATGGAGACAGTGATTCAAGCTAGTTTTATTATTGAACAATAGAAAGCCAGAAAATTTACCTGGCTGAGATGGGTAAAGAGGTTAGAAGGAGTTTTTGCAGTTTTCAAATTACCAGACACCATGCGATCCCAATATCTACTACATTATATGGGGACAGGAAGCTTACGATATACTAGCGTCTTAACAGATAGTAATGGCTCGTTTGGAATTAAACAATGAAGATTACCTAAATTTACTTTTAATACATGGTGAATGTGACAGAGTTGCTATTAGAAGATGTGTTTTATTTGCTACAAGATATGCAGATCGACCACGACCCAGTCGTCACAAAGTGAAGAAAATATTAAACAATTTAACACAATTTGGTTGTTTTCAAGGAAAAGTTAGGAAAGTGAATCCTGTTGTAGATAATAGTGATCATGAAATCAATGTTATTGGATATTATGCTACTTATCCCGAAGCGTCATTACGTTGTGGTGCGAGAGATTTAGGTATCCATTCAACGAATTATGAAAAAACATTTCATCCCTACTCTTCTAACGCAAACAGACTATAATAGAAGAATAGAATAATATAAGCAAAATGTTTCGGAGAAATGTTTTGAATACTGTTTTGTTCATTGGTAACGGTCATGTTGTGTACTCTATTTTCGACCTGAAGGTGTGACATTTTGTCATTCTGAATACGAATTTTTTATAGATAGGAAACTTATTCTGATACGCTGGATAAATTGTTATCAGAGAAATGGTTTTTCCAGATCATGTCCGAAGGTGTTAACATTTCCAAAATAAATTGAACCAGTGGAGAAATATGTAACCAACTATAAAAAAATGGCCCAATTGTTTGACACCATCTTGGTGAAAATTGTATAAATCACAACTGATAATAAAAATCGTTTTTCCCAATCATGTTGGTTGGTTATTGAGAAACTGTGTTCTGAGTTTCTCCCGACAACCAGTGAAAAATGACCGAAAGTAAAAAGTATATCACTTGATGTAAACAAAAGTTTTGGGTTTGTTTCAGTTTTGGATTTCAGGATCTATAAAACACAAAATAAATTGTATCTGTAGTTGTAGAGTGGGGAGGGTGAGTTTAGGCCCACAGCACTTAGGCCACATGTACGTCCTCCCGAGGAGTTGTGCTCCTAGGTCATCGTCCATGTCCTGTCCTTTTTAGGAAGGTGGACAGGTCACTAGGAGACATCTCCTTTACATTGGCAGGTGTAGGCATAGAAACACCGAACACACACTCTCTTATTGACGATAACTTCGGGCACTCACATAAGACATGCCTGACAGTTTCATCTACTTGTTCACACATTCTGAATAGAGGTGTGTCCACTAGCCCCATAGTATGGAGATGTTTCCTTAGTTGACAGTGGCCAGTCAGAAATCTTACTGTTAAGCGTAGGTTTTTCCTGGTCATCGCCAAATATTTCTTCGGCGCCAGCTTCCCAGGGTCGCCCAAGGTGATCCTGGCAAGACTGCATCCTTTTATTCCATCCCATCTCTTTAAGGATTGAGCATGGGTGGAACGTTTGGCTAGTTCCGCAATTGTCGAAGTCGTCAGGCCGTAGGTGTCGCTGGGTCCTAAAAGTCTTCTAGCTAAAGAATCGGCAATGCGATTACCTACACTACTGTCGTGCCCCTTAACCCAACTCAGGATAATATTGGGTGAAATACCCCATGTGAGTCCCACTTTCCTCCAACATTGCTCATAAGCCACATATGCTCTTTTTGCTCTCTGCTCTCTGTAGGTGAGAGTTCCATGTTAGCTTCCTGCCGAGGGTAATACCAAGGTATTCCACCTCTTCAGAGAAGTTTAATTTGCTATTGAAGATTTCGGGAGGTTTTAAGCCCGATAATCCTCTTTTCCTGGTAAAAAGGACCATCTCAGTCTTCTTGGGATTGATCGACAGTGAGTGTTCCTTACACCATGTTTCTAATAATTTGAGCCCATCCTGCACTCCATCGCACAGTGTGTTCACAAATTTTCCGGTCTGCAAGATAACTATGTCATCTGTGTATGCGATTGTGTAGAATCCAACATTGTTGAGGTGATTAATCACGGTATCCAGGACTATGATCCAAAGAAGGGGTGATAAGACCACTCCCTGCGGACATCCCCTCATGACCAGTCCTCTCACTATAATGTCTTCTACATTGATACTTATTGCTCTACTAGAGAGCATTTTGAGTATCCATTCTCCCACTACCAGCGGTTTATTCCTGGAGTTAGGTTGCTGGGTCATTGTTGGGAAGGTTGTTTTATCAAACGCTCCCGTTATCTACGAATATACCCAGCGTGGATTTTTTATTGTCCAATGCTCTTTCGATTCTGCCAACCACTTGGTGAAGGGCCGAATCAGTGGACCTTCCCGGAGTATATACATGCTGATTTGGGTGACGTGGGTTGTAAACTAGCACTTCATCTTTTATATACCTCTCACATAGCCTCTCCATTATTTTTAAAAAGAACGATCTGAGGCTAATAGGTCGGAATGCTTTGGGTAAGGTGTAGTCCATCCTTCCAGGTTTGGGTATAAATACCACTCGTACTTCTCTCCATTTTCTGGGAATATACCTCAGAGCTAGAGAAGCTCTGAATTATTCCAACCAAGTGCGGCATAAGGATATCCATTCCCCACTGAAGTAGGGCTGGTCTTACACCTTCAGGTCCTGGTGACTTGAAAGGGGTGAAGCCCTAAATGGGCCACCTTATCTAGTCTTCATTAATTACTGCACTAGCAAATTGCCAGACGTATTGTGAGGGTGTTGTTGGTACTTCCGCCCAGTTCGTCGTTCCAGGAAAGACAGAACCTGGGAAGTGAGTTTCCGTTAGAATCTCAGCGCTCTCTTGGAGGTTGGCGGCTTTGTCGCCATTTTCCCTCGTCATGATGCCGATGCTCTTATGGTGGTCGTTTGAGAGTGCCTTCTGTAGCCTAGAAACTTGTGGGAAGTCTTAGACTGCCTCAGAGTAGGCTTTCCAGGCTGCCCTTTGTTTTTGTCTGTAGACTTTTTTGAGGTTGGCTTGGTATACTCCACAGTCCTCGAGTTTTGTTCGTTTTGCTTTGTTAAAGGTCGTTCTCGCTGTCTTTCTAAGGTGTTCCAGTTCAGGGCACCACCATACAAAACAAAACAACTAAATTGTTCGATAAGTATGAATCCGCGTTCAGAAAACGTAGATCATACCTGCTATAATACAGCACTAGTTTGAAGATATTCTTAGAGAATGTATAAATGCCTTAGAGTGAACCAATTCTTGTAAATCTTGTTGTACAGGTTTTTAGTGTTTGTTTGGCAAAACATAATGAAATTAAAATCGCAGGCTCTGGTCTGATAAAATCCTCTGCGGCACCCTTCCTTGCAAAGGCCAATTCGTTGCCATCCATACGAGAATGACCAGAGTTCCAGATCAGAGACATAGTCTTCCTATTGAGTAGAGTCTTTGTTGGCAGTTTGTTACCAATTTCTTCTATACGGTAAAAGCTAAGTGCTTGTAAAGCCACTTGGCTGTCCAAGAAAATTTTCATTGTTTTAGGTTTGAGACTGGTTTCTTACCTGAGAACCTGAGGGTGTTTAGTAACTATTATGCATATTTTATAGCTATTGATTCTCATCACCGAAGCAAATAATCTACTGGTGCATGTAGGAATGGAGAACTATCGATCGTCTATCGATAACAATCGATATTTTTGACTATCGAAAAAAATCGATAGTTTTCGGTACTATCGATGATTAAGATGTTAGGTAAAGAACATATTTTAAGAAATTTGGAAGCTGATATGTAGGAAAAATGCATCAGTGGGATGCTGTAGCATTGCACGAGTAGCTAAAGGCCGTTAAATTAAGAAGATTAAGAGAAAGAATCCTAACATCAAACGATCAGATCATTATCGAACGACACGCATGAGAACACTGTCAACTGTCACACGGCCTGCTTGGCGCCAACCAACCCCAAAAGTGAAACTATTTCCTTGTTTATTTATATATTGTTATGTTATGTTAAATGCCCCATGTTGATGCCACTTTGTTATGATATGTTATATTACGTTAATGTGTCAATGCCCCAAAAGCTCCACGTCGAATGTCAAATTGTTATGTTATCTTGATGTTATATTAATGCCCACGTTGGTGGTCCAAATTGTGATGTATGGTTTTTATACACCAAATGTTCCACGCTGTATTTTTTTTCTATGCTCAGCTAAACTCAGTCACAACAAAATTCTCCATCAAAGGACGTGCGGTTTGATTTCTCACAGATGTATGTTTATCAAATCAAACTCCTCAACCTTCTTGTTGAATTGATAAGATTTTATTAAACAATAACAAATAGAAAACAAAATTTTTATAAAACTACCAAAGTATGTTTAAATGTTCACTGATCATGACATTGACTGATGACAAGCTTCCTTGTTCAGTTTTACAAAATGGCTTACAGTTCACGCCACGATATGCATTTAAGTTTGGAAAAATCCTTGAAGTTTATCAAGAAATGTAAGTATTGCTATTAAGTTCTATCATTAGTCAAACAAATCAAGTATGGTTATTAATATTAATTAATCACTAACCTTTGGGTCGCATTGAACCATCAATGCGATTATATTTTCACTTCATTAAACATTAAGAGCTTAATTTTAATTTCCTTCAGCAATCCTCAACATGGAAGGACATGCAAAACTATACTAAATTAAGTATGAACCAGTAGAAAAACGAATCGTTCTAAAGAGACTATTTCTGTCAGTTCAATTGAACTTTTTGTTGTACTCTTGTATTTTCACTGACTGCATTGAACGATAGTTTCTTATATTCAGCAGAATCGAGCGGTCGCTATAACATTAACGCTATTAATGCAAATGAGTTTACAGGGTAGTCACCTTTTCGACATTTTTGCGAATATTCCAAAGATGAATGAGTTAAGATGTAGTCGATGATCTGCCAATATGATTTTATGCAAAATGTAATATCGTGAGCAAAATATTTAAAATATGAAGTATAATTATTCAAAATGGATTATATAGAAGTAATGTACACCTACGAGAGACGTGAATAAATTATAGTCTGAAAAGTGAGTGAGTAATACTTACATTAATGTACGCTATTCTTGTTCTAGTATGCTAAGATTGATTTACCATACAACATTAAAATTATAAGATATGGGATAAAAAAGGGAGGTGTACGGGAGAACTCTTCAGATTTTTTGATTCTTAGTATTGAAGAAACTAAAATACTCTAGGTGGAGGAAACACTTTATCACAGGAGCATATTTACGCAAACCTTACACATAGAACCATAACCATTTGCTCGAACAGTCAAGCGGCTTTGAAAGCTCCTTACTCCTACTGTTTAACGACGAAATTGGTATCAAACTGCCAAAATAGACTCTCCCAAATAGGAAGATTCACCAATAAGTCTCTGGTCTGGATCTCTGACCATTCTGGTTCAGATGCCAATAAAAAGACAGTCTCCCTTATGAAGAAGGGTGGTTTTAAGGACCTGAACGTGCAATTTGTATCTCATGCAGTTTTTCCAAACAAACACTGAATACTTGAACTGCAAGAAGAGTTTTAGACTTAAGGATAGGATCATTCCGAAGCTTTTAAACATCCTTCGAAGAATGTCTCCAAACAAGTGTTAGACTATAACAGGCATGACCTACGTTGCCTAATAGGCAACTGTCGGGCCAAATAGACCCATTCACCACAAACCTAACCTAACCTACTTAGGTTTAATAATATCAACGACTCCGAGGGTTGTTTGACCAAGAGTTTGCTTTGTTCTTGTTTAGGCACGTTTCTCCAGTAGATGTTTTTTTTGGAATTCATGAAGGTGTTCACTCCCGTGCAGCAGTTTTTAATATGCCAAATGCTGATTCAGTTCCAGTGAATATCGTTTCAGACCCTTATTTGCTAGTATGTTTGTTGTTTGATTTCATACCCTTCTGCTTCAGGCCCGACCAAGTGTCACTCTATTGTGCTTTACCAGTGCTAAGGGCAGTCTCAGACCAGTTTTGATCTGATCTTGGGATATGTGATTGTATACTGGTTGGTTAGTGGTATAAACACGCATTGCCTTTCAAATTCGCCAGTTTGCTAAATCGTTATGCCTCACGGAGGTCTTTAAAATTGATGCTACCGAGTGCAGCAACCATGTCTTGGTAAATCTTGAAACTAGCTATCATAACCAAATGCGTATCCAAAATTTCGTATATGTGCTGTTGACCATTTGAAGAGTCATGTTCACTATATAAATGTATTGTCACCATACAGATAATACATATAGAGGCAGCAAGCTGTGTAAGTGGGAATGTCCATCTGAACGAATTTTTATTGAAGCTTGCTTCTTATTGCACGACATAGGACTAGTGAACTCGTGAAACGTGTGATGTTACGAAAAAGCGTACGTCACGCGATGACTCATTCTTCGTCTCTTTCTCGGCCGCCCGCTGCGCTAGCTCTCTCCCCTCTCTTCCTCCCTTTCAAATTTTGAAAAATGGTAAATAATTGTCAAAAATTGTCAAAAACTGACAAAAATGGTCAATATTTGTGAAAATTTTGAAAAAGGGTTAATAATTGTCAAAAATTTTGAAAAATGGTTAAAATTTTTGAAAAATTGTCAAAAATGGTCAATAATGGTCAAAGACGATTAATATATGTCAAATCCAATCAAAAACGTCAAAAATTATCAAAAACTGTCGTCAATTATTGTCAAAAATTTTTAAAAATTGTCAAAAATGGTCAATAATTGTTAACATTTTGAAAAATGGTCAAAAATTGTTAAAATTTTGAAAAAAATGGTCAATAATTATAAAAGATTGTTAAAAATGGTCAATCATTGTTAAAAATTGTCAAAATTTTTGAAAAAATGTCAAAAATGGTCAAAAATAGTCAATAATTGTTAAAATTTTGAAAAATGATCTAAAATTGTTAAATATTTTGAAAAATGTACAATAATTGTCAAAATAGTTGAAAGTTGTCAAAAATGGTCAATAATTGTCAGAAACTGTCAAAATGGTCAAAAATTGTTAAAATTTTGAAAAAATGGTCAATAATTATAAAAAACTGTCAAAAATGGTCAATAATTGTTGAAAAGTTGTCAATAATTGTTAGAAACCGTCAAAAATGGTCAATTTGTAGAAATTTTGGAAAAATGGTCAATAATTGTCAAAAATTTAGAAAAATGGTTAAAATTTTTGAAAAATTGTCAAAAATGGTCAATAATTGTCAAAGACGGTCGATAATTGTCAAAACCAATCAAAATTGCCAAATATTTTCAAAAATTGTCAAAAATTTGGAAAAATGGTCAACAATTGCCAAAAATTGTCAAAAACTGTCAAAAATGGTCAATATTTATAAAATTTTTGAAAAAATGGTCAATAATTGTCAAAATTTTTGAAAAATGGTCAAAATTTTTGAAAAATTGTCAAAAATGGTCAATAATTGTCAAAGACGGTCAATAATTGTCAAAACCAATCAAAAATCGTCAAGAATTGTCAAAGACTGTCAGAAATGGTCAAAAATTGTTAAAAGTCTTAAAAATGGTCAATGATTGTCAACATTTTTGAATAATGGTCAAAAATTGTCAAAATTTTGAAAATATGGTCAATAATTATAAAAAACTGTCAAAAATGCTCAATAATTGTCAAAAATGGTCAAAATTTTTGAAAACTGAACAAATTTTTCAAAAAACTGTCAAAAACTGTCAATAATTGTCAGAACCTGTCAAAAATGCTCAAAAATTGTCAAAAATGGTCAATAATTGTTAAATATTTTGAAAAATGGTCAAAAATAGTCAATAATTGTTCAAATTTGGAAAAATGGTCAAAAATTGTTAAATATTTTAAAAAATGATCAAAAATATTCAATAATTGTTAAAATTTTGAAAAATGATCTAAAATTTTTAAATATTTTGAAAAATGTACAATAATTGTCAAAATAGTTGAAAGTTGTCAAAAATGGTCAACAATTGTCAGAAACTGTCAATAATTTTTAAAATTTTGAAAAATGGACAAAAATTGTTAAATTTTAAAAAAACGGTCAATAATTATAAAAAACTGTCAAAAATGGTCAATAATTGTCAGAAACCGTCAAAAATGGTCAATTTGTAGAAATTTTGAAAAAATGATCAATAATTGTCAAAGACGGTCGATAATTGTCAAAACCAATCAAAATTGCCAAATATTTTCAAAAATTTGGAAAAATGGTCAATATTTATAAAATTTTTGAAAAAATGGTCAATAATTGTCAAAATTTTTGAAAAATGGTCAACATTTTTGAAAAATGGTCAAAATTTTTGAAAAATTGTCAAAAATGGTCAATAATTGTCAAAGACGGTCAATAATTGTCAAAACCAATCAAAAATCGTCAAGAATTGTCAAAGACTGTCAGAAATGGTCAAAAATTGTTAAAAGTCTTAAAAAATGGTCAATGATTGTCAACATTTTTGAATAATGGTCAAAAATTGTCAAAATTTTGAAAATATGGTCAATAATTATAAAAAACTGTCAAAAATGCTCAATAATTGTTAAAAATGGTCAAAATTTTTGAAAAATGAACAAATTTTTTAAAAAACTGTCAAAAACTGTCAATAATTGTCAGAACCTGTCAAAAATGCTCAAAAATTGTCAAAAATGGTCAATAATTGTTAAATATTTTGAAAAATGGTCAAAAATAGTCAATAATTGTTCAAATTTGGAAAAATGGTCAAAAATTGTTGAATATTTTGAAAAATGTCGAAAATTGTCAAAATTTTTTAAAAATAGTAAAAAATGGTCAATAATTGTCAGAACCTGTCAAATTTGCTCAAAAATGGTAAAAAAATGTCAAAAATGGTCAAAAATTGTTAAATATTTTGAAAAAGGGTCAAAAATATTCAATAATTGTTAAAATTTTGAAAAATTATCTAAAATTTTTAAATATTTTGAAAAATGTACAATAATTGTCAAAATAGTTGAAAGTTGTCAAAAATGGTCAACAATTGTCAGAAACTGTCAATAATTTTTAAAATTTTGAAAAATGGTCAAAAATTGTTAAAATTTAAAAAGACGGTCAATAATTATAAAAAACTGTCAAAAATGGTCAATAATTGTTGAAAAGTTGTCAAAAATGGTCAATAGTTGTTAAAAATTGTCAAAATTTTTGAAAAATTTCCAAATTTTTATGAAAATTGTCAAAAATGGTCAATAATTGTCAGAAACTGTCAAAAATGCTCAAAAATTGTCGAAAATGATCAATAATAATAATAATAATGTAAATACAATATTTTTATTGTTCAAATTCAGACCATATTATCATGTAACGTACACTTGCAAAACTGCTCATAAAAACTGCATATAGAAAGGTCAGTTGCTGTTTGTTATAGGATTACCTACTACCGCCGTCTGACGGCTACAAAATAAAACTCAGTAAAACGTACTGGGCCTAATGTAATTCCCAACATCGCATTCTATTGCGCGTATTTTTATTGATGGTTTTTCCAACCTCGTATTCTATTGTACATAAGAAGCAAGCTTCTGTCGGCGGTCCGACGACCGCTCACCTTTTTTTTTACGTCGGTCTATTTTTGCAACTGAGGCTTAACACCGACGCCGGGAGCACTCTAGCTCTAACCAGAAAGTTTGCCGAATCCACTATAGTGTTCCAACCTTTATCTTTATCGAGCTTAATAATGATAATAATGATAATAATGATGGACTCGAGACCTCAGTTTTACGTCTCATCCGAAAGATGTCATATCTACATTACACCTCGTGCTCATTGGTATAATGCCTGCGAGCTATGATATGCTACTCACCCTAGTAGTCTAAAGTGCACCATAGCAGTCTAAAGTGTTTGGCTGCAGGCTAAACGGGCTCTACGACGGTGTTTTTCCAGTGGTTACCCATCGAAGTACTAACCTCGCTCGACTCTGCTTGGCTGTAGTTATCGCATCCATCTGAACGAAGAGCGGAAGATACAGACGATTAGAGGTTTTTCTGTCCCTGTGACTAAAGCGCATGCGCGGTTAACGGCCATGCCACTTCGAACGTGAACGAAACATAGAGATACCACAGATATTATCTCTATTAAACGAAAACGGAAGGTACGTTATGAATTTATTCATATATTGTAAGAGAGGTAAAAACTTTTGTTGAGATGAGTTATAAAAAGTTTATTTTGTACTTTTTCCCGTAGAATTCAATGAAGAAGTTTGTTTTTCAATTTTTTCAAAAATTTAAACAAATTAATAACAATTAAGCAAAAATGGGCACTTGAAAAACAAACTTTTTCCTTTTTTTGCATTTTTGAGCATGTTTTTCTATTGTGACTACTATTTTTTTTATTTCAATTGAAAGTAGATGTAAGAACGAAAAAAAATGAGCACCCGCGGAATATTCCAAAGGAGAATTTTTGTTTTAAAAAAAGTGTTGTTTACCGAAAAAACGTCAAAACATTTTCAATATTTTTCTAGTTTGTGATTATAAAAGCTACCTTTTACCAAATTTTCAACAAAATCGAACAATTTTTGATAAAACTAAAAATAAAAATCGAAAAATGCAGTTTTTTGAGTTTTTCGAGCTAATTTTAAGGTTATGTGGAAAAGTCATTAAAATAAAAGTTGTAGATATTTTTGAGATCTACAACTTTTATATTCAACTTTTTTTTTCAGGACCTCAACTTTTGCCGGAAACTGCAATAATGTCTTTTTCCACCTCCCAAATCATCCCTCCCACTTTTCAGCTGTTGCATTAATTTTTCCCTTCTTTGTGATAACCCCCTCTACAACTTCCACCAACCAAACTCAAGATAACAATTTTTTTCCAAAAAAGTTAATTCACCTGGACTAATTATGGAGAGGCAGCCTGAACCTCTGACTTTCTATTTCTTTCTTACATACTGACGGGCTCTATCTGTAGTATCTGCAAGATTCGACCTAAACAAACTAACGTGTATGTATATTGGAGTGACATTCACTGAGACATAGAAGATCTATTCTGTCCCATTCTTAGAGACTAGAAGTCCCTGGAGGAATTTTAGGATATCCAGTGCTTTGTAAAAAATAAATGCATCGTCGATATCAATTTCAAGAACAAAATTTCACTCTTATATATATATATATAATCAAAAATCCTTCTACCATATAGTATGGTGTAGGAAGGTAATCTCTTTTTATCCATGTACGAATTTCCACCATTCTTTCTTGTTTTTGGCTTTTATTTTTGCTTCATTCCACGCTAGATTTCTCTCTTTTAAGATTTTTTTTATTGTTTTATCCCAGGTGTTTTTCGGTCTTCCTCTTTTCCGTTTGTTCTGTGGTATTGCCTGCCATACTTGTTTGACTACTCTGGTATCCTTCATTCTCTGTAGGTGTCCCCACCAACTCAGTTGCCTCTTTTTTATGAATTCCAGTAGAGGTTCTACTTTTAATTCCTCTCTTATTGTTTGATTTCTAATATGATCTCTTCTTGTTATTCCTTTCACTCTTCTTAGGTATTTCATCTCTGCTGCTTGGATCTTACTTTTCTGCCTGTCGTTTAAAACCCACGACTCGCATCCGTACGTGAGTATTGGTCTGTATATGGAGTGATACACTTTCGTTTTAGTTGTCTTAGAAACTTCGTTTTTGTTGATAAAATTCTTATTCATTGCATAATAGCATTTAATGGCTTTGTCTATTCTCCTGTTAATTTCTAACTCTTGTTTGCCAGTATTTTCGATTACGACTCCTAAATATTGAAAATCATTCACTTGTTCTATTTCCGAATTATCGATAAATATGCTTAGTTCCTGTCGTTCTTCTGTAATCGCCATAACTTTTGATTTTTGCACGTTGATTTTCATTCCATGTTTCAACATCGATTCATTCCATATATTGACATTATTTTGCAGGCTATCTCTTGTGTTTGCCATTATGACAATATCATCAGCAAATGCGCACTCTGCTATTTGGATTCGTTGCATATTGTGATAGCCAACATATAGTTTTTCGACACTTTGGCTACACTCTTTTATGATGTCATCCATAAATATAATGAATAATATTGGGCTTAATCCACCTCCTTGCCTCAGTCCGTCGTGTGTTATGAATGTATTCGATTTCATATTTTCACTTATTACATAATTTTCCGTTCTTCTATAAAGTGCTTTAATGTTACTTATCAGATTTCCCATATGCCTAGGTACACTGTCAAATGCTTTCTCTAGGTCCAAAAAGGCAAGATATACGTTTTGTGTATTAGCGGTTTTCTTTTCAATTATTTGCTTCAATGTAAAAATATGATGCTACGTCCTTTCCGGAATCCACTTTGCGATTCTGTTAGTGTTTGTTCTACTTGTTTTATCAATTTCCGGTTTAAAATTTGCTCATACAGTTTTAATGCGGTACTTAGTAATGGTATTCCTCTATAATTGTTACAGTCCATGGTATCTCCTTTCTTAAAAATTGGTAATATTACACCCATTTCCCAATCCTTCGGTATCTCTTCTTTATTCCATATTTTATTGAATAGTATTCTGATTATTTCCTTTCCTTGTTCTCCTATTTTTTTGATCATTTCAGACGTTATCTTGTCGTGCCCTGGAGCTTTTCCGTTTTTCAATATTTTTAAAGCCTCTTCTAGCTCTGTTTTTGATATTTCTTCTTCGTCTTCTTCTTGAAAAGGTATCGTTTCTGCTATATTTCGTGTTTTATTCTCTTTAGTGTTTAGTAAATTACTGAAGTACTCTTTCCATCGATCCATTATTGCTTCTTCTTTTGTAAGTATCACTCCTGTTGGGTCCTTGATTCCTAAGGTTATCGTTGCTTTTTCCGTTCTGGTTCTTTTTAATACCTCGTAAAAAAGTTTTTGATTATTTTTACTGTTCCATTCCATTTTATTTCCAAAATCTTCCCACGACTTCTTTTTTGCATTTTGCACTGATATTTTGGTCATTTTTCTTTGTTTTTTTGTATTCGTCATAATTACTTCCCGTTTTATTTGCCAAGTATTTTCTCCAAGCTCTTTTCTTTTCTTGTATTTGCTTCTTAATTTCCGTCGTCCACCATGCTGTTTGTTTTTTCCGATTATTTGTTTTCAATGTGCCACATGAATTTTTTGCCCCCTCTAGTATCGTATTTTTAATTTTTTGCCACAATTCTTCTACATTCATATCTTCAGTATTTCCCATTTGTCTTTCTAATTTCCTATTAACTTCCGTTTCATATTTTTTTGCAATGCTTGGGTTATTTAGTTCATACGCTTTCATTGTTTCATGATCTAGTTTTTCTCTCCTCTTTTGGGTTGGATTAGTGCGTGTACTTCCTTTGATCTTTGCCACTACCAGATAGTGGTCACTTCCTATCTCTGGCCCTCTTTTAACTCTCACATCTAAAATGTATTTTTGGCCTTCTCTATTTACAACTATGTAGTCTATGATAGATTTTCCTCTTCTGCTCTCTACCACCCTTGTGAATTTGTGTATGTCTTTATGTTCGTAGAACGTATTTGCTATAATTAGGTTATTTAGTTGGCAGTATTCCATCATTCTTTTTCCATTGTTGTTCCTCACGTCTTCTCCGAAACGTCCTATTGTTCTATTGTATTGTATATCAGCTCTTCCCACTCTTCCATTAAAGTCGCCTACTACGTAGATATTTCCTACACCGTTTCCTGTTATTTCGTCAAGGTCTTCCCAAAAAGTGTCCTTTTTCTTTGCTCTCTCGTCTTCATTTGGGCCATATACTATTAGTAATGACCATCTGTCCCCGTCGTTTTCCTTCATTTCTACCATAAGAATCCTTTCTGAGTAACAATTCCATTTTTGTATTTTGTGTAATATTTCTTTCTTTATTATGCATCCTACCCCCGCTTCTGCTCTTTCATTCTGCTCGACTCCAATGTATATTAATATGTGTCCGTTATCTAGTGCCATTGTTCCTTTCCCTTTCTTTTTTGTTTCTGTTATACCTAAAATATCCAGTCCTATTTTTTCAAATTCCTCTTCTAGTTCCTTTTCTTTGCCACTTATGCTTCTTATGTTCCATGTTCCGAGTTTCCATGTCTTTTCCTTGTGAATTGCCTGCTTCGTTATATTTTTCTCATTAACCTTCTCCTTGTTTAGTTTTTTGTCTTCTGTAACTCTTCCTTCTCCTTATTCCATTTCCATTCTTCGCCATTAATTGTTAACTTCCGGAAACCAATTTTAATTTCCTTCCCCTCTTGTTTTTCTATTTTTGCTCTCTCGCGGATTTTCCTTACCATTTCTCTTTCTTTTTTGCTTAGGTCCGGGCTTATAAAATAATTTTCATTTCTGACTTCTTTTAGTTTGTGTTTATTTCGCATTATTTTTTCTTTATCCTCATTGCCATTGCATTCTATTAGGCACATTTTATTCCCAAGTTTTTGTACTGCTTTTATCTTTGTCTGCACCTCTAGATTTCTTTCAAGAAAGTTACTAATTTCTACTTTTAATTCCTCTTGGTTTGAACTTTGTATTGTTAGCCCATTAAGCACCACATTATTCTCTCTTTTTTCTTTTTCCAACCACTCCACGTTTTTCTTAATATCGTCGAGTTCGTTAGTAACTTTTTCATTCTCCTTTTTTATTATTGCATAATCATTTGCAAGCCTTTTGTTTTCTTCTCTTACTATTTGAATTTCCTCTTTGAGTTCCTTTTGCTCAGCTCTCATGTCTTTGACTGCATTTTTCACATCAAGCATTTCCAATTTCATATCTCTCATTAAATCTAATATTTGATCCAGTTTTCCATCGCTATCTTTTCCCGTCTTCGTAGGTGTTCTGTATGTCTTCTTATTTCTTCTAGAGGCTTCATCATCTTCATCATTTACTCCCGATCTTCTTCTTTTGTTACCCTCATCCGTTGAGTAGTCGCTTTCCATTTTACCTGTAGGCTCGCGGAAAGGATAAGCCCACCTCAACGGTTGGGAAGCTTTCTCCTTATCAATCTCCTTCTTCATTTTAAATCTGGCAACACCGCAGTATATTTTGATAAGGTTTCTTCTTTTAATTACTTGTTATCGTTAAAATATCAATGTTTATTCATAGTTTTATAGATTTTTTCTACTCACACTTAGTATTTTTTACGCACAATTTTATTCCACTGCACTAAATACGTCAAGTTCACACTTCTCTAGCACTTTCCTGCAATTAAATTTCCCAACAATGCCTAGAATCAGGTTAAATTGTAGGAGATAATTTAATTTGCTTTTGCTCGATTTAGCACAACGTTGCCACTCTTACCACCACTCTTACCAACAGTAAATAGAATAAACGTCAATAAGAACTTAAAATTGACCAACTCTCCAATTTTTGTGTGATTTTCTTACTGGGATATTCATATGAATCGATTTTACTCCTACCCTGTATGTTTCGTTATAGTTTGTACACCATTAAATCGTAAAGTAATTACCTTCACTAAAACATTCCCGTTATTTTCGAACAATCAACGAACGACATTTTTTCCCACGTCATTCGAACACACAAGATGTCGTCGAGAATGTCGAGATAACTACTTTTTAATTCGACAGATGGAGACACGATCTTTTTCATCAATTGACAATGCGCCTTTCGATTATTGAGTTGTCACTCGGTCGAGTGCAAAAACTAGTTGCGAGTGTAAATTCGAATTCCTGCCAGTCAATATCAATACTGTTGGACATTCTTCTTTTCTGTTCGGCAAGATGTTTTTTGTTGTGGACTGTGGATTTATGTTCGGCCTCGTGAACTATGTTGTTGTATATAGATCCGTCACGTTGACTTCAGTTTCGATTTCTCTTTATCGGTCCATCGAATTTATTGTTCGGGATTTGATTTACATCCGCTCTTTCATATAAAAATTAGTGCGTTTTCATTTCAAATTAACAGACAGTATTTTTAATATGGGTTGCAGATCAAATGGAACAAATAGAAAGGAACAATAAGGATTATGCGAGAAAGCCATACAGTGGTAAAAGCGCAAATGCAACAGTAAAAATAACAAAAAAAGAATGGGAAATATACCAAAACAATCATATATTATGGATGCAAATTATAAGGATGTAGCAATTGAAGACGAAATCGATGAACAGCAGTACAAACCCTCTTTTGAGGAATTTATAGATGTCGGGAAACACCTCAAATCAAACAAAACTGCAGGACCAGATGATATAAATAACGAGCTAATCCAACATGGAGGAGAAGCCTTACTTCAACGAATATATATGACCTGATAATGAATATATGGGCAGAAGAACGCATACCAAACGAGTGGAGCATTGGACATCTAGTTCCGATCTTTAAAAAAGGAGACCCAACCAAATGCAAAAATTACAGGGGTATAATGCTGCTTAACACTACAAACCAATCTAATAAAAAAATAACTAAATAAACAGGTTGAATCCAAACTAGGTCAATATCAACAGGGATTTAGAAATGGAGGACCAACGATAGTTGCCATACACCTACTTACACAGTCAATCGAAAAGGGCTATGAGCATAACATAGATCTACATGTACTATTCATTGACGTACAGCAAGCTTTTGATTCAGTCAACAGAGTAATGGCTATTATCTGATATGTGGAACATAGGAATTTCAAAAAATTTAATAAGACTAGTGAAGATGATAATGAATGACTCGATTGCAAAGGTGATAGCCAGAGACGGATACGCAGGAGACATTACCATTAAAGTAGGTATAAGGCAAGGAGATAGTCTGTCTACAACTGTTTTTAACATAACACTTGATGGGGTGATCAAAGCAATAGACATAAAAGGAATGATTAGCCACAGCTCCACACACATAAATACGAATAATAATGAACAACTCCTAAACTGTTGGTCCGATTTTGATGAAATTTGGTGTGTTTGAGTGAGTAACTAGATGGTTCAGATTCACAATTAGTCCCAGTAGGTGGCGCGATAATCGGGTTAATACTGAACTTCTCCTATACGGTTGGTCCGATTTTGTTGACTTTTTGCAAAGGAGATTTTTTGGTACGATAATTTCAAAAAAACACGTCAAATTCTCACAACAAAATATGTTTGCCGGTAAAAATGGAAGAAAAAAAATCAGGAAAGTCGAATTTTCAGGAAATATATTCTTTCTATCAAAAAGAAGTTAGCACATGACAAAGTCTGTCGGGTCCTCTAGTCTTATTATTATCAAATTATTGCATTCGTAAGAACAG
Organism: Lochmaea crataegi; assembly: GCA_947563755.1. Lineage (NCBI taxonomy): Eukaryota > Metazoa > Arthropoda > Insecta > Coleoptera > Chrysomelidae > Lochmaea > Lochmaea crataegi. The sequence goes on from OX387424.1 coordinate 3,020,991, forward strand.
ATGAAAGTTATTTATAATATAAGGTAAGGAAGAGAAGAGATTTTTCTCAGCTGAGCTTCGCATCTCGGGATAATAAGTTGCGAGGCTGAGAAAAATCTACTCTACCGTGGTTTATATACTATTTTTTGAAGCTTGCTTCTTATTGCACGACATAGGAGGGCTAGTGAACTCGTGAAACGTGTGATGTTACGAAAAAGCGTTCGTCACGCGATGTCTCATCAGAAAGAGAGAGAGAGAAAGGGAGAGAGACGCAGGGTATAGTGCACGTTCAATGAAGAGATAGAGATAGAGAGAGAGACTCATTTAAATAACGCGCAAAACTATATAACCAACGCAGCGTTAAAATTTTGAAAAATGGTCAAAAATTGTCAAAATTTTGAAAAAATGGTCAATAATCATAAAAGACTGTCAAAAATGGTCAATAATTGTTAAAAATTGTCAAAATTTTTGAAAAATGGTCAAAATTTTTGAAAAATGGTCAAAATTTTTGAAAAATTGTCAGAAATGGTCAATAATTGTCAGAAGCTATAAAAAATTGTCAAAAACTGCCAACAATGGTCAAAAATTGTCACAAATTGTCAAAAATTGTCAAAAATTGTCAAAAATTGTCAAAAATTGTCAAAAATTGTCAAAAATTGTCAAAAATTGTCAAAAATTGTCAAAAATTATTAAATATTTTAAAAAATAGTCATAGAGTTTTGAAAGTTGTCAAAAATGGTCAATAATTGTCAGAAACTGTCAAAAATGGTCAATAATTGTTAAAATTTTGAAAAATGGTCAAAAATTGTCAAAATTTTGAAAGAATGGTCAATAATTATAAAAGACTGTCAAAAATGGTCAATCACTCTTAAAAATTATCAAAATTTTTGAAAAATGGTCAAAATTTTTGAAAAATTGTCAAAAATGGTCAATAATTGTCCGAACCTGTCAAAAATGGTCGAAAATTGTTAAAACTTGGAAAAACGTTCTAAAATTGTCCAAATTTTTAAAAAATTGTTAAAAATTTTCAATAATTGTCAAAACTGTCAAAATTGGTCAATAATTGTCAAAAATAGTCAAAAATTATTAAATATTTAAAAAAATAGTCATAGAGTTTTGAAAAATTGTCAAAAATGGTCAATAATTATCCGAACCTGTCAAAAATGGTCAATAATGGTCAAAAATTGTTAAAACTTGGAAAAACGTTCTAAAATTGTCCAAATCTTTAAAAAATTGTTAAAAATTTTCAATAATTGTCAAAAATTGTCAAAAATTGTCAAAAATTGTCAAAAATTGTCAAAAATTGTCAAAAATTGTCAAAAATTGTCAAAAATTGTCAAAAATTGTCAAAAATTGTCAAAAATTGTCAAAAATTGTCAAAAATTGTCAAAAATTATTGAATATTTTAAAAAATAGTCATAGAGTTTTGAAAGTTGTCAAAAATGGTCAATAATTGTCAGAAACTGTCAAAAATGGTCAATAATTGTTAAAATTTTGAAAAATGGTCAAAAATTGTCAAAATTCTGAAAGAATGGTCAATAATTATAAAAGACTGTCAAAAATGGTCAATCACTGTTAAAAATTATCAAAATTTTTGAAAAATGGTCAAAATTTTTGAAAAATTGTCAAAAATGGTCAATAATTGTCCGAACCTGTCAAAAATGGTCAAAAATTGTTAAAACTTGGAAAAACGTTCTAAAATTGTCCAAATCTTTAAAAAACTGTTAAAAATTATCAATAATTGTCAAAATTGGTCAATAATTGTCAAAAATGGTCATTTTATTGTGCATATGCTTCTGTCGGCGGTCCGACGACCGCTCACTTTTTCTACTACTAGAATATCATTTTTGCAATGATAATTTTTGGATTCCATTCGTATTTGAAAAGTTTTAATTGAAAAGAAGTAGTTTGGGAAAACGATTAAATCAATTTCCCCATAAATATCAATGAAGATAATGTTATTTTAGTGAGGAACTGGTTCTTTGATGTTAGCGGGTTCTATTAGATATTAATTAATCAATAAACGTTGATCGCAAATTATAATAATAAATTTTGAAAAAAATATCTCCTTCATTGTCGTTTATTGTGCATATAGTTTTCATGTCAGTTGTTTGTTAGGCTTTCTCCTACTACTAGATTATGAAAAATTAGCTACTACTAGTATCTTCTTGACTCGAACACAGCATAAATAATACTTGTCGCGGAAACATATATTTATATTTATATTTATCTGTTTCTCATCTATTTATGTATTCCATGGAACAAAAATAATGATATTCAGTTAATTTTCAGCATAACTTTATGATAATTTTGATTGCCCCACACATAATAACCCTTAAGACTTTATCATGGATTAGCAGTACTTGAAGACCTTCTATTTTCCACCTCATTTTCAGTGAAGGATGTTGGAGGTCCTTCTTGGTTTTTACTTTCTACCTTATTATATTATGTCATATACAGAAGTGAGTCACTTTTTCTATTATTGAGCCTTATTGGCAGACCCTACGTTACTTTTTCTATAACCAAAGAATACACCAGCTAACAAGAAGCGAAGCCCGACGCATTTTCTTTGATGTTTTGGTAACCAAAATTTATGACCTTGAGAGACCGTCGTTGACAGATAACTTAGTAAATACACTGAGAAAATGATGAAATTTTCAAATATCGGTGATATAATTGGTCGACAAAGTGGAGTATGACAAGTATCTTATTATAAAAATGGCGATTTTCAGACATGCGCATACAAAAAATGATCGGAAGGTTCGCTTCTTGTTAAGTGGTGTATTCTTTGCCATAACTATTGGAGTGACATCCAGTATATTATGTATCGTTAGTGGCTTCATAAATCAATAGCCAAAAAAATACATTAAGTATAAACGTTTTCGTGAACAAATTTTAACGATATACCTACCTTAATGTCTAACATTGGGTTATCCACAACCTTTAATCATAATGTCGCTTTTTACTAAAGACGAAAACTCATTAAAAATACTAATTTAGATAATTATGTAAAGTATTATCGGTAATTTTTACTTTTATTTTTGCCGCGTAACTAAGTTTTGTAATTGTTTAGACGCAATTAGTACACCGATTTTTCAGAACGTTCTTTAGGGTAGGATATAAGGAAATTGTTGTTTTAATTAAATAACTGTCTCTCCTAATAATTACCTACACAATAAAATAACAGTAATTTGTACTGCCGATAGTCTTTCTTTTTCTTAATAAGAATTAAGTGGTTTTTTCTATTCTTTCTATTTCTCTTTCTATTTCTTGCATTTTCGGCCTTTTGTAAATGCAAGGTAGTGTGTCTGCAAACAAGTGTCTTTTGAGTCTTTTGAGTTAAAATCGCAATGAAAAATCCTTCTATACATGGCTTCTGATACAGGGGTGCTTTCTTCGTTTCCACATTTTTCCTTGTAAAAGTTGTACATTATTCTTATGTTTAAGTTGGAATCAAGAAATTTCCTATTGGGGTTAGGACTGAATGTATAGTGTGATTTGTAGGCAGGAAAACTATTGATGTGCATATGAACATCCTGTACTTTTTCTTCTGCTGTTTTATTTTTTGGTTCATGTTTGCCACGTAATTCCTCGCCCGGCGAGGAGGTTCGTGCCTTTTTAAGAGCCCTTTCCAGCCGGCCTTTGGGTATTTGAAGGGTTTGCAGGAAGTATTGCTTATATACATTAAAAGAAATATTGTTAATATTTACCCAATAACAATTTGTGACAGTTTTCGCTGGTTTGGTCCGGGATCTTTCAATTTCATTTTGTTTAACTAAGCCACATATAAATGCATTTTGTACAGTAAATTCAGCCATCTTCAGAAATGTCACAAACACATTTTTTCTATCCAACTCGGGTTCTGGTAGACTTCGCGACCCTCGGAATTTTATGTTAATTTTAAATTTGTTTGATAGCTACCCTTAAATAAAGTAGATTAGAACAAAAATTTCGTTGGATCATTCAGAAATTACTCTAAAAATCACAAATTTAGTTCAAAAAATGATACTTTTTCAACACTATTTAATGATATTTACGATGAATATTTTCACTTTAAACTGTAAAGGTTATTATCTTTAACTAAATTTAAGTCTGTTTCACAAAAAAAACGGAAGGAAATACTTTAATTTTGCCAATTTTCAGGAATATTTTGAAGTATATTATTTTCACTCGACACTTATAGGTTATAAACCAACACACTCAAATCTTATGTCTACGATCACAAATCATGATTGTTCTGTGATCAGGTGATAGCTAAGCGGCGTTGTCAAGTGGTGTTCATTTTCTTTTAGTTGAATGAATTTTGCATTGTAATAGATTACAGGAATATATAAAAATATAAAATAATTTGCATTTATAATCATAAAAATTGAAATATTAAGCATCCTTAGAATATAATGTTTATCTTAGATTTGCTTTATTTCTTACATTAAATGTAAGAGTTTATAACAAACTTACTGCTGTACCTAATACAGTTTTATAGCAATTTAGTGAATAATATATTAAATTAATTTATACAATATTCAATTATGTAGGTTTGGTTAGGTTAGGTTTGGTTTGGTTTGGTTTGGTTAGGTTTAGTTTGGTTTGGTTAGGTTAGGTTTGGTTAGGTTTGGTTAGGTTTGGTTAGGTTTGGTTAGGTTTGGTTAGGTTTGGTTAGGTTTGGTTAGGTTTGGTTAGGTTTGGTTAGGTTTGGTTAGGTTTGGTTAGGTTTGGTTAGGTTTGGTTAGGTTTGGTTAGGTTTGGTTAGGTTTGGTTAGGTTTGGTTAGTTTTGGTTAGGTTAGGTTAGGTTTGGTTAGGTTTGGTTAGGTTTGGTTAGTTTTGGTTAGGTTAGGTTAAGTTTGGTTTGGTTTGGTTTGGTTTGGTTTGATTAGGTCTCAACACGTCATACTTTCTACTATCGTTAAGATTACATTAGCCGTAATCAAAAGCTTAATCTATATAGGTACATACATATTTATTAGCTTCCCCTTCTCGAAAAAAATACATATAATTTGTATTTCACATGAATTTTGAAAAAATTCGTGTTGAATATAAAGTATTTAACTATTTTTCAAATAAAATATTGTGATATAGTGAAAAAATATTGTTTTTTTGGATTTTTCTCTATAAATTCTGAATCTTCCACAAATTTTTTAGTAAAAAACCTTGTGTAAAATATTTCCTAGCCGTAACGAGTTACGGAAATGAGAACTGGCAACATTGTTCAATCCACCATCTGATATCTAGACATAATTGTCAAAATTTAAGAAAAAATGGCGGATTTTTAGTACTTTCAATTGCGATTTTCTCTTTCAAAAGTACATGATCCAAGAATTTTTTTCTTTTAAAATGTTCCATAGAAATAGGGCTTTCTAATAAGAAAAAAATCGTTGCAAAATTCCGAGGGTCGCAAACCTTACCGGACCCCCATCTGGTTGCTGAGCTTTTTGATCTTCCCTAGTTTTCCAAAAAACAACTCAAATTTCGACCATTGACCCCGAATAACTTTTGTAGCGCACATGGGACTAATGGGGACTTTTAAAACTTCCTTTCTCATGGTTAACCCAAACTCTTCACAAAATTTCAGCTTTCCGGAGGTTTTTGTTATTTGACCACTATTTTTATGTCCAGATTTACCGGACTAACAGTAAATTCCGTATAAAATTCTCCAACACTATGGTATTATTTTAAAGTGATCACCTCAGTTCACGTAATCCAATTTAATGATTTCGTCTGTATAAGATGTGCTAATTATCCCCTAGTATATTACCCAATAAAGAAAGCAAGACAGTGACAGGTGTCAGTTAAGGGCGGGGAAAGGTTAGTTCGTACAAAAAATGCATGTTTTTGTGAAGTTTTTGTGACAACACAGTTAAGACCTTTTCATTAATACCAATGGTACATTAAAGTATGACAGTCGAAGAATATTGTGTAAAATTTTCACGAAGAAATATTGAAAAATACGGCAATGGCAGCGACAATTGCGGTGCCCCTCATAACTTGGTGCTGGATCATCTGAAATCAAAAAATCAAAGTTCATTCGTTAGATTATAATTTTCCCCAGGTAACGCTGGGAGGGTTTTTCAAAATTTCAATTTTTCACTTTTCTGGAACACTTTGAAGAGAAAACGCGATTTTTTGCGAATTTGTTATTAAAAAATAAAAATCATTGGAAAATTTGTGGGGAAAACGCTTTAAAGTTTTGAACACTAAAAATTCTAGTATGAAACGTTCATAAGCGAATTTTATCGGCTTACCTCTCACTGAATCATCAATGCCAGGTCCATAAAGGATGTTGCTGTCATCCATGGTGTCTAAAGCACCTTTTTGTTCCTGTCTACGAAGAATCCTGCCTTCTTTAGTTTGTCTTCCAGCTTCCTGCTCTGCTCGGCTTAGTATGGAGTCAGTTGATCGCGCCCAGTCATCAGCGCTTGATCCACTACTGATTCCCATGAAGGTTAGTAAAGCAAAATAACCTTAATTGAAGAAACTGGCTGCCACATAAGCTGCAATTTCAACGATGACGAGGTTCCACTCAAGTGCTTTGGTGAGATAACTGTTCTGAGCACTGACAATTTAATCTGAAAAATGCATTAGTCTTGAGTGTCACTCCTGAATAATTATCCTTTTAAAAAACTACCACATCTTAGAATATATAAAATGTCCTTAACAAAACTTCAACATTGTACACAGAATTTAAAAATTAAAATATTGTTTACATGTAAATTCAATAAGATTGATTTTCTACCCTGTATATTATTGTGAAAAACAATTTCGGCACTACAAAGGAACTAACCCTGAGGCATTCTACAGACAATATCAGGGGCGGACTTAATTTAGATGTTATAATAATATCTCCGATAAAAAAGAAACATTGATTTCAAATTGATATCCCTTTATTGTTCCATTATTCTTTCTATCCTCAATTTCATTGGATTAAACGATTGTGAACTTTTTGGATTTATTTAAACAAAAAAATTATCTATTTAATGTAGTCAGATGATTTTTTATTGTGGTACGATTAACCGTTTTTAATTCAAGATAAAGGTAATTCAAGATCGGATATTTATCAAGGCCATTCTTACTAATTAAGGTCGAAACTTACTTATCAGCACCTCATAGGAAAAGCGACTGATCATAACCAGCAGATTTTATTTCTTATGTGTATTTAGATGTAAGCTCGCCTACCTAACAACATCAGCACAGCACCAACAAGGCACGTCAACGACTCAACCACAACACATTTCTCAGAGAGAATATTTTGCGGACGCCGTGCCAATTCAATATCTCTGACAATATAAAGTGAAGCCTATAGTCGGGTATCGCGGCGGTGCTGATCCCATGTCGATGCGTTAAGTGAACCCATACACAATCGTCAAGCTGACCACCCGACGTTGCTGTGACGATGCTTGTCAGGTGCTGTGCTGTTAAGTGAGTTTCGGCCTTTAAGCGACCAGCAAACGCCAATTTCAGCAAGTCCTTCGAAATGTTAGCACCATCTTGCTGGAATAATGACCGATCATACACATGTTCGTCAAGAGCAGGAAATGCAAAATTCACCAACATCTCAGCATACCGTTCTGAGTTTACTGTTACAGTGTTACCGTTTTCACTTTCGAAAAAGTACGGACCAACCATACCTAGAGAGGACATTGCGCACCACACAGTTACTTTTTATGAATAAAGAGGCTTTTCGTGTAGATTTCGTGGATTATTGTCACTCCAAAACCGAAAGTTATGTCTATTGACATACCCACAAAGATGGAAGTGAGCCTCATCACTCATCCATAAATTATGGACCAGCTGTCCATCTTGATCAATTAAATTTAACAGCTGTTGACAAACGCGTAGTAGGCTAACGTAGTTTTGAGGTTTGAGATCTTGGACTACCTGTATCTTAAATGGATGAAAGTGGAGATCATTCTTCAGGATCCTTCTTGTGGTTCGGTCACTAAGACCGAGCTCTATGCTGTGACCCTTTTCAGATTTCCGAGGACTTCTTGTTGAAGCCTCTGACATCCAAGGGCATGTATTGCTTATGGTATGCCGATGATCTCGCGATTATTGTAAAAGGCAAATTCGCAGGTACAAACTGCCCTAAACATAATCAACAAATGGTGCCAAGAGGAGGAACTAACTGTAAAACCACGATAGTTGTTTTCACCAAAGAATTAAGTACTGAGAGGACTGAAGTCACCAGTTCTTAATAGGGTGGAAATTCCAATTCCCAAGAGGCAAAATACTTGTGAGTCATATTTGACCATAAGTTGACATGGAATCAACACCTACAGAAAATAATACAGAAAGGTACGATAGCCCTCAATCTGTGCAGAAGAATGTGCGGAAAGAACTGGGGGCTACAATCAAAAATGATCATATGGCTATATACAAGAGTCATCAGACCCATGATAGCATATGGCTCGGTGGTATGGTGGACAAAGACTCGGCAGGCTGGGGCGATCCAAAAGCTAAGCGGTATCCGAAGGCAAGCTTGCCTGGCTTCCACGGGAACCATGAGGACAACCCCAACAGCCGCACTAGAAGTCTTGCTGAACCTGCCGCCACTCCAGGTCTACATACAAGGCGAAGCCAGGTCAATTAATGATAGATTGACCAGAGGGCAAGCACCCATTAGTAGGCTACAAGGTAAGGAGTATAACGAGCTATACAATGAGTTGGAAATCGACCCCATAATGGGAATGCCATCGGACGAGACGATTCCCAAGTATAGCTTCGGGAGAAGCTTCAAAACGGTCATAACAGGCAGAAAGGCATGGAAGGAAGGACCTCCAATTAATGCAGAAGTGGCCTGCTACACAGATGGCTCAAAAACCGTGGAAGGTGTAGGAGCAGGAGTATATATAGCCAAGCCAAAGATAAGAGTCTCTCTGAGCTTGGGTAAACATGTAACGATATTCCAGGTAGAAGTTGCAGCAATACAGCACTGTGCAGGGGAGCTATTAAGGCAAGAGTTTAAGGAAAACACCATTTCCATATACTCCGACAGCCAAGTGGCTATAAAAGCAATCAGCTCCATGCAGATGAATTCCAAACTTGTTTGGGACTGCTTGGAGACGCTACAAGAGCTGGGCAGTCGTAATAGACTGTCCGTAGCCTGGGTACCAGGCCACTCAGATCACAAGGGCAATGAAGAGACAGACTCACTAGCCCGAGAAGGGGCACGTTGTGCTCCCATTGGCCCAGAACCTTTCTGTGGCATAACGAAGGCGCTGCAAAAAACAAATAGCAGCTCTTGGATAAAAAATCAGTCTCGAGAATGGTGGAATAAGGCGCCAAAAATGAGGCAGGCCAAAGAGTTCATCAAGGAACCCTCGCCAAAATTCACGGAGTATCTACTGAACTAGAATAGGAAAACAATCAGGATCCTGGTTGGGCTCCTGACAGGGCATTGTAGACTTAACAAACATATGAATAACATCGGATTGGCATAAACATTTGGCAGGTTTAGCCAAGAAGATGAGGAAACCCCAGTACACATACTGTGCTACTGCGAAGGCCTGACTAGGCTGAGGTTTTCAACAATAGGGGAGGAAAAACCACAACCCTCTCAATATATGGAGGACCTGAGGTTTGCCATCCGTCTAGTAATAAGGACGGGTCTAGACAAGGAACTCTAGAATAGCAGGGCATACACCAGAGACCTGCAAAAGGTTGTAGTGGAAAGGCTCTTAGAAGCACGTAAGCCCCATATTTATCTATCTATCTATCTAAAGCCTCACGCTCTCGATTGACATTCTCGGGAATACGAGCCATCCTTACACTACCACCTCGTTTCTTGGTTACACTAGCAGTTTCTTCAAAATGTCTCACCCATAGGTTGATGAAGTTCGCTGAAGGTACAGGAAAGCACGTTGAGCACCAACAGCACTATCACTATCTTCGTTGCCCTGTATACCGGTATGTGATCGGAAATAATTGCTGCCACCCGTCTGTCGTGGATTTATATGCATCTGTAGTGTTATTGGTAACAATTCAATATTCTTAAGCAATGGGATTGGATCGTTACAGGATTTGTACAGTCTTTAGGGAATATTTGTTGGGAAGTTTTTATAAAAGGAATGTTCATCATCCATGGTGGGTTACCATTTTTTTCTCGGGTCGAGATGGGAAACTCATGTTTGAATGGGTCCTGTCCAGCGTTCGACTCATCCACAAACCTACCTCAATCTATTTTATTTGTAATTGACTGACACTACTACAATACTTTTATTTCTCAAACAATCATTAACATTTTCATTACTGGCACTACCTATCTTCTTTCTTCTTTGGTTAAGCTCTCTCCTAAAAAATTTTTATCTGTTTGTGGTTGATCCAAGAATCTTTGTCCACGTTTAAAATCAAAACGGCTGAAATGCACATCTTTTGACCAAAAACTCGATTCATATACCTTCTCCTCATATTCGGGCTTAATTCCAACCATGAAAGCTTGACTGTCAGCCTGATGTATTCTCTTCTGTATTTTTTTCGCGCGAACACTATCAGACATCGTCCGACTCTCCACATATTTTGCTATACCCGGTCAGGTACCCTTGATGTAAACAACCAAATTTTTTTGTCTTTATTTCCTCATCTCCATCTCCACTTCCTACATTGTAAACTTTCTTTTTCTTCCTCCCTTGGACTGATCTAAAACCATCAAGACCTCGTTCATTTTCGACATTATTTTTGACTTCCAGATTTAAAACTTTATTTAATCTTTGTTGATATTGTACTTTTAGTAATTCAGACGCTACTTGATTTTTAGTAACATAAGATGTTCCGCTATTTCCGAATTTATTTTTGTTTTGAATATTTTTGGGTTTATGTTTTTCTTCTTTTCCATTTGAATTTGAAATCGTGTCAATTATTTGTTCTTCAAGGTTAACTTGATTGTCGTTATGGTTTGTTTATCATCTTTTTCTTGAGGTTTTTTTTGACATACCTGATTCTCTGCCCATTTTGATTTTTGTTTTTCTTCTGATAACTGAATATTTTTGTATAATAATTTTTCTTTGTCTTTTAATTCAAGAATTATATCTTCCTTACTTGCTAAAATTTCTTCTTTGGCTTTCAGCAACCTCTCATAATTTTCAGTAACCGCTTTTATTACATTATCATCTTTCTTCAGTTCTTTAACACAACACTTATCGTTGTTATTTTTGCTGACTACTATTAACCTAGCAATTCTTAGAGTACAGGACACTTCTTGACAAATTACACATTGCGCTACAGTATTTACTACATTTTTGTGGCAATATTTACAATTTTTAACGGGATCGCCTTCTACACGTGATTTCTCGTCACCCGCCATCTTGTATATGTATTCAGAAAGATTATTTCCCACGCACATATAATTGATTAATAAAAAAATTTTACAAAATAAATTACAGATAAATAGATGAGACTATTATAAATTGTATCATTCAATATCATAATTATAACTTTCAATATCATGTTGATCTTCATAATTTGCATAATGCATAATACTTCCAAGAAACTATTTATTAAAAACATAACCAAAAAAATCATACTCAAATCCAAATACAACATAGGAATACAATAAATTATAATTTTTAAACTATTTAAAAATAATAGCCAAATGATAATATATTCTATAAATAATGTACTAATGAATATGTTTTCAATGCATTTTTTATCCTTCCAAAAAAGTGAGATATTGGGACATCCAGTATAGCACATTTACTTTCTCAAAGGACTATGCTTCCATCTTATGGAAAATAAAAGACCACTCAAATGCGGATATTTTGATACCAACTTATTCGTCTTGAAAAATAGAACATTTGATAACATTGCGCCAACGTTGTAATTTAATTAATAAACCCACAATTAATGATATTATTTTTAAAATCGCTTACGGAGATTGTATGAGTAAGACAGAGAGAAAATACGTAAATAGACATGTATTACAGATTCCATGTTCCACGAAGTAAAGATATCGGTGGTGATAAGAAGTGAATAAATAAAACCAGACAGGGTTGAATTGTCCTAATTTTATCAGTTAATTTTTATATTTTGTTTTTTCTTTGTATTATTTTGTAGTGTATTTGTTGGCATAGGTAACTCTTTGAAAAAAATAGGATAGGGATGCGGAAAAGATTTTTTTATATGCAAGATGTTAAATGTCTATTAACTGTTAATACAAAAATGCTTGTGAAATGTGTGTAGGTAATGAACCCGACGTAAAGGGTGATACTAAAAGATAATGTATAATTCTTAGAGTATCCCCTTTCACGCGCTCCACCTTCCCCCCACAGGAAGTGCCTGAGGACCTCATTACCTTCTATCCGCGAAGTGTAGCTGAAAAAAAATTTTTATTGGCCTAAGCCGGTTTTTATATTTTTTTGGTAGCTAAAGTCGCCTTTTTGCTTTTTGCTTTTGTTATATATATTTTGATGGCGATGAGTGTTTTCCCTCGCGTGACATAAAAAGCACTGTTAACTGAAATCTAATTTGCAACATTATATTTCTTCATGATTAGGTATAGTTCGATCAGCAGCGTCAACTACAGTCAACCAGTCTACCTGTTCCATAATTAGGATACGTTAAGCCGTCACTCGAGTTCCCGCCAGGGTGAAAACTGACCTGTCTAAAAGGTGTTTATGGTAATTACGGTAAATTATCTGAATCATCTAATATCTAGCTATGTATTTATTGCATATTGTAATAAGTGAACAGTAAAAGTTTTAAGGGAGGTCCGTTTTCAGATGTTTAAAATAAGAAATAGTTATAAATGTCTTATATTTGGCACTATTAAACGATATTATTTTATATGATATCATTATTGGAATAAAATACGGAATTTTAATTCTACAATTTTATTGCGTACTACTACTGAACTGAGTCATAAATACATACATGTAAAGAAGCTAACCTAACCTAACATATAACCTAACCAGAAAGGGTTTACCCTTTTCACTTAGTATTACTTCAAGCATTTTGTGTATCACTATAGCGTACGACAACAAACGTTCGGAAATATGTATATTAATAAACTGCCGTTTCGAAAATGACAACTTCATATAATAGAAAATATAATAGACAAATATATTCTTAGCAATTAGTACTGACAGACCCCCTAGCCACCCCAATAGGTTATTCAACTTTTTCATTAGAATTTAGGATTACGAATAGGTATTACGATTTACTGGAATTTTCAAAACTATTTAGTTTACCTGTAAGCGGATTAAATAAACTGGACGGCAATTCGAGTGCGGGATTAAGATACCTGCAAGTGTCGGACGGGAACTCATGTGTATTTTATAGTCATTAAGAATCCTGACGGGAATTCGTTTGCTCCGGAATTGTTTACGAAATACGTGTCGGTCAGTTATTAAATGTACCTATTATAATTTTACTATTATAATATAGAAAACGTTATAATAAACTGCTATTACAAATTGACAAACTTATGTAAAGATGTTAGATTGTCAATTGAGAGATGTACCTTTTTTACATAATTTGATTGCAATCTATCATATCTTTATACAACTGAAAAATATAATCCTATTATTTTATTTCAACGAAACTGGTATTCATCGTATGTACAACTATATTCACAAGTCCGACTCTGTTTCATCGCAGCAGGTGGAGTCCTATTGAATGGTTAGATTTTGTAATCGAATCGAAAATTTCTGACAAATGAACTGATTTTGTGGGTTTATTAATTAAATTACAACATTGGCGCAATGTTATCAAATGTTCTATTTTTCAAGACGAATACCGTTGGTATCAAAATATCCGCATTTGAGTGGTCTTTTATTTTCCATAAGATGGAAGCATAGTCCTTTCACTAACTCAACAATAAAATCTTCTGAAAATTGTTTAATAAGGCCTGAAGGTAATTTGATTATAAACTATGAAATAAAACAATTTCATTTGATTAAATCTCCAATCTTCATCAAGTAAAAGCCTCATTTATTCAATTTTATTATAATTTTTGTCTGATAATTTTTTTTGTGCGCCACTGACTTATAAATCCTGATGAAACTTTCCGGCTCTGTTTAACTACATTGAAATAGACGAGCAACACGGATAGGTTTATATTCTTATGTTCATTATAGAAAGCTTTAATTTCTATCTTCATTAGTAGCAGCTTATTGCAGGTAGGTATATTAAAAGACCGGCAGATATTGATACTTGAAAAGATAATCTGATTTTTATAACACCCTTAGTGTAATGCATATTATAATTTCTCGCCTTGGGGTTTAGGTGTGATTTCCTGTTACAAGTAGAGATACTGACTATAAATCTATTATTAACATCACAAAAATCACAATGGCAATTGGAACAATGGGTTAAATTGTTATGTTTATTGTTTTTGTGTTTATTTGTTGGATCCCTCCAGGACATAACTGCATGTCCAGTACGTCTAAAACATATTAAAACATAGGCGGAGTTGTTTTTATAAAAATTTGTATACTTGCAAATAATAACAGTATAATATGTTTAACGGAATCTTTTAAATTGATTTTTAAACACTTATCTTTTGACATTCCCTCGCTGGTGTGGTTATGAGTTTTTAGGACAAAATGCATGTTGAAGTGAATTTTGCGGCGTTCGCACGTCGAAACTATCAATTTTACAAACAAAAAAAGTTTCCACATGAAATATAAAGGATTTTATTGGTAATACGCTTTACTAAAATATAACAATTTTACAGGAAACTGTAATTAAATAAATAAAGGATTTTTTTCTCGGGCGCTGGTCCTATCGCCTCTTGAACTTTTTGTGTCTTCCGGGCTTACACCTATTCCTACTTTGTCTTTGTCTTTGTGTCTTTGTGTCTTTGTGTCTTTGTGTCTTTGTGTCTTTGTGTCTTTGTGTCTTTGTGTCTTTGTGTCTTTGTGTCTTTGTGTCTTTGTGTCTTTGTGTCTTTGTGTCTTTGTGTCTTTGTGTCTTTGTGTCTTTGTGTCTTTGTGTCTTTGTGTCTTTGTGTCTTTGTGTCTTTGTGTCTTTGTGTCTTTGTGTCTTTGTGTCTTTGTGTCTTTGTGTCTTTGTGTCTTTGTGTCTTTGTGTCTTTGTGTCTTTGTGTCTTTGTGTCTTTGTGTCTTTGTGTCTTTGTGTCTTTGTGTCTTTGTGTCTTTGTGTCTTTGTGTCTTTGTGTCTTTGTGTCTTTGTGTCTTTGTGTCTTTGTGTCTTTGTGTCTTTGTGTCTTTGTGTCTTTGTGTCTTTGTGTCTTTGTGTCTTTGTGTCTTTGTGTCTTTGTGTCTTTGTGTCTTTGTGTCTTTGTGTCTTTGTGTCTTTGTGTCTTTGTGTCTTTGTGTCTTTGTGTCTTTGTGTCTTTGTGTCTTTGTGTCTTTGTGTCTTTGTGTCTTTGTGTCTTTGTGTCTTTGTGTCTTTGTGTCTTTGTGTCTTTGTGTCTTTGTGTCTTTGTGTCTTTGTGTCTTTGTGTCTTTGTGTCTTTGTGTCTTTGTGTCTTTGTGTCTTTGTGTCTTTGTGTCTTTGTGTCTTTGTGTCTTTGTGTCTTTGTGTCTTTGTGTCTTTGTGTCTTTGTGTCTTTGTGTCTTTGTGTCTTTGTGTCTTTGTGTCTTTGTGTCTTTGTGTCTTTGTGTCTTTGTGTCTTTGTGTCTTTGTGTCTTTGTGTCTTTGTGTCTTTGTGTCTTTGTGTCTTTGTGTCTTTGTGTCTTTGTGTCTTTGTGTCTTTGTGTCTTTGTGTCTTTGTGTCTTTGTGTCTTTGTGTCTTTGTGTCTTTGTGTCTTTGTGTCTTTGTGTCTTTGTGTCTTTGTGTCTTTGTGTCTTTGTGTCTTTGTGTCTTTGTGTCTTTGTGTCTTTGTGTCTTTGTGTCTTTGTGTCTTTGTGTCTTTGTGTCTTTGTGTCTTTGTGTCTTTGTGTCTTTGTGTCTTTGTGTCTTTGTGTCTTTGTGTCTTTGTGTCTTTGTGTCTTTGTGTCTTTGTGTCTTTGTGTCTTTGTGTCTTTGTGTCTTTGTGTCTTTGTGTCTTTGTGTCTTTGTGTCTTTGTGTCTTTGTGTCTTTGTGTCTTTGTGTCTTTGTGTCTTTGTGTCTTTGTGTCTTTGTGTCTTTGTGTCTTTGTGTCTTTGTGTCTTTGTGTCTTTGTGTCTTTGTGTCTTTGTGTCTTTGTGTCTTTGTGTCTTTGTGTCTTTGTGTCTTTGTGTCTTTGTGTCTTTGTGTCTTTGTGTCTTTGTGTCTTTGTGTCTTTGTGTCTTTGTGTCTTTGTGTCTTTGTGTCTTTGTGTCTTTGTGTCTTTGTGTCTTTGTGTCTTTGTGTCTTTGTGTCTTTGTGTCTTTGTGTCTTTGTGTCTTTGTGTCTTTGTGTCTTTGTGTCTTTGTGTCTTTGTGTCTTTGTCTTTGTGTCTTTGTCTTTGTGTCTTTGTCTTTGTGTCTTTGTCTTCGTCTTCGTCTTCGTCTTCGTCTTCGTCTTCGTCTTCGTCTTCGTCTTCGTCTTCGTCTTCGTCTTCGTCTTCGTCTTCGTCTTCGTCTTCGTCTTCGTCTTCGTCTTCGTCTTCGTCTTCGTCTTCGTCTTCGTCTTCGTCTTCGTCTTCGTCTTCGTCTTCGTCTTCGTCTTCGTCTTCGTCTTCGTCTTCGTCTTCGTCTTCGTCTTCGTCTTCGTCTTCGTCTTCGTCTTCGTCTTCGTCTTCGTCTTCGTCTTCGTCTTCGTCTTCGTCTTCGTCTTCGTCTTCGTCTTCGTCTTCGTCTTCGTCTTCGTCTTCGTCTTCGTCTTCGTCTTCGTCTTCGTCTTCGTCTTCGTCTTCGTCTTTGTCTTTGTAAGTTTAGAGTCTAAAATCACCTCGAGATATTCAACCCCGACAGCTGCATGTGGATTTCTTGAAGGTTAAGAGGTCCTAACCCCTCTAACTTTCTTCTCCGGGTAAAAGCTACAATGTTTGATTTGGTGTTGACGTTTAACTCTTTTTCACCATGTACAGACTAAATTTAGGGTATTTTTTTTTGTTTCATTCTTTACATACCTTGATATTTTTATCATTATAATTCTTATCACGTAAAAACATACAATATGTATTCAATACGAATTAACCACAAAGTGAGCAAAATTTCACAATATAACCACGACACTGTTAACAATATCTACACACAAGAGAATGCATGATTTCAAAATAAACTTCACACCTATTTACTTAATTACAGCTACCTGTGAAAATTTGTCATATTTTCGTAAAGCCTGTTATCAATAGATGTCAAATGTAATAATTTAATGTAATACCTTAAAAAGTTTTTACTAGAATATGACAATTTTTTACAGGTAACTGTAATTAAGTAAATAACTACAAAACCGAGATGGTTTTTCGTCGATATAGAATTTTGTTTTGTGGTTAGATGTGTGGATGTCGCTGTTATCGCATTCTTAGCATTTCCTTTACTGAAGTTAATGTATTGATATGGTTTCAACGTTTTCTACAGTCCAGGATTATGCTCTCAGGGCTTCTGGACGGATAGCATTTACTTTGTACTGATGAGGCGCAAATACGCCAAAACCGGTCTACCAGTGATGTTGTCCCTTCTAATTACAAACCAGAAAGGTTGGTTACATCTTGCAGATATACCAACCCTGTTTAACTCAGAAGTGTAATTCAATGTCTTTCGGGGCATATAGCCCGAGAAGTAGTTGTTCCTTCTTTGTAAACGGTCTCTGTTCTTTGAAAGTATTAAACTATTACCTTTGACATCTACTTCACACCTATTTAAGTTAGACCAATCACAACAATAAGATGCGTTTTATTGTATTGAACTACACCTTCAGTCAATCTGCACAATATCAGGAGTAATCAGTTGAAAATGTTTCAATTCATTTCAATGCTGGCAATGGAATTAAGACCGTACCCTAAACTTTACAATACATTGCATCATCTGTGTGCTGTTTAAGTTCAGATTACTGCAAAAAAGTATTTTTAAGTTTTTTTTAAATCAAAAATTCAAAAAAGACAACCATATACAAGGTTGCCGGATGAAAACTAAAACGACCTGAAATTATCCGTCCTGAATTTTTAAGTTTGAACCTTAAACTCTCCCGCAGGGTAGAGTACTGTTGTTTGGAGAAGAGCTAGAAATATCCAAAGAAGTTAAATATCTAGGAGTGATCCTTGATTCCAAACTGAATTGGAAGGCACACCTGGAAAAAATTACTACCAGGGCGACTAGGCTTTTCTGGCAATGCAGAAGAGTTATGGGCAAAACCTGGAGAATACGACTTGGTGTGTTTCATTGGCTTTACACGACTGTCATAAGGCCAACGATCACCTATGGAACAATAGTCTGGTGGAGGAGGACAGAAGTGTCCTCTGCAGTTAATATATTAACTGCAATCCAAAGACCTTCTCGGTATTACCTGGCCAATGAATAGCACGGGGACGGCATCAATGGAAGCCCTTATTGGACTTCCTCCTTTGTAACTTTTTATAAGGGCGGAGGCAATGATGGCAATTCTTAGGATGAAATCGGGAGACTTACTAACAATGTTCGAGAAGGACACACTGATACAACTGGGACATTACTAGACGAACCCATATTTCACATGAATTCAGACAGCATGACAACTGAGAATATATTCACTGAGCGAGTGAAAATCATCATCCCGTCTAGGGAACAGGTGATGCACCCAGGTAATTCTGGAGAAATCATCTGGTTCACCGATGGCTCCAAAACAAACTATGGCCCTGGGGCTGGTATAAAAGGACCTAGAGAGAGAATGTTCTTTAGCTTCGATCGATATACGACTGTGTTCCAAGCAGAGACGATTGCCGCTATAGCCTGTATTGATGAATACATCAGAAGAGGATATACCGGACAAAAAATTTAAATTTTCACTGACAGTCTGGTTCTGCTTAAAGCTATCAATATTTCAACAACTAGGTCTAGACTGGGAAAAAACTGCAAAGAATCCCACACAAGAGGGGATTGCAGGTAATGAAATGGCGGACCAGTTTGCTAAAGGAGACTTCATAGGTCCGGAACCGTTTTTTGGAATCATAAAATATTGCATAAGAGGGGAAATCGGGAACTGGCTAAATAGGAAACACCAACCCAACTCAACACCAGGTTCACACAAAGGCACCTCCATATAAAGAGTTTAATGAACAAGGTGAACAAGGTGAACAAGGTAGACAAGGAACTCTCAACCAGGCTACTGAAACTAGGACTAAGAGACATTTGAAGAGAGTTACCGACCTGGTGACTGGACACTGCACCCTGAGGAAACATCTGTACAAAATGGGCAAATTTAGTGTAGAAAATGTGAACTTGATGATGAAACACCTAATCACATACTCTGCTTCTGCGAGGACTTACAAGAACTTAGACGGAAGCACTTTGGAAAGGAATTAATGCAACCATCACAACTACTGAAAATCCCTCCATTGAAACTATTGGCCTTTATAGAAGACACGAAGCTTCTGGAATGAAAGTAGATAACATGGTAAATGGTACAAAGATTCAGTTCAAGTGCCTGGGCTGATGAGCACAACCCAAATAAATGAATGAATGAATTAATTAATCAACCTTAAACTTTTTAACGCATTTTTCATTTTCTCTCCAATATAGTAACAATTTATTATTGTTTTTAACTGTCTGCCTACCATTTATTTATCGTTTTTTCAGCATATTAATACAAAGTTACTTTTTTTCTAGCAAATAGTTGTGCTTTGTAAGACATATAATTAAAATAAGGCTTCTTTGACTTGCTTATAAAGTTAATTGCATCGGTAATAGTAAAAGTATTGAGCAGTTCATGTTAAAAGAGGTAAGATTACTGATTTTTTGGTTGTTGATAACTATAGGTACATTTCTTTAGGCTATTCAATTAAACCGTAAATAACATTTGTTGTACGAGCTTATTAACATAAAATTAAAAGAAACTTTGTGCTATTTAGTTGATACATAGCCGCAAACATATTCAGTGCAAGAGATTATAACAAAAGAGAATATTTTTCAAATTTAATTCACAGACTAATCATAAAAAAAGCATTGGACGAGGTTAAAACGAAAAAGAAAGTGAGAAAGTGCTCCAAACAATTGCACACAAAATTAAGGAACTTTTTACTTTTTTTTCAATGGGAAACTCATGTTCGAATAGGTCCTGGACCCATCCATGCCTCCTTCCCCCTCAACACTATCTCCACCATGTTCTCTCAAATCCACGCCTCCCCTAGTTTTCTCTACAACTCCTTCAGCACTTCCTCGTTCCTCCAGCATCTAAACACATGCCCCACATCATCCTCCACTTCACTCCTCTCGCACACTACAGTCTCTCCTTTCCCAATCTTGTGGAGGTACACTACTCTCGACCCATGTCCAGTAAGCACCTACGTCAAAAAGTAGTTCACCTCCCCGAATTTCCGGTACATCCAATCTCTCCTAATCCCAATCGCTTCTTTTAGCGCGCCGTCATACTCCTCCCACCTTCTCTCCTTTTCCTCCTCCACCCTTTTCTGCACTTTCTCTCTGGTCGCACCCACTGTCCTGTACCCCTGCACCACCCTCAGTAGTATCCCTATCTGCACCCGCAGGAGTGGCCTTACCCTCGAATTGACCCCCGCTCTTTCCCCCCTCACCTCCGCACCGTACAGCATACTCTGCTCTACCGTTCTACCAATTACTCCATTCGACTCTCCCGGCCCTCATATAGCACATCAATCTCCCCAGCCTTGCTCCCCCCTTTTCCCTCCTCTGTCGCCTTTAACATGTGCGTTCTGAAGGATATTGGACTATCGAACCACACCCCTTGGTATTTCACAGACTCTTCCATACGAATTCTCCTTCTATTCGCCATCACCCCCACTTTCCCCGTCTTGCTCCGTCCCTTCACTAGCAACCCCACTGTCTTATTTTCCGCCACTTCCAGTCCGCACCGCTCTATCTTCTCCACAATCTTCCTACACGTCCTCTCCGCCTTTCTTTCTATCTCCGCCTCTCCCTTTGCCGTGCATACCAGACACACATCGTCCGCATACACCGTTATCTCACATCCCTCTTCACATACTATCCCATAAACCTTATCAAAAGTCAAAATTGAATGAGTTGGAATTAAATTGGTACGTCTGTGGAAATCATCGGAATTCGTGACAGCAAAACATTTTCGGCTGGTGGGTTCAAACTCCGAAGTATAATAACTGGAGATCCAAATTTCAGTCGTAGGTGTTTCCATAGACAGCAGCTCTTCCATTGCCAATATCTAACAATTGGTTCGAGAATGTGTCAGCAGATGGATCATGTAACATTTGGAGGCGCTTATTTATTCGTAGCTGTACTTTTTCAACATTACTTTTGGTTAGAAAGGCTTGAGCTCACTCTGCCTATATGTGTTGGGAGTTCGATGAGACGGTCGTCGCTCCATCTATCATACAACGCATGAATAACTTCGGTTCGAAATACGAACAACGGCTTCATTATTTGGACATTGTTCAAACAAAAATATTAAAATCGCGATTAAAAATGGAAGAATGACGGAAGAAAGATGAAAAATTTGGGTGTTTTTTGATGTCAAATACAAAAAGAATACGAAAAAAAATCTCTATAAAAAAAAATTAAATAAAGTTTTTAAAAACCTCTTTCCAAACCGGAAAGATAAAATTGGCGCAGTCAGTAGGATTCAAGAAGGTTGCAGCAGTAGCCGTTGGTCTTCTTGATGAAACCAGGAAAATAAAAAAGTGTTAAATAAAGTGAAATTGTCTTGTCAAATACCATTCGGGCATCTAATTTTTCTTGTGAAAAAAAATCTAAAAAACAATACAAAGTAATATTTTTTCAACAAAATGCATGCGTGCAGGTGCCACTTATGCACTTATGCGATATCGTTTGAACGACCTCCTGGTCTAATCAATCTATTTCTGTTAACAGGACCTGGAGGAGATCTTTGTAACAGGTGTTTATAGAGAGGATGGCGAATACTGATTAGGATTCTGTTTAGATCTTTCTCATAGTTTTTCTGAACATAACTAGACAGGATTTTGTGTTTTGTATTTGAATTTATATCATTAATGTTAATTTCTGTGTTACAATAGTTAATTAGACATTGTCGTAATTGATCAGCCCAATTGTATTTCAAGTTACTATTAGAGAATCCTTGCAAAGTTATTAGGCGATCCAGTGCACGATGAACATATCGGTTAGGGTTCTTATTGTAGATTAACATTACTTCTTTTGGAAGAACCAAAATTTTATTTGGTGACTTTTGATACCATATACCGAAAAATGGTATTGATTAATGGTCAGTTATTGATATTATGTTCGACCGGTTAAAAAAAAAAGAAGCCTTATACGATGAAAGTAAACAAAGTCTCATTCCGTTCATTAGTCGCCTTCATAACACCTGTTAGGAAAATGTATTTTTGCTTAAAAATGTTACACGTATATTATAAAACATAAAAGTCGGATCAAATTAACGTCAGTGTTTAGTCAAATGAATCGATTCCGGAAGTGCGTACATATTTCCGCCTTTCTTCAAATGGCGTTGCCACGGAACGGTACTACCTTATTTCTAGGGTTTTATTTATAGTGATGTTATGAGAATTGTCAATAACATAATCTCAGTACAAAGTGCAACGAATAATTAAGATTTCAATGATATTTGTATTCCAAGCATTTTTACCAAATTTGGGTAGCTAAATAGACGTGACGATTGATTTTGAAAAACCACTCCACGATGTGAGCTCGCATAGTTTGGCAAGTCTATCTGAAGCTACGGGGCATCGGTAAGGGGCGAGGAAACATGGCCGATATCTGTCATAAACGTACCAATAGCGTACGGTACCTATTTTATAAAAGTATTAAAAATAATTATTATTATTATATAATAGTAATTATGCGCCAAGCTAGAAAAGTGAGGTATTATTGTCAAGGTCCATTATTGAGGAAGAGTCATTTTATATGAAAACGCATGCGCGAAATTAAAAGTTCTCTTTTTATTTTGGAACCAAGAGAACGAGTAACGATCTCGTTTTGAACAAGTTACTAGTCTTGCGGGAACACCAAACAATTATAATTTGCTCTGAGCTCTGCTCTGTTGGAACGCTTATTTTATACTGCGCAGACTCAATATATCCATAACAGTTAGAAACTTACTTCGTGATTAAACCTATTAATTCTAATGTGAATCGATGGTGTGCGGTTTCAGAATGTGAACAAACTGCTAAGAAGATATTTGTTAACTTTCCAATAAAAAAAAGCATTAAAAAGATGTGGCTAAGTCTCATAAGTAGAGGCCAAGAAACTGTGTCTTATGATTGGAGTTCTAAGATGTGTCTTAACTACCTACTAATATATGCAATACTTATGAAGAAGTCCTAACATTTCAAAATTCAGCTAAATAAAAGTCATTATGAGATGAAAAAATATTTCCAGCATCAATAAGCAAATTTGAACTATTTGCCTGGATACAACCTTGTTCCATATCTAACGTTTCATTATTGTACTTTTGATGATACAAAACTGAGATTTTTATGCCCGTTTACTTCAAGATAGTCTTAAGATGAAGTAATCTTACGAAGACTAGTATTCGTTGCACCGCTCTTTTAGTATTCCTTAACATAGTAAAGAAGCACTTAATGTTAAGTTCCCGATTGGGGCCACATAAGTTAAACTTAGTTTGAAATCGCAGTTGGCAGCACACAACAACACAGCAATAACTTTTCTTTATGAGTGAAATTCTCGAAATAATAGACTTCGAATTCGCGAGATCTGATCATTTCCACGACATAAAGGAATAAGCATTTTATCAAAGATTTCAAGTGATGAAGCAATATCGTATAATATGGGTCTTAGGACTGATACATAATCTTTTTCTCCTCTCTATATTGTAAACAATGCATTTTGATACTGTTTTGAAGGACGTAAGTAACAGTTACCAAAAAGGTATCGATTGCCCTTGACGACGGGTTGTAAGTCAACTTACCACCCGAGGGTGCAGTTGCAGGATGCAGTCTTTGTATGGCAGTATTGATACGTTGCGTCATACCTCTTCCTTGATTATTCTGGCAGCAACGAAAGTCAAAGCGATATTTGCTGATTCTTCTATATCCATTTGGTTGTTATACAAATTGATAATTTCTCCAACTTTATTGCCATCCCTCGCTATCGCTCGGGCGCAAAATCGTTCTCGGCTAGCAAATGCTACCTATATCTCTTACAGTATAAATAACTATAAGTATACCATTACCTAATAAGTAAACATATAAGACTAAGTGATCAATTAATATTACTTATTACAGAAACAACAGCGTTTCTCCCATGGATCAGTTGCTAGCAACACTTATATTTTATATAAATTAACTATTGACATTTTACTCGTGAAGGCTAATAATTGTCACTCGATGCAGAGCCAAAACCGATAAATCACTACACTAAGTTACTAGATTTTCGCAGTGTTGCCTTACTCGCAATGCGTTAAGCGGTTCATTGCTTACTCTGCAGCGGTGCAACACGCGGAAAACTTATTGCTTTTTAAAGTTAAGTGCAACATACGTAAGGTTTGCTTTAATTCTAAACCATGCAAGCGGACATTACCTAATAGTTTATAACGAGGAAATATCACATAAACGATAAAAAACCAATGAATACATTTGAAGGTCAAATGACATACAAAATGTCAAATTATGTTTACAAAAGTGTTACGCCACGCGCTTCTGATCGGTGTTTTAGCAAAATTATTTTTACTAAAACAAATATAATCGCACATGTAATGAACAAGTAAGCGATTACTTTAGAATCTGATTATCATATTGTAACGGTAAATGTGTGCTTTTAGTTGGGCGCCAATTTGTAACGGTAAATGTCTGTACCTCACAGGGCACCAGCTCGAAGGGCTCCGGCTAGAGACTCCTCTCAAGGGTGATTCGACCCCAAGTTTATGTCACACAAGGATAACAGAAAGGGTTGTAAAAATTGAGGGCGCCACTACCTTTTTAACGATAAAAAGTACTAAAAACTAAGGCGGAAAAGGTAGAAACGCCTTGTAAAATTTAAATGAAAGTTAATAATTAAGGTGACCCCGGGCGGATCTCCCTCAACTTTTATAGTTGAGGATTTCTAATAAAAAAAAGAATTCAAAACAAATTTACAATTTATTCTGCCACAGGAAATGAACAGGAATTTGTACTTTAATAGGTACTTAGCTTATATGGAGCTGTTTCCTGAAGAAGAAGTCAGGTCTTGATCTGAACTGATGTGTTCTCTTCTAGGGCGGTATTTTGATCTAGGGTTGTATCCTGGGGTTCTATTCTTGGCTTATATTCTTGGGTTCTATCCTAGCCTAGAGTTATATTCTTGGGTTTATATCCTTGGCGTTATATTCCAGCCTAGGGTTATATTCTCGGGTTATATCCTAGCCTAGGGTTATATTCTTGAGTTATATCCTAGCCTAGGGGCTGTGCTTACCTAGAATTACAGGTGGATCAGGGATATGTAGGAACTTGAATGTAATGGCACATTATGTTGGTCAGCTTTTCAGGTTAAAGAAAAGGAAGGCAGTTATTTGAAAGTCAAAAAATTGAATTAATTTACTGAAAGCTTTCCAAAATTATATGTTCCATGTTAAAACAGTAAAAATAGCAATTATCGGCTAAATTAAAAAAATATACTAATGATCCGAAAAAAACTAATCATAGCAAAAAGTTATTTATTTAGTTATATGAAAAAATATCGTGCTTAGGAAATATATGGAACCGGCACTGGCGTTGCGAAAGAATATTTTATAGGTTAACGGTTTATAAAAGTGTTATTTTATAATTAAAAGAGTTATTTCGCAACTGAAAAAGCTTGAAAATGTTTGTATAAAAGTAAAACAGTGAATTATAAAAGAATATTTGGCTTAAAACTACCATATTAGTAACAAAGAACAGTTTATGACCACGTGTTGAATTTAATTTCGTCTATCTCTGTAAAAAAATAAAGAATGCATACGAAAATTATATCAGACAGTACTTTAGAAGAAGCTTATTAATTATGAATTATGATTTTGAACTTACCACAGCAAAATTCCTAAGATAGATACTTAAGATATGAAAGATAGCGAAAGATGGTCTGCCCTCTTCGGCGGTCGATAACAAAAAGGGGTGTTTCACGTGGCGTTGTGCAAAAAATGGAAGCGTCCGTTGGCAGACGTCAATTGTCTTACGGTCAGGGTAGAAGAGTTTGGGATCACAGAACTATAATTGGATGTGGCTAATGACGACGAGCGCTAATTAAAAGGATTTATTCTGTGAAATCGAAACAGGTCGATAGACATGTTACAATATACAGGGTGATCCATTAGTGCGATAAAGTCCAAATATCTTGTATATCCTCAAAAATACTCAATAAAAATTTTGACCGAATGTAGCCAGTCTGAATACTCATATTTTAAAATTAGTCGCAGTTGTACAACGTGTTCCAGAGCGTCGTGCCAGATTAAAGGACATTTTTTTAAATGGGACACCCTGTATTTTACTTCAAATTTGGATTCTGCTTGACTTCGCCATTGTAATGATATAAGGTTGTTATAGATTATACAGTGTATTTAAACTGACCACTTGTTTCTGAAAATCGTAAGGAATACACGTTTTCTTGGATAAGCAAGCAGATCTAGTGAATTATGATGATAGATGACCATCACACAGGTATGGCTGTGAAAAATTAATATTAAATTGTGCAGTTTAAAGTATACGGAGATTACGATTTTCAGGAACAAGTGGTCAGAACTTTAGTATATAAACTATTTCAACCTTGTATCATTGCAATAACGAGGTTAAAAAAATTCAAATTTGCAGTAAAATACAGGGTCATTCATTCATTCATTCATATATTTGGGTTGTACTCATCAGCCCAGACACTTGAACTGATGCTTTGTACCATTTCCCATGTTATCTACTTCCATTCCAGAAGCTTCGTGTCTTCTATAAAGACCACTAGTTTGACTGGAGGGATTTTCAGTAGTTGTGATGGTTTTATTAATTCCTCTTCAAAGTGCTTCCGTCTAAGTACTTGTAAGTTCTCGCAGAAGCAGAGTATGTGAGTAGGTGTTTCATCATCAAGTTCACATTTTCTGCACATAGGTTCACTAACACTGCCCATTTTGTACAGATGTTTCCTCAAGGTTCAGTCATCAGGTCAGTAACTGTCTTCAAATGTCTCTTACCCAGTTTCAGTAGCCTGGTTGAGAGTTCCTTGTTTACCTTGTTCAGTAAACTCTTTGTATGAAGGTGCCCTTGTGTCACCCTCCACTTGAATTGGTGTTCCCTATCTAGCCAGTTCCCGATTTCGGACAGTCGTATGTCGACCAAGGCTAGAAAACATTCTCTTTCTAGGTCCTTTTATACCAGCCTTAGTGCAATGGTTTGTTTTGGAGCCATCGGTGAACCAGATGATTTCTCCAGAATTACCTGGGTGCATCACCTGTTCCCTAGATGGGATGATGATATTCACTAGCTCAGTGAATATATTCTCTGGTGTTATGCTATCAAAACTCATGTGAAATATGGGTTGGTCTAGTAATGTCCCAGTTGTATCAGTGTGTCCTTCTCGAAAATTGTTCGGGGACCATAAGTCTCCCGATTTCAGCATAAGAATTGCCATCATTGCCTCCGCCCTTATAAAAAGTTCTAGAGCAGGAAGTCCAATGAGGGCTTCCATTGATGCCGTTCCCGTGCTGTTCATTGCCCCGGTAATACCAAGAAGGGCTTGTCTTTGTTTGCAGTTAATATATCAACTGCAGAGTACACTTCTGTCCTCCTCCACCAGACTATTGTTCCATAGGTGATCGTTGGCCTTATCACAGTTATGTAGAGCCATTGAACCACCTCAGGTCGTATTCCCCAGGTTTTGCCCATAACTCTTCTGCATTGCCAGAAAAGCCTAGTCGACCTGGTAGTAATTTTTTCCAGGTGTCCCTTCCGATTCAGTTTGGAATCATGGGTCACTCCCAGATATACAGAAAGTACAGGGTGTCCCATTTCAAAAAAATGTACCTTTGATCTGGCACGGCGTTCTGGATCACCTTGTACAATTACGGCCAATTATAAAATGACTTTATCGCATTAATAGATCATCCTGTATAATTATTACAAGAATTCTTAGTGCCTGTTAATATCCCTATTGAAGATATCATTTAGCAGGACATATTCAGTCTAATAGTTGCCTAAGCTTCAGTTTCATGTCAAATCTGTACGAACCAAATGTTTTCATTTTTCTTGGTATTGATATAATTATGCGCCTGGCCATAAAACATCTCATTAGAGATTCCAGCACTAGTTTTTGGATTTTTTATAAAAAATTTCTTTCTTTGCTATTCCACGTATCGAAACTACGAATTTATCTATCAACTAGACCTTCATTTTGTCGTCCTTATTAAAAATGGTAATTAATGATACGATATGGATCTTGTTGCTGGCATATTATGTAAAAGCTTTGTTATTTCACTACTTTGGAATTGTTTTTTGTCCCATCGTTCTCTAAACCCTTAAAATGAATTTTCGATTTTTTCAAACACCACTACGCTTTGATTTCCTTTTTTAATTGAAAAAGATGATTTACCTCTATCTTTTAGAAACAACTAAGTTTTCCGTTATTCAGACCATTAGCCAGTTCCATGAATTATATTTGTTGTTCCACTTACTGAAACGTTAAGGTTGAAAAATACTTCGTTTTAATCCCGATTGTGAATAATTTATATAAAATAATTTAATATTTCTCATTATAAATAGATAAAATTGAACTTTTAACTTGTTTCCAGATACCGTTAACGTTTCACTGTCACATCATTAAACGCAAATCCGGCACAGTTTATTATTGTGACATTGTTTTGTTTAACAGGAATAATAAAATAATATATACCTAAGTATATAAATTTATTTAAAACATTAAAGTCATGAGAATAAGTCTTGAAAATTTAAGGTTATTGTGAAGGGAATTACAAGTGATTTAGAATGATAATCTCACTTAACCTCCAGTTATGGTGTCAGGGGGAGGGGGGGGGCATGACACCCAAATTTGTTCACTGTCTTTAAGTTGAAAAAAATACATTGTGAGACAGGGTCAACATAAATTTTATTAAAATTAACGTGTCTCAGCATCTAACGGGAATATGCAAGATGACTGATTTTGAAAAATTGCTCCACGATGTTTGCACCCATAAGCTTTATCCAAAAGAAAATACATTTAGAAAAATAAGGGTTTTAAAGGAGAAATCCACGTTTTTTAAATACAATTCAAATTTGTACTTTTTTTGAGACACGGAAACGTTGGAGGCAAAATTACTGATGTCGAAATGTGAAAAAATCTCCTCTGAGGTGTAAATTTTGGAAAAATAAACCTAAATATGAAACATAATTCACTAATTATTTTATTGATCAATGACTTTCTCTCATAGTAAATTCAGTTAATGTTCAATTTAAACAATAAACTTTTTAATATTTCCATCAATTTCTTTAACAAATAGTTGTTACTCTAGAAAACTCCAACTAAATATACAGGGTTAGTTTATACATAAATTTAATAACAATAAATAATTTTTAAATGTTCCAATGAATAATTGGACGTACGTTTCTTTTTTCTAAAGAAAAGTAACAATAACTGCTTAATCATTATCGCCAGCATAATACACAGGTAATATTAAACTAGCACATAAAGAGAAAAAAAATGTGATTACCCGCCATACTTACGACTCATATATCAAAACCCTCGGAGTAAGAACATTTGAATGCACCTACTAAAAAAGGGCATGATTATAAAATAAAATTCAGATTTATAACCTACCAATTCACCTACTGCCCACAAGATTGTCTTTGTTTTTCACTTTAGAATCGTATTCAAGGTCGTACGTACATTTTTTTTGGTAAGGAGATTATCTAATAGTGTATAGTATTGAATACTTTTGGTAACCAGTCTCTAATAGTTAGCCATGAGGCCAAAATGGACGAAGGAAGAATTGTAAGGGCGAATTTTTTGAGGTTGAAGAAGAAGGGAGTGTGAAAGATAAAATGGAAAAAAGTTATAAGAAGGGTAGAAGCTATGTGCTTTTAAAGGGTTGATTGATTGTGTAATTAGGATTCATGCCTTTTGTGCTCTTGATTGTACTGTCTATGAGAAGATACTAGTAGTCCTTATCAGGCTTAACAGTCTTTTCACAAGATCCTTCTTGGAGCAATTCGCTCTATAGTCCCAGGAGAACAATGAGTCAGTCCAATCCACCGAGATATACATCCCCTTACTGCAGTTTTTTATGAACAGAATACTTGACCAGTGAACTCTGTTTCAGACCCTTTTCTTTGCAATGGTATCTGCTATTTTATTACCCACTATACATTTGAGCCCCGGAAACCACTTAAGAGTTACCTTATTATGGTTGGCCAACGATAAGCTTTTGTGTCCCAGACCAGTATATCTGATCTTGACTATGCTGAGGATTTCAGTACTTCCGGACTATCGGTCAGTATGGGGATCTTTTAGACTCTATGGCTGCGTTCCGAATGAAGGTCTCTTCAAAATTTAGGCCGTAAAGTTGGCTACAGTTGGTCGAAATTGCATATGGCGACCATATAAACAACAGTTACAAAACTGAAACGCAACGCGAAACCCTTGTTTACGTGGTCACTATATGCAATTTCGACCAACTGTAGCCAACCTTACAGCCTAAATTTTAAAGGGACCTTCATTCGGAACGCAGCCTAAACCTCCTTTCAATATTTATTTGCAGACTCATGTCCCTAGCGTGGATTTCTGTCTAGAATACAGATGCGAGCAAAAGGATTTCACCTGGGGCTACCACCATGGACTCTAGCTCCTGTTATTCTCTCAGTTTTAGAGTTGTCAGTGTACCAACTACAACAGAAGTCGTTAATAAAATTCATAACGTAATTAGTGAAAAAGTCAAATATGGCTAAGCCTAAAATTGATAATACCGTGAGCATTTCAAATATTTCACATTAAGAATTACGTACGAGAAAGCTAGTATTGCATTCGTCCATAATGGAACAAAAAACGTACCGCAAATAAATTTGCCAACGGAATTTGGATTATTTCAACAATAATTAAACTGATTTTGTGCGTAGTTTGATAAGTAAGGATCAGAATTGAAACGAACGATTATAGTAGACTGAGGCTGGTTGTTCAGCTCTAAAGCATGTGAAAATCACACCATCAGTAAAGAAGGTTATGGTATCAGTTTCTTTGGAGAAAATGAATCTTATCGATTGATTATCTTGAGAAAGATAATACAGAAGAGGATCAGGCTTAGCAAATAACTGACGGCTCACAAGCAATGGAAGGAACTGGGATAAGACTGTACGGAACAGGAACCAGACACTCTGAAAGCTTGGAAAATACCCCAAGTATCTTTCAAGCGAAAACTCACGACATAAGGAAGTGTGTCCAGTTCAATGTTGATAAAGGATATAGAAGGCAAAGGATTATCATAATGTCAGATACTCAAGCAGCCATTAAAGCACTGAGCTCTTGTGTTATCAGTTCCAAAATGGTGTAGGAATGCCTAGGCAAACTGAATGAACTAGGGGAGAACAATATAGTTACTTACTTACTTACTGTTGATTCCAGGACACACTGGGATAGAAGGAAATGATATAGCAGTTGAACTAGCAAAGAGGGGGACTGGAACACCCTTTTGGGGGCCGGAACCCTTTTGCGGTATCAGCTCCAATGTAATATTGGAAGAAATAGGCAAAGCCGAAGAAAATAGAAGATCTGACCATTGGAAAGATCTAGTAGGACTTAGACAATCAAAGATTCTTCTGGTTAATTGCAACTTGTTGAGATCAATGCATAGGTCAAAGTAAAACTGCACTAAGAGTCTTAACAGGAATCTTTACGGGACATTGTCGTCTGAATGGGCATCTGAAAAAGCTTAAAATAGTGGAGGAAGAAGAATGTAGATTTTGTGACATGGAAGAAGAAACCTCCACTCACATACTTGCGAATTGCACAGCAATTCAGAATCCTAGGGCACAACACCTTGGAGATTACTGGATTGAAGAGGGACATTTACCTAAGTTAAAGTCTGCAGATATCATAAAATTCCTCCGGGAAATAGGACTAAAGGAGCTACTTTCCTCGGGAACTAAGTAGAAGTAAGGGGGCACAATAGATCTTTTAGGACTTAGTAAATGTAACCCCAAGACACGTACATACATACATAGCAAAGAAGAAAGTCTTGTTCTATAA
Organism: Lochmaea crataegi; assembly: GCA_947563755.1. Taxonomy (NCBI): domain Eukaryota; kingdom Metazoa; phylum Arthropoda; class Insecta; order Coleoptera; family Chrysomelidae; genus Lochmaea; species Lochmaea crataegi. The sequence continues at coordinate 3,053,087 of OX387424.1, forward strand.
AGACCATGCAAATACAAGTCAAAATAAGATCATTTGATTGGTTACATTTCACGAATAACAAGCACTTCCACTGCTTTCCATGGGACAGTTATTCTATGGTATCCGGCTTCTCTTTTTGGGTTTTTGTCGTTTTTCACCAAGCATTGCCGAAAAAGTGAGGTTAGGAAAATGAATTTTGTGAAAACAAATACTCCCTGAAAAATGAGACAGTCTATAAGTAGATTTTTCAATGGCAAGAAGCATATATGGATATTTTTTATGAGCGCTTCAAGAATAATTTCACGTCCTTTCATAGGAATTAATAATTCCAATACCCATAACTACGCCATTGGTCAGCAACTACGTGGCTTTTCCACTTGTTTGTCTCTCATAACAATATAACCGACCTCCTGCTTATTCCTTGGTACTTACTCTTATTATGTGAAAGACCACCGTTGCTCCATTTTATACACAACTGAAATTTCATTAAGGCTAATACCCTCATAAATATCTATACTGGACATTTAAAACATTTCTTATAGGTTAAAATTGGAATATTTTCAATATCAGCCAATTAAAAACTCTTTGGGTTTTAAATTTATGTGTTATAAAAACATTACAGTATTTATGCAATAAAATGAATCATAATTGATTAACGAATTTATTGATTGAAGTAGATTTTTATTACGCGATACAGACAAAAAGTGAACACGATTTTAAGATTAAAATTTTCTCAAAAAAGACAAAACAAAGACAAGACAAAATTGAGACAAACTGTCTATACCAGAAAGGCAAAAGTGCAACAAGAACGATCAGTTTTGTTTAGGAATCAGTATTTTAACCAAGTGGCGTTTCCACCAAGACGAAGATGAAGATTTATTACTGGCATCTAGTTGTTTTATCTTCTTGTCATCCAATGCTGCAAAAATAAAACGCAAACGTTTTTGGATGAGACCAAGTTTGAAAAAGCGAGATAGTTATTCCATAGATGGATTATATTTCGTAAATGAGCATTATTATTATTATTATTATGAATTGTTAGTTGACTTACGTGGACTAACGGCCCTATTCTGTATCGCAAAGTTGCTACTGAGCAAGTGGTTAGGTTGCCACTTGTCTTCAATTGATATTCTGTAGAGGTTACGAAAGTTAATTTATAGTTGTTTCTGAGCAACCACAATATTTGTGGTTGTTAACGTTAGCAACTGTCAGAGAAAGGTAGAAGTGTGGTGGTAGGAAGATGGATCCGTGGATTATGATCATTTTGTTAGATCATGAAATTAATGAAATACACAATGAGTATGTATCTGATCTGCATTTTTTTATTTTTGCTAACAAAGTCAACCATGACATTTTGTTGTGACAGGGTGATTTTTGAACTTCATTGTTCCGTACCCCTACGGGTTCTACTTCCAGGTTCTCCATGTTATGTAATAAGTAATAAAATGTATACTTATAAAACAAATAACACCCTCCGGTCGCCGATAGCCCGATTAACACCCTCACTAAAAACAAAATATTCTTCTAACCTCACTTTTCTCAGTTGTCAGACGTGTTAGTGGAAAAGTAAGATCGATTTACACTATAAAAGTGACTAATCATTCTTCTTAACCACTAGTAGTCACCAGAATAGCAATTTTATTGAAAGTGGTTAAAAAGTTACTAGATAGAGTTGCTTGTCAGTCAGTTGCTATAAAGTTGCTTGACTGCCACTTAGATACAGAATAGGCCTGCAAGTGGAGAGATTCGTTCAAGCTTCAAGAATTTTCTAAGAATGTCCACCGAAGATTTCGAAAATCTGATATGCCTTATTGGCCCGGCAGTTGCTAAAAGACTAATTATAGAAACGCTATAAGTGTAATACAAAGATTAGCAGGAACTTTAAGATTTATAGCTTCCATACATTCAGCAAATCTTTCATCAGAGGATGCAATTTCCCCAAGAGACCGTAGCTTCCCCAAAGGAAAATTTAGCTTCCACATAAGAACCCTTAGAATAATACAAAAAAAAATCCAATTACCATGAGGAAAAATTTACTAAAATCCTTAAAAATAGTTTCATTATCACCTAAAAAAACAATGCCAATGTACATACCTTCCAGCTGAATGGTCTTCACCAAAATCAAACGGCCTAAATTACCAGCAAACGTTCTATATGACTTGTATGGACTACTTTAATACGGCCCCATACAATGAAAACAATCCGAGCGAATTCAATTTATATATCCTCAATATCGTGGTTTGGAGCAGGAAAATAAAATGTAATCCCCAAATTCGCTGGGCGTCCTTGTTTGAAAGTACCTAGTTCCAAAAAATGCCTCAAACTCCATAAAATACCAGTACACAAGGAACACTGTGATCAGGAAAATTAATCCCCCAAATGGGATGTCCAATAAAAACAAAGACTCTCCTGGAGCACCTAATTTTTCCCAAGAAAAATTCCAACCACGTGGCGAGGCTACTCTTATTATCTTCACTCACTTCCCCCCAAATTCTGTCAAGACCAAAGTCAAAAATCTGGTCTGCCAGACATCTATCACTAGTACCAATTCTATGGTACGACCCAGTTGATCCAATCGACGTAACGTAAGTAATCTTTGGTCAAGTCTGTGCGTTGTATATTGGAGGAAACTTGTGAGGTTTTATGGAGGGTCTTGGCACATATTGTAATGCCAGAACTAAGCACAGAGGGCTTATATAAAATTTCCGAAGGTGGAATATTCCCAATTGCATTGGTGCAGCGGATGGAAAGCACATAACTATCCAATGCCCAACTAATTCAGGAAGCTCATATTTTTCTTATAAGAAGTCCTTTCGGTATGTACCTACTGTTTGATACTAATTTTTTAAATGGATGATTGTTGAATTCTCATTTCCATCTTAATTCTCATGGCTGCATGCGATGCATTTTATAAATTCACCTATATCGACATTGGTGCAGAAGGATCAAATCATGATGCTAATATTTTCCAGAATAGTACATTTGGGACATTGTAATGGTACACTCAATATACCAGCTCCAAAACCATTACCAAGAACCAAAATACCTATTTGTGGCAGATGAAGCATTTCCACTACATACAAACATTATGCGCCAGTGCCCAGGAAAATATTTAGGCGAAAGAAAAAATATTTTCAATTTTCGCTTGTCTAGAGGTAGGAGGATGATCGAAAATACATTTGGTATTCTTGTCCAAAGGTGGCGTCGACTAAGAGCACCAATTATTGCTAGCACAGAGCTATGCAGCAAAATTGTAATGGCATGCATTGTACTGCATAATTACATTCAAAAACTTTTCAAGCACTAATTCACATCTACACTTTCGCTAATTATGTCATTCATCATCATCATCATCATCATGGCCGTTCAATCCCGAGGGATTATGGCTAGCTCAATAGAGCTGTGATTAATCCTATTGACGAGGTGGTCTTATATCAGTACGACTATAATCTTTTATCTGTCCTGGCCTCTTTTGTTATATTCTGTCTCTGCTTTTTGTTTTCCAGTCTCTGATTTTCAATGCTTTTATATCTTCCTCTACTTGATCCCACCAACTGCTTCGTGGTCTTCCTCTTGTTCTCGTCTTCAATGGAACCCATATTGTTATTCTTTTTAATATTTCTGTTGGTGCTCTTCTCATAATGTATCCCATCCATTCCAGTCTCCTTGCTTTTATATATCGGACTATATTTTTTCCACCTTCTATTTCTATGTTTCTTCTTAATCTTCTTTCTCCATATCTTGTTATGTCTGGTCCAAGTATTGTTCTTAATATTTTCCTTTTCATTATTTTTAGATCTTCTTCTTCTGTTTTGTTTATAGTTGTTTCGAGTGCGTAAGTAATGACTGGACTGATCAAAGTCTTATAGATTTGCATTTTTGTTTTCATGCTGATCGATAAAATTTCTTATTTATGCCAAGAACTTGGTTTCCTTTCATTACTCTTTCTTTTAACTTGTCTTTACCAGTTTCTCCTATAGATGTTCCTAAATAATTGAAGCTTGATACAATTCCAAACTTGTAATTTTTGATTCTTAAGTGAGTACAATAATTGTTCTGTTTTTCTTCCCCCACTCGCATATATTTTGTTTTGTCTCCATTTATTCGTAGCCCGAATCTTTGTGCCTCTGTGTCTAGCTTCTCTACTGCTTTTATTAGACTTTTCTTAGTTGTAATGTGAATTTCTTTCATTGAAATTACTTACGAAACTATTAATATTATCGATTGCCAGAAGGGCTTCACCTCAAGTGAAGTCTTGAGGCTGCTCCGAAAACCGCTTAGGTGAAAACTTTAGTGGGCAGACCAGTCAAGATCTGACCTAGAGGCATGATAAAGATTTCATTGTATTCTGATTATTGGAGAGGATGAGCATCTTTTGGTGTCTTTCTCCCTTTTCGATCATAAGGTAGATTCCCGCCTGGAATACGGATGCATAAACATTGTTCCTGGGCTTATTAGCCCCATAGACTTCAGCTCCGGTCTATGCCCATTCTAACTTAGCTGGATTTTATATGGTTGGTTGTCATAATGTTAAACTATGTTAAACTGCTCAGGCTAAAGACTAGATATCCATTCACTGGAAAAACATAACCCTCCTTCGATAGTCGGTTATAAACGCTCCCGAAATGGAGACATCACAACGAGATATCTTTAATATGAAAAATGAGAAAATAAATATCAATAATATAACACAAAAAATGTATAAATAATTTTTATTTATCACAAGTGAGAATCAGAACGATGAACTGGAATATATTATTTCATTTTTGTCAATTTCTTCTTTATTTACTTTAATTTTAATGTCAATATTATAGTCCGAGAAAGTTTCTATGTCTGTAGTGTTATCTTATTTAATTACTGTGGGATCTGCAGTACAGTAGTATCTTATTCAATCGCGATTTCTTCATTGATTTTCACTTTCCTTTGCTCAAATGAGATATGTTAGTTCTGTTTAAAATAAAAGCTATTTTGTCATCGTCTTAAAATATACATTTTGTAAAGCCTCGCAAGCTCCAATGCAGATTTATTTATCAGACTTTTCAACTCTTTTATTTAATTCTTTACAAGTAACAAATTTGTAACCAAAGAGATTTTAAAGTTGATGACTAGATTTATGGTCATCCACACAATTTCGACTAATTTCTTAAATTTCGAACGACATTAAGCATCCCACACACATGCACACAGTCTGAAAGGAAGAAATAATCACTTTTATTTCGAATAATAATTCTTTTTGGTTTCTTTGGAGATTTAGCAATCGGGACAGGCCAGGCGTAGAGCCAATCCAATAATAATAATTTAATGAAGTGTGACCGTCGTCGTCTGCCGGCGCTGGTACAATCTCTGTCTCATTTGTGGTCTTCGATTTTCAACAAATAATACACAATCACACTCTAATTTCACTGACACATTCCATGATTTCAACGATAATGATGTATAAAATCACATAGGCGTGGAAATAGGAACAAAATAAAAAGATTATAAAGTACGTTATCCGCTATTATTACCAACAAGTCCAAATCGACAGATTTTTCCATCAAAATTATTATAATGTATGACTCAGTGGCGGCTCGTGGTTAATTTGATAGGGGGGTCATAGGTGATGTGACCAAAATCTTAAAATACGAAACCCCACTGACCAGCCTCTCGGAGCCTCACGTCTTCGAAAAACCACTCCCAATTTCTGCCTAGAAGTCGTTAAAATCGTTAAAAAAGCAAAATTTGTGGAGTTCCTTTCCAAAGCCCAAGAGGCAAAACCTTTTTTGGGCCACGCTTGTTTTATATAAAAATAATACTCTCTTAAAAATCAACCATATTTTATTCATTTCTATACATATTAAATATGACAAACTTAAATTAAATGATAATTAGTCTAAATCTTTTTAAAATTTAAGTGAAGCCTTCGAACTTTTGTATTTGCAACAACTTATTACGTCAGAATACAGCTCAATCTTCTCATTATTTCGCTTCAAATGCTCTCCAATAAATCAAAATATAGCGCGGCCTGCCAACACCTCTACTCATCTCTTTTTTAAGCGTGTAATAATCAGCTGACGTAAGTCGATTCATCGTCGATATTAAACCGGGCTTTTGACCCATCACATGTAAACTTCGGGCGTGTTTCTCTCTCGCCGCGAAGATCGTCAGCGCTCGGCAAATTCCGTTCCCATATAACACCTTGAGGTCAATGGTGGACACCAGCCCGCTTTCCAATTTTGGTTTTCGCCGAGTACTTGATGCTTGATGTGGAATAACAATTACACGAGGTTCTTGAAAAACGTTTACACGGGGGGTCTTCAAACGTTTCAGGTAAATTTTATTCAAGAGGAATACTAAACTATATGTATAGTAGTTATCTTTGTGTATGAAAATTTTATGAAATAATTTGTGCCAAAACTTTATTCAGTGCGTCCATAAAGTAACGCATAAATTCATTAATAGCTAAATATACAAAAAAATTAGAAATTTACGAAATAGGTGGATTTTTGATTCTAATTTGCTATTTTTTCAAATTATAATCTAATATACAGGGTGAACCACCTTAAAGTTAAAGTTGCCTACCAAATATTAAACGAACAAACACATTAAATGAAATTTCGTATTGTTATACAACTACTTTAATAAACTATTGAAAATTTCCTGCATTATTTTTAACGTTTTATCTAACAGATTTTATTAGTGATCCAAGCCCCTGAACCATAAAAATATTTTTATTGTTTAACAGTATTTTTTACCATTTTTTTTTTCATTTGACGTTAAAAACTGTCAGAAACATTAAAGTACAATTCTGTATTGCTAACGCTTTAGAGAAGGTACGTTTACGTGAAAACTATTCAAGCAATTCATAATTTGCAACTTTTTTTGCAAAATGCCTTCAACCTAAAGTGATAGGATTGGAACATTAATGATACGGACTCAACCAGAGGTATGCCGATTATTCCATGAAATGCACCCTGATCGTGAACCTATTCCACAATCTACGGTAAGCAGAATAGAGTGAAAGTATAGAGAACTAGGACATGTGAGGGATGCAGCAAAGCAAGGTAGACCAAAAATTAATTAAAATATACAACGAGACATAATTTTGTCGGCAGTAGAAAATCCACACTGTACAGTGCGAGGGATTTTGGTATTGGAAAGTCTTCGGAATCAAACATTTTTAAAAAGGTAAAATACCATCCTTATAAAGTACGTTGTGATGTCTTTTGGCCTAATATAATAAGATGACAATAATATTTAAATGAGAAATACATTCCCTTGAAACTAATTTCAATAAATCATTAGAAAGTTGAAATATTACATAAATATGAGTAAGAAGGTCGACAGGTACGAAGTCAAGTTCAGAGCGTGAAATAAACACAAACATGTATTATTTAATATTTACTTGACTCGCCCTATAAATATACAAGCGACAACGCATTAAAGGATCAGTCAAAAATCAATGATAGATCAATCAGTGATCAGTCAATAATAAATCAATCTAAGATGAATTGATCATCAGTAATCTTTAATTATAAGTATGCTATACGGCTAGGTACTTATATATATATAGTTAGTAATCTATGTAATGTATAGTAGTACAGTAGTTTAATAAATAGAGCTTATCCCAGTGCCAGAAGTAGTTGTTTTATTCCATTAAGATGACCCTCCTGGTGACCAGCAACACCACCAATTAAGAGGCCTATTAACTCCTTTAAACCCCAACATTACAACGTCTTATCCATGAATTGGCTGAAGTGGACTTTGACCGAAGAACTGAATTCTTCGAGTATATTATGATGAACCAAAATAACAATTTCATTGATAACGTTTTATTTTCGGACGAGGCAACGTTTTATTTGAACGGTCATGTTAACCAGCAAAACAACCGTTATTGGTCTGATTGAAATCCACATTGGTTACAAGAGTACCATACGCAAAGACCACATAAAACCAACGTATGGGTTGGTATTGTAAATTTGTTTCACAGTAATTGCATAACTACGTTATTCCATTTAATTTGTTTATTACATTCAGTTAGTGATGAGCAAACCAAGACTTGGACAATCTTGGTCTTGCTGATCCAGTCTTGGTCTTGGTCTTGCTCAAATATGTCCGGTCTTGGTTTTGGTCTTGGTCTTGCTTATTTAGTCTTGGTCTTGGTGTTGCGTATCCAGTCTTGGACATTTCAGATTTTTGAAGCTTGCTCCTTATTGCACGACATAGGACTTTTGAGAAGGCTAGTGAACTCTTAAAACGTGTAACCGTTACGAAAAAGGTCCGTCACGCAACAGTGTTGCCAGATTTCTGAATAATCCACTAATCCAATGAAATTTAAATTGAAGCTTGCTTCTTATTGCACGACATAGGACTTTTGGGAAGGCTAGTGAACGCGTGAAACGTGTGATGTTACGAAAAAGCGTTCGTCACGCGATAACTCATTCAAGCGACTGTGCGCAATCTCTCTTGCCGCACTGAACTCGCACACCGATGGGTGTGAAAAATTGTCAAAATTTCGAAAAAAATGGTTAATAATTGCCAAATATGTTAAATTTTTTGAAAAATTGTCAAAATTTTATAAATATGGTCAAAAATTGTCAAAAATTTGGAAAAATGATCAAAAATTGTGAAAAACTGTCAAAATTTTGAAAAAATAGAATTGTCAAAAATTTTGAAAAATGGTTAAAATTTTTGAAAAATTGTCAAAATGGTCAATAATTGTGAAAGAGGGTCAATAATTGTCAAAACCAATCAAAATTCGTCAAAAATCGTCAAAAATCGTCAAAAATGTTCAAAATTGATCAATAATTGTTAAAATTTTGAAAAAGGGTCAAAAATTGTCAAAATTTTGAAAAAATGGTCAAAAATTATTAAAAATTGTCAAAATTTTTGAAAAATTGTCAATAATTGTCAGAACCTGTCAAAAATACTCAAAAATGGTCAATAATTGTTAAAATTTGGAAAAATTGTCTAAAATGGTCAAAAATTTTGAAAAATTGTCAAAAATGATCAATAATTGTCAAAACTGTCAAAATTGGTGAATAATTGTCAAAAATGGTCAATAATAATTAAAAGTTGAAAAAATTGTCAAAAATTGACAAATATGTTAAAATTTTTGAAAAATTGTAAAAAATGGTGGATAATTGTCAAAGACGGTCAAAATTTGTCAAAAATGGTCAACATTTTTGAGAAATGGTGAAAAATTCACGAAAAATGGTCATTCTATTGTGCATAAAAAGCAAGCTTCTGTCGGCGGTCCGACGACCGCTCACCTTTTTTTATAGCAATCCTTGATGCCACACTCTGTCAAAAGCCTGTCCAATATCGAAGAAAACAGCAGAGCAGTATTCATTGTTCTCTAGGGCTTTGTTTATTTCCTGCAGGAGACGGTGGACTTGTTGTTTGTGTCGGAATCCAAATTGGTGGCAGGGGATCCATTCCTGTGGAGGTAGATCTTCAGTTATTCTATGTAGGCGTAGTTTTTCAAGAAGTTTGGAAATTGTTGGTAGCAGGCTTATTGGACGGTAAGATGACACGTTGGTTGTGTCTTTGCCTGGTTTGTCAATCAATATGATTTTTAAATGAATTTGGCCAATATCCGAGTCTTATGATTGTGTTGCAAATATAGTTAGCATGACTACCCCTTTTTTGGTAATTCTTTCAGCATTTTGGTGGTTATTACGTCGGTACCCAGTGCTTTTTTCTGATTTAGTAATTTTATTTCATCATGTACTTCTTTTGGAGTCATTGCTCTTATGCTCTTATGTTTATTGGATTTGATAAGTTTTGTTCAAATTCATGATCTATTTCGTGACTTAGTGGTTGGAAGACTGTAGTGAGGTGATCTGCAAATAAGTTTGCTTTTTCTTTGTCGCTTCTAGCCCATGGTTCGTGTTCGTTTTTTCGTACAAGAGGGACTGATATCTTGGGTTTTTTTTAAATTCTTTACTGGCCTCCAGATGGCATGATCTGTTCTTGTTAGTTTAGACACGTATTCTTTGAGTTTTGTCTTCAATTTCTGACTAAGTCGATTATAGATGGTTTTGTCTGCTGGACTGTGGCTTCTTTGCCATCTTGTCTGCTATTATTAGTCTCTTGATTTCGAGTGGGACGTCTTTGTTTTCTTTTTTCTGTTTCGTGTTTGGTGTAGCAGTTTGAGCTGCTAGCTGAAGTTGTGAGCTAAATAGTTCTGTTGCCCTTTCGATTTCTTCTGGTTCTTTAAATCTACTGCATCATTAATTTCGTTACGGTATACTTCCCAGTCTGTTTTAAAGTTGTGTGTTATCTTTGTGGTGGGGTTCTGTTTATGACTGACGCTCCAACGGTTGCTATAATAGGCGAGTGGTCAGAATTTAAATCATTACTGGACAGGTTGCCTGTGTAAGTTGAGTTTATTCCGTTTGTAACGAAGAAGTCCAAAAGGTCCGGAATTTTGTGTGGGTCGGTTGGCCAGTACATGTCGGAGTACCTGTCGAGATAAATGAGTATCGGTTAAATTCTATGGTTTTGTATAGTTCCCTTCCTTTGGTTGTGCACAGTCGCGATCCCCACATGGTGTGTTTGCAATTGTAATCACCATCAAAATTTTGAAAAAATGGTCAATAATTGCCAATTATTTTAAAAATTTTGAAAAATTGTCAAAAAGGGTCTAAAATTGTCAAAGACGGTCAATAATTGTCAAAAACTGACAAAAATGGTCAATAATTGTTAAAATTTTTGAAAAATTTTTAAATATGGTCAAAAATTGTCCAGAATCTGGAAAAATCGTCAAAAATTGTCAAAAACTGTCAAATATTTTCAAAAATTGTCAAAAATTTGGAAAAATGGTCAATAATTGTCAAAAATTTGGAAAAATGGTCAATAATTGTCAAAATGTTTGAAAAATGGTTAAGAATTGTCAAAATTTTGAAAAAATGGTCAATAACTATAAGACACTGTCAAAAATGGTCAATAATTATTAAAAATTGTCAGAATTTTTAAAAAATGGTCAAAATTTTTGAAAAATTGTCAATGCTTGTCAAAAATGCTCAAAAATTGTCAAAAATGGTCAATAATGGTCAATAATTGTTAAAATTTGGAAAAATGGTCAAAATTTTTGAAAAATGGTCAAAAATGGTCAATAATTGTCAAAATTGGTCAATAATTGTCAAAAATGGTCAATAATTGTTGAAATTTGAAAAAATTGTCAAAATTTTTGAGAAATGGTGAAAAATTCACGAAATATGGTCATTCTATTGTGCATAAGAAGCAAGCTTCTGTCGGCGGTCTGACGACCGTTCACTTTTTTTTTGTTCAATGATTTCCCACCCAAAACTCCATAATAAGATATAAAATAGGCAAAGGTTTCAGAATTAATATTATTTGTCAACAAATCAGAGAGTAATCTATCGACGCAACAATAGTTTTAAATTCTGTTATATAAGCGAGCTTGCCATAGCTCTAGTTATTGAGAGCTGTGAAAACTCGAAAACCTAGTGCTAGTCTCATGATAATCTTCGTCTTGCTTCTTCACAAGACCAAGACCAATTTTGCTCATCACTACATTCAGTAGCCTATAACTTTTCATAAACAATTTTCATATTTTTTTTGCATTTTTGCACACCCTGTATCTTCCAATTTGAAGCAGCGTATTATACATTTTTGGAATCAGCTCAGCAAGGGAAATCCGGGAATTGAAAAAGAGGTGGTCCATTAAAATAAAATGGTGATGACGTCATCACACGAAAATTATAATTTGAAAAAGCTAATAATGAATTTATGCGTTACTTTATGGACGCACCGTATATTCTGCACACGAACTTCTAGTATGTCCTCATTGGACCCGGTTTTTTTTTTAAATAACTGATAAACGATAGGTTGATTTTATTTTCTAATATGTTCATTAAGGCAAACTAAGATTGTCGATTATGTATTTCCCATTTTCCCGTTAATAATACTGTAATATTTGCTAATTATCTACATAAAATATCTAAATTACAATATATACAATTACTTGCTAAAACAGTAAAAGCATGATGTTGAAATAATAATTAATTGAAAACAATTAAAAATACAGAAGCTGCGATTGATATCAACTGGAATGTTTAATTTAGATCTTCATGTTTTTAACGATACATCTAAAAGTTACAAGAAAAATTATTAATCTTGACGCGTGTTGTACCAATAATAATAATAATATGTAGTCGATAGAATCCTGTTGCTATAAAACTGAATCGGAAGTAGCAAATGGAGCTTCGATATATTCATAACCTTGTAAAATAGTGAAATAAATTCCAAGAATTACTGTTAAAATTAATCCTTGAAAACCTTGTGAATGATTATTTTCAATTGATCTATGATGTGTTGAAGTAACAGTTAGTCCTGAAGTTAATAAAATTATTGTATTTAGTAAAGTAATTTCAATTGGATTAAATACTCGGGGGTCAAAGTATTCCTAGTTCAATGAAGGGTGCAAGGGATCTATGAAAAAATCCTCAAAAAAAGGGAAGAAAGAAAGAAAGAAAGGAAGAAAGAAAGAAAGAAAAAAAGAAAAGTTTGAAATTGAGAAACAAAAAACGTTAATCATTGTCCCGTGGAAAAATGCTTCTCACTTGTTCGTTCATGATTCCAACAAATTTTATCCTCACCATTAAGACCCTTGTAATTCGATATTTGTAACGTTTCTACCATAGTTTTTAACAACTACTGATTTTTTTACAGTTATTTTCACCAGGATTACATTTGGGCATCTCCTATAACCTCTTAAAAAAATAAAAACCTCACCCTATGAATTTTTAATTGGTAAAAAAGTAAATCCTTTATAATTCTTCTATTTAATAATTTAACAAAAAAAAATTCTCTAGTTTGTAAATTTCCTAATAAATCTAAGGCTTCATGGCTCCTCCCTATAACAATAAAAACGCAATTAATATTTTTGGTAAAAAACTGACAAACGTATTTTAGACGATTGGCAAACATATCTTCTGCATTTATCACAAGTTATGCTCCCTTTTTTTTGAATAGGGACAAATCTGACATCGTCCTCTCTTTTTCCCCCGTTCTTCTGGATCAGGTATTGTATACCAGATAATCTATTGTTATGGTATGAAAATACCCTAAATAAAATATTAACTAATCATAAGATATAATTAAAGCAATACGACCAACTCTGTTATTTGTTTACTTAATTTAAATAAATTCATCACAGTAAAAGAAATATAATAAGTTTTGGCAAACACTATATACTAAATTTTAATAATCAATTTTGAAAAACCCCGTATAATCAAATAATTTAAGTTATAAATTGACAGATAAAAACAGGAGCACCAATTTCAAACAAATTGTGTAAAATACTAACTTAAAACTTAAGGGTATAAAAATAGAAATATAAAAATTTTGACCACTGCAATTATAAAATTAACAACATAGAAATGAAACAAATACCATAAAGAAATTATAACATAATTTCATTTGAATAAAGCTACAATATTTTCAAAGATTGTAAATATCAATTTAGTAACAAACTCTTAAAATGAATCTGATTGATTGAAAAATAAAAAAAGAAATTTGTTTAGAAAACAATGAAAAAAATCAACAACTTGAAAAAATTTCTCAAAAGAAGAAAGACTGGAGAATTTAATTTGAAATTTATAAAGAAAAATCTTTATGAATATTAAAATAAATTATTCAAAAAGTGAATAATCATGTTTTAAAACAAATCTAATATTAGAATCCAGTGATTTAAAATAAGTAAAGTGAAATAAAAAAGAATACTTACAAAGTGCCGGTAAGCGAGCAACTATATTTGAACCATCACATCTAATTCACCACGAACTAATATATCTGACATCGTTTTGTTTGATATAACAAAAAATCCACTATAGAGAAAATTGCATAGAATAGATTCTATCCACAACGAACGGACTGTGTAAAATCCACATTTTAAAAAAGGAATGTACAAGTTTTGATCTACACTGGACCGTCTGTAGTTTTCTGCAGGCCTTTTTCAACATTTCCAACACCATTGAAACCTTCGAATTTGAAGATAGAATAGATATAACCCAATAGACATTCAGGTACTGTTCATATTAATTTTAAAGTTATTTTTCATGATATAGTATAAATTGTTGCTTATTAATTTGTTTTCTTAGTTATAATTAGATAAAAAAATACTTACAAATGCTATAAAATCAATTCGTTAAATTAAGCTTTCACGATCCAAAGGAACAAACAGAATAAAAATTCTTCTTTTTTATGGAGTAAAATATCCTATGATAAGTAAGATCATATCCACGTAATTGAATTTAGTTCTGTGAGTATATTTTTTTTAATAGTGCGCCTGTATGAATGAATGAAATTTAGGTAGGCAAATTGAATGTAAATAAGTTAAATGTTTTTGAATATTTTATTATAAAAACATAATATAAAATAGTTGTTTGTTTGAATAAGATACAATTTATTCAAGTTTAATGTGGCTGTTTGTTTACATTTCTGTGACACCATTGAAATAAAATACTAGAATGCCAACTTTCAACACGAAGGCCAAAGAACAGAGTCGGTCTTCAAATTTTGTAATTTGACCTCACAATTAAAATATACCTTGAGATTAGATAAATATAATAATATAAATTTCTTATAATTAAATAAAAATAAGAGTCTCATAAAAAAAATTAATAATCATTAATGGCGCCCAATTAAATCTGAATAAAAATTTTCAAAAATAATAATTAGAAAAAGGTAAGTATTAAACCCTATAATAATAAATAAATTATAAATCAATATTGCTTTCCATATTTTGAACACATAAATATTTTTTAAATATTTTTTAAACCATATCACTATATATAATGGTGCAAAGTTTCCTAGGCAAATTCTTTTGTTATGATCGGCGTTGTAAATGTGGTTCAATAAGTTCTTGGCCTAGGGTCGTTAAAAAATTTCTTCTTGCCATTAATTTGTTGTTCACCTTACCATTGAAAATAACATTGCTATTTACACCGGCAATACCCAAAATTCCAAACCATACTGTTCGAGGTCATTTTCTAGTTCTTCTCCTAGTTTTATAGCACCCGCATGTTTGGTCTAGTGAATCTACTCCCCCCTTTATCTGATTATAAAAGATAATGATTTCTGGCTTTTTATTTATGATGGTGTCTGTGTGATGCATGCACTGCACGTTTTTTTTGTACAAATGAAACAAGTGTCTCATTTTTAGTAAATCCAAAAATAGAAGAATTAGAAGGCCTGTCTTTTTTAGGTTGAAATTCATTATAAACACGATATCAGAGCGCACCCAAATGGCGCTTAATATAGTAAGTGGCTGGTGTAGGGAGGAGGAACTGGCAGTGAACCCTCACAAAACTACACTGGTACCGTTTACAAAAAAGAGAAATTTGCAAGGTCTACAAAAGTCCCAAATTAACGGAGTGGAAATTCCATTTGCTAAAGAAGTTAAGTACCTAGGGGTAATCTTTGACCAGAAGCTTACATGGAATTCTCACATCGAAAAAACCACGCACAAGGCCAGAATCGCTCTCGGAAGGTGTAGGCAGATGTGTGGGAAGAACTGGGGATTGAATCCTAACATGACCAAATGGTTATATACACAGGTCGTGAGGCCAATGATAACCTATCGATCAGTAGTCTGGTGGCCCAGGTCAGTGCAGATTGGGGCGCAAAGGCAGTTAAGTGGTATCCGAAGGCAAGCTTGCCTAAGTATCACAGGGGCCATGAGAACGACGCCGACTGCAGCCCTGGAGGTAATACTGAACCTGCCACCACTGCATATCTTCGTTCAGGGAAATGCAAGATCTGTAAGTCACAGATTATTACAGGGGCCTCCTCCGATAAGTCAAGGACAAGGTAAGGTCTACAAAAAGCTATATGAAGAAATAAAGGTAGATCCAATACTGGGAATGCCAATGGATCAGATAGCCCCACAATATAGTTTTAAAAATGAATACACAGTAATCATTCCAGAGAGAAAGGACTGGGATACAGGGCCTCCTATAATAGCGAATCTCAACTGGTACACTGATGGCTCTAAAACAGACTCTGGAGTAGGAGCCGGAATATATGGGGTACAAGAGAAGATCACGATCTCTCTAAGCCTTGGGAAACATGCCACTGTCTTTCAGGCAGAGGTAATGGCGGTGCAATGCTGTGCAGAAGAGTTGATGAGACGGGAGGTAGATAGCCAAAGAATCGTCATCTACTCCGATAGCCAAGCAGCACTAAAAGCGATAAGCTCATATCGGACAACGTCAAATCTGGTGTGGGAGTGTCGCAAGGCCCTCAACAGACTAGGTAGTCATAATAGAGTGACCCTAGCCTGGGTGCCAGGCCATCAAGGAATAAAAGGCAATGAAAAGGCCGATGAATTAGCCAAGCGGGGAGCGACTGAGGTCATGATAGGGCCAGAACCTTCCTGCGGAATTGCTAAATGCCTCACCAAGGAGAGCATCCACCAATGGATAAACAACCAGTCGTTGCGCTGGTGGCATGGAACTCCGGGGCAAAGGCACGCTAAGCTATTCCTTAAAAGCCCTTCGGTCAGACTGTCACGCGACCTACTATGTCAAAGTCGAGAAACGACGAGGATGATGGTGGGAATGCTGACAGGGCATTGTAGGCTAAGGAAGCATATGCACACAATTGGCCTAGCAGATGACAGCCTATGTAGGTTATGCCAGGAAGAAGACGAAACCGCTGAGCACTTACTCTGTGAGTGCGAAGGCCTAGCAAGGGTGCGGTTTCACCTATTCGGAGAAGAAAAACCGAGGGCAGAGAGCTACGCAAAGGAGGCGGTATCCAGGCTAATAGGTCTAATAAAAAGAATAAAGCTAGATATCGAGCTCTAAATATGGGGGAGGACCACAATAGGTTGGTTGTTGTGACCTAATATCCCATGCGTTTCCAATAACGCCAGGTAAGTGACTGACCAAATTGTGTCTTCTTGTCCTTGATGGACAGGAGGGGTGTTCGCCCATTTATATCTATTTTTCCATAAAAAAATGTCTAGTAACAGTTATATCCTTCCCATCCGAAAAATCGTCATCAATAAAAACGCCTATTAAATTATCAACGTTTCTTTCATTATCTTCATCCTCTATTTCTTGCTCAGATAGAGAATCATGACTGCTATGTTCATTTACTTGATCTGAAAACTCATCATCAACTTTCAAGTTCATTTTCTGTTAAAACCCACTTATTATTGCTAAAACTCGTCATTTTTTATTACTTAAGGGATAAATATTGTCCATTTGAAATATCTTTCGTATTTTTTGAACAAACGTACATATAGTTGTGGATGAAATATAGTATTCAACACACACATACTGGTTATTACCCACGAAGATGAAATTGCTTGTTGATTAAAAGACTATCAAATTTCTGTTCATCAAATCTCAGACGGAATCTTTTTGAATAAAATATCGGTTGGACTAAATATTTAGGTCACTCATTAATTGCTTTTTGGATCAATTTCACTTTGCGTGGTCGTCGAATCGTATTGAATGGGCACTTCAATAAAATTGGAATTTATTTAAAAATTAAAATAAACAACGAAGTTAACAATAGTGAGAACATGTCCCACACAAAGTTTTGGTAAGTTTTTATCTCTGTAGTTTCATCACCTTGTTATGTTAACTATATAAAAAACGTGTCGATCGCTATCCATTGTTATTTCATCGAGATATTTAGGTACGTCTTCCAATCTCGATAATGTGTCGGAAGAGTTGGTTGCGTGGACCGTTTCACCGAATTATAAAATTTAAAATTTGTGAGGCGATATTTAACTGTTTAATGGAAAAAGGTGTTAATTATATTATTAAGTGCGTATAATAATATATAATTTTTAAATCACCAAAATACTTTTTTATAGAGATGCCATATACGTCGAATAATTTGATATTTATTAAAGAGATAATTTTAATAAAAAAAAAAGCCGCTTTGTATACGCCGTACGATTAAAGCAGGTGGTCAAAGTATACTAAGTGAAGGATTAAGAATGTACCTTGTTTAGAATTGCCGTAGGGTTAATGGTCGACTTGAGTAACTCTTAAAAATGAAACTTCTTCTTTAAGCCCAGAATACCCTGTTTTAGTATTTCATTGGTCATTTTCATTCCGATTCACACATACAGGGCAGGGAGTCTTCGCGTGTGTTAGACAAATAAATTTCGTGCATATTTTGTTTTGCTGTCCTTCTGACAAAAGCCGCATCTTTTTCTCTTACAAGGTGTTTCTGGAACTTCTACGACGTCTGAGGGACTTGTACCGGCCACTTCTTGTCTTCTTCGACGTTCCTCTTGGGGTAAATTTTTTTAATTGGGATCGACGTTTCAGATGGTCATCAGTCAATGCCAATTTCTTCAGGAATATTCTTCTGATGCATTTCTCGTGCTTATTGTTGGCAGTATGAATAATTTGGGCATTTATTCCAGATACATTTATTAGGTAGCGCAAAGTTTGTCTACATTATCAACTCCGCCCTTGGTAGAGTTGTAGAAAGTGATAATTTCAGGTTTGTGTTGATCTCCAGTTGTAGAATCTATGGTATCCTCATGATGCATGCTGGAAGCTGAAATGACATTTTTACACTCACCATAAGTAACTATGAAACAATAGTACAGTCATCTTGATAGCCAAAGAGGCTTGATGTAGCTGGTAGATATTTCGCATGTACAAACTCAATGGGCAATGCACTCTTATTTTTCCTGACCGTCAAATTGTGATTTTTCAATAAGGGGGAATGACTTGAACGAATTATCGCATGTTACGTTGCGACCAGTGCCTGAAATAGGAGCAACTAGTCTCTCAACAACACTACATGCATCATTTTGGACACAATAGAGCCCAGCTGGCTGCTTTCCAACATAATCTCCCAAATTTTGGGTGTACAATGTTTTTGAATCAACCAGCGCAAATATTTTTATCCCATATTTGTTGGGCTTATTTGGGATGTACTGTTTGAATCCGCACCGTCCCCTAAACGCATCCAACTTTTCATCAATTGTTGTATTCTTGCTAAGAGTGTAGTTTCTTTTATAATTTTTACCACGATATCGTATAAGGCTCCTATAGGCGTCAATTTGTCGACCACTTTTCGCTCTTCTCTTGAATCTTTATCGTCAAAACGCAAGAATCGTAGAAAAAATTAAAAAAAAGGTGAGCTGACCGCCGACAGAAGCTTGCTTCTTATGCACAATAGAATGACCATTTTTCGTGAATTTTTCACTATTTCTCAAAAATTTTGACAATTTTTGACCATTTTTGACCATTTTTGACGAATTTTGACAATTATTTACCGTCTTTGAGAATTATTGACCATTTCTGACAATTTTTCAAAAATTTTAACGTATTTGACAATTATTGACCATTTTTTCAAAATTTTGACAATTTTTGAGAATTTTTTCAAATTTTAATAATTATTGACGATTTTTGACAATTATTGACCAATTTTGACAGTTTCGAGAATTATTGATCATTTTTGACAATTTTTCAAAAATTTTGACCATTCCAGACCATTTTTCCAAATTTTAACAAGTATTGACAATTTTTGAGCATTTTTGACAGGTTCTGACAATTATTGACCATTTTTGACAATTTTTCAAAAATTTTTAATGATTATTGACCATTTTTGACAGTTTTTTATAATCATTGACCATTATTTCAAAATTTTGACAATTTTTCGAAAAATTTGACCATTTTTCAAAAATTGTGACAATTTTTGACAATTATTGACCATTTTTCCAAATTTTTGAAAATATTTGGCAATTATTGACCACTTTTCCAAAATTTTGACAGTTTTTGACAATTTTTGACGATTTTTCCAATTTCTTGACAATTTTTGACCGCGGCACGCCTCTCTCTCGCTCTCTCTCTGTCTCTCATACATGCCGGCACGAGGGACAGAGAGAGAGAGAGTATCACGCGTCTCTCTCTGTAATTGCCAAATATGTTAAAATTTTTGAAAAATTGTCAAAAATTTTGAAATATGGTCAAAAATTGACAAAAATTTTGGTAAAAATGGTCAATAATTGTCAAAAACTGTCAAAATTCTGAAAAAATGGTCAATAATTATAAAAGACTGTCAAAAATGGTCAATAATTATTAAAAATTGTCAAAATTTTTGAAAAATGGTCAAAATTTTCAAAAACTTGTCAAAAATGGTCAATAATTGTCAGAATCTGTCAAAAATGGTGAAAAATTGTTAAATATTTTGAAAAATGGTCAAAAATAGTCAATAATTGTTAAAATCTTGGAAAAAGATCAAAAATTGTTGAATATTTTGAAAAATTTCCAATAATTGTCAAAATTTTTAACCAAAAATGGTCAATAATTGTTAAAATTTGGAAAAATGGTCAAAAATTGTTTAAATTTTGGTAAAATTGTCAACAATTTTTAAAAAATGTCAAAAATGGTCAATAATTGTTTAAAATTGTCAAAATTTTTGAAAAATGGTCAAGTATTTTGAAAATTGTCAAAAATGGTTGATAACTGTCAGAAAATGACAAAAATGGTCAATAATTGTCAAAAAATATCAAAATTTTTGAAAAATGGTCAACATTTTCGAAAAATGGTCAACATTTTCGAAAAATTGTAAAAATGGTCAAAAATTGTCAACATTTTGAAAAAATGGTCAATAATTATAAAAAACTGTCAAAAATGGTCAATAATTGTTAAAAATTGTCAACATTTTTGAAAAATGTTTAAAATTTTTGATAAAATGTCAAAAATCGTCAATAATTGTCAGTACCTGTCAAAAATGCTCAAAAATTGTCAAAAATGGTCAATATTATTTTTTAAAATTTGGAAAAATGGTCTAAAATGGTCAACATTTTTGAAAAATTTTCAAAAATGATCAATAATTGTCGAAATTGGTCGATAATCGGCAAAAATTGTCAAAAATTTGGAAAAATGGTCAACAATTTACGAAAAATGGTCAAAAATGGTCATTCTAGTTTGCATAAGAAGCAAGCTTTTTTTTTGGTACTTATATTTTTTATTTCCTACTGAAATATTCTCAAAAACACATTCTTCAGTGAAAATCGCACTGCAGTATCCATTGAAATGAACCAGAATCTTTTGGTATTATTCAATTAATTGATATGAACAATAACATTTCTAAGGAAATTACTCAAGAAGACACAATAAACAGATCGAGAGATTCAGGACGAGCTCGAAAAAGTAACTAAATAAGTAACACCCGGCACTTGGGAAAAACCATAATAAAGTAAGAGAGTTTGAGCTTTGTGCACTTGGGAGTATTACAACACCTTCTTCTTCTTCTTCTTCTTCTTGCCGAAGTTTGGCGATCCAAATGGCAATTGTAGCTCTGGAAACTGCAACACGAAGGATTTCTGCAGACGAGCGGTCGAACCATCTCTTTAAATATTTTAGCCATGAGTTCTGGCGTCTACCTACTGATCTTTTCCCCTGAACTTTGCCCTCTATTATGAGGCGTAATATTCCGTTTTTATCACCTCTCATCATATGACCCAGGTATTGCATTTTTCTTTCCTTGATGGTGTTAACTAGATCTTTTTGTTTGTACTTCATTGTTGGAGATCCTTTGTACCCATGAAATATTCGCAGCATCTATATATACACATACATTTCGAAGGCTTCTAATCTCTTTTCAATCTGAATTCCAAGTCCAATTCCAAAATATTTCATACTCATGAAGATTTATCTCGCTTGTTCAATCCTTGCAACACCAAAGCAGAAAATCTAATGTAAATATTGAAATTTTAAAGGCAACCAAAAGTCCCAGTTTAACCAATACATGTGAGATTTGGAAGAGGGTCAAAAAGACAATAAACGATACGAATTATTCAGGTGAAATTTGCGAAATGAAGAAAAAGCAATGACTAGGACATGTACAAATAATGGAAGCCAAGAAAGAAAAATGAGCGAGGTCAATGGAGGAATTTGAAGGTGGATCTAACTAAGAATTAAATTATATTTTGGAATTAGAGATCCAAATGTCAATAGTTTTACTGCTCCAGTTTTCTTTCAGCAAACGCTTTTTTAAAGAAAGCAGTAGACATTAATGATTGTATTCACGCCATAATAACTCGATTAATTTACAAATGAAAACCTTTGTACGTATTTTGATGGCGAAAGTACTTCTTGTTATCGAACCATAAAACGTGTTCTTTTGTAATATAATTGGGTTAGAACTAGATAACCCTAGATTGTATTTAGAAAAGTAGTCGTAACAGATACGTCTTTGTTTTCAACCCTAGACCGTTACCGGTTGTTCTATAAAGGCGGCCTACTGCCAATACTCGAGATTCCGGTATTATAAGGTTAATGACTACCGTTGCTCGATGATGAAAGAAATGAAAAGATATTGATGAATTGGTTCGGAACTTCAAAAAGACGAATGCCGCCCACTAGTTAGGTAGTTCATTTAATTCTTATTCTAGAGATGGTCTAGCTTTTAATAGATAGTTTATCCAATTTGTTTATACCACTGTTTTATTTTATTAGCTTGATCTGTCAGTATGTTATGGAATGTTTCAAATCAATTTTTTCCACTTCGAAATAATTCTATAATTTTACCCTAATATTCTGACCAGAACCATCAAAATATTGATTTTTAAAACTATTTTGTGAGCACAGATGATAAAAATGAAGGGGGAGATTTCATGATTGTTTTGTGATAAGCTGTTTATTCTTGATAATATTGATGTAACAGGATAGTTTTGTCAACACGCCTTGGTTGAAATGTGCTCCAATTACAGACTATTTGAAAAATATAGATATAGTCTAGTTTACATGTTCCATACGTGTTAATTCTTGTAATAGTTCCTGAAAATATTGTGCAAGTGCAAGAGTTATCAACAAATTATGGTGAAAAAAAGGCAGTTAGTTTTTTGCGAATAACTGAGAGGGTAGCCACGAATTGGGCACTTTCTACCTGACGTCACCCCAAACTACATGAATTCGGCACTGTAGTGCGGATTAGGGATTTTTGGTCGTACACGAATTGAGTACCGCTTAAGATAATCCCTTCCATTCCAGCTTATTTAAATTCAACATAGAATTCTCAAAGAGAAAATTCTTTTTTTTTTAAATTGGAACAGAAATATAGCATCTTTTTTAAAAACATTATTTATACTTTTTTAACAGTTTATTGACAGGAATAAAACTACTAAATATAATAATATCCTAAACATTTAACAAAATTCAATCTATCTAATTAGTTTGTTTTGTGGGCAGCAATTTTTTCATTTAAAAATGCTTGCCTTCTTCTAGTTGCTAGATTTTTACATCTTATTTGTTCATTTGAACTCTGCAATTTAATATAACTTCTAGTTTGAAAATCGTTCAAAATATTAATAAATGTGTACAATGACGGGTGTGTTTTGTAAAAGCATTCTCTAAATTTCGAGTGAAATGACTCACAACAGTTCGAGGTTCTATTATTGATAGACGTGCAACTTGCCCAAATTCTAGGCGGACAATTTGCCTCGTCATCAATATAATTTTCGACTAAATAGTCTGAAAATTCAACAAGTTTTTTATCTTCGGGCTGAATACTCATTAGATCTAGTATGAAACAGTCTGAAACTTCTTCAAGTTCCAGAAATGGTAACCCAAAAACGTAATTTAGCCATTTACCCGTTTCATCGCGAAAAATAGGGTTTACAATTTTTAAGTCGCTTTTTGCCACCCCGTTGGTCACCATAAATAAAAAAAATTGCAGAGTGGGTGGTGCCTCTCCCTTTAAGACACCGCCGCACCGTTGGATGCACCTGGGAAGGGTCGGTAACCCGGCATCGAGTACCTGGGGACTTCCGGAATAATTATCTTTCAATCCTTTTGGTGCTGATAAGCAGTCGGTGCCCAGTTTGAGAGTTAACCAGGTAAATAGAATATGTCCCTTATTTGTAGATTTAAAAAGTGCCTAGTTCATGCACGCTCAACTGAGAAACTACGAGAGATAATCCAAGTTGGTAAAAAGATTCTTTAGGGGGAGGAAATTTATAATTAAAAATTCCCCATATTCGGAACTGGTTCTTAATTGCTAATAATTTTGAATTACCGCTTAAAAAGGCCTCTTCTTGGCTATTTTGGGATGCTCTAGACGCTAGAGCGAGTACCTACCTGTAATAAAATAATTTTTTCTGGTATTACAGATCGATTGAAAAATTTAGATAGCTCATAAATCACTGAGACCTAAAAGATCTATTGTGCCCCCTTAATTCTACTCAATTCCCGAGGAAAGTTTTAGATATTAGTAGCTCCTTAGTCCTATTACCCGGAGAAATTTTAGGATACCTGCAGGCTTCAACTTAGGTAAATGTCCCTCTTCTATCCAGTAATCTCCAAGGTGTTGAGCCCTAAGATTCCGAATTGCTGTGCAGTTCGCAAGTATGTGGATGGAGGTTTCTTCTTCCATACCACAGAATCTACATTCTTCTTCCTCTTGAGCTTTTTCATGTGCCCATTCAGGCGACAATTTCCCGTAAGGATACCTGTTAAAACTCTTAGTGCAGTTTTACTTTGACTTATGCATTCATTTGATCTCAACAGGTTGTAGTCACCCAGAAAAATCTTTGATTGTCTAAGTCCTACTAGAGCTCTCCAATGGTCAAATCTCTTTTTTTCGGCTTTGCCTATTTCTTCCAATATTACATTGGAACTGATACCGCAAAAGGGTTCCGGCCCCCAAAAGGGTGTTCCAGTCCCCCTCTTTGATTGTTTATTTCCTCCTATCCCAGTGTGTCCTGGAATCCACACATTGTTCTCGCCTAGTTCATTTAGTTTGCCTATGCATTACCACACCGTTTTGGAGCTGATAACATGAGAGCTCAGTGCTTTAATGGCTGCTTGACTATCCGACATTATGATAATCCTTTGCCTTCTATATCCTTTATTAATTTTGAACTGGGCACACTTTCTTATGGCGTGAATTTCCGCTTGAAAGATACTCGGGGTTTTTCCCAAGCTTTCAGAGTGTTTGGTTCCTGGCCCGTACACTCCTATCCCAGTTCCTTCTATTGCTTTTGAGCCGTCTGAGTACCATTAAATGGCGTTCTTTCCAAGTCTGGTAATGGTATTTGGATCCCATTCCTTCTTGTTGCTCAATTCCGTAACGAATTTCTTTGAAAAGTTATACTTTTTCATCATACCATTTTGTGGCATGTCCCAGGTTTTCTGATTTCTAAGAAGTAAGGAGGTGGTTTTTTTTCAATGATTCCCTCTCTATGATGATAGATATGATGGATGACTTATTTCCCATATTCACAAAACTTCATTTATCGACTATCGGAAGTGAACTAAATATGTATAAGGTGTTATACATGTATATGAGCTCTACAGGCCTTTAGTGGCCCTTGGCTTCGATTTTTCTCACTTTCTCTCCCCATTTTTTTTCTATTTAATGCTTCGCTTTGCCAGTTCTGTACTCCTACTTTTTCCAGATCATCTCTTACTGCATCCAGCCATTTTGTTCTAGGTCTGCCCCTTCTCCTTTTGCTATCTGTTCCACCCATTAGAACTCTCTTAACCCATCTGTCTTATGTCATTCTGCTAATATGACCCAACCATCTGGCCCTCTGTGCTCTTATTATTTGTTATCGTTGGTTTTTGATAACGCTAGCAAATCATTTATCGTTCTTCTTCGCCATTCGTTCTCCTCTGTTTTTACTCATCGAAATATTTTTCTGAACATTTTCTTCTCCCATATTTCTAGTCTGTCGTCTTCCTTTCCATCCATAACCCATGTTTCACAGGCATATGTTACTGATGGTCTTAATATTATTTGATATATTCTGATCTTAGCCCCTATGCAACTTTTAGTTAGCAAGTTGTAACGGTAAAGGTGTGCTTTTAGTTGGGCGCCAATTTGTAACGGTAAATGCCTGTACCCCACAAGGCACCAGCTCGAAGGGCTCCGGCTAGAGACTCCTCTCAAGGGTGATTCGACCTCAAGTTTATGTCACACAAGGATAACAGAAGGGTTGTAAAAATTGAGGGCGCCACTACCTTTTTAACGATAAAAAGTACTAAAAACTAAGGCGGAAAAGGTAGAAACGCCTTGTAAAATTTAAATGAAAGTTAATAATTAAAGTGACCCCGGGCGGATCTCCCTCAACTTTTAGAGTTGAGGATTTTAATAAAAAAAAGAATTAAAAACAAATTTTTAATTTATTCTGCCACAGGAAATGAATAACGGAATTTAATAGAGGAATTTGTACTTTTATAGGTACTTAGCTTAGATGAAGTGGTTTCCTGGAGAAGAAGTCAGGTCTTGATCTGAACTGATGAGTTCTGTTCTAGGGCGGTATTTTGAGCTAGGGCTGTATCCTTGGCTATATTCTTGGGGTTATATTCTCGGGGTTATATTCTCCGGTTAAATTCTTCGGTTATATCCTAGCCTAGGGTTATATTCTTGGGTTTATATCCTCGGCGTTATATTCTAGGGTTATATTCTTGAGTTATATCCTAGCCTAGGGGCTGTGCTTACCTAGAAGTACAGGTGGATCAGGGATATGTAGGAACTTAAATGTAATGGCACATTATGCTGGTCAGCTTTTCAGGTTAAAGAAAAGGAAGGCAGTTATTTGAAAGTCAAAGAATTTATTTAATTTACTGAAAGCTTTCCAACATTATATGTTCCATGTTAAAACAGTAAAAATAGCAATTATCGGCTGAATTAAAAAAATATACTAATGATCCGAAAGAAACTAATCATAGCAAAAAGTTATTTATTTAGTTATATGAAAAAATATCGTGCTTAGGAAATATATGGAACCGGCACTGGCGTTACGAAAGAATATTTTATAGGTTAACAGTAATTTATAAAAATGTTATTTTATAATTAAAAGAGTTATTTCGCAACTGAAAAAGCTTGAAAATGGTTGTATGAAAGTAAAACAGTGAATTATAAAAGAATATTTGGCTTAAAACTACCATATTAGTATAAAAGAACAGTTTATGACCACGTGTTGAATTTAATTTCGTCTATCTCTGTAAAAAAATAAAGAATGCATACGAAAATTATATCAGACAGTACTTTAGAAGAAGCTTATTAATTATGAATTATTATTTTGAACTTACCACAGCAAAATTCATAAGATAGGTACTTAAGATATGAAAGATAGCGGAAGATGATCTGTCCTCTTAGGCGGTCGATATCAAAAAGGGGTGTTTCACGTGGCGGTGTGCAAAAAAATGGAAGCGTCCGTTGGCAGACGTCAATTGTCTTACGGTCATGGTAGAAGAGTTTGGGATCACAGAACTATAATTGGATGTGGCTAGTGACGACGAGCGCTAATTAAAAGGATTTATTCTGTAAAATCGAAACAGGTCGATAGGCATGTTACAAAGTTTCAATCTAACTTGACAGATCACTTTCTGTTATAGGTTTGTTAATTTTTCACCTATGATGGTCCTTCAACATACTGCTTCGAGAATCTACTAGGAATTAAATAATATTACATTGCATTTTCTCCTCTCTACACCCATGTCGTCATAAGCTTTGCCCATATTATTATATTTAATGGTTTTTAACAATCAAAACATTTTTTGGATCTATATAAACAACAAAAGCACATAAGACATACAATAATAACAATTGTTATTTTTAATAAACGAAGATCAACAACAATTACTAAATAGCGTTGACAAACGAACTATATCAAATGTTCCAACAAAAACTCAACCACCCCCCCCCCCCCCAGAAACTCGGAAACCAAGAGTTTCTTTAAAATGTAGATAGATAGATAGATAAATATGGAGCTTAAGTGCTTCTAAGAGCTTCTCCACTACGACCTTTGCAGATCTGCCCTCCTGTTATTCTAGAGTTCCTTGTCTAAACCCGTTCTTATTACTAGACGGAGGTCCTCTATATTTTGAGAAGGTTGTGGTTTTTCCTCCCCTATCGTTGAAAATCTCAGCCTAGTCAGGCCTTCGCACAGTATGTGTACTGGGGTTTCCTCATCTTCTTGGCAAAACCTACATATGGTTGTTCTTGCCAATCCGATGTTATTCAAATGTTTGTTAAGTCTACAATGCCCTGTCAGGATCACAACCAGGATCCTGATTTTCTTCCTATTCTGGCTCAGTAGATACTCCGTGAATTTTGGCGAGGGTTCCTTGATGAACTCTTTGGCCTGTCTCATTTTTGGCGCCCTGTTCCACCATTCTCGAGACTGATTTTTTATCCAAGTGCTGCTATTTGTTTTTTGCAGCGCCTTCGCTATGCCACAGAAAGGTTCTGGGCCAATGGGAGCACAACGTGCCCCTTCTCGGGCTAGTAAGTCTGCCCCTTCATTGCCCTTGTGATCTGAGTGGCCTGGAACCCAGGCTATGGACAATTTATCACGACTGTCCAGCTCTTGTAGCGTCTCCAAGCAGTCCCAAGTAATTTATCTGCATGGAGCTGATTGCTTTTATAGCCGCTTGGCTATGGCAATGGTCTTTTCCTCAAACTCTTGCCCTTATAGTTCCCCTGCACAGTGCTGTATTGCTGCAACTTCTGCCTGGAATATCGTTACATGTTTACCTAGGCTCAGTGAGACTCTTATCTTTGGCTTGGCTATCTATACTCCTGCTCCTACGCCTTCCTCGGTGTCTGAGCCATCTGTGTAGCAGGCCATTTCTGCATTAACTGGAGGTCCTTCCTTCCATGCCCCTCTGCCTGTTATGACTGTTTTGAAGTTTTTTCCGAAGCTATACTTGGGAATCATCTCGTCCAATGGCATTCCCATTATGGGGTCAATTTCCAACTCATTGTATAGCTCGTTATACACCTTACCGTGTAGCCTACTAATGGGTGCTTGCTATCTGGTCAATCTATCATTGATTGACCTGGCTTCGCCTTGTATGTAGACATGGAGTGGCGGCAGGTTCAGTAAGACTTCTAGTGCGGCTGTTGGGGTTGTCCTCATGGCTCCTGTAGCAGCCAGGCAAGCTTGCCTTTGGATGCCACTCAGCTTTTGGATCGCCCCAGCCTGCCGAGTCTTAATCCACCATACTACCGAGCCTACTACTGTTGCCTTCATTTGAAGGAGCTTTTGTTGGGCGTTTTCTTTGTCCTTTAAGTGCAGTGTTATGTGTATTGAACCATGTTTCGTCAAGATAGACAATTGGTCGATGCTGTTCTCTATATTTTTTAATAGCTGCTAAATTAATATGGCGGCAAGGGAACCAATTGCTCTTCATACCTTTGATACATTTTTCTTTTTGATAAAACCAAGTAACTTTCATCAGCAGCTCCAAATTTACCAGAATCACGTCTCATTCTTTTGTGAACTACAGATTTTTGTATTATATCCTTTTACTGAAGATAAAGGGCAAAGTAGATGCCTCAGCTAAAGCATCGTCTAAATTAAAATATCCTGCCAGCAAAGATTCGTAAACAATTTTTTTTACTTCCCTAGCATCAGAATGTGACTGTTTTCTTGTGAAGATCTGTTATTTTCACAAGCCAATGGACGCCACATTGTAATAGAACAAAAATCATTTCACGATAAACAAACACTAATTTAACTCTTTGAATAACTAAAACTAAAACTAACGTAACAAAAGTTATACCTACATTACAGGTATAAAATTTATAAATATTTAAAAGGATTAACAGCGACCCTGTCTTCAAATATGGTAAATTTGGGATATTTTATGGCCCACGTGATAATTGGCGTTATATTTGAACATATACATGGTTGAAGTTCAAATCTCTTCAGTTTGTCAAATCTTCTGTTTTTCTTATTTAATAAACAAAATTTTCAGGATAGAAAAAAAATAAAAACGTCAAATGTCAATATTTTTTGTTAGAATAGCCTAACAACTCTTTTTACAACACTGCCTCAAGTTCAAAATTCCCCCAATGGTCGACTGATACGCCACTGATCAAGATTCGAGATCGAGATGCTTAGGTAGTCGCTCTATATTTATAATAGATAAAGTACCTTCCCACTTATTTCTTGTAAATCAGAATTAGATAAGCTACTGAACACGGCGCTTAGCGCTGAAGCATACAACATAAAATACGAGCTAGATAAATATTTAGATACATGTAGGCCTTTATTAACATTCTTTACATAATGTATACTTGTATTTTTTTTTCATATTTAATTAGCGACAACTTTTGAATGTATTAATTTTGAATACGTATATTTTATATATTAAGTGAAGTTAGGGAACAGGTGGTTTATCTATGGTGAGAACCACCGATATAATTAAACTTATGTCTGAAACTATAACCACGTGCAAATTTGAGAAAAGTTTAGATGGATATAATTATAATATATATGAATTTATTGAAAATCACCCAAAGTATGCATACCTAGGACTCACAGTATTTATGAGTTACTTAGAATTAAGATATCGTATATACAATGATTACTGAAGGTAAATATATAAAAAGGTATGAATGTACAATTAAAAAACCTTATAAATTTATTCTTGGTAGAATACGAAGTTGTCGGAGAGAAGGGATTTACTTAAAGTATGTTACCTGGGATAACCACTTGCGAAAGGTTAGGACGTGTAGGGGTTGAATTCCAAAAGTATAGTCCTCGAACGTGTAGATTGGGGTAACAATCGTTCGAGGATGATCCAGAGGTCCACACGGGTTCTTAGTTCACACTTGAGTTTTTAGAGAACACGGACAGTTTCACTTCACCGCACACCAATTTTATTGGCGTTAGTTCTCAGTGATAAGGAGGAAGTCTTGAGATGTGAACATCGACGCGGTATTGTTCGTCACTGTGATCCCTATATTCTTCAGAATTGAGTTCTATTTATTATTTGTCATAAATGTTTTTAAACACTTACATCAACAGTTTTCATAAATTCATTTTTCAAGCTGTTTCGTCAAAATGAATATTTTTTTCATACATTCACTACTTAATTTGACGTTTCACCCAATATTGTGTAAGAATGCTTCGTTTCATAGTATAATGAGATGGATAGTCCATTACAATCAATTTCTTTTAGGAGATTCGACATATCTCCAAAGATCCCTGTTCCCTGTTTGCTAATCATTCTCTCATATAAAAAGCTTCGCTGTCTTTAACCCTGCTATCTGAATGTAAATTCCACTATAGAAGCAGATTGCATTAAGTCTAGAATTCGAGCTGCTTTCTCGTACTTTACACCCCAATTCTTAAATCGAACATTAATTTTGCATGAAACACGGTACATCACGTCAGAAAATGTTTATAGAAGTGGTCATTACGTTCGGTTTTGCTTTCTGATTTTCTTCGACCTAACACGTCGTGAAATCCAGTGTCTCTCTATACCATAACTCCCAAAAATGACCATTACTAAATGACAATTACGGTCCTCGATAATGATATCCTGTTTGTGGACTAAAAACAACAATAAATTTTGACCTTATGTCGGTTTCACATTGTGTGAAATTAAAATATGATTTCCCGTGAAATATAGAAAACAAAAGTAAAATTGTATCGTCCAAAACGCCTACATTCGATTGTTTTATGCTTTAAATGAGTGAACATTTTGTTAACGCATCTTACTCTCTTATTATTCATAAACAGTAACGGACTTACAAGCCTTAAAGATAAAGTTTCACAATAAAAAATTATTCATATTTCTGAAACTGCCGAAGCCACGCCTAATTTGAAGTATTTTTGGATAAATCTGTGTTCGAAAATAAAGTCTAATTTTTAAACTGTACTTTACAAATAACTACCGGCGACCACCCTGTACGAAAACGGTGCTCGTCGCCAGCAACATACAAAAAAAACTATTTACTTTTTTAAGATAGTACATCTCTCTCGCTCTTTCTCCCACTCATCCGGCTCGAAGGACCATGACGGAATACTTGTCCGTTGGAGATATAGACTGTACTATAGGTGCTGGTTTGCTTCATTCTGGTTTCAAAAGAAGGTGTAGAGTGAGTGGGAGAAAGAGTGAGAGAGTAAATAGTTTTTTTTTTGAATGTTGCTGGCGACGAGCAGCGTTGTCGTAAAGGATGGTCGCCGGTAGTTATTTGTAAAGTACAAAAAACTTCAGTTTAAAAATTGAACTTTATTTTTGAACAATCTGTTTTATCAGTCGAATACGTCAGAAGCGTAATGCAAGAAAAAGTGGCAACGAATTAGTACAAAATCGAGCTCAGGAAACCTAAATCTGTCATAGAAAATTATGTCATTCAAAATAATGTTTATCTTCTGTTATTTTATGTGAAACTGGAAGTACCAAAGGACCTCACAAAAAAGTACTTGTCTTAAGCTTTCAATGAAAAACACCGTTGCTCCGAGTATAAAGTAAAGTGAAAAGTATTAAATATCACATTATTGAAAAAAAGGTGAGCGGTCGTCGGACCGCCGAAAGAAGAATAGAATGCACAATAGAATGACCATTTTTCGTGAATTTTTCACCATGTTTCAAAAATTTTGACAATTTTTGACGAATTTTGACAATTATTGATCATTTTTGACAATTTTTCAAAAATTTTAACATATTTGGCAATTATTGACAATTTTTTCAAATTTTAACAATTATTGATCATTTTTGACAGTTTTGACAATTTTTCAAAAATTTTAACATATTTGGCAATTATTGACCATTTTTTCAAAATTTTGACAATTTTTTCAAATTTTAACAATTTTTTTAAATTTTAACAATTATTGATCATTTTTGACAGTTTTGACAATTTTTCAAAAATTTTAACATATTTGGCAATTATTGACCATTTTTTCAAAATTTTGACAATTTTTTCAAATTTTAACAATTATTGACCATTTTTGACAGGTTTGACAATTATTGATCATTTTTGACAATTTTTCAAAAATTTTGATCATTTTAGACCATTTTTCCAAATTTTAAAAATTATTGACCATTTTTGACAATTTTTGAGCATTTTTGACAGGTTCTGACAATGAGTGTTCACCAGTATCTTCTTCTGAACTGGACTCGTCTGGAGAGATTCCAGCATCCTCTGAACTGTGCGATGATGGGGTAGCATATTCACTGTCCTCACTGCACGTATCACTGTCAGATGAAGCAGCACGCTTACGTCGCGCCTTCTTAGTCAGAGAAGCTTTCTTAGAAAGGCCTGGTTGCGGACTTCTGTTTGAACTATCACGATCCATAGCTACGATGGGTGGGTGGACCCACTCTTTGCTGATTTTGATCTGAAAAATTTTGATCTTGAATCAGATCCGGCTTTTGAACTTCTTCTGTGGACTGATAAAAGTCCAGACGTTTTTCTGTTAGTCGGGAGGGTGCATAGGCCGTTTCAGGAATTACGGTTTGATCTTAAGGATATATTCCTGTAGCTCGAAATCCATTTGACACATTTGTGGGTGTTACTTTGAGAACACTATACCAAAACTTGTTTTGTTCAGTCTTCTATCAACTTGGTGCCCCCAGAAGCGCTGAACTTCATCATCCCAGTGGTACTCAAACGCCCGGAACACCGACTTATCCATGGGTTTAACTTCGTGGGTGCAATTACTTGGCAAACACAATAGAGATATTTCGTGACGGTCAGCCGTAGCGACAATATTTGCATCCAAGTGAGATTTCGCCCCATCGAATATCAGCAAAACTTTTCCCGGCGGCTTGTATTGTGAAAAGTGATCTACCCATTTGACGAAAGTTTCTGTAGTCATGCTACCCTTTGGGGTCATGAACACTTTGGCACCAGGCGATAAGTTGTCCGAATATTCGGGTTTATTCCTTTGACTCTTGAATAAGATTACAGTATAACCTGCCCTAACGCATTTCCACATGACACTACAGTCACATTTTCTCCATATTCTGGTGCTACCATAGGAACTCTTTTAATTCCTTTTGGGGTTGAGACCTTTGGCTCTTTATGAAGCGTAAGATTCATAACACCCAGTTCAGTCATTACATTTGCTGTCTGGAAGTAATGCGTTGCAATATCTTTGTTCCTTTGGGCTACATCTGGGTGACGCTGAAGAAACCATTTACGCCCAATTAGTAAGGATGGTTTTCTGCTTGGTGGTAGTGTCACCTTATTTTCAACGAAGAATGTGTAAACGGTTCTTAGCAAAACTTTCGAGGTTAATGGCATATCGATTTCGGCAAATCTAAAAATGCGGCTGCACTAAGCATGGAGTGTCTCCCTAAACGTTTCTCGGCATTTCCTGCATGAACATGACGTTACAAGGTACTACGTGGGATATTGAAATCTTGGGCGTCTCTTTTTATTGATGTTCCATCTCGCACAGCCTCCATGGACCTCCTTAAGTCGGCCTGGCTCCACTTTGCTCTTTTAGTTGATGCCATTTCCTAAAATTAAGGGAAAAAAATGTGGTAGAAATAATTTATCGGTGCCTAATATGGCACTGTCCATATTTGGCGCTGAGGCTGGTGTCCATATTTGGCTACATGTCCTTCACAAAGTTAATTAGGAAAAAATGTAAAAAGTATCTTAAATGAATATTCTAACAACTACAGCTTCAAACAGAGAAAGTTAGCTAACAAATGATGTATAACATGAACCAGTTTGAAAAAGATGAAAATCCAAAAACCTTACCGTATATTATAACTCACGCACACAAATCGCCATTATGAAGTATATTTCATGCCATCTGCTGACATAGCATAGGCATTGGTCAGTGGTAATATAGATTACTTTTAAAAGCCATCTGGTGGAGAATAGCACAAGCACAAACATAGCACATCGAAATTTTAAAGGGGTGCCCATATTTAGAGCGGTGCCCAAAATTGATCAACATACCTTATAATAAATTGGAACATTACTTTTTTTGTTTAGATGCTTTTAAATACACAGATACATTCAAACATAAACGGAACATAGGGATTTTAAGCATTGTATCAGAACTGCTTTTGAACTAGTCGACCAACATCCAGCTTCAACAGATTAAAAACACTATTATTACAATCGTTTATTTGGACACCTATAACATATCGTACAATTCCCACCACTCCGTATTCTCAACTGTGGGCGGTCCTTAATTAGCGTCAGACAGTCAGTAAACAGCAGTCGGTAGATGAGAGCGTTGCTTTGTTTCAATTTAAAGAATCCTATTTTGTTTTATTTACGATTTTATTTTTTATTTTGAAAGCCGTTATTGCCAAAAGAAATCAAAACATATTATCTTAGCTCGAAACATTAATTGTTAAAAAGAATTTAACAATTAATTTTCGATTTTAACAACATAAAACGTAAGCATATTGTTTCAATATGTAGCGACGTTTACTACCCCCATCAAATACTTAATGGCAGTTCGCACATAACTAACAAATTTTGGAAGGAGAAGGGGCGGGGTTTCTTACATTGGTTCTGAATCCAGCTGTCTAGATCAATACTTGATATTCATTGAAGTGAACTTATAGAAATGTTTTGTTGGTGGACTATTTAGATCGGACAATATATTAAATTCCTATGTTCCGTTTTTGTTTGAATGTATCTGTATACACTACAGTTCATCTGCTATTTCGTTTGCTTATATTCCAGAGCTGCACAAATATGACTGGTTATTAAAATTAATAAATACGTAGCAGTAAAAATTGAAATGCGGTTCTGTACAAAAAAGTGAAAATTTCATAAAACGCCTCACATTCTATTGTCATTTTTCAATGTAGCACTTAAAATACAATAGTCGTGTATACACAAAAAAAGGAAATTTATTGGTTACATTAGCACCACTTAAAATACAATAAAACTTGTCTTGGTATAAATGATGTCTTTATGAGCGTTATAAAATATTTCGACATTGTATAATGTTTGAAATGGTACATTATTGTCACTTTTGAAAACTATTTTCCGTTATTACAGGAAGAGGGCACTAAAATTACCAAATTATGAATGTCCAAAATACTATTTATGGGACAGGGATTTTAATTAAATAGCTTAGGACTTAAATGAAATATTCATATTTAATCGTGGATTTAAATTAAGCGAGTCGGTATAGCCCACTTTTTTTATGGGTCTGTAACGATTAGTACCATTTTTAATATGATTTTACATACCCAACAGCGGCTATGGAAGTAGCTCTTAATTTCACGCTACTACATATGGTGGTCGAACAGGATACATATTAAGTGGAGAGGGAATTATCAAACATCTAGAAATCAGAAATCATGGACATGCTACTTTTTAAAGCAATTCAATACAGAATATAGTAGCAAAAAGGAAAGTGATTACTGTACCATCACCAGATTGTATGCAGATGGTTCTAAAACAATAGAGAGGACTTGGATAGAAGTGTATGGGAGGGAACCAAACACACTAGAAGTTTGATTAAATATTTAGAAGGCTAAGGGGTTATTAGCATGTCATATAGTCAAGATGAGCATAATGGAATTGTCTAGAAAAACTCAATGTACTAGACAAGAACAACATCGTCACCCTGCTGCAGACCCCAGGACACACTGGAATAGAAGGAAACTAATCAGCAGATAAACTAGCAAAGGGGACTGAAACTCTTTTTTGGATAATGGAGCCCTTTCGCGGTATCAGGACCAATATGATATTGGAATAATGAGAAGATCGAACCATTTGAAATATCTAGTAGGACTAAGACAGTCAAATATACTCCGGGGGAACTACGACCAAGTGAAATCAAAAGACTGCATGTGAGAGTAAGACTGCTTTAAGTGTTTACGGGTCTCCTAACAGGACACCTTCTCCAGAATGGAAATCTCAAAAAACTCCTCAAACTACTGGAGCAAGTAGAATGTAGATTCTGTGTAATGGTCAAGAAACCTCCATTAACTTAATTGCGGAATGTGTAGCTCTTTTTTTTTCGGGTCGAGATGGAAAACTCATATTCGAATGGGTCCATGAGGATGCCTACCTACCAAACCCACCTCAAACTCACCGTTACCACCGCCTCAGAATCACATCCCTAGCATACTTCGAGACGGGCGGCGGTCCCTCACACACTCTCCGCTCACACCGTCGTCTTCTCCCTAACTATCACTCCTATCTCTCGTGCCATATCGAGTCCTTCTCTCCCCGTAATCATGCTCTCCACTCCGCCACTCACCTCCATCCATTCCTCCTTTCCCCTCAACATTATCTCCATCATGTTCTCCCAATACACCGCCTCCCCTAGTTTCCTCTCCAACTTCTTCAGCACTTCCTCGTTCTTCCAGCATCTAAACACATGCCCCACATCATCCTCCACTTCACACCTCTCGTACACTCCAGTCTCTCTTTTTCCAATTTTGTGGAGGTACCCCACTCTCGACCCATGTCCACTGAACACCTGTGTAAAGAAGTAGTTCATCCCCCCCCCCCCCCGTATTTCTGGTCCATCCAATCTCTCCGAAATTCGAATATTTGGGTTTTATATATATATATATGAACAGAGAGACATCCGGCGGGTTGTTGATCACTGCCATTAGAGCAACAAGGTATGAAGGAATTGTGCAGTAGTCCTAAGATTTATGTGTAGATTTTGATATAAATATGGGGTTTGGATTGTGCCGAATCTACTAGGATTACTGCATAATTCCGGGGATGAAAATAATTCCTGGTGTAGACAGTTCCTGGCAGACCAGTTGAAATTACCGTTCCTGTGCACATAGGTACATTCCTGTGCTCATACCGTTCCTGAGCTCTGAAACCCACATAGTCCGATACAGATAGTGAAAGTTCCTAACTTATATCATGTCTGGTATATACCGTGGTTAATGAAAGAAAAATGGATTGAGATCAAAGAACAGTTTCCCGTCTTGACGTCCAAGACAGAACTTCCAGACGTGAGGTTCCTGTATTCAGCTCCCAGATTAAGGTCAAGGAGAGTAAAGTTTTTTTTGACGGCTTCACCTATGTTAATTAGCTATTTTATTGTTTTTAAGTACTATCCCATCTTTTCAAAATTGTACATTGTCAATTCTAGTGTTTTTTCATTATATATATATTTTTTTTTATCAAGTAAGTTTTATTCAACACACAGATCTGATAACCATTTTATGTAGTGTAACTTCAAAAGCAAACAACAGTTAAACATTCGCTGATTTTTAAATTTTGATTATTTTCTAATTTTGTTTTAAGAAATAAAATTAGTGGCGCCCTTTGTGTTAACTTTTAGCATCTTTTCTTTCATAAATTCCTGAGGTAACAAAGCCCTGAGAACTGGCTTTGTTATCCCCAAAAAATTTGAATTCAGTTTGGAAAGAACCTACGCTATTCATTGATATTATGGCACTCTCAGCCAATGGAACATATAACTTACCCTCGGCGTTGTGCGTTAGTTGAAAAAAATTAAAAATAAACTCAAATTAACAAACCTCAACACTTCCAGAGCGTCGGTTCAAGAAACGAGCACTTGGGCACTCCATAACCCCTCTCTCTAGAGTCTACTATCAGACGCCCCGTCAGGTAGTCCTCTACCAGGTTAGCCAACCTCTCCCCCGTTCCAAGCCTCATCAACGCCGCCCGTTCAATGACACTGTTGAACGCGTTCCCGACGACGAAGAACACGAGTAGGGCCAATTTCTTGTTCCTCCAGTTGCTCTAACTAGCGCTTTCCACCAAGCCCATTTCCATACCCAGCGCCTAGATGCATGACTTCCCCTTTCGCAAACCCGTTCTGGTTAACCCTAAAACCCCCATTCCTACCATCTTTTTGCTCAATCCTATCCTTTATTAGTCCCTCTATCTATTAACCCATACCACACAGCGGGCTGATGGGCCTGTAGTTCCCCGCCCGCTTCCCATCTCTAGCCGCCTTCTTCAGCAGTATCACCCCGGCCATCTTCCATCTTTCCGGAAACTCTTCCTTCCACATCACCCTCTTGAATACTTCCCAGAAGTGCTCCCCATTGGCATACAACAGCCACTTCATCATATCACCTCTCATGCCATCTATCCCTGGGGCTTTCTTGACCTTAATGTTTCTCTCCCTCCTCCTCTACTTCCCACCTCTCTACCGGCCTCATTCCCCTTATTTCACCTACCCCTCCAGTATCCTGGACTCCTCGAATCCTGTCCCCCCCTCCTCCTTCTCCCTCTGTAAACAATTTCCCTATAATCTCCTTCTCCCAATCTTCCTCTAGCACCTCGTTCCTATTTCCCCGTTCCTATTGGTAACAAATATGAAATCTGGCAATTTGTGGTGGCGGCCATCTTGAATGTATTTTTATGATGTGTAAAATCATTTGATATCCATATTGAGTGGTTCGAAAAAAAAATGTAATCCGCCATTTTGTTACGGTGGCCATCTTGGATTTACAACCATTCTGAATAGACGTAATTGTATTGTCATTACAGCTAAAGCTGTGTACCAAAAATTCATATCAATGAGACAACGAGGAGGGGGTAAAATTTTAAATAATAAATTTGACCCAAACAATAAACAGGCAGAATATAGTGCGACATCCTGTACATCCAAAACAAAACCATTTTCTTTGATTGCATTTTAGCGGTGTAATCAAATAAACAATTTTGATTTCGGTTCACCATATCTCTCTCAGGGTACGAATAATAGCCGCGATGTCCGTAACATTTAATTTTATTAAAGCCATCAATTTGAGCCCCCCACGTTCGCTGGTGATTTAGAAACGAACATTTTCGAATGCACTTTTATAAATTACCTACCGACGAATAACAAACGAAATGGCATGCCTTGGTAGTGCTGAACCATTTATTAAAATGTATCATTATTTTAGTAAAAGTAATTGAAAAGTGTGAAAATAAATTAAAACAGCATGTTGTTGAAGTTCTCTGTTCGGGTCATAAATAATGTGAATGCACATGGCATATTTTTATTATCTAGGACTCTTCCCAACTAGTGTACATTTAGATATCGAAGAATACATATATTATTCAATCGCTTTACAACAATGGTTTGAAAAATATTTTTCAAAAACAGAGACCATTCAACCAAGAAGCAACAACTACCTCCTGGGCTATATGCCACTACAGAAATCGAATTACACTTCTAAGTCGAACGGGGTCGGTATGATCTACAAGATTTAACCAACCATTCTGGTTTGCTGAAACAAAGTATGTAAGTAGGTGTTTCATCATCTGTGTCAGTAACGATCAGCTATTGCTGCAGAGTTAATAAAGGTATCACCAGGCTTAATAATCATTTTTATAAATAATAAATAGGATAGGTTCAATATACTTCCCCACACGCTTTTGTCAGTTGAATACGTGAAATTGAACTAGTTTTCCAGAGAGCGTTCCCGGGAACGATCCTTCCTTATATAATCAAGAATATGGGTCCTGGAGAACCCCCGGAACGTCATTTGCAAAGCATATAGATGAAAATAAGATTTAAAATGAATGTAGTGGTAGGTATATTGGTACAACCTGTATAATTGGCATAAAGAAAATTAAGTCACATAACTTTCGGTTATTTCTTTTGTCCGGCGAAGTTGTAAAAATTTGCGGTTGCGTTTGTTAAATTCTG
Source organism: Lochmaea crataegi (assembly GCA_947563755.1). Classification (NCBI taxonomy): domain Eukaryota; kingdom Metazoa; phylum Arthropoda; class Insecta; order Coleoptera; family Chrysomelidae; genus Lochmaea; species Lochmaea crataegi. The sequence goes on from OX387424.1 coordinate 3,093,375, forward strand.
CTAGTCATTCCGAAAGTATTTTAATACGTTTTGGTTGATGTATAACCTTTTTGAATTATTAATGCTTCCGTTTAAATAAACGCTAAAAATTACAACTGGTCCCGTCAAATTTTGCCCGCAATCAGTAATCACAATCTGTGGTCCGGTGATTTACAACCATGCGAATAATAATTTTTAGTTTCGCAGTGTCGACCTGCAGTGGCGTGGAGCCATATTTTTTGGAAAAGTGATTTTATCTGTAAATAGAGTTGCGGTTAGTCTTGGGAACTTAACATTTTTCAATTGTGTCTTACAATTTATTGATGTGCTTATCACATCTTGCCATAACATTTAATACAACACTGAGGGTATTTGAAATTTTTCAGGTTTTTTTGTGTCAATAAATTGTTTTTTCTACAGTCGCGCGTAAAATGACTAATTACTATATTCGAATGAAATCGTAGAGTCGACAAATGCCAAGGATTGTTACTTTACGCTCTAGCGCAAAAAAGGAAATCTTTTTCGCTCGCTTATTTAATCAAACCACGCCCTCCGAATTAACTCAATTGGTGAATAATTACCAATTTATCAGATTAAAAATAAAATAAAATTATATGAAAATTGTCAAAAATTTTGAAATATGGTCAAAAATGGTCAATAATTGTCAAAAATTGTCAAAAACTGTTAGACAATTTTTGTCAAAAACTGTCGAAAATAGTCAATAATTGTCAAAAATGTTCAATTGTCAAAAATTTTTTGGAAAATGGCCAAACATTTTTAAAAATGGTCAAAAATGGTCAATAGTTGTCAGAATCTATAAAAAATTGTCAAAAACTGCCAACAATGGTCAAAAATTGTCAAAAATTGTCAAAAATTGTCAAAAATTGTCAAAAATTGTCAAAAATTGTCAAAAATTGTCAAAAATTGTCAAAAATTGTCAAAAATTGTCAAAAATTGTCAAAAATTGTCAAAAATTGTCAAAAATTGTCAAAAATTGTCAAAAATTGTCAAAAATTGTCAAAAATTGTCAAAAATTGTCAAAAATTGTCAAAAATTGTCAAAAATTGTCAAAAATTGTCAAAAATTATTAAATATTTTGAAAAATAGTCATAGAGTTTTGAAAGTTGTCAAAAATGGTTAATAATTGTCAGAAACTGTCAAAAATGGTCAATAATTGTTAAAATTTTGAAAAATGGTCAAAAATTGTAAAAATTTTGAAAGAATGGTCAAAATTTTTCAAAAACTGTTAAAAATGGTCAATAATTGTCAAAATCTATCAAAAATGGTCAAAACTGTAAAAAATGGACAATTACTGTCAAAATTGGTCAATAACTGTCAAAAATTGTTAAAATTTTGAAAATTGGTCGGTAATTGTCAAAAAATTTTAAAAAAGGTCAATGATTTTGAAAAATGGTAAAAAATTGTTAAAATTTTTGAAAGATTGTTAAAGTTTTTGAAAAATTGTTAAATTTTTTTGAAAATTGTCAAAAATTGTTAAAAATTTTGAAAAATTGTCAAAATTTTGAAAAATAACTGATAATTGTCAAAAATTGTTGAAAAAGTTTTTGAAATATTGTCAAAAATGGCCAAAAATTTGGAAAAATGGTCTTAAATTTTGAAAAATTATAATTTATAAAAATTTTTTACTTGGTTTCCTTTCTTGTAATATTTTAGACTTGAAAATTGTCAAAAACTATCAAAAATTGTTAAAAATTGTCAATTATTTTTGAAAACTGTCAAAAATGGACAGTTACTGTCAAAATCGGTCAATAAATGTCAAAAATTGTTAAAATTTTGAAAATGGTCGATAATTGTCAGTAACTATCAAAAATGGAAAATAATTTTGAAAAATGGTCAAAAATTCTGAAAAATTTTTGAAAAATTGTCAAAAATGGCCATTAATTGTCAAAAACCCTTAAAAAATGGTCAAAAATTGTCAAAAACTGTCAAAAATGGACGATTAGTGTTGAAAATTGTCAAAATTTTGAAAAATAGTTGATAATTGTCAAAAACTGTTAAAGTTTTTGAGAAATTGTCAAAAATTTTGAAATATGGACAAAAATGGTCCATAATTTTCAAAAATTGTCAATAATTATGAAATATGGTCAATAATTTTGGAAAATGGTCTAAAATTTTGAAAAATTATAATTTATAAAAATTTTTTACTTGGTTTCCTTTCTTGTAATATTTTAGACTTGAAAATGGAAGTAAAATTTTCCCCGAAAGCTTGGTAATGTATAAAAGAGTTCACTTTAGTGAGAAATAATTAGTTTGTGAGTTTTTGAAAAATTGTCAAAAATTTTGAAATATGGACAAAAATGGTCCATAATTTTCAAAAATTGTCAATAATTATGAAATATGGTCAATAATTTTGGAAAATGGTCTAAAATTTTGAAAAATTATAATTTATAAAAATTTTTTACTTGGTTTCCTTTCTTGTAATATTTTAGACTTGAAAATGGAAGCAAAATTTTCCCCGAAAGCTTGGTAATGTATAAAAGAGTTCACTTTAGTGAGAAATAATTAGTTTGTGTTTTTGGCTGCTTTCCCCGTTCTAATGGATGCGTCTCCACTGGATACGTTGGTAGACTAAAGGTGTGGAAAGGCCTCTGAATCGGTGGTGTTGTGGGTCACTTGGAGGGTGATCTCAAGGGAATGAAACAACTACTTCTTACACTGGGATATGTTTGATTTATTTACTATAATACATTACACTATTTACTATTGCTAATGATATACATAAGTACCTAGCCGTATAGCATACTTACATTTAATGGTTAAAGATTACTGATCTCTGACCATCCGACTATATAGAATGCTCTTCATGACACACTCTAAATCAACTTCTCCTCTAATAAATATTGAATGCATATTTATATAACCAGTCAAGTTCAAATAAAACAAATAAACATATTATTGTTTTGACTTACTTCACGCTTGAACTTGACTTTCTATTCAATAACCTTCTCAATTTATATCTATATAATAATGAAATGTTCGAACGTTTTGTTGAAATAAGATCAAGGGAATTTAATTCTTATTTTAAATATTTATTATTATATTATTATATTGGGCCAAAAGGCATTACACCGTGAATGCAGAAAAAAATGTTTTAGTGTAAAAAGAATTTTTTTCTTAGTTTTTTTAAAAGGTAGTTTTGACGGCTAGATAGAAAACAATCTACTATTTATTGGGGATTCCGTCACAATTTGGACTGGTTAAGAAATCAAACTATTTTTTACTACTTCCAAGCTTTCGGATTTATTTGAATCCTTTCTCAAGGCTAAAATATGAACAAGTTTCAATACAGGTAAAAATAATAATTAATTCAAACTTACATGTGTTTGTCCCTGTCCACTTACAAATTTACCACTGGGAACTGGAGAAATTAAATTAACTGGAAATGCTAAAGAACTTGTCGATGGAAAGGAACTTGTAGATGGTTGAGAAATGTCTGAGGCTAGTCAGTGTGTTATGAATATCTTTAGTAACTTCTATTGCTACTGAAGAATCCGATGAACTAAATGGTTTACAAGAACTAGTAGATGGTTTTAATGAATAATCAAGGGCCTTATTCTGTTTCTGTGCCATAATCTCGCCAGCCTCCGGTTCTATTGGTAACGATGGAAAAAGGTTCTGATCTTGGATTGGGTATGTGTTATCAGCTGTGGACGCTATTAGCATATTACTTGTTTCAGCTGGTTCAAAAAAGTGATCGGGAAATATTTCTGGATGAACAGTCCAATACTTTTGAAACCATTGCATGCATTTTGAACTGAAGCAGTTTTTCCATAATCTTGATTAAACAAACATCCGATATGAACAGATGTCATCACTCTTCCTGGATGAATTCTTAGCCAGACAGAAATCTGTTGGTTGGGATATGTCTTGAGCGGTCCATAAAAGCACACGTCGAGAGGCTGCATATGATGGGTGCAGTGAGGGGGAAGACAAACAATTTCGATTCCATTCTCCTTCGCAATGTTCAAAGCTTCGAATGACTTATTTAATCAAACCACGTCCTCCGAATTAACTCAATTGGTGAATATTTAACAATTTATCAGATTAAAAATCAAATAAAATTATATGAAAATTGTCAAAAATTTTGAAATATGTTCAAAAATGGTCAATGATTGTCAAAAATTGTCAATTATTGTCAAAAATTGTTAAAAATGGACAATTTTTGTTAGAAATGGTCAATAACTGTCAAAAATTGTCAATAATTGTTGAAATTTTGAAAAATGGCCAATAATTGTCAAAAACTATCAAAAATGGTCAAAAATTGTCAAAAACTGTTAAAAATTGTCAAAATTTTGAAAAATAGTTGATAATTGTTAAAATTCTTGAAAAATTTACAAAAAATTTTAAATATGGTCAAAAATGGTCTATAATTGTCAAAAATGGTCAAAAATTTGGAAAAATGGTCCATTATTGTCAACAATTGTCAATACTTATCAAAAATGGTCAATAATTTTGAAAAATGGTTAATAACTTTGAAAAATGGTCTAAAATTTTGAAAACTGTCAAAAATGGACAATTATTGTCAAAAACTGTCAAAAATGCTTGAAAAGTAGTCAAAAATTTAGAAAAATGGTCACTAATTCTGAAAATTAGTCAAAATGGTAAATAATTGTCAAAAATGGTCAATTATTGTTAAAATTTTGAAAAATGGTCAATAATTGTCAAAATTTTGCGAAATGGTCAATAATCGTCAAAAGTTGTCAAAATTTTGAAAAATAGTCAATAAATAATATGAGCCGTTTCCGAAAATCGATTTAAACACGTAATTTATAAAATCGATTCACTAAAGACACTTTTTTCATTTAAAAGTTTTAATTAGTCTTTAGTTGCCTTCTTTTCTTTTATAGTTGAATACCCGCCAATGAACCATGCCTTTATAGAAAAACTAATTTGATTCTGAGGTAACTTAATACTCGGTTTGGAACCTAAAATTATTACAGTTCAAAAAAGGCAACATATTATTTGAGAGACCAGATTCAGACTGGTTTTTGTGCTGCAGGTAACGCAAAAACATCAACATCTGGAAATATAGATGCAAATATAAAACTGGGATCTTCTTAATTAATGTGTGTTCGTCGTGAACGGTGATAACCTGTGTTTATTTCAAGATTTGGTATTTAAATCACCATATAATTTCAATAAATATACACAGTCTTTCGATTGACAAATTATTATTTATAATTCGTAGTTTCAAATTATAACATAATAATAATGTTTATTAGCAAAAATAATAATTCACAATAACTTTCAATACAGTTTTGCAGTGCAATTACTAATTTCTTAATTTTTCTGGTAAAAAATTATAGAAAGGAGGTCCTAAGTACTTGAAGTTTCTTTGTCCAATGGTTTTTTGTGCACTCGGAACTTTTAGATTATTATTTTCCTTAGCATCTATAGTATATGAATGAGAAATAAAATAAAATTATTTTTTATGTTTAAATAAATAAGCAAGAGTTCTTGGAAAAAATGTCTGGCGAAGAACCAATACAAATGTTTTCCGAAAAAGCTGGTCTGAGGCATTGAATAACAGACAAAAAATAATTTTTTGTTATATTCAGGTAGGAAACGTCTGGTAGTAATTGTGACTGACTCAGAAAGAATATTCAAATCTATTGCTGATAAGTGTGTAACCTAAGCTCAGATTTTTGACTTTTATAATTTCGTTTCCAAAGGAACTTAGCAAAACTTCGATGAGCAGATAAATACTGTTGTTACTTACACAGACTTCTCGAAAGCTTCCGACCTACTTGTGATTTGATACTATGTAAACTATCAAAAATGGACTGTCTTCTTGTGTAAGACGCAGTTAATGGTAACTTAAAGGTAATACCGAACAGAACATTAATGGGTAGGAACCGTCCGTAGCGCAGAGGGTTACGTTAGGGACGGGCATCGGTCGCTCGCACACTCTCCGCTCACACCGTCGTCTTCTCCCTATCTATCACTTTGACTTCTCATGCCATATCGGGTCCTTTTCTCCCCCCCCCCCATAATGCTTTCCACTACGCCACTCACCTCCAACCATTCCTCCTCAACATTATCTCCACCATGTTCGCCCAATACACCGCCTCTCCAAGTTTCATCACCATCACCAACTTCTTCAGCGCTTCCTCGTTCCTCCAGAATCCAAACATATGCCCCATATCATCCTCCATTTTACACCTCCCGCACACTCCAGTCTCTCTTTTCCTAATCTTGTGGAGGTACCCCACTCTCGACCCATGTCCAGTGAACACCTGTGTCAAGAAGTAGTTCACCTCCCCAAATTTCCGGTCCATCCAATAACTCCTATTCCCAATCGCTCCTTCTTCTCCCACCTTCTCTTCATTTCCTCCTCCATCCATTTCTTTACTTCCTCTCTGGTCGCACGCCCCCAGCGTTTATTCTTGGCTCTAGCCATCACGTCCTATGGGTAGGTCCTTGCCAGCACCGGTGTATGCGGACGATGCGTGTCTGATATGTACGGCAAAGGGAGAGGCGGAGGTAGAAAGAAAGGTGGAGAGAATGTGTAGGAAGATTGTGGAGAAGATAGAGCGGTACGGACTGGAAGTGGCGGGGTTGCTAGTAGAAGGACGGAGCAAGACGAGGGAAGTGGGAGTGATGATGAAGGGAAGGAGAATTCGTATGGAGAAGTCTGTGAAACACCTAGGGGTGTCGTTGGATAGCCAATTATCCTTCAAAACACTGAAGGTCATCAACATCCGACCATGTTACACATTTTCAAAAGTGGTTATCTCTCATTTATTTGATTGATTTTTTTGTGAACTGTGGGTCAATTCTTTTGTACCTATTAAGTGGTTGGATTTTTGATGTAGAGTTAAATTTAAAAATATACGGGGTGCATGAATATGAAGATGTTTTTCACCTGAAATTTAAAACCCAGTGAAATGCAGTAACTACAGTAGAAGGAGTCAACTGTTACAAATGTAGCACCATGTATTGTGAATATCTTGTTTTTCTGAAGCTTGCTTCTTATTGCACGACATAGGACTTTTGAGAAGGCTAGTGAACTCGTAAAACGTGTAACCGTTACGAAAGAAGTCCGTCACGCAACAGTGTGCGCAATCTCTCTTGCCGCACTGAGCTCGCACACCTATAGATGTGAAAAATTGTCAAAATTTTGAAAAAATGGTTAATAATTACCAAATATTTTCAAAAATTGTCAAAAATGGGCCAAAAGGATCAATGATTGTTAAAATTTTGAAAAATTGTCAAAATTTTGAAAAGATGGTCAATAATTGCCAAATATGTTGAAATTTTTAAAAAATTGTCAAAAATTGTCAGAAATGGTCAATAATTGTCAAAGACGGTCAATAATTGTTAAATTTTTTGAAAAATTGTCAAAAATTTTCAAATATTGTCAAAAATTGTCAAGAATTTGGAAAAATCCTCAAAAACTGTCAAAATTTTGGAAAAATGGTTAATAATTGCCAAATATTTTCAAAAATTTGGAAAAATGATCAAATTTATCGAAAAATTGTCAAAATTTTGAAAAAATGGTCAATAGTTATAAAAAACTGTCAAAAATGGTCAATAATTATTAAAAATTGTCAAAATTTTTGAAAAATTGTCAATAATTGTCAGAACCTGTCAAAAATGGTCAATAATTGTTAAAATTTGGAAAAATGGTCAAAATTTTTGGAAAATTGTCAAAAATGATCAATAATTGTCAAAACTGTCAAAATTGGTCAATAATTGTCAAAAATAGTTAATAATTGTTAAAATTTTGAAAAAATGGTCAATAATTGCCAAATATGTTAAAATTTTTGAAAAATTGTCAAAAATGGTCAATAATTGTCAAAGACAGTCAATAATTGTCAAAATTGGTCAAAAATGGTCAAAAATTGTCAAATTTTTTGAAAAATGGTGAAAAATTCACGAAAAATGGTCATTCTATTGTGCATAAGAAGCAAGCTTCTGTCGGCGGTCCGAGGACCGCTCACCTTTTTATTTATTTATTTTTTAATTCCCGTTATTACCTTCGTTATCGAAGAAGTTACACGCTTTTCAAGGAAACCCACCAAACGCATACAAAACTTTTCATGTAACTATCGATTATTTTCAATGTTGTTGTCATGTTAAATTGAAAGTTGTCAAATCATTATTAATTGAAAATTACTACGAAAATCCACTGATGTTTCGTGTATTGTGGCGTTAACTCATGGATGGAATTAGTCAACGTTATGAGGCTTATACGTTAGGTGTACCTCCAAAAACAGTCTAAGAGGTCTGGAATCGGTATATGGAAATTTCGAGGCAGATAACAGAAGACAAATTCAATTGATGTCCGCTTTATTTCCCCCAATGCAATAAGGAAACATGGAACTACAGCCGTTCAGAACCAACGTTTTTGACGCGTACTGTACGAGAGGCTTAAGCCCCAATACTTCAGGGAGTGACCTGTTTTCAAGGGACCCCAGCTGCATTCCAGACATTGTCAAGCTCTTTCGTGAAAATTGGATGATGCAGCAATGAAATAATGTCCGTTTCACAGATAAATCGCGCTTTCATCTGCGATCTTCTGATGGTCGAGAGCGAGAATGGAGGTATAGAAACGAAAGGTTTGTCGACTGTACATTTTTATAACGAAGGTATCCTAAAATACAATGTTGTTCCCTATAGTTGACGACTATCTGTACGAAGTGGGTGCTGAACGAACCGTTTGGCCAGCTTGCAGCTCTAATCTTAATCCTATTGAGCATCTTCAATATCATGCAGAGACGTATTTGGCGCCAACCCGCCCTGCCTGATAGACTCCATGGTTTTCGAATAGCACTACAAGAAAAATTCAATGCAAATCCTCAGCCATTCATTACTAACCTCATTAATTCGATGCCACGTCGATTTAATGAGTAGACAAGAGGATTGGGAATAGGAGTGATTGGATAGACTGGAAATTCGGGGAGGTGAACTACTTCTTGACACAGGTGTTCACTCGATATGTGTCGAGAGTACCTCCACAAGATTGAGAAAAGAGAGACTGGAGTGTGCGAGAGGTGTGAAGTTGAGGATGATGTGGGGCATGTATTTAGATGCTGAAGGAACGAGGAAGTGCTGAAGAAGTTGGGGAGGAAACTAGGGGAGGCGGTGTATTGGGAGAACATGGTGGAGATAATGTTGAGGACGGAGGAGGAATGGATAAAGGTGAGTGGCGTAGTAGAGAGCATGGTTAGGGGGAGAGTAGGACTCGATATGGCATGAGAGGCAGGAGTGATAGGAGGGAGAAGATGACGGTGTGAGCGGAGAGTGTGCGAGGGACCGCCGCCCGTCTCAAAGTATGCTAGGGTAGTGATTCCGAGGCGGGGGTAACGGCGAGTTTGAGGTGGGTTTGGTTGGTAGGTATTCCCTTGGGGATGAGTCCAACACTGTTTCTCCTGGACCCATTCTAACATGAGTTTCCCATCTCGACCCGAAAAAAAAAGATATGCCCCGTCGCCTTTGGTTAGCAAAAAACCGTTGAAGTACGTGACGAGCAGGGGTTTTGAATGGTTCATGTATGGAATAAATTAAATTGGTTTCCAAACATACTGTATACCAAGTATATTTCCAAATTTAACTTTACATGCAAATTTTAATCACAGTATTATTATTCAAGAGTTTAACTACAATTTACAAAAAAAATCATCGAAATCAAATGTGGTTCAAGGGATAACCTTTTTGGAAGACGTGTCAAATTTTTTACGGCCGGATTTTTTTGATGGACAGTGTAAAACGAATTGATTGATCCTCAGACTTACACGATGATGTTGTAGTCACCATTTCCTTCATTTTAGCGATGTCAAATTGACGACATTGATGGCCGGCCAGAGCAAGACAGATCTTCCATTATATCCCGACCGCTTTTGAATGAAGTGTACCACTCATACGCAAGTGTTTTTAGTAAAAACATTTTCTTCTTCTTCTTTTTCTTCGTTTTCTCTTCTCCTTCTAACTTTTCAGGTGTCAGACGAGGATTCCTGTTTCTCTCTTACCCAATGCCTCCACTCTTTCCTGTCTCTTGCTAAACTTTTCATTTCATCTGAAGTTTTTCCTTTCTTATTCCTTATCTTCTTTATTTGGTCTATCCAGTTTCTTCTCGGTCTACCCCTTCTTCTGTGAATAGTACTTCCAGCTTTCATCACCTTTCTTGTAATTTTATTTTTTTTCATTCTGACAAAATGAAGCACTGTCAACAAACTAAATGACAAATGGTGGGCAAACTTCTCGCTAGTGTAGAGAACAGTTTTGCCAACTTATCGAGAAAAAATATTTCGACAATATTTTCGAGCGGGATTTTTGAATTATCAATTACCAGTAATTTCTTGGCAGAATGTACGAGTGTATTAACTACAAACGATTGAAACCGTCTATTACTTCTCTCATTTGATTTCATGTAATTTCTGTTTAATAGTAGGTTCACTAAAAACCTGCTATGTCAGCTGTCCTGCTGTCATAGAGTGACATTATCTATCTATGTACCTTCTTGTGAACATGTTGAATGTATCTTATCAATGTACACATTTATTTAAAGATTTGGGACATGAATATGCTTCCCAGAATCAAACAACTTTTAGTTATAAAAACAAATTTAAAACTTCAGTGAATTATAATAAACTCTGAGTAACTAACTTTTTAATCCTTTGTGTTGCTTACATTTTATGCGTATGTCAATATAGCAATTTATAATTTGTAAATGACAATGACAACTTGTCCACCTGCCACTTGGATAAATTATCAATAACGTGATATGTAAACTTGTAAGTTTCGCTTTTATCGTAAATTTTATATATGTTCACTTCTGGTTGAATACCACAAGAAGGCGTTAAAAGTTTTCAAAGTGGTTTTCAGTCTGACGTTAATTAATACCTGTATTATATAATTTGTTCTCGTAAAATTAAAATATTACGCATAGATGTGTCAAAATTTTTTATTGCGTTTCCAGCTTAACCACAAGTGTAAGAATTTGAGGATGTATATTAGGTATACAATGCATAAATTGAGCAACATTTGTTGTGAAAAGTTAATACAAATGGGGAAAAATACGTAATGTAATGCACAATGCCAATTATTATTATTACTCACTAGCTAAGATAATAACAGGCAAGCGCCAAAATTTTATTGAGACTATAATTAAGAGAGAAAACAAAAACTGATTACGAGATTGATTAAAATTGTAGAATGAGGACGCTGCTTAGGAGTTTGAATTTGTGTTTCCTTTGTATTGACTTTCTAGCGGATAATACGCAAAACAAAAGTTATAAATAATAATATAATCTACAACCCAAACAGTGTTGGACTCATCCCCAATGGGATGCCTACCAACCAAACCCACCTCAAACTCGCCGTTAACCCCGCATCGGAATCATTACCCTAACATGCTTCGAGACGGGCGGCGGTCCCTCGCACTCTCTCCACTCACACCGTCGTCTTCTCCCTACTATCACTCCTACCTCTCATGCCATATCGAGTCCTTCTCTCCCCCTTATCATGCTCTCCACTACGTCACTCACCTTCATCCATTCCTCCTCCCCCTCAACATTATCTCCACTATATACTCCCAATACACCGTCTCACCTAGTTTCCTCCCCAACTTCTTCAGCACTTCCTCGTTCTCCTAGCATCTAAACACATGCTTCCCATCATCCTCCATTTCACACCTCTCACACGCTCTTTTTTCCCAATCTTTTGGAGATACCCTACTCTCGACCCATGTCCAGTGAACACCTGTGTCAAGAAGTAGTTCACCTCCCCGAATTTCCGGTCCATCCAATCTCTCCTTTTAGCGCGCCGTCATACTTCTCTCACCTCCTCTCCATTTCCTCCTCCATCCACTCCTGTACTTCCTCTCTGGTCGCAACCCTCCAGCGTTTGTTCCTCGCTCTAGCCATCTCGTCCAATGGGTAGGACTTTACTAGCACCGCATCTGCCAGTCCACCCAATGTCCTGTACCCCCCTGTACCACCCTCCGCAGTATCCCTCTTTGCACCCGCAGGAGTGGCCTAACCCTCGCATTCACCCTCATTCTCTCACCCCACACCTCCTCACCGTACATCATACCCTACTCTACCGTCCTACCAATTACCATCCTCTTCCACTCTCCCGGCCCTTTCACATTACACATCAATCTCCCCAGCCATGCTGCCCTCACCTTCCCCTTCTCTACCGCCTTTAACATGTGCGTTTTGAAGGATAATTGGCTATCCAACCACACCCCTAGGTATTTCACAGACTCCTCCATACGAATTTTCCTTTCCTTCACCATCACCCCCACTTCCCTCGACTTGCTCAGTTCCTTCACTAGCAATCCCACTGTCTTATCTTCCGCCAATTCCAGATCGCACCGCTCTAACTTCTCCACAATCTTCCTACACATTCTATCCTCCTTTCTTTCTATCTCCACCACTCCCCTGCCGTACATACCAGACACACATCGTCCGCATACACTGTAATCTCACATCCCTCTCCACATACTATCCCACAAACCTCATCAAACACACACTTCCAGAGCGTCGGTTCAAGAACAGAGCCCTGGGGCACTCCAGCCTCCGTCTCATACCTCCTCCCTCTAGAGTCTACTATAACATGCCCCGTCAGGTAGTCCTTCACCAGGTTAACCAACCCCTGCCCCACTCCAAGCCTCTACAACGCGCTCAACACTGCACGTTTGCTGACAATGTTGAACGCGTTCCTGGCGTCGAAGAACTCGAGTAGGGTCAATTGCTTGTTCCAAAAGCAAATATAGAAGACTGTACGGGACGATTTCTTACATTGGTGATAATAGCTGGTAATTGTGGCTTATTGGTTTTAATAGTACCTACAATTGTCAATCTGTGGTCTATTTCGAGTTGCTCGACTACTGGGCAAGAAACAAACTAACGATCCATCATCCATCGTTATATTCCTTCCTGAACCGGACAAAGGTTGACACATTCTCAGTGTAACCGCAGCAGTGGAATTATCTAGTTTGTAGGGTCCAGGGTTCTAACGTCAACAGTGGCGAATACTTTTATACCATACTTTTTTGGTTTGTTGGGTATGTACACTCTAAAACTGCATTTGCTCCGAAAAGCCAATAGCATTTCATCCAAAGTGACATTCTCACCTACAGAATAATAACTTTTACAATTCTGAACAAATGTTTCGAAAATATTTCTTAGAGGGACCAATTTATCTGTTCGCTGTCTTTCAGCCCTAGTATTTTTGTCGTCAAAACGTATTACTCTTAGAAGAAATCTAAATCGCCTTTCTGATATAATCGCAGTAAATATCTCGATACCTAGCCCATCTCGAGCCCAAAATTGTTTTAGATTTTTTCGAGATTCATGATCTAGGCCTGCCAAATATAGCAAACCAATAAAAGCTCGTATTTCTACAACTGATTTTTCTATTATATCTCTTTGATCTTGGAAATTTGCAGAGATGTTTCTGATATAAAGATTCGTATAGTGGACCACTTGCATTTTTTGCAATACCAATAGTGCCTGGCAAATGAAGAACAATATTTTGTATCTAGTACGTACATTTCTAGGAGGTGTATGTCTTAGCCATTTGGTCCCATCTTTGCCATAGTAATATAATCGCCTATCTTCTATGGAATTCTCGTTTTCCTCGGTCATAGAATCTCTTGTATTTAAGTGTGTAACATGTCTATCGACCTGTTTCGATTTTCAAATTTATATCGCAAACTTTCCCCAATTCCCGCTCGCCGTATCATTAGCCACCCCCAATCTTCAACCCTGACCATAAGACAATTGACATCTGCCAACGACCGCTTCCATTTTACATATCGCCACGAGGGACACCCCTTTCGCTACAGACTTTCTTCGAGGAAAGACCTCCATTTTTTATCGCTTTTATATCTTTCCTATCTAAATTGCTGTGGTAAGCACAGCAGCAAGTATACCGTAGAGAACAAGGATACCCTTAGCTGCTAGGACACCATTAGCTGCTGGATACCATTAAATGCTAGTAGACTATTAAGACACCCTCAAAGGCACCTCCAAGATATCTCCAGGACCACTTCTCTAAGCACTCTTCCCGTAGAAGCTATTTACTTAAGATAAGTACCATAAAAAGTCCAGGCTACATACCGATCATTTTGTCCAACTCCTGGCAGAAATAAAATTAATTTTTTCATTTAATTATCTTTTTAATTTCTTATTCACCCGGCTATAAGAGATGTAGGGGATCGTGTCCGAGCTAACGTAAGTTTTTAACTTTTTCATATAAATAAATATCTTAATTAATTTCTACAAAGTGTTTCTACCTTTTTCACCTTTTTGTTTAAATTCATTTTGTTCTTCCGTCGTCGTCTTAAAGGTAGTGGCGCCCTAAAGCTTCTTATAGTCTGACAACCTCTGACATACCTAGTGCGGCACACATGATTTGCGTACAAGTTATTAACAGTATCATATGTTTGTTTCATGCTGCTATTGGACTAACGAAGTAGTCGAAGACTCTTTGGACTTACATGGTATCCCGCATTTGGCAACCGATCACAATCCCATCGAGCATGCTTGGAACCAGTTACGAGGAACCTTGATTTCCCATGAACCACCCCCCACAGACAACTCCAAGAACTTAGACAGCTTTTACCACAGCTTTGGAGACAAATCGATCAAGGCTACTTCAAAGACCTTAATGAAAGTATGCAGAGGCTGTTATTGATATTAGAGGAGACCATATTGGTTATTAACGTATGTACTTTTTGCGACCAAAAATCGTAATTTGTAAAATTACAATCTCCGAATTTATGGACATCCTTAACTTTTGTGGAGCAGTTTGTTTGTAAATTTCCCATTTGATGCCTATGCTGTTTTTCTCGGGTGCTACTTTAAAATTTTAACTGCTATATCACTTCTACAATTAGGACTGTTTGTTAGTTGCTATTTATTTTTCGGGAACAAAAAAAAGTCTGAAATATCTTCATAAGTTGGAACACTCGTATAAAAATAAGTATAAACATAAGTTCAACCGCCACTGAGCTTTTTCGTCGGAAGAACCCTCCGTGTCTACAATTTAAAGTTAGTTGATTTTACTCCTGTGTATAATTTCCACGTAATTTACATAAAATTCGGCTTTGCAAATTGTAAGTTTTTGATTGTTACGTATCGAATCGAAGATTATTTCAGGAGTTATATATTCCGTTTCTCAAAAAAAATGACAGTACATTTGCGTGCTGAAGGGTCATTATATTATTACACGAATATCCGTATTTATCACACATATTGACTGCTGTAACTGTAACCAAATTGGTCACGATATTGTTAAGAAAATGTCAAATTTTTTTTGCATTTGAAGTATTCATGATCGGTGCACGTGGTGATATAATTTTAAAATCCACCTGATTTACTGTTACATATCAGATGCAAACCAGTTTGATGCTAAAAATTAATAAAACTGTTGATTGGATACAACGAAAAATACATGTGGAAGTGTTAAAATCATCAACAAACTGTTCCGTATAATTTGAATAAAAATATCTTCCACGTTTCTAGTGTTTTGATCAACTCGAGTAGTTTATTCTAGTTTTATAAGAGGGCAAGGTAACCTCTATTTTCTAAACGGACAATAGTTTTACTGGAATATGTGGGATACAAGAAAACTATAAACATTTTATTTGGTATTTATATTCAACATTATAATAATTGTAATTAATCCGATTTCTTAAAAATATTAAGATTATTTATTGTGCATTTTGAAAAGTTTATTCCAGGTCCCACTGATCTGGAAGTGGAAGGAATATTTACATTTATTTCATTATTGCTAGTCTCAATAGAGTTCAATATTGTATTGGAAATGCTGATTTTATTCTGAACCGAATTTCCAATGTAGCCTTCTGCCACTGAATTGAATTTCCAGCCACCATGGCGTTTTAATGTAGTAATATCACCACCGGCATCTACTAATACAGTTGCAGATGTCCTACGAAAACAATGCCCTGTATATAAATTCGGATCAGGCAGATTTAAATATGTTGCATATGTATTTAAATTGTGCATTTTCCATTTAAATAATTAACGAAAAAAGATGGGGTGGGGCAAATTTTAGGCCGTCGATTCATATATTTTTTTACTAATTTCGTAGTATTCGCCGGTAATTGTAAATGTTCGTTGTACTTTTGTTTTAGTTTCTATCACATTAACAATTAAGATTCCATTCATATCTTTGACATTTTCATATTTTAGGTCATGTAGTTCATGCCTTCGACATGCTCCCATTATTCCAAAAATCAGTGACTCATCAATTTTATAATAATTTTGAAACTTGCTTCTTATTGCACGACATAGGACTTTTGAGAAGACTAGTGAACTAGTAAAACATGTAACCGTTACGAAAAAGCGATCGTCACGCAACAGTGTTGCCGGATTTCTGAATAATCCACTAATCCAATGAAATTTAAATTGAAGCTTGCTTCTTATTGCACGACATAGGACTTTTGGGAAGGCTAGTGAAGTCGTGAAACGTGTGATGTTACAAAAAAGCGTTCGTCACGAGATAACTCATTCAAGCGACTGTGCGCAATCTCTCTTGCCGCACTGAGCTCGCAAAAACTTGTCAAAATTTTGAAAAAATGGTTAATAATTGCCAAATATGTTAAATTTTTTGAAAAATTGTCAAACATTTTTGAATATTGTCAAAAATTGTCAAAAATTTGGAAAAATGATCAAAAACTGTCAAAATTTTAGAAAAAAGGTTAATAATTGACAAATATTTTTAAAAATTGTCAAAAATGGTCAATAATTGTCAAAGACCGTCAATAATTGTCAAAACCAATCAAAATTCGTCAAGAATGGACCAAAAGGATCAATAATTATTAAAATTTTGGAAAATGGTCAAAAGTTGTCAAGAATTTGGAAAAATCGTCAAAAATTGTCAAAAACTGTCAAAATTTTGAAAAAAGGGTTGATAATTGCCAAAAATTTGGAGAAATGGTCAATATTTGTCAAAAATTGTCAAGATTTTTGAAAAATGGTAAAATTTTTTCAAAATTGTCAAAAATCCACAAAAATTTTCAAAAATGGTCAATAATTGTTAAAATTTGGAAAAATTGTCAAAAATGATCGATAATTGTCGAAACTGTCAAAATTGGTCAATAATTGTCAAAATTCGTCAAAAACTGTCAAAAATGGTCAATAATTGTTAAAATTTTTGAAAAATTGTCAAAAATTTTTAAATATGGTCAAAAGTTGTCAAGAATTTGGAAAAATCGTCAAAAATTTTTGAATATGTTCAAAAATTCTGAAAAATGATCAAAAACTGTCAAAATTTTGAAAAAAAAGGTTAATAATTCACAAATATTTTTAAAAATTGTCAAATATTTTTAAAAATTGTCAAAAATGGTCAATAATTGTCAAAACCAATCAAAATTCGTCAAAAATGGTCCAAAAGGATCAATAATTGTTAAAATTTTGGAAAATGGTCAAAAGTTGTCAAAATTTTGAAAAAATGGTCAATAATTGCCAAATATGTTAAAATTTTTGAAAAATGGTCAATAATTGTCAAAGACGGTCAATAATTGTCAAAATTCGTCAAAAACTGTCAAAAATGGTCAATAATTGTTAAAATTTTGAAAAATTGTCAAAAATTTTTTAATATGGTCAAAAGTTGTCAAGAATTTGGAAAAATCGTCAAAAATTGTCAAAAACTGTCAAAATTTTGAAAAAAGGGTTGATAATTGCCAAAAGTTTGGAAAAATGGTCAATATTTGTCAAAAATTGTCAAAAATTTTGAAAAATGGTCAAATTTTTCGAAAAATTGTCAAAAATGGTCAATAATTATTAAAAATTGTCAAGATTTTTGAAAAATGGTTAAATTTTTTCAAAAATTGTCAAAAATCCACAAAAATTTTCAAAAATGGTCAATAATTGTTAAAATTTGGAAAAATTGTCAAAAATGATCGATAATTGTCGAAACTGTCAAAATTGGTCAATAATTGTCAAAATTCGTCAAAAACTGTCAAAAATGGTCAATAATTGTTAAAATTTTTGAATATGGTCAAAAGTTGTTAAGAATTTGGAAAAATCGTCAAAAATTGTCAAAAACTGTCAAAATTTTGAAAAAAGGATTGATAATTGCCAAAAATTTCGAAAAATGGTCAATATTTCTCAAAAATTGTCAAAATTTTTGGAAAATGGTCCATGATTATTAAAAATTGTCAAGATTTTTGAAAAATGGTAAATTTTTTTTAAAAATTGTCAAAAATCCTCCAAAATTTTCAAAAATGGTCAATAATTGTTAAAATTTGGAAAAATGGTCTGAAATGGTCTAAATTTTTGGAAAATTGTCAAAAATTATCGATAATTGTCAAAATTGGTCAATAATTGTCAAAAATGGTCAATAATTATTAAAATTTGAAAAAATTGTCAATAATTGCCAAATGTGTTAAAATTTTTGAAAAATTGTCAAAAATGGTTAATAATTGTCAAAGTCGGTCAATAATTGTCAAAATTCGTCAAAAATGGTCAAAAAATTTAAAAATTTCTGAAAAGTGGTGAAAAATTCACGAAAAATGGTCATTCTATTGTGCATAAGAAGCAAGCTTCTGTCCGACGATCGCTCACTTTTTTTTCCTTTTACGTGGAAGTCACATAGATGTTGTTAGCAAGTCGAATTTGTTCGATAATCCTTATTATGTGAATCGGTAACGTGAGTTGAAGGTAGGGTCTGGTGACACGAGAAATACGAAGTTTCTGGTAAAATAAAGGAGGATTTTTCTAACCGATTCAGATGTTCCTGATATAGTTTTTCCTTGAACATGCAAAGAATAGCGTCTTTTTTCGTTTGAGAAATGAAACTGTGAGATTATTGATTATTTTACTCACAACCAGCAGAAGTGAATATTAAATGATGAACTTGAACTACCCAGTTAAACCTACTGTCACCATCATTTGCCAACTGAATTAGCCATAGAAAACAGATCTTAGTATATCTGCCATTGCTCATACAAAGTAGTTTTACCAGGAAATGTATGCAGTGGATTAATATTAAATAGGACATATGACTGACTCCGGTTTCTATTCGTACAACATAATCTAGTGTGTTTTTTAGGAGCAGCAACAAGCGCTTCCTCTTCGTCCGACATTATCGTGTGCCATAGTTTTTGAAGATGGTTTTGATTTTGTTCGTAAGTCATTTTCAAAGTCAATTTGTGTGTTTTCTAGATTGCGAGGCAATATTTCTAGTTTCGGAAGTTATTGTGGCATTTTTATTCAAATTAAGTTCGACGTACACCAAGAAACTTCACTGGTGTTTGATCTGCAGTTCACCAATTTTACACCGAAATTCACTTGGATAGATGATTCACGAAAACAGTTGATGTTTATAAGTTCAATATAAATATATTGCACTGCACTTCAAGTTGATAGTAGTCCAAGTCATTAGCCCCTGGCCATGTTATCGCCTTGGCTATCTGACCCTAATAATTTTTTTTGTTATGAGGGAATACCAATACAGTATGTCTTTATAACATAAATAATACTAAAATGTCTACTAACAAACAGTTATTAGTGTTATCATATTGACATTAATGGCGTTGCTATCCTACGCACAAAACTTCCATTCCTTTGCCTTAAGCAAACGATGTTCACTTGCAAAACATGCTACGTAACTATTATTCATATATATTATTAACTATTTCAAAAATATTCCTCTAACAAATAATTAGGAACAATAAAATAATCAAAACAATATGCCCCTCAGGAACAATCCTAAGAATATTGAATAATTTGGTAGTTGTTCACCCACTACCATCACCGAACATATTAAAATCATTTAAATCAACGTGTTTCGTTTGCCCCGGGCGACCAAACAATTGATTCTTGATTAGGGGCTGTCATATTCCGAAATTGTAATTAGATTGTTTTATTTATAGCAATTGGATCTACCTGTTGAATGTATGACAACAAAATTACACCTTCTACATTGTTTGTTATTAATATTTACTACTTTTTCAGAGGTACATAAATATGAAGTGTCAGTAGTTGTTAGAATTTACATATATTTGTTTTAGTGATTAGACCCTGATTTTTATAATTCATGATCTCGTTTTTACGACACGCACGAAAAAGAAAAGAATGCAGCACGGAATTTTCAGTAATTTCTGTTGGGACAAAATGAAGATGGTAGTTAATTCCCGGCTGGCTAGCCTGCGGCTGAATCTGCAACTTCCGGTCGACAGTTATCAGTTTTATAAACGATAGCCAACTTCCGGTTACCAACCGATAGTTAAAATTGGTTCCTGTTCGTTGGCAGATTTTTGTTCCAACCAATCAACAACAAGCATTCAATTCCATATTTCAACATTTTCGACTTAACCTCATTTAAATTGAGTAAAGTTAGTAGAACCTTGTATTTCGGTGCTAACCATCGAGTGTTAGGGATGTTTGGTGTTTAGTACGTGAAGACGTGAATAAGTTTTAAAAATTCGCTTGAGTACAATCTTTAAATATTGTTTGTACATTTCCCATGTTTGTGGAAGGAAACAGGAACTATGCTTTTCGGATTGTACACCACCATGTCTCCCATCCGTTTCCCTTCCCCACTTCATCCGCACTCAGTCCATCTCAGTCCCCCCCAGTATCGTCCATAATCCATCCCTGCTTTCCCACATATCTAGCATTTACCTCGGATCCACACACCACATCCACTTCCCTCCTAAAAATCACTTCATCCAATATATCCTGCGAAATCCTGCATTTCCCATAATTTATCTGCAACACCCCCCATCCATCCCCTACATTCCTTCTTCCCGCGCAATGCTCTCCCCTTCCTCTTATTGGACCAGACTCGTCCCCTCTGAGGGGTCCAGAGGGTCCCTCCCATGTTTTCCTTCACCTTCTCCATCGTCTTCATCTACTTCTTTTCTTCCTCTACTACATTGTATCTCCTCTGGCTTATGTCCCCTTTCCCCACATACCCTACAAAGGAAGGCCTGCCGACAGTTTCTGGCCATGTGATTCTCACTCTTACATAGCCAGCACTTACTCCTCTCTTTGACTTCCTTCACCTTATACCCTGCTACTTTGTGCCCCTTCTCCCCACATCCAAAGCATCTACCCTCATCTCTACCCTCTACAATAGTTACCCTGTTCCACCCCAATTTAATCTCCCCTTTTCTCAGTAAGGCTTCCTCTTTTTCCCATTCCGCCTTCACCACCGCCATTTTCATCACGTTCCTCTACCTTACCACTTTAATCACCTTTGTCTCTTTCCCAATCAATTTCTCTATTTTCACCCTCACCCCTTCATATTTCATCCACGGGTCTATGGTTTATGGTTTTTGTTCCCCTCCCCGCTTCCGCTGCCGTAGCTCCTGTCACCCTTTCCACCTCCTCCAAAATTCCCCTCACCTCAACCCCATTCTTTACCTCTATAACCAGCTCCCTATTTCTTAATCCTCTCGATTCCCTCCTGATCGAGATCCCCGATATCCTTCAGGATTATCGCCCCATTCCTACCCCCCTTTTCCTTTTACGCATCTGTATAGATTGTTACCTCCGCCACCTCTCTGACACCTCTCACCCACGCCACCATCTTCATCAGCACCTCCACATCTACCTGCTCAAGCTTGTGGAGTCCAATGCTGTCCCCGCTTCCCACTTTCCCAAACAGCTGACTCATCAGCTCGTCCTCCAAATTTTATTGATAAATTATCTTTTACACTCAAACTTTTTTTATTTTAAGGTAAAAACACTCAGGCAAACCGATCGAGATAAAATCGATTTGGGTTTTGGTAGACTCCGAGATCCTCGGAATTTTATGTTAATTTTAAATTTGCTTGATAGCTTACCTTAAATAAAGCCGATTAGAACAAAAATTTCGCTGGATCATTCCGTAATTACTTTAAAAATCACGAATTTAGTTCAAAAAATAATACTTTTTCAACAATATTTAATGCTATTTAACAATGAATATTTTCACTTTAAACTGTAAAGGTTATTATATTGAACTGAATGTAAGAAAGTTTCACAAAAAAAACCGGAAGAAAATACCGAAATTTTGTCATAAGACTGGTTTTCATTACCAAAGGGTATTATTTTTAAATACAAAAAAATTTCCGAGGGTCGTGAATCTTACCGATTTGTTCTCGTATATCGATAAAATTTGAAGCACACGTGGTATTACCTTAAAAAAATTATGAAGCTGTACAGCATTTTCTATCAGGAAAAGTATTTGGAACCGATACAGAAACAAATGTTAGATTCTAGAATTGGTAAGACTGGTGTTAACAAGTAAAATCTGACGTTCCTACCGTGTACTTTGGTAACGGCTCCGAACAAAATAAAGATCCTTTCCAAACCTAACAATATTCATAATTTATACAATTGTCTCCTTACTTAAACGGTATCTTCTGTTGTTTCAGCTGTCACTGTACGATACTTAACCAAGAGGTATATAGGAGAATATAGTTCAACTAGTGGTAAGTACACTTCCTATGAATATGATATTAGATATAGGATGATAAAGTGAAAGCAAAAATTAATTTTTCACAAAAAAACTCAAGGAGTTTTCCAAAACAAACTTTTTGTTGAATAGAACAGTTGAAGTTAAACCAATAAATCACATGGATAGGAATAAGGATTAACTCTCAAGTAGACAATACTCAAAATTTATCACAAGGTGTTGCTACAGGGCTACCTTAAGAATTTTGACCAGTTATTTTGAGAATTCTACAATTTTGTATTATTGCACCGACTCTTATTAAACCAAGTTTAGGCTAAAACCTGGTTTAAATGTAAATGGGTAATAACGTAAACTCGTTTATGACGTTTAAAACTATAAGACTATAAACCTTTTTTTTTGGAGGTGGTTGAAATGCATTTACGCACGTGGAGTGGAAGAAAATGCCCGAAGCCATTTGCGACCACTACACAGTGTGGGACTCGCCTTGCAACACTACCCACTAAACAGTCCACCTCTCCTTCCGCACCACGCACCTGGAACCACATATTAGGCATAACATCAGGTGCGGGCCGGGTATTCGACCGTCGAAATCAGATTCCTCACATCTCCATCTCCATCTGGTGCTCTCGTTCTTCTTCCTCTTTACTCCTCATGACTTCAGTGATGAAGCTGCTCTTCCCAACACTCCAATTTCCCTATTGATTCAGTCATCCAGCCTATAATATTGTCGACGGGTGGACGGTGACCGACATTTCCCCAAAAAGTTTTTCTGTGGTCATCCCATCTGACACATTTGAAAATTGTGTGCTCCACATCGTCTGTCTCCCTGCAATAAATGCAGTTATCATCGGGTGTCTTCCCAATCTTGTGCGTGTAACTCCTGAAACTACCATTCCCACAGAGAAACTGTGTCACGAAATAGCCGCTCCTCCGAAAACCACACTTACTCCAACTCACCACTTCCGGAATTAACCGCTTCCTCCATTGGCCCGTGGAGGTCCAGAGTTGCCACTCCACCAATGTCCTGCGTCTCTCGGTGTTTCTTGTGTCGTTATTAACTACCGGGTGTAGTTTCATTCCTGCCCTCTCCTCAATCATGATCTCTATTGGTGGGGTGCCTGCTATCACCAGGGCTGCCTCCAAATCCTGTACGCACAAATGACTCTGATCACGAAGGCTCTTCGCGTCGACAACAACATACTTCTATGTTTCTTTATCCGGATCATCTGCCTCCACACCGGTGCCGCATACTGCAACACAGATGACACAACACCATATAATACCCTTCTTTTCCAGTAGACCGGGCTCCTGATTATCCTGCTCAGTGCAGAGAGTGGCTTTTTCGCTTTTTCTCAAGTTTTCTTCACATGTTCACCTAAGCTCATCTTATCATTCAGCCACACTCCTAGGTATTTAACCTGTTTGCTAGGTGGTATCTCCAGGTTACCCACCTTCCGTTTTCCCAGGTGCAAGTACTAAATGGTTTCTCCTAATCCAGTAATGTATCTCAGCAATGGACTCATTTACCCTGTGCATTAGCGTGTCCTCGTCATTTGCCTTGACAACCAAGCCGAGGTCGTCTGCAAAGCCAACTGTGTCGCATCCATCGGGAAGGTTCAGTCTAAGAACTCCATCATCGAGCACATTCCATAACAGAGGCCCGAGGACATATCCTTGCGGCACCCCCTGTTTTATTTGAAGGTGTGACTTACCCACAACTAAGTAATCTATTATTAGATTTGTCAGGCTGGCATCGATGTCCGCTTCAATCAGTGTCTTTGTTATTATCTGCCATCGGGCCGTGTTAAAGGCATTTCTAATGTCGAGCAGCACTATTGCACCTCATTTCTCCTGATGATTTTGAGCCAGTTCAAGGACTTCAGTGATGGCATCCATCGTCGACCTTCCCTCTGCGACGCCACACTGGTGCGGCGAAAAGGGAAGTTTTCGTTCTAGTTCACCTTCCAGTCTCTGCTTGATCAGCTGTTCTAGTAATTTACTTATCACGTCAAGAAGGCAAATTGGTCGGTATTTGTTTTCCTCATGGTTTCCTTTAGGTATTACTTTAGCTCCAGTTCTCCGGGATATGTTGGTGTCTTAGAATGTCATTCATGTATTCTAAATACATTTCAACGAGCATCTTGATGCTCTCAGGTGCAATGCCATCCGGACCGGGGGATTTCTTGGATTTGATTCTCTCAGCAGCGTTTACCAGGTCCTTCCTAGTCCAGAGGAGCAGGACTCCACATGTTTGTTCTGTAGCTCGTATGGTGTTAATAGGTGTCTGAATCTGTTGGTTACTATTTTATACCCATTCCCCCAAATGTCTCGAGGTCATCGCTTAGCTGTTTCCAGCTACTCCTTTTTGAATTGCGAATTTCCTTGCTTAAAGCTCTTCTCTTTGCTTTATACTCGGCCTCGGCTTCCTTAATGTCTTCAGGTTGTCCACCTCGACCTCGACCCCTTAATCTCAATAACCTTCTTTGGGAACGTAGGCTGCCAGCGATATCTCCACCAACAAGGTAAAATTTTCCTGGTTCCAGAAGTTCCCCTTTGTGATTGGTCTTGGGCTTTCTTTACCTTTACCTTTAAAAAAAACAAAAATAAGACTATAAACCTGGATTGGGACGTCGGGCATCTCCCAAGTGCCAAGATAAGTTTGTCGATTTATAAGTGAACACGTTTATTCCAAAGTGTCGAAAATATCGGTGAATACTGTTCATCATAAGCTTTCACATATTATCATTATCCAAATATAAAGACTATTTTGTTCAAGGACATGATCATATTCGCATTAATAAAAGATTATTTTGTTAAAACGTTACAAAACTGAAATGTTCCATCTATAGCTTCTAGGCTCAGAGATATTTATATTTAAAATGGGACATCAGGTACTATATTTAAACAGCACACACGAAAAAATATACTGCTAATATTTCATAAATAATAATTTACTTGTTGCCTATTATTGACGTTCTCAAAAAAATGGATTTTTTCAAATAAAAATACAACAAAACTTGAAAAAAGTTGATATACCCAGGTTGATATTGTAATAATCTTGATAAATCCCAAAGTGGTACGGATCATTTAATTCGCTAAATTTATCTAGGAATTATCATCAGATAGAAACGTCGTGGCATAAGTATTGAGTTACTTGAGGCGTTTGCGTTTGGCTTCGAGTATCTCGCTCGCTTCGTCCAAGAGTTAATAACTCGAGGAAATTACCAAAGGATTATCTTCTTCATTATCTTGCACTAAGACGATGGCGATGGCGCCTGCTGCAGCATGTATTTCTTCGCGCTACGTGCGCACTTCTTTTTTATTTTCAATTTTTGTTTTCTCTTTTGTGGACAATTTATTGTAGTATTCATGGTCTCGTGCACGGCGACATGGAAAAAATTTTATTTTATCGTATGCAGAATGTACTGAGTTAACTTATTTAGAAAAAAAATTTATACGCACTTCGTATAGTTTTTTCAATACAAATTAATATTATAGACTGGTAGCCCATGACACATTATTTCGGATGTAAGTATGCCGTTTTCACCCAACGATTATATACTAGGAAGGATAGTCTACTTTGACAAATTTGTTTGTGTGCGATGTTGCAGCTATGACGTCACCACAGGACCTCGCGTATATTTAAATACATTGGTTTATACTTACTGAAAATGTGTTTCTATTGATTTTAATTAAAAATAAAGGTTGTTCGGCTTTAAAACTAATTACCTTTACCATATTAGAACACTATATTTGCTTTAAAAAAGAAAACACATTTTTTTTAGTTTTATTTTATTAATAATTATTGTATATCCTTACAAAAGAATAGGAATATCGAAACAGTTTATATCTACAAAAGGAATTCATATAGTAATGTAGCTAGAAAATATTTACAGAATATAATAAAAAAAAACACTTTTTATACAGGGTGTTTAATAAAGTTCTTATTTGGGATTATGTAATTATGAGAACAGCTAATTTTCAGATATTTGGCTAGAAGTAGTACCTACCTATAGTAATTAACACAGTATTTAACTTTTAAAAGTTACCTATTGTCAATTTTACGAATGTTCCAGAACTTAATCAAAGAACATTTTAAAATGTGTTTTTTATTTTTCAGTTAAGATAAGCTTAAAAATATACATTTTGGTCTTTATAAATAAAATAAATATTTTTTGATTGATATAAAATGTACAAAATTATTACAGATAATGATTTTCATTATTGTACAGATTTTTTTTTATTAGATAGGTACTAATAATTTTTACTTCACATCAATAAATTGTAGTTGCACATCAATATTTTGTTTTAAAAATAAATATTGCTACTACGTGGTGCAGTTTCCAGTATAGCAACACCTGTTCTCAAAAAATGTTAAACTTTAATGTAATAAAATTTTAATAGAAAAAATAAAATTACTAATCAGTTTATAATTTTTTTTAATTTCTTGCTGTTGGCTCTACGATTGTCCTCATAGCTTTTCTCTTTAAAGTTTTATCAGATTCCATTTTATAATTATTATATTTAATTCTTATTATTGTTCTTAATTTACAAAAATCAAAAATTAATTTATATGGGATGTCCTCTTTATTTTTATTTATTTTATTTGCCAATTTTTTAACAATTGGAGTACCTGGACGAAAAGAATTTCCATGATGAATTTCAAAAAACTTATTCCATTTTTTTACCTTTTCTAACCATTGCTGACTGGGTTTAATAAGGCCTCCAAATGACAATTGTTGTACCCAAGAGGGAATATGATAATCACGTTCATTTATGAATTTATAGGTGAAATCTCCTAAATGGGGCACTTCTTTCTTATATTTCTTTGCAAGCCATCCTGCTATATATTCTAGTGCATCTTCAGTCGTTTCTAGCGAGATTTCTTCAAACAAAGATGTACTACCAGTACTACCAGATTGATCAGGAGTGCTTACTGAAGAAAATGAACTACTAGAATTTGACCCAAATGTATCTTCAAAAGGTTTTGGGTCCGTCAATTGAAGTTTTGCTTTTTCTAAAACTTGAGGAGTTATAAATTCCTCATTAACTTCTTCTTTTGTGTTAGTTCTTGCATCTAATTCGATAAATGGCTGCCAGTGGAGAAGGGTGCTCATTTGGTCCTCTGCATCGAATTTGTGAAAAAAAATTCTCAAGTGCATCCTGGTTTAACTTATGGGTGCATATATAATGTATGTCAAATCTTGTTTTCATATCTTGAAATAATAATTTTAAAGATTTGATAGATATTATCATTCCCTTTTGGAAAATCTGTAGAGTTTCCTTTCCAATTGGTCTCATTTCAGATATTTGACAAAGCATTTTATCTAAATGTTCGTTTTGCAAATTGAGATATTTACCCCCATAAGCACTTTTGATAGGTACTGATCCATGTTCGAAATAGCTGTTAAAAATATCGAACCATTTGTTAATATCACCAACAAATTCTCCTAAATCAACAGCAAGTTTTTTATCATTTCCTGGTTTATATCTCAAAAGAGCTATAGATACTGAATGAGACATAAGTTGAGCAGCTAACTTAACTTTCTGTCTCTGATTTTTTTCACAATCAAGGTGCTTTTGAGAGATTTTCCAACAGGGATTAATTTCCTTATTATTTAAATTGATTAAACTCTGAAGAGGCTCTTTAGTAATTTTTTTATTTCCATATAATATAAATCCTTTATCTAGCAACCAATTCCGAACAAGTTTTAACAAATGTGGTGCATCAGCAAATACATAAATATTGTTACCTGTATTTGGGTGACTAAAAAATGGTTTTTCTATATCAACCTGCATTTGAGACCATAAACCAATATTTCCTCCTCCACAGTCACTCACACAAGCTACCACATTATATGATATATTATGCAGTTCATTTATAATATTCGATAATATGTCCTTTGTAATCTTTTGATCGAAAGCAATATATACAGGCTGTTTCCATTTTTTGAATAGACCTCTAGCTTGTACTACTTGCATTTGTCCATAGGGCCCCAGCACTTGGTCCTTGGCAGCATCGTATTCTTGCAGAGATTTCACTTTAACTTCATCAAACTGTAAGATAACAGTTCTTTCACAATCAGTGAAATTCTCTCCAGCCAGTTTCATCAACAATAACACATCTTTTAGTATTCCTGTACTAACATCCAATTGAGATGCCCACCGCCTTAAACTTGATAAAGAAGGTAAAGGGTAATTTAACTGGTTTCTTAAATATAAATAGCAATTTTTGCTATAGTATCTTAATGTAAAGGCCACAGATATCTCTTCTCGTGTCCAGTGAACAATTTTTTTTCGACCAGACAGCAGATCTATTTGATTTTGTGTTAGGACCATTTTTAATATTTTTTGGGCAGTCTGGATTCTTTTACTTACTGTTACTGAGCGTCCATAACATTTATTTTTGTAATATTTTAGCAATGTGTTAACACTGTTGACCTTTTTGCCTGATTTTTCCTTCAGATTTTTGTATTTTAGTAACAGCTCTTCATATTTTATTTTATAATCTATTGGTTCAGTTTTAGGTATTGGAATCTTGATTGGAGTAGTTTTTTGAATATTTATGTCATTTAAAT
Organism: Lochmaea crataegi; assembly: GCA_947563755.1. NCBI lineage: Eukaryota > Metazoa > Arthropoda > Insecta > Coleoptera > Chrysomelidae > Lochmaea > Lochmaea crataegi. Next base: position 3,122,336 of record OX387424.1, read on the forward strand.
TTTCTATATTGGAGGTAGTAGAACCAATTATTTCTTCAACAATGTTTCTATTAGTTTTTTTTTAGCTCTTTTTGCCCGAAGTGTCTCTTCACTCTCTTAAGAAAATTCAAGGGCTCTTTTTACTTTAACAGTGGGGACAGCTGTCTTCTTCAAAATCTTGCGTAAAGGTAACTCTGAAAATAATGAAGGAATGAGTCTTAAGAAAAATTATTTATTTTTAATTAAATTATAATTAAAGAAAGCTGCAGATTTATAATTGTTTTGAAATAAACCATAGAATACACTAAAAAATTGTATAGTACTTACTTAACAACTCATTCTGTAAGTCTCTTCCATAATCATTTGGTGTAAAGTGTTCAGAACAAATTGTAGACGTATCTACATTAAAATTATCTGCCCTTCTACAACGCCTAACCCATTCTTTGCGAATAGTGGTAGACACTAAATCGTTCCCTTTTGGGAAATAATGAAATATAATAGGAATGCCTTTCTTTTTACAAATAATTTGGTTGTTTTTGCACGTAGCAATAGCACATATTCTACCAGGCATGCCTAGACTAAAATAGAAAAAACAACCTTAAAATAATATTTCTACCAAGTCATAAATCAATTTTACCTTGAATATAATAGTACAAAAACCAAGTTTTCAAAATAAAATAAAACGAATTATGATTAAAAATCACTAAAACTTTACCAGAAACAGAAAAATTCTGACAATATAATAAATGTAAACGTAAACCACTATGTAGACAAACTGATTGTCTGCTATTTAGGTCCTACTGTGACGTAATAACGCATGCGCAATTGCGATCTTGTTTTCAAAATGCTTGAGAATAGGAACTAGTCCATCCTTAGTTAGTATATAATCGTTGGTTTTCACCATCTAGTATGGATGCATTCCTTGGACAGTACTTTACCATCCGAAAACAGCATGGCATACACATCCAAGTTAATGAGCAGGGGTTAAAAATTGATAGAAAGGCAAAAAAAAAACAATTAACAAATGTATGCCGAAGAGAGTTTAAAATTTGTTATCTTAGTAAATGTTGAAGAAATTAGTCGCATAAATTTCGCGGTGATACTTCCATTTGTTAATAATTTTAGATGTAAAAATCATCATTAATAACAATTATCTTACGGATACCGTTTGATATAAGTAAATATTATCGAATACTCTTTCTATCTTTCTTTCTTTTTTTCAGGTTCTTGTTTGACTGTTCGGTTGTGTTTGTTTTGTACTTATTTTCGCAGTCCGACTTTTACTGGGTTTTACAAAGTTCATTCGTTGCTTTCCCTTAATCAATGAAAGCAGTGAATCAAAAACATCAACATTTAAAATTGGTTTTCAAACAAAAATGCTAGCAAATTATTGAACAATGATATGGATAGGAATAAATAACGAATAATTTATTTTTATATAATTAAAAGTTTCTCTTATGAAAGTGTCAAGGGTGATACACGATTTTATAGGAATTGGCAAATTATTATATAATAATAAACCTTTGTAAAATAGAGAATTTTGTGTTGAGCTGGTTCTTGTAGTCGGTAGGTATATATATATATATGTTACTAGATGTTCTAGTGTCGTAAGTATGTATGTGTCTCTAACAAAACTAATTTTGTTGGACATATATTTTGGTAACATATTATGAATTATTTTAAAAATAAAAATTACGTTTTGTAAAACCATTCGCTGATTAACACTTATAAATCCTAAACGGTCAAGCATATCTTTAATACCAGTGTATCTATTTACTCTTGAAATAACCCTCATTGCTTTATTTTGTGAAATTTGTAATTTAGATTTCTCAGACTGGCTCATATAATATAAAATTGTTGGATAATACTCAAAATGCGGTGCAATTATGGTTTTATATAATGTAACTCGTAATTTTTACATTAAATAGTGGTATTAATTAGAAACACTTAGTTTCATTTAAAAAAGTAATGTAACTCTTGTCATTAGAGATAGATTTGAACTGAAATAATAGATTTTTTTACTAATTTTCCTATGAAAATACTGACCATGTTTTTTGAAATTCAAATCTTTATCAATAATAACATCTACAGTAGAAACGCTGAAGCTTTTCCATCACGTGATCCAATCTACGATTTATGCAACACATATTTTCTACATTCTATCTTCTTCTATCAATATAAATCAAACATAACAACGTTCGATCGATTGTCTTCTACACAAGACCAACTACAAGACATACGTAATAGTTTCTATAAATTTGACGTAGTAATCGTAAAAAGAGACAACGATATAATTGACGTAACGTGAATAACTGATCGTACTAAAACTTGAATTTGACACTACCGCATTTGAGGTTAGTTTACTGACTTGTTTTCAGCGATTTTTTGGATTCAAAGTGTATCAATTGTTAAAATCAGTTCTTGTAAGAACTAATTTGACTTTTTATTCCATTTAACATTGGTAAGTACTAATTTATTACATTAACAACTTGTAAACTTTTGACATTTCATAACACCTGAAATGCCGTGAGACGGGAATATTACAACGCTTATTTTACTACTTATTGGTGGTAAATAGTATTTATAATTCTCTACAATTTGTAAATCTCTGCAGAATTTTCAAATTTGCATGAATCAAGTGTCTGATTGTACTTGTAACGGTAAATTAACCAACAGTTATTTTCAGAAAATGCCTGGAAAGTGGCTTAATTCACGAGCACAGGAGTTTGTTATGAACTTGATTGAATATTTTGAGATGGAAAAAAACAACGGCGGACCCTTTCAACCTATTTCATCTGTTCAGAAGGTATTATACTAAAGTTAACATCTATTTAAGGACATTTCTATTCAATATTATATTTCAGAGAGTGGCAACTGCATTGAAAATATCTGTGAAAACGGTATGTTCCCTTAAAAAAAGTAAGGAAAATATTCCAACTTTCCCAACGTCACTCAGTCAAACACCTCGATTAAAACTAAAAACAGAGGATTTACCCGAGGGAACCAAAATGGCAGTACGGAATACCTTATATAATATGTATGAACAAAGTAAGTAAACAAATATGTGAAACAATAATACAAGTTCTTAAGCCTTACATTACAGTCAGCTTACACTTTAAATAAAAGAGAAGTGAAATCATAGTACCTTAATAATTGAGATTACACATCATAGTGCATGTAGTATTATCCATACAGTGAGATTTTTCACCAGCAGCTCATAGTGTGGTATATGAAAATCTTAGAAAACTAGTAGGTAATTTAACGTAAGTTCGATTATAGAAGTTATGAGTAATGAAAGCTTTAGAATACAGAAAGTTGTGCATATTTTTAATTTGAATGTGTTTCTACATGTGCTGATTTCTAAGTTGAGTACTGTCCATAAATGTTTACCAATTTGAATGTTCTGAGTGTAGATTGTGTTTCACAATTTAGTTTTCTAATTTAAATTTTTTGATGTCACATACGGAGTTGTTCTATACATTATTTGGTACAAATAATAAAAAAATCTGAATATCAAAAATTTGTGTTCAAGTTTAGTATGAAGTAAATATAAAAAAATCTTTTTTTTGTTTGAGATAATGATAATTTAAATTTTATAATTTTTTCAGGGAAACATGTTACTGTTAAAACCATGAATGATGAACTAAAAAATAAGGAAATTCTTTCTGTTGGAAATACCTCTTTATTGGTATTATTGAAACATTTGGGATTTAAATATAAAAAGGAAGATAACAGAAGAGCATTAATAGAACGAACAAATATTGCTAGCCAAAGAGCATGCTTCCTTCGAAAATATAGAGGAAATAGTGATAGTGTTTTTTCAAGACAAATTATATTTTTAGATGAAACATGGATATATGCAAAAGGAACTAAATTAAGTTCTTGGCAGGACAGTAATGTTAAAAGTGTACTTAAACCAGGAGGTTATGACGGTAAACGTTTTATTATTGTTCACGCTGGTTCATCCAAAGGATTTGTGGAAGATGCCAGCTTAGTGTTTCCCTCTAAATCATCGTCGTCAGATTACCACGGTGAAATGAACGGTGAAATATTTACAAAGTGGGTTACGACACAGTTAATTCCGAATTTAGAAGAACCGTCGTTAGTGGTAATGGACAATGCGCCTTATCATAGTATACTAGCAGAAAAGCAACCTTCCACTTCGTCAAAAAAAGATGAAATTATCACTTGGTTAAAAACCAACAATATTGACTTTAATGAAAACCTCTCAAGACCTGAACTATTACAAATTGCTAAAATGAACCGGAAAGAAAATGTATATGTTGTTGATGAATTGTTCCGAAAACATGGTCATGAAGTCTTAAGGCTACCGCCCTACCATTGCGAATTTAATGCCATTGAGCTTATTTGGGCCCACTGCAAAACATATTATAATAAGTATATTGGCAGAGACGGATACGGCGATGAAAGGGTCTTGAGTATGTGGAAAGAAGCATTGGAAAATTGTAGTGCAAATGTTTGGGATAATTGTGTTAGGCATACCGAAAAAATAATCGAAGACTGGTTTACTCGAGAACGAAATTTGGTGAACATACATATTGAACCAGTGATAATAAATACTGGTGAAGACAGCTCAGATTCCGAAATGGATGAACTATAAATCAAGATTTGTCATATGTGATGTGTTTTTTCGTTTCTAGTACCGATATGTGTTTACATTTTATTTTTGATGTCTTTTGCGGATATTTCTGTTTTTTACTTTTAATATGAGGGTTTCCATTTGATGTGTTGCCCTGATGATGGTAATATATTTATCGAAACGTCCACCTTCAAGCTGTGTGGGAATCTTATTCTATTTACAATCTATAGCCCATCCAAAAAAATTGTTCTAATATAATCAGTTAAGTGTTATTTTAAAAGTTTTAGAGGACACCCTGTCAGTAGACTAAATATAACGTCAGTTTCATGAACTTCATAAATTGTACGTACTCATATAAAATACAAGATATCCTACAAAAAATCAGCTCTCCACTAATAAGCCAGCATGGTTAATATTAATTTTGGATTTTGTAACTTATTCGCCCAGTATATCGATAGTTTTAATAAATATGTCGATGTTAACCATATAAATAAAATAAATACAATTAAAAAAGTTAAATTTCTTGTTTAATTACCAATTCGTAAAACGCCGACCTTTGGAATATTAGTCATAACGATTATTCCTATTGAGTTGACACAAGTTTTGATTTAATTCATATGAACAATATTGCTGACGTAACAGTCACGTGATGGAAAAGCTTCACCGTTTCTACTGTATATTATTTACATTCACTAACAAGTTTTAAGGACTGACCGAACAACTTAATATCGCATGCAACATTACTTTTATTGTTGTTAAATAACATCACTATTGTTTTATTTGTGTTTACATACAAATCATTCACCATTCTAATAATTTAATAATATTCTGCATTGTATTCATAGTCTCTTCCACATTTTCACCCTCCACTGAAAGTGTAGTGTCATCAGCAAATAAATTTAAAACTAATGGAATATCACAGAACTTAGCAATATCATTGATATATAAAATGAAAAGAAGAGGCCCCAATACTGTTCCTTGAGGGACTCCATACTTCACAAAAAGTTTACTGGACTGACAAATATTTACTTTTACTTGTTGGTAACGATTTTTCAAGTAACTACTTAACCATTCTTGTGCATTTCCAAGTATACCATGTTTTTTCACTTTTATGATTAACTATTTTAAAATCAAGAAAAATTGTACAGATAACTTTTTTGAATCTATAGATTCCTAAAAAATTATTACAGTTTCCTGTAAAATTGTCGTATTTAGTAAAGCGTGTTACCAATAGATATCGAAGAATAAATATATATTATTCTACGCTTTACAAACTAAGTTTTGAAAAATATTTTTCAAAAACAGTGACCGATCAACTTAAGAAGCAACAACTACTTCCCGGGCTATATGCCCCGACAGATATTGAATTACACTTCTAAGTCAAACGGGGTTGGTAAATCTACGAGTCCGGGAAGTAGTTGTTTCTTCTTCGTTGAACGATCACTGTTTTTGAAAAATATTTTTCAAAACATTGTAGTAAGCGTTAGAATAATATATTTTTATTCTTCGATATCTATCTATAGATTCCTTCCACTTTGAGACAACCAGTTGTAGTGCAGACTCACAACAATGTTTCTTTTATTTTCAATTAAAATATTGTTATTGTTAATATGTTCTAGAAGAAGTTCCTTTATGTATAATTCTATTACTTTTTCACAAAGAGGCAACATGTTAATTGGTCTGAATTCATCACATTTTTTTGTATTTATTACCTTTTGAATAGGTACAATAAGTGATGTTTTCCACAAGTCAGTCAGTTCTATACTTAAATTTATTATATCTGTTAATTTATCACTAATAGTATTTGAGCCATTCAGCATAATGGTTTTGGTAATCTTGTCTGTTGAATAATCTTTTTGCAAATTTAATATTAAACGTTCTACTTTTTGTTGGGTTACTTTTTGAAAGTTATATAAAGGTGTTATTTGGTTATTAATAATAACATGATTTCTTTGATTCAGATCGTGATGTTTGTCTCTATTAGCTATTATTAGTTCTATACTTTATACGAAATAATTATTAAATGAATCGGCTAATGATATATCATCTTCCACTAATATATCATTAAAGTATACAGCTTGTATCATCTCACCCTTTCCTTTACCCATTACTTTTTTAATACTTTGTCACATTTTTCTACTATTTCCTTTATTTCTATCTATTAAGTTTTTAAAATATAACCTTTTCTTTGATCGTATTAGACTGTAACGAGTTATTTTTTTTGCAAGTTTAATTTTTATTTTTCTCCGTAATATATTTTATTTTACCACTAGGGTGTACATAACTCGTTACTTTACAAGCCTTTCTACTACCGCATTGATTTTTTTTTCGTTATTACCGTTGTATATTTTAGTATAAGTCCGAGTTACGCAAATCCAAATTCTACCATACACAATTTATTCATTTCCGATATTTCAATTTTTCAACTGAAGGGACACGCCCGGTATATACACCATTTTAATTAAAACCGAAGCCGTTCAGTATAGGTACAACTTTTTGTTGAAAGTAGATAAATTTCACGTTTAATTCCCTCACCACGACTACGGCCGAAAAATGTAACTAGGATTTTGGATATAAATTAGCGAATTTTGATAGAAGAGGCTCTCAAACAATCATTCGCTCTGATTCATTCCGTCTCTGATTCATTCCGGCTCTCAATTAGTCTTTCGTGATTCTCCGCTCAACTTTCTTCCGAAAACCGATAAACCGTATTGTGAAAATTTAGTGCATTACGATTGTGTGTGGAAGCTGTATTTTATAAGGTAAATCATTTTTACAATTAAACTGTGTATTCGAAACTTTCCGTACCGTCGCTTAATATTAAATTGTTGAATTCTTTGTTGTATTCTTTGATGTATGGTTTTGAAAATTTTCCGACCGGCTATTTTTTTTCTTTTGTTGTTGAATTGAAATTGGTTTTTTTATTTGTTTCTTTTATACGGACTAAAGATTCATGAACTGTAATTTGATTTCGAATTTTATTTACAGCGTTTATTATATATTAATTAACTGATATGAATTATTAGTAGATTCTCGAATTATTCTATGCTTTTGGCTCTCAGTAGTTTTATATTAAATTGATATCCAAGTGGATTATATTATTTTAATTTTATGTTAGTACTAATATTTTTACTCTGTGTGTCGATAGCTGGGTACCGTTTAACTCGTGGGAAATTTTTTTTTTTTTGAATAATAGTTACCGGCTTTATTTAGATTCAAGGGTTAATCAGACTTGGAAGAGGCTTAGCCACAATTTGTTTGATTGCCCGGCAGATCTAATTCGTTCTTAAATCTTATTTTTTTTTCGGAATAATAGTTATCGGCTTTATTTAGATTCAAGGGTTAATCAGACTTGGAAGAGGCCTAGCCACATGCATAAAAGAGAAGAAAAAAACTAGAAGAAGAGGAATGTGGAGACGAAAGTGGCAATGAAAAGGAACAGAAAAATTAAGAACAGGAGGAAGATAGGATTAGATTTAGAATTAGAAATAATTTTAATTATTGAAAACAAAATGTAGTAAAGGGATAAATGTAGATAATAGGATTAGGATAGATAAAGGAAATAACAAAAAAGAAGGTAATATAAGTACAAATAAAAAAGGTAGGGAGATCTATAATAATAATTGTAATTATATGTTTGAAAAAAGGTACAAGACAAAGGTAAGGAAAACACTGATGGTGAATCGGGAGATAAAAAAAGTAAACATCAATCAAAAAGGGACAAGAAGAAAAAAGTACGTAGGAATAGAGACATTAAAATTATTACTCGGAACGTGAGGACAATGCTTGAACCAGGAAAGATAGAGGAAATTGCATGGGAATTGGAAAAATATGATATTGATGTAGCAGCGCTGCAGGAAATAAGATGGAGAGAGAGAGATCAATTATTCTTCTCAGGCAGAGAACATCAAGGGCAATATGGAGTAGCATTTATAGTGAGAGAAAGAATAAAGGAAAATGTAATGGAGTTTAGACCAATCGATGAGAGAATGGCCTATATAAGAACTGAGGCGAAACCCTCCAATTTGTTAATAATAAATGTTTATGCGCCCACAGAGGTGGCAGAAGATGACGAAAAGGAAGCCTTCTATGAAAAGGTAGAGGAGGAAATATTAAAAATACCAAAACAAGACACGATAATATTATTGGGTGACCTGAACGCACAAATGGGAAAATTTGAATATTACAGACAGATAAGCGGCATACACACATTTCATGAAAAAACAAACATTAATGGACACAAAATTTGTAATCTAGCAGTAAAAATGAACATGATTATTTGCAGTACGATGTTCCAACACAACAAATGGCATAAAGTAACGTGGAGATCACCAGATTGTAAAATATATACACAAATTGATCACATATTGATAACAAAAAGAAAACGGTCGACAATGAAAGATGTCAGAACATATAGAGGGGCGTGTGCTGATACGGATCACTACAAGGTTACAGGAACTATGCTACAAAAGATAAAGATAAAAAATAAAACTAAAATATGCAGCAAAAAATGGGACATAAGAAAAATAGAACAGACATAAACACAAAACGAGTACAGAAATAGTATAGAAGAACAATTCATTAATGAGACAGAAGAATTTAGTGGAATTCAAGCAGGATGGAAAAGGATAGAAAAATGTATAAATACAGCTGCAAACAAAAAAATAGGATTGGTGTAAAAAGGGAACAGGAGGAATGGCTCGACGAAAAATGCATGGTTAAAATGGATAAGGACGAACAGAAATGAAGAAAGAGAAGCTTATGAAAAACTAAGAAAAGAAACAAAGAAAATAATAAGAGAACAACAATTGAAAAGAGAATTAGAGAAATAGAAAGGACAAGTTATGAAGCACAGACCCGAACATACAAAACTAAAAAAAACAGGAATAAAAAACTAAGAAGGATGAATAGTAAAGGAAGATACGGAATATAAAGAGACTGCATGACGCAGGTTGCAGAGGTGAGAAGGAAAGAAAATTGGACTTGTGGATAAAAAAATGTGAAAATTGGAAGATATGCATTTGAAGAAATGGATAGAGTTAAATATTCCAATAACAATAAGTAGTGATGGAGACAGAGAGACTGAGATAAGGGAAAGAATCGTTGCAACAAACAAAGTGTTTCAGGCTAACAAAAAATTATTAAAAAATAAAATAATTAGCAAGCGCACGAAAATAAGAATATATTACACAATAATTAGACCGGTGATGATGTATGGGGCGGTAACATTAACTATGAATGAAAAAAAACAAGAGGATATCAGAATACAGGAACGAAAAATACTAGGAACAATATTAGGAACAAAAAAATAGGTGAAGAATATAGCTGAAGAACAAACATGGAACTATATCAAGAGATGAAAAAAGACATAGTAAAAAAAATTAAGGAGCAAATATTAAAATGGTTGGGACACATATGGAGAGCAGGTAGGAAAGTAATAATATACACAATGGTAGAGTGGAAGCCTTGTAGTAAGAGAAGAAGGGGAAGCAGGAGGCTGTAGGTGATCTCAGGACAATGTTGTTGTTTTTCACATTAAACTCGATGGTGAACTCGATGGTCATCCATCTGAAATGATAAAGCCTACATCTGTCATTTGCTACCGATCTAATATGATGCATTTTTTTAGCACACACTAATATTATGAAAAAGAACTTATCCTGAGTACAACGCAGTACTCCACAGTACTCCGCGTTTATCGGTTCCCTAACGATCTTCAAGTGTTCCCGGAAGACGAAGGACTTTGATCTAAATTCGTACAAGAAGCTACTAAAAAAGTTCTTGCAGTATCCTAGCACCTTTGCTGTTTAATATGCAAATCTTCGATCAGTTAATAGACTAGATGAGTAACAATTCTTTTGTACAGTTCACAGCGAACCATTTTCTAAATACGATTTGAACGAATAATAAAAATTTCCTCAGTTGAACCGTTTTAAATAGCTCCACATAATCAACATATTTTGAGACTAATAAAATATTTGGTGCAAAAACAAAACAAACACCTGTCAACCATCCTTAACTTTCAATGTAATCATATCGTATTGTTTAAAAGTAATAATCATCCAATTAATTTTTCTTGATTGTTTTTTTTTGGACTAGCAATTTTGATCCAAACCTCAAGGTTTGTCCAATTTTCACGAAATTTCGTATGGAGGGTTTTTGAGAACCAAAAACAAGGGAGAGGGTCAAACAAAGTGGCTTTTAAAATAGCAGAAAGAATAATGAATATGACTCAAAGAACATACAGATGACAACTAAGGATACTTTGTTTATTCGTTTAAATTGTATTTAGAAAATAATGGGGATTCGATGTGAAGTGCGCAAAAGAAAATGCAAAAATGTTTTTAACAATACAGTTTTTCACAGGTGAACAAGTTCTGAACAGTTCTGATCTCTGGGAAATGGGCTACAAAAAAAGTGTATTGTCAGAATTGGAAATTATTCGTTTATTCTGCTTAATAATCGAAGATCCAAACTAATGAATTCCAAAATTTCCCAAAAATAGGAAGTAGCACTCATTTTTAAGTTAGATTAGGCTATATTTACTGTATGATGAAATAAAACAATTTAATTTGCTTAAATTTCCATTATAATTTGAACTAATGTTCAATTTAAAATTAGTGACACGTTACGCTACACAGTAGCTTTATCAAACTAGTGAAGATACGATGAAAAAATTTTAATTTATATAGTGCCTTAATACAGAATTCTAAGTATTATAATATGTTATATATAATAATCATTAATTTTAAATTGAATGTTAGTTCAAATTATAATGGAGATTTAAGCAAATTAAATTGTTTTATTTCATCATTCAGTATGGATCTTCATCAAGTAAAAGCCTCATCTATTCAATATATTTACTATCTTAAAAATAGTTGGTTATTTATCTTTACTTCTAAACAGTACTTTCAATTTGTTGAAGGACAAATTCTTACAACCTATTGTATCCTATTAAAGGTAGAAGAATGGCGATAACTGAAATGATCTTCTATTCTATACTTGAACGAATAAAAACAAATTATGTTCAATCAACGTAATAACGTTTTATTACATTTCAAAGTATTTCAAGTAGATTCAATAAAAACTTTCAAAGTCGTTTTTTTTGCTCAAAAGGGTCATTGTTGAATCTATCCACTGAAAATACTTTTTTTTATTGAATTATCAAACTAGCCTCGTATGTTTATAAAAAAATACAAAATTAGTTCATTTAAAGTCTACTTTCAGCCTTAATGATCATAAGTTTCGCTGACTTTTCTGTTTAAAAGGGGTTTTTGTTTTTTATAATGGACCACCACAACCCGTAATCATCGATTTACTTCAAGTTGAGTTTTTTATTCAGAGAGAAAATCTTCTACCGAATCATCAATGCGTGCAATCTTTGAAACGTTAAATTAAATTTTAACAAGTGTGAAACGAACCGTTCCACCAACATGACGAAAACAAATAAATTTGCCATCAAAACCAGACATGTAAAATTGTTCACGGTCGTCTCTGATATGTCGCCGATACGCTTTCAAAACACCATGAAACAATAGTTTCGTTGAAGGAGAGACAATGGTCCATCTGTTGTTTCGAAATTTACGCAATCTTCTGCAGTAATAGATTATCCGTAAAATAGTTCCGTGTTTCATATACCGATAATGCAAAAGGAACAGAACCGGCCATATGGATAGTTCGATTCGTAAAACCAAAGCAGATACAATTTAATTTATTTCTATATTTTTCCATTCCCTTATTAATAATTATTTAATTGTCAAGTACTTTAGCAGGTATAGTACCAAAAACCTTGGAAATACCGGAATTATGTATTTACCCCATAGTGCAAATTTTAAATAACATAACATGTTGATATACTCAATGTTTTGTCATGTCTTCCCGTAAAGTAGTTGTGCTTGATTTGGTAAAGGCATGTAAAACGCAGTCGCGGTTAATGGTAACTTATAATACCGACTCGAACATCGATAGGTAGGAACCGTCGAAGCGCTGGGCTTGTAACTGTGGGGTTCCTGGTTCGATTCCCCGATGGTTTCGCTTTTTCAATTTTCGGAATATGTAGCTTATATATCAGAAGTGGGATTTGATCTACGAAATGTCCATGAGGCCATAATGTGATGTGATAGTGGGAGGGGGTGACTGGAATGGGCGTGCAGGCATCAGACTCGCCAGGATAGCGAGATAGGCGTAGGCAGGCAAGGCATCAGGCTCACGAACGAGTAGGTGAGATACGTGTACGCACAAACGTCAGGTCCAGCACTCTAGGTACCTCGAGAACGAGGAGCGGAGCAGAATGGCCGAATGTAAGACGCAGCCGCGGTTAATGGTAAAGCTGTTCATCATCTACTGAATGCGAGTCTTTCATCATTCTATTGCCAAAATTTGAAAAAACAACCTTAAAACGCTATCCTACCTGATAAATCGTTGATTGATTGGTTCGGCACCACCAGTCAGAGGCTTAGAGACCTCGGCATCTCAGCCTTTAAGCTTTTTGTGCTCTTGGTTATACCGTTTATGCGAAGAGACCAGTAGCCCTTATCAGCCTCAACAGTCTTTTCACTAGGTCCTTCTTGGAGAAATCCTCCCTTAGATACTCTAGTTATATCTCCAATGAGACAGTGCTTCACATTCGAAGATAATGTGAGAGGCTGTTGCCTCCTCTTTCATGCACAACCGACAAATAAGTTCCTCCCTATATATGCCAATTGTATGCATGTGCTTCCTTAGGGTACAGTACCGATGAGGTTTAATATTCCGTTAGTCAACGACTCCGAGGGTTTTTGACCAGGAGTTTGCTGTGTTCCTGTTTTGGCACGTGTTTCCAGTACATCTGATGTTTAGTTTGAATCCACCAGTGAATACAGTTTCAGACCCTAGCTTTGTTAAGGTGTCTACCTTTTCATTGCATACAATACCCTTGTGCCTCGGGACCTTCTTTAGAGTTACTCTATTATGGTTTGACAGGGTTAAAAGTTTTTGTAGGCAGTCCCAAACCAGTCTAGATCTGATCTGGGGACTTGCTAAAGATTTCAGTGCTACCTGACTGTCTGAGAGTATGAGGATATTTTGGCCTCCGTACCCACTTTCGATGTTCATTTGCAAACACGTGTCGATAGCGTAGATTATAGATGCAAACTTCTCCAACGATGCGTGGACATTGCATCTGGCTCTGGCACCATAGACTCCAGCTCATATATCAGTTTTAGATCCGTCTGTGTACCACACCAACTTTCCTTCCTGACTTCATGCTTCCAACCCATCCCAGTTTAGCTGTGGATGGTTAGTGGTCGTTAATTGTGGCCAAAATGTTATCACTTCTCATTTCAAGGAGCGAGTTTGTGATAGCATTTGTGATTCTGGAATGACTATAGAAGTTGGTTCCTCTGTGCCATTTCCCATTGCATTCCAGCCTGTAGGCAGCCATTATCGTTTTCGCCTTAACATGCAGAGCTAGAGGTGGAAGATTGAGAAAGGCTTCTAATACCGCAGTCGGTCTGCTACTCATCGCATCCATTATGCACAAACTGCAAGCCTATGATGTTTTGATAGCTCCAGTTCGGATCTGTTTTTGGCCGCCATACTAGGCAAAATCTGCATATGGTTGTATTTGTGTTTTCTTATGAACTCTTTGGCCTGTCCCAGTCCTGATGACTGGTCCGAGACTGCTTTTCTTTCATCCAAGTACTGTTATTTGTTCCATGCAGCGACTTCGCTATAATACATAAAGGTCTTGTACCAATAGAAGCACATCGTGCTAGTGAATTTGCGTTTTTGCTTCGGCTGCTTAGCCGTTTGGTTGTCGGAGTATATAGCAATGGCATATATCTTGCCTTAATAACCCCTCCTGCACAGTTTTGTTTTGTTGCAACTTCTCCCTGGAATATCGTCACGTGTTTGCCTACATGTGCACGGTGAGACTACTTGTCAATGGCTTGGCTACATACATTCCTGCTCCTACACCTTCCTCGGTTTTTGAGCCATCTGTGGAGCAAGTCATTTTTGCATCAATTCCATGTCTCTCTGCCCGTTATGACGTTTTCGAAGTTGGAAAGTATCTTATAGGATGGCATTCCCATTATGGGGACGGTTTCCAGCTCTTAGTATAGCTCATTAAATATCTCACCGTGTAGTCTGATCTATTGGTGACTCTTCAAACAAATAAAAGCGAAATGAAAAGCGGTCCTCCAGTATAATCGTGAAATTGTTCAATTGGCCATAACAAAATAACCAAACTACCAGATCGCTGTTGAATGCCAGTTTTCAAGTGATATCATTTTAAAAACAACAAAGAAGAATACAATTGGACGAGAAATGCATTAATTTATTCTGCTGCTCCTTCTTGTCTTTTATTGAAACTTTTGTAAAATAATGTTATATTTTTTTTTGTATCAAGTACTTATTCCCATTGGTTAAAATATGATAAACTCGAATCAAAGTCCCAATAAATACTCTCAAAAACGAAATTAACAGATGTAAGACGCAGTCGCGGTTAATGGTAACTTATAATACCGACCCGAACATCGATAGGTAGGGACCGTCGTAGCGCTGGGCTTAGCGTAAGGGCTTCTAACCGAGGAGTCCCAGGTTCGATTCCCCGGTTTCGCTTTTCGAATTTTCGGAATATGTAGCTTATATAAAAAAGAAACAATGGAAGGTACTTACAAAATTCAACAAAAATAATAGTGTTTCGTGAATGTAAGCCCTTTTTTTAACCTTGCACCGATTACAAAACATAATTATATTTAAATGGATATACTTTTGAATGGATTTCTGATAATATCTGAATCTGATCCTGTCCTTTTATCTATGAAACCTCCGCGAGTATCATGATTTCTGTTGACCACGTCTTGCACTTTATTTGTATGTTGACGTGAATAGGGCTTAGTCATCATATTGTGTGGCTATATTGTATCTCTTCTCCGTTGTTGTGAGTATCATTATTTTACCATTCAACATTTCAATGTAAATAGTGGTATCTACTACCTTCGAGATACTGTCGTTGACTTTTTTTTACACAAAAAGGCAGATTTCACGCATCGACCTTCTTGAAATAAGTCACTGCAAACGGCACCGAGTTTAATATTTAATATTCAATTAAAAGCCAGATGTTTTTTCTTGTTAAACATTAAAATGCGCTGACATATTTATAATGTTTATCTTTGTAAAATTTCAACTTATGTTTTGAATACAGGAATGAAATCCAGAGTGAATTAAACTTGAATATTAACATTAAAACGAAATAGAAAATGCAATTTCACTACCAAGCGACACTCTGAAAAGGGTAGCTCCTTCTAGTAATGTCCAGAAAAAACCTTTTTATGTTTCCTTAGATATAAAGAGATTAATAGCAGAAAAGAGAAAGGCCAAAACGACGTGGCATCGAACTAAGTCACCTGCCGATAAAAACATATTGAATCGATTAACAAACCAATTGAAAGAAGTTAGAGACAGATCATTCTATGACTACATCAGTAATCTGATCAGATATGACAGTTCGATATGGAAACCCATCAAACACTTAAAAAACCCTAAGACTCCCATACCCCCTATCAGAAACGATACAGTATATGTTCAATGGTGGGCGGCCAGAAGTGATGAAGAGAAGGCAAATAGATTCGCAGAATATCTCGCAGAAGTATTCACCCCTAACGATGACGTACCAGACAACCAAGTGGAAAATGTCTTATCCAGTATTTCCAACAACATAGAGGAAGTAAAACGCTTCACTCCAAAAGAAATTCAAAATCAAATAAGGTTACTGAATGGTTTAGATGGAATAACTCCAAAAATGCTTAAAGAAATTCCTAGAAAAGGACTAGTGCTACTTACATATATTTTCAATGCCATCCTTAGATATAAATTTTGGCCCAGGTAACTTGAAATAGCAGAAATAATTTTGTTAGCTAAACCAGGAAAGGATCCCCCCCAAAAAGTATCATCATCATCATCATTATCGTGTAATGTTACGAAAAAGCGTTCGTCACGCAACAGTGTTGCCAGATTTCTGAATAACCCACTATTCCAATGAAATTTAAATTGAAACTTGCTTCTTATTGCACGACATAGGACTTTTGGGAAGGCTAGTGAACTCGTTAAACGTGTGATGTTACGCGATGACTCATTCTTCGTCTCTTTCTCGGCCGCCCGCTGCGCGAGAGAGAGAGAGAGAGAGAGAGAGAGTATCGCGCGTCTCTCTCTCTCTAATTGCCAAATATGTTAAATTTTTTGAAAAATTGTCAAAAATTTTGAAATATGGTCAATAATTGTCAAAAATTGTCAAAAATTGTCAAAAATTGTCAAAAACTGTCAAAATTTTGAAATATGGTTAAAATTTTTGAAAAATTGTTAAAATTTTTGAAAAATTGTTAAAAATGGTCAATAATTGCCAAATATGTTAAAATTTTTGAAAGATGGTCAATAATTGTCAAAGACGGTCAATAATTGTCAAAATTCGTCAAAAACTGTCAAAAATGGTCAATAATTGTTAAAATTTTTGAAAAATTGCCAAAAAGTTTTTAATATGGTCAAAAGTTGTCAAGAATTTGGAAAAATCGTCAAAAATTGTCAAAAACTGTCAAAATTTTGAAAAAAGGGTTGATAATTGCCAAAAATTTGGAAAAATGGTCAATATTTGTCAAAAATTGTCAAGATTTTTGAAAAATGGTAAAATTTTTTCAAAAATTGTCAAAAATCCACAAAAATTTCCAAAAATGGTCAATAATTGTTAAAATTTGGAAAAATTGTCAAAAATGATCGATAATTGTCGAAACTGTCAAAATTGGTCAATAATTGTCAAAATTCGTCAAAAACTGTAAAAAATGGTCAATAATTGTTAAAATTTTTGAAAAATTGTCAAAATTTTTTAAATATGGTCAAAAGTTGTTAAGAATTTGGAAAAATCGTCAAAAATTGTCAAAAACTGTCAAAATTTTGAAAAAAGGGTTGATAATTGCCAAAAATTTGGAAAAATGGTTGATAATTGCCAAATATGTTAATTTTTTTGAAAAATTGTCAAAAATTTTTGAATATGTTCAAAAATTTTGAAAAATGATCAAAAACTGTCAAAATTTTGAAAAAAAAAGGTTAATAATTGACAAATATTTTTAAAAATTGTCAAAAATGGTCAATAATTGTCAATGACGGTCAATAATTATCAAAACCAATCAAAAATCGTCAAATATTGTTAAATATTTAAAAAATTGTTAATATTTTGAAAAATGGTCAAAAATTGTCAAAATTTCGAAAAAATCGTCAAAAATTATAAGACTGTCAAAAATGGTCAATAATTGTCAGAACCTGTAAAAAATGCTCAAAAATTGTTAAAATTTGGAAAAATGGTCTAAAATGGTCAAAATTTTTGAAAAATGATCAATCATTGTCAAAACTGTCAAAATTGGTCAATATATGTTAAAATTTGAAAAAATGATCAAAAATTGTCGGAAATTTTGGAAAAATGGTCAATAATTGTCAAGAATGGTCAAAATTTTGAAAAAATGGTCAAAAATTTTGAAGAAATGGTCAAAAGTGTTAATAAAAATGGTCAATAATAATCAAAAATTGTCAAAATTTTCAAAAAATGGGCAATAAAATATAAAATGAGTATTGAACTATTATTTTTTGACGTCTTAGTAGAACGTACTTTGGAACGCTTAGCAAAATACTGCAACTTCAAAGCTGTTACTGCAGACATCAACAGGGATGAAAGTATAAGAGATGCGTTTATAGATGGATTACAATCATCACTCATTAGGCAAAGATTACTAGAAAATCATTCTCTGAAAATTGTCAAAAATGGTCAATAATTGTTAATATTTTGAAAAATGGCTAAAAATTGTCAAAATTTCGAAAAAACGTCAAAAATTATAAGACTGTCAAAAATGGTCAATAATTGTCAGAACCTGTCAAAAATGCTCAAAAATTGTTAAAATTTGGAAAAATGGTCTAAAATGGTCAACATTTTTGAAAAATGATCAATCATTGTCAAAATTGGTCAATAATTGTTAAAATTTGAAAAAATGGTCAAAAATGGTCAGAAATTTTGGAAAAATGGTCAATAATTGTCAAGAATTCTCAAAATTTTGGAAAAATGGTCAAAAATTTTGAAGAAATGGTCAAAAGTGTTAATAAAAATGGTCAATAATAATCAAAAATTGTCAAAATTTTCAAAAAATGGGCAATAAAATATAAAATAAGTATTGAACTATTATTTTTTGACGTCTTAGTAGAACGTACTTTGGAACGCTTAGCAAAATACTGCAACTTCAAAGCTGTTACTGCAGACATCAACAGGGATGAAAGTATAAGAGAGGCGTTTATAGATGGATTACAATCATCACTCATTAGGCAAAGATTACTAGAAAATCATTCTCTGAAAATTGTCAAAAATGGTCAATAATTGTTAAGATTTTGAAAAGTGGCTAAAAATTGTCAAAATTTCGAAAAAACGTCAAAAATTATAAGACTGTCAAAAATGGTCAATAATTGTCAGAACCTGTAAAAAATGCTCAAAAATTGTTAAAATTTGGAAAAATGGTCTAAAATGGTCAAAATTTTTGAAAAATGATCAATCATTGTCAAAACTGTCAAAATTGGTCAATATATGTTAAAATTTGAAAAAATGATCAAAAATTGACAGAAATTCTGGAAAAATGGTCAATAATTGTCAAGAATTGTCAAAATTTTGAAAAAATGGTCAAAAATTTTGAAGAAATGGTCGAAAGTTTTGAAAAAATGGTCAATAATAATCAAAAATTGTCAAAATTTTCAAAAAATGGGCAATAAAATATAAAATAAAATTTTAGAAAGTTGTTTCTAAGTATAATCTAGCGTTGAATATGGATAAGAGCAATTTCCGAATGAAAGAAATCCATCTTTTGGGGTACGTAATTAGCTATAAATGCATTCGCCTTTGCCTATCCGTAATTTGAGTGTTCCTAATGATACATCTTCCCTACGGAGAGCACTTGGTATGTTTTCCCATCACACTCAATTTATTCCTGGATTTGCCAGCAAGTTAAGTTAAATTACTAGGAGTGCCTTTTCTTTGAATTCTCAAGCAATAAAGGCGTTCGAAACATTGAGAGTAGATATTCAATATGCTGTTCTTTCATTTGTTGATGACCAACCTACCTTTACTGTAGAAACTGATGCCTAGGATTTTGCTATTGGAGCTAATTTATCTCAAAATAATCGGCCAGTTGCCTTCTTCTCAAGAACACTATCTAAATCAGAACAACATCACTCTTCGATTGAAAAAGAAGCATATGCTATTGTAGAAGCTTTGAGGAAATGGAGACACTACCTCATAGGCCTTCATTTTCAGCTTATAACAAATCAACGGTCAGTTTCTTTTGTGTTCAACAGAAAACACTTCGGAAAAATCAAAAATGAGAAAATCATAGAACTTTCAAGTTATAACTATTACATTATTTGTAGACCTGGCAAATATAATATTTCAGCTGATACTTTATCACGAATCTGTACATCTATTACAAAAAACTTACAGCAACTACGTTCTCTATATGAAGCCTTATGTCACCCTGTAGAAACAAGATTGTATCACTGTGTAAGAAGTAAGAACCTTCCCTTCTCGCTAGAAGAGATACGATCAACAATATCCTCGTGTCGTGTGTGTGCTGAAATTAAGCCACGGTTTCATAGGAGAGAAAGTCATCTTTTAAAAGCTACTCAGCCACTAGAAAGATTTAACAAGGACCGTTACCTTCATCTTCCAAAAATCGTTACCTTTTGATGGTTGTTGATGAATTTTCTCGTTTTCCGTTTGCTTTTCCGTGTAAAGATCTATCTTCAAGTACACAGGTACACCTGCTTATATACACTCTGACAGAGGCTCAAGCTTCATGTCACTGGAGCTTAAGTCATTCCTTGGTATTGCTACAAGTCGGAATACTGGTTACAACCCACAAGGTAATGGACAATGCGAACGTTACGTTGGAATTATCTGGAAGACAATTTAGTTAGCCCTGAGAACTCATCAAATTGAAATTGATAAATGGTAACAAATATATCGGGAAGCCTTACACTCTATTCGTTCTTTGTTATGAACGTCAATCAACGCAACACCTCATGAAAAAATGTTCAGTTTTCCCAGAAGATCAAGAAGTGTAATGACTATACTTTCATGGTCGATGGATTTGGAAATAGTGAATGCGATGAAGCGACCAGTGCGCCATTCTAAGTTCGAGCCTTTGGTTGAAGAAGTGGAGTTGTTGAGAAAGGCAGCAAACCTCTCCATCAAACCCTCTGAACAACGAATTTCGACGTTTATGCTCACAATTGGTACAGAATGGTTCGAAGTCTACAACAATCTTGGAGATGAAGACAAAGCGAGCTTAAAAGGACTTGAAAGGACCTTCGGTAAGCACTTCACACCTATTACTAATGTGACGTTCGAAACTGTCGTCCTGAGCAAAATAAAGTAAGAAGAAAATGAAGCTTTCGACGACTTCCTTACAAGAGTACAGTCACAAGTGAAAAAATGCTAATATGGTGATCTGGAACCGAGAATTACAAGAGACCACATCACCATAGGAGTGCGAGATGATAATTTGAGAGAAAAACTCATGCAGGAAAAGCCGAAAGTAAACAAAATCAAAAACTTAAAAACTCAGAATACTTTCCATTGTCGTCGCTGTGACACGGATCACGGACCAAAAGAGTGTCCCTCATTTAGAAAAAGGTGCAAACGATGTAACAATCTGGGACATTTCTCTAAAATGTGTAAGCTCAATTACGCAAAGATAAGAAAAACAAAGTCTTTACCATTAACGAATCAGATAATGAAGAAAGCGACGAAGAAGACGAATTCTACGTTGGCTCAATAGTACAGAAATTCCAAAAAAAAATATTAACGACTACATTGAACTAATCAAAGTAGAGGGCTGATTGTTGAAGTGTAATCTTGACACGGGAACCGATTGCAACGTAATTAGTTACAAACATCTACCCAAAAATGTTGAAAGATGAAGTTCACACAGGAGGGACGAGAACCCTAAAGGCATTTAATCAAACAAAAACCAAAGTTATAGGAGAAGTCGTGGAAAACTGCGAAATCCGAAATAAAGTTATAAAAGTAAAATTACGCCAATTTTGTTAAAAGTTACCTGTCAATTGGAAAATTTGATTAAAAGAGTTTCGATTGAACAAATAAGCCTCAAAGATGACGTATTTCAAAGTCTTTGTTGCGTTAAGAATTTCGAGTATAAAATCGACTCAAAACCAAACCCTAGCTTCGAAATATTACCAACACTAACGGTTCCACATGCAATTCGAAAACAAGTGGAAGATGAATTAGCTACTATGGAGAAAATAGGAGTTATTAGGAAAATTAACGAACCAACACCCATTGTTAGTCCAATGGTGATCGTTAAAAAGCACGGAAAAATCAGGAGTTATGTGGATCCATCCAATCTTAACCAGCAAATACTCAGACGACATTTTCCAATGAAAATCTTCGAAGAGATAGCAACCAGAGTTAAGGAAGCGAAATACTGGCAAGTCAAAATCGCAGAAGAATCTCATAAGTACCTTACATTCAGTACTCCGTGGGGTCGTTACTGAAGTACCAGAATGCCTTTCGAATTATGCTCTGCCCCCGAAGTATTTCAACGAATAATTACCAGCATAATCAAAGACGTTACAAACGCAGAAAGTTCAGTGGATGACATCTTAATTTTTGCTCAAGACTCTGAAGAGCTCGAAAAAACAAGAAGTGGTTTCTAAGTTGGAAAAAGCTGGTTTCAAATTAAAACAAGGACAAGTGCATTTTCAACGTGAACAAACTCAAATTTCTGGGACATATATTCAACGGCAAGAGAAAATTGAAGCCATTAACAAGCTTAAAACTCCTAAAACCAAACAACAAGTACAATGATTGCTAGGAACTGTTAACTATCTACGGAAATTTATACCAAATCTCTCCGATTTAACAGCACCAATCTGCGACTTACTCAAAAACACCACTTCGTTTTCATGGGAAACCGATCACGAAAAGGCGTTTACCAATATAAAAAAAATGTTAACCACACCACCGCTGTTACAATATTATGACGTTAACGCACCAAAAACGATCCAATCAGACGCTACAGACGTACTTCTGCAAAACGGAAAACTGGTTGCATACGCTTCCAAAGCTATCAGCGAAGCATAGCAAATTATCCATCCATTGAGTTAGAAGCAGCAGCTATAAGGTTTGCGTGTCAGAAATTTTATCATTACCGACCACAAACCACTCGGAATTATTTTCAAGAAGGGATTGACTTCAACACCTCCAAGACTGCAGAGAAAAATTTTCGATGTCCTACAGTACACACCTGAAGTCCTATACAAAAAGGCGTATTAGCAGACATTCTTAGTGGAGATTCTACTTCTTCTGAACCGGAGAACGACGAACAATTTTGAGCCCAGATGATTTTTGCAGCATCAGCATCAGCACAAGTGCAAATTCAAAAAGATCCTGAATTAACAGATCTAAAAGCACAAATATTATCAGGTTGGCCTGAAAATCAATTTCAAGTTAATCCTCAAATTAGGGAATTCTGGAATTTCCGAGAACAACTCTCTATTCTAGATGGTTTATTATTCAAGGGTCACAAAGTCCTAATCCCTAAGTCGTATAAACCAAAAATACCCCAAAAAAATCTATGTCCCGAGCAAGATCATCGGTATTTTGGCTAGGTATGTCCAAGGATATGCAAACAAAGACTCCTTAAAGCCCAAAATTATAAATAATGTAAGTGAAGAATTTTCAAAATTTCGACCGAAACAAAAAATTAACTTCGATAAAACTGCAAGGACTAATCATCAATACAAGTCGGGTCAAAGTGTTGTTATTCAAGAAGGACACCGCAATTGGTTTCTGGCTCAAATAGTTCGAGAAGCCAATCGTCCTAGATCTTATGTTGTGCGGACTGAAAAAGGAAAAAAATTCGACAGAAATTCCAAACACATAAGATCCTTACCGATCACACAACAAACATCAACTAAGACTGAAGAGTCTGAAAACCTCCCAGAGATAACAAGCCCAACCTCGACCACAAATGAAATGGATGAACCAAAACATCCTGAAACGAATAGACTAAAACCTCTGAATACTTCCATTATGTCACCAAGACGTTCTAAAGGAGAAAGACATCCGATCAAGAGACTCATTGAAGAATGTTAATGTTAATTAATTTAGAATCGCTAACTCTTAATTCTTATTAAATTCGGACGAGGAAAAGAAAGTAGAAAAGGATTTGTCTTAATACAAAATGTTAATAGTTATAATAGTTATTTAAATTTATTCCTCTACTTCTGGCTTAAGTACATCTTTAACAATATGTTTTACAGCTGGCGATAAAAATAGTTGTTTAACTTATTGTTTTTAAAGTCGGATGCTAATAAAAATAAAATGACACATATTAATCATTTGCTAAAACGACCGTAGATTTAAGAATAATTATATAGTCGCGATCGCTGTAGCTATATATTTTAAATTAATTAGAAGGTATCTCAGCAAATGGAAACCGCTGATTTATGATCACCGCAAGTAGTGTACATTTGAAAGATTTAGATGCTGACTTTTCTTCCTGTTACCTCTTCAACACCTCGACTACTAAATAGACAGAGTTGGACTTGAATTAGATAAAAGTAGAGTGTGTGAATGGACGAAACGCTTTATCGCTTTACATGTTTTATTACAGATATGTACAAGTTTATAGTGAAAACATATTGTTACGCGAGCTACTGCATTAATACGCTCACTTAGTGCCCCCAGTGAAATCCCCGTATGAGACGACTATGGCTCCTCCGCCCAATTTTCGAGAAACATCCAGAATACCCACCGCATCCAGTGCATCCGCCAGAACGAGCTTGTATTGTTGCGAGGTCACCGACTCAAAGCCGGCCCTGTCCCTCGACTGTAAATTTTGGTGGCTGCGCCGGGATTCTGCCTGCGCCAGCATGTTCTCGAACATTCTGGAATAAGGTTTTGTTTGTGCATAGCACGATCCCGGAAGGCACTAGAGTTTTTGAGAGTCAAGAAGGACAGAAGGGGTAGACCGAGAAGAAAGTGAATAGACCAAATAAATGAGATGGGGAATAAGAAAGGAAAAACTCTAGATGAAATAAAAAGATTAGCAAGAGTCAGGAGAGGAATCCTGAAAAGGTAGAAGGAGAAGAGAAGAATAAGAAGAATGATATTGTAATACAAAAGCAGTTTCTTCGTAGCCGCAGTTAATAACATATTTTGATTCATGTCTAACAGTAAATGTTTTTTCTGACGATGATTAGATGCAGACAATATAAATTTATGATTTTTGGAGAAAAAAAAAACATTTTTTATTACTGTTCCCCAACAATGAATCTTCAGTTCCAGGAACAATGTGTTAACCCGTCCACGTCATACACAATAGATGGTTAATAACATTCCCTTGTTTTATATCTCGGCGAATTTATTGTTTTCAGCTTCATAAAATCTTAACAAGATGATGTATACTCGTAAAATGTATCCTTTTGAAAATTTATATAACTATATAATAAATAACAATTTACTAAGTTATGTAAGAAACTGACAATTATTTGAATGTGATACATTGTGAAAAGAAAACACTTTTTGTGTCTTGTCTGTGGTGGGATACGCGATAATTTACATGAACAATAATGTATAGGGTGTCCCAAATAAATAGGTTTTACATTTTTCTGTTAAACTATAAAACACGAATATATCAGATAAAACACAGTAAAACCGGATTAATATTTTGAAAATTTTAAAATAAAAAAGGGATCATAGATAAGTTGATACAACAGATACTCCAAATGAGAGTTACGAAGTCTCACATTGATTTGAATTTTTTTCGTGAAACTATTAAAGCAAATGAAATTTAAATAAGTCTGCTCTATTTTTTCTGTGTGTACACGTCATAGCAATGCATTTTTTACAAGTTGATTCTCTCAATTATTATCAGCGTTATTACACTATAAATATTTATCAGTACATACCTACGGTAATGTCTTGTTTTAGTGCCCAAGCACGAGGTGTTTTTGTTAAGGTTCATAAGTAAACCGATTATTTTCTCATATTCATTACCACATACTCGTAAAATCGACTAATCTTACAACTTTATTAGTTCTCGGATTTTTCGAACACGTCGTGGACACTTATTTCGTTTAATTATTTCTCCCTACACAAAGCTCTCAGAATAATATATAAGCAGTGGCGTTTCAAGAAAATGAAAATAATAAATTAAAGTATGAACAGAGACTGTTACGTCAAACTTACTCGAAGGACCATTATATTGATTCACATAACATTTTTGATTAGCAAATCAAATATTTTCAAAAATTGTCAAAAATTTTGAAAAAATGGTCAATAATTATAAGACTGTCAAAAATGCTCAATAATTGTTAAAAATAGTCAAAATTTTTGAAAAATGGTCAAAATTTTTGTAAAATTGGTCAATAATTGTCAGAATCTGTCAAAAATTGTCAAAAACTTTCAAAATGTTTGAAAAATTGTCAAAAATGATCAATAATTGTCAGAACCTGCCAAAAATGCTCAAAAATTGTTAAAAATGGTCAATAATTGTCAAAATTTTTGAAAAATGGTCAATAATTGTCAAAAACTGTCAAAATTTGGAAAAAATGGTCAATAATTATAAGACTGTCAAAAATGGTCAATAATTGTTAAAAATTGTCAAATTTTTGAAAAATGGTCAAAATTTTTGTAAAATTGGTCAATAATTGTCAGAATCTGTCAAAAATTTTTCAAAAACTTTCAAAATGTTTGAAAAATTGTCAAAAACTGTCAAAAATTGTCAAAAATTGTTAAATATTTTGACAAATAGTCAAAAATTGTCAATAATTATTAAGATTTTGAAAAATGATCAAAAATTGTTAAATATTTAGAAAAACTTACAATAATTGTGCAAAATTTTTGAAAGTTGTCAAAAATGGTTAATAATCAATACTTATTCCTCCGTAAGTGTAGTTTTTTGTAAACCTTCAACCCCAAACTAACATCTGGTAAACTATTACATATCCAATTAGTACTTTGCATAAAAAAAATGAAGATATCTCAAAAACTAATAGGTATGGGAAATGCTTGTTAGAAATAGAAGTATGGTAATAGTAATATTCGACAATGATATTACTGACAAAATAATGTAGGTATAGTTCTTTTCACGATCTAAGAAACTGACCTGACCTGAGATAGGATAATGACATGCAATAAAGCCATAAGAATATTAGCCGTGACGGGGTCGCATTTATTTTGTTGTTGGCGAATAATAAATTATCACCTGAGAACTCTATAAGACTTTTGGGTCATTCTTATTATAAATACTTTATTTCATTGCAATGTATTATTTGCAGGTGGTCAAAAAATACCGGCAATAATGGCAATTTAACATATACTTAAGTATAAAAGAAATCTTTATTTGGACACATTCTAAAATACTGTCAGTTATTAAGTTCTGCAGTGATAGTGTGACCAGTGCAAAAGCCGTTTCAGGCAGTAGCCGCAAATGTTTGCCTGTTGAAGAAAAAATAATTGTTAAAAGTGTTTATTCAAAGTTAGTAGAGCGAGGTCATGAAAAACATTTTTCATTAAAGGAAACATCAACTTCAACCGGCGTTCCTGAAAGTACAGGGTGGAAAATTGTAAATAATACTGTGAAGACTAGAAAAGTACGAAAAGACAGTGGTGCACCTAAATCTGTTGATTTATACGATGAAGATAGTAGTGATAGCGAAATTGATTTAGAGTAAGATATGGTGTGTTTTATTTTGTTCTTAATTATATACTGATAAAATATGGTATAACTGCAAATTTTTGTTTGTTTATTTAATTCCCAACCAACTTTACACATTAGTAAGGGTAATATAAAAAAAATAAATTAATGAATTGTAAAAATTAATTTACTTAGTACTTTTTCTTTTTCATCAGATATAGTGCGGCCCTGCACGGTAAATCTGAAAAGTTTTATGGTTTTATTGCATCTCAAGCCTAAGTCAAGTCTAGTCACTTTCTTAGATCGTGAAAAGAACTATACTTGAGTTTTGACTCACCATTTATTTGATTTAATAAATATTAGCAGAATAAATCGTTTTCATAAATTTTGATAATCATTAAAAAGTTATACGTATACATTGAACTTGTTACGATTTTGACGGAGAATTGGTAATAACTTTTTAAATACCCTGTATAACAGATGACAACCTCAAACTGTTGTAGTGGGGAAGTGAAGCGTATTTCAGTTTTACAGTAATATATAGGGTGTTCCATTTAAAAAACCATCACTTTGATCCGGTACCGAGTTATGGAATAACCATGTAACATTGTAACTAATTTTGAAATATGAAGCTCGAAGCTATTTACAATTTTCATAAATAACATTTTTTGGTATTTTTCATAATAACAGGCGTATTGAACTTCACCACACTGAACATATTATCGTAATATTGAAATAATTTCATTTAATTTTTTTCAAAAAAAAGTTACTCAAAAAAGTGATCAAATTTCGCGGGTAGCATAGATATGTCTTAAGATTTTGCATTGGTAGTTAGTTTATTTTGAACAGATATAAAGGATATATTATTGGGAGTGTAACCGAAACCGAAGCCGAATTATCCCAATCGAAGCGGCTAGAGGAGCCAAGTCCAAAAAGCACGTTAAGTTCGATCAAATGTGAACTGTCTTTCGAGAACAATAGCGTGATATATCATAAGTTTTTGTTATGCGTACTGCCGACAAAAGTGAAAATACAAATAAATGAACCATTTTCAAAATTTTCACCGTGCGCCCATTAAATGGAGATTTTTACGAATAAATTATCCCCCTCCAAACAATTAATCGTTCGCCCATGATATAGAAATTTACTCCCTCTAAGAATTTTATTGTTCGCCCATGGTGGATTAACACCTTTTAAAAATCACATCGCATGCCCATGGCAAATGGCAATTTTCACAAATAAACTAACCCCCAAAAAATGATATCGTACATGTTATAGTAATTTTCATAATTAAATTAATGAAACGTTTATCGTAGAAAGAAATTTTTGCAAATTAATAACTCTTTTAAAACATTACGCCGTACTCCCAAAAAGAGTCCAGCAACACATGATACAGTTTTTGAAGCTTGCTTCTTATTGCACGACATAGGACTTTTAAGAAGGCTAGTGAACTCGTGAAACGTGTGATGTTACGAAAAAGCGTTCGTCACGCGATGGCTCATTCTTCGTCTCTTTCTCGGCCACCCGCTGCGCTAACTCTCTCCCTTCTCTTTCTCTCTTTATCTCTTCCTCAGCCGTAAAATTGTCAATAATTGTCAAAAAGTATGAAAAATTGACAAAATTTTGGAAAAATGGTTAATAATTGCCAAATATGTTAAAATTTTTGAAAAATTGTCAAAAATAGTGAAAAACTGTCAAAATATTGAAAAAATGGTTAATAACTGCCAAATATTTTCAAAAATTGACAAAAATTTGGAAAAATGGTCAATAATTGTCAAAAACTGTCAAAAATGGTCAATATTTATGAAAATTTTGAAAAAATGGTCAATAATTGTCAAAATTTTTGAAAAATGGTTAAAATTTCTGAAAAATTGTCAAAAATGGTCAATAATTGTCAAAGACGGTCAATAATTGTCAAAACCAATCAAAAATCGTCAAGAATTGTCAAAGACTGTCAGAAATGTTCAAAAATTGTTAAAAGTTTGAAAAAATGGTCAATGATTGTCAACATTTTTGAATTTGAATAATGCTCAAAAATTGTCAAAAATTTTGAAAATATGGTCAATAATTATAAAAAACTGTCAAAAATGCTCAATAATTGTTAAAAATGGTCAAAATTTTTGAAAAATGATCAAATTTTTTAAAAAACTGTCAAAAATGCTCAATAATTGTCAGAACCTGTCAAAAATGCTCAAAAATTGTCAAAAATGGTCAATAATTGTTAAATATTTTGAAAAATGGTCAAAAATAGTCAATAATTGTTCAAATTTGGAAAAATGGTCAAAAATTGTTGAATATTTTGAAAAATGTCGAAAATTGTCAAAATTTTTTAAAAATAGTAAAAAATGGTCAATAATTATCAGAACCTGTCAAAAATGCTCAAAAATGGTCAAAAATGGTCAAAAATTGGTCAATATTTTAAAAAATGGTCAAAAATAGTCAATAATTTTTAAAATTTTGAAAAATGTACAATAATTGTCAAAATTTTTGAAAAATTGTCAAAAATGGTCAATAATTGTCAAAGACGGTCAATAATTGTCAAAACCAATCAAAAATCGTCAAGAATTGTCAGAGATTGACAGAAATGGTCAAAAATTGTTAAAAGTTCAAAAAAATGGTCAATGATTGTCAATATTTTTGAATAATGGTCAAATTTTTCAAAAAACTGTCAAAAATGGTCAATAATTGTCAGAACCTATCAAAAATGCTCAAAAATTGTCAAAAATGGTCAATAATTGTTAAATATTTTGAAAAATGGTCAAAAATAGTCAATAATTGTTCAAATTTGGAAAAATGGTCAAAAATTGTTGAATATTTTGAAAAATGTCGAAAATTGTCAAAATTTTTTAAAAATAGTAAAAAATGGTCAATAATTATCAGAAACTGTCAAAGATGCTCAAAAATGGTCAAAAATTGGTCAATATTTTTAAAAATGGTCCAAATTAGTCAATAATTGTTAAAATTTCGAAAAATGGTCAAAAATTGTTAAATTTTTTGAAAAATGTACAATAATTGTGAAAATTTTTGAAAAATTGTCAAAATGGTCAATAATTGTCAAAAACTGTCAAAAATGGTCAATAATTGTTGCAATTTTAAAAAATGCTCAAAAATTGTCAAAACTGGTCAATAATTGTCAGAACCAGTCAAAAATGGTCAAAAATGGTCAAAAATGGTCAAAAATGGTCAAAAATGGTCAAAAATGGTCAAAAATGGTCAAAAATGGTCAAAAATGGTCAAAAATGGTCAATTATTGTCAATTATTGTTAAAATTTTGAAAAATGGTCTGAAATGGTCAAAATTTTTGGAAAATTATCAAAAATGATCAATAATTGTCAAAACTATCAAAATTGGTCAATAATTGTCAAAAATGGTTGCTGCATCTATTGCTGGTATTGCATTACAAGTCCTATAGGATCAAAATAGTGAGAACTGTCTTGGTTGCTGCATCGATTACTGGTAATTTATTCAAATTTGATCTATGGGGTTCTGCTTTTAACGATTGTCTAGATTCATTACGACAGAGATAAAACTGCAAATCATTATCCTCTGTAACTATGTATAATCATGGTACAGTCCGCATGCGTGATAACGCCAAGTAGACAAAATGTATTGGCTGATTTTTGCTGTACTTGTAAAAAATTTGATCAGAAGCATCTCCAGGACATTCATGGATCGTTCAAGCACTATTTAGATTAGCAATATTTTTCAATATTTTCAGCTTCTATTTTCTTCTCGAATATTCTACTACCATCACGACACAATCAGTTTCTTCATGCACAAATTGATGGTTTTCCCAACCTCGCATTCTATTGTGCCTAAGAAGCAAGCTTCTGTCGGCGGTCCGACGACCGCTCACCTTTTTTTTATTAATTTTTTTTTGCGGGTTGAGATGGAAGACTCATGTTCGAATGGATCTTATCCAGGACCCAAACAATGTTTAATGCCGACCAACCAAACCCACTTCAAACTCGCCGTAACCCCCACCTCGGAATCACTACAATAGCATACTTCGAGACGGGGGGCGGACCCTCGCACACTCTCCGCTCACACCGTTGTCTTCTCCCTATTCATCACTCTCACCCTTCATGCCATGTCGAGTGTTTCTCTCCCCCTAATCATGCTCTCTTCTACTCCACTCACCTCCATATATTCCTCCTCCCTCCTCAACATTATCTCCACCATGTTCTCCCAATACACTGCCTCCCCTAGTTTCTCCAACTTCTTCAGCACTTCCTAGTTCCTCCAGCATCTATGCACATGCCCCACATCATCCTCCACTTCACACCTCTCGCATACTCCTGTCTCTCTTTTCCCAATCTTCCGGACCTTTCACATTACACATCAATCTCCCCAGCCATGCTGCTTTCCCCTTCTCTGTCGCCTTTAACATGTGTGTTTTAAATGATAATTGACTATCCAACCACACCCCTAGGTATTTCACAGACTCCTCTATTCGAATTATCCTCCCCTTCACCATCACCCCCACTCACCTCGTCTTGCTCCGTCCCTTCACTAGCAGCCCCACCGTCTTATCTTCCGCCACACATGATACAGTTGTTGGTCACGTTAGCACGTCGTATGTCGCTAACGTGAGCCCGTAAGTTTTGCCCCTAACCAAAATGATGATACTGTCGAGGCGCAGCACGATGACGGTGACGTGAACGCTTAAATCTGGTCCCTACCAAAAATTTCTCAATTAAAATTGCAAAATTTGATATTATTCCGGGTACAATAAAAATATATAAAAAAAGATTATAAAACACAAAATAAAATATCATATCAAATGGCGCCCAACGTGGGGCCATGCTAATCTTCTCTGTATCGTTCCAATTTTAGTATATGTCCTGCCGAAGCAAGCATCATTCAAATTATTTGTACTCAAATTTGAAGTAAAATATAAAACCAGAGTTGACTAAAACAGGTTCGAAGAAATTTTTCTTGAGAGTATCTAATTTGCCAAAAAACAGTTTAAACTCCAACCAAAAATCAAAGGATGAATTTTGTTAATTCATGAAACGATACATTCTGGTGGTGAGGTATAATTCAATGCCTACTGGGGCATAAAGCCGGAGCTTCTGATACATAAGACGTTCATATCCATTGTTGACAGGTGTATAATCTGTGATATATATAATGAACAGTATACATCAAAGCTATTATTGATAGTATGTTATTCATTGTAAATAATTCTGCTTCATTTAATCCCGAGTAATAAAAGGAAGCGATACGTCAAATTGCTAACAAGCAAGAGTAAATTAGTAAATACAATAAATAATAGATTATTATAAACCAATTTCGAATTCTTGGGGCACAACACTCACTTTCGATATATAATCACACAATGCAACGAAATGGAATAGAAAACATTTTACGAAGTTCGCGATTCCGATTGTTAAAGAGTTGATCCTGCGGCGGCTCTCTTGTATACGACAAAAAAAATCCGTAGAAATCTGTAATAATGGCTATTTCCTCTTCGCCAGAACCCATCCTCTGTGTTTATCTAAAGTAGACCATCTTAAGACCTGCAGATATAAAATTTATTTTAAACATAAAATAACTAAAGGTTTACAACTTAATAAATATATTATCAGAGCCGTATTTAACTGTTAATAAATTTACTATTTATCTATAACAATGGACGCTTATTCATATCCTAAGCTCACAAGTTCCATCAGATCACTGTTTTTATGAGGGTGGCTTCAAATAATTCGAAAAACTGACATTCACTGATACCTAAAAGATCTATTATGCCCCCTTACTTCTACTTAGTTCCTGAGGAAAGTCTTGGAGACTAGCAGCTCCCTTAGTCCTATTTCCCGGAGGAATTTTAGGATAGTTGCAGGCTTCAACTATCCAGTAATCTCCTAGGATTCTGAATTGCTGTGCAACTCGCAAGTATGTGGATGGAGGTTTCTTCTTCCATGCCACAGAATCTACATTCTTCTTCCTCCACTATTTTGAGATTTTTCAGGTGCCCATTCAGGCGACAATGTCCCGTAAGGATCCCTGTTGAAACTCTTAGTTTTATTTTGACTTAGACATTCATTTGATCTCAACAGGTTATAGTCACCTAGAAAAATCTTTGATTGTCTAAGTCCTACTAGATCTTTCCAATGGTCAGATCTTCTCATTTCTTCGGCTTTGCCTATTTCTTCCAATATCACATTGGAGCTGATACCGCAAAAGGGTTCCGGCTCCCAAAAGGGGGTTCCAATCCCCCTCTCTACTAGTCCATCTGCTATTTCATTTCCTTCTATCCCAGTGTGTCCTGGAATCCACAGTAAGATGACTATCGTCTAGTTCATTAAGTTTGCTTAGGCATGTCCACACCATTTTGGAACTGATTACACAAGAGTTCAGTGCTTGACTATCCGACATAACCTTCCATATCCTTTATCAATATTGAACTGGGCACACTTTCTTATGGCGTGAATTTCCGCTTGAAAGATAAATGGAGTATTTCCCAAGCTTTCAGAGTATTTGGTTCCTGGCCAGTACACTCCTACCCCAGTTCCTTCTATTACTTTTGAGCCATCTGGGTACCATTGAATGGCATTCTTTCCAAGTCTGGTAATGGTATTTGGATCCCATTCCTTCTTGTTGCTAAATTCCGTAAAAATGCTCCCAAATCAGTTATAATCATCTCATCGTCATTAAATCTGGAAAGGGGTTCCTTCAACTGCAAGAATTTGAAACAGAAGTTCAAAAGAGACAGCAGAAAGTGATAGTATAAGCGATAACTATCAGTGAATTGGAAAAAGTTACAATTGCATGGCAAAATCAGTGGTGTGAATCGAAAACAAAGTTACGGGAAATGAAACCCACTGTAAAACTCTGGCAGATAATATCAAGCCAGCTCCAACCAAGTGCTATTAACAAGACTGATTATAGGACACACTAAATCCCATCAACACTTACTTGCGAAGAACTGAACACTAAAGTGGGGTACATGCACCAAACAAATGGCAAAGTGCTTCAAGTATCAAGAAGGCACGATTGAAAAACAAAATGTCAAATCCATGGGAATCGGAATTTATCTTGTAGAATGATATAGTAGACATCTTGGTTGCTTTGTAGTACCATTGAACTTTCACATAGTTGTCAAAATTATCACAGACACCTAATTCCTTAGAATGATTAGAAATTAAAAAATATAAAAAAGCTGTTCAATATACTCTCAAAAATGATCAGAAAGATACTCTGCATTCTCCATAGTTAGATTGTCTTTTAGATAGTCACTGCAGCGAGGAGCACCCTGCTTATGCATATTTTTTGACTTTACTAAGGCTTTTGACACTATAAGTCATGAGCTACTTCTGCAGTCACTTGAAGATATTGGAATTAGAGGAATATGTCTTCACTTATTTAAAAGCTATCAGTTCGATATCAGACTGTAGAAGTTGCTGATTAGATGTGGGATCCCGCAGGGAACTGTATTAGGTCCAATGCTATTCAAAATATATGTGTTGAATAATCATCGTTGTCTTCTTAATGCACCAAAAATATACATACAACTTTTTATTTAATTAAACAGACTTTTTACAGGAAAATATTTCAATGACAAGTAACTGAGAAGACTATTTTTCTTGTTACTTGATGATCAATATAAATCATAAAATAAAAACATCTTAATTTTAGGTTAGAATAACAAAACTATTTTAACAATATGTCAATTACCTTTTCTCGGTTCAAACTGAGGAAGTTGCCATAGGTTTTGCTGATAATACTGCCATTTTTTATGGAGGAGCTGATTGGAACAAACTGAAAACTTCAGCCGAAAAGGACTTTTCAAATATAAAAAGATGGTTAGATTCCAAGCTATTATAGTGGATTCAATGTCAGTGTAACGACAATAAAATAAAGCAATGTTGTAAGATATATTTTCTAGAATTGTTAGGCCTCTATGCAGATGTTCTCCATTCTTCAGTAAACTGTTAATTCGTGATGTTCTTAGAAAGCTAGTTTGGAAATATTTAAAAAAATATACGTAATATAAATTTATTAGTAAGCTTAAAATACTGGAAAAAGAATAATTAATTAAAAAGTTACTATATTTATGAAAATTTTAAATAGCTGGCAACATAGCAGCCCTACAATGAAAAGCTAATACATCCAGTCCAGTATTTGGCCTAATATGACGAAGTAACCGGACAGTTTTAACTCGCCCAACTGGGAAATAACAAGTGTTGAACATCTGGCCTGACCTGGGTTTAGAACTTCCAGGGATGTGCGTAAATTGTGTTGTAGAGAAATATGATCAATATACTTTGAGTGAGTTTAGTTCTTAGTTGTAGAAAAGTGTAGTTGATCTAAAGTAGGAAAGTATTAATAATATAATATATTATTTGTTGGTTTAGTAAGGTTAGTTGATTAAGTGAAGTGAGTGAATCCATTTTCCTGGTAAGAATAGCTCATATACTCTGCTGGTAGACACTGGAGCAACTAGAACCATTATACGGCCGGAGATAATAAAATCCAAGAAGAAGCTTCAGTCAACGAGGCTGCGACTCCGGACCGCTACCGGTGACAGTGCCAATGTTCACGGAAGGACACAAATCCAATTGAGAATTGGTGGAGAAAAGTTCACGCATACGGTAATCGTAGCTAACATCGAAGAAGACGTGATTCTGGGAATGGACGTAATGAATTTACATGGTTTCCAGTTAGACTTTAGAAACAGAACCATTAAAGTGGGTTCCGAAGAGGTATTCCTCCATCCATATGAAGACAGCACGGTGTTGGCAGCTGTACAGGAAGATGCTGTTCTACCCGCACGAAGCGAAACCATGATAGTAGCGCAGCTACAGGGAATCATGGAGGAAGGTACACCGGTTATAATGGAGCCATGGAACCACGACGAAGAGGTTGGTAGAGGAGTACTAATTGGAGAAGGACTGGTTACGTCAGCGAAGGAGATCCCAGTACGTGTCATAAACGTGAACGATCATCCAATTACCATCAAGAAGTCAACCAGAATGGGATCCTGCGTACCAGTGACATCCATAGTTCGGCAAACAACGACAACCGACAATTCTAATGAGAGATTTGTACAGATAGCTGGCCAATCCTTGAATCGAGCTGAGAAAAGGAAAATAAGAGAATTTCTCTTGCAGTATCGAGACCTTTTCGTGCCAAAAGGAGGGAAGACTGGCAGGACACCAGCCGTCAAACATAAAATCGATACTGGTGATGCCAAGCCAATTAGGCAATCAGCTCGAAGACTACCACGAACGAAGAGAGAGGAAGCTGAAAAAATTATTGAAGAGATGAAAGAAGAGAACGCAATAGAACCATCCACCAGCCCTTGGATATCTCCAGTAGTGCTCGTCAAGAAAAAGGATGGAACTACCAGATTTTGCGTAGACTATCGTCAGCTAAATAACGTGACGAAGAAATACAGCTATCCTCTGCCTCGAATCGACGATACGCTAGACACTTTGGCCGGCAGCAAACTGTTTTCCACCTTGGACCTGAAGTCCGGCTATTGGCAAGTAGAAATGGACCCAGAAGACAAAGAGAAAACTGCTTTTACCACCGGATCCGGATTATGGCAGTTCAACGTCATGCCATTCGGGCTATGTAATGCGCCCGCGACATTTGAAAGACTGATGGAAAATGTCTTGAGAGGGTTATTTTGGAAAACATGCCTGGTCTATTTGGACGACATCGTAGTATTGGGGAAGACATTTGAGGAACACCTGAAGAATCTGGAAGACGTATTTAAACGACTTCAAGCTGCCCAGCTCATGTTAAACCCGAAGAAATGTCAGTTATTCCAAAACCGAGTCAACTATCTGGGTTATATTGTGAGCAATGAAGGAGTGGCGGTGGATCCAGATAAAATTGCTTCCATCAAGCAATGGCCGCAACCTACCGACAAACACCAGGTTAGGAGCTTTCTTGGACTTTGCACATACTACCGAAGGTTCATAAGGAAGTTTGGGGATATTGCCAAGCCACTAACTCGACTCACTGAAGAAACCAGAACTTTTCATTGGGATGAGAAATGTCAAAATACTTTTGAAACCCTGAAGAGACGACTAACCACGGCGCCGATACTAGGATATCTGTTACCAGAGGAAGACTTCATTCTTGTCACTGATGCAAGCAACGTAGGGCTTGGAGGAGTGCTCTCACAGATCCAAGGAGGGCAGAAAAGAATGCTGGGATATTTCAGTAAAGTCCTCTCCAAACCAGAACGAAACTACTGCGTCACGAGAAGAGAACTTTTGGCGGTAGTGAAGTCTGTGGAACACTTTTATCAGTATCTGTATGGAACGAAATTCTTGATACGGACTGATCATGCAGCACTCAAGTGGTTGATGCAGTTCAAGAATCCCGAGATCGCTAGATGGATTGAAAGACTTCAAGAATACGACTTCAACATCGGACATCGGGCTGGTGTGAGTCACCGAAATGCCGACTCTCTGTCTAGACGGCCGTGCCCAGCAGACTGTTGCCACTGCAACAAGGCGGAATCCAAAGAAGCTACTGTTTCAAGAACTACAGTAGTCAATGAGGAATGGTCACCCGCCAGGATCAGAGAAGATCAGGAGAATCACCCTCACCTGAAGATGATCCGGCAATGGAAGGAAGAAAATCGGCGACCCACTTGGCAAGAAGTGTCAAGATTTTGACCGACTCTCAAGACATATTGGGCTCAGTGGGACTTCCTTATATTGGAAGAAGGCCTGTTGAAACGAATTCTTGAAAACGATGATGGTTCTGAGAATAGGAGGCAGTTAGTTATCCCGAGATCAAGAGTAGCTGAGGTACTGAGGAAGGTACACGACAGTCCATCAGGAGGTCATCTGGGAGTGAAGAAAACCCTTTAGCGAGTCCGTGAAAGATTTTATTGGATGAACAGCTCCGACGATGTGAAGGACTGGTGTAAGAAGTGTACAACTTGTGCTACGAGTAATTGACCACATCGCAAGAGAAAGGCACCCATGAAGCAGTATAATGTTGGAAGCCCATTCGAAAGGATTGCTTTGCCATCAATGAGTCCACAGGTCAAACACCTGCGAAAATCCTATTTGGACGCGAAATGAGGCTTCCTTGTAACCTAGAATTTGGTTGTCGACCTGGAGAGGATCTAGCTGGAGAAGATTACGCAATCCAGTTGAGAAAAAGGATGGACGAGTTGGTCCGAACGAATCTTCAAGTTGCTAGCGACAGAATGAAAAAACGGTACGACACGCAGGCCACAGAAGGCAGTTTCCAAGAAGGGGACAAAGTATGGTTACACAACCCGACGAGGAGAAAAGACTTTTCTCCAAAATTACAAAAATCTTGGGAGGGTCCGTACTTGATCAAGAAGAAGATCAATGACGTCATCTATCGCATAATCAAAATGCCCAATGGAAAACCGAAAGTAGTTCACCAAAATCGACTAGCGCCATTCGAAGGAACCCATGACATAGAAGGAGTGAGCCATGAAGATTCTGACCCTGCATTCGAAGAGTTTATGGGCGCATATGGAGGTACCGGTGAGGCTCGATTTGGAGTCACTACAGAGCAACGACAAGACTTGATACGGGTGTCCACATATTAATCTGCAGCTATACCCCCGGTTATCAGTGTACAATGAAGTCAGTGCCCTGTTATTTCCATTCGACCGGAAGGTGTAGGAATGGGTCTAGTTGCCGATTTAAACATCCAGTCCCGCCTACACAGAAGTCCCAGGTGAAACTTCCTAATAAGGAGGGGGCCTGTCCATCGATTGTAAATTTTAGTGGCTGCGCTCCCTGCGTTAAAATGTACTCGAACATTCTGGAACGGTTTCGTTCGCGCGCAGCCCGAGCGCCGAAGGACCTAGAGTGTTCCAGAACCGATAAGGACTATATATACGCGGGTTTTCGAGTGCGTAGCAGTTAGTTAGCTAGTTCGAAACAATTAGTGAAACGAGTACAAACAGTTAGTTCGAGAGAATTAGTGCAGATAAATAGGGTAATATCCAAGTGGTGAAAATAAATCGGATTTAATATACCGAGTGTAAATAAATTAGTAGACATTGAGTATAGTGTGTATATAAATTAAGTTTAATACAGTGTGTGTGTTTCTTTAAATAAATAGATAGTAATTAGCCATAGTGTGTATACTTTTATTCCACAAGTTAAAAACTATTTAAATAAATAACAAAAACATTACAATATTATATAATTGGGGTGAAAATTGAAAAACTATTACTCCATACCATAATTTTTTTCAAAATGGTTATAGCGAGAAAGTTGAATAACTTTATTTAAGAAGAAAAGTCAGTTTCACTTCGTTAAAATTCGTTAAAATGCAGAAAACAAGTTGATATAATGGAAAAAATTGGACAAAGGTTAAAATTGGAACTAGACATTCTTAGAAATAGCTAGAAACGATAATTGTGTTCCAACAATCGAAACAAGTCGAAGGCCTTGTTTAAAAAATAAAAATGGATCACTAATTCTATGCCGCAAAATGAATCATTCAGTCTCTGTATTTTTTTGGGTTCCTCTTCCAGTATGAACTATCACATTCACTGCTCCAGCAAAATCTTCATCTGATAATTCCAGAATATTTTAACTTAACGAATATCAAGCTCTCAAGTAATTGTAGATAGAAGTACAGTATAATCTTTACTTTAAAATATTGCTACTATCTTCCTACTATCTTTAATAAAATGTTGATATAAAGAGATGTACAGGGTGTTAAACATGAAATTTTTATTTTTGTTTCTCAGAATAACTTTAAAGCTTTTTGACGTGAATGCACAAAAATTTTACGGTGAGGGTTTTTGGATATAAGAAATCATAATTTTGTACCCATTTCAGGTTTCTATATCAAATGTTGCAAATTATACTAAGCGAGGCATTCAATTACTAACCATCCAATTTGTAGCGTTTTATATAGTATAAGAGCTATAGTTCATATAATAGCCTTCTTGGTGTGCGTCATCGTTTGTGACGTATATCCGGGTTTTGGGTATGTCGATATTTTATTTGTTATTTTGACATATAGCTAACCTTTAATTCGATAAATAAAATCATCAGGATCGTATTCAGCCAAATTCGAAATGGCTATGAAATTAATAATAAGGAATTATTACAGTTTCCTGTAAAATTGTCGTATTTAGTAAAGCGTTTTAACAATAGATGTCGAAGAATAAAAATATATTATTCTAACGCTTTGACAAAGTTTTACTAAATACGACAATTTTACAGGAAACTGTAATAATTCATTTTTGTTTCAAGCCCACGTAGTTTGTTGTCTCATTCGAATTTTGGTTTGTGACTTAGAGATGAGATGTCGCTATTTTCGCAACCAAAATATTTCCGTAACTGGACAATATGTATCGTTGTTGATTATAGTCACATTTCAGTCCGGGATTAACTCTCGGACGATAACATATACCTTGTACTGATGAGGCGCAATACGCCGAAACCGGTCTACAAGTTATGTTGTCCCTTCTAGTTGCGAACCAGAATGGTTGGTTTAAATCTTGTAGATTCACCAACCCCGTTTGACTTAGAAGTGTAATTCAATATCTGTCGGGGCATGTAGCCCGGGAAGTAGTTGTTTCTTCTTCGTTGAACGGTCACTGTTTTTGGAAAAATTATTTTTCAAAACTTTGTCAAAGCGTTAGAATAATATATTTTTATTCTCCGACATCTAAATTAATAATACTTGGGATATCAAAACACTGCAAAATATAACAAATTGTATATTCAATTTACATATTAAAATATAGTCCTGCATCTGAATGATTAAAATGCTAACAATGAGATCAATATTCACTTTTTATAAATAATAATTTACCGTAAACAACAAAGTGCAGACCTGACGAGAACTGTCAGTGGGACATTGGAAAAATACGTAAGACACATTGTCGCTACGAAAGGAACGTCTGCATCGTATTTTGAACGATGTAATTTCGCCCAATTGATAGGTCGTGTTTGCGCGTAATCTAAACATCAACCAATCAAACTTTTGTATTCAAAGATTAGGGTGAACGTTTGTAATACGTTTAAACGGTTCATTATTGGGATATTTTGATTAGGATTAATCACAGACCTGCCTTTTTTTTCATTTCTTTCAACGTAATGTGTTAGAAGGACATTAACAATCAATGACGCACACCTAGATGGCTATTATATGAACTTTAGCAACGTTTTCGAGCGAGGATTTCAGGTCAGCTGATTTTTTGATATGTCGTTTCTTTTGGTCTTTCGGTTAGGGTCTGCGCTATTTGGCTGGCGGTAGCGGCTGATTTTACCTGTGCGCATCCTACCTGTTCAGGTAATAATACTGTCTTTTAAAATATTTTCAAGAAAGTTAATTTTTTAATATTTTAACTCTAGATAAGTTTCACAAACATCCATCTCTTATTGCCAGACTTTTTTATCATTGCTAATTATGTGACAGACGAGAATTTTTATTTTTTAATTTAATTTTGTTGTTGCGTTATTTAAGTATGAAAGAACCTAAAATTGATTTTCCAAACACTAATTCAGTTGTTAAACCGTTAATCAGAACGATAAAGTCCTGAAAAGTATTGCAGTATGATACTATTAGTCAGAGAGAGACAGTTGAGAGTGCTCTCAGCTGCTCGTTAGTGCACAAGAGTGATAGACAGTGACGGTGACGTAAACGGGAAATACGGATCATGTGGACCCATCTTTGAAAATTTGAATGAATATGGACGTAGAAGATCATCAGCGATACTTTGTTAATGAATTATACCGAATCCTTGATGACCAAGATGATGATATCAATCATTCTGATAATGAGAGTGACGACGATGACAATGATTATGAAGATGCATCCTTCTATTGTGACACTATTATAGATTGAACAAACTTTAATTGTTTGTAATTCGGGTATGGTGACTAGAATATTTATTAAAAAAAAAAAAACTTTTTTCAATTTCCTGCTTTCTAATTCAGTCTTATTCTGATTTTATGTTTTTTTATGTTAAAATTTCATCATTGAATCTTGTTCTTCTGTAATGGTTTTCTATCTCGTTCTCAGCGATCTATTCTGCAACTCTCTCTCTCTCTCTCTCTCCCTCCCTCTCTCTCCCTCTGACTAACACCTACTTTTCGGGACTTTATCGTCCTGATTCATGGTTCAACAACTGCAAATCAATTTCAGGTTTTTTCATACTTAAATAACATAATATCAAAATTATAGACGTACTGAAATACTTTGAATTTTTAATTTTACAAAACTAAAAATTCTCGTCTCGTCTGGGGAATTGTGTGTATTTTTGGGGTAAATTTCCGAACCCGACTCTGTTCTAAAAGAAAAGAAATGTGTTGTAATGTTTAACACCATAATAACAATCTGTTAACAGATATTTTATTATTAAAAAAGACAACAATGAGTTGATCGGCAGGTTAATAGTTTATAAATACCACACCGGCGCTCGTCTACAACCGAATATTCCACGTTTTAGGTTAAACGTCTTTCATTTCGCGGAGATCACGTTAAACTTGAAACAATTCATCATTACTATTATTAGTATGTTCTCTAGAGGTTGCTGAGTACACGATTAGTATCATTACAGTAATAAGTCGAACGTTTTTCTTTTTTTTTTCTTTTACTTGCCGCTCTTTACAACTCTTAATCAGAAAAGTATGTTAAAAAATATCAAGTGACGATAATAGTCGAAACAAGAAAGTCATGTATGCTTTCTATATATTATGACGTTAAGCACATTGTTATTAGATGTGTATAAATAAGAGGGCCGTACTTAACTACAATAAACTAATTTCTTTTAGATATCGAAGAATAAATATATGATGGTGCGTTAAATCTTGTAGATCATACCGACCCTCTTTGTCATAGAAGTGTAATTCAATGTATGTCGGGGCATATAGCCCGGAAAGTAGTTATTTCTTCTTAGTTAAACTGTTTTTGAAAAATATTTGTTGTAAAGCGTTAGAATGATATATTTATTCTTCGATATCTATTGGTAACACGCTTTACTATATACAA
Source organism: Lochmaea crataegi (assembly GCA_947563755.1). Classification (NCBI taxonomy): domain Eukaryota; kingdom Metazoa; phylum Arthropoda; class Insecta; order Coleoptera; family Chrysomelidae; genus Lochmaea; species Lochmaea crataegi. The sequence continues at coordinate 3,165,611 of OX387424.1, forward strand.
CAATTTTACAGAAAACTGTAATAATACTTTAAATCATTTTAGTTAATTTGAATGTTTATACATACGACACATACAAATCTGACAACGTTGGAATTATTTAGTATGTCATATCCCTATGTCATTTGTCTCTGTCTTCTTAATAAATCAGTTGATATACTCTCTGAATTAGTCCAATAAATAAGGGATGAAATATAGGCAAAGTGTACAAAAATCCTGCCGGTCCATGAATTTTCCGTGAAAGGTGGGGATGGCCTAGAACATCCAGAAATTTCACACATCTCATCGCCATTGTGGGGGGGTATTCCCGGCCCAGAGTTCCAAAAATTGGTTTTCATTATCTACAAAAATGGTCCTCATGATTATTTTCGCAACATTAATATTTCTCGCAAAAACCGATGTTGGAAAATCCATAATTTGGAGGTCCAGAAAATATGGCTGTTTCTTGCGAAATTGTGGATCGAGGGGAGTCGAAAATACAGTAATATCATGTTTTTCACTGATAACACCAATTACAGATGGCACCACCGTGTTTTCTCTACTACCGAAATTGCTACGGCCATTCTAGTATTTTATTGCAATGGTGTCACAGAAATGTAAACAAACAGCCACATCTAAACTTGGATAAATTGTATCTTATTCAAACAAACAACTATTTTATATTATGTTTTTATAATAAAATATTCAAAAATATTCAACTTATTTACATTTCAATTTGCCTACCTAAATTTCATTCATTCATACAGGCGCACTATTAAAAAAATATATACTCACAGAACTAAATTCAATTACGTGGATATGAGCTTACTTATCATAGGATATTTTACTCCATAAAAAAGAAGAAGTTTTATTCTGTTTGTTCCTTTGGATCGTGAAAGGTTAATTTAACGAATTGATTTTATCAAATGCTCTGTAAGTATTTTTTTATCTAATTATAACTAAGAAAACAAATTAATAAGCAACAATTTATACTATATCATGAAAAATAACTTTAAAATTAATATGAACAGTACCTGAATGTCTATTGGGTTATATCTATTCTATCTTCAAATTCGAAGGTTTCAATGGTGTTGGAAATGTGGAAAAGGCCTGCAGAAAACTACAGACGGTCCAGTGTAGATCAAATCTTGTACATTACTTTTTTAAAATGTGGATTTTACACAGTCCGTTCGTTGTGGATAGAATCTATTCTATGTCCAATTTCCTCTATAATGGATTTTTTGTTATATCAACCAAAACGATGCCAGATATATTAAGTTCGTGGTGAATTAGATGTGATGTTTCAAATATAGTTGCTCGCTTACCGGCACTTTACTTGCTGATAGAATAATTATTCGCGAAATTCCAGAGGGAAGCTGAGGAAAATATAAATTCAGATGACGAAAATAGCGATCTGGAAAGTCAAGATTACAACAAAGTAACGAGGCGGCTACTGCTTCAAAGAAAAAAAAAGAAGGAGAAAAGGAAATTACAATGGTCACAAAATAAAACAAAAATTGCATACCCTATCCCTGTTTGGAAAGGGTCTCTTCCTATGTCCACAAAAGTTCGAACCTCACTGCAATATTTCAAAGACTATTTTGATGACGACTTTTTATGTTACCGGTAGAACAATCAAATCTTTACTCCGTTCAAACGAATCCAAATAAACCCTTTGGTGTGAAACAGTATGAGATAGAACAGTTACCGAAACAAAGAATGTATTGGAATTCTGTTACTAGGATTGATCAAATTGCTGATGTCATGAGTGTCAACAGATGGGAAGCAATAAAACGAATTCATATCAGTAATAATCAAAAACTACCCCCTAGAGGCACAAAAACACAAATTATATAAAGTTAGAAGTGTAATTACCACACTAAATGAAACTATAACATGTCTATCGACCTGTTTCGATTTTACAGAATAAATCCTTTTAATTAGCGCTCGTCGTCACTAGCCACATCCAATTATAGTTCTGTGATCCTAAACTCTTCAACCCCGACCGTTAGACAATTGACGTCTGCCAACGGACGCTTCCATTTTTTCCAACACCACGAGAGACACCCCTTTCCTTTCTGTTAACGACCGCCTAAGGAGAGAGATCATCTTTCGCTATCTTTCATATCTTAAGTACCTATCTTATGAATTTTGCTGTGGTAAGTTCAAAATCATAATTTATAATTAATAAGCTTCTTCTAAAGTACTGTCTGATATAATTTTCGTATGCATTCTTTATTTTTTTTACAGAGATAGACGAAATTAAATTCAACACGTGGTCATAAACTGTTCTTTTATACTAATATGGTAGTTTAAGCCAAATATTCTTTTATAATTCACTGTTTTACTTTTATACAAACATTTTCAAGCTTTTTCAGTTGCGAAATAACTCTTTTAATTATAAAATAACACTTTTATAAATTACTGTTGACCTATAAAATATTCTTTCGTAACGCCAGTGCCGGTTCCATATATTTCCTAAGCACGATATTTTTTCATATAACTAAATAAATAACTTTTTGCTATTATTAGTTTCTTTCGGATCATTAGTATATTTTTTTAATTTAGCCGATAATTGCTATTTTTAGTTAAATAAAATGGGCATATGTGCCTTAGGCACAGTAAGATCAGATAGATTAGGTGGATGCAAGTTTTCCGATGACAACATCCTAAAAAAGGGGGAGAGTATCGTTTGAAGAGTACAAAACTAAGGTAGGTGAGTGTCAACTATTGGCCGTAAAATGGTTTGACAACAAAGTTGTTACAGTTCTTGGTTCATATGCAGGTGCGTATCCTTGCGGAACAAAAAAGAGACGGGATCGAGCAAGCAAACAGCGCATTGAGATACAATGCCCTTCTGTAATACAACTGTAAAATAAAAGTATGGGCGGTGTAGACCTTCTCGATTCTCGTATTACAATACGGTCTAAAAAATGGTACCACAGGTTCTTTTTTCATTTTGTAGACCTAGCAGTTGTACAAGCTTGGTTTATGTATAGAAGAGACTGCGATTCATTGCAAACAAACAAAAAAGACCAATTACCCCTTTTGGAATTCAAATCAAAAATTGCTCAAATTCTCTGCATGCAGGGTAAAACAGTTATCAGCAAACGAGGCAGTCCTAGCTCTAGTTCTATCACCAATGAAGGAGAGGAAATATCACTCGACTGCACCCATCCCAAATCACGAAATCAAAAAGGATGGGGTGTTCCATTATAAAATTATTTTCGCCCAGTGTTTTGACACCATCCAATGTTTTTACCATTTGGTTCACCAATGCTCAGTGGTTGGATGTGAGAAGATCACTGCGGAAATGATAAAAAAATTGGGAGAAATAGGAATTGAAAGTATACTCACGCTTAGGAAATTAAAACAATATCGGACTAATGGGGAATATAATCAATAACACCGATACACAAGAAAAGAGATCGAAAAAATTGTAATAACTACAGAGGAATAATGTTGCTAAACACTATTATGAAAATATTTGAATAGATAATAAATATAGACTCAAACCGATACTGGAACGTCATTTATCAGAATCTCAAAGCGGGCTTAGACCTGGAAGGAGTGGGGGAGAAGTGCCATGAATCCATGCCATCACTTTTATAACTTTTTATTGTTACGTATAGATGGGGCTGTATGCCTACTCAACTCTAAAAATAGTTTGGCCTTGAGATCTCAAACTTGCAACACTTCAGTTGAATATTTATGTTTACGCCGGCATCGAGTAATTTTTTGAAGCTTGCTCCTTATTGCACGACATATGACTTTTGGGAAGGCTAGTAAACTCGTAAAACGTGTGATGTTACGAAAAGCGTTCGTCACGCGATGACTCATTCTTCGTCTCTTTCTCGGCCGCCCACTGCGCTAACTCTCTCCTCTCTCTTCCTCTCTTCTTCAGCCGCCTTCTTCTCTCTTTTGTAGGCTACTCAGTGGCACGCCTCTCTCTCGCTCTATCTTTCTCTCTCTCATACACGCCAGCACTATGGATTCCCAAACGGTCGGAAGAGAGACAGACAGAGAGAGAGAGAGAGAGAGAGAGAGAGTATCGCGCGTCTCTCTCTCTAATTGCCAAATATGTTAAAATTTTTGAAAAATTGTCAAAAATTTTGAAATATGGCCAAAAATTGTTAAAAATTTGGAAAAATGGTCAAAAACTGATAATTGCCAAATATTTTCAAAAATTGTCAAAAATTTGGAAAAATGATCAATAATTGTCAATAACTGTCAAAATTTTGAAAAAATGGTCTATAATTATAAAAGACTGTCAAAAATGGTCAATGATTGTTAAAAATTGTCAAAATTTTTGAAAAAATGTCAAAAATTGTCAAAAAATGGTCAAAAATTGTTGAATATTTTAAAAAATAGTCAATAATTGTTGAAATTTTGAAAAATGATAATAAATTGTTGAATATTCTGAAAAATTTACAATAATTGTCAAAATTTTTGAAAGTTGTCAAAAATGGTCAATAATTGTCAGAAACTGTCAAAATTGGTCAATAATTGTCCAAAATGGTCCATAATTGTCAAAAATGGACAATAATTGTTAAAATTTGAAAAAATTGTCAAAAATAGTCAATAATTGTCAGAATATGTCAAAAATTATCAAAAAATGGTCAAAAATAGTCAATAATTGTTGAAATTATGAAAAATTTACAATAATTGTAAACATTTTTGAAAGTTGTCAAAAATGGTCAATAATTGTCAGAAACTGTCAAAATTAGTCAATAATTGTCAAAAATGGTCAATAATTGTTGAAATTTGAAAAAATTGTTAAAAATTGTCAAAAATTTCGAAAAAACGGTCAATAATGGTCAATAATTGTTGAAAATTGTCAAAAAATTTTCAAGGCGGTCAAATTTTTGAATAATTGTCAGATACTGTCAAAAATGGTCAATAGTTGTTAAAAATTGTCAAAAATGGTCAATAATTGTTAAAAATTGTCAAAAATGGTTAATAATTGTCAGAACCTGTCAAAAATGTTAATTTAATTGTTAAAATTTGAAAAAATGGTCAAAAACTGTCAATAATTATAAAAAACTGACAAAAATGGTCAATAATTGTTAAAAATGGTCAAAATTTTTGAAAAATGGTCAAATTTTTTGAAAAATTGTGAAAAATGGTCAATAATTGTCAGAACCAGTTAAAAATGCTCAAAAATCGTCAAAAATGATCAATAATTGTTAAAATTTGGAAAAATGATCTAAAATGGTCAAAATTTTTGAAAAAATGTCAAAAATAGTCAATAATTGTCAGAATATGTCAAAAATTGTCAAAAAGTGGTCAAAAATTGTTGAAATTTTGAAAAATGATAATAAATTGTTGAATATTCTGAAAAATTCACAATAATTGTCAAAATTTTTGAAAGTTGTCAAAAATGGTCAATAATTGTCAGAAACTGTCAATAATTGTCAAAAATGGTCCATAATTGTCAAAAATGGTCAATAATTGTTAAAATTCCAAAAAATAGTCAATAATTGGCAGAATATGTCAAAAATTATCAAAAAATGGTCAAAAATTGTTAAATATTTAAAAAAAATAGTCAATAATTGTTGAAATTATCAAAAATGATAATAAATTGTTGAATATTCTGAAAAATTTACAATAATTGTCAAAATTTTTGAAAGTTGTCAAAAATGGTCAATAATTGTCAGAAACTGTCAAAATTGGTCAATAATTGCCAAAAATGGTCCATAATTGTCAAAAATGGTCAATAATTGTTGAAATTTGAAAAAATTGTCATAAATTGTCAAAAATTTCGAAAAAACGGTCAATAATGGTCAATAATTGTTGAAAATTGTCAAAATTTTTTTAAGACTGTCAAATTTTTGAATAATTGTCAGATACTGTCAAAAATGGTCAATAATTGTTAAAAATGGTCAAAATTTTTAAAAAATGGTCAATAATTATAAAAAACTGACAAAAATGGTCAAAATTTTTGAAAAATGGTCAATAATTATAAAAAACTGACAAAAATGGTCAATAATTGTTAGAAATGGTCAAAATTTTTGAAAAATGGTCAAATTTTTTGAAAAATTGTCAAAAATGGTCAATAATTGTCAGAACTTGTCAAAAATGCTCAAAAATTGTCAAAAATGATCAATAATTGTTAAAATTTGGAAAAATGATCTAAAATGGTCAAAATTGTTAAAAATGATCAATAATTGTCAAAACTGTCAAAATTGGTCAATAATTGTCAAAAATGGTCAATAATTGTTAAAAATTTTCAAAATTTTGAAAAATGGTCAAAAATTGTCAGAATATGTCAAAAATAGTCAAAAACTGTAAAAAATTGTAAAATATTTCAAAAATTGTTAAATTTTAAAAAATGGTGAAAAATAGTCAATAATTGTTAAAATTTTGAAAAAGGATAAAAAATTGTTGAATATTCTGAAAAATTTACAATAATTGTCAAAATTTTCAAAAGTTGTCAAAAATGGTCAATAATTGTCAGAAACTGTCAAAAATGGTCAATTATTGTAAAAATTTTGAAAAATGGTCATAAATTGTTAAAATTTTGAAAAAATTGTCAGTAATTATTAAAAAATGTCAAAAATTGTCAATAATTGTCAGAAACGGTCAAAAATGGTCAATAATTGTCAAAAATTGTCAAAATTTTTGAAAAAGGGTCAAAATTTTTGAAAAATTGTCAAAAATGGTCAATAATTGCCTGAACCTGACAAAAATGCTCAAAAATTGTCAAAAATAGTCAATAATTGTTAAAATTTGGAAAAATGGTCTAAAATGGACAAAATGTTTGTAAAATTGTCAAAAATGATCAATAATGGTCAAAACTGTTTAAATTTGGAAAAATGGTCTAAAATGGACAAAACTTTTGTAAAATTGTAAAAAATGATCAATAATGTTCAAATTTGTCAAAATTGGTGAATAATTGTCAAAAATGATCAATAATTGTTAAAATTTTGAAAAAATGGTCAATAATTGTCAAAAATTGTATAAATTTTTGGAAAATGGTCAAAATTTTCGAAAATTTGTCAAAAATGGTCAAAAATTGTCAAAATTTTGAAAAAATAGTCAATAATTATAAAAAACTGACAAAAATGGTCAATAATTGTTAAAAATGGTCAAAATTTTTGGAAAATTGTCAAAACTGTTCAATAATTGTCAGAACCTGTCAAAAATGCTCAAAAATGATCAAAAATGATCAATAATTGTTGAAATTTGAAAAAATGATCTAAAACGGTCAAAATTTTTGAAAAATTGTCAAAAATGATCAATAATTGTCAAAACTGTCAAAATTGGTCAATAATTGTCAAAAATGGTCAATAATTGTCAAAAATGGTCCATAATTGTCAAAAATGGTCAATAATTGTCAAAATTTTTGAAAAATGGTCAAAAAATTGTCAAAAATGGTCATTCTATTGTGCATAAGAAACAAGCTTCTGTCGGCGGTCCGACGACCACTCACCTTTTTTTTTCTCTAAGATAAACTAGTGTAAATAAAAACATTGTTTTGAAGAAAACGGAAAAGCTTAATAGTGAACCCCTGAACAATTTCTACCGTTTTCAGATGCTACAAAGTTAAAAAATTGCAATAGGTTATGAATGGGACAAAAAACCACACTATGTTTAGGGTTTAAATACTCGTATGTTAAAAAATAGTTATGTAATTTCGCAGAAAATTGGCAGGCGTGTTACCTGAAACGGGAGGAAGATCTGATCAGTTTTTTAGAAAATTTTAAAATGGCGGTACAAAATGGCGACTATTTAAAATATTCAATTTGCTGTAATTCCGAGAATATTAGTCCGATTTCGTAAGAATAGCAGGTTGTGAGGAACAGCTTCAAGACAATCTTAATATATGGAATAAAACAATGGAAGAAGAAGGAATGGAAATAAATACTATTAAAACTAAAATATTGATAATAGGAGACCAGAATACAAAAACTGATATTAAAATAGACAATGTGAAAATTGAACAAGTGAAAGAATTCAAATACCTTAGAAACCTCGTATAAACCTCATAGAAACCACATAGAAACCGCAGAGATAAGAATTATCGTTTAAACCATTTATTGTTTCCAAATTATAATTATTCATTATCTCTGCGGCTTCAAAGGAATTTTATTTCGCCCTTTCTTAGTGATAGATTCAGAGAGACCAGACAGCAGACAGCGTTTTCACTTTCCTCTCCCAGACTTAGCGCAAAAACGCTTGTTCGCGTATCACATGTAAAAATCAATACTTCCCTGGAAATGTCTACTATACCACTCTCCCGTTAATGTAAGAAACAATCATTACTGTTTCAAACTTCAGCAAAAGATAGGAAAGCATGGAAAAAATTTGTTTATGAAATCTAAAATGTAAATCCGACACCTACACTGTATAAGGATTATATACCTTTATACTTCTGTTACACTCTGTACAAAAACATGTGAAATATTGGTTATTTTTGACAAAAAATTTTTATATAAACATTACGAAATGTTTATGTTCACGTCGGAGGTTAGAATTGATAATCCAAATTTATCCAGAATTAATGTATTTTATCTCTTTTCAATAATTGTGAAATTTATATTATTTATAAAATTAGTTATAAGAAAGTTTATAACATTATATTTAACAAGAAAGTTTCGAACATTTCAAACGATAATTATATTGATTCTCGTTTATCAAAATAAAGTTTATGCAACTCGATGATAAATAGTGATATTATTAGAACTTAAAATTTATTGCAGGATATTATTTAAACTATATATAAGTCAATTTAAATTTGAAATTGCCAGTAGAAAAGGAATTGTCGATGCCTACGCTTTTATTAACAGGAAGCGTTGGGTTTGTCTACCAAGGAAGTATATTCACATATTTTATGAGAAAGTCTTTAAAAGTGGTTGAACAAAAGAATATCAATGCACAATAGTTCAATTTTCACGAAAAAAGTTTATGAACTTTCGATGTGTTTTTTTTGTTAATTTTAAGTTGATTTTTGAGAATTATTATCATTTTTGGAGAGAGAGCCCGACTCCCAAGTAAGTTTTTCAAAGACAGCACGCTGGAATGCGAAATTATCCGGTTATTTTGATGCATGAGTGTAATTCGGAAGAATATTTCCCGAATAAACTGTCAACTTGTCAAACTGACGTTATTAATTTATAAATTCTTAGCTTGTCATCAATAACCATCTCATAACTGGAAAAAAGAGGAGACTCAGAAATACGTTTGTTTTAATATTTTTCATTTATATATTATGAAAGTATTCGTAAAAATATAATGGAACGGTTCTGGTAGACTTCGCGACCGAAATTTTAAATTTGTTCGATAGCTTACCTTGAATGAAGCAGATTAGAAAAAAAATTTCGCTGGATCATTCAGTAATTATTATTATTTTATTATTTAATATATCCTCAGGCCGGACCTGTGTCCTTGCCCTTGAATAATAGGAACTATCTAACTGTGAAGCAGTTTTGCCAACTTAATAGGAAGAAAACTCTTTATATTAGAAATTTATGAAATATTATTTAATTTATTTTTTAATGAACGGCGTATTTATATAGAATTGATAAGTAAGTACATAAGAAACAATTCAAAACACTTATCTAAATGCTCTTTCGCTCAACGTTCACACTAAATGAAGTTCTTATATCTAATAAATATATGAAAATTATGCAACTCTCTTAACATGTAACACTAATAACCAAAGACAAAATAGAACATCTGTTTTTAACAGATTTTATATACAAATTGGACGATATTGTAATCGTAACGAAGATGAATAAATATTAAGTTCTGGATTTAATCACACGCACGTAAGTTTAATGATTTAACTTATAGTTTATGAAATACCTTTTTATCTTGTATTACTTTTTGAAGATTTTCTATGTTTTAGACCTTTCTTGGCCTTGAAGTCCCTCGTAGAAGTGGCTTCAATATGACTTCGGGGTCGGCTTGGGAAGATTTTCAGTTTTGTTTACCTCTCGGAATTTTCACTCATGGTTTATTTGAGGAATTTAATATTTACAGAGATTATTTAACCTCTGTTTTTAACAGGAACTTGTTAAGGAAGGTTAGAAACACAAATTCACTTTTAGTTTCACTTTTAACACAACGTAGTCTAATTTTAAATAAATTTTTAACATGAAAAAGCTTATACTTCTCAATTCTGTATATTTTTCGTAACTAACTGTTTTCTAATCAATAGCAACCAATATCAAAGTTTTCTATCTTTTCAAAATCCATATGTCTCTTTATTTTTAAGTTTTTCTATATTTGCTGACCAATCAAATTCATTTAATAATTTTTTATTTCTGTTATTTGACATGATTGTTTTATAATTTGATCTTTTTCTGATATGAAAGTTTATTTTTAATATCTCCAAATAATTTATTAATGTTTTTATCTTTTAGTTAAAAAATTTTAAAATTATTTGACATCTGTTTTAATTTCAGTTGTCATGTCCTTTCTTCCGTTCGAGTCGACAAATCTAGATTCACACTTTGTTAGATATGTTCATAAGTGTACTTCTTCTATTTTTATCAGTGTCAGATTTTATAACCTAACTAATAATTTTTAATTTTCAGGTTCTTTCTTTTTAGGTTTATGATGAGCCAAGAAACTTTTGCAAAGCTTTTGAAAATTCTGAAACTATGTGATAGGATTTCAATAAATTAGAGAAAAGTTATAAAGATTCCCGTTTAAAGTTTGGGTTGTAAATATTTGTCAGGTGATTTGTTTATATTTTATTTAGATTTTATACTGAAATAACCCTTGTTTGGTGTATGTGTTGTATGATTCCACTTTCCATATCAATATATATATATAAACAAAAGGGAATTCTTGACGGTAGATAATTTAATAGGTTTTATATATCTTAGGGATTCCGGAATCCCTAAGATATATAAAACCTATTATATATATATATATATATATATAATATGAACATTTAATGGAAACTACAATAAAAAAAAAATTGTGTTGTATTGTATACAAAAATAATCTAACAATTTGCGGGTACTCTGCCATAAACATCTTAATAATACTTGTCACCCCAATAAGAACGAAATATAAAGGTTTATGGCTTCAAGTGCTGTCAGCTATTGGTAAAATATAAACATGTGTTAAGATAAAATATCGTTTGTCGAAACTAGTTTTGTGAACAACCTTCATGTGAAAATTATGTATTCTTAATTATTGCCCTTTGAAATATTTTCAGACAAGTCTTAGTTTAGTTCTCATACAGAACTTACTCGTGACGATTTTGAAATATAGATATATTCAAAATATATTCAAGTTTAAAGATAAACTCTGTGTGTATTATTTATCCCATTTCCTAATAAGTTGGACCAAAATTGCCAAAGAAATAGAGGACGTAATGTAGAGAACAAATGGAAAAATTTTAAAAGAAATATGTTGAAGTTAAACTAAGAAATAAACAGACAGGCAAAAGTGCCAAACCTTGGAAATTTTTCCTTGCCATGGACGAGATTTTAGCAAAAAAACCAGAAGTAGCTGCTCCTGCCACTTGTTCAAGTTTACGGGGACTACAAGTGGCGACAGAAACAGATATAGAGGAATCCATTCCAACGACATCCCAAAATAATGTGGAAACAAAAAGCATCAGCAGCTTTCAGAAGAAAAGAAGAGCCAAAGCAGATGCTGCTGAGAGACGGCATCAAGAGAAGATACGAAGAATTATTGATGAGCTCAATAATACAATGAACAGACTTGTTGACATTTTTGAAACCAAAAAATAGGACTGAAAAACTTGATCTGTTTAAAATTTAATTTTCGTTTAATTTTTATAATTTTATGTTCTTGTCCTTAAATAATATTCAATTGAGGTTATTCTTGGGAATATAGGATCGGTTATTAAAACTCAAAAATCCCTATGATTGACTGGTTTCTCCTCACTTCGCGGGCTTCACATATTTTGAAGTGAGGAGAAACCGGTCAATGATATGAATTTTTGAGTTTTATTAAACCGACATATATTCCCAAGAATAACCTCAATTTTCGTTTAATATTCTTTCTTAACTTGGGTGTTATTGCTTTTAATAGTGATGTGATTTTTAGTTTAAAAGTTTGTTTTATTTCTATTTTATTGTTCCTTGTCACTCAAAAATTGTGAATTTTATGTACTTTTCATAGATACTTTTCAGAAAATGACAATTTTTGAGTGACTTTTTTATTGTTTCATAGACGTCATTAATTTTAGTAATTACTAATTCTCCGATGTTACCAAATATTTTGTTAATGGAAGGCATTAGATGTAGATTTTTAAATGTTTATAAAGTTTGAGTATGTATTTATTTTAAATGCGATATGGTTCTTTCAACTTTATTAAAAAGAAATTAAGTTTGAAATGTTTAAAGTATGGTTTGAAGCGATGTTGAAGTTGAAGTTTTTTTAATTTTTCAATAAGTATATTTTTTATTTAATAATATTATATTAAGCATTTTTTTGTCAAATAAAACAAAATAGTTAGCTACTAAATAATTGTTTTTATTTATAAAATTAATAATTATGGTAGCTAGAAATTGTTCTTTAATAAAACTAAATTCATGATGTTATCCCTTTTGAGACGGGCATTTTCATATTCTTCATCATTATTATCATCATCATCATCATCTACTTCAACCTCAATAGGATTTTCTATTGCTATGAGGTTTCTTCTTCTCATACAAATATTATGAAGCATACAGGCAGTCATGATGTACTGATCCTTTTTATTTCCATTCTTTTCAGTCTCCGAAATCTACCTTTTAGAAATCCAAACGCGTTTTCTACCCTAATTCTATTAATACCTAATAATTTGTTGAATCATATTTCTTCCGTTGCAAGATGACCATTATCTTTAAATCCCACTATTACTTTAGAAGACATTTTATAGGCCAGATCTCCAATTAGGTGACTGTCATTTGTCTTATTTACTTACTTGTAAACTTTCCGAAACTTTGCCTTTGCCCGTACCAGTTGTTTTCTACGTTCATGGTTAGATTTAAACCATTTTAAAGTAATACCATGGATGCCATAAAACTCTAGTTTTTTTATTGGAATTTTATGATCCCACATTCGAAGGCCTTCACAAAATCACAAAAAACTGAACTCGTAAAAAGTTTATTATTAAGTGAGGATACTTAATCAAGAACAGAGAACATTGCATTGCTAGTACATTTATTAGGTGGGAAGCCAAATTGTTATAATTTCAAGATTTTTTGTTTAAAAAAAAGCAGTAAACGAGTTTTTATTAGTCTTTCTAGAAGAAGAAACACTACCAACGGAATGGCAAAAAGCACTAATTGTACCAATTTTTAAGAAAGGCGATGTTAAAGACTGCAATAACTATCGTGGAATAACATTAATTAGCACCGTGAGGAAAATGGAGAAAAGAATCAGGTTGACAATAGAAAATAAACTGGAGAAATCAAAGAGTGTATTTCAAAAGTGGGAGAAGCACCCAAGACAACATATTTACTATTGAACAGTTGACGGAAAAAACAGTACAAGAAAAAAGAATCTATTCGTGGCTTTTCTGTATCTGGAAAAAGCCTCTGATACAGTATCTAGAAAAAATGTGCAGAAAGGGGATTGAGTTTAAAAATGATAAGAATAATACAGATCATATATGATAAGAATGAGAAAGCAGTCATAAGAAATATTAATATAAGTCTACAAATATGGGATTAAGACAAGGAGGAAACCTAAGCCCTTTGTTATTTATTATCTACATGGATGAGATCCTTAAGAAATACAAAAACCAAGCAGGTAAAGTATGTATGGGACATTTGCAATTGTGCAGGGTGAACATCAGTGGAAGAGTATTTGCAGACGATGTTATATTAATAGCAAAAAATGAAGACGAGCTAGAAAAAAATATAAATGTGTGGAATGCAGTATTGGTGGATAAACAGAAACAAAACAAAAGTTATGGTCATTGGAGACGACAAAGAAGAAATTAATGTAAGAATAGTTAAACATTTCCAGTACCTTGGAACAATAATAGACGAAAACGGAACATAGAAAGAGCAAATATTAAAAGTTTAAAAATAATAAGATGTGCAACAAAAGAGGATATAGTGAAAAACGTAGATATGAGAAAAGACCTAGGAATACAATCAACCTTGGACTTTATAGAAGAAAGACAACTACAATGGTGGGGACATTTACAACGTATGGATTGAGGAAGACCGGTTAAGAAAGCATGGAAAGCTAAGCTTGGAAAAAATAAAAAAAAGGGCTGACCAAGAAAAACTTGGGATAATGTAATATCTGGACTTATGCTCAAAATAGGAAATAATGGGAAAAATTGGTAATGGAAGAGTAACTTCAGCAGGCCCTATACCACTAAGAAGCGCTTTGTAGATCGATTATGTTCGGTAATACGGCAATAAGTCGATAGTCACTAGTATAATTTTTTCACCATCCTTGTGCAGATGATCAATTATAGCAGTTTTCTGATAGTTGTTGAAAAACAAATCATTGATTGGAAAAGATAAAGCGTCAATCACTACATCAGAAATATCCAAAAACATCTTAGCAAGTAGTCTATGTCACAGGAAGATTTCTTCCAAACACTGAGTATGGTTTGCACTAGTTCAAATGTATGTATGTTAGGAAGAAGCTATCAGTGATTATCTTAGGAAAAAGGAGAAAAAATAATATCATCTCGACTTTGAGAGCTTATATTTCTGCTTACTCTCACTAAATTGTAACGGTAAATGTGTGTTTTAGTTGGGCGCTAATTTGTAACGGTAAATGTATGTCTGTACCTCACAGGGCACCAGCTCGAAGGGCTCCGGCTAGAGACTCCTCTCAAGGGTGATTCGACCCCAAGCTTATGCTGCACAAGTGTTACAGGAAGGTTGTAAAAGTTGAGGGCGCCACTACCTTTTTAACGATAAAAAGGACTAAGAAAACTAAGGCGGAAAAGGTAGAAGCGCCTTGTAAAATTTAAATGAAAGTTAAAAAATAAAAAAGTTACTAAAAATCACCCCGGGCGGATCTCCCTCAACTTTTATAGTTGAGGATTTTATTGAAAAAGAATTAAAAACAAAATTATAATTTATTCTGCCACAGGAAATGAACAACGGAATTTAATAGAGGAATTTGTACTTTTATAGGTACTTAGCTTAGATGAAGTGGTTTCCTGGAGAAGAAGTCAGGTCTTGATGTGAACTGTTCTAGGGCGGTATTTTGGGGTTCTATCCTTGGCTTTATATCCTCGGGTTGTATCCTAGGCTATATTCTTGGGTTAAATTCTTGGGTTTATATCCTCGGCGTTATATTCTAGCCTAGGGTTGAATTCTCGGGTTATATCCTAGCCTAGGGGCTGTGCTTACCTAGAAGTACAGGTGGATCAGGGATATGTAGGAACTTGAATGTAATGGCACATTATGTTGGTCAGCTTTTCAGGTTGAAGAAAAGGAAGGCAGTTATTTGAAAGTCAAAAAAATTGATTTAATTTACTGAAAGCTTTCCAACATTATATGTCCCATGTTAAAACAGTAAAAATAGCAATTATCGGCTAAATAAAAAAAATATACTAATGATCCGAAAGAAAGTAATGATAGCAAAAAGTTATTTATTTAGTTATATGAAAAAATATTGTGCTTAGGAAATATATGGAACCGGCACTGGCGTTACGAAAGAATATTTTATAGGTTAACAGTAATTTATAAAAATGTTATTTTATAATTAAAAGAGTTATTTCGCAACTGAAAAAGCTTGAAAATGTTTGTATAAAAGTAAAACAGTGAATTATAAAAGAATATTTGGTTTAAAACTACCATATTAGTATAAAAGAACACTTTATGACCACGTGTTGAATTTAATTTCGTCTATCTCTGTAAAAAAATAAAGAATGCATACGAAAATTATATCAGACAGTACTTTAGAAGAAGCTTATTAATTATGAATTATGATTTTGAACTTACCACAGCAAAATTCCTAAGATAGATACTTAAGATATGAAAGATAGCGAAAGATGATCTGCCCTCTTAGGCGGTCGATAACAAAAAGGGGTGTTTCACGTGGCGTTGTGCAAAAAATGGAAGCGTCCGTTGGCAGACG
Organism: Lochmaea crataegi; assembly: GCA_947563755.1. Classification (NCBI taxonomy): domain Eukaryota; kingdom Metazoa; phylum Arthropoda; class Insecta; order Coleoptera; family Chrysomelidae; genus Lochmaea; species Lochmaea crataegi. The sequence continues at coordinate 3,181,616 of OX387424.1, forward strand.
TCAATTGTCTTACGGTCAGGGTAGAAGAGTTTGGGATCGCAGAACTATAATTGGATGTGGCTAGTGACGACGAGCGCTAATTAAAAGGATTTATTCTGTAAAATCGAAACAGGTCGATAGACAGGTTACAAAATAATGGTTAAATTCGGTTGGGTTTTTTTATTCGGTTATTTAACGTCGGTCTATTTCTGCAACTGAAGCCAATTACCATCGCCGGGAGCACTCTACCCCTAATCGGAAATTTTTCCAACCCAAAATCCATGGACTCGGGATCTCGGTTTTACGTCTCATCCAAAAGACGGCATATCTACACTATACCTCGTGCTCATTGCTATAATGCCTGCGAGCTGTGATATGCTACTGACCCTAGTAATCTAAGGTGTTTCGCTGCAGGTTGCAACGACTCTGAGGGTTTTTTACCAGAAATTTGCTGTGTTCTAGCTTTGGCACGTGAATCCAGTACGTCTGATATTTTATTTGAATCCACCGAGATGAACAACTACGTGAAGCAGTTTTTGATATTCCTAATACTCGTTTAGGACCAGTGAATGCAGTTTCAGACCCTAGATTTGCTAGGGTATTTACCGTTTCATTTCCTACAATACCCTTGTTCCCCGGGACCCACTTAAGTGTCACCCTATCGTGATTTGCCAGGGTTGAGAGTTTTTGAAGGCAGTTCCAGATCAGTCTAAATTATTAGTACTTAATATAGCCACAAATATTTTTAATTATTTTTTCAAATATACCTAGTGCATTGAAGATCTTGAATTTTAAAATAAATATTAAATTTTGTGACCAAATAGTAATATTTGTCATGCGTTGTGACGTCGTGAATATGTTCCTAAATACTGGTAACTGATGAGTGTTCGTAAAATGTTCTCTGCAATAATTATTGCTATAAAAGATCGATTTTAAGTTCTAATAGTGCCAAAAATGAAACAGAATCGAACAACGAACCATTTTTACAACGTCTGAGGATGTTTGAGAACACATGACGTCATACACTCAGGATTAATGTCAATATCACGTGACTTGAGACTTATTTAATTAGGGTTTATTCATTGAATATAAGTTAAATTCTACAAAAAGAGTTACAAAATTGTGGTTTTTCGTATTTCTATCATAGAAACTACCACTTTACGTTGAAATTATGTTATTATTTGAAAATAGTCAACATGCCAAATAACTTTGAAGATTATAAAAAATTTTCCAACGAAAATTATTTTCCAATGCAAAAAATTCTTTTTGTAACCGCAGTTATAAAAAAGCTGCCTAAGTCGTACAAATCATCCATCTTATATTAAGACTTTTCATTTTTCAGCAAAGCAGTGAGCAGTTCTAATAAATATTTTTATCCTCACGATAATAATGCTAGTTTTCTTTTACAGATTTCCTCTACCGACATAAAGTGACTTTTGACAATGTAACCACTGAAGTAGAAATTTTGGATACATCAAAATGTGCTGTAAGTAAAACCATTTGTTGTTATGCTTTTTTAATTATTCTCATAATCATATTGTTTTATTCATTTGGGTATTCATTGATAACAAATTCAGTGTATTGCAAATTATCATTTAGGAAGTAGCAGCCACCAACTAAATAATTTTTGTCGGCAGCATATTCGAAGAAATTTGGAAGAATCTATTAGTTGATATCACGCTCATGAAAAAGATTCGAACAAATGTATTAATAATCTCTTTACAAATATTGTGATTATTTTGTTTCGAAAATTTTCGAATATAAAATAAATTTTCTTATTACCCCGGTGGAAAGTACGTGGTTTCGGCTCCGATTATACGGTAGAAAGTATAACTTTTATGTATTGATCAAGCTATATGCGCGCTCCACGTTACGTTCCTTTTGAGCATCGTACTTTGCGCTTCGCCTCGGGCATCATGGCGCGCAGTACAGGAATCTCAACTTTCTGCCCTTATAGTGTAATATACTGATAGTTAAGTTTGGCACGAGGATGTTTCATGGTTTATAGTAATATTGAATTGGATTTTTTTCTTGTACATTTTCGACTATGCTGGTACTTAATAACATTCAGCCAGCATAGGTAATTTGAAAAACAAATATGATTCATTTCCAAATAGGTGGAAAGGACGAAAAGCCACAACCTTCACCTGAACTGACGCTCTTGGATATTACTTATAGGGTTATTCTAATAGCATGGTCTTGGGAAAAAAATAAATCAAAATATCGCACCCGATAGTCAGATTGTAAACCGAAATCAACAATTATTGAATAGGTTTTTTCTATTTTATTTCACTGAAATTTGATTCCTTATTAGGCTGGACTTATTGCTAATCTAATAATGTTAAATTAATCGGTTTAGGTTCCGTTTAATTAGGATTGACGTTCTTTAAATAAAACACATCTTTCTTCGACAAATGTTTAATTTAAACTCCCTGATAAAAAAACCCAAAGTAACAAATGCCAGCCGACACATTCTTACAATCTAGCGCGTGTCTGCTTATTTTGCAATTGTTACTTATATCGATAAATAAATTATAATCAAACTGCTTAGTCGATATATTTTATGATTACAATAATTATTATAACTAAACACATACATAACCTATAATTTAACAATAAGCTAAAATTCTAACCTAAATAATTAACTACCCATTACACTAAGTCAGCTGATTTGAAATTTAATACAGGTTGCCTTATTAAAAAAAATGAGTGACTGTCCATGAAATTGGACAAAATATATCTTAAAATAAAAATTCTTCTGGATAAGACATTAATTTCAATTTCAATTTACAACTACTACTCGGGCTATATGCCCCGACAGACATTGAATTACACTTCTAAGTTAAACAGGGTTGATCTACAAGTGATATTGTCTCTTCTAATTACAAACCAGAATGGTTGGTTATATCTTGCTGATATACCAACCCCGTGTAACTTAGAAAAATATTTTTCAAAAACTTTTAAAGGCGTTATAATAGTAATAAACTATTAACTAACGTCTAATAATTTTAATATCTTTTGTATGTTCCTTGTGGTCTATTCATTATTCTTTTCGTTCTTTCTTTGAATTATTATTTCAACGTTTCGGTAGCGTTTTAACTAATTCGACAAAGACAATCAATAATATACTATACAGGGTGCTGCAGATAAACGGTCAATTAGAATTATCTCGAGAACTAAAGATATCTAAATAGTGAAAATTGGAATGGAGGGGTTTTGGAGAGTGAGCTATTCAATAAAAATATTGCCATCTATTTGCTACTTCCGGTACAACCGGAAGTTGTTTATAATTTCGTTTTTGTTAATGGGAAATCTGTATATTTTTCAATTTTAAAAATATTTACGTTATTCTGAACAATTTTTGTTAATAGTTTCCTATACCTACCAATCTTGAACCGTTTTTGAGATTTTATTCAGAAGGTTTCTGGTGTTTGTATTGTACAGATTTGAACTTTATTGAATAGTGAAAAAATATAATGAAATAATGGGTATTGGAATTGATAATGAACTACTAATTACGCTTGGGTAGCTGCCCTGCATATTTTTGTCTCAGGTCTCGAAAGGAGCCTGAATCATAAGGAAGTAGCCCTTGCAGCATTTCCAGACATCGAAGGTGCTTTTGATAACACATCGATGTCATCAATTATAAGATCCCTTAAAAAAAGGGATTACCATCAGTACCACATGCAAATGGATAGGATCCATGCTTGAGCATAGGAGAATAACAGCACATATGCATGATAAAACATACACCGTTAGGACAACTAAAGGATGTCCTCAAGGTGGAGTACTTTCACCACTTTTGTGGAACCTAGTTGTGGATGACTTGATCTGTAGGTCAAGGCATATGGACGCAGGGTTTTGCGGACATAGTGATTGTCACCAATGGGAAATTCCCGGAGGTGGTTATGAATGTCCCACAGGAAGCACTGCGAATTGTGGAGGAATGGTGCCTTGAAGAGGACCTTTCAGTTAATCCAAAAAAAAAAACCAAACCAGTTACTTTTACTAATAGAAGAGTTCTCCTGCGGGGGAGGCACACCTGGAAAAAACTACTACCAGGGAGACTAGGCTTTTCTGGCAATGCAGAAGAGTTATGGGCAAAACCTGGGGAATACGACCAGAGGTGGTTCACTGGCTCTACATAACTGTAATAAGCCCAACAACACGCTCATACAACTGGGACATTCCTAGACGAACCCATATTTCACATGATACCCGATAATATATTCACTGAGCGAGTAAATATCATCATCCCATCTAGGGAATGGGTAAGGCACCCAGGTAATTCTGGAAAAATCATCTGGTTCACCAATGGCTCCTAAACAAACCATGGCACCGGGGCTGGTATAAAAGGACCTAGAAAGAGAATGTTCTTTAGCCTTGGTCGACATACGACTGTGTTTCAAGCAGAGACGATTGCCGCTATAGCCTGTATTGATGAAAACATCAGAAGAGGATATACCGGACAAAAAATTAAAATATTCACTCACAACCAGGCTCTGCTTAAGGCTATCAGTAATCCAACAACTAAGTCTAGACTGGTGAAAAACTGCAAGGAATCCCTCAACAGGCTGGCAAGAGACAACAAAGTGTCTCTAATATGGGTGCCGGTGCATGAGGGGATTGCAGGTAATGAAATGGCGGACCAGTTAGCTATAGAAGGCTCTAAAGGAGACTTCATAGGTCTGGAACCCTTTCGTGGAATCACAAAATATTGCATAAGAGGGGAAATCGGGAACTGGCTAGATAGGGAACACCAATTAAAATGGAGGGTGACTTTCAACCAGGCTACTGAAACTAGGTAAGAGACATTTGAAGACAGTTACTGAGCTGGTGACTGGACACTGCACCTTGAGGAAACATCTGTACAAAATGGGCAAAGTTAGTGAACCTATGTGCAGGAAATGTGAACTTGATGATGAAACACCTACTCACATACTCTGCTTCTGAGAGAACTTACAAGAACTTAGAAGGAAGCAGTTTGGAGAGGAATTAATGCAACCATCACAACTACTGAAAATCCCTCCAGTCAAACTAGTGGCCTTTATAGAAGACACGAAGCTTCTGGAATGGAAGAAGATAACATGGGAATGGTACAAAGATTCAGTTCATGTTCCTGGGCTGATGAGCACAACCCAAATATAAGAATGAATACCCTTATTGAACAGCGGCCATTACTATGGGATAAAACAAGTGACGACTGTGAAAGCAGATACAAGACATTGGAGGGTTGGAAGGAAATTTGTAGGATTTTGATGGAGGATAACTTTGCATAATAGATGTGTCTTATTTTCGTAAAACATTCAGCAATTTTGTGCATAACTCATCGAAACTGCCAACAGACATTCGAGTAATTAAAATTTGTTTAACTATCTTCTCGTATCTCATGAAACAATGTTACAAATTTGCCCATCAACTGTCTGTTTTCAAGTAGTGGACGAATCCAAAATTTTCTTGTTTTTCGATGATTATTAACAAGCGCCTTTTTCTTTCATCCATCCTGGTGCACTTAATACAAAAATTAAGCGCCGTCTACTACCGTGTGCCGTGTGCCGTGTGAACACAAACCAAAATACACACGGCATCGTTGCCGTACACGGTCACGTTAAGAAAGCCGTAAGTGTGAAAGAGGGTTTACGATACAAGAATACACAAATTACTTTAAAACACATTCCTGAACACGTTTATCTAATTGATGAACACGTCCCAAAAACCCCATATTACGAATTCTTACCATTTTTAATTTTTTTTGGTCGAAAATTTAGAACCAAGGGCGATATAAATTGCTTTTCCCTAGCTCCATTAATGCTTGGAAATATCGACTCAAAATTCAGTCTTATGAGTAAAATTTTCCCCTGAATCGATTGGTTAAAACTAGAACGTTCTATCTCTCCAAGAAGCAGAGTTATGAGTATTTTTTGTTTTGAAAAGTGGATTTTCGAAAATTTCATAACTCTATTTGAAGGCGAAAGGATGATTTTATCAAAAAACAAACCATGCCATTCGATTTCTCGTCCCAAAAAACCCCTTATTACGAAATTTTAGCATTTTTTTTTTGTCGAAAATTTAGGCCAAGGGATGTAATATATTTTTATCATATTGATAGCACGATTTCAGGTAAGAGACCCCAAAACCCTAATAAACCATAGGCGGACATTGGAATTTAGGCAGGATAAAATAAATCAATTGTATCTCAATTCTCCAAAAGCGAATAAATATGGACAATAAGTAGGATATTAAAACGTGGGAATCTAAAACTTAAACATAAAAATTACACACACACACACACACCTCTATCAAACCCGTCCCTCCCAGGATGCACTCCTTGAAGAGCAATGCATCCCGGGGAGAACATTCCTCCACCCCTCATCTCTTCCGATGAGGCCTCAGTCCGATCTGCTGGGCTGGTCCATCTTCTTTTCTTGGTTTAGGGAAAAGTTCTGGCTGTCTTCTTTTTCTTCGAGGTAGTGATGTTCACTTTTCTCTCATTGGTCTTCTTGTTTTTCGTCGCTCGCGGGGTGTGTGTGTGTCGCTGCCTCAAGAAGGTCTATCCTTAGCCGACTTATTACGACTAAAGACACCCTTAGAGAGTGGATCCACTTGCTAAAGCTGTCCTTACTAGCTTTCCTGCCTGTCTTTTTATGGACTCGCAGGAACTCTAATTAAGTGTTCTCGTTCTACTTACATACTGTTTTTGTTGTTGTTTTCTTTTCTTCATTGCTGGCCATATTCCCACTGTTTTCTTGGTCTTGGGTGTTTCCTGTAGTCCTCTCTGGTGTAGTCCGTGAGTTGTCTCAGTTGAGCGTTTGGGTGTGTCCTCAGTTCTTCGAATCTTCTTCTGGCTCTGGCTTCCATGATTTCTAGTATCTTCTTTTGGTCTAGTTCTCTGTAGATCTGGTCGTTCCTGATGTAATATGGTGCGTTGACGGCTTGTCTTAGGCAGATGTTCTGTTGTGTTTGGATCTTCTTCCTCCAGGTAGGTGCTGTGTGTCCCCAGGCTATGGAGGCGTACGTCATGATGGGTAAGATGATCATGTTGATCAGCTTTGTCTTTGTCTTCAGTTCCAGGTTGGATTTTCGTCCTATGAGTCCTGCTAGTCGTCCTCTTGCTTGTTTTGCCTTGTTGACTGCGTGGTCGACGTGCTGTTTGAAGGTCAATCCTTGGTCCAAGATGACTCCTAGGTACTTTGCCTTCTTGCTCCATGGTATTTCTTCTCCTGCGACTTCTATGTTGTCTTCTGGTGTTTTCCTCTTCTTCCTGAAGTAGACTGCTTGGGTCTTCTCGGCGTTGACCTTGATCTTCCACGTCGTACATCAGTCGTCTATGCTGTCGGCGGCTTCTTGGAGTCGTTGTGTTACCATAGCTGGTTGTGTGCTCCTTGTCACTATGGCTGTGTCGTCTGCGTAGAGGGCCATCATAGTGTTGTCCGTCTTCGGAATGTCTGCCGTGTAGATGTTGTATAGCTGTGCTGATAGTACTGCTCCTTGTGGTACTCCTGCTTCGGTTCTTCCCAGTTCGGATTTGGTGTGTCCTATCTTGATCCTGAATGTCCTGTCTTTTAGGTAGCTGTAGATTAGTTGGGTGAGTGACGTCGTGTATCCTGCTTCTTTCATCTTGTAGATCAGTCCTTCGTGCCAGACTCTGTCGAAGGCTTTGCTGATGTCCAAGAAGATGGCTCCTGTTGATTGGTTGTGGTTGAATCGTTGGGTCGTGTACTCTACAAGCTTCAGTACTTGGACCGCGGCTGTGTGTTCTTGTCTAAATCCGAACTGTTCTTCTGGCAGAATTCCTATGTCTCTTGTCTGTTGTTGTAGTATGTTCATGATGACTCTCTCGGCTATCTTGCTCATCGTTGGGAGTAGGCTGATGGGTCGATGGTTCTGGGGGAATTTTGGGTCTTCTCTTCCTTTTCTTAGCATAACTACTTCCGCTTCTTTCCATGCCTTTGGGAAGTGCTTGGTTCTTAGTATTCCGTTGATGATGGCCGTCAGGAATACTAGTCCTTTTCTTGGTAGGTGTTTGAGAGCGTTGTTGGTGATGCCATCTTTGCCCGGTGCCTTCTTGATTTTTCTCCCTCGGATGATGTAGGCTACTTCCTCAGGGGTGGTGTATCCTAGGTTTCCGTTGTCTTCTTCGTTGATGTGGTTGTCGACTGCTTCCTCTACCTGGTCGGAGAAGTCCATGTCTTCGTCCGGGAAGTCGTTCAGTGCGAATTGAAGTTCCATTGTGCGTCTGAAGGCTTCTGCCTTCTCCTCGTCTGTCTCTGCTATCCCGTTGTCTCCGTGTAGTGGTGGTATGGGTTTTCTATCTTGTCTAAGGAGTTTTGCTAGCCTCCATAGTCCTGGTTGGTCCGCTGGTAGCTCGTCTAGTCTGTTTTCCCAGTCTTTGGATCGGTGTTTGGCCAGTTTCTCCTTGACCTGTTCGTTGAGTCTGTTGGATTCTCGTTTGTCTTCTGGTCTTCGTGTCCGGTTGGCTCGTCTTCTCGCTCTGTTTTTCTCCCTGATGAGTTCCCTCAGGTCTTCGGAGATGTTGGAGAACCGCTTGTATTCTTCCACCTTCTTGGTTGTCGTGCTGTCTTCCATTGCCTGTTGAATTGCTTCTTCCAGGTGTCTTAGTTGCTCGTCTAGCTCATCCTTGTTGTGTATGAATGGGACTGGTCCGATCAGCTGTCCAGTTCTGGCTTTGAATTTCCTCCAGTTGGTCTTTTGGACTTGTCTTCCGGGTGTCCTTCTTCCTTCACCAATGGTAAGGATGACTGGCTCGTGGTTGGTTCCTCCTTCGCCGTTGACTATGTCCCATTCAACCGTGATGTCGTTCACATAAAAATTAGGCGCACGTACTACCTACTTATACTCGAAAATAATACTCTCATAGGCTCCGCCCAATTGCATCTTGCGCCTTGATTGGATGACAACTTACTTGATTTAATGGGCGGAGGCTACGAGAATAGTACTTTCTAATATAACTAGTTTTCATTTAATGGTTTATTTTGCAAGTGTATATAATAGATACTTATCTGATTTCTTGTTTATATATTGGCAGTTTATAAAGAAAATTTGTGGAATCATCAGTCCGAGAGATATATACATAATAGGATCTTATTCTTACCCAACTACACTGCACTGTCACGGCAAATTTACCAATTCTGAATATATTTGAATGGTAATGGTATTAGGGTTCTATTGTCCTCGCTACCTGCGGTTCACTATACAGGAAGAATCTAGCGAAAGTTGCTAACTGAACACTTATTTACATGAAAAAGCGCTTACAATTCTGTGCGCCCAGACAGACATTGAATTACACTTCTAAGTTAAACGGGGTTGGTATATCTGCAAGATATAACCAACAATTCTGGTTTGTAATTAGAAGGGAAAAAATCACTTGTATTTTTGATGGATCTATAGTTATACTGGGTGAACATAAACTATGATTTGTAATCATCATCATCATGAAACCATTCTGCTATGGACCAACCTGTAGAAAAATAGTTTTTAACTGCCGCCATAAACACTGTGCTATTAATCATTTTCAAATAGTTAAAAATTTTTACCACTTTATATAACCCCAATAAAGTTTCAAACAAAATATTAAAGTGAATTATATTCATTAGTTTTGTAGGTACAACATTGAAAACGGATTAGATTTACGGGCGCAATGAGCTTTCACCTAAAAAAAATATATGAAGACTTAAACAGTTTACGACGTTGTGGGCAACACTAATGACATTTACATACTTGACCATTTCACTATACCATCGATTTTATGTACTATTCCGAATAATTTGTGGTAATAGAGAGCATTATTTTAACAATAAATCAATTGAAACATTACTACTAACTAAATTTTATGCCGGCAACCAATTTTGTTGAATAAGTGCCAAGTCGTTATGAAATTATCAACTTACAAGATATTAGTGAATAAAATACAAAAGAAATTATTGATAATACACTGCCGAGCAAAAAAAAGTGATGAGGGAGTCATGTCTAGTAGGCGATGAAAGTTATATTGTTGGATGGATGCTACTTGTCATAGTTGGCGTCTGTCATATTTTGACACCTTTATTAAACAACAAAAATTAGTCCTATTTAACATTCAAATTTCTTTGCCTCTGTGCTGTACAAAATGTGTACCAACGCTACGGGCAGAATGGTCTTATAACCAGACGACCCGGATCTGGGCGAAAAAGAGTCACGAATCGAAAAGATGATCGGTTTTTGTTGAAGATAAGTTTGCGAAATAGAACAGCTTCAAGAGGTTAGAAATGTTAATGTTAGCGAATGGACAGTTAGACGAAGGCCTCGTGCTAATGGATTGTCTTGCAGAAGGATGGCTACAGGGCCAACATTGAACCTCCAGCATCGAATTGCAAGATTGGATTTTGCTCGAAATTACTTGACATGGAACGATGATGACTGGAGCAAAGTACTCTTTACAGATGAGTCGCGTTTTTGCCTCAATGAACCAGACGGACGTCGACGAGTATGGAGAAGTCCCAAAAATTACTCGATTTTTTTGAAATTTTGGAAAATACTACCTTGAGAAATTATCTTTGTAAAAATAATCCATGCAATTTATTGACAAGACAATACCAAAAACGGACCTGCCTCCTCAAAATTAATACTAAATCGTCATTTTTCAAAATTTTATTACCATAGATTTCCAAAAAAAGCACTATATAATGAGATTTTTCTATTTTTTTTACTTTAAAAAGTTATATCATGCCCATGGAATCGAAACGAACAAAAAAACATCAATCGACAGGGTATATTAATCTAAAAATAATATTTAATTCCTTAAATTTCATATGGAATCGACTTTTTAAATTTAAAAAAAATTACATTCAAATTTAAGTTAGGTTAGATTAAAAGAGGATTAAATTAGAGCAAATTAAGTTGGGTTAGATAAGTTCAAGTTAGGTTTGGCTAAATTTTCAAATTGGCCATTCCGAAAAGTGAATTGGTTTTCGGAAAAAAATTTTGGAAAAATTTGAGAAAAATCAGATTTTTTTGGAAAAATATACATGGATCCCACAGAGGTAAATTTGGTGGTGGGTATGTAATGGTTTGGGCAGGTATCACTTCAGAAGCACGTACAGAGTTGGTTTTCATAGAAAATGGCTCTCTAACAGATATGTAACAGAAGTCCTGGAAGATCATGTTGTACCTTTCATGGTTACAGTGGGCGAGCAAGGCATTTTCATGACCACACACCGCCAGGATTGTAAGTGTATATCTAGATGAAGTAGGAATTAGGCGGTTTAATTGGCCAGCGTGCACTCCAGATATGAATCCCATCGAACATGTCTGGGATGAGTTAGGGCAGCGTATCCGAAGGCATACTCCAGCCCCAAGAAGCCCAGGAGCTGAGAGAGTTGCTTTCGCAATTTTTCAAGTGATTTAAAGTGACCTAAATTTTTTGCTCCGCAGTGTATGTGAAAATATTTGGTAGTACAATTACAAAAGATTTATGAATCTGCGGTCAGGGTAGCTCCAGTATCATCAGATTTCCTTGCCCGTATACTGCGGAATACGCTCGTCCGTGTAGCGCGGCCAGAGTATATCAGTTTGCGACTGATAAAGGGACAAACCAAACAGTTGGTGTCATTCGAGAGGGCTTCACCAAACTTAGATTTCCTGTAAGTTGGAACCAATTCGGACCGGTAGATTTCGAGAGACTGCAAAAAAAGTGAAAAGTGTTTTTTTTTCATTTTTTCAAAATTTCTCCGAATTGGCAGAACCGATCGACCTCAAAAACTAATCAGCTCTTAACCTTGAAAACCCACATCGATTGCTACCAAGTGCGTCAGAATCGCTTGATGCGTTCATGAGATATCGTTGTCGAAAAAAATCGAAAAAAAGTGTTTTTTTGTAATAACTCCGAAATGTTTCATCAGATCAATTTTTTTGTTGAAAATGTTTTATAGAGTTCAAAAAACTACATCGATCGCCGATAACCGCGTGAAAATCGGTTAATTCATTCAAAAGTTATAGCGGTTTGAAAATTTAAAAAATCGTATTTCATCGAACTTTTATAAGACTTTTGAGCTCGAAGGATTCAGGATTTTTTTTTACATATATTTTGTATTTGGTTACATTTTCAGATTATTTTCAACGAGCTGATTTCGATGAAGTACGACAATTTGGGTTTGAAGGGCAGAAATTGAAAGATACGCTCCAACTAGAAATTTTATATTTTAAGTAGTTTCGAAGGCGTTTTCGACAAAAAAGTCGTAGTAAGGACGAAACGTTGGAGAAAAATTTTGTTAAAGGGAAACTTAATCGAATTGAAAACCAATTCAAAAGTCTTGCTCAGAGCTAGCCTAGCTCTAGGGCATATTCCAAGAACTTGGCAACGCATCAGAGCTACATTTATACCAAAACCTGGAAAATCTGGACAGGACACGGCTAAAGCTCTGAGACCAATCAGTCTAATGTCATTTATGCTGAAGACTCTTGAAAAACTTCTTGATATACATATCAGAGACGGTATACTGGCTACAAGACCACTACACCAAGATCAATATGCATACAGAGAGGGAAAATCAACTGAAACAGCATTACATCAACTCGTCAAAAGGGCTGAATACGTGCTGGAAAATGAAGAGGTGATGCTCGCAGCCTTTCTAGATATAGAAGGAGCTTTTGACAACACCTCCTACGAATCCATAGCCAAGGCAACGAGGAAAATTGGGATCGATGCCACGAGCTGCAGATGGATAGACTGCATGCTAATAGCAGGCTAATAGAAACAACTCTTATGGGGGAGACAATGGCCGTGCGTGCAACCAGGGGTTGTCCACAGTGGGGAGTACTTTCCCCGCTGCTGTGAAACCTGGTTATGGACGGGCTCATTAGAACCATACACAGAGAAGGATTTAACAGCCTACAACAACAGGCAGATCAGGATCTACAGTGACAGTCAAGCTGCCCTTAAAGCACTTCAGAGCTCTAAGGTAATATCTCGGCTGGTATGGGAATGCGGCGAAGAACTTAGAAGACTGGCGACTCGGAACAGTGTAACACTGGAGTGGGTCCCAGGTCACAAAGGAATCGCTGGCAATGAAAAGGCTGACGAACTCGCAAGAGCAGGATCGTCAACCCTGATGAACGGACCCGAACCAGCTGTGGGCATTCCCAGATGCTCAACTAGGTCATGGTTGAAAGGGTGGGTAAAAGAACAACGCAATAAACACTGGAAGAATACGCCCAGGCAAATACATGGAAAGAAATTTATAAAAGAACCATCAGAAAAAGTAGCGAAAGAACTGCTCTCAATGAGCAGGAACAAACTACGCACCATAACGGGGCTACTTACGGGACACTTTCCCACAAAGGAGCACCTGAACAAAATAGGGCTGTATAACGGAGACCTTACATGCAGAAGATGCAAAAAGGATACTGAAACAGCTCTGCATATACTATGCAACTGTGAGACGCTGGACCACAGGAGGCAGAAACTGTATGGTAGACCCAAAATGACTCCAGAAGACTTCTACAACCAACCAGCAAAGAACCTGTATGAGCTAATACAGGGAACGGATTGGCTGAATAGGCTGTAGTCAGAATACTAGGAGTATCCACAATAAGCCCAGGAGGCTGAGGTGGTGCCGGCGAAGGGACGGCTCCTTATAAAAAAAAATTCAAAAGTCTTACTATTTCCAAAAATTCAGGAAATACAGTTGAACAACAAATATTGGAAAATTTACATTTTTGCAAATAGTTCTAGAACCGTCCCTGCTATTAAACTCGAATTATGGATGAACACATCAACTTTACCAACCCTTTCCAGAAGATTATTTTTGTATCTTCCCAAGAACGATATTATAATCAGTTGGAACGCGAAAGAAATACAGCACTTGCGCGAACGATTCCTAGAACGGTTCTATCGCCAGTTGGAACGAACCTATGGAGAATACGTTCGGCCGACATGACTTTAAAGTAAATGGAGTATATCATCTGACATCTGTCATTCTGATTATTGTTAATGTTAACTTGGTTAAGAAATAATTTCCGATTTATTGTTAAAAATAGTGAAATTTAAAATTTCTTCCATGAATTAATTAAAAGTTTTTATCTTTTTTATATAACATTTAGCAAAATAAATTGAAACTTTCATACTGTCGCTAAAACCACTTACTTATTGATTCCTTAAACTATGTCCGCGGTAACCTAATTATACAAGAATTTATGTAGCCATTCTTTAATATTCAACGTAAACAATGTGTGCACCTACCTAACCGAGGTACCTACATTCCATTTTCTGCTTCTAAAATCGTGATCCACATCGTGAATAGTGAAGAAGAAAAAAAACAATATCCGAGATATATGAGGTCGTGTTGGCTGCCCTACTATTCCCTAACATAACAATTTTATATCTCCAGTCAAATGCATGTGCGGCGATGACCAATATACGTGCTTCTATTCAATTTATATAACTTTATGTAGATGCGGATCATTGCAGCTTTGAAAAATCTTATTTTTTTCATTTATTGAATTATTTATATTCATAGAAATAGATTTCTTCCAACAAAAAATTCACATTTTACTCATGTTTTACTGGTTTGTTAATCTTAACATATATAAAATTGTAACATGTCTATCGACCTGTTTCGATTTTACAGAATAAATTCTTTTAATTAGCGCTCGTCGTCACTGGCCACTTCCAATTATAGTTCTGTGATCCCAAACTCTTCAACCCTGGCCGTTAGACAATTGACGCCTGCCAACGGACGCTTTCATTTTTCGCACAACGCCACGTGAAACACCCCTTTCTGTTATCGACCGCCTAAGGGGACAGATCATCTTTCGCTATCTTTCATCTCTTAAGTACCTATCTTATGAATTTTGCTGTGGTAAGTTCAAAATCATAATTTATAATTAATAAGCTTCTTCTAAAGTACTGTCTGATATAATTTTCGTATGCATTCTTTATTTTTTTACAGAGATAGACGAAATTGAATTCAACACGTGGTCATAAACTGTTCTTTTATACTAATATGGTAGTTTTGAGCCAAATATTCTTTTATAATTCACTGTTTTACTTTTATACAAACATTTTCAAGCTTTTTCAGTTGCGAAGTAACTCTTTTAATTATAAAACAACATTTTTATAAATTACTGTTAACCTATAAAATATTCTTTCGTAACGCCAGTGCCGGTTTCATATATTTCCTAAGCACGATATTTTTTCATATACCTAAATAAATAACTTTTTGCTATGATTAGTTTCTTTCGGATCATTAGTATATTTTTTTAATTTAGCCGATAATTGCTATTTTTACTGTTTTAACAGGGGACAAATAATGTTGGAAAGCAAATCAATTTTTTTGACTTTCAAATAACTGCCTTCCTTTTCTTTAGCCTGAAAAGCTGACCAACATAATGTGCCATTACATTCAATTTCCTATAAATCCCTGATCCACCTGTACTTCTAGATAAGCACAGCCCCTAGGCTAGGATATAACCCAAGAATTTAACCCGAGAATATAACCCTAGGCTAGAATATAACCCCAAGAATATAGCCTAGGATACAACCCGAGGATATAAAGCCAAGGATAGAACCCCAAAATACCGCCCTAGAACAGAACACATCAGTTCAGATCAAGACCTGACTTCTTCTCCAGGAAACCACTTCATCTAAGCTAAGTACCTATAAAAGTACAAATTCCTCTATTAAATTCCGTTGTTCATTCCCTGTGGCAGAATAAATTTGTTTTAACTCGTATCTTTAATTTTTTTAAATCCTCAACTCTAAAAGTTGAGGAAGATATCGCCCGGGGTGATTTTTAGTAACTTTTTTATTAATAACTTATTTAAATTTTACAAGGCGTTTCTACCTTTTCCGCCTTAGTTTTTTGTAGTTTTTATCGTTAAAAAGGTAGTGGCGCCCTCAACTTTTACAACCCTTCTGTTATTCTTGTGTGACATAAACTTGGGGTCGAATCACCCTTGAGAGGAGTCTCTAGCTGGTGCCCTGTGGGGTACAGGCATTTACCGTTACAAAATCAATATCATGAAATGAATTGAAATAAAAAACCGAATCGTAGATGAATTATGTTTTCTTCCATAAACCAACTTACACCAGTATCTATAATTTGGAAAAAAATTAGAGCAACCACATCCTGCAAAAGTAATGATAGTGTCGACAAATTAAAAAAACCATCAATAACAGAATACTCAAAGACCACAAAAATTAAATGTATGCTCAGGTATACTTAGTAGGTACTCAGTTAATTGGGCCATTCTTTATCGAAGGAAATTTAACGTCAGATATAGCAATGAACACTGAAAAACTTGTTTGGAGCCAATTTTAATCAGATATGAATTCAGCAAGTCGAAGCTCCAGCTCATTTTGCTGTAAATGTTCGGCATTATTTAGATGAGATATTTCCCGGACGATGGGTTGGTAGACGAGGTAGAATTGGATGGCCTCGACGTTCACCTGATTTTAATCCTAAAGATTATTTTAATTGGGATCCTTGAAAAAAATCAGTTTACAAAACTAAACCAGCAAGTCTTGCAGAGCTAAGGCAACGAATTATCGATGAATCTCGAAGGAAGAAAAGCAGTATGACTCCATTAACTCGGTCAAGATCAAGTAGATTAATGTTTTTAGTATGAGTTGAATGTCCGTCGAACAAGAGCAGGAAAGGGGCTTCCTTTGTGGCTTTAGAGGATATACATTTTTGGAACTAAATAAGGAAAATTTCAGATGTAATCCACCATGAATCAGACACTTCTGCCCATCCTCCCGCTGGCAAACCCAACTCAAACTCTTTTGATTTCCTTTTTCTAGGAAATATCAGCATTGGCGGCATATAAGCTCCATTTTGGAATGTCCTTTAGGATTTACGGTAATACCGGTCTCATCGCAGTTGTCGATTCGCTCAGGAGATAATTTATATTTGTCAATACACTCTTTCAATAATGTCTGAAATTGTGTTACGGCTACCAGGTTAAACCCCATGGCACGAGCTCCTGTGGTTGCCTCAGGTTTCCTTACACTTAAGTCAGGATGCCTTTCCAAATAGCCGTTTATCCAGTCTTGTCCAGCAATTTCTAAAGTTCTGTTTAACTTGTTTACTATGTTATTTCGTTCAGCTAACTGATATGCCATGCTACGTAAATCTTTCATGGACAAGCCAAATAATATTTTTTCCATATCTTTAAGGTAACTAGAAAGTTCCAGTTCCTGACGATGTAAATGTTATTTGTAAAACCGGTCGAGTAATATATGATAAACTTCCGATGTGGAATTTTTTATTTATTGATTTTATTTAATAATTATGGAAAGATTTCACGTAGTAAGGGCTGGAATAATTAATTTTTTTTTCAACTCTTCCAACTTCCGCCAAAACAAATATTTTATTTCTTTACAATAAGATATTTTTATCGAATGAATTTCCAGACTCTTTCAAACGTGTTTAAAAATAACCCATTTCTCTTACTATAAGCAAACTCATACTTCACACCCTTTTTTTTTTTTTTTTTTTTTTCGGGCCGAGATGGGAAACTCATGTTCGAATGGGTCCAGGACCCAAACAGTGTTGGACTCATCCCCAAGGAGATGCCTACCAACCAAACCCACCTCAAACTCGCCGTTACCCCCGCCTCGGAATCACTACCCTAGCATACTTCGAGACAGGCGGCGGTCCCTCGCACACTCTCCGCTCACACCGTCATCTTCTCCCTCCTATCACTCCTGCCTCTCATGCCATATCGAGTCCTTCTCTCCCCCTCACCATGCTCTCTACTACTCCACTCACCTCCATCCATTCCTCCTCCCCCCTCAACATTATCTCCACCATGTTTTCCCAGTACACCGCCTCCCTTAGTTTCCTCTCCAACTTCTTCAGCACTTCCTCGTTCCTCCAGCCTCTAAACACATGCCCCACATCATCCTCCACTTCACACCTCTCGCACACTCCAGTCTCTCGTTTCCCAATCTTGTGGAGGTACCCTACTCTCGACCCATGTCAAGTGAGCACTTGTGTCAAGAAGTAGTTCACCTCCCCGAATTTCCGGTCCATCCAATCTCTCCTATTCCCAATCGCTCCTTTTAGCGCGCCCTCATACTCCTCCCACCTTCTCTCCATTTCCTCCTCCATCCATTCCCGTACCTCTTCTTTGGTCACACCCCCACTTCCCTTGCCCTGCTCCGTCCCCTCACTAGCAACCCCACCGTCTTATCTTCCGCCACTTCCAGTCCGCACCGCTCTATCTTCTCCACAATCTTCCTGCACATTCTCTCCGCCTTTCTTTCTATCTCCGCCTCTCCCTTTGCCGTACATACCAGACACACATCATCCGCATAAACCGTAATCTCACGTCCCTCTTCACATACTATCCCACAAACCTCATCAAACACACACTTCCAGAGCGTCGGTCCAAGAACCGAGCCCTGAGGCACTCCAGTTTCCACCTCATATCTCCTCCCTCTGGAGTCTACAATCACACGCCCCGTCAGGTAGTCCTCCACCAGGTTAACCAACTCCACTCCAAGCCTCAGCAACGCGCTCAACACTGCCCGTTTGCTGACACTGTTGAACGCGTTCCCGACGTCGAAGAACACGAGTAGGGCCAATTTCTTCTTCCTCCAGCTGCCCTCCCTAGCTCTTTCCACCAAACCCATCACCTTGCTCAGTGCCGAGATGCAAGATTTCCCCTTCGTGAACCCATGCTGGTTTACCCTAAAACCCCCATTCCTACCAACTTCCTCCTCAATCCTATCCCTTATTATCCCCTCCATCAATTTACCCATACCACACAGCAGGCTGATAGGCCTATAGTCCCAAGCCCGCTTTCCCTCTCTACCCGCCTTCTTCATTAGTATCACCCTGGCTACCTTCCATCCTTCCGGGAACTCCTCCTCCCTCAGCACCCTGTTGAATAGTTCCCAGGAGTACTCCCTATTGTCATCCAACAGCCTCTTCACCATATCACCCCTCAGGCCATCTATCCCTGGGACTTTTCTCACTTTAATGTTTCTCCCCCAATCCTCTACCTCCCACTTCTCTACCGGCCTTATCCCCCTCATTTTCACTACCCCCCTTGTTTCTTGGATTTCCTGAATTCTGCCACCCACTCCTCCTTCTGCCCCTTTGAACAATTTCTCTATAATCTCCTTCTCCCAATCCTCCTCTAGAACCTCGTTCCTATTTCCACCCATCCTCTTCACCGCTATCTCATACGCCTTTCCCCATGGATTGTTTTCCAATTCCCCCAGTAACTCTTCCCACTTCCCTCTTTTTTCCCTCTCCACTCTACGCCCCAGTTCCTTCTTCTTCTCTTTATATCTCCCTCTTCCCTCTATCCTTCCTCTTCCTCTCAGCATCCGTCTTCGTTCTTTCTTACACTCCCTCCACGGCTCCTCTATTTCCTCATTCCACCAGTAATTGGCCGTCCGCTCACGCCTATTGCCCCTCTTTCCCTCTCTTTTGCAGCCCTGTATCACATTGTACAATTCATCTGCATCATGTCTAAGTCCCCTTCCTATCTCTTCTCTTACTTTCTTCCTCATACTCTCTGCCTCGGCTTTCGTCACTTCCATTCCCACTCTTCCACTAAATCCTTTCCCTCTTTCCTTATATCCATCTCCACATACCTATGTAAGCCCAAACTTTCCTCATCCTCCAGCACCCCCCAACTAAACACTCTTTCCCACAGCCATTCATCACATGCTGTTATATCAATGAATGATGAACCCCCGTCACCCCTAACGAAAATGGGCAGTAGTCCATCATTCAGCACCACCAACCCGTTGGATGTTAACACTTCCTCAAGGATCTCCCCTCTCCCCTCCCCTGTCCGTTTTCTTCCCCCCCCCCCATATAGTATTCTTCGCATTGAAGTCACCTGCCACCATTCTCCATATGATCCTCCTTTTTCCTTTTGACACCCTCATATCGTCCTCTAAGCCTGTCATGCTCCTCTCATATTCTTCCAGGCTGACATTTGGGCTTATATACACACTGTACACCACCATGTCTCCCATTCGCACTACCACCCATCCATTTCCCTTTCTCACTTCATCCGCCCTCAATCCATCCCCCCCCACTCTTATTCCTGCTTCTCCTGTATCGTCCATAATCCATCCCTGCTTCCCCACATATCTAGCATTCACCTCGGATCCACACACTACATCCACTTCCCTCCTAAAAATCACTTCATCCAATATGTCATGCGCTATCCTGCATTTCCCTAAATTTATCTGTAACACTCTCCATACATCCCCTACATTTCTCCTTCCCGCGCAATGCTGTCCCCTTCCTCCTATTTGACCAGACTCGCCCCCTCTGAGGGGTCCAGAGGGTCCCTCCCATTTTTTCCTTCACCTTTTCCATCTCCTTCTACTTCTTTCCTTCCCCTACTACATTCTTTCTCCCCTGGCTTGTGTCCCCTTTCCCCACATACCCTACAAAGGAAGGCCTGCCGACAGTCTCTCGCCATGTGATCCTCGCTCTTACAAAGCCAATACTTACTCCTCTCCTTGACTACCTTTACCTTACACCCTGCTACTTTATGGACCTTTATCCCACATCCAAAGCATCTGTCATCCTCTCTACCCACTATAATATTTACCCTGTTCCACTCCAATCTAATCTCCTTTTTTTTTCAACAAGGCTACCGCCTTTTCCCATTCCGCCCTCACCACCGCCATTTTCATCCCGTTCCTCTCCCTTACCACTTTAATCACCGTTGTCCCTTTCCCAATCAAATTCTCTATTTTCCCCCTCACCTTTTCATCTTCCATCCACGGTTCTATCCCTACCATTTTAATGGTTTTTGTTCCCCTTCCCGCTTCGACCACCCTAGCTCCTGTTACCCTTCCTACCTCCCCCAGAATTCCCCTCACCTCAACCCCCTTCTTTGCCTCTATTACCACCTCCCTATTTCTTGAGACTCTGAGTCTATCCACCCACTCCCCTGTCATCTCCCTCAACCCCTTCTTAATCCTCTCGATCCCCTCCTGATCGACTTCCCCGATATCCTTCAGGATTATCGCCCCATTTCTACCCTCCTTTTCCTTCTCCCCATCTGTATAGATTGTTACCTCCGCCACCTCTCCACCATCTCTCACCCACGCCACCATCTTCTTCAGCACCTCCACCTCTACCTGCTCAAGCCTGTGGAGTCCAATGCTGTCCCCGCTTCCCACTACCCCAAACAGTCGACTCATCAGCTCAAACACCTTTTTCTATCCCTACAATCTCCCTCCATCCGCACCCTAGGGAAAAAAGAACACACTTTGCTTCCTTGAAAATTCAACTTTCGGCCCTTCTGGTGTAATATACTATTTTCCACATGAAAGCTACTTGCTCATATACCTTCATCATACTATCTCTACTTTCTCGACTACGGCGAAGCAAAAAGGAGGGTTATGTAAGATTTTGACTAGTCACGAGGTTGCCTGCTTTCCATGGCTGTTAAACACAAACTAAATGTCGCAGCTTCAGCTTGCTCAAAATTTGGATGCTGGTGCGCGGGAAATTCAAAGAGTCAAACCAGTCTCGTGTCTAACTATGCAAGATTCTTCTACAATCAATTTGATTAGAATCAACTGTTGTTCTAAATTGAACAGTCAAAATTTTAATTACACAGGTGAATTTTTGCCGACCGATGTTATAAATTATATTTAATTAATAAAAAAATGAGCGGATAAGGTTTTATCGTAACATTCTAAAACCAATTAAATCATTTTTTTAGTGCTACATTTTGAAAACACGACATCGCACTTAACAGGAAGGATAAAGTCGAAATTGATTGATATACGATATTTTCTTTATAAAAAAATCAACCAATTATCACTCAGCTTATGCAAAATGTTTGCAAAATCGAAAGTGATATTTACTAACTAATAATCGCCCTATATATAATCAGTGTCAACAAGGATTATGCGTTTTTTTTTAAATTTAATAAAGCGATTAATATAAATCCACTTTCTACGTGCAATGAAACACATAAAAGATAATCAAAACACGAACGAGTCGGTAGGAACGTGGGTTTTGAGATCTGTCCGAGAGGATAAAAAATCATAATAAAATTAAAGGAAAATTAGGTTAGCAGTACCTACGTGTCTCGTTTATCAGAACGCATGATATATATTTAATTAATTTACTGTGCAAAATGTATAACTGTATCTTCAAAAAATGAAATAAACAACAACCCATTAGCGCAAAATAAATTAATACAACCCACAGTCAACTGCGACTGTCTTTAATTTAAAAAGTAAAGTATGTATCTTGAGCAAATTCAAAATGTTTCTAGTTGAATCAACTGAGAATCTATAGCGGACTGTATTTTGAAAAGTGTTTCATTTTTTTTTCTCCCGTGTCGAGATGGGAAACTCATGTTCCAATGGGTCTTATCCAGGACCCAAACAGTGTTGGACTCATCCCCAAGTGGATGCCTACCAACCTACCTACCTCAAACTCGCCGTTACCCCCACCTCAGAATCACCACCCTAGCATACTTCGAGACGGGCGGCGGTCCCTCGCACACTCCCCGCTCACACCGTCTTCTTCTCCCTATCTATTACTTATGCCATATCGAGTCCTTCTCTTCCCCTAATCATGCTCTCCGCTACGTCGCTCATTTCAATCCATTCCTCCTCCTCCCTCAACATTATCTCCACCATGTTCTCCCAATACACCGTTCTCCCATTAGGCTATGAGAAGCAGCCGGCAATAAATTACATGAAAAATTCAGTCTCGAGGCTCATCGGCTACTTAAAAAAGAGTCGGGCTGGAGAATGTAATCTAGATTCAGAGGACTACAATAAATCTGAAAAGATCGCAGAGGAAAAGGCCGATTATCCACCTCATAAACTCTAATCTAAGGGCCTTTTTTTAAATTTGGGATATTCATTCATATATTTGGGTTGCGCTCATCAGCCCTGGCACTTCAACTGAATCTTTGTATAATTTCCCATGTTATCTACTTCCATTCCGGAAGCTTCGTGTCCCCTATAAAGGCCACTAGTTTGACTGGAGGGATTTTCAGTAGTTGTGATGATTGTATTAATTCCTCTCCAAAGTGCTTCTGTCTAAGTACTTGTAAGTTCTCGCAGAGTGGGTGTTTCATGACCAAGTTCACATTTTCTGCACATAGGTTCACTAACTTTGCCCATTTTGTACAGATGTTTCCTCAAGGTGCAGTGTCCAGTCACCAGCTCAGTAACTGTCTTCCAGTTTCAGTAGCCTGGTTGAGAGTTCCTTGTCTACCTTGTTCGGTAAACTATTTGTATGAAAGTGCCCTTGTGTCACCATCCATTTGAATTGGTGTTTCCTATAAAAAAACTGCCATCATTACACCATTTGGACTCTTCGAATGTCCATTTATTTTCCCGTGCCTGTTTTTTCTTCTTCAGTTTTGATACTCATCACGGTTTCCATTTCCTAAAAATGTATTCATCATTTAAATTTATTTACTTTAAAACCTGAAAAAAACATTGATCGAAGATCCAAAACGACGAAAAACTGATTTCCCTCGCTATTTCAATCTCCTTTATACTACTGTATGTAAAAATAAAATAATCCAATCAAAATACACTTTTGAACTTCACAATCCCATAGAACTGGAAATGTCTGCCGGAATAAAATCCTGTATACAGTATCTGTCATATAAAATAACTGATTTTCTTTTTACGGCCTTTTATCCATTCTACAGAATATACCGTAAGTAGATAATAAAACGAAGTTTCTAACGTAGTGTTAAGACGAACGTTCATTATTTGCTGTCAATCAGCAAGTAATAGATTTCATATCGGTATCTTGCATCTTTTCATTTGAATCAATGCATATATACAGGGTGTTTTCCAAGTAATCTAAAATATTGTAGTGGGCGCTTCGTCACTCTATTTTGAGACGAAAAGTTCTTATAAACATGTGTGATAAGTTAAGGAGATACAGGGTGTTGAATTGTTTGTCTGACTATAAGTGAAATTTATTTTTTCTGGTGACGCTACTGGTTTTTAGAAGTAATGCG
Organism: Lochmaea crataegi; assembly: GCA_947563755.1. Classification (NCBI taxonomy): domain Eukaryota; kingdom Metazoa; phylum Arthropoda; class Insecta; order Coleoptera; family Chrysomelidae; genus Lochmaea; species Lochmaea crataegi. The sequence continues at coordinate 3,205,583 of OX387424.1, forward strand.
AAAGAACATGCTTATTCTAAGTGCGGTCGAAAACATTCGATATTGCCACGTTTAACTATGAAAAACCTAAAGTGCTAAGTTTGTAGTTGTAATAATTAGAAAATGGACTTTTTATTATTAACGATATGTCAATAATGATTAAACGTTAATTCTTTAATGTGCTTTTTTCATCGGATTTTGTCTATTAACATTATTTTTTCAATTTCTGTTATTAAAAGATGAACAATTTTCCAAATATGTTATGGGTTTTCTTCAAGCCGGCAACGTCGTGCGAACATCATAATTACCACGCCCTCCGACTAACTCAATTGGTGAATATTTATCAAACCGTCGTTGCTAAGCAACCAACTGACTTCCTATTGGCAAGCGCGTGCGTGTGTTCTTCCCTCTCACTTCGACAATTGACTGACATTGATTATCCACTGGCGTTGTCAGTGTTTACCTTTGTATTTTCAGTTTTACTTAGTATCTTATTATTTCGTATCCATATTGAATTCAAGTACGATTTTTAACATTATTTGTTTCTAACAAATACAGTGTTTTGAAAAATACCTTACCTTTAAAGCAAAGCATAAATCAGTTTCCATATAAATATAATTATTATATAATAATTATTATTATTTTTAATACTTTTATAAAATAGGTACCATACGCCATTGTTACGTTTATGACAGATATCGGCCATGTTTCCTCACCTCTTACCGATCCCGCGTAGCTTCAGAAAGACTTGCCAAACTATATATAGTTTAACTTGTAAAATTAATAATTGAATAAAAATATTATTAGGTATTATTATTTTTATTTTTTTTTTGATAAATTTATTTATAATACGCATTACGTATACTATTTATAGGTAAGTGAAGGATATTATATATGAAAATGTAAAAAAAGCACAATGTAAAATTTATTTTTATTCTTTTATTAAAAATTAAAAATAACTATTTGAAATTGTCAGTTTTCGTCTTCTTCATTATCCTTCAACTCAATTTCGACGTCATCATCATCTTCGTTATCGTCATCATTATCTTCGTTATCGTCATCATTATCTTCGTTATCGTCGTCGACAGTTAACTCCAAAGTCGGAAGTAAGTCATCATCATTTTCTCCATCACAATCATTTCATTGTGATGGAGCATTGAGACATGCCTGTCCATTACATCGACCACATATTAATGAACATGGTAAACCTATCTTTCTGCATCCACAGTTTGCACCACAGCCTTTTTTTGGCAATTACAAAATTTGAAACTTAACAGTTATTCTGGTGCTGGTGGTAATGATATTGTTTTTGGATGCAGAATTTCATTTTGTAGAAACCAACCCCATTCTTTTGGTTCTAAAGTGTTGCCCAACCAATTTTTAGACTTGGTAGTACACACGATAAATGTGCTGTTGAGCTGCTGAATTTGTAGGTGGTAGTATAAGTAGTAGTAGTAGTAGTATAAGCAGAAGTTTGGCATCTTGACTTATCCTGCCGAAAAATCCACCCTCCTGAATATAAAACATGACCCGTTTCAACAAGGAAACCATTTAGAATTTAACAATACTTTACAGCGCTTGAAATTATACGAATATTGATTGGTGAGTCACGAAAAATTCATAGGCTCCCACTCTCAGATTCACTCTACGATTTTCAGTCACCATTTCCTTAGATTAGATTACAAGGAGCATAGTTGGCCTCACGACTATAAATTTTGGCGAAGGCTCTTTCCAGAACACTCTAGAAAGATTGTTTTGTTTACGCATATGACGAGCGTGGAAAATTCCAGAATTTTCGAGAATTGAAAAAGACTATTTATACGCGAGTTTTTTAGTGAGTTGACAGTTAGTAAATAGTTATAACAGAGCTAGTTCACAGACAGTTTACAGAAGTGTTAGTAATTGGACAGTGAATAAATAGTGTAATATTCAAGTGGAAACAATAAATTAGAACTATTATACCGAGTGTAAATAAATTAGTAAACACTAAGTAAATTAAATAAATTATGTTTAATACATTGTGTGTTCCTATGAATCAATTAATAGTAATTAGCCATAGTAGTATGTATAATTTTACTCCACCCGTAAAAACTATTTAAATAAATAACAGAAACATTACAATAATATCTTTTTTGTACTCGCTACATCTATATTTTAATCCAAGAGATCTAGAATTCTGTTGAAGACCTTGATGGCCGGCTAGAGCCAGGCAAATCTTCCACCACATTTCGACTGCTTTTTTAATACACTGGACCTATCATAGACCCCCAATAAAAATCCTTATGTAACATTTCCAACGCTTCGGCACACGAAATTCCATTTGCAATCTAAAATTCTTTGTTCGATATTTTTATCTACTGTGGAAGTCTTGAAATTATTATTTTTGTCGTTTTTGTGTAGTTAGTGTCGTTTTTACGTAGTTAGTGTCGTTTACACCTATTTTATCCAATCTCTTGAGATGTCTTCTTAATTGACTGGGGCCAGTTACAGTCCAAAGATTTTGTTAATTGTTTGTTGACAATTTTCCGATAAGGACATTGTAGTAGCTTCCTCGATAGCCTAAAGGTCTTTGTGTGTTTGTATGTATGTGTGTTTGTGTGTTTGTGTGTTTGTGTGTTTGTTTGTGTGTTTGTTTGTGTGTTTGTTTGTGTGTTTGTTTGTGTGTTTGTTTGTGTGTTTGTTTGTGTGTTTGTTTGTGTGTTTGTTTGTGTGTTTGTTTGTGTGTTTGTTTGTGTGCTTGTTTGTGTGCTTGTTTGTGTGTTTCTTTGTGTGTTTGTTTGTGTGCTTGTTTGTGTGTTTGTTTGTGTGTTTGTTTGTGTGTTTGTTTGTGTGTTTGTTTGTGTGTTTGTTTGTGTGTTTGTTTGTGTGTTTGTTTGTGTGTTTGTTTGTGTGCTTGTTTGTGTGTTTGTTTGTGTGTTTGTTTGTGTGCTTGTTTGTGTGTTTGTTTGTGTGTTTGTTTGTTTGTGTGTTTGTTTGTGTGTTTGTTTGTGTGTTTGTTTGTGTGTTTGTTTGTGTGTTTGTTTGTGTGTTTGTTTGTGTGTTTGTTTGTGTGTTTGTTTGTGTTTGTGTGTGTGTGTGTGTGTGTGTGTGTGTGTAAACCTCTTATAACTTCTGAACGGCTTGACCGATTTGATCGCAGTTGGTGTCATTCGAGAGGGCTTCACCAAACTTAGATTTCCTGTAAGTTGGAACCAATTCGAGATTTCGATTTCGAGAAATTGCAAAAAAAGTTGTTTTTTTTTCATTTTTTCAAAATATCTCCGAATTGGCTGGACCGATCGACCTCGAAAACTAATCAGCTCTTAACCTTGAAAACCCGCATCGATCACCACCAAGTGCGTCAGAATCGGTTTGATGCGTTCGTGAGATATCGTTGTCGAAAAAAATAAAAAAAAGTTTTTTTTTTGTAATAACTCCGAAATGTTTCCTCAGATCCCGGTCCGAAAAATTTTAACTTCCCGGACTGCTTATACCTACATACAGGGAGGTAATCTAAAATAAAATATTAAAATTTCATTTTTAATACAACACAGTATGAAATAAAACATTGTACGATACACGACCGTGAAATGTCATTAAAGTACTCGTCTAGAAATTCCAGACTTGTACTTTAATAAGCCATTTCCCGGACTTGTGACGTAAATTATTATTTTAATTGTAATAATTGAGCCTAAAAATTACAAACCGAAATTTTTATTCATCCATGGGATCTGCTCAGACTGATTTAAATACTTCTTCAGCAGCTTTTGTTATACCATCTGGGATTTGTTTCGGTATATTCTGATATCAACTTATTGGAAGATATACTGTATAGATATGACAGATTATGAAGTTTTGTGTTAATTATTAAAAAAAAGAGGAAGAAAGTATTATGAAATGTTTACATGGTGTAACGGTAAAAGTATGCTTTTAGTTGGGCGCCAATTTGTAACGGTAAATGCTGTACCTCACAGGGCACCAGCTCGAAGGGCTCCGGCTAGAGACTCCTCTTAAGGGTGATTCGACCCCAAGTTTATGCTGCACAAGTGCTACAGGAAGGTTGTAAAAGTTGAGGGCGCCACAACCTTTTTAACGATGAAAACTACAAAAAACTAAGGCGGAAAAGGTAGAAACGCCTTGTAAAATTTAAATAAAAGTTAGAAAATAAAAAAGTTACTAAAAATCACCCCGGGCGATATCTCCCACAACTTTTATAGTTGAGGATTTTAATAAAAAAAGAATTAAAAACAAAATTTTAATTTATTCTGCCACAGGAAATGAATAACGGAATTTAATAGAGGAATTTGTACTTTTATAGGTACTTAGCTTAGATGAAGTGGTTTCCTGGAGAAGAAGTCAGGTCTTGATCCGAACTGATGAGTTCTGTTCTAGGGCGGTAGTTTGAGGGTTCTATCCTTGGCTATATTCTTGGGGTTGTATTCTCCGGTTACATTCTTCGGTTTATATCCTCGGCGTTATATTCTAGCCTAGGGTTATATTCTCGGGTTCTATCCTAGCCTAGGGTTGTATTCTTGGGTTTATCCTAGCCTAGGGTTGTATTCTTGGGTTTATCCTAGCCTAGGGGCTGTGCTTACCTAGAAGTACAAGTGGATCAGGGATATGTAGGAACTTGAATGTAATGGCACATTATGTTGGTCAGCTTTTCAGGTTAAAGAAAAGGAAGGCAGTTACTTGAAAGTCAAAAAAATTGATTTAATTTACTGAAAGCTTTCCAACATTATTTGTCCCATGTTAAAACAGTAAAAATAGCAATTATCGGCTAAATAAAAAAATATACTAATGATCCGAAAGAAACTTATGATAGCAAAAAGTTATTTATTTAGTTATATGAAAAAATATCGTGCTTAGGAAATATATGAAACCGGCACTGGCGTTATGGAAGAATATTTTATAGGTTAACGGTTTATAAAAGTGTTATTTTATAATTAAGAGTTATTTCGCAACTGAAAAAGCTTGAAAATTCATTCACAACAATCACTGCTGACCCATATTCTAGGTAAATAAGTTTATTAAGGGAGAATTGTTGATATCTTTTTGGTCGTTAAGGAGATTACCTGAATATTTGTTTTTATTTATCTCAAGAGCTTCTAAAAGATTTAATTTAAAGGCTTATCATATTAATGAATCCTTGACCATTGGGTTAGGTTAGGAAAACAGGTGAGGTTCCTGAGTGTGTCAATTTTATTGATTTTTTCACCACAATTGTCTCCAGTTGATAAATTTCGAGTAAAGAGATGTGACATTTTTTGTGAACGAGGTGATAATCATATATGCATTTTTCACAACAGTAAAAACACTTCAAACTGAGAACCTGCTTTTCTAGAGGTCTGTCTATTTGCTTCAACTATTTTATTTCAATCTCCTTGTGTTTTCAAGATATTTTAATGGATACAATAATCACCAATCATATCGAAAATATCATTGAATAGTATGTAACAGGAGATCCTGTTTCTCTGCTCAAAATAATTCGTTTTGCTTATATATTACCTATTTTAGTACCTCTCGAGCCATCTAACGGCAATGCCTAGGAACGCATTTAACTACATTTAACTATAATGTCGACGCACGTTAGATTCCTTACTTATGTTCTCATATCTTTTCTGAGAGGGCACTGTTAAAGATTTAAAACATCCGAAAATTGTCAGAAATGATGTGCGCAGGAAAGTTTGTTGGTAATTAGATACCATTTTGGAGACAAGCCTGACCGGCGTTCTCTTGATTGTCTAAAAAGAAAGACAATTATAATGTGAGTTGTGTCGAAGGAAATTCTAAGTAAGTCAATACCTTTTTATACATTACTAATGATTGTCGTGTATATATCTTTGAAATGTTTGTGGAATGACTCTGTCATTCTAAATTAATTACTTTCGCCGACAGCACTTGTTGCTTGTAGAAGCTTCTAAAAATTCCTGTGTCTTTTTAGATTGCAACAACTCTCCATTCTACGTTCTCCATTCTACCTTCTCCATTCTACGTTCTACATTCTACGTTCTACATTCTACATTCTACATTTTACATTTTACATTTTACATTCTACATTCTATAATCAATCTGATTCAACTAGCAACTTGATTTGAAAATTCAGTTCGAGTCTCTACTTCCGACACTACGTTATACTTGCTTTTACAAGTATGGATCATATTATGTCCAGTACTTTATTGGCATAAAATTCGTTTCTCTTCTCAATTGGAGAATACGAAAACCGTTTATAGATGCATAAGCCGATACATATTTCTTTGATTCATCATATTGTTGTAGAACGTTAAGCATTGAACTAATTTCCCTAGGAACCTAATTAATTTGTATATTTAATGTATGACGGCCAAGGGCCATATTTGTAAAATAGTAGGGACCAAAGTCGACTTTAAGTAGGATATTCTTCATTAGATTGTTAAGTTACTTTCCCGATTTTTATTTAATGATCATCTAAGTACCTATAAAAAACCATATACTCTGTTTTTCGTCATTTGATCAGGGTAAATTATATTATTTCATTTCACAAATGACGTGGCGCTCAAACAATTTATATGCCAGACAAATTTTTATTATCCAAGTGTTATACAACATTTAGGCGAAAATTCACGACCCATTGTTTTACCTAGAGCTTAGTCGAAGGCATACCGTAAGTAACACTAGAAGAATTATCTTTTTATCGTTATAGCTACCTAGAAGTTACAAGTATTCAAAATAATCTAGTTCATCGTTAGTAACAGACATTTTTAAAATAAATGTATGCCGGCATTTTTCTCCTGAAGTTTTCCCATTATATTATAATTTATGTGTCATTTCAGTAGAAAGTCGCAAAAGCATGAAATGAAATATTGAATAGAACGCATCTTTGTAGGTGGTACACAGTTAGCTGGAACCAACGATGTATGTACATTATAAATTGACACAAACACTATGGGGATACCTACCAATTGCTTTGAAGTTTAAACGATATCATACCGTTTTTTTGATAGGATTGTATTTATTTGTATTTGTATACAAAGTTTACGCTCGTGAACATATATTCATGTAGAATAGAGCTGTTACAGATGCAAGAATGTTGGGTTCTGTGAGTACTCGGTATTTTTCAAATAAAAATATCTCTGATTGAAATCATTCTCTTAATATAGAGGTTTGTTAAGGAAACGGTGACTTTATTAGTCTCAAAAAATATTTATTTATTTATAAATATTGTTACGCCGGACCTGTACTGAGGATATGTAGATGTCCATTCAGAAAAAGAAAAAGACATACATCTAGAATCATCTAGAACTGCCATCGAAAAGTCGAGAACTGTATGGAAATTATTTGTATCTGCTTATGGTAAATACTAGAACCATCTTATACGACAGAGACATGGATACTTCCGGATCCCCAGTATGGTTTTTAATGATGTAGTAAAAGAGAGGACGACGTAGAAAGGAGGAAGAAGCAGAGAAGGAAAGACGTGAGGAAGAGAAGGAGAGACGTAGAAAGGAGAAAGAAGATGAGAAGATACGTAGAAAGGAGGAAGAAGAGGAGAAGGAAGAGAGGCGCAGACAAGCAGGAAGAAGAGGAGAAGGAGAGACGTGGAAAGGAGGAAGAAGAGGAAAAGGAAGAGAGGCGCAGACAAGCAGGAAGGAGAGGAGAAGGAGGACGCAGAAAGGAGGAAGAAGAGGAGAAGGGAGAGAGGCGCAGGCAAGCAGGAATAAGAGGAGAAGGAGAGACGTAGAAATGAGGAAGAAGATGGGGAGAGACGTAGAAAGGAGGAAGAAGGGGAGAAGGAAGGGATGCGCAGAAAAGCAGGAAAAAGAGGAGAAGGAGAGGCGTAGAAAGGAGGAAGAAGATGAGGAGATACGTAGGAAGGAGGAAGAAGAGGAAAAGGAAGAAAAGCAGAAAAGCAGGAAGAAGAGGAGAAGCAGAGACGTAGAAAAGAGAAAGAAGATGAGGAGAGACGTAGAAAGGAGGAAGAAGAGCAGAAGGAAGAGAGGCGCAGACAAGCAGGAAGAAGAGGAGGAGAGACGTGGAAAGGAGGAAGAAGATGAGGAGAGACGTAGAAAGAGGAAGAGGAGAAGGAGGAGAGGCGCAGACAAGCAGACGTAGAAATTATGAATGCCCTAACACAAATTGAGAAAACATTAAAGCTAGAGGTAGGACAGCTTAATAATAAAGACCATTTAGAATATTTAAGATCTGATCTGGAAAAGAAAATTGGAAATTAAAATTAATTTAGAAAGAATAATTCGTACCCAAGCTTCAGGCACGACCTCGTCCTCTTCTATAACCGAACCTGTCCCCATTCAGAGAACAGTTCTCAAAGCCACTCAAGCAAGACCCTGAAACCACCCACTTTTGATGGCCAAACGGTATGGGAAACATATCGACTCCAATTTGAAGCTGCGGCCAAAACCAATGGTTGACTGAGACATAGATGTATGTTTCATTGATAGTGTCGCTTCGTGGGCAGGCAGCAATCGTTTCGCAGTTTCTTCCACAAGACACGCCCAATTATGCGTCCCTCAAGGCTTCAGAGACAAGGTATGGCCAATGGCACTTAAAGCAAGTATTCTAGAGTCAGTAACCAAAAATTAAATGAAAATCTACAGGAATTTGAGGCCGATATAAAAATATTGTTGCATCTTGTCTATCCTCAGGCACCTGAAGATTTCCTAGAACACAGGCATTCGTTGATGGATTACAAGATGTGGAAATGCAACAAGCTTTTCGGGTACAACACCACAAAACGTTAAATGAAACTCTGATTGCAGCTCAGGAATATGAGGCAGCAAAAAGCATATCAAAATCTTTCCGTCCCAAATTGAGAGAAATAAGATTTAAAGAACACTAAGAGACAACTTCCATTAGTCACCCACAATATTGGATATACTCCAAACTATGCGACGAAACAACCCAAAATGAAAGTAGGAGATGCTTCAACTGTGGAAGAATCGGACACATTCAGAGAACTTGCAAAAGCAGAGCCCGTTCAACGAATAGGGAGTTGAGAAATGAAGTCAGAAGGTCGCCTAGATCGCATAGATCGCCATCCCGAAGCCCCTCACAAAGTCTAACAAGAAGTAACCACAGTAGATATACGTCCCTGAGAAGTCGATCTCCCACACCTAGCCGGCTCATCAAGGAAACAAATAAAAGTTGACACTACGGAGAAGGCATCTACTGGCAGACCCAAAGTCCACACTTACATTTAAAAAAAAAGAAAGCTTAAAAAGTCGTGAGGAGTAACAATATCTATTTCAAAAAAGCACTTCAGCTATGAGCTTTGAGCTTTCTGGTATTGCCTTGAACTCTTTCAGTGATGCGGTTTTATCTCCTCCATCGTAGCAAACCTCCACAATTCATGAGCCATTAATTTTTTCTCCTCAAATCGCATAGCTTCTAATATTCCTTATCGACCGTATGTCCTTCTGGTGAGAACTCATGAGGCACCACGTCATTGTCTTGCTCTTTTGACAACTTGCGTTGGGATGACTGGGCTTAGTTTCGACGTTACGATCATATCGGTAGCCATGTTAAGTCACCAGCTATGATCCTTCTATGCAATTATGTATCGTAATTCAAGAGCACGCAAGCAATGCTTATGCGGTTCTTTGGACCAAAAGCATTATCCTTAACATCATTTAGGCCTACTGTTGTGAATAATTTGTACCAAAAATAAACATTTTTTTTGTTTCAAGTAGTCAATTCTTCAAGCTGTCCATGAGCCTCGATCGAATAGAAAATCGAACTTTGGATCGGATAGTAACAGCCCAGCCCAGCCCTTTTTCAATTTCGTGTGACTGACTCCAAAACAGTGGGAAATTATTCTAGAAAACCCGAAAATAGTTTCGGAGAGAACGGCCATCGCAATCCAAAGCAAGTGATAAAGGAAAAGTGGAAAACTCTGATAGGGGTATAGTAATAAATCAAAATTGAATTCCTATCCTACACATCTTTGATATGACCCTGTTGCATGGAAACGCAAACTACAATAGTACCATATTTTAGAGAGTTATTTCTCCTATTTGCTTTACAAACTTGTCAAGTTCTTAGACAACCTGAAGAGTTCGATAAATCTCCTTCCAGCCAGTTGGGATGGTTTTTAGTAGATAAGCTAAGCCACCATGACTACAGAAATGGGGAAAACAATGTGTTAAATAGAGTCATGGAGGCAATGTGTAAGAAGGAGACGTCTCGTGTAAAGGCAAACGTTACGTGCCGTTACAACCCAAACTTTAAACGAGAATCTTCATAACGTTTCTCTAATTTATTGAAATCCTATCACATAGTTTCAGAATTTTCAAAAGCTTTGCAAAAGTTTCTTGGCTCATCATAAAAGCTCATAAAAAGAAAGAACCTGAGAATTAAAAATTATTAATTAGGTTATAAAATCTGACACTGGTAAAAATAGAAAAAGTACACTTATGAACATATTTAACAAGGTGTGAATCTAGATTTGTCAACTCGAACGGAAGAAAGGACATGGCAACTGAAATTAAAACAGATGTCAAATAATTTTAAAATTTTTTAACTAAAAGATAAAAACAATAATAAATTATTTGGAGACATTGAAAATAAACTTTAATATCAGAAAAAGATCATATTATAAAACAATCAAGTCAAATAACAGAAATCAAAAATTATTAAATGAGTTTGATTGGTCAGCAAATATAGAAAAACTTAAAAATAAAGAGACATATGGTTGTTGAATATAAAAAATTTGATACGTTGCTATTGATTAGAAAACGGGTAGTTACGAAAAAAGATACAGAATTGAGAAGTATAAGCTTTTTCATGTTACAAAATTGAGTTAAAATTAGGCCACGTTATGTTAAAAGGTGAAACTATAAAGTGAATTTGTGTTACTAACCTTCCTTACAAGTGCCTGTTAAAAACAGATGGTAAATAACCTCTGTAAATATTGAATTCCTCAAATAAACCATGAGTGAAAACTCCGAGAGGTAAGCAGAACTGAAAATCTTACCAAGCCGACCCCGAAGCCATATCGAAGCCACTTCTACGAGGGACTCCAAGGCCCAGAAAGGTCTAAAACACAGAAAAGAAGTAATTATCCAATCTTGAAAAAGTAATACAAGATAAAAGGTATTCCATAAACTATAAATTAAATCATTAAACTTACGTGCGTGTGAATAAATCCAGAACTTGATATTTATTTCTCTTCGTTACGATTACAATATCATCCATTTTGTATATAAAATCTGTTAGAAACAGATGTTCTATTTTGTCTTTGGTTTTTAGTGGTACATGTAAAAAGAGTTGCATAATTTCATATATTTATTAGATATAAAAACTTCATTTAGTGTGAACGTTGAGCGAAAGATCATTTAGATAAGTGTTTTGAATTGTTCCTTATGTCCTTACTTATCAATTCTGTATAAATACGCCGCTCATTAGAAAATAAATTAAACAATATTTCACAAATTTCAAATATAAAGAGTTTTCTTCCTATAAAGTTGGCAAAACTGCTTCACAGTTAGATAGTTCCTATTATTCAAGGGCAAGGACACAGGACCGGCTTGTGGATATGTTAAATATAAATCAATAAAAAAGAAACTAAGTGAGCATTAGGCCCATGAACCCAACCTGAGGTGAAGAGTCATCATAATAAAAGGTGAGTGATGTAAGATATCACTAAAATTAAAATTAAAATTCATATTAATTGGCGCCCAAATAAATATATTACAACAAATAAATTAGAATACATATCATATCAACACTTTAAATTAAAAATTAATATCAGTATATTCATTTCTTTAGCACGTTCTGTAGCCTAAACGACTGGACGGATTTTAACATATTATAAGTTGTAATTAGATTCGTTTTAGTTGCGAGACTATAGGTTTGTTCCAACTGGCATTTAGGAACCGTTCTGGAATCGTATCGAGTATTTTATAGTGCGCAAACTCGAAGTAGGGATGGACACATCAACTTTATCACCCCTTCCAGAAGGTAGCTCTTCAGTTCTTCCAGAACGGTTCTATCGCCAGTTGGAACGAACCTTATGAGTTTTAAATATGGCGGACGAGCAATAGAAGGTAGAGAGAGAAAAGTATAACAATAGGGGTATCAAATGAAAGATGCTTAATATTCAATTCCACATATGCAGCTTATGAAATAATAAATTGTGGAATGAACTGAATTATTAAAAAAACAGCTGCATCGATATTTTCTCTTAAATAACTGATACTTTTTATCAACTAACTTAATCAAAACGAATATGTATTTATATTTCTCTGCATATTAAATACAAAGTATCTGCCAAAGTCTAACTAAATCTCCTATTAAAATCAATCAATTATTTTTGTAAAAAGTCCGGAAGATTATAATGAAAAGATGATAATTAGCTGAAAACACAGCGGGGACTCCGCAATTACCTTCTGTTAAGTGATGGTGAGCCTCTTGCTTCGACGTAGCTTGTCAATAATTAAAAAAGCAGAGAAATACGAGGTATTTAATAATAATATACGATTTAAAAAGTTGGATATGATAAATATACCAATTTTCATATACCAACATTCGAGGTTGACACAAAATTTGAACTATAATAAATTTAAAAAAAAATAGGTATGAAAAAGTAGTACGGACCTCCTATCATCAACAATGCTGGGCAATATGAAGAATAATTAATAGATAATTACAATTTATTGCACATAAAACGAACTACTATAATCAATGATCTTTTTGATCGTAAATGAGGTATTGCAGCGTATGGAGGAGACTAGATTAGCTAAAAGAATATGGGGAGCGAAAATTCAAAAGAATAAAAAGAGAGGTAGACCCAGTAAAATTTGGGATGAGACAATAGGGGAAATATTAAAGCGGATAGGAATAGCTTGGATAAAAGCTAAAAATCTGGCCACTGACAGAAAAAAGTGGGAAAAATGTATGAAAGAGTAGAAATATCACTCTACACCACAATGTGGTAGAAGAGTTATTTGACTACATATATAAATGTGGTATTGACTAAACTATTGATTTCGATCTATGGTACTAATAAGCATGTCAAAACGCACCATCACTAAAACTCTCCTGCTCAACGCAAACTAGACACCAGATCTGATTTCATGTTCGTCTTACCCAATTTCTCTTTATCCAAAAGATATTCTTAAGAGAGCTAGCGCCCTTTTGAAGATGACGCTGTTAAATCAGTTTTTAAGCATAATATCTCAAAAAATCGCTATCTACAAAATTCAAACTTAGTTCATTGATAGATTGTTTACTACACATTAATCTGTTTGAATTCGCTATTCTGCACCGTTTCCTTGAAAAATCAATTCTAATTTTTCATTAAAATGGCTAATTATTCCTATGAAGAATATGCTGATATATATTCAATCTATGGTGAGGTGTAATGAAACGTTCGGTCAGCCGAACGAAGATACGCAGAACGATTTCCTTACAGGCGACATCTCAATCAATCAGCATTTACGGCTCTCTACCAAAGGCTCAAGTACTAAAACCAGTGGGTTTTTTTGCGTCGAAATGGGAAACTCATGTTCCCAAACAGTGTTGGACTCGTCCCTAAGGGGATTCCCACCAACCAAACCCACCTCAAACTCGCCGTTACCCCTGTCTCGAAATCACTACCCTAGCATACTTCGAGACAGGCGGAAGTCCCTCGCACACTCTCCGCTCACACCGTCGTCTTCTCCCTATCTATCACTCCTACCTCTTATGCCATATCAAGTCCTTCTCTCCCCCTAATCATGCTCTTCATTGCGCCACTAACCTGCATTCATTCCTCCACACCCCTCAACATTATCTCCACCATGTTCTCTTGGCTCTAGCCATCATGTCCAATGGGTAGGACCTTGCCAGCAATACTTCTGCCAGTCCACTCACTGTCCTGTACCCCTGCACCACCCTCAGCAGTATCCCTCTCTGCACCCGCTGGAGTGGCCTAGCCCTTGCATTCACCCTCGCTCTTTCACCCCACACCTCCACACCGTACAGCATAGCACATCAACTTTAACGGTATTCAGCTACGAATGGGCTCGTGAAGAGAACAGAAACGGTACAGCTTAGCGGGGACAAACTTTCCGGCTGTAGTTCAACCAGTTCAAAAACATGAAAAAAATGTCATCACCAACAATTCGAAAATATTGCCGCCTCCTTCGAGACAGATAGATGAATTTAAAAATTGCTTCGGGTATCCAAAGGTAAAAGCGAAAGGGGAATCCATACAAATTAATGACATTTCAGAGTGACTAAAACGAAATGAAGACGGTATGTTTGGAAATTTCGTATAAATTTAATATAAGTGACTTTGGGCCACTAAAAATATACAAGAAAATATTTTATTACCAAAGATCAAGCTTTTGAGTTTATCGATTCTTCTTCCTTCATGATATTAGTATAGATTTTTATCTAGTTTTTGGCTTGGCTTGGCTTGGGACGATAGCCATTCGCCAGTTACATAATGCTGTATTTAACGTAATTCACATTTATGCTTAGACTCCGTTTCACATAAGAAGAAGCGATTTGAAGTTTGCCAACTGACTTGCGCAGAAACCAAAATCGGTCTTGTTTACAAACTGTCTTGCGCAGAAACCAAAATCGGTCTTGTTTGCAAACTGTCTTGCGCAGAAACCAAAATCGGTCTTGTTTATCTATGTCGCCTCGTTACATTGGCGTTACAAAGATTTTCATGCCGACAGCCATTTTATTATTGACATTTGAGGTTGTGTTTGCAGCAATCATTTACTGTCGAATATTTTTGATTTTTGAATATCTTAAAACGTTTAGCCAGTTTATCTGTGTGTTTTATTTGATCTAAAACCATGTCTCCTAAAAAAACTTGTTGGTGTTAAAGGAAAAATTATCCACAGTCAAGTCCGACCGATTCTTAAAAACGTTGCAACTTTTATCGACTCCGAAAATGTGAAAACGTTACGCTACTCATTTGAAGTCGAATGTCAATTTTACAATATGGCGCCGGTTCCGGTAACAAGTTCGCGCATACGACTGCAACTTTAAGTGGGTTCTTCTTACGTAAAACGGAGTCTAACTTTCGCTCAATCTTATTTCATGACAAAATTTTGAAATTTAAAATGATTAAAATGACATAGGATAACACGATTGATGGGTCTATTGCTATAGATGACCCCAGACAATTAATATTATCACATAATATTTTTTAGAAATAATTTCTCGGATAATTTCAAGTACGCAATATATATATATCTGACAAGTTGAAAATTATGAATATAATTTCTAGACCGGCCATTAATTCTCATGTCAATTTTACTAGTTCTTTGTCTTAAACGTGACGCTTATAATCTTATGTACGTAGCATTGATACCGCTTATTCTTCAACTCGTGACACAAATAAGATAGAAAAACGTAAACGCTAATTTAGTCCATTAAGTGCTATTGCGAAACGAACTACTCAGAAAAGTTAAAAATTAGAAATCAACCGTCTCATATATAAAGTATACAGAGTGTCTTCAATCTACGGGGAAAAGGACAGGAGTGAGTAGTAATTAACAAAGTAAAAAAGAAAGAGGATACCATAGAGCAGCGGCTACCAAACTGGGAGGCGCAAAGCTTGATGGAGGAGAGCATATTGAACATACCCAATTTAAAGTTAAAAGGCAATATTTCATCAAGTATAATAGCCCATCATCATGCTATCCAAGCCTTCACTGCAAGATTTGGCACCGATTTATTTCTCATTTCCCAAATTTAGATTAGATTAGATTACAAGGGGGTCTACTGTTCCGGTTGGCCTCACCATGAGATCTTTTGTGTGTACCCTACATTTATATTTTAGTCCGAACGATCTAAGCACATCAGAAACTCTATTATCTATTTTGAAGCTGGGTATGTATCCTGATCAGGCTCTAAGTAGAGCTGTTCTAGGTATTAAAGGCGTTAGAGGACAATTATTCTACAATTGCAGATAATATGTTCCACCTTCTCATCTGCTTCTTCGCAGAATCTGCATCTTCCACTTTGCCCATCTCACTTTGATCACTCTGAAGCTCCAAGAGCAATTTAGCGAAGATCGTAATAACCATTTTTCCTGTTTTTGGCCTGGAGTACTTTCCCATTTGTTCACGATGGGTCGGTAGGATTTAGCCTGGGAGTACGTTCCTTTTCCCGGTTCAGGAATAAACACTACCTTTGACTCTCTCCATGCAATTGGTATATACCCTAGAGCAACGCTGCTTCGGAGTATCAGAACTGAAGGACCCATTATGATGTCTAATCCCTCTTGCAGGTGCTTGGGTGCCTGGAGTTTTGTTGGGGTCTGAAGATCTTATTCGTGAGTTCCCAGTCCTCTTTGGTTGCCTTCGTTTTGGCAACCGGCCCGTTGTCATAGCTTGACTCTATCTTTACCGAACCTGGAAAGTGCACACTGAGGATATGCTCTAGAGCCTCTGCCTCAGTATTTGAAAACTTTCCGCTCGCCAACTGAATAGAACCAAGTTTGTTAGAAGTATCACTTTTGAAAATCTTGTTGATTCTGACGCTGTAAGGGACACCTTGCATGTTCTCACATAATTATCTCCAGGACCTCTACTTGGATTCTAGGTGTGTACGGATTTTAGAAATCGGGTCCTCTTTATAAGATACCCAGTCAGTGCTCTTAGGATCCTTGTATGTTTTAATAACCGATTTTTCTACGTTTTAAACGTTGTTATTGTAAGTGCAGCCCCATCCTTCGTTTCAAATTAGATTTGTTGAAATTAAATTTTAAATAAATAAGTTCTATTGTAGTAATGTGAAACAAATGTGCCTGAACGATCGGGGAAAGGGGGCGCAACCACTTCTTTATTTTAAAAAGGTAGCAACATAGAAAAAAGTTTAGGGAGCCGCTGCCTTCAATTTTCTGCCACCAGAGGAAATAAATTAACATCAAGATTTATTCAGAGATTGTCAGTCAATTCCTCTACCAATTTAATTATACTGCAATAAATAATTCCGTTACAATAAATCTCTTTCAACAAAATTTACAATTTGATCGATAAATCTATTCAAAAATAAATCACTACAATGATACAAATATGTACTCCACTGTAATTATTGCATAAGTACATAGGTTGTTCCAAAAGTACCCACTGCATAGGTCCCTATTTTATTATTCAAGTTTCTACCAATATTAATTAGATATTTCTAAGATGAATAATCATGGCGTTAGATGCAGCTTCATACATAACCTATAATTATCATAGAACACACGCATATTCTAGCAAACGCCTACTTATTAACGTAAACTTTCACCTCTAAAGTAAATATCTACAAATCATCATGAAAATATAAGAGCATAACATCTATATATATATATATATATATATATATATATATATATATATATATTTATATGTGTACCTAGAGCCAAGGGCATGACATTATTGTTATCTATGTGGGAGGTGGAAAATCGTTCTTCGAGCGTAGATGCGTGATCACAATTTTCAGTTGATTTAAAAATTGTTTTTTCTGGTTATAATTGTAATTTAAAGATAATCTGTAACTTACTTGGAAGTTTTGGGATGGCTTTCTCAATTTTTTTCCGATTGAATTGGTTCTTATTTGATAATATTATAATAGACTGTTGAAAAATTGAAAATAAAATAAAAAGTATTGCTCTTCAAGTACGAAAAGTGTAACCAAAATCAATTGCGAAAGCTTAAGCACGTGTTCATCTTCTTTCCCAAGTTTTTCCTTTGATCTGCAAATACCGGCATATGTTTGATCGAAGGAAAGAGTCGGCAATGAAGACGAATGGGTGCTTCAATTCCTGCAATTGATTTTGGTCAAACTTTACTTAGGTACACATTATATATGTGGAACAACATTTTTTAAATGAGCAAAAATATACAAAACAACTTCACTAGATCCCACCACTAGTAGACTAGTAGATATTTCTTCAATCACAATCATTTTTATCAAAAATGTAAATGGACCTTGAGAAATTTGAAAATAATTTCTTGCACTCCTAAGCTTAAAAATATTATCATTGATTGCCGAATTTTTCGTAAGTGTCAGATAGGAACAAATTAAATCATCATTGATGACACAAGTATTTGGATAGATGCTTCCATAAATAGATACTGAATATACATGTTATGTTTTTGATGGAATTGTATTTTTCATTAGAAAGTCACGTTTCATCGATTATCGGATAAAATTACTTTTAACCCCTAAACAACATCCCCATTCTCCTATTTCGTATAGTCTTGTGTTTAATATTACCTGTTACTTTATTCTTTTTGTCCTTCCTGCATCAGTGCATTACCAATCACAGGATGTCATTTCATTGATATTTTATATAAGTATAGTCTCGTACATTAATACCTCAATTTATATTTTTGGAGGCATCTGGGAACCTTCCAAATTGAGAATTTTGTAGTGACAATATCGAATCGTCCATTGCGACATCCCATATAATACAAATAATAAAGAATAAGTATATTGATAATAATTTTCACGAACATCTGTATATATTGTTACGTCGAACCTGTACTCAGGATATGTACAGGTCCATGATGAAAAAAGAAGACATACATCTGAAATTATCTAGAACTGTCATCGAAAAGTCGAGAACTGCCTGGAACAGGTGAAAAGTGTAAAAAGCGGGACAATTGACATTAGTGAGTTAGTGTTGAAATATTAGAAATTGGAGTTCTGTGTTCGGATAGTGAGACGTTATTTGTATTGAATTGTGAAAGTTAAAGTTGTAGAAATAAAGAAAGTAAGATTAGTAACAATATATGTAATCTTAAAGGCCTTCGACCACTTAGTGGTGTAGGGCGTGTTGCAGTTTCTCTTCGTTCAAAATTTTTCTGCATTCTTTCCTATTTTGAGCTAAGTCCTTAGCTTCTTTTCAGCTTCTTCCTCTTTTATCCAGTAATCCAGCTATTATCACATTAACCCAAGTTTTTCTTGGTCTGTCCCTTTTTTATTTTTTCCCATTTTTGCTTTCCATACTCCCTTAACCGGTCTTTTTTAATCCATACGTTGTAAATATCCTCACCATTGTAGTTGTCTTTCTTCTATAAAGTCTGAGGTTGATTGTATTCCTAGGTATTTTCTCATATCTACGTTTTTCATTATATCCTCTTTTGTTACACATCTCACTCTTGTTGACTATTTCATCTCTATCGCCTGTATTTTACTTTTTTGTTGTCCTGTTAACACCCATGTTTCGCATCCATAATATGTAATTATTGGTCGATATATTGTTTTAAATACTTTTAACTTCGTATCTTTAGATTTTTCTTTTTTCTTCATAAATTTGGTATAATTTGTTAGTTTTAACTATTCTATTAATAATATCTGTTTCGTCTACTATTGTTTTAAGGCACTGGACATGTTTAACTTGCTCCATTCTGTCTGTATATATTATTACATTTATTCCTCCTTTGTCGTCTCTAATGACCATAACTTTTGTTTTGTTTTTGTTTATTTCCATTCCCATGTCTACCATTACTGAATTCCACACATTTATGTTTTCTTGTTGCTCTTTTAGCTATAATTATAACACGGTCTGCAAATTCATTTCTTAATGACTTTATCAAAGATCCAGAAAGTAAATAATATGTGGTCTTGGGTACTTCTTCCACTTCTGAATCCACTCTGTGATCTCTCCAGTGTACTTTCTATTGTCGACCTGATTCTTTCCTCCAGTATTTTCTCCAACATTTTCATCGCAGTGCTAATTAATGTTATTCCACTATAGTTATTACAGTCTTTCGCATCGCCTTTCTTGAAAATTGGTACAATAGGTGCTTTTTGTCAGCTCCTTGGCAGTGTTCCTTATTCTAGAATATCATCGAAAATTTGTAAGATCATATCTTTTCCTTTTTGCCCAACGTTTTTAAACATTTCTGATGTTTTTTTTGTCATTTCCAGGCGCTCTTCCATTTTTAAGTTTTGTTATCACCTGTTCTATTTTTTCTTCACTTATTTTTATTTCTGCATCTTCGTGCATATTAATTTGGATTTGTTCTCCTCTCCTTCTTTTGTATCATTTAGTAGTTCCTGATAATATTATTTCCATCTTGACATAATTTTTTCTTCTTCTGTTAATATTTCGCCGCTCTTCTTTTTTATAAAATATTTTTTTATCATCATTTTTATTAACAATCAGATTATCAAGTTACATTCTATGGGTTAATTTGCTCGCAAGTGCTAGGTAAACTAGCATTTATAATGTCTTGATGAGGTTTACATCCAGTGGTGTAACCTCTTAAACCTCACACAAGGTCTATTGGCCTTTTTTTCAGTCTTTTTGTGTTTATTGGTCTTAACAACTCCTCTAGTAGTGGATTTGGATGAGTTTCTATGTTTGATGATTCTCTCCTGAATAACTTCTTCTACTGTGGGCACTCCCAGGTCTACGTGAATGGTTGGATTTGATACATCTACTAGTTGACGGAGTATTTTCGATTGGGATCTCTGGATAATATTTACGTTAGATTTCTGAGCGTAACCCCACAGCTCAAGGTGGGAGGAGTATGAGGGCGCGCTAAAAGGAGCGATTGGGAATAGGAGAGATTGGATGGACCGGAAATTCGGGGAGGTGAACTACTTCTTAACACAAGTGCTCACTGGACATGGGTCGAGAGTAGGGTACCTTCACAAGATTGGGAAAAGAGAGGCTGGATTGTGCGAGAGGTGTGAAGTGGAGGATGATGTGGGGCATGTGTTTAGATGCTGGAGGAACGAGGAAGTGCTGAAGAAGTTGGAGAGGAAACTAGGGGAGGCGGTTTACTGGGAAAACATGGTGGAGATAATGTTGAGGGGGGAGGAGGAATGGATGGAGGTGAGTGGAGTAGTAGAGAGCATGGTGAGGGGGAGAGAAGGACTCGATATGGCATGAGAGGCAGGAGTGATAGGAGGGAGAAGATGACGGTGTGAGCGGAGAGTGTGCGAGGGACCGCTACCTGCTAGGGTGGTGATTCCGAGGCGGGGGTAACGGCGAGTTTGAGGTGGGTTTGGTTGGTAGGCATCTCCTTGGGGATGAGTCCAACACTGTTTGGGTCCTGGACCCATTCGAACATGAGTTTCCCATCTCGGCCCGAAAAAAAAAGATGATGAACCGGACTTGGAGGACGATGCCACCGAGGAAGGGTTTGAAAACACCGATACGAATCTAATGATAATGACGACGGTGAAGTTCAAACTCCGAATAGCCCTGTTTTATCGGCAAAGATGGGCAAACGGTGTGGAAGAAACATGTTCCTAACGAGAAAATTAGAACACAACGATCTAACATTATTATTCACCTTCCAGGTGTTAGACCTCCAGGGAAAAATGCAAAGTCTTCACTGAGCCAGGGATGCAAAACCCACTGATCTCGTTGAAATAAAAGTTTTCCTGGGCTTGTTATATTTGGCTGGTTGTTTACGGAGTAGTAGTCTCAACGTTGAGGAACTGTGGGACAGAAAAAGTACCGGCGATGAGAGGTTCTGGCTGACCATGTCCAAAGCGCGATTTTTGAAGCTTGCTTCTTATTGCACGACATAGGACTTTTGAGAAGACTAGGGAACTCGTGAAACGTGTGATGTTACGAAAAAGCGTTCGTCACGCGATAACACATTCAAGCGACTGTGCGCAATCTCTCTTGCCGCACTGAGCTCGCACACCTGCAGGTGTGAAAAATTGTCAAAAACGGTCAACAATGGTCAAAATTTTGAAAAAATGGTTAATAATTGCCGAATATTTTCGAAAATTGTCAAAAATGGTCAATAATTTTCAAAAATTTTGAAATTTTTTTGAAAAATTGTCAAAAATGGTCAATAATTGTCAAAGACGGTCAATAATTGTCAAAATCAATCAAAATTCGTCAAAAATTGTCAAAAATGGTCCAAAAGGATCAATAATTGTTAAAATTTTGAAAACAGGTCAAAAATTGTCAAAATTTTGGAAAAATGGTCAATAATTGCCAAATATGCTAAAATTTTAGAAAATTATCAAAAATGGTCAATAATTGTCAAAGACGGTCAATAATTGTCAAAAATCGACAAAAATGGTCAATAATTGTTAAAATTTTTAAATATGGTCAAAAATTGTCAAAAACTGTCAAAATTTTGAAAAAGTGTTCAATAATTGCCAAATATTTTCAAAAATTGTAAAAAATTTGGAAAAATGGTCAATAATTGTCACAATTTTTGAAAAATGGTAAAATTTTTCGAAAAATTGTCAAAATTTTGAAATAATGGTCAATGATTATAAAAAACTGTCAAAAATGGTCAATTATCATTAAAAATTTTTGAAAAATTGTCAAAAATGGTCAATAATTGTCAGAACCTGTCAAAAATGCTCAAAAATTGTTAAAATTTGGAAAAATGGTCTGGAATGGTCAAAATTTTCGAAAAATTGTCAAAAATGATCAATAATTCTCAAAACTGTCAAAATTGATCAATAATTGTCAAAAATCGTCAATAATTATTAAAATTTGAAAAAGTTGTCAAAAATTGTCAAAATTTTGAAAAAATGGTCAATAATTGTCAAATACGTTAAAATTTTTGAAAAATTGTCAAAAACGGTCAATAATTGTCAAAGACGGTCAATAATTGTCAAAATTCGTCTAAAACTGTCAAAAATGGACAATAATTGTTAAAATTTTTGAAAAATTGTCAAATATTTTTAAATATGGTCAAAAATGGTCAAGAATTTGGAAAAATCGTCATAAATTGTCAAAAACTGTCAAAATTTTGGAAAAATGGTCAAAAATTGTCAATAATTGTCAAAAATTGTCAAAATTTTGAAAAAACTGTCAATAATCATAAAAAACTGTCAAAATTTTTGAAAAATTGACAAACATTTTTAAATATGGTCAAAAATTGTCAAGAATTTGGAAAAATGGTCAATAATTGTCAAATACGTTAAAATTTTTGATAAATTGTCAAAAATGGTCAATAATTGTCAAAGACGGTCAATAATTGTCAAAATTCGTCTAAAACTGTCAAAAATGGATAATTGTTAAAATTTTTGAAAAATTGTCAAATATTTTTAAATATGGTCAAGAATTTGGAAAAATCGTCATAAATTGTCAAAAACTGTCAAAATTTTGGAAAAATGGTCAATAATTGTCAAAAATTGTCAATAATTGTCAAAAATTGTCAAAATTTTGAAAAAACTGTCAATAATCATAAAAAACTGTCAAAAATGGTCAATAATTATTAAAAATTGTCAAAATTTTTGAAAAATTGACAAACATTTTTAAATATGGTCAAAAATGGTCAAGAATTTGGAAAAATTGTCAACAATTGTCAAAAACTGTCAAAATTTTGAAAAAATGGTTAATACTTGCCAAATATTTTCAAAAATTGTCAAAAATTTGGAAAAATGGTCAATAATTGTCAAGGATTGTCAAAATTTTTGAAAAATGGTCAAATTTTTCGAAAAATTGTCAAAAATGGTCAAAAATTGTCAAAGGCGGTCAATAATTGTCAAAATTCGTCAAAAACTGTCAAAAATTGTCAAAATTTATGAAAAATGCTGAAAAATTAACGAAAAATGGTCATTCTATTGTGCATAAGAAGCAAGTTTCTGTCGGCAGTCCGACGACCGCTCATCTTTTTTTACAGCTTGTAGTGTTGTGTTCTTGTCCACATTTTACGCACACAAATGGTTTGTTGCAGTATGTTTTTGAGTGGCCGTACTGCTGGAATCTCGTGCGCTGTACTATGTTGTTTTTGTTTTTGTGTGGTGGTTCAATTTTAATGTTCGTGTTTTGCAGTTTTTCAATTTTGTATACATTTTTATTGTTTTTTGCTGGTTCCAAGTCTACGAAAAACAGATTCATCGGTACTTTGGTATTTTTGTGTCTGGAATTTATCACATTGATTCATAAAATATGTGTCCTGCTTTTTTTCTGTTTTTATATTCTTTAATGCTTTATATTTTTTGCTTTGGAGTCTTCTTCTATTTTCTCCCAAAATTTTCTCCATTGTTCGCTATTCGATGTTTTAATTACCTAGTTCTTTGGTTTTCTCTCATTCATATTTATTATAGCCCTTCCGTTCTATTCGATAAGTAGTTTTTCCATGCCATTCCCTTTTGGTTTTTTATTTCTATCGTCAACCATGAAGTTTGTTTCATACTATTTTGTTTTCTATTTATTCCACACACTTTTTTTTTCTATATATAGAACCGTATTTTCACTAGTTCCATTTATCTACGAACTACGAAGATCTGTAGATATTTACATTTCCAATGGAATATTGAAAATAAATGAATTCTATTGAAATTTCAGTTCTATCTTTCAAACTATACGTATAGTACTTCGTAGAGTGAAAGGGGTTAATAGTGAATTTCATCTTGTTCTTCAAAGAAGAAACGTAACTATATGTAAAATTAAACCGATATACCCGATATAACAAAGACAAAAATAAATAAGAAATACGAAGTTGACATTTAGTATGAATGCGACAACGACCATTATCCATATCTGCACAACGCGATCACTCCGTGTCGATTTTTGTGTTTCAAGGTGCAAACCTCAGTCGACAAAATAGTGGAGTGTGTATATGTTGCAATCGGATTTGTGAACTAGCTAGACAGGGGTTCTATACGTGACTATCCTCACTATATTTATATGGTAATCGTATATATTCTTGATACACATAGGCGTAGAATAAGAATTGAGAGATAGTTGTGATATAACAGTCGAAAAAGAAGATAATTTTTTAAATTGAGTCTTGGAAAAATAAAAGTAGTTCTACAGTATTCTCATTCCGTTCATCTGCTCCGTTTAATTTACTAAGGATTTTTGCTTTTTGGTTTTCATCCGAACTTACAGAAATTATATCTAAATGCAGCTGAAAGAATATTTATATACCTACTTTGAACCGTCGATGTAATGAGTGATTATTCTGTCAAAACCCAAAGGATAAGCCCCAACAACCCTTTCAAAACCTACAATCCTCTTGACTCCAAAAAATCATCCCATAGAATGGTAATAAAGACGCTCAAGCATTTCATACCGTCCTACTTTAACTATCATTGCTCTGTCCACGAACAAAGCAATAAGGCATATTTCGACGCCTATCTAATCCAAGCTTATACTTAATTACAGTTTCCTCTAAAATTGTCGTATGAAAATATTTTTCAAAAAACAATGACCGTTCATCTAAGAAGAAACAACTACTTCCTGGGGCTATATTCCCCAACAGACATTGAATTACACTTCTAAGTTGAGCGGGGTTGGTATATCTACAAGATATAACCAACCATTCTGGTTTGCAATGATTAGAAGGGACATCATCACTTGTAGACCGGTTTTGGCGTATTTGCGACTCATCAGTACAGGGTAGACATTCTCCGCCCAGAAGCTGTTATCACGTTAACATTTCCTTTACTTGAGGATATGTATTGATGTGATTTCAGTGTCGTCTTCAGTTCAGGATTATGTTCTTAGAGCTTCTGGACGGAGAATATCTACCTTGTACTGATGAGACACAAATACGCCGAAACCGGTCTACAACTGATTTTGTCCCGCCTAATTGCAAACCAGAATCTTGTAGGTATGCCAGCCCCGTTTCACTTAGAAGTGTAATTCAATGTCTGTCGGGGAATATAGCCCAAGAGGTAGTTGTTTTTTCTTGGTTGAACGGTCAAAACTATCCAGAAACGAGAGCACCGACGAAAATTGTACCGAAAAGAGGTGTGCACATCCAAGACCACTCAAAACCAACCGACAAACAGTCGCAAAAGCACTAGTAGTGGGTGATCCGAGTGGAAGGCGCATCAAAAAACGTGTCAAGCAAAACACACTTTAGCAGTTCCCAGTGCACCTGCTTCAGGTACTGTTCTGTGTCTGAAGCACAATCAAATTTATAAACAACAAAAAGGTACACCTTCCCTATTCCTCCAAAGTCAAGGGTGGTTTCCCATCGATTAGCTTCGCAGATTAGACCAGCTAAACACTGAAGAGAACTTAATCTTTTAACAAGGTACAGAAATAAATTAGGAATTTGCTGTCTTTCCGATTCGGTAGCTATTTTGGTGGTCTGACCCATGAAGATTGAAAATTGATAAAGACTATATATAGGCGAGTTTTTGAGTGAGTTGACAGTTAGTAAAGAGTTAGTTCGCAGACAGTTTACAGAAGTTCTCAGTAATCGGACAGTGAATGAAATAGTGAAGATAAATAGTGTAATATTCGAGTGGAAAAAAAATTAGAACTATTATACCGAGTGTAAATAAATTAGTAGACATTAAGTAGAGTGTATATATAAATTAAGTTGAATAAATAAATCAATAGATAGTAATTAGCCATAGTATACATAATTGTATCCCACTAGTAAAAACTATTCAAATAAACAACAAAAACATTATAATAACCTCCAGCCTCGTTACGAGTTTTCCATCCCCCATGTTTTTCAATGTAATTAATGGAAATAGGCCAAAGCCCAAATAATTTCGTTGCACTGGAGCGCCAATTGTGTCAAATTATGACAGTTCGCAGAAAACGTCATCTTTCCAGCTAGATTCAAGAACAAAAAAAGGGATTCCTTGGTTGTCTTAAGACTTTCTTCACATCTTCCAAATACTACTTTGATGTTAGGAAAGTTGCAGGCGAATTACTGGAAAAAAGTGTTTTTTTCATTAAGTAACTTATTATTTTTCCTTCCTTAGTTTCTCATCACAAAAAAATCAAGAGAAAAAATTTGGGCATCTAAGTTACTTTTTTTACAAATAACGATTATTGTAAAAATCTTCAACTTCAATTTTCAAGAAACTCAAAAATAAGCTTTTTGGGCTGCCTCCCCAATACTACTTCTAGTGTTTTCGCATAACTTTGTGATTCAATAATTTTTACCCCCAAAGCAATTATTTCTTTATTTTCTTCAACTTTGGATATATCGAATAAACTACACGTAGTGTTTCTCCGACACTGCGTGTCGGCGTTATCTCCAAATGTAAAATTGCTCTCGGATGCCATAATTCAGGGAGTTGCCAATGATAGTAATAGTAATAGTATGCCACTTGGAAAGTGCGAACATCACGATTACTACATCTTGGGCCAATAGCAATCGAATCTATTAACTTTTAACTGCATCCTCCAAGAAGACGACGGTCACTTCATAAAACACGTAAATAGGGGAAACTGAAGCAGATCGTTAAATAAATCCCTTACTGTTATTACATTTTACATCGTTAAAACAAGTAATTGTACTACTCTTATCTTTTTATTGAAACAATAAATCTACTCTGAATAACCATGACAAGTATTTTCAACCATAATAGAAATGCCATTCTAATTAATTACGAATCCATTATATTTATAAAATTTACCCTAACGTCTACGAACAAATAAATATTATATTAATAACAATTCACTCACGCCACTTAATCAACCAACCTTACTAAACCAACAAATAGATATTATATTAATAATACTTTTCTACCCTAGAAGGTTGAGAAGTATGGTTGGTTGATTAAGTCTAAAATTATTGAAGTTGTAGCCTAAAATAAAAAACTAAATAAGACAGTATAGAGCCTCAAGATTGGTACTAGGATCTCCTGAATCTACACTCACCCTAACTCTTCGAGCACAAAGTGATGATGCACTATAACATTTTTTGCGAATACTTCCAGGTAAAAAATTGAACCTTGAAACCCAAAACTGTAAGCACCAAGCATTATTTAAAAAAATTAGTCAATTATCTTGTGTTAACTTTACAAACAATAAAAACTCTCCAACACTTGTGGTGTCATCTCCGAACTTATCATGCTATTCTATAAATCTAACAGGAATTCATTTTTCGAATTTTTTGTATGAAATATATTGTTTTCAATTGTAACGTATGATTCTGAATTGTGTTCTGATGGAGTGCTGTATCAAATCCTCATCAAATTCACAAATTCCTGCGAAAGATATATAGATGGATCTAAATCAGAGGCTGTTTAAATCCAGAATGTAAACCAGGATTTAAAATCTAAACTAGTCCCATAATGTTCCATATTTACAACAAAGCTCGTTGTTGATTGGGTAACCAATATCAGGATTTTGTTATTATGTCAGATTTTCAGTTTGTTATGCTTTCACTCAAGCATTTTCCGAGGAATTTGCATAACAATAATTCTAATATTACGAATGTGTTACATAAACAACTCACACTTAAGCAGCTTGTAAAATGCACCATCTTCATCTCGGTTGAAGGACATTGAAAAATAAAAAGGAATGAAAAGTCGACCAGCTAGCTAAGGGTACAGTCTTATTCGGAATAAAGAACAAGTACTTATTTATGCTGGAAGGATGTTATACCAAGTAGAAGAAAATATTTGAGACACAATTGGTCAGTTTAGTGGACCTCTTTCTGTAATAGTAACAATAATCCATATTGCAAAATTGATTATTTCCTTCCTTCAAGCCCACTGTCCGATAGAAGCCATCCTGGCAGAAAAATACCATCTACTTTATAAGTTGTTCGGGCCATGCTACCGACGAAGCTTATTTGTTTGAAATCGGTCAAAATGACATAAATTTCCCCTAACCATGCTCTCAATTACGCCACTCACCACCATCCATTCCTCCTCCCTATTCAACATTATCTCCACCATGTTCTCCCAGTACATAACCCCCCTAGTTTCCTCTCCAACTTCTTCAGCACTTTCTCGTTCCTCCAGCATCTAAACACATGCCCCACATCATTCTCCACTTCACACCTCTCGCACACTCCAGTCTTTCTTTTCCCAATATTGTGGAGGTACCCTACTCTCGACCAATGTCCATTGAACACCTGTGTCAAGCAGTAGTTCACGTCCTCGAATTTCCGGTCCATCCAATCTCTCCTATTCCCAATCGCTCCTTTTAACGCGCCCTCATACTCCTCCCACCTTCTTTCCATTTCCTCCTCCAACCATTCTTGTACTTCCTCTCTGGTCGCACCCCTCCAGCGTTTGTTCCTGGCTTTAGCCATCACGTCCAATGGGTAGGACCTTGCCAGCACCGCTACTGCCAGTCCACCCACTGTCCTGTACCCCTGCACCACCTTCAGCAGTATCCCTCTCTGCACCTGCAGGAGTGGCATAGCCCTCGCATTCACCCCCGCTCTTTGACCCCATACCTCCGCACCGTACAGTATACTCTGTCAGACCGTCCTACTAATTACCCCCCTTTTCCACTCTCCCGGCCCTTTCACATTACACATCAATCTCCCTAGCCATGTTGCCCTCACTTTCCCCTTCTCTGCCGCCCTAACATATGAGTTTTGAAGGATAATTGGATATCCAACAAAACCCCTAGGTATTTCACACTCCTCCATACGAACTCTCCTTCCCTTCACCATCACCCCCACTTCCCTCGTCTTGCTCCGTCCCTCCACTAGCAACCCTACCGTCTTATCTTCTGCCACTTCCAGTCCAGAGTGTCGGTCCAAGAACCGAGCCCAGGGGCACTCCTGCCTCCGTATCATACCTTCTCCCTCCAGAGTCTACTATTACACGCCCCGTCAGGTAGTCCTCCACCAGGTTAATCAACACCTTACCTGAATAGGTAAATAATTTTGTAGCATTTGTATGTATGTGTCATTTTTTGGCCATTCTAATAAGAAGGCAGTGCTTTTCAAAAAATGTCTGGTATTACAATCTACAAATTTTTTACTCATGTTTCATTTTAGAAGAAAGCGGTTTGCTATTTCGTCGTTTTTTCACAATAGAATAAAAGTATTCAAAACCAAAAGATCTGTGTTCAAAACCAAATACCAAAAATATGTCACTACACTTGTCATTTTCAACAGCATCATACTGCGCATGCTTCTAACTAAAAATTTTATCCCGATCAGTGAATTATTCTGATAGTTGGCAACTGATCCAAAACTGCAAATTTCTTTCATCGAACAAAGTATTTTTAAATAACCAGCTGCCAAATTGTTTCTACAAACGCTTTTTTAATGCGCATGCCTCTGATAGTTTCTGACTGTTCTACGAACAAACCTGTTATTATTCCATTGAACTGTCATTATAGGCACGTTTTTTTCACATCATTGATTCACCATTAGTTGACTGACGCCAGTCTCCGCTGCACCGACATGTTATTTCTTCAGGTTCTGACGCTGTTAATACTTTATTATTCCCTTCTAAATTGATTTCTATTTATTCGTCTATTTCTTTAATAATTCGCTCAATAAATAATTCTCTTAACCTACTTTTTTGAGGTTAAGCTGTCATTTTGTAAACCACCAAATATATCCATCATCACGAAATAGCGGTGGAAATCCACCAATGAATATAAAAACGCAGTTGGTGAATTGGTGGATCTACCGGTGAATAAAAAAACATGCCTTATCATTCAATGGGGGACTTCGGACCAAGTTGCCAACCCAAAAACTTTGGAATTTCCTACCACTGTGGAAGGGAAACTTTAGTACGAACTGGTCATGTTTAGGTTTGCCTTGGCTCTTCAAAACAGGTAATTGAATCCAAATATCGATAATTGTAAAGATCATATCCGATTGGCTGAAATTTATGTTGCACCTCCTGATTTTACGTTAACAAACAATAAACAAAGGGGTTCTCAATTCTAACTGTATTTGTATATATATATATTGATATGGAAAGTGAAACCATACAACACATACACCAAACAAGGGTTATTTCAGTATAAAATCTAAATAAAATATAAACAAATCACCTGACAAATATTTACAACCCAAACTTTAAACGGGAATCTTTATAACTTATCTCTAATTTATTGAAATCCTATCACATAGTTTCAGAATTTTCAAAAGCTTTGCAAAAGTTTCTTGGCTCATCATAAATCTAAAAAGAAAGAACCTGAAAATTAAAAATTATTAGTTAGGTTATAAAATCTGACACTGGTAAAAATAGAAGAAGTACACTTATGAACATATTTAACAAAGTGTGAATCTAGATTTGTCAACTCGAACGGAAGAAAGGACATGACAACTGAAATTAAAACAGATGTCAAATAATTTTAAAATTTTTTAACTAAAAGATAAAAACAGTAATAAATAATTTGGAGACATTAAAAATCAACTTTAATATCAGAAAAAGATCAAATTATAAAACAATCATGTCAAATAACAGAAATCAAAAATTATTAAATGAATTTGATTGGTCAGCAAATATAGAAAAACTTAAAAATAAAGAGACATATGGATTTTAAAAAGATATGCTATTGATTAGAAAACGGTTAGTTACAAAAAATATACAGAATTGAGAAGTATAAGCTCTTTCATGTTTAAAAATTTATTTAAAATTAGATTACGTTGTGTTTAAAGTGAAACTATGAAGTGAATTGGTGTTACTAACCTTTCCTTAACAAGTTGCTGTTAAAAACAGAGGTTAAATAATCTCTTTAAATATAAAATTTCTTAAATAAATCCTGAGTGAAAATTCCAAGAGTAAACAAAACTGAAAATCTTCCCAAGCCGACCACGAAGCCATATTGAAGCCACTTCTACGAGGGACTCCAAGGCCCAGAAAGGTCTAAAACATAGAAAATACAAGATAAAAAGGTATTTCACAAACTATAAGTTAAATCATTAAACTTACGTGCGTGTGATTAAATCCAGAACTTGATATTTATTCATCTTCGTTACGATTACAATATCGTGCATTTTGTATATAAAATCTGTTAAAAACAGATGTTCTATTTTGTCTTCGTTTTTTATTGTCACATGTAAAAAGAGTTGCATAATTTCAAATATTTATTAGATATAAGAACTTCATTTAGTGTGAACGTTGAGCGAAAGATCATTTAGATAAGTGTTTTGAATTGTTTCTTATGTCCTTACTTATCAATTCTGTATAAATACGCCGTTCATTAAAAAATAAATTAAATAATATTTCATAAATTTCTAATATAAAGAGTTTTCTTCCTATTAAGTTGGCAAAACTGCTTCACAGTTGGATAGTTCCTATTATTCAAGGGCAAGGACACAGGACCGGCCTGAGGATATATTAAATAATAAAATAAAAAAAATAAACTAAGTGAGCATTTTACCCATGAACCCAACCTGAGGTGAAGAGTCATCATAAATGGTGAGTGATGTATGATATCACTAATATTTAAATTAAAATTCATATTAATTGGCGCCCAAATAAATATATTATAATAAATAAATTAAAACACATATTAACAATATAAATTAAAAATTCATATCAATATATATATATATATATGTATTATTTGTATGTATCTTCGAGCATAACTTCTTTGGTTATAGAAAGAATT
This sequence comes from Lochmaea crataegi, assembly GCA_947563755.1. NCBI lineage: Eukaryota > Metazoa > Arthropoda > Insecta > Coleoptera > Chrysomelidae > Lochmaea > Lochmaea crataegi. The sequence continues at coordinate 3,237,705 of OX387424.1, forward strand.
CATTGATTCCTTTGCATTGGGTTATAGCTCCAAGGTGGTCCCTCTTAAACTTAAACGTAACTAAATCATAATTTTCCCTTCATTGGTCACATTTGCTCAACATGATAACCCACTTCTCCCTATCCTTGGATATACATTTATTCTAACAACGGTGTTGTATAAGTTGTATAGGTAACACGTTTCGTTCGATGCATTGCTCTATGATGAAATTAATATAAACAGTGTGATGTCGTGACTTCGAATTTTTATTGTCAAGATGATATTTGCTTACTGTTACTGAAGGGTATATACGCTAACTCTCACATTAAAATAATTCTATACGGACTAATGCTAATAATACGAGGCTAGTTTGATAAGTCAGTGACTTTTAAAATTTAACATCAAATCAACATAGCTCTCGCCAACTGCCATCCATATATAACGTTAATTTCGTTCACTTTACTTTCCTCTATTAAATTAATAAATTATCGTATGGGCGGCGAATAGCCAGTCCTTTCTCATACCCAACACCGAGAAATGTTTCAAGGCTGAATATATTTACTGTCGACGAGAGTCGAAATCAACGTTTCTATGCGGGCCGATCGAGGTCCGTCTGTAGTGAAAATAGTCACTTCTATTTTGAGATTCCCACTTCGACCTCGTGTCTCTTCTTCTACCAATTATAAAGTAAATATGAAGCAAGAATTCACTACTGAAATGTAAATTCCTTTCCTGGTCAAGGCGTATGAGCGTGACACGAACATGAGACGTAAGTCTGTTGTCTTTCACATGATTTCGTGTATTTAAACAAGTGGCAAAAGGGTTTCGTTCTTCTTTCCTGTGAACATGTGCCGTTTCTGGCTTATCTTATCTTATCTATAAGAAGTGCATTCATTTGAGTGCACTTTACCTGGGACAGGAACTTTACCTGAGACTTTACTGGGTCAGGAATTTTTACCTGGAACAAGCAAGAACGTTAACTGAAACCAGAACTTCAAAAGGACACCATCTCTCCGCCATCACTTCAGGAAAGTACATCTGCTACATATAGTCAGCTCATCAACATTGAACAACAACCTACCTAGTAAATTTTTTTTCTATTTAATTTTTTTGAACAAAGTCAATATACAACTTGTAAATTTAATAACGTTGTTCATATAGTTTTTTTCCTTTCCAATCTTACAGGATTTGTCGGTATAATGCTGATGTGAATAACAAATAAGCTAGTATTATTCAGAGTGGCGCCCACTTACCTTTCTTAATTTTCATAATTTATCTTCATCTAATTTCAGTACCTTAAATAAATTTCAAGTGGGATTACCCGAGAACCGGTAAGACTACTCTCTGAATTTGTACTAGTTTGGTCTCAGAATCTACACCTGAGGTGCTCTCTAAACTGAGTAGCCGTTGCAAATTGGCATTACCTTATCGTTACGTAACACATAAATAAAAAACTGACAAATTTCGAAAAACCTATTTTCTTTACAAATAGTTTGTGTTCGACAGCTATTAAATGCCGACGACCTCAGGGGCCGTATTCTTTATTGAGTGAGTAAAGCTCTTGGTCACTGGAGTGACAGAGTAACCAAGCAAAATAAAGACAAAATATGTGTTATCTTGGGAAGCACTACTCCCTTAGTCAAGAATACATTCCCAGGAGTTTTGAGGAAAATGGAAGAGAATGGATTTTTGTGATAATTAAGTATTGTATATTGCGTGAAAAAACCATTGGGGAAACACGAAGGAGAGGCTTGCTAACTACTATGTGCACCATCTGTTTAGGTCGATATTGATTTGAAGTATAAACCACCGCATTTGACCAAGAAAAAAATGCTGTTCCATAAATACAATGCACGGCTGACGTCACCATCGCAAAAATCCATAAATTGGTTGTGAATCGCAACCACATCCTGCAGGTTCTCTAGATTCAGCCCTTCATGAACATTTCCTATTTGTAAACCCGAAAAAAGGGATGGGTGATAAGAGATTTGGGATGAAGTTTACTTTATACCTCTATCATTAAAATTCACAAAAGTAATTACGCAGCTTGTTCAAAATTTAACAAATATATATTGATAGATGACAGTTGACGGAAGCGGAGTTATTGAAGTTTCTGCTCGGAAAATTCAAAAAGTCACTGATAAACAATCTATTCTATGGTTTAAGTTTAAACTGTTCTTTTTGACACTTGGGTAACTTATGTCAATGTCTCATGAAAGGTTGTTAGTTTGATGGGGTGACTTTCATGAGAAAGTTGTTGATTCCAGAGACAACCAACGGGACGAGTTAATTTTTAGTTTCTTTTTACAACTCAACTGGCCTACTGAGTGAGAGGGTGACGTAGATATCTCTAGTATCGTCTTCTTCTAATACTAACTGGTCTTGTTCTGTCTAATAAAACAGTTAGGGTTTTGGCGCGAATTTTAAATGTACATTAGGGCGGCAAATTTAAACTACACTCGGTTGTTCTCCAAATGAAAAAGTCAAATAAAAAAGTCAGATAATATAAACAATTTATTTCGTCATTAGAAAAAATATAATAATGACACTTTGAAAAAGAGCCGTTTTAAATTCAGTCAATGAATTAATATCAAATATACTAAATACTAAAAAAATATACTATACAGAGTGAGTATCCAATCCATCTTCTGGGAAACACAGTATTTAGGTATTTCCTCACCATGCTCGTGAAGCACCATCTTGTTGCAACCAAATATTGTCGTTTGGGATATTGTTATTGCCTGAAAGCTTCGCATAATGATATTTCTACATTGAAATGTAATTGAAAATACTTACTTGGATTGTTACGTGACCAGTATTTACAATTATGGTAAAAGTCTAGTCTAGTGAACCAACGCGGATTTTGATGAAATATTTTTTTTAAATTAATTCGAGGTCGCAGAACCGAAAATGAATAAAGAAATTAGCGCTCTCTTACCAAAAAAGAGTTATGAATTTTTGAAGATGTGTTCAGATCAGCACTGCACTGGTTTTATTGTCATATTATAACTGCTTTATAATGTTCCATTATAACTGCTACACACTAATTGCTCTTTACCATATTCCTCTCACAAACACATTAAAAAAACACTACATTTCTAGTAAATTCTTTCCACAATTCCACAAATATTATATCTTTTGACGTTTTCACGTAATATGACTGACATATAAGTTTTGGTCTGGTTCCTCTTAGTCGTAAAACTTGAACCTACTAGCATATTCAGCCATCATTAGGTAGTTAAATGAAAAAAAGTTGCTGAATATCTGTAATTGTGGGGACCATACAAGATGAGTGAATTGGAAAATTTGGCTAAACTTTCGTTTAGATGAAATCAGTTATGGAAACATTGAATGAACAGCTATCAACATACCGTGAAAAATGCACGCCAGGTCGACGTTTCGCAATTCGCGCGCGCGAATCTATGATTTTTCAATTTAGCATCTTGTAAATGGAGACTTAAATCGAGATATTTATTCATAATCAATTTGCTCAAATAGTCTTGTCAATTGTCAACGTTCGAGGTAAAAAAGTCCTACTTCTCCGCACGCTTCTACTTTACTGCGTGCAAGGTATCAACTATTGCATATTGTAATCAATAACTTGTCAGTTTGTATCTAGTTATTTGATGTCTAATTAAATGATATTTTTTTCATCTCCACCCACTCGTAGTAAAAAAAGTATCACTTTCCGCACTAGTTATGGTACAATAACTATTAGCGACGAGGCGCATTTTCAAATGAAAATTGAAATTACATGTGCTAACCCACACGCAGTCCACCAAAACAACGTTGGTGAAGTCCATTATTGTTAACGGCAAGCGATGATAACATATTTATTTTAATAAATTTATTAGATTAATCTGTAACATGCCTATCGACCTGTTTCGATTTTACAGAATAAATCCTTTTAATTAGCGCTCGTCGTCACTAGCCACATCCAATTATAGTTCTGTGATCCCAAACTCTTCAACCCTGACCGTTAGACAATTGACGTCTGCCAACGGACGCTTCCATTTTTTGCACAACGCCACGTGAAACACCCCTTTCTGTTATCGACCGCCTAAGGAGCAGATCATCTTTCGCTATCTTTCATATCTTAAGTACCTATCTTATGAATTTTGCTGTGGTAAGTTCAATATCATAATTTATAATTAATAAGCTTCTTCTAAAGTACTTTCTGATATAATTTTCGTATGCATTCTTTATTTTTTTTACAGAGATAGACGAAATTAAATTCAGCACGTGGTCATAAACTGTTCTTTTATACTAATATGGTAGTTTTAAGCCAAATATTTTTTTATAATTAACTGTTTTACTTTTATACAAACATTTTCAAGCTTTTTCAGTTGCGAAATAACTCTTTTAATTATAAAATAACATTTTTATAAATTACTATTAACCTATAAAATATTCTTTCGTAACGCCAGTGCCGGTTCCATATATTTCCTAAGCACGATATTTTTTCATATAACTAAATAAATAACTTTTTGCTATGATTAGTTTCTTTCGGATCATTAGTATATTTTTTTATTTAGCCGATAATTGCTATTTTTACTGTTTTAACATGGAACATATAATGTTGGAAAGCTCTCAGTAAATTAATTCAATTTTTTGACTTTCAAATAACTGCCTTCCTTTTGTTTAACCTGAAAATCTGACCAACATAATGTGCCATTACATTCAAGTTCCTACATATCCCTGATCCACTTGTACTTCTAGGTAAGCACAGCCCCTAGGCTAGGATACAACCCGAGGATATAAAGCCAAGGATAGAACCCCCAAAATACCGCCCTAGACCAGGACACTTCAGATCAAGACCTGACTTCTTCTTCAGGAAACCACTTCATCTAAGCTAAATACCTATAAAAGTACAAATTCCTGTTCATTTCCTGTGGCAGAATAAATTGTAAATTTGTGTTAACTCTATCTTTCATTTTTCTAAATCCCCAACTATAAAAGTTGAGGGAGATACCGCCCGGGGTCACTTTTCTTTATTAACTTTTATCTAAATTCCATAAGGCGTTTCTACCTTTTCCGCCTTAGTTTTTTCATTAGTATTTTTATCGTCAAAAAGGTAGTGGCGCCCTCAACTTTTACAACCCTTCTGTTATCCTTGTGCAGCATAAACTTGGGGTCGAATCACCCTTGAGAGGAGTCTCTAGCCGGAGCCCTTCGAGCTGGTGCCCTGTGGGGTACATACATTTACCGTTACAAATTGGCGCCCAACTAAAAGCACACATTTACGGTTACAAATCTAATAGTAGTTCATGATTTTCTAAAATAACGATAATAGTAATTGTATAGATTAGACTCCATAGTAACTTTTCCACGTGCTTCTAATAAAATCGTATAAACATATATATTTACTAGAAACGTAAAAACTAAGAGACAGTATCAAACGACATATCTATATAACCACAATAAGCACCTGTATCCATTCTCTTGAGATCTAAATGATTATTCGATTCTTAATACCAGTGTTCGAAGCCGAACAAATCTGATAAACACCAAAGATAATAAGTTCTACTTTTGTAACAATAACCACGGTAAGCTCTTTATTTCTTTCTTATCTGATAAATATACTTCGCTATAAAACGAACAGATGTCATCTTTATCGTTGATTATTTCAAGCTAGCTACTCAAGTTTTTTGTTGCAATTCATACTAAACAAGAAAATAAAGATATCTTGATTACTGATCTATACAAAATCGACTGATATTTAGTACAGGAAAGTTGTCAGTATCGGGACAATGGTAATAAAAAAGTGAGTTTTTTTCTTCAAAATTTATAGTTTGTAAGGTTCCTACAACTCATTTAAATATTATGTAATACAATTATTGTTTTTTAATAATATATATATATGTAATCATATACCCTTATACCCTTAGGTGTCGGGCTTGCATTTAATTCTCGTATATAAATTTTTTCCATTCTTTCCTGTTTCTTGTCAATGTTCTCGCCTCTTCCCATGATTTACCTCTCTCTCTTAGTATATTACCCACTATTGTATTCCATGTTTGTCTTGGTCTTCCTTTTTTTCTTTTTATTTGTATTTTTGCCTCATATATCCTTTTAACTTGTCTATTGTTATTCATTCTCTGAATATGTCCCCACCAGCTGAGTTGTCTTTGTTCTATAAATTTTAGTATGGGTTGGACACCTAATTCATCTCTTATTTTTGTGTTTCTGATTTTGTCCTTTCTTGTTGCTCCAAATGTTCTTCTCAAATATTTCATTTCTGCTGCCTGTATTTTGCTTTTTTGTTTACTTGTAAGAGTCCATAAGTTAAAACTGGTCGATATATTGTATTATACACTTTTACTTTTGTCTCTTTGGTGATTTCTTTTTTGTTTATAAATTTTTGGTTCATGGCATAGTATAGCTTAATTGTTTTCTCTATTCTTTCATTTATCTCTGCATCTTGTTTTCCTGTTTCGTCAGAAGTTATTCGTAAGTATTTGAATTCTTTCACTTGTTCTATTTGTACATTATCTATTTTAATTTCTGTGTTGATCTTCTGTTTTCCTATTACAAGTATTTTGGTTTTATTTTTGTTGGTTTTCGTGCCTTCTTCTTTCATAACATCTTTCCATATGTTCAGGTTTTCTTGTAATCGGTTTTCACTTCCTGCCATTAGCACCACATCATCTGCAAATACTCCTTCGGCTATCTCTACTCTTTCTAAATTTTTATACCCAACGAACATTTTCTTCACCTTCTTTTTTTAATAATACTGTCCATATGTATATTAAATAGTGTTGGGCTCAGTCCCCCTCCTTGTCTTAATCCTATGTTGGTTCTAAATCCTGCTGATTTCATGTTGTTTTTTATGATAAAATTTATGTTTGTTTCATATATATCTTGAATAATTCCGATTATTTTTTTGTGTATTCCCTTTTCTTTCAGTCCCATCCATACTTTTTCCCTAGGTACAGTATCAAATGCTTTTTCGAGATCTATGAACGCTAGATATGTGTTTCTATTTTCTATATGTCTCTTCTCTTCTAATTGTTTTATTGTGAAGATGTGATCCTGCGTACTTCTTCCTGGTCTGAATCCACTTTGTGCTTCTGAAAGTTGATTTTCTAGAGTTGGTTTAATTCCGTTGTTTATAAGCTGTTCATATATCTTTATAATGGTATTTAGCAAGGTTATTCCTCTATAGTTTTGACATTGTTTCTGGTCTCCTTTCTTGTGTATAGGTGTGATTAAGGCTACTCCCCATTCTTCTGGGATTTTTCCATCACACCAAGCTTTGTTGATAATTTCTAATAGCACTTCCAGTCCTATATTTCCTAGATTCTTAATCATTTCCGCTGTAATTTTATCGTCACCCGGCGCATTCCCATTTCGCAATTTTATAACAACTCTTTTTAGCTCTTCCAATTTTATACTTTGTATTTCGGCTTCTTCGTTTTGATTTGTTCGTTCGTTTTGGTTTTCCTTTTCTTGTTCGTTATTTGGGTTTCTTTGAGTTTGTTGGTCTAACATCTCTTGAAAATACTATCTCCATCTTTCTATAATGTCTGCTTCATTTGTTAGTATCTCTTGATTTTTATCTTTTATGTACTGTTCTTTTCCCTGCTTTTCTGTTCTTAGCGATTTTAGAACTTTATAAAATAGTTTTTGATTCCCCGTACTATCTTTTTCCATTTTGTTCCCAAAATCTATCCAGGCATTTTGTTTTGCTTTTATTACTAGAACTTTGACTTTCTCTCTTTGGTTTTTGTATCTTTCATATTGTTCTTGTGTGTTGTTTTTTAAATATTTTTTCCATTCTTCCTTCTTCTTTTTAACTTCTTCTTTAATTTCATTGTTCCACCATGCTGTTTGTTTTTTTCCTATTATCTGTTTTGTAAGTCCCCCATAGTTCAGTGGCAGTGTTAATGACTACGTTTTTGAATATGTTCCAGCCCTGTTCTGTGTTAAGTTTTTTTATGTCAGTGGATTTTTCTTTTAGTTTTTCTTCTGTTTTTAGTTGATATTTTATTGCAACCGTTTTGTTTCTTAGTTTGTATGTTTTTATTGATATGTGGCTTTCTTTCTTTACTGTTATTTGTTCAGTTTGTGTACTGTCACCTTTAATTTTTGCTTCCAGTAAATAGTGGTCACTGTTAATTTCCGCTCCTCTTTTAACTTTAACGTTAAGTATATTTTTTCTTTCTTCTTTTTGCGTTAAAACATAATCGATAATTGATTTTTCTCCTCTGCTATGTTGTACCCTCGTGTATTTATGGATATCTTTGTGTTGGTATGAGGTGTTACACATTATCAAATTTTGTAATAGACAGAAGTCTAACAGTCTTTTCCCGTTGTTATTTCTTGTTTTTTTCTCCATATTTTCCTAGTACATTCTTGTATTTGTTGTCCTGTTCACCTACTCTACTGTTAAAATCTCCTACAATATATATAATTCCCTCTGATTCTTCTACCGTACTTGTTAAATCTTCCCAGAATTTTTCTTTTTCTTCTGCTTTACCATTTTCATCCGGTCCATATACTGTTATGATCGTTCTAATTTTTTGTTTTCTGTTTCTTAGTTCTACAAGTAGTATTCTTTCAGATATCGCTCTATACCTTACAATTTGTTTTGTTAGTTTTTCATGTATTATACATCCTACTCCTGCCGCTGCTCTCTGATATAATTCATATTCTTATTCATTCTAATTGAGTATTACATTATATTAAAAATATGCTATTCAGTTATACCATAATTGTAGTGTGTAATATTAAAGATGGTAATAAACATAACTTATCCCAGTGCAAGAAGTCGTAGTTTTATTAAAGTCAGATGACCCTCCGAGTGACCGAGAGGACCACCAATTAAAGAGGCCTTTCCATAACAACATCCCAACATCACATGGCGATCTTGCCACTCCATCGTCACTTCACGCAATCGTTATCAGTGTCATTTGTATTTGATTCACTATCACTTGTGTTAGAACTATCTACATTAATAATTAAAATTCACTTTCACACTTTCAATAACATTGTGTATGTTATATTCCATGTCCTTTTCAATTTTTTGCACTTTGATAGTAATTCACTGTATAATGTCAAGCTCTGTTCTTGCTTAATAAAGCCTATTCACGAAGGTTTCGCGTTATTTATGACAAGTAGCCGTCAGTTTTTGAAGTAAACACTGACAAACCATTCTCAGTAAAACCAGATGCAGAACTAATATGTCCAATCAAACGGTGACCTCTTCCACAAAGACCTTCAATGCCAGTCGACCGTCCATCCATAAAAACTTTTTTACAGCTTGTAATATTAGAATCCTGACAAATCATAGAAGGGGCTGTCCTTCGTTAATCCAAGTTTCATCAAGATAAAAAATTTGTTTTTCCTGTCGTCTTGGTGTCATTATCTCGTAAAAATAATCTTCTCGCCACAATATGATTGCGCGTTCTTCAGTGAGATAACTATTCATATTCCTCTGCTCACATTTATAACCTATTTTATGCATAATGCGCCACAACGTTGTTTTATTTATATGCGACAAATCCGCATCAGTTTTTATTAATTTTTCCGTCGACTGTGTATTAACATATGCTATTAACGTTCTCAAAATTAGACAAAATCATACATTAATGACCCCCAATAATGCATGATTTACCTACAATAATCAACGATTTTCTGCAGGCAACCCAACGCACATCTTATACATTATATTTATATTGACAGTTACCTGTGGTGTAGGCAACCAAACATACAATAACGTCTTCAAAAAATGAATCCTAGTATAGAATACTTCTAGTTTTTGACTTACCTTCGTTTTATTTTATTATTCTACAAAATTATAATAATTATTAGTGTTAAGACATCCAAAAAAGAATTTAAGAAAAACGAAAACAGTGACATTTGAACCAGCGACCATCTCTGTGACATTTCAATGTCATTATTTAATTTTGACAGTACTTACCTATGAAACAAATAAATATTTTTAGTTTTTAAATATTGAGAAAAACGAATTCAACTGATACAGTCGACGGAAAAGCATTGTAACTAACACGAGTATTAAAAGGGCAATTAACAATCTCGAACATTAACGCACTCGCTCTGCTCGTGCGTTAAATTATCTCGATTGTTAATGGCCCTCATTAATACACTTGTTGGTTAAATAACTATTAATATTCTTTTTAATGTATCTTCTAATTGCGTTGCTTATAAATTCATTGGTTTTGTTGTCACGACTCACGGACCACCCTGTATAGTAGGATAAAAACCATAAACCACCATTAAAAATTAATTTCATAAATTAAAAAGTTGTAGTTGTAGTACGCAAGTATCATTCGATTTAGAATTTAATCATAAAGTAACTTACATCTGTATTATTAACTATCATTAAATATTTAAGATGAACTCTGTATAAATTGTTTAATTGCGAACGACAAGCAGGAAGTAATAAAGCGGTTAAAATAAATAACTTGTATGGGGATATTAATAGTGACATATACAGCGAAACTTCTCTATGAAACCAGCAGGTACCGTACTTTATTAGATAGGTACTTATCGAGGAACATATTAAATGTTTAATCTGCAGCATTTGATTATTGTTCCTTGTTTTCAGGAAATTTTTGTAATTAAATTGGAACCGACGTTATTTCTAACTAGCAATACACCACGTCAGCAACTGGTCCTCTAACATCGGACTAACCTTTTCTGCCACTAAATACAAAATCATCAAGTTTAGTAGGAAACATAATACACAGAACCCTATTCTAAAACTCAATGGAAACACCCTACCTGTAGTAACTCCCCATAAAATTCCAGGCTTAACTTTTGACAACTTCAAACAACACATCCAAGAAACGAAAGCAAACTGTATCAAAAGACTTAACATACTAAAAACATTATCCCGTTATCATTGGGGAAATGACGCAACAATACTTCTCAGATTGTACAGATCTGTAGTCAGATCAAAAATAAATTACGGTACCATAGGTTATCTCTCCTCTTCAAAATACCATCTAAACAAACTTAACACCATCCATAACACATCCCTCCGCATATACCTAGGCGCTTTTAAATCTAGCCCAATTGACAGCTTATATGTGGAAGCTACCGAACCTCCCCTTCACTTGAGAAGACAATATCTTTCACAAGCATATTTCAGTTCAACATCGGCCAACCCCCACAACCCAGTCTATAAATTAATCCCAAACATATATAACGAAGAACACACTTTTCCCAGTTGTAAATTTTCAACGATTTGTTTGGCCAGCTTGCAGCCCTGATTTCAATCATATTGAGCACCTTTGAGACTAGCTGCAGATACGCAATCGTTGCCGACCCGCTTTGCCTGTCATTTGACATACTCCAAGATCGAGCTGCACTACAAGAAGAATCAGATGCAATTCCTTATCCTTTCTTTACTAACTTTAATAATTGGATGCCATGTCGATTAAATCAGATCATTTTGCCAAGAGGGGGTCACATTCGTTATAAGCGCACTAGGTTTAAATATTTCCCAAACTGTTATTTTCCCAGAGGTGATTATGAATGTCCTATAGGAAAAATTGGGTAGGAATGGTGCCTTAAAGAGAACCTTTCAGTTAATCCAAAAAAACCAAACTAGTTGCTTTTATGAATAGAAGAGTTCTTGCGTACGGTAGAGTACTGTTGTTCGGAGAAGAACTGGAAATATCCAAAAAATGTAAATATCTGGGAGTGACCATTGATTCCAAACTGAATTGGAAGCCATACCTGGAAAAAAATACTTCCAGGGCGATTCGGCTTTTCTGGCAATGCAGAAGAGTTATGGGCAAAACCTAGGTGGTTTACTGGATCTACATAACTGTGATAAGGCCAACCTATGGAACAATAGTCTGGTGGAGGAGGACAGAAGTGTCCTCTGTAGTTAATATATTGACTGAAATCCAAATACAAGCCCTTCTTGGTATTACCGGTGCAATGAACAGCACGGGGACGGCATCAATGGAAGCCCTTATTGGACTTCCTCCTCTGCAATTCTTAGTCTGAGATCGGGAGATTTATGGTCCCCGAATAATGTTCGAGAAGGACACACTGATACAACTGGGCCATTTCTAGACGAACCCATATTTCACATGAGTTCTGATAGCATGACACCCCAGAAAATATTCACTTAGTTAGTGAAGATCATCATCCCATCTAAGGAACAGGTGATGCAGCCAGGTAATTCTGGAGAAATCATCTGATCCACCGATGGCTCCAAAACAAACCATGGCACTGGGGCTGGTATAAAAGGACCTACAACGAGAATGTTCTTTATCCTTGGTCTATATACGACTGTGTTTCAAGCAGAGACGATTGCCGCTATATTGCCTGTATTGATGGAAACATCAGAAGAGGATATACCGGACAGAAAATTGAAATATTCACTGACAGCCAGACTCTGCTTGAAGCTATCAATCATCCAACAACTAGGTCTAGACTGGTGAAAAACTGCAAAGAATCCCTTAACAGGCTGGCAAGAGAAAACAAAGTGTCTCTAATATAGGTGCCGGCACATGAGGAGATTGCAGGTAATCAAATGGCGGACCAGTTAGCTAAAGAAGGCTCTAAAGGAGACTTCATAGGTCTGGAACCCTTTCGTGGAATCACAAAATATTGCATAAGAGAGGAAATCGGGAACTGGCTAGATAGGGAACTCCAACTCCTCCATACAAAGAGTTTACTGAACAAGGTAGTCAAGGTACTCTCAACCAGGCTACTGAAACTGGGTAAGAGACATTTGAAGACTGTTACCGACCTGGTGACTGGGCACTGCACCCTGAGGAAACATCTGTACAAAATGGGTAAAGTTAGTGCAGGAAATGTGAACTTGATGATGAAACACCTACTCACATACTCTGCACTTTGGAGAGGAATTTATACAACCATCACAACTACTGAAAATCCCTCCAGTCAAACTAGTGGCCTTTATAGAAGACAAGAAGCTTCTGGAATGGAAGTAGATAACATGGGAAATGGTACAAAGATTCAGTGCCTGGGCTGATGAACACAACCCAAATAAATAAATGAATGAAAAAAAAATGTTTTTATGATTTTTTCAGATATTTAACGATCGTTTGAATATTGCTTTTAGTTCTTTATATACCGCTAGCTCAAAAACTATGGATCATCTTCAATAACCGTGAATCTAAAACTTGAATGTACATTTTGACACCAGTTTATACCCCCTGTTGTAGGTGCTGCGTTCTACAGGTTGTTTCAAATTTCGGATAAAAATCATTTCAACACTCAACATATTTCCAAATTTCACTTCACATCAAAATTTCAACCACATTTGCTACAAAAGGAATGACCTACAATTCACGAGAAAAAAATATCAAAATGAAATGAGTAGTTTGTATGTATGTATACTTGGGGGTGACATTCACTGAGACCCAAAAGATCTATTGTGTGTCCTCACTTCTACTTAGTTCCTGAGGAAAGTCACAGAGACTAGTGAACTCCCTTAGTCCTATTTTCCGGAGGAATTTTAGGGTATCTACAGGCTTTATGTCCCCGTTCTAACTAGTAATCTCCTAGGTGTTGTGCCATAGGATTCTGAATTGCTGTGCAACTCGCAAGTATGAGGATGGAGGTTTTTTCTTCCATGCCACAGAATTTACATTCTTCTTCCTCCACTATTTTGAGCTTTCTCAGGTTCAAAGAAATGAGTCCATAGGGGATATATCCGGACCTTTAGGAGGCCATAATATGGTTCCATTATTCCCTATCCACACTTGAAATACATTATTCAAATGCTCTGCCCCATCCTGCATCCAAATCATATCCTGAAGTTGAACGTCCAAAAAATTCTCTAGAAGAATATTTTCAACTTCAGTTTCTAAAAAATAATATAGTGTTTCAAAAAACTTTTTACCTTCGAAATAAATTATTCAAAATGTACTGGGTGTCCCTGAAGTTTCTGGCCCATTTTAACTGCAAAAATCTTGGAACTCGGAACTACAGTTTTCGATGAACAATTTCTTTATATATAAAGTTTTTTCAGAATAAATGTTTAATTAGTGAAATCTTATATAAGGTGTTTCAAAAAAATTGTTTTTTTTAATGCAAATATCGTCTAGTTCTTCAAAGGAACACCCTATATATTTTTATTCTATCTGAAAGCTGAACTCGTTCCGAAAATGTATAATTTGTTGAAAAATGAGTGAGTTAATTGGTTTTTAATGATGATTGTTTATTAGATAAAGATGTCTGACACATACGTTCAAAATAAAAAACAATTAAAAAATTGGTCTGCTGAATAATACCTACCTACGTTTAAGAAAAAATTATACCGAATGTTTTTGAAAGAAGCACGACTTAGTTAATATGGGTCAGAAACTTCTGGGACACGCGGTATTGTAAAATTTTGTTTACATACCCAAATAATTTCATCATGAATTCTATAGTCAACAAAATTGAATACAGTAATTGAAACTTTCAACATAAACAACTATTCATATAATCGGTTAAACACTTTTACTTGACATTTAAGTAAAACTACCTTTGGAAAAGTGAACTTTCCAATGGAATTTAAAAATAATAATTTACCTCGCAGTATCACATATCTGTTAAAAAATTAATTTTCATCAACCAAACAAACCATCCTAGATATTTTCAGTACGATTGAGCAATAGATCTTGTATACTTCATATTTTAAGCAATTGAATTATGTAAGTTGAAAACAATTACTTATCTTTCAAATTGTGCATTGTCAAATCAAACTCGGCATTCCAGACGTAGAATTCGAAAGGGAAACCATTATTTCGTAATGGCCCCAAATTTAATGATAAAAAAAATGCTGGTATCATCATTCATATATCAACAATCATTATTTTAATCGTCAACATAAAGAACATACATCTTGAACCGGAAATTTATCGCTTTTCTTTTCTAGACAAAGAGATGTACATCAAGATAAACACACTTGTCAGTACTACCAGAGATTATATGTAGTACTATTATATTGTTAAACAAAACGCATTGCCTAATCGTAGAATATAATCGTCAACAGTACCTGTAGGAAATAGAAACAAGCGATTCAGACATATGTAATCTCACTTGGGAGTTATTTGAGTGTGATCATTTATATATTTGTTCTTTAATTTAATCATCTTATTGGAATATATTTTATGTGAAATTTGTCTTGGTATAATTTTTTTTCAAATCAAAGCAAAGCTTGATTGTTTACGCAATAAAAAAATTATTGAATGGAATTAATACATAAAAACATTAAACTGATTGGAAATAAGGTTTGTTCGCGGGTGCAATTCAGAACCAGTTCAGGGACTATTCGCATGCGCATTCTAAAAAGTGGTGTTCGTGGTTAATTAATAATTCTGGATTTTTAATAATAGTTCGTTGTTTGCGGATCATATCGGATTGGTTCGTTATCAATTCGGAATCAGTCCTAGCGGTTCTCTGATTTTGGTAAGGACTGAAAGTCATGCGCAAATGATCGATATATCAGAAAGTTCTGTTCCACTGCTCATGCGCAAATGATCGATATATCAGTTCTTTTATTATTTTGGTTGCTTATGGTTGTTTCTTTTTTCATTTGTTGTGTTGTAGCATTGTGAGCAAATATCAAAAAAGATAGAGTCACTTGTTTTGTTTTTGTTTAGGTTCTGAGAGGTGATCTGTCGTTCTGATATCGTTCATCAAATTGTTTGATGGTTCGTAACTAGGCATGCGCTCTAGACAATTTAATGTTAGTTCCGAACTGATTCGAAATCGGTTTGGATTGTGACCCGCGAACATAGCTAATAACTCGAAATTTTTCAATAATAGACACGATGACTAATTTTGTACAAAATAAATGTTATTTCTGCAAAAAATGAATGTTTTTACCTTTTTTTGAATTTCGTGCAAAACGCTAGAGTCAATGACATCACGCTTTCGTAAACACCTTAAACAATTGCAAGTTGAAAGTTTATTTTGATAATTCGATTTATTTGGTGCGATAGTCATGCTTATGGATGGTGTGCGGCTCCACAATATAAGAATACCAGCTCCTGATAAGGCATGTGTTAACGTTCCAATGAAAAAAAACAGTTCGAAATGTGCAGCTGAATCTTGCAAGAAGAGATCCAGCAACTGTATCTTATAATTCGTATTCAGTATTATGTCTCTACAACCGATATATGCAACGCTTTCATGGTAGTTGAACAAAATTCTTTGTTAGACGGAAAAATTACTTCCTGCATCAACATATCGATTCTTGACAAATATGAACTATTTGCTTCAATAAAACCTTGTTCCATAGCTAACATTTCTTTGTCGTACTTTTGGTAATACACAACTGAAATTCTTAATAGTTCATAACGAGCAAATATCACAATATAGGTAATGATTTGATCGGTGTTTTTGCTAAAATGTCGGATTGATATTTTTTAAGTTTATGCTCTAACTAAAATGAATATCATCGAAATGTGAGAATAAGTGATATTTTTAGAGCCTTTGTATCCTACATTTCAGTGACTGTCATCATACCTCATCAAATATTATCAAACCAGTAATTCACAGATTGCACAACATTTTAAACGACTCATCATATGAAAGAAGAAAGGATACCTTAGAGTGGCTTTTCTTTTTTTTTTCGGGTCGAGATGGGAAACTCATGTTCGAATGGGTCCAGGACCCAAACAGTGTTATACTCATCCCCAAGAGGATGCCTACCAACCAAACCCACCACAACATTATCTCCACCATGTTCTCACAATACACCGCATCCCCTAGTTTCATCTCCAACTTCTTCAGCACTTCCTCGTTCCTCCAGCATCTAAACACATGTCCCACATCATCCTGTCGACCCATGTCCAGTGAACACCTGTGTCACCTCCCCGAATTTCCGGTCCATCCAAATGCTCCTTTTAGCGCCCCTTCATACTCCTCTCACCTCCTCTCCATTTCCGTCTCCAACCATTCCTGTACTTTCTCTCTGGTCGCACCCCTCCAGCGTTTATTCCTGGCTCTAGCCGTCACGTCCAATGGGAAGGACCTTGCCAGCACCGCTGCTGCCAGTCCACCCACTGTCCTTTTACCCCTGCACCACCCTCAGCAGTATCCCTCTCTGCAACCGCAGAAGTGGCCTAACCCTCGCATTCACCACCGCTCTTTCACCCCACACCTCCGCACCGTACAGCATACTCTACTTCACCGTCCTACCAATTACCCTCCTCTTCCACTCTCCCGGCCCTTTCACATTACACATCAATCTCCCCAGCCATGCTGCCCTCACTTTCCCCTTTTCTGCCGCCTTCAACATGTGTGTTTTGAAGGATAATCGACTATCCGACCATACCTCTAGGTATTTCACAGACTCCTCCATACGAATTCTTCTTCCTTTCACCATCACCCACGTCCCTTCACTAGCAACCCCACCGTCTTATTTTCCGCCACTTCCAGTCCTCGCCGCTCTATCTTCTCCACAATCTTCCTACATATTATCTCCGCCTTTCTTTCTTTCTCCGCCTCTCCCTTTGCCGTACATACCAGACACACCTTAGAGTGGCTGGTTGAATAGTTTGCACAATGCCATTTATCATTCCCAAACAGAACTTAAACTTTTGTTGGAATCGTTTGTCCAGTTGGATGAGGTTAGGTTTCAATTTGTTGAGTCTTCCTATTGAGGTTAGTATTTTTTTGGCGGTATGATACCTACTTTGATGTTCCATTGTAACACATGAATAGTTTCCAAGCATCTCAGCTGACTGTGACTTTCAGTGCCCATCAGTAGTCTCCTACGCTCCGTATAAGCCTGTTTTGTGTAAATGTCCACAATTCTGTATGTTGTCCATCTAGCTCCTCTTTCCAGAAATATATGGAGAGGAGGTAGGTTTAGAAGGATTTCTATGGCTACTGACAGCGTGGTACTAAGCTTATCTCTGTATATCGAAGAGCTTTGGGCCGTTTGCTACAAATCTGTTGGTCATCAAACAATTGCTCCATATTTAATCATTGGTCTTACAATCACCGCTTGTCATTGTAACACGTATTTTTGTTTTCAATCTGTCAAGTGCTTCATATTTTACTTGAAAAAATACGCTTGCAAAATTAGTAGTCAGTGGAATTTGACTTTTTAATAAGAATCAAACCTATGTATTGATAATGAAGGGATGCCCACAGGGAGGAGTCCTATCATCTTTGCTGTGGGACCTTGTCATAGACAAACTCCTGGAGGAATTGAACAGGAAGGGGATATACACCCAGGGGTATGCAGATGAACTGACAATACTTGTACTGGGGAAATACCCTAACGTTATAACGGAGCTGAAAATCCTGGAATTCACACCTTCATGACAAAACCAATAAAGGGAAAATGGCACTAATGGCTGTTGAACGGGCGATGGGAAGCACATGGGGACTAAATCCACGGATAGTTCACTGGTTGTACACAACTGTGGTGAGATCCATGGTTACCTATGGAGACCTAGTTTGGTGGCCAAAAACAGATCAGAGGAAAATCGAACTGGAGGTATCAAAACTTCAGAGGCTTGCCTGTCTGCACCTCGACTGCGGCAATGGAAGCCATTCTTAATCTTCCGCCTCTTGCTCTGCATGTTAAGGCGGAAGCGATAATGGCTGCATACAGGCTGAAATGCAATGGGAATTGGCACGAAGGAACCAATTCCCATAGTCATTCCAGAATCACAGATGTTATCACAAAACTAACTTCTTGAAATGAGAAGTGATAAAATGTTGGCCACAATTAACGACAACCAACCCTACCATATCCAGCTAAACTGGAATGGGTTGGAATCATTCAGTCAGGAAGGAATGTTAGCGTGGTATACAGACGGATCTAAAATAAATCCTTAGCATGTCCCCAGATCAGATCTAGACTGGTCTGGGACTGCCTCTAAAAACTTTTAACATGGGCAAACCACAATAAAGTAACTCTTAAGTGGGTCCCGGGGCACAAGGGTATTGTAGGCATTGAAAAGGCAGACACCCTAGCAAAGCTGGGGTCTGAAACTGCATTCTCAGGTCTTGAACCAGTATTTGGAATATCAAAATCTGCTGCACGTGTTTGTACATCTCGGTGGATTCAAACTAAACATCAGACGTACTGGAGACACGTGCCAAAACAGGAGCACAGCAAACTCTTGGTAAAAAAACCCTCGGAGTCGCTGACTAACGAATACTAAACCTCAGCAGGGGCCAGATAAGGAAAGTGAAGGGATTACTCACCGGTCACTGTACCCTAAAGAAGCACATGCATACAATTGGCATATATAGGGAGGAACCTATCTGTCGGTTGTGCAGGGAAAAGGAGGAAGCAACCTCTCACATTATCTTCGAATGTATAGCACTGGAGATATATATAGACTCCTAGGACTAGAGTATGCAAGGGATGATTTCTCCAAGAAGGACCTAGTGAAAAGGCTGTTGAGCCTGATAAGGACATACGTCGTTTCAAAGCTATTGATAAGACTTGGACCACCATGATCCTAAATTGAAATAAGAACCATTGCAGTAGCTGGTTGTTGAGCTCCAAAGATTTCACGATCAGCAAAGAAGGTTATGGCATCAGTTTTTTGGGATGCAGAAGTGATTTTGATGATTATCCTTGAGAATGGTGAATATCTGAATATTGATTTGACATTTTTCTCTTTCCAAAACACAAATTACCACTTCTAAGCACCCGCTTTTATTCGATAAAAGATATAAAAGTGAATTCGCGGTGAATTCAATCCCTGATCATTGGATTATTCGTTGGTGTAAGTTTATCATTTTGGAAGGGGATGACTTAGAGAACGATACGATAAATTTGTGTTTTATTGACGGGTTTCTCGGTACTATTTCTTAGCCCGAGCCTGTGTTTTAGATCCTAACAGTGACAGTTTTATGATCTGATACTAGTAATCGAAAAGTTTATTGGTATATCCTATTGAAAGTATTGCATAAATCTTGTGGGATATAACAGTGTAACAATAAAATTCGTTGTGAATATTTTTAACGCAAAAACAATATGAGTGAAATTTTGCCTCAATACTTAAACAAAAATGCTTTCGCTTTCGAACTACCTGGAAGTTAAAAAAAAATTGAATGGAGACAAACAAAAGATAAATTCATTCAATTGTGGTTTTTGAACTTTCTCGTTGTGATGTTTGCAATGAGATACGTAATTATACATTAGAGCAGTCGTTTTTGTTGTAATTAATTATGCAGTTATCTAAACGATCAAATTAATAAGAATTACTAGCGGGTAAAACACAAACAATTAAAATTGTCTTTTTATCACATAATATGAATGTGATTATAACAATGCCTGGTATTTGTTTAATTAATTATGTTTGCTGTAATATAATGAACGATCTTTCTTTTCCTATTTTTCCTTTTTTTGCAACCTGTACGAAGTAATATAAGTACCGGAACTGCTATTTTCATATTGGAGCTTCCTTATTCTTGACAGGACACTCAAAAACTGGAAAACAACTTCAATAAACCAGTTCAAGATGAAAATTTCGAGTGACGGAGTTAAAATATTACCATCAAAATATTTGTATCACTTCAAACTCCACAAACGACCCGCTCCGGCTTCGCTCGGTGTCGCCCACTTCGCATGAAACCGGATAGTCACAGAGCTTTAAATAAATATAGTAAATTTCGTAATTTCTTAAAAATTTTATGGTGTAAGTGTCGTCAGCATCAGACACCGACAAAATTTTACCAATGAAGTGCTTCATGGTCCTTTTTGTTGCAAAACTAACAACAACATATGTTCCTTCTTCTAGATCATATAGGCTAAATTCGTTATTAGGTTCAGGTACACATTTGCCTGCTTTTGCCTCTTCTTCGATTACTTTCATAGTGTCTTCTCCATCATCGTCTTGAATATTGGCTTTGGTTGATGTATGCGCTTCTGACTCCTCTTCGAACATTTTAATGTTTTCTTCTTCAATTCCAATTTCGTCTGTTTCATTTTCTTTATTATCTTGATCCTCAAATCTGACCGATTCTCCAGGTTTTATTTTAATGTTGTTTTCTTTCCTTTTCTTAAAGTTTCACCCTGATTACCTTTTCGTTCATTGAGATAACACAGTAAGGCACTGTCGATCTCTCCCGCAACGTGTTGTTCAAATCTTTTTTAAAAATTCGTGAGGATTGAATGGAAAAATTCCTGTCGCCCAGAAACCGCTTTGTATAATATTTTTGGCATTAGTTTGTATTTTTTTCCATTAATTTCGATAGAAGTTGCGGGAAAATGCTTTTCTCAACACAATTAATTGTCGGTTGTTTTAATTTTATATCTGTCAATAAGGACGTCCAAGCTTGCTTCACTGGTCTGAATAAACTAACATCCAACGGCTGGGTAATTTGCGTCGAATTCGGTGGCAAAAGTACAAATCTGATGTTAAGTTTTTGACAGGCTCGAACATTGATGTGTGAAGATAAATTGTCTCCAATTACCACTTTTTGGACAATTATTGTCTTTTTTGCCCTTTATTTTCTGGAACCAGTCTTCGAGTTAAACTACCCTGACTTGCCTCTATTGTAAACTGTTTGTGATGGTCTTCCAGATACCCATCTATCGTAAAGACGCTCTGACTTATACACAACGTATAAAGGAAAAAGTTCACCGGTGGCTGTTGCAGCAAACATAAGAGTTTTGGCACTTTTGGTGGAATTCATATACCTCTAAGGATATTTGGTTCCTCTACGAAAAAATGCATTTCTGAGTTCCAGGATTGTCGCTTAAGTTTGTTTCATCGCAGTTGATTATATATTCAGGTTTAACTCCATCTACTGTAATTCAGAGGCGGTCCAATTTCTTCTTCAGTCTTTTCAGCCCTAGAGCGTTTTAAATTTTGGCAGTGTCTTTTAGTCAAAAGGTGTTTGTATCTGCGAATGTAACTTTCCAGGAATATTATCTGTAAAGATTTGGTTTCTTAGTCCTTTACTATCCAAATAGTTTTCAATTAGCGTCCTAATCTCTATCTTCGTCAATGTTGAACCAAATTCTGCACATGCTATAACAACATCTACAACGTGGCGTTCTTCGATGTCTGTTAGATGGCCAACATTTTCGCAGTGTTTTTCTTTAACCTTGTTAAGAATGGTTTTGCGAGGAATGTTAAATTGAGTTTCGGCTTCCCTATAGTTTATTTCAGAAAGGTATAGTGTAAAAAACCTCATTAGGTATGCAAAGGGATGTGACCCAACGAATATTTAAGCCACTTTCATAGTTTGGCATTGATTTCATTGTAAAATTCTTTTTTATCAAGTGCAGATAGTACCACCCGGGTTGGGGTCAATATATGGGTTTAGCCTATTGTTATCCATTCACAAACAATGAAAATAGTGTGCCAAAGGCGTGCCGGTAGGATACTCGTAAAAAGGAAAGAATTTTATTTTAACAGAATAAAAATTAGGCATTATGTACATAGTATTAGGTACACTTATTTTTTATTGAACATTATACAAAAAATACATTATACAGAAATTAAATTATAAAAAATCATAATATTCTTCGTCATCTGAGGAACTGCCATCTCCTCTTGACGTTATAATTAACGGGTCGACGATCCGATCGATCAAGTAGTCAAGATCCCACATTTTCTCCTCTTCTTTATTAACATGCTGGACTGCTTTTCGCCAGTTCTCTGGTGTCACCTCCTTAATGGCTCGATCAAACAGTAGCTTAACGTCTTTCATTTTGAATGTCATGTTGTGTCTTGCTACAAATCCTTTCACTTGCGCCCATATAAGTTCTATAGGATTTAGTTCGCAATGATATGGCGGTGTGCGCAGCACAGTTACACTAAGTTTTTCTGCTATATCTTCCACGGCGTATTTCATAAAACGATGTTTGTGTAAATTTGCTATAGCTAATAGTTCTTTTTTTATCAAATTATCTTCAAATTCAATACTTTTGGTGGTTAACCAGTCAATAATTTCTTGTTTTCTCCAAGATCATTTCACCAAAATAGTCTTCAGAAACATCCGAATCCATGTCCTCGTGATAATCTCCCGTATGGCACGACTGAAAGCTTAGCAAACCTTCTTTTAAAAATCCCTCTCCGCTTCCAATATGGACGATTATTAGTATTTTCCCTTTACCTGAAGGCACCTTAATACCCGTTGACAGGCTTTCCATGAGCTTGGCGAGCACTGGTTATATTTTTGTCTTGCCACATTTTTGGTACTGTATATCCTTTTCATTGATCCACGTCTCATCAAGATAAAAGATTTTCTTCTGCTCTGTTCTGTACTGCTTTATACTTCTTAAGTATTTTCGTCGCCAGCAAACAATTTCATCGCTTTTCAGTAAAAGTGCCTTACGGTTATGCTTTTCCCAGGCAAAATCCATATTTCTCAAAGTGGTCCATAAAAGTTTTTTAGTTATCAACGGAATACTGTCATACTGGCCAAGCTGCATTAAAATCTTATCTAGGGTGGGTATTTCTTTTTTTAAATACAAAGAGTGAACTTTTCTTCGAATTACACTTTTGGTGTCTTCATCAAGGACTCTTACTGGTCTGCCTGGACTTTTCTTGGGAGGCTCCACTTGGCCTGCTATCTTTCTTCCCCGCAATAATTCAAAAACGGTGGACTTTCCAACTCCAGTCATTCGGGAAAATCGGTCGACAGTTTCTTGTAGAGTAAATTTCGGGTAATCGTATTTTATGCAATCGTGTACATTTAAAATAATAAGATTTTCATTCACTGATAGTCTAAATAGGACTAAAAATTTTGGGTAAGGCACCTTGCGGCGCATGGTTGAGCCGAATCTGAAACAGGAATTAGGCAGAGGCACTAATAGAAGGTTAGACGGTACCTGTTAAACGCAAAACGTAACTGTATAATCTACTACCTAAGTAATCCCTACACAATATTTCGATATTGACACTTCAGGCCAGAAAACATACTTTTCCTAATTCTCTTACGCAATTACTTGAAATTTTAATATTACAAACAATACTATTTCAAGACCTACGCCTATGGCCGACACCGAAATTGAGCCGAACTGGACGGAATTCCCCATTTTATTACCCTATACCTTTCTGAAATAGACTATATAGCTCATAGCTCCAGTCTTCACAGCACTAACAGCTTGTAACAGTGTTTTTTCTCTGTAATTTTTGTAATTACGCGCCCTCAACTTTATTCGTTACCACGTGTTATATCTGCTGCAAAAAATATAAAACAAGTGTTTTTAGAATTTTAATTATTACTATAATATGATCATTGTTATTAATATTATTTTCATTATTATTGTTATTGTAGGTAAAGAAAGCATCAAAATAAAAAAATTTTTAAAGTCTGTCCCAATAGAGTTAATAGCACGGATCGGGGGTTCGGACCATAAAATAGTTGTAAACCATAGGCTGCCCCGTAACCTATTAATATTTAAATATAAGTACCTGTATAGAAGAAAATTTTAAGTAGTTAGTATTCGGCAACTAGCAAGTAACGTCTATTCGTCTAATTAAGATGGCTTCAAGTTCAAGTTTTTTTCCAATTCCTATTCAAGGAGTTAACAAAAGTGCATATTCTTTGATGATAGACGAATGTTAAAAACTGAGAACGATATTTATTTAAATCATCAAATCATTTAGAACGGACTACACCAGAGAGGACTACAATAGACAAGCACGACCGAGAAAACAGCTGGAATATGGACAGCAGTGAAGACAAGGAAAACAACACCAACAACAACAACAACAACAACAACAACAACAACAGCATGTAAGTAGAAGGAGATCACCTTTACATAAAAACGACCGGCCAGCTTTAGCAAGTGGATCCACTCTTCAAGGTCATCTTTAGTCGCAGTACATCGGCTAAGGTTTTGCACTTGTTAGGGGTAGCGGCATACACACACACACACACCCCGCGAGCGACGAAAAACTAAGAAGATCAACGAGAGAAAAGTGACCATCACTACCTCGAAGAAAAAGAAGACCGCCAGAACTTTCCCTAAACCAAGAAAAGAAGATGAACTAGCCCAGCAGATCGGACTGAGGCCTCATCGGAAGAGATGGGGGGAGGAGGAATTTTCTTCCCGGGATGCATTGCTCCCCGAGGAGTGCATCTTGGAAGGGGCGGGTTTGATAGAGGTGTGTGTGAACTATGTATGAGGATAATCCCAGTAAACAATAATAGTACCCAGGCGGTAAAGTGGCATTTTTCAGGCCGAAAGATGATATGGATAGGCGAGGAGCATCCGAGCCTGGCCACTTCTTGAGGCCTGAAAAAAGCACTCTACTGCCGTGGTTTACACATAATTTTTTATCCTACATAATAATTGTTGGTAATATTTTTTCTATAAAAATTTCATTTTATGATATGAAATTCATTACTGTTTTATACCTTAAAATTACATTCTCGCTATATTTTTTTACTTGCTTGGAGGCACGCCAGTCCATAAATAGCTTGTATTTCGCTTTCGATTTTTCCGGTAATAAGCCAAGCGTGACATGGTTAGCTTTAGCTGTTATTTCAGGCGGAGTGAGATAAATTATTTCATCTGATTCAGGCTCCATAACCGACAAGTTAACTCCAAACAAACATCAAAATACGACAACTTATGATTGAATTTTCAGACATTTGACAACTGCTAACAATTTATTTTTATACTGACGTTTAATGGTGTGGTTTATTTGTCAATTGTGGCGCCAGCTAGCGTGAAAACGTAAAATTTATTTTCTCGGCTAGCCGTAGAAAAGGTAACTTTTTCGTCTCCGGAAAGCTGGTAAAATTCAACTTTCTCATAGTGTAGGATAAAAAGTTATTTTTCTACAGTCGCGCGTAAAATGACTAATTACTATATTCAAATGAAATCGTAAAGTCGACAAATGCCGAGGATTGTTACTTTACGCTCTAGCGCAAAAAAGGAATCTTTTTAGCTCGCTTATTTAATCAAACCATTCCCTCCGAATCAACTCAATTTGTAAATATTTAACAATTTATCAGATTAAACATCAGATAAAATTATATGAAAATTGTCAAAATTTTTTAAATACGGTCAAAAATGGTCAATAATTGCCAATTATTGTCAAAAACTGTCAAAAATGGTCAAAAATTGTCAAAAATTGTCAAAAACTGTAAAAATTTTCAATAATTATTAAAATTTTGAAAAATGGTCGATAATTGTCAAAAATTTTGAAAAATGGTCAATAATTGTTAAAAATGGGCCATTTCTGTCAAAAACTGTTAAAAATGGTCCATAATTGTCAAAAATTGTCAAAAACTCAAAAATTTTCAATAATTGTTAAAATTTTGAAAAATGGTCGATAACTGTCAAAAATGGTCAATAATTGTCAAAAACTATCTAAAATGGTCAAAAATTGTCAAAAACTGTCAAAGATGGACAATTATTGTGAAAATTGGTCAATAATTTTCAAAAATTGTCAAAATTTTGAAAAATAAGTGATAATTATCAAAAATTGGTAAAGTTTTTGAAATATGGTCAATAATGGTCGAAAATTTGGAAAACTGGTCCATAATTGTCAACAATTGTCAATAATTATCAAAAATGGTCAATAATTTTCAAAAATGATCTAAAATTTTGAAAAAATTGTCAGAAATGGTCAAAAACTATCAAAAATGGTTAAAAATTGTCAATTATTTTTAAAAACTGTCAAAAATGGACAATTATCTCCGAAATTGGTCAATAATTGTCAAAAATTGTAAAAATTTTGAAAAATGGTCGATAAAATTGACAAAAACTATCAAAAATGGTCAATAATTTTGAAAAATGGTCAAAAATTTTGAAAAATTGTTAAATTTTTTTAAAAATTCTCCAAAATTTTGGGAAATGGCCAATAATTTTTAAAAACCATCAAAAATAGTCAAAAATTGTCAAAAACTGTCAATTATTGTTAAAAGTTGTGAAAATTTTGAAAAATAGTTGATAACAATAGTTGATAACAAAATTTTGAAATATGGTCAAAAATGGTCAATAATTTTCAAAAATGGTCAAAAATTTGGAAAAATGGTCCATAATGGTCAACAATTGTCAATAATTATCAAAAATGGTCAATAATTTTGAAAATGGTCTAAAATTTTGAAAAATGGTCAAAAACTATCTAAAATGGTCAAAAATTGTCAAAAACTGTCAAAAATGGACAATTATTGTGAAAATTGGTCAATAATTGTCAAAAATTGTCAAAATTTTGAAAAATAAGTGATAATTGTCAAAAATTGGTAAAGTTTTTGAAATATGGTCAATAATGGTCAAAAATTTGAAAAAATGGTCCATAATTGTCAACAATTGTCAATAATTATCAAAAATGGTCAATAATTTTGAAAAATGATCTAAAATTTAAAAAAAATTGTCAAAAATGGTCAAAAACTATCAAAAATGGTTAAAAATTGTCAATTATTTTTAAAAACTGTCAAAAATGGACAATTATCGCCAAAATTGGTCAATAATTGTCAAAAATTGTTAAAATTTTGAAAAATGGTCGATAATTGACAAAAACTATCAAAAATGGTCAATAATTTTGAAAAATGGTCAAAATTTTTGAAAAATTGTTAAATTTTTTTAAGAATCCTTTAAAATTCCCAAATTTTGGGAAATGGCCAATAATTCTTAAAAACCATCAAAAATGGTCAAAAATTGTCAAAAACTGTCAATTATTGTTAAAAGTTGTCAACATTTTGAAAAATAGTTGATAACAATAGTTGAAATATGGTCAAAAATGGTCAATAATTGTCAAAAATGGTCAAAAATTTGGAAAAATGGTCCATAATTATCAACAATTGTCAATAATTATCAAAAATGGTCAATAATTTTGAAAATGGTCTAAAATTTTGAAAAATTGTCAAAAATGGACAAAAACTATCGAAAATGGTTAAAAAATTTGTCTATTATTGTCAAAAACCGTCAAAAATGGTCAAAAATTATCAAAAATTTGGAAAAATGGTCACTAATTTTGAAAAACAGTCAAAAGGGTCAATAATTGTCAAAATTTTGAAAAATAGTCAATAAATAATACGAGCCGTTTCCGAAAATCGATTTAAACACGTAATTTATAAAATCGATTTACTAAAAATCGATTATTATTACTATAAAAATCGATTATTTTCTAACATCCCTAGTCAGAAGATCTTTTTAAGGTTAATCATGATGAATAGCGAAAATGACGATTATTCTAGCACTCCTATTATAACCTAAGATAATATAAAAAACTGTTTTAATTATTAAAAGGGCGACTGTAGAAAAAATTATGTGTGTTTTCCGCAACATTCTTTCTCAAGCGGCAATCTGTTACTTTACGCTCTAAATACACAAATAACTATTATATTATAATGGTTTGATATTGGAAGCAGCTTATCCTATAACCAGAACTCATTACAGCTCACACCGCGGTAGAACACTCTTGTTATTTTTATACCCATCGCAACTTCTAAACGTAAGGTCCGCTTCAAATAATTTAAAGAAGAACTTACATGTACATAATCAACCAACTATTCATTTGGAAGTAACATTGTACGTAACATTTCAAAATAAACACTTCAATAGTTGAATAAATATTATGGTTCAGTAAGGTTTGCGACCCTCGTAATTTCTCTTTTTGAAAACTTTGAGTAGAATACAAATTATTGAATATTTATTTACACTGACCGTCAAAAAAATTCGGCTACCAAAAATGTTATACATTTTCAAAAGTAGTTATCTTGACACAAAGTGAAACCGTGAACCAGGGCTACATTTTATCTTCAGCTGCAAGATGACTAGTTTGCTGGCTGCTCAAACTAGAACTCTGTAAATTCTTCAGTAGCATTGAGGATTTGCTACAAAATACTCCATCCCAAAATATCCAGTCTCAACTTACAAATGCATCAAATCAACCCATTCACAACCCTGTATAAGCAGTAAAAGAAAAAAATCACTTACTAGGATACATTTTCGAACAATGCGTCTCGGTATTTGAATAAATCAATTTTCTTCGCGTCTCAATCCATCAGCTACAGTATCGGTTATTTATTCCCTTTAAATATTTTCAACATTACATCCAGTGACGGCGATTTCAAGTCAAAACTAAGGTCGCATTCGTTAACAATGCAACAAAAAACTGATCGGAATTCATTTTGAACATCGTTCAATATCTATGGATAGGACTTGAATCTACCACCAATATCTCAAATTGGAAGAGCTATTACAATAGAAGCTGGTTGTTAAGATGATCTGCACCAAAGCAAGTGAACCAATTAACTCTGAATATTATTGCATCCTTTTGGTTCAGCTGAATATAAAAACTCGTGGGGAATGACCAGATTTAGTTCCTAGCGACACTATTATTCCAAAAACGGGGTAATTATTTTGTAGACAGCAGCCGTTCATGTGTATCTCGCAAAGCTTCCGGAATCTCATCACAAGAATGAAATATAATTGAAATATCTTTTCGCGACAAGAAGGAATGGGATCCAAATACCATTAGCAGTCTTGGAAAGAATGCCATTCAATGGTACACGGATGGCTCAAAAGCAATAGAAGGAACTGGGATAGGAGTGTACTGGCCAGGAACCAAACACTCTGAAAGCTTGGAAAATACCTCAAGTATCTTTCAAGCAGAAATTCACGCCATAAGAAAGTGTGCCCAGTTCAATATTGATAAAGGATATAGAAGGCAAAAGATTATCATAATGTCGGATAGTCAAGCAGCCATTAAAGCACTGAGTTCTTGTGTTATCAGTTCCAAAATGGTGTGGAAATGCCTAGGCCAACTCAATGAACTAGTCGAGAACAATATAGATAGAAGGAAATTGAATAGTAGATAAACTAGCAAAGAGGGGGACTGTAACACCCTTTTGGGGGCCGGAGCCCATTTGAGGTATCAGCCCCAATGTAATATTGGAAGAAATAGGCAAAGCCGAAAAAAAGAGAAGATCTGACCATTGGAAAGATCCAGTAGTAATTAGACAATCAAAGATTCTTCTGGGTGACTACAACTTGTTGAGATCGAATAAGTCGAATAAGTCAAAGTAAAACGGCACTAAGAGTTTTAACAGGGATCCTAACGGGACATTGTCGCCTGAATGGGCTCCTGAAAAAGCTCAAAATAGTGGAGGAAGAAGAATGTAGATTCTGTGGCATGAAAGAAGAAACCTCCATTCACATTCTTGCGAATCGTACAACAATTCAGAATCCTAGGGCACAACACCTAGGAGAGTACTGGATAGAAGAGGGACAGCCAGTAGATATCCCAAAATTCTTTCGGGGTATAAGACTAAGGGAGCTACTAGTCTCTGATACTTTCCTCAGGAACTAAGTAGAAGTAAGAAGAAGTAACTGAGACCTAAAAGATCTATTGTGCCCAATGGATCTTTTAGCTCTCAGTGAATGTCACCCCAATATACATACATACAACTTTGGAGCTAAATAAGTTACTTTCCTATGTTCGGTTAGGTTTGTGGTGAGTGGGTCTATTCATGTTTCGCCAAACAAATTCAGCTTCCTAACAGAGTCGATTAGTTTATTTGTTGAATTATACTTCAGGTCTGAGGACGAGAGAGGGACCAAGTCAAACCCTGTTGGGCCGCAGTGGGGCAGGCACAAAGTATAAGCTCTGCTGCTTCATCATCTTTCAAACAAAGATGGCACGTCGGATCTACCAACAGTTCAAGTCCCACCATATGATGATTCAGATGACAGTGGCTTGTTAAAAGGTTTGGTGGACAACGTCTGTCTGCCTGCTACAGAATAACACTAGTTTGGAGACATTCTTCGAAGAATCCATAAAAACCTTTGAATAAACCAATTCCGGTAAATTATGCCAGAAGTCTAAGGATTGGTTTCCTCCAATCTCTCCCCACATAACTCGATGACGTGAATTTCCGTTGAAATAAAGTTGCATAAGGGTGGTTGATATTTTTGTCCTAGGTCTTAATCCTTATACACCTGCTCCAGTTCCTGAGGGTACTTTTAAGCCTTCCATGTATCATTGACTATCTGCTCGAAGTAGTTCCTTCTTACGGAGGACTCAGTTATCTCTATTTTAAATAAGAACGGTATAAGACAGGTCGTTGTTTACTGTTGGACGCATTATGTCAAAGATCAATCCCAGTCTACTTTGAAAAGTAACACGCACAATTTGATTATTTTTACCCCATAACCAAAAGGTAACTATTAAACTTGTTTGTTTGTATCTAGTTATCTAATTGAATGAACTTTTTTTATTTTCCGCTGGTTCGTAGAAAAAATATTGTTTCTAGCACGTGCGGAAAGTGTCTTTCACGCACCCGATACTAATTGATTCAAATCATCAACTACTACTATTTACGACAAAAAAAAACATCTCAATAATAAATTTCCAACCGTATTATCAATTTATTTTTGTATTATATAAGTAGGTATTATAGTAATAATTATATCAGCCTACTTAAAGGAGATTATGTAAGTTTTGTTTTCCTGTTGCCGCCATTGACATGAGACGAGATCCGACTCAGATTCCAGACTCCGAAAAATAAAAAAAGGACCTATCTGAATTATCACACCCCATGATCTGAACATCTATCGAATCGTTCATATTCAATGTGTCGAAGATTTCAACCATCAAACTGTTCAACGGATCGGAAGATAAAGAAATTTGATAGTCGAAGAGTAGCTATACAGGGTGGATGTTTTTGAATTATATTGTTTTCGACAATCTAAAAAAATATACAGTTGTTTTAGCTAAATACTTGTAACGGTTTCAATTCAACATTGGGTATTGAAGAGATATTTTAACGTTGACAATACAATTTTATTAATATAAAT
The DNA here is from genome assembly GCA_947563755.1 of Lochmaea crataegi. Taxonomy (NCBI): domain Eukaryota; kingdom Metazoa; phylum Arthropoda; class Insecta; order Coleoptera; family Chrysomelidae; genus Lochmaea; species Lochmaea crataegi. Next base: position 3,269,371 of record OX387424.1, read on the forward strand.
AGTATTTCTGAATGTAAAGGAAATCCACCACTCACCTTGTATATATTGCTCTAATACCATTTACTAATTCAGAAATAATTAATAGTTCAACATCATTGCCGAAACTTTATTTGGTTATGTTTACCTTTTCTGACAATGTATTAATCTTTCATAAAATCTCAAGAGGCCTTTGACCTATTAAGTCAAGTTCAATTAACTATACAGCTACTGATTAGATTAACCTTTGACCTGCTCACCTGATGCTAAGGGTTAATAAATAGAAGAAGACCGACCTTGACCTTATGAGGCTTGGACTGGTCCATAATCCTCCATTCTAGTGCTGGTGCTTTTCAAGAGATCATTTGCATTGTGCTCTTTTGAAGTATTTTTGGATTTAACCCAGCTACAATCGTAACCTGTTAGTGACACCTTAAATGGTTATTTAAACGTATCTAGCGGATTTCACTTGACAACGACAGCTGAAAGTAGGTCAACGGCGTGAGCCACCTACTATCAGGCCTATTCTACACCCAGTAGTAAACGTAAAATAATTTATTGAAACCGTTAAATAATTGTCTTTTATTTTACCTCGACTTCTCTTCGTTGAGAAACCGGTAATAATTTTATTTTGCAGAAAACCCCCCTTTTGTCACCTCAAGTCCAGTAAAGGAAGAAAAGGGGTGACAAATTTGGCGCCCACCGTGTGGTTTATTGTTGATTTAAAATAAATTGAAGCAACTGATTTCAACGTAAAACAATATTTCAACCAAAAACGTGACGAAAACTCCAACACAATTCATGTTTTTCCGGGTGCAATTAATCAAGGAAAGTATGTATCTTGCAAACCAGATACGTTTTCTTTGGTAGAGCATTTAATTTTTGAAAATTTTTGAGCTAAAAATTATGTGTCTAAAGCAAAATTACTTTTATGAATCTGCTGGAAAAAAATAGAGAGTGGACATAAACATATTAATGGTCGGCCTTTCACGAATTGGGAGTCAAATTAACAAAAAAGTAGCTTAGAAATCTTTTTGTCACGATTTTTACTTTTAACTTAATTTCATTGTAGTTGAAAACGTTTGAAAATCGTATTCAGTTTGTTGTTAATAAATATTGCTTGTAAGTGGTTTATTGATTAATATTGTCACCCTGTAAAAATAAATAAATATAAACTTGACATCTAGGACGTTATTATAGATGACCATTGTCAAAAAGAGTAGGACCTCCCGCAGGTACTGACGAAACAACCGAAAAGGTAGTGATAGAAAAAAGAAATGAACTCAAGTAGGTGAGTGAAATAGAAGATGCACTTCTAATTTATTGAAGTTATATGTTTATATTGATAATAATTGGTTCTTGATCTATTAAGATTGATTCGGAAAATACATTTGTTCGATAATAAAGGGATATAAAAGGGAATAAAAGGAATTTCTCCACATGTACATACAGTAGGTCTAAAAGGTTAGGCATACAGTTTTCACAAAACAAATTTATAGTCCATTGAAAAGTTGCATTTGGGGTTGCGTTTGTCAGAGGACGCAATTTTATTTTTTAGATATAAAGGGGGGGGGTTAGTTTAAAGTTAAATCTAAGTTTGTAGGGTGGCAACCCTTGTCCCACGACCGCCATCTTGGAAAAAGAGGGTCAAATGGTTTTTGGTTTTACGGTTTATTTGCCAAACTATAGGTTTCACAGAAAAAATTGTTAAACAAAATTATCTACTTTTATCCAGTAACTTTTAGTCGTAGAAAAATTAATAAAAAAGTTATAAGCGAAAATCCATAAAAATTTGAGAAAAAAATATGTTTGTCGATATTACTTTTTTTTCTAGTTATTTTACAAAAAAATTTGGAAATCGGTTGACCCTAAAGGCCATCCCTGTAACTTCCCGCTAAATTCAATTTTCAAACGCATGCGATTTTGTCGCTAGTTGGGATGTTTTTGAGCTAATTTGATTTTTGTGTTATTTTGAGCTCTCCGGCTCAAAGATGCAGCTATTCGATGCGTTTGAACTCTTCGAGCTCAAAAGTCTTATCAAAGTTCGATGAAACACGACTTTTTTGATTTTCAAACTGCTATAACTTTTGAATGAATTAACCGATTTTCACGTGGTTGGCGGCGATCGATGTAGTTTTTTGAGCTCTATAAAAAAATTTGGAACAAAAAAATTGATCTGATGAAACATTTCGAAGTTATTACAAAAAAACACTTTTTTTCGACAACGATATCTCACGAACGCATCAACCGATTCTGACGCACTTAAGGGCGATCGATGAGAGTTTTCAGGGTTAAGAGCTGATTAGTTTTTGTGGTCGATCGGTTCAGCCAATTCGGAGATATTTTGAAAAAATGAAAAAAAACAACTTTTTTTTTTCACTTTTTTCGCAAATTCTCGAAATTTACCGGCTCGAATTGGTTCCAACTTACAGGAAATCTAAGTTTGGTGAAGCCCTTTCGAATGACACCAACTGCGATCAAATCGGTCAAGCCGTTCAGAAGTTATAAAACACACACACGCACACGGGAAGCGGGAAGTTAAAAATGACATCAGACCATTTTCATAGATGGTGTTTTAAGGGATATAAAAGAAACTATAAGGAATTTCTCCACATGTACAGTGCGTCTAAAAGAGGCATACAATTTTCACAAAACAAATTTATAGTCCATTGAAAAGTTACATTTGAGGTTGCGTTTGACAGAGGACGCAATTTTATTTTTCAGATATAAAGGGGGGGTTAGTGTAAAGTTAAATACAAGTGTGTGGGGTTGCAACCCTTGTCCCAAGGACGCCATCTTGGAAAAAGTGGTTTAAGTGGTTTTTATGGTTTATCTGCTAAACTATAGGTCTCACAAAGAAAATTATTCAACATCTTCTGTTGCAAATAAAATGATCTACAACTTTTATTCGTAGATCCATAAATAAAAAAGTTATAAGCGAAAATTCATAAAAATTTGAGAAAAATGATATCAGACCATTTTTATAGATGGTGTTTTAAGGAACAATTTTTATTGTGAACATTTTCAAATTTATTTATTAGTTAAGGTTTCACAACGCTGCGAAACTGTAACTATGCATAAATATAAATATTAATAATTTGCCATAATTTTTAACCATCTTGTTATTTTTTTTATGATAATTTTTCGAATATTAAAGGAAAGTAAAATGCATCCCTATAAAATGATGCCAACTCAGGAGCTTATGGAAGACGATTTCGATAGAAGAACGTATTTTTGTGAACAAATGATGGCAATGTTAGATAACAATGTGATCCAATCAGAAAATGTTTTGTTTTCTGATGAGAGTACATTTACACTTCACGGTCATGTTAATCGTCAAAATGGCCGCTATTGGTCTAATGAGAATCCTCACTGCATGAGAGAAGAACATACGCAATATCCTGAAAAAGTTCATGTTTGCACAGGAATTGTTCAAAATCATATCGAAGGTCCCTTTTTCGTTGATGGCAACTTGAATGGAGATACATATTTAGAACTGTTCCAAAATAATGTCGTGCCAACTTTGACAAACTTATATCCTGATCCTGCAAACCCACAAGCTCCTGCCAATATAATATGGTTTCAGCAAGATGGAGCACCAAATCGGTGGATAGGGAGGCGCGGATCGATAGAATGGCCTGCACGATCTACTGATTTAACGCCATTAGACTTCTTTTTGTGGGGATATGTCAAAAGTATTGTATACAAAACTAAACCCCTCAACTAAGATGACTTAAAAAGACAAACCACGCTTGCGATTAGATCAGTCACGCCTGAGGTGTTGAGTAACGTTAGAAGACATTTCTTTACCAGATTAGCATGTCGCCAAGACGTTGACATTAATGACATTGACATTAATGTTTTTTTTTTACATTATTAAGAAATAATCAGTAATGCTTATCAGGTTTTTAGTGTAATGTAGCGAATTTATGAAATAAAATAATTTTCATTTTTTAATTTTAATTTTTGTAATAAATCTGAATACATTTAATATTTCCGAAACAGTTGAATAAATTATGTCTAGAATTTCCTGAAGAATCCAAAAAATAAATAATTTTCAGGGTATTGAATTCAAAATAAGAAAGTTGGTATTGGCACACCTTATATAATTTTTTTTGAAAAAAATGCGCATTCAAAAATACAAATCGACTTGTCCAAGCGTTTGTCCTAACGCCCCCATTTATTCGTTATCGAATTTATTCCTTTATGCTGTTCCACACTGTATATGTGAAGACACTGTAAAACCTACAAATAATAAAAACTAATCTCTGAACATATTTTTCCATACCAGAGATTTTGAAACAAATTTCTTTGAATCTCTCCTCTATCATGAGTTACAATTTTGATCCATACCAAAAAATAAACGTTTTAAAGATTGAAAATTCTCAAGTTCCATAGCTGGTGATACAAACAAGAAGCAAAACATTTTTACCGTACGCTCTCTTCTGAACTTTAACCTCCTTCTATATAAACCTCTATTTATTTCAGGAAAATTGTCTCAATTCATTACAATGCCCGCTCCAGCCGGCTAAGAAAATTACAATGACGCAAGTTGATTTAACTTGATAGCCTAAAATTACATTAATTGAATGCTATAGCCTTCGTTATAATGAAACGTGGTTTACAACGAAAGGAAGTGCCTCTATTAAAATATGATTTATGATGTAATTCCACGTTAATCATTTTCAATGTATCTCAAATATTGATTGTTGTACCGCTCGGAGCCTCAGGAATTGAAAAAATATAAGCTTTTAACAGTAGAGGAATTTTTATTTCATTATGGCTAATTATTACAAGTATCTAAATGTCTCATTGCTTATACTGCTACTATTGAAATAAATAATAGAGGAGATGGTACAACAGAAAATACCTAAAAATATTAACTTAAGCATTTTATTCAAGTCAAAAAGTGAAAAAAATCAGGCAAAATAACGCATTATTATTCAATGCGACAAAAGTCTCAAAAATAATCACCTCTATCAGCACCTGCAAAGTCGACATGACACCACAAATTGCACATTAAACATTGAACTCAGAGTTCACCTTTGCGTTCTTCAGAAAATCTACTTTCACAAAATATGCATTCTGCATCTAAATCATCTGGTTTATTTTGTCTAGTGATGAGCGAGACTGGTCTTGGTCTTGCGGTCTTGGTCTTGCAAAAAATGCAAGACCAAGACCAGCTAAAGGCTTGCAAGACCAAGAGTGTGCAAGACCAAGACCGAGTTGTGCAAGACCAAGACCGGCCTGAAAGACTCTTGCAGTCTTGCCATTTTTAAATTTTTTACTTCAAAAGAACATGAAAGCAATTTGAATTTTGAATAAGTATAGCTAATTTAAATAAAAATATGTTTGTTGAACAAATTATTCCACTCACAATATTACCTGTGATATCACATACTAATAAGTGTACCGTGCTAAAACGAGGATCTTGTTGTAAACCTATTCAAAATGAAGGGTTGCCGGTTGATTTATGGGGGGTAGTTAAGAGATAATTTTATTATTTGTTTACCATATATCTGTTTTTGATGGCCCATCTTGGGTCGTAACAGATCCATAAATAAATTATCGAACAATATCGAAAGACGGCGGCAGATGTACCAATACGTGACAATACTAGACTTTTTGGTAAAGGGTCATAAAATGTTTCATAATAATTTTGTTGTGGGTTCTTCCCAACTATAAAATGCAAGACCTGCAAGACTCTTACAGCAAGACCAAGACCGGACTATTCAAGACCAAGACCAAGACCCCATATGAGGCTGCAAAACTAAGACCAAGACCAAGACCAAGCCGGTCTTGGTCTTGGTTTTGCTTTGCTCATCACTAATTTTGTCCAGGCATATCATCCATATCTAAGTCATCATCGGCTGGCGTAAAATGAGTTTCATCTTCTCCACTTTCAGAATTTTTTATTGGTTGTTTCTTTTTATTCTTCTTTGTTGTTTTGGAGGAGATAGTTTCGGTTGATTGAGAAAAAACCTTTTTTTAACAGCTTCAACATTTTCTTTATTTTTATTGGCAGTGCTCAAGAATAAGTCGTCTTCGTAAGGGGACGAAGTAATTATTGCTGCTTGCGATGCTTTCCTACCCCTATTCTTTCTAGATATAGGAACTGGTGAGACGTCAAAGGGTGACAAAGATTTTCTTTGTATTCCAGATGGTCCAGGTGGAACGTCGTCTTGACTGGGTGGCCCTATATCTGATTGAAATGTGCTTGGACTGCTTGGTGTTACTGTCGATCTTTCTGAAACCGAACCAGAGAGATCATTCGTGGTGCCAGTCAAGTCACTTTCAGCGGTGCAGTGTTCTTTTTCCATTTCCATTTCCATTTCAGCAGCAAGAATCCGTTTACTGAAATTTCGCCGGACTTAGTTTTGAGATAGGTCTTTCCAAAAAGTTCGCCAATATCATATTGCAACAAGGGACGATGATGGTGTAATGGTTTCGGCTCCAATGAAAACGTTAGTAGACTGAAGGTGTGGAAAGGCCTCTAAATTGGTGGTGTTGCGGGTGCCTTGGAGGATCATCTTAAAGGAATGAAACAACTACTTCTAGCACTGGGATATGTTTACTTTATTACACTACTTTTACTATAATACATTACACTACTTACTATTACTAAATATATTTTTATAAGTACCTAGCCGTATAACATACTTATAGTGAAAGGTTAATTATTACTGATGATTAGATCCTCTTACTGATCTCGTACTATTCGACTATATAGAATGTTCGTATTCAACTTACGTTCAAATTTAATTAGTGACGCGTTTCGCTACACAGTAGCCTTTTCAAACTAGTGTAGGTATTTTTATGCCTTTGTAAAAATAGATCTTCCTGCTGTTTTTGTATCCCCAAATGGATGCATTATCCCGTTTATTTCTGCCAAGCTAAATGCCATACGTGCAATGTCTCTGCGGGTCAAGCCATAAAACTTGGCTTCCATTTCCAGGATATAGCGAACCAATGTTTCTTCCAATTCTGCACAGCCTCCTCCTCGCTAAGATGATCCATTTCAGCTAATCGCTGCACTGTAGTCCTTGGAGCGCCAAAATCTGCCTTTAGAGAGAGCCCATACTTTTTTGTCTTACTGCTTGAACAGCCCTTTTCATGTCCTCTATCCCCACAGTGGTCCATATTCTAAGCCTAGCCCATAATTCTTATACCTTCTCCTCTACCTACATAAAACAAGTGTCAATGAAATATCGGCTAAAAAGCCTCCATTATTAGATGCGTGATATTTTCAGTTAGGTGTATCTACAATAATTTTATACAAATAAAAGTACTGCCTTCAAAAGTTGGCCTCGGTCAATTGTAGAACCCTGTTTATGAAAATAGACAAAGTCGTTCAGTCACTGGCGATTTGGCAGGGACGACGCCAATCCACACGAGGTTCTTAGGTGGTGATGCATCCACAAAAAGTTACTGTTTGCAGTGCTACATAAGGATGATAACTTCTCTCATTTTCACCCACATTGACCGATATGGACGTAGACAACATAACATGGTTCTAGTAAAACGATACTAACAACTCATTCACACGGTGAATGTGTTCTTATAATACAGAATGAAGTAGAGATTCTTTCACACTTTCCGTGGACGGATAAAAGTTCGTTCGGGAAAAAAAATTACCAACTGTACTCGTTAGAGCTCACGGAGGTAACTCGCCGTTACCCCCGCCTCGGAATCACTACCCTAGCACTTCCTCGTTCCTCCAGCATCTAAACACATGTCCCACATCATCCTCCACATCACACCTCTAGCACACTCCAGCCTCTCTTTTTCAAATCTCGTGGAGGTACCCTACTCTCGACCCATGTCCAGTGAACACCTGTGTCAAGAAGTAGTTCACCCCCCCGAATTTCCGGTCCATCCAATCTCTCCTATTCCCAATCGCTCCTCTTAGCGCGCCCTCATACCCCTCCACCTTCTCTCCATTTCCTCTTCCATCCATTCCTGAACTTCCTCTCTGGTCGCACCCCTCCAGCGTTTATTTCTGGCTCTAGACATCACGTCCAAAGGGTAGGTCCTTGCCAGCACCGCTGCTGTCAGTCAGTGCACCCACTGTCCTGTACCCCTGCACCACCCTCAGCAGTATCCCTCTCTGCACCCGCAGAAATGGCCTAACCCTCGCATTCACCCCCGCTCTTTCACCCCACATCTCCGCACCGTACAGCATACTCTGCTCTACCGTCCTACCAATGACCCTCCTCTTCCACTCTCCCGGCTCTTTCACATTACACATCAATCTCCCCAGCCATGCTGCCCTCACTTTACCCTTCTCTGCCGCCTTTACCATATGGGTTTTGAAGGATAATTGGCTATCCAACCACACCCCTAGGTATTTCACAGACTCCTCCATGCGAATTCTCCTTCCCTTAACCATCACCCCCACTTCCCTTGCCCTGCTCCGTCCCTTCACTAGCAACCCCACCTTCTTCTCTTCCGCCACTTCCAGTCTGCACCGCTCTATCTTTTCCACAATCTTCCTGCACATTCTCTCCGCCTTTCTTTCTATCTCCGCCTCTCCCTTTGCCGTACCTACCAGACACACATCATCCGCATACACCGTAATCTCACATCCCTCTTCACATACTATCCCACAAACCTCATCAAACACACACTTCCAGAGCGTCGGTCCAAGAACCGAGCCCTGAGGCACTCCAGCCTCCATCTCATATCTCCTCCCTCTGGAGTCTACAATCACACGCCCCGTCAGGTATTCCTCCACCAGGTTAACCAACCCCTGCTCCACTCCAAGCCTCAGCAACGCGCTCAACATTGCCCGTTTGCTAACACTGTTGAACGCGTTCCCTACGTCGAAGAACACGAGTAGGGCCAATTTCTTCTTCCTCCAGCTGCCCTCCCTAGCTCTTTCCACCAAACCCATCACCTTGCTCAGTGCCGAGATGCAAGATTTCCCCTTCGTGAACCCGTGCTGGTTTACCCTAAAACCCCCATTCCTACCAACTTCCTCCTCAATCCTATCCCTTATTATCCCCTCCATCAATTTACCCATACCACACAGCAGGCTGATAGGTCTATAGTCCCCCGTCCGCTTCCCCTCTCTACACGCCTTCTTCATTAGTATCACCCTGGCTACCTTCCATCCTTCCGGGAACTCCTCCTCCCTCAGCACCCTGTTGAATAGTTCCCAGAAGTACTCCCTATTGTCATCCAGCAGCCTCTTCACCATATCACCCCTCAGGCCATCTATCCCTGGGGCTTTTCTCACTTTAATGTTTCTCCCCCAATCATCTACCTCCCACTTCTCTACCGGCCTTATCCCCCTCATTTTCACTACCCCCCTTGTATCTTGGGTTTCCTGAATTCTGCCACCCACTCCTCCTTCTCCCCATTTGAACAATTTCTCTATAATCTCCTTCTCCCAATCCTCCTCTAGAACCTCGTTCCTATTTCCACCCATCCGCTATCTCATACGCCTTTCCCCATGGATTGTTTTCCAATTCCCCCAGTAACTCTTCCCACTTCCCTATTTTTTCCCTCTCCACTCTACGCCCCAGTTCCTTCTTCTTCTCTTTATATCTTCCTCTTCCCTCTATTCTTCCTCTTCCTCTCAGCATCCGTCTTCGTTCTTTCTTACACTCCCTCCACAGCTCCTCTATTTCCTCATTCCACCAGTAATTGGCCCTCCGCTCACGCCTATTGCCCCTCTTTTCCTCTCTTTTGCAGCCCTGTATCACATTGTACAATTCATCTGCATCATGTCCAAGTCCCGTTCCTATCTCTTCTCTTACTTTCTTCCTCATACTCTCTGCCTCGGCTTTCGTCCACTTCCATTCCCACTCTTCCACTAAATCATTTCTCTCTTTCCTTATATCCGTCTCTACATACCTATGTAAGCTCAAGCTTTCCTCATCCTCCAGCACCCCCCAACTAAACACTCTTTCCCACAGCCATTCATCACATGCTGTTATATCAATGAATGATGAACCCCCGTCACCCCTCACGAAGGTGGGCAGTAGTCCATCATTCAGCACCACCAACCCGTTGGATGTTAACACTTCCTCAAGGATCTCCCCTCTCCTGTCCGTTCTCTTCCCCCCCCCCCCCCCCCCCATATAGTATTCTTCGCATTGAAGTCCCCTGCCACCATTCTTCTTATGATCCTCCTTTTTCCTTTTGACACCCTCAGATCGTCCTCTAATCCTGTCATGCTCCTCTCATATTCTTCCAGGCTGATATTTGGGCTTATATACACACTATACACCACCATGTCTCCCATTCGCACTACCACCCATCCATTTCCCTTCCTCACTTCATCCGCCCTCAATCCATCCCCCACCACTCTTATTCCTGCTTCTCCTGTATCGTCCATAATCCATCCCTGCTTCCCCACATATCTAGCATTCACCTGGGATCCACACACTACATCCACTTCCCTCCTAAAAATCACTTCATCCAATATATCATGCGCTATCCTGCATTTCCCTAAATTTATCTGTAACACTCTCCATACATTCCTTACATTCCTCCTTCCCGCGCAATGCTGTCCGCTTCCTCCTATTTGACCAGACTCGTCCCCTCTGAGGGGTCCAGAGGGCCCCTCCCATTTTTTCCTTCACCTTTTCCATCGTCTCCTTCTACTTCTTTCCTTCCCCTACTACATTCTATCTCCCCTGGCTTGTGCCCCCTTTCCCCACATATCCTACAAAGGAAGGCCTGCCGACAGTCTCTCGCCATGTGATCCTCGCTCTTACAAAGCCAACACTTACTCCTCTCCTTGACTACCTTCACCTTACACCCTGCTACTTTATGGCCCTTTATCCCACATCCAAAGCATCTGTCTAAAGTACTCTAAAGTAACCTAACCTAACTATGATTTACTAGGGATTTTTTGATAGGATGGAAAATGCTAATTTGTCAGCCATCCAAGCAAACTTTCAAATTTTCGCCATGTGATCAAATTTTAATAATAATTGTAATAATTCTGTTTATAGGATAAGCTACGTCCAATGTAAAACCATTACAATATAAACAACTTTATTGTTTACTGAGATTATCTACATACATATAATTTAAGTAGTATCCCAAAACATAATATAATGTTTTTGCTATTTATTTGAATAGTTTTTACTTGTGGGATAAAAGTATACACACTATGGCTAATTACTATCTATTGATTTATTTATTAAACTTAATTTATATACACACTCTACTTGTATGTTTACTAATTTATTTACACTCGGTATATTAGTTCTAATTTATTTTTACCACTTGAATATTATACTATTTATCTTCACTATTTCATTCACTGTCCGATTACTAAGAACTTCTGTAAACTGTCTGTGAACTAACTCTTTACTGTCCGTTTCACTAATTGTCAACGCACTCAAAAACCCGCGTATATATAGTCTTTATCAACTCTCAAAAATTCAACAGTTTCTATGCTCGTCGTATGCGTAAACAAAACCTTATTCCAGAATGTTCTCGATAGGAGCGCAGCCACCAAAATTTATAGTCGAGAGACAGGGCCGGCTCGCAAAAATAACGACTGGCCACAATTAGGGCAGAGGTTGACTCACAAGTTAATGTTTAAAAAGAAACCTAGTGTATTCTAACAAATATCTATTTATACTCCCTCTCCCGGCACGTCTACTTAGTTTGTTGTAATAACTCAAGATGATGTTTACTAATCCTTGGAATTATTATACAAACTATTATACTGAGTGTTAAATATATTATGTTAGAATTCACTTGCAATCAAATTAAAATCAATAATTCTAGATGAAGCTTTATATTTCAATAATATAATCATTCCAAATGTCCATGTTTCAAACACTGTGTTAGTCGCAGCCGCTGCAGCAGTGGTTTCATACTGAAAAAATACATACAAATTTCCAAAATCATTTCCGAAAAATACCTAAATTTGGAAGGTTTATAATAGAATAGCCCATTAAGTAACTTGACAACTAATAATTTTGAAAAAAATATATATTTGACACACTCACAAAAAGCTTTTATATTTGTTCAATCACACAATTAACACTACATATCCGTATTTGGGTCACAGAGATTTTGTCTGCATTTTTTTTTTTTTTTCATTTCAATAAAAATAATTCCAACAGTATTTTTTACTGTACATATAACAAATACGAACGATTTTATATCTTTTTTTTATAATAATTTTTTTAAATAGATCTTTTGTAAGGATATTTACAAGAATTTTAATTGGCATATTGACATAAATATTTTCATACTAAAAAGATGGATCGGAACTTAATCGGCTTATATTGCCCACACGCGTTAAATATTTAGCGTATTTAACACAGTTATTGCGAGAATAAATTAGAAATTTTAGTTATTTACTCATGCACGAAGGATTAAGGAACCGCTAATTATTTATTATTTGCCTTGAGATTAATACACGAGTGCTGGTAGTTTTTATATCGCTTCGCAAGTGACAAGCAAAAAATATTTAAGACTCGCCAATCAAGTTAGTTGGAGATGGAAAAAATGATTTCAACAATCACACTCAGTACGCTTTCAACGATTATTTCCTTCCTATTAATTTTGACCAATCGCTATCAAGAATTGGTATGTCAAATATAAATTTTAAGTGGAAAAAGTACTTAACAACTGTCAACTTAGCTGTCAGCAGTTTTTCCGGAAAAAAAATCGAAAAAATGTCATGCAAGTTTGACAAGTTGACAAGTTTGACAATTAATAAAAATGTTGTATTAAAATAAAATGTTTATTTAACTCAGGAAATAATCTTACCAAATATCCCTCGTGCATCTAATTTTTCCTGTGGAAAAATTGGAACACCCGTTTCTAAGTAATCTGTTTTAACAAATAGCATTAGCGTAAGTGGAAAAATCCTCGTCTTCGACTCGGATTTTTAAAACCACTCTCGCTCATGCTATTTGTTAAAACAAATTACTTAGAAACTCGTTTTTCCGAATTTTTCCGGAAAAATTAAATGCACTAGGGATATTACCCCCGAAAATACTTCACCAGCTATCTGTATGTTTGTAATCAAAATGTCCTATTTGTTTTTTGAAATATTTTCCAATTTTGAAAGCACTTTCTCTCATTCTTATTGTTTGGAATTATAAATAAGGTTATACATCAATTTTCTCGGTTATGACGTACATAGCACCTGGACCAGATGGTATAATACCAGCGCATCTATAGCAGCATCCATAGCTATTCCAGTACTTTGTAAACTCTTCAGAGCATCACTGGCAACTGAATATATTCCAACTACTTGGAAAAGAGCCCGAATTGTTTCAATTCCCTAACCAGGAAAATACTATTTCCAAGGTAATTTATGCCAATAACTTTTATGTTGATGATAATGAAGAACCTCATTGGTAGGCATGTGAGGGAGAATTTCTTATTCAAATACCACTACACCACAACTAACATGCCTGTCAATGTGAAATAGCTGGTGTCGAAAATAGAGGATGTCCTAGGGAACCAAAAAATAGCACTTGGAGCATTTCTTGACATAGAGTCCTTAGGTCAAGGAAAAACATGCCTTTGAACGGGGCAGGAACATCAACTCTGTTTGGAAAGTCCATGGACGTTTTGATAATCAAGGGAGGACCACAGGGAGGGTATTATCTCCACTGCTGTCGGACCTTGTTATATCTGAACTCCTGGAGAGATTAAACAGTAAGGGACCTTACACTCAGGGGTATGCAACTAATCTGACAATACTTGTAATGTTGCTTGAATGCTATATTGGAACTAATGCAAAAAGCTCTGACAACAATAGATAAACGGTGTAGGAAGGAATGCCTAAGGTAGAACTGCAAGCGTATGCAGTCGACCTTGTCATCCTGACAAGGACCAAGTCAGGAAGGTTAGCATATAATATCCTCCAAAAAAATGTCTGTTAACCCTGGTAAAACTGTAATAGTCCCCTTCACTAGAAAAAGGAAATTGGAGGATCTTCCACCACTTTCCTACAATGGTGAAGTTATTCCATTTGCAGCGGAAGTAAAATATTCAGGGATTATCCTAGATACAAAACTTACATGGAACGCTCTCTTGGAAAAAGTTATCCGTAAGGCCAGACTATCCTTTTGGACATGTCGCAGGATATGTGGAAAATCTTGTGATTTGTGATGATTGTTAGACCAATGATCACTTATGGAGCTATTGCTTGGTGGTCAAAAGCTTTACAGCGAACGGCCCAAGCAAAGCTCTCTGGCATACAGAGGCAGGCTACCTACCTCCTCTCCATATATTTCTGGAAAGGGATGGACAACATATAGAATTGCGTATATTTCTAAATGCACAAAACAGGCTTATACAGAGCAAAGCAGAATGCTAGTAGACACTGAGAGTCACAGTGGGAATGACCTCTGACATAATTCCTCCAACCTCTTTTGTCTTGGACCTGGAGTAGAGGTCATTGCAATAAATAGAAAGACAATCTTCATCTTCATCTCCGGCTTCGGTGTAAGCTTGTAAGGAAGATACATCATTTTCACTGTCGGAACTAAAATCCAAAGCTTTTGTAACCTTTCTCGTATTTTTCTTTGGAACAGGTGGATGAGCTGATTTTGCTTTTGCTTCTTCTGTATTCGGCGTTGAAGTTAACAACAATACTGATGCTTTCTTGCGTGGTTTGCTTTTACCTTGTCCGGCCACATATGTTCCTTTCGGCACTGGAGATAGCACGCTGACTAGAACATTGAAATTCATGTCTTGGAGTATCGATTTAGATGATATGGGTATCGCAGGAATTGCAGTAGCTGTGTCTCTAGATTGGGCTGCTGAGGTTAGACGTGGGTTGTCTGCGGCTGATGTGCTTGCAATTATCAAAGATGTCGAACTGCCTGCTTCTACCTGAGATGGACCTGCTGAGAGTATGTATAGGTTTTCTGCTGCCGTTGAATGACTATGGGTGCTGGTTCCTTTGTGCCAGTTCCCATTGCATTCTAGCCTATATGCAGCCATTCTTGCTCCCTCCTTGACGTGCAGAGCAGGAGGCGGAAAATTGAGTGTATCTTCCAATGCCGCGGTAGAGCTGTTTTTTATTTCACCCGTTATGCACAGACAAGCAAGCGTCCGGATTTTTGATAACTTCAATCCCGCTTTCCTTTTTTGGCCACCAAACTGAGGCACCGTAGGTAATTATGGGTATCATCTTGGTTCAATTGGAGGGCAGTTAAGAGGATGTCTAGCGACGAAAAATGTCAATTGCTCTTCTGGAACCTACGTAGTCTGGGTGCATTCCTATAATCAGTAATCGGAGACCAGCCATTACAGCAAAGCTAACTATATGTCTCAAATTTATCGGCCTGTGATGCCTTTTGGCATAAAATAAAATAAGAAATAAATTCCCTTGAACGTTAAAGAATGCATAAATAAAACCCACGAGGTCAACAGGTACCAAGTGTCAAGTTCATCACGTATGTTTACTATAATTAATTATTATATTCTATTCAGATTATGCCATAAGTGATCTATGATGATAGATACTTATACTAGGTTTAGTAATCATAGTTAATTGTACTTGAATAATATTAATTATGGTAATAAACATAACATATCAGTGCATGAAGTAATACTTTTATAGAAGTCGGATGACCCTCCGAATGACCTGAAAGATCACCAATTAAAGAGGCCTTTCCATCACAACATCCAAACATCACAGGCCATTTTACGTGAAAATACGACCCAAATTAATTACATATCGAAGCTTTACAACAGATTCGTGGAGAAATTAGTGAAATGGTCTATTTTTGATAATAACGTCTAATTAGGAAAGAACAACAACATCGTCACGATACATTAATTTAAGACAAAATAATAACAATTTAGTACTTAGTATTTCCTCCTCTAGCTCTAACGATAGCCTGCATCCTCCTAGGCATACTTCGCAAAAGATCTTTGATGGTATTCGATTCCATTCTTCCTGTGCAGCAAACCTTAATTATGCAATTGAATTAGGAGCTGAATTCCGTGCTCGAATTTTTCTTTTTAGGATGTCCCATACATGTTCTATGGGATTTGCGTCAGGGCTGTATGGTGGCCACTCTAGCTTCGCAATCCCGGCATCCTCAATGTACTGGTTTACTGTTCTTGCGGCATGGGCACGGGCATTATCGTGCATTAGCACAAAGTTATCATATCCAATAAAGCCGGCATATAGTATAACATGTTCTGCAAAGATGTTGCGTATGTACCAGTCAGCATTCATCCTTAAATTTACTTCAATGAGCTCCGTGCGACTCTCCCAACTAATACCAGCCCATAGCATAATGGAGCCACCACCAAATATAAGATTATGTACAAGATTACATTCTGCAAAACGTTCTCCTGACCTTCTGTATCCTCGACTTCCATAATTATATTCTTGTTCCATCTGAAAGAATTTCTTTTCCCCATTTATGTTCATTCCAGTCAGCATGCGCTCTTGCAAATTGTAACCGTCCGATTTTATGGCGTGGAAGAAGCCGAGGAAATCTAGCAGGACGTCTTGGCTTTAAATCGACCTACTTAAGTCTCCCTATTATTGTTTTGGTGGAAACATTGACTTGCCTTGCATTTAGTAATTGATTTTTTAGATGTGGAGCAGTAAGTGTACGATTTCGCAAAGATTGAATTCTTAAATATTGGTAATCCCTTGGCGTTGAACATCTTTTGCGTCCTCAACCAGGCCGCCTTTTGTATCCTCCAGTCTCATTGTAACGGTTTTAGTACGCGAGAAACAATCGATTGATGGACATTCAATCTCTGTGCAATGTCTTCTTGTCTGTACCCCTTATTGAATAAACAAACAATTTTAACCGAAACTAACTCATTTAAAGGTGGTATTTCACTAACTGAAACTACAGATTGAAGAAATAATGCACTGAAAATGTCATTCTGCCAACGTCAAATAAAGGGAAGCCATCGTTTTAGACCTCAAGGCACACTATGCTTCGTTTATAGCTTTCCGCTCATTCAACGTTATCGCACTTTCAGTTATAAAACCTATGTCTAAACATTACTTCATCTGTAATAAATTGCAATATACGTGGAACACTCCAATGTAACAGACTGTAACATGTCTATCGACCTGTTTCGATTTTACAGAATAAATCCTTTTAATTAGCGCTCGTCGTCACTAGACACATCCAATTATAGTTCTGTGATCCCAAACTCTTCAACCCTGATCGTTAGACAATTGACGTCTGCCAACGGACGCTTCCATTTTTTGCACAACGCCACGTGAAACACCCCTTTCTGTTATCGACCGCCTAAGGGGACAGATCATCTTTCGCTATCTTTCATATCTTAAGTACCTATCTTATGAATTTTGCTGTGGTAAGTTCAAAATCATAATTTATAATTAATAAGCTTCTTCTAAAGTACTGTCTGATATAATTTTCGTATGCATTCTTTATTTTTTTACAGAGATAGACGAAATTAAATTCAACACGTGGTCATAAACTGTTCTTTTATACTAATATGGTAGTTTTAAGCCAAATATTCTTTTATAATTCACTGTTTTACTTTTATACAAACATTTTCAAGCTTTTTCAGTTGCGAAATAACTCTTTTAATTATAAAATAACATTTTTATAAATTACCGTTAACCTATAAAATATTCTTTCGTAACGCCAGTGCCGGTTCCATATATTTCCTAAGCACGATATTTTTTCATATAACTAAATAAATAACTTTTTGCTATGATTAGTTTCTTTCGGATCATTAGTATATTTTTTTAATTTAGCCGATAATTGCTATTTTTACTATTTTAACATGGAACATATAATGTTGGAAAGCTTTCAGTAAATTAAATAAATTTTTTTACTTTCAAATAACTGCCTTCCTTTTCTTTAACCTGAAAAGCTGACCAACATAATGTGCCATTACATTCAAGTTCCTACATATCCCTGATCCACCTGTACTTCTAGGTAAGCACAGCCCCTAGGCTAGGATATAACCCAAGAATTTAACCCGAGAATATAACCCTAGGCTAGAATATAACGCCGAGGATATAAACCCAAGAATACAACCCGAGGATATAAAGCCAAGGATAGAACCCCAAAATACCGCACTAGAACAGAACACATCAGTTCAGATCAAGACCTGACTTCTTCTCCAGGAAACCACTTCATCTAAGCTAAGTACCTATAAAAGTACAAATTCCTCTATTAAATTCCGTTGTTTATTTCCTGTGGCCGAATAAATTTGTTTTACTTCGTATCTTTCATTTTTTTAAATCCTCAACTATAAAAGTTGAGGGAGATATCGCCCGGGGTGATTTTTAGTAACTTTTTTATTATTAACTTATTTAAATTTTGCAAGGCGTTTCTACCTTTTCCGCCTTAGTTTTTTGTAGTTTTTATCGTTAAAAAGGTAGTGGCGCCCTCAACTTTTACAACCCTTCTGTTATCCTTGTCTGACATAAACTTGGGGTCGAATCACCCTTGAGAGGAGTCTCTAGCCGGAGCCCTTCGAGCTGGTGCCCTTTGTGGGGTACAGACATTTACCGTTACAAATTGGCGCCCAACTAAAAGCACACATTTACCGTTACAAGACTTAGCAACCGAAATCACAAAAGTGTTAAAGGGAAAAAAAATAAAAACCTAAAATAAAATATGCAATATACATAAAAAATCTGAATATTGTTCATGTGCAAATAATTTGCGCTAAGCTCGGAATTTGTTCTGGAAATATTCTGAGAAAGCTCCAACATTTTCTTCTCTCTTATCTTGAACAATGCTGCTGCTTTTCTTGTTTAACTTTTTAAACTTTCAGCTCATTAAGCTGATCTATTTGTTTTTAACAGATAAGTTTTGGTTACAGACTCATCTGCCTCGATTATATTAAAATAGTGTGCTCTATCTACTGATAATGTCACGTTATCAGTAAAGTAATTATAATAAAACATTTTAAACTACCTGGTATTATATTATGTGCGGCGAACCCTCGAGACTTATTTCAGTCATACGGATTATGACACATGAGCAGCTCTATTTGATTTGTGAACTTGAGATAATTACAATCCAGCCATTATTGCGGCTGGTGTAATATTAAATTTATAAGTTTTGCCCAAAGATGTACACAGATCCAATTAGGTTTTACTTACCAAGCGAATAAATACAAATGAGATACGAGGAATCGTATTCCAACAATTTCATATTATTCTCATTGCTACGATTGACTTTATCTTTTGTGCTGTTCATTACCAGTAACGGCAATATTTATTTATCTGCTGTCAAACACAATTGTTGACGAATTTCTGTCACTGGACAACCTTCACACTAAATTCTAATATAACCTAAAACCGAATAATACAACACGATAAAACTCATAACAATTGCCTTTTTACACTTTTAAATTATTATAGTATCCAACTAATACACACTAGTACACAAATTTACCAAAACCAATCAACTTTTATTCTCGATTTAGATTTAAATCAGTAAAAACTGCTATTTCCATCCATCTTTCCGTGATCAGCTGACAACATGGCGCGGGATGACGTCACTTGGAAACGCTCTATTTAAATAATAATGAGTGCAATTCTTCTTACTTGAGGAAGATGCTCGTAGAGTTCTTTACTTGTTTGGTGATTGTGTATTAAATTAATTGTTGAAATCAATAAACTGATACCATCTTCTGTAACGTTAATTTTAAAGGAGGCCTGGCACTGCTTCTGGAATGTGCTTGACGATATTTCTCCAGTTCCTTTGATTTTAAATTTGATTTGATTTTATTGAATAGAAGCATAAGTTTGGGTTTATGAATATGTCTTTTTACTCCTTGTTACCGGCATTTTTCTATTGTTACACAATCTCTTTTGTAAAAAACACAGTGTAAAAAAATGTTGATAATAATTCTTTTTTCCAAATCGCTATACGAAGTAAATTTTTCATTTATTTGTAAATTTACTTCCATAGAGATACTTCAGATAGAGGCAACAATCCAGCTCAAAACCCGTCAGTGTATAAGAGAAAGATAGAAAGTCAGAGGTTCAGGCTGTCTTTCTCTAATGGCGCGCATGCTATAGACGAGAGGCAAAGACGGAAAAACTTCAGGAGCGTCTAGCTGCAGAACATGTCCAGCCAATCAAAACGTCTGTCGGATCCCATGATAATTATCGCAATCCGATTGGTTGAAATAAAATGACGCTTTGTTGTTGTATACTTTTGTGTTTTGATTTGAGCCTTGAGGTGAGAAATACCAGGAGTCTTTATTGTTAATTGTGGTTTACGGTTAGGTTGGGTCAGGTTAGGTTAGGTTTAGGTTAGGTTAGGTTAGGTTAGGTTAGGTTAGGTTAGGTTAGGTTAGGTTAGGTTAGGTTAGGTTAGGTTAGGTTAGGTTAGGTTAGGTTAGGTTAGGTTAGGTTAGGTTAGGTTAGGTTAGGTTAGGTTAGGTTAGGTTAGGTTAGGTTAGGTTAGGTTAGGTTAGGTTAGGTTAGGTTAGGTTAGGTTAGGTTAGGTTAGGTTAGGTTAGGTTAGGTTAGGTTAGGTTAGGTTAGGTTAGGTTAGGTTAGGTTAGGTTAGGTTAGGTTAGGTTAGGTTAGGTTAGGTTAGGTTAGGTTAGGTTAGGTTAGGTTAGGTTAGGTTAGGTTAGGTTAGGTTAGGTTAGGTTAGGTTAGGTTAGGTTAGGTTAGGTTAGGTTAGGTTAGGTTAGGTTAGGTTAGGTTAGGTTAGGTTAGGTTAGGTTAGGTTAGGCCTTTTTTGGTGTATAGAGGGATATATTCATGTTTTTCATCACGACTATTAGAGAATTTCTTGATAAACACTCTATGTTGGATTCTTTGCATTTAGATTTGTAAACAGAATATAAGTTCGGCCAGAGTAGAGAATGTTTGTTCCAAGTACAGTCCACTCGTATCTTTACGACAATAATGAGATGGAAGCTTAATAAGATGCAACAAAAATTGTTTCATGAATTCTTTGACTTCTGTTTTAGCACTTTTCGACGTACATTCAATTTTCAGATGATATTTTAATGTGCGGCCCCGACGAGACTCCTCGCGTGTACTGTTCGATTCTGACGGAGAATGGTGCAGCTACATAAGTCTTCCTTTGCTCCCATGAAAACTGCCTCCAAATCATCTTGAAAATATCTTTCCTTTTATCTTCAGGAATTTGATCACACTGTCGTTTTTTCTATTTTTTACAAAATGCAGAAAGACATCTTATTCCTTGTTGCCGCTCACTACGTGGAGTATCCTGAAATGTTTTTGTTTGATCCCGGGGTCTTCTGTATCCTAGGTAGACTTTTTCTTCTTCACGTAATTTTTTGTTTATCTTTTTTTTATTGCCCTGTGGGGGTCTCGATAAAGGTGTATATATCTGATGAAATGTTATCATTTTCTTCTTCAGAGTCTTTATGCTCATGACCAACATCAACGATAGAGTCAGCTTACTGTTCTGCTCTAATTAAACCATCCTGATTGATTAGCACCGGAACAAATTCAGGAATATTTAGTACTACATCCTCATTTTTGTGATGATTTTCTCCAATCCCATCGTGTTCTTCCGAAGTATGGACCATATTTTTTCCGGTGGACTTTTTATTATTAACCCCTTGTTGCTGATATACTTCATTTTCAATCTCTTCAATACAGTAAATTGTTCGTAGTTTGTGGCCGTATCAGTTTCTCGAAAGGCTATAGATTTGCTAAATATTAATAAATTATATCCCCCAAAGTATACCTGATTCTTATAGAGAAACTTACCACTTTTGCAAACGGCAGCTGTTTGTCGGTAGAGAAGGTGAGTAAGGTTGGATACCCTCAACTTAATATAGGATTGTAACTAAATAAGACTACAACAAAATTAAAGGACGCCACCTTTTCTTGGTTTAAAGTCGTAGAAATGGAGACGACTTACCAGCAAAGTTACTCGAAGTAGGTACACAGTTTGGTAATTAAGACTTACACAACTCAATAATACTTAGAAATCGTTAGATAGCTTGTATTACAATAGCAATTATGTATAAGTTAGTAAATATAAATATATAAAAAAATTTGGGTAAGATATATGTGAAAACATTTTCAAAATTATAAATGTTTGCTTCCCATTAGATTGTACTAAATTTTCTACCAAACCGTATTTTCAATAAAAAATGAAAGTCTTTGGTACTCCATATCTCTTAGTACCGCCATTGGTCTCGAATTACTCTGTGATCAACCTAAAAAACATTAACATTAATTACTGATAAATCTTTCAGAAGGGAATTTATTATATTCCTTCAGGTACTCTAAACCCCTATAATATCAACCGCGCAAATATAAATATAAATCTATGTTTGTAGGTAACTACGTTTATTGCGAATCGCCTCATTTCTGCGTTACGATTTTCGAAACTCATAAACGCATTGATCCGTGGAAAATGTACGATTCAGTATAAATATAACCATCATAACGTGTTCGTTAGCGATAAGTCACTTGAAATAGTGGTAGCAAATATAATAATGTGTGTTTAAAATTTATAGTTTCTATCGCAACGCGATATCCAACTGTTCACTGCTACATAGACAATCCGTATAATCTTTGTCTTCATTTAAACATTGGAAATAGAACGCTTTAAGCAATTATTGTGATATTATTCGAGAAATATTTTACGTTTTATGAACCTACAGTAGAGTGTACGGTACGTCATCAGCATCTGCTTCTCTTCTTCACTTGTGTATAGTGATTTTCCGTCGTTCGAATAACTCCGGTCACGTGCGAAAAAATGTCACTTTCCGCATGTGTGAGGAGCAACATTTTTTCTACGAGCGGGTGGGCAGTGGAAAAAATATCATTTATATCAATATCAAGTTTATTAATTAATTATAAAATGCAATAGTTCATACAAGTTGTGTACTATACTTTTTCTATGACTATTTTCATTTATAATAATGAAAAGCCTAGCAACTTTTATTTATTTAACAAAATTCGGAAACAATTTAAATTTAACATTTATTTATAATAGTTAATTGTAATTTTTTGGTAATTATTTATAACCATACCCTTTTTTTTCCAAATTTTATGCAGTTTTGTATGCTGCATCGTGTGCCCCGGTAGACCGAAATAGTCCCTTCCTTTTGGCTCACTCCTACTCCCCTTCTCTCATTATTTACCAGATCTCTGAATACCGGTCATTTAGTGCTGTGCTCCTTATGTGGTCTTTTACACGTCCTGCACCGTGACGGGTTTTCACAGTTTGCCACTTTATGTCCCTCTTCCCAGCAATTAATACATTTGGCTGACATATTTTCGCCTTTGCACTCTCTTCTCTCATGCCCCCATCCCATGCATCTATAGCATCTAGTTAGCAGCACCTTTTTTTCAACCCTTTTTTTTTTCGGGCCGAGATGGGAAACTCATGTTCGAAACAGTGTTGGACTCATCCCCAAGGAGATGCCTACCAACCAAACCCACCTCAAACTCGCCGTTACCCCCGCCTCGGAATCACTACCCTAGCATACTTCGAGACAGGCGGCGGTTCCTTGCACACTCTCCGCTCACACCGTCATCTTCTCCCTCCTATCACTCCTGCCTCTCATGCCATATCGAGTCCTTCTCTCCCCCTTACCATGCTCTCTACTACTCCACTCACCCATCCATTCCTCCTCCCCCCTCAACATTATCTCCACCATACTTTCCCAGTACACCGCCTCCCCTAGTTTCCTCTCCAACTTCTTCAGCACTTCCTCGTTCCTCCAGCATCTAAACACATGCCCCACATCATACTCCACTTCACACCTCACGCACACACCAGTCTCTCGTTTCCCAATCTTGTGGAGGTACCCTACTCTCGACCCATGTCCAGTGAGCACTTGTGTCAAGAAGTAATTCACCTCCCCGAATTTCCGGTCCATCCAATCTCTCCTATTCCCAATCGCTACTTTTAGCGCGCCCTCATACTCCTCCCACCTTCTCTCCATTTCCTCCTCCATTCATTCCCGTACCTCTTCTTTGGTCGCAGCCCTCCAGCGTTTGGTCCTAGCTCTAGTCATCACGTCCAATGGGTAGGACCTTGCCAGCACCGCTGCTGCCAGTCCACCCCCTGTCCTGTACCCCTGCACCACCCTCAGCAGTATCCCTCTCTGCACCCGCAGAAGTGGCCTAACCCTCGCATTCACCCCCGCTCTTTCACCCCACACTTCCGCACCGTAAAGCATACTCTGCTCTACCGTCCTACCAATTACCCTCCTCTTCCACTCTCCCGGCCCTTTCACATTACACATCAATCTCCCCAGCCATGCTGCCCTCACTTTACCCTTCTCTGTCGCCTTTACCATATGGGTTTTGAAGGATAATTGGCTATCCCACCACACCCCTAGGTATTTCACAGACTCCTCCATGCGAATTCTCCTTCCCTTAACCATCACCCCCACTTCCCTTGCCCTGCTCCGTCCCTTCACTAGCAACCCCACCGTCTTATCTTCCGCCACTTCCAGTCCGCACCGCTCTATCTTCTCCACAATCTTCCTGCACATTCTCTCCGCCTTTCTTTCTATCTCCGCCTCTCCCTTTGCCGTACATACCAGTCACACATCATCCGCATACACCGTAATCTCGCATCCCTCTTCACATACTATCCCACAAACCTCATCAAACACACACTTCCAGAGCGTCGGTCCAAGAACCGAGCCCTGAGGCACTCCAGCCTCCATCTCATATCTCCTCCCTCTGGAGTCTACAATCACACGCCCCGTCAGGCAGTCCTCCACCAGGTTAACCAACCCCTGCTCCACTCCAAGCCTCAGCAACGCGCTCAACACTGCCAGTTTGCTGACACTGTTGAACGCGTTCCCGACGTCGAAGAACACGAGTAGGGCCAATTTCTTCTTCCTCCAGCTGCCCTCCCTAGCTCTTTCCACCAAACCCATCACCTTGCTCAGTGCCGAGATGCAAGATTTCCCCTTCGTGAACCCGTGCTGGTTTACCCTAAAACCCCCATTCCTACCAACTTCCTCCTCAATCCTATCCCTTATTATCCCCTCCATCAATTTACCCATACCACACTGCAGGCTGATAGGCCTATAGTCCCCCGCCCGCTTCCCCTCTCTACCCGCCTTCTTCATTAGTATCACCCTGGCTACCTTCCATTCTTCCGGGAACTCCTCCTCCCTCAGCACCCTGTTGAATAGTTCCCAGAAGTACTCCCTATTGTCATCCATCAGCCATATCACCCCTCAGGCCATCTATCCCTGGTGCTTTTCTCACTTTAATGTTTCTCCCCCAATCCTCTACCTCCCATTTCTCTACCGGCCTTATCCCCCTCATATTCACTACCCCTCTTGTATCTTGGATTTCCTGAATTCTGCCACCCACTCCTCCTTCTCCCCCTTTGAACAATTTCTCTATAATCTCCTTCTCCCAATCCTCCTCTAGAACCTCGTTCCTATTTCCACCCATCCTCTTCACCGCTATCTCATACGCCTTTTCCCATGGATTGTTTTCCAATTCCCCCAGAAACTCTTCCCATTTCCCTCTTTTTTCCCTCTCCACTCTACGCTCCAGTTCCTTCTTCTTCTCTTTATATCTCCCTCTTCCCTCTATCCTTCCTCTTCCTCTCAGCATCCGTCTTCGTTCTTTCTTACACTCCCTCCACAGCTCCTCTATTTCCTCATTCCACCAGTAATTGGCTCTCCGCTCACGCCTATTGCCCCTCTTTTCCTCTCTTTTGCAGCCCTGTATCATATTGTATAATTCATCTGCATCATGTCCAAGTCCCCTTCCTATCTCTTCTCTTACTTTCTTCCTCATACTCTCTGCCTCGGCTTTCGTCCACTTCCATTCCCACTCTTCCACTAAATCTTTTCTCTCTTTCCTTATATCCGTCTC
Source organism: Lochmaea crataegi (assembly GCA_947563755.1). NCBI lineage: Eukaryota > Metazoa > Arthropoda > Insecta > Coleoptera > Chrysomelidae > Lochmaea > Lochmaea crataegi. Next base: position 3,295,115 of record OX387424.1, read on the forward strand.
CACATACCTATGTAAGCTCAAGCTTTCCTCATCCTCCAGCACCCCCCAACTAAACACTCTTTCCCACAGCCATTCACAACATGCTGTTATATCAATGAATGATGAACCCCCGTCACCCCTCACGAAGGTGGGCAGTAGTCCATCAATCAGCACCACCAACCCGTTGGATGTTAACACTTCCTCAAGGATCTCCCCTCTCATGTCCGTTTTCTTCCCCCCCCCTCCATATAGTATTCTTCGCATTGAAGTCCCCTGCCACCTTATGATCCTCCTTTTTCCTTTTGACACCCTCAGATCGTCCTCTAATCCTGTCATGCTCCTCTCATATTCTTCCAGGCTGACATTTGGGCTTATATACACACTGTACACCACCATGTCTCCCATTCGCACTACCACCCATCAATTTCCCTTCCTCACTTCTTCCGCCCTCAATCCATCCCCCACCACTCTTATTCCTGCTTCTCCAGTATCGTCCATAATCCATCACTGCTTCCCCACATATCTAGCATTTACCTCGGATCCACACACTACATCCACTTCCCTCCTAAAAATCACTTCATCCAATATATCATGCGCTATCCTGCATTTCCCTAAATTTATCTGTAACACTCTCCATACATCCCCTACATTCCTCCTTCCCGCGCAATGCTGTCCCCTTCCTCCTATTTGACCAGACTCGTATCCTCTGAGGGGTCCAGAGGGTCCCTCCCATTTTTTCCTTCACCTTTTCCATCGTCTCCCTCTACTTCTTTCCTTCCCCTACTACATTCTATCTCCCCTGGCTTGTGTCCCCTTTCCCCACATACCCTACAAAGGAAGGCCTGCCGACAGTCTCTCGCCATGTGATCCTCGCTCTTACAAAGCCAGCACTTACTCCTCTCCTTGACTACCTTCACTTTACACCCTGCTACTTTATAGCCCTTTATCACACATCCAAAGCATCTGTCATCCTCTCTACCCTCTATAATATTTACCCTGTTCCACCCCAATCTAATCTCCTTTTTTTCAACAAGGCTACCGCTTTTTCCCATTCCGCCCTCACCACCGCCATTTTCATCCCGTTCCTCTCCCTTACCACTTTAATCACCGTTGTCCCTTTCCCAATCAAATTCTCTATTTTCCCCCTCACCTTTTCATCTTCCATCCACGGTTCTATCCCTATCCCTATTAATGGTTTTTGTTCCCCTCCCCGCTTCGACCACCCTAGCTCCTGTTACCCTTCCTACCTCCCCCAGAATTCCCCTCACCTCAACCCCCTTCTTTGCCTCTATTACCACCTCCCTATTTCTTGAGACTCTGAGTCTATCCACCCACTCCCCTGTCATCTCCCTCAACCCCTTCTTAATCCTCTCGATCCCCTCCTGATCGACTTTCCCGATATCCTTCAGGATTATCGCCCCATTTCTACCCTCCTTTTCCTTCTCCCCATCTGTATAGATTGTTACCTCCGCCACCTCTCACCCACGCCACCATCTTCTTCAGCACCTCCACCTCTACCTGCTCAAGCCTGTGGAGTCCAATGCTGTCCCCGCTCATCACTACCCCAAACAGTCGACTCATCAGCTCAAACACCTTTTTCTCATCCCTACAATCTCCCTCCATCCGACAGATCAACTCCTCCGTCTTCACCCTTACCCCATTCCTTTCCGTAGTGCGTACCTCCTTGACCCACTCCATTTCCTCTCCTTTTCCCCCTAGCATCGGGTACCTATCCCTAAACATCCTCTGTATTCCCTTCTCAATTCCACTGTCTTCCTTGGTAATCCATACCACCTTTACCTTTTCATCCCCTTATATTGGATTTCCCACCTTCACCTCTATTCCCTCCCCCTTTTTACCATCCCAGTCCCTATCTCTAACCTCCAGCCATCCTTCCCAGTCTCTTTGCCCCACCTCCCATCGTGTTTGCATTATCCCGTTGCTATCGTCCTCCCCCCTCAACCTCTCCAATTCCTTGACCCGCCCCTCTGCCGCTGCCTTCTCTTCCTCCAGCCTTTCCACCTTCTCCTCCAGTCGCCTTACCATATCCTTCAATCTCTCTACACTCTCCCTCTCTTCTTCCTTCCAATTCTCCATTTCCTTCTTTCCTTTCTCCTGCAGTTTCCTCTTCTGTTCCTTGTCCTCCAGAGGCGATACCTCCTTTCTCTTTACTCCAGTATCACTCCACCCTCTCGTCTCCCCCGCCTTATCAGGCGTTCGTTTTACCTTCGTCGATTTACCAAAAATTCCATTTCCTTGCCTTTCTTCATCCATAACCTCCTGATCTATTTTTCTTTCTTCTTTTTCCATATTCCATCCCACGAGTAGCTAGGGAATTGAATGTCCACCACCACAGAGCCCCGCTTGTGGTGGTAAGGCTGGTTACTCCGGGAGGTCACCAGGTATCCCGGAGGCACAGTTTCTGACTGACTTTCGCGCAGCCCTTCATCCATTGCCACGGTAGCTAACAACGTAGATTACGGATTGTTTCATCGAGGTTTACTCCTCTAGGCTTTTTCTCACGGTTTTTAACGAGGTTTACTCCTCTAGACTTTTTTTTCAACCCTGTAGTTAACTAACCCTATCTTCAGTCTTCCAACGTCCTCTAGTTTTGCCGCAGTCTTTTTATTAGCATACAACATCAGCGTGTCATTTCCATAACCAGCTCCTCTTCTTGATTTTACTTCCACCATTTCCCCGTATTCCATGTTTACTTCCTCCCTTACAGTCTCTTTGACCTCTTCGTTTTCTACGGTGCAGTCTACATAGTATATATAGAAATAAGTCCCTTGCTCTCTCATCTCTGCACTTTCCCCTGTTTTGTCTGAAATGTTGTTTTTAAGCTTGACCATATTTTCCCTGCCCCCTTCTAGATTCATCATTAAGTCTCCCTTTCCCATCTTCCTGACTCGTCTTACTCGTTAAAAGTTTGTAATCGCAATAAAAAACGCGGGTTTGTAGTGAACAATTTATTACATCAGGGTTATACAATGTACCAGGTTTAAAGTTTGTATGTAACGGTTTCTTTGGTAAATTAGTGTAACGTTTATTCTAATTTATATTTACAATTAATTTATATTTACAGATTTATATGCAATTCAGTCCTCATTTATGTAATACACTAAACACACTAATTATAATTTATATGAGAGTCACTTAATAAACACTTTATCAAGGCGCGATTACTTTCCTTCGGTATCAACACTGACTGATTGACTAATTGACTGCAGCGATGCTCGTGGCCTATTTATACTCGCGCGTCGTATTTCTAGAATTATCTCGACGTTCTGGCGGATGCACTGGGTATTCTCGATGTTTCGTATTTTGGATGGTTCTCGAAAATTGTCATAGTCGTCTCATACGGGGATTTCACTGGGGGCACTAAGTGAGCATATTAATGCAGTAGCTCGCGTAACATTAGGTTAGATGGATATAAAATCACATCAAGTATCTACGAGAATTTCTGGACAACCTGTAGATTATGTAAATAAAAATATTTGTGGTGTTGTGTATATTGGTTTGTTTTTCCCAAACTTAATATGGAAAATCACCGGCCAAAAGCTTAAATAATTTCTTCGAGCACATCAAGATTATGTCCTTCATTTGGCGTTTGCACTTAACATATGAATTAACGTTATACCAACTACTGTTACCTTTCGGGGTAATAAAACATTTATCACCAGATTACAATCAGAAGTGAATAAAAGTGATAAATAGTCACTCTTTGTAAATAATACTACCATTTAAGAGGGTATTAATCAAATGTCATCAAGATAAAAAGGGCCTCTTACAACTAATATGGTTATCTTACATCTCAACCACCGATGTCTCTATTCCACTAACAAAACATAAATTTTCGAAATGTCATTGAACAGGATGTTTTCTAATAAACACATAAACTATAATTTTATATCTATAATTTTTTTACGGTTATTTCAGTTTCACGGTTATAATTTTTAATATTTTTTTCAAGAATTGATCGATACAACTATTACTCTTTTATTAGTCTACAGAAACATAAAATTTAACCGTTCGAATAAATTATTGGAGTGGGAGTAATAGAGATCTTATATCTTTACTGTATGTACTATTAAATTGATTTTATTGATAAATTACTTTCGTTGAAAAAAAGGATTTAATAAAAAAAACTCTAAAATTAGTGTAAGGAGGGAAAAACTTGACTTGAGGAGAATGAGTGATTTGTAAAGATTGATATATTTAATTAGAATTTAACTTTTAATTACTTACTGTGTACTTACATTCGATCGTTTTTAATATAGATGATAAAACAAATCTAAATGTTGAAAATAACTATTTACAAGACACTGGACGTGATGCCTGGATTTAATTGAACAGTCCATGTGGACATGGTCCAAGTAGGTTGAACAACCGAGATGACGTACCTGGAATTAGATAGAAAAACACTCTGAGTATTCAATTTGCCATAAATAATAATTAAATATTTAACTAACGATTAGTATAGTTGAAATCCCCAAAATTAATGTGCATTAAGGTGCATCTTATGTGTTTGAACTGTGATTATGCATATCAGTACTAAAGTAAAGTTAAAACTTCACTTGATCAAAAATAAATGCCTAATAGTAAATATTTAGGGTTATTAGGAAAGGTGCAAGGGGCGCAAACTCTCCCCAGTGCATGTAAGGAATATGTGGCACAAACTCTCCACAAACAATATTATAACTACTGTAAGTGGAGCAAACTCTCCACAGTACAGCAAAATAATATTACACTGCAAGTGGCACAAACTCTCCACAGTACAGCAAAATATTAATACACTGCAAGTGGCACAAACTCTCCACAGTACAGCAAAATAATAATACACTGCAAGTGGCACAAACTCTCCACAGTACAGTATAGGTATGTGAGTTAAACTGCAAGTGGCACAAACTCTCCACAGTACAGCAAAATAAGGTTACACCGCAAGTGGCTCAAGCTCTCCACAATACAGGGGGGTGGAAGGAGATATAGGTGACGTGAGAAGTCACCCTGTATCAGGAATGGACAAACCGCAAGTGGCGCAAACTCTCCACAGTACAGTATAGGTATGTGAGTTAAACTGCAAGTGGCACAAACTCTCCACAGTACAGCTAAATAAGGTTACACTGCAAGTGGCTCAAGCTCTCCACAATACAGGGGGGTGGAAGGAGATATAGGTGACGTGAGAAGTCACCCTGTATCAGGAATGGACAAACCGCAAGTGGCGCAAACTCTCCACAGTACAGTATAGGTATGTGACTTAAACTGCAAGTGGCACAAACTCTCCACAGTACAGCTAAATAAGGTTACACTGCAAGTGGCTCAAGCTCTCCACAATACAGGGGGGTGGAAGGAGATATAGGTGACGTGAGAAGTCACCCTGTATCAGGAATGGACAAACCGCAAGTGGCGCAAACTCTCCACAGTACAGTATAGGTATGTGAGTTAAACTGCAAGTGGCACAAACTCTCCACAGTACAGCTAAATAAGGTTACACTGCAAGTGGCTCAAGCTCTCCACAATACAGGGGGGTGGAAGGAGATATAGGTGACGTGAGAAGTCACCCTGTATCAGGAATGGACAAACCGCAAGTGGCGCAAACTCTCCACAGTACAGTATAGGTATGTGACTTAAACTGCAAGTGGCACAAACTCTCCACAGTACAGCTAAATAAGGTTACACTGCAAGTGGCTCAAGCTCTCCACAATACAGGGGGGTGGAAGGAGATATAGGTGACGTGAGAAGTCACCCTGTATCAGGAATGGACAAACCGCAAGTGGCGCAAACTCTCCACAGTACAGTATAGGTATGTGAGTTAAACTGCAAGTGGCACAAACTCTCCACAGTACAGCTAAATAAGGTTACACTGCAAGTGGCTCAAGCTCTCCACAATACAGGGGGGTGGAAGGAGATATAGGTGACGTGAGAAGTCACCCTGTATCAGGAATGGACAAACCGCAAGTGGCGCAAACTCTCCACAGTACAGTATAGGTATGTGAGTTAAACTGCAAGTGGCACAAACTCTCCACAGTACAGCTAAATAAGGTTACACTGCAAGTGGCTCAAGCTCTCCACAATACAGGGGGGTGGAAGGAGATATAGGTGACGTGAGAAGTCACCCTGTATCAGGAATGGACAAACCGCAAGTGGCGCAAACTCTCCACAGTACAGTATAGGTATGTGAGTTAAACTGCAAGTGGCACAAACTCTCCACAGTACAGCTAAATAAGGTTACACTGCAAGTGGCTCAAGCTCTCCACAATACAGGGGGGTGGAAGGAGATATAGGTGACGTGAGAAGTCACCCTGTATCAGGAATGGACAAACCGCAAGTGGCGCAAACTCTCCACAGTACAGTATAGGTATGTGAGTTAAACTGCAAGTGGCACAAACTCTCCACAGTGCAGAAGGATTGGATGAATAGGAAATGCAACAACAAATTAATGTTCTTAATAACGTTGAATATTAAAGAACTTTAAACAAAGTTATTATTAAAAATAATTAGCAAATATATATACTCTATGTGATAAAATATCTTTTAAATTCAAATATCAAATAACAGGCAAAACTGAATTACTCTGTGAGATAGACTCATCTATTTAACTCCTGATATGCACCACAATACACACTATATTTTAATAGATTTATTTGGCTCAAGTGAACACTTTAGTTATTTTCTAGAAACTAAATCTCAAATCGTTTTTAAAATTTTCTTTCCCCTTCCGTGGCCTCGAAGACTACGTGACATTTTGATACTTTACTTATCTGTTTCAGACAATTGGTTGTTTGGTCGAGAAATGCATTTCTGAAATATTAGGGTATACCCATGATTTAATTCATTTTACTTGAAACGAAAACTATTTTAAGAATAACAGGGTGAGAAAAAAAAAAGTCTTACATTAGGTAAAAAAAGAAAAGAAAAGGGAATACAAATTCGATCACGTGAACTGAATACGTAGTAAAATGGAAAATCGTGCAGCTACAGAAAGAGTCGTGGATTGTACAGGGTGAATTCCTAGCTTTGGAGAGTTGAAGAAAAATAGTATATTTTCAGTAGTAATACCACTAGAGGTCAAATTATTTCCCGGAATGTTTTCGAGCTCATGACTATTTTGAAAATTATTTTATTATTTTTCTAAAAACATTCATGAGCGAGAAAAAATTTCCGGATTTAATTTGACCTCGTGTGGTATTCGGTAAGAAAATTCCACACCAAATTGTGTTTGAAAATCAAATAATTAAAATTTATTTTTTGATTTCCAACAACGTCAATTTTTGACGTTTGAGGTTTGGTCGACTTGATTATTTAGTTACCATGGCAACTAAGTGAAACCCTAACCTAAAAATTATTTCAGTTTTGAAGCTGTCAAGCGGCGGGACGTAAAAAAATGTTTTGGTAGCAATTTAGACCTTTAAATTGTTCATTTCTACTCGTTGTAGTTGCACTAAAATACCATCCCAAGACACAACACAGTATATTCTTTAATTTTACATAAGTTTTGAGTAACTACAGTGGTAGAAAATTGCTTTTTTGCAAATAAAAACCAGACTGTCAAAAAAATATTCTGACATTATAAACGTCAAAAAAATGTCCAGTATAATTCGCTGTTGGGTACCCACGAGGAAAAAATTTAGGCGCGGCCGATCGGGTGAGGTCGTTCGGACGCGGGCGCCTCGACTGTTGGGCGCGAGACCTTTGGGCGCCAGACTTAAATGGTTTATATAGTTAAATGAATGAATATTGTTGAAATTCCCTATTAGAAACTGCAGAAAATCGAGTTTTTTTATACTAAATTCCTTGTAGCCTTTTAAGAACCATAAAAACCCTTTAACGCAGTTGTTCCTTACTAAAATTTCACAGTACAGGCTCATTACAGAAATTAAAAACTGATTATTAATTAACAAAATTCATTTTAAATATATACAACATATAGGGGAAAATGGCAAAATGGATACCCCGGATACTATGGATCCATGGCATAGTTGTTTGTAATACCTCTTAAAAACTGTATAATATTTGCATTTGGGCCGTTAAGATAATCTTCGACCAGTGATTTTATTCTCTTATCTGCCTGGTTATAATACTTAACCTAACCTAACCTAACCTTTTTTTGTCAGGTGGAAACCTTCTCACAGGCTCCGAGTACTAGTTCTACCTTTCCCCGGAAGTGTGGGGATGTCTCCAGTAAGGGTTCAATCCCACTTGGCTATCTTGCAAGCAAAATACCCAGGCAGCATTGAGGAGCCCCAACCAAAAGCACCTCGGTCGCCACCACAGCCCGTTTCGGCCCTGGAACCACCCCTGGGGGCATAACTTCAGAGCCGAAAACTGCCTCTGCCATCACTGATGGGCACGCTATTCCCACTCTTTCTGGCTCATGATGTCTTTGAGATACTTCCTTATAGCATTCCATGTGTCCTTATTGTGCAGCATAAGCTCTATCATATTTGTTCTTGTGACTTTCACTTCCTTCTGCCTTTCAAGGCAATTCCTATTCTGGTCCCATCTCCGACAATAGAAAATGGTGTGTTCCACGTCATCTCCGTCTCCACAGTAGATACAGATGTCATCTTCCGCCTTCCTAATTTTTTTTGTGTATGCCCTAACACCGGACAATCCCTGGGTTACAAAATAATCTATCTTCCTGTGGCGACAGAGAATCCAGCTGTCCTTATTTTTGATCAGAGTCTTGGTCCATTTTCCTTTTTCAATAGTGCCATTTTTTCCTCGCCTCTTTTTCAATTTCTCTCTTATATTCCCTACCTCTTTTGTGGACTTGTTGTCTCTCCCATATCATCAGGTCTATTGGTGGTATTCCTGCGATAACCTATACTGCTTCGTTCGATACCTTCGGTAACCCGAGATTACCCTCAGCAGCATTCTCCTTCGTAGGTTGTTTAGAATATTCCTATATTTTGTTGTCATGACAATCCCCCCCATAAGGGAGCACCATACAAAATGGTAAATTGCACCACACCCCACAGCAGTCTCCTCTTTTCGGCTGTCGGTCCACCTATACTTGGAAGAATTCTCCCCAAGGCCGTCACCTTTCCTGTGGTCTTCATTACTACCTCATTTACATGCTTCCTGAAACCCCCTCCATCTTGCAACCAGATTCCCAGGTACTTTAAATCCGCTTTTGGTGTTATTATTGTGTCCCCTAGCTCGAGTCTAAGCCTCCCACCTCTATATCCTACAAGGACAGTCACCTCTGAGTTTTTTGTGGCGAGTTGCATGTACCAGCCTCTCAACCATTGTCTCTCCTGCCACATAGCCTCATTCAAGTTTATTTCTAGTTCCGCTGATGATTTTGCTGTAGCCACCAAAACATCGTCGCCAGCATATTCAATCATCGTGATGCCCTCTAGGGGCCTAATCTTCAAAAGGTCATAATAAAAAAAGTTCCACAACGTCGGCCCCAATACTGATCCTTGCGGTATCCCCGCCGTAACGTTGTAGAAGCATCCGTCTCCTAAATGGATCTTGCGTCCGCGGAAATATCTCTTGATAATATCAATCAAATACGGGCTTATTTCCTTTTTTTCTAGTCCTTGTATTATACCTTCAAAGGGCACTGTGTAACCTAACCTAACCTCCTTCTCTTAATCCTTCAAAAGATTATTTGTTGTTTCTAATAATCCATCATTTACCTTCTCTTAATCCTGTGACTGCATTCAAATTCCAGTGATAATATTGAAATATCATCAAAAAGAAAATTAAAGACATCAGTTTTTCAAAAGATTATTTGTTGTTTCTAATGATCCAAATTCAGCCTTTAGATTAACGTAAAATTTTAGAATTCTTAGAATTTATTCACAAATTAATATTTTTAAATTTGAAATTATTATAAACAGTTATACATTTAATGCATTGTATTATTAAAAATATGTTTTCGAAAATAAATATTCGCTACTGGCGCCCAAATGTACCTTCTGTTATATCTCATAACCGATTCATGACCTCTAAGAGAAACTCTTCTTTGACGTTTCACGTTTATTATTTTAACGTTGTCTGACAACGGTTGTCACGGCAACGTGGAATTTCCGGAAATTTTTGAATTTCCATTTAATAATTTAGCATTCGTTGCATTGATACAACATGTATGAGTGAAATATCCACTAAAATTCATCCGTTGCCATGGTGATCTGTCAAAAAATACGTTTTGATTGGTTAAAAATTACAGGTGTGGAATTTTCAATTGAATTCGAAGTAGATATCGAAGAATAAAAATATATTATTCCAACGGTTTGACAAAGTTTTGAAAAATAATTTTTCAAAAACAGTGACCGTTCAACGAAGAAGAAACAACTACTTCCCGAGCTACATGCCCCGACAGACATTGAATTACACTTCTAAGTCAAACGGGGTTGGTAAATCTACAAGATTTAAACCAACCATTCTGGTTTGCAACTAGAAGGGACAACATAACTTGTAGACCGGTTTCGGCGTATTGCGCCTCATCAGTACAAGGTATATGTTATCGTCCGAGAGTTAATCCCGGACTGAAATGTGACTATAATCAACAACCATACATATCGTCCAGTTACGGAAATGTTTTAGTTGCGAAGATAGCGACATCTCACCTCTAAGTCACAAACCAAAATTCGAATGAGACAACAAGCCACGTGGGCTTGAAACAAAAATGAATTATTACAGTTTCCTGTAAAATTGTCGTATTTAGTAAAGCGTTTTAACAATAGATGTCGAAGAATAAAAATATATTATTCCAACGCTTTGACAAAGTTTTGAAAAATAATTTTTCAAAAACAGTGACCGTTCAACGAAAAAGAAACAACTACTTCCCGAGCTACATGCCCCGACAGACATTGAATTACACTTCTAAGTCAAACGGGGTTGGTAAATCTACAAGATTTAAACCAATAATTCTGGTTTGAAAAATCCCGGACTGAAAAATTATTTTTCAAAACTTTGTCAAAGCGTTGGAATAATATATTTTTATTCTTCGATATCTATTGGTAAAACGCTTTACTAAATACGACAATTTTACAGGAAACTAATAATTCATTTGAATTCGAAGTGTTTATTTAACAATTCTTTATAAATTAATACCTTCAACGGTAGTCAAAAGGCTCACATTTAGTTAAAATTACGGACATAATGAAAATCCTTAGTTTCTGATCGGCAACATTGTAAAGTAGTTTGTAATTCTTCGTGGCCAATGGCGTGCTGTTTTGTGTTTTGAACAGATATTTCTACTCAAAATTACTGATTCAAAAGTACTATTTTCATTGTAGTTTGGTGCAGGGGCAAAGCTGCTGGACTGGGTGCTATGAAAAATCATAAGCAAAAATTCTACGAGTTATTTGGCTGAAATGTTATCGAATAATATTTAGACTAACATTTTTATTTTTTTATCACTGCATAACGATTTTTCAATAATTCTAATCTAATTAACGAGTTTTTTCTTCTCATTTCCATTCTTGCTTTTCACTTATAGTCTCCAAATATATACTTACGCTATGATAATAATAGAAATATCTTCAGGAGCGAGGAGGTTAAGTTATGTAGATCAATTTTCCAAAAAAAAAAAAAATTAAAAAAAAAATTGGACACGTCATAAACTACCAGACCGATTCATCTAATATCCGAAAAGTAACAAAATATATTTTTGTACTTATTTTGGTTGATCCCCCCTTTTACGGCGGTCGCAGTGTAACGGTAAAGGCGCCAATTTGTAACGGTAAATGTATGCTTTTAGTTGGGCGCCAATTTGTAACGGTAAATGCTGTACACCAGCTCGAAGGGCTCCGGCTAGAGACTCCTCTCAAGGGTGATTCGACCCCAAGTTTATGCTGCACAAGTGCTACAGGAAGGTTGTAAAAGTTGAGGGCGCCACTACCTTTTTAACGATGAAAAATACAAAAAACTAAGGCTGAAAAGGTAGAAACGCCTTGTAAAATTTAAATGAAAATTAATAATTACAGTGACCCCGGGCGGATCTCCCTCAACTTTTATAGTTGAGGATTTTAATAAAAAAAAGAATTAAAAACAAATTTTTAATTTATTCTGCCACAGGAAATGAATAACGGAATTTAATAGAGGAATTTGTACTTTTATAGGTACTTAGCTTAGATGAAGTGGTTTCCTGGAGAAGAAGTCAGGTCTTGATCTGAATTGATGAGTTCTGTTCTAAGGCGGTAGTTTGGGGTTCTATCCTTGGCCTTATATCCTCGGGTTGTATCCTAGGCTATATTCTTGGGTTATATTCTCGGCGTTAAATTCTTGGGTTATATCCGAGCCTAGGGTTATATTCTTGAGTTATATCCTAGCCTAGGGTTATATTCTTGGCTTATATTCTCGCCTAGGGGCTGTGCTTACCTAGAAGTACAAGTGGATCAGGGATATGTAGGAACTTGAATGTTATGGCACATTATGTTGGTCAGCTTTTCAGGTTAAAGAAAAGGAAGGCAGTTATTTGAAAGAAAAAAATGATTTAATTTACTGAAAGCTTTCCAACATTATATGTTCCATGTTAAAACAGTAAAAATAGCAATTATCGGCTGAATTAAAAAAATATACTAATGATCCGAAAGAAACTAATCATAGCAAAAAGTTATTTATTTAGTTATATGAAAAAATATCGTGCTTAGGAAATATATGGAACCGGCACTGGCGTTACGAAAGAATATTTTATAGGTTAACGGTAATTTATAAAAAATGTTATTTTATAATTAAAAGAGTTATTTCGCAACTGAAAAAGCTTGAAAATGTTTGTATAAAAGTAAAACAGTGAATTATAAAAGAATATTTGGCTTAAAACTACCATATTAGTATAAAAGAACAGTTTATGACCACGTGTTGAATTTAATTTCGTCTATCTCTGTAAAAAAATAAAGAATGCATACGAAAATTATATCAGACAGTACTTTAGAAGAAGCTTATTAATTATGAATTATGATTTTGAACTTACCACAGCAAAATTCCTAAGATAAATACTTAAGATATGAAAGATAGCGAAAGATGATCTGCCCTCTTAGGCGGTCGATAACAAAAAGGGGTGTTTCACGTGGCGTTGTGCAAAAAATGGAAGCGTCCGTTGGCAGACGTCAATTGTCTTACGGTCAGGGTAGAAGAGTTTGGGATCACAGAACTATGATTGAATGTGGCTAGTGACGACGAGCGCTAATTAAAAGGATTTATTCTGTAAAATCGAAACAGGTCGATAGACATGTTACAGCAGCTTGGACTAAAAGTTTACCGCAACCATATATTATTGTTATTGTATATTTTTATAACTTTTGAAAATAAAGTTTGCCCTTTTTATAAATTTATCTCCGCGTCCACTGGGAACAATTTTATAATATATTCAACAGAATCCAATATTACACGTCCACACCTCTCATATGATGAGCATAATATTTCTTGATCGACATGTATTTTTTAGCAGATTATATGAATGCAATGTTGCAATCTGTGAGGTCGTAACCCAGCTTGAAATCCCTCAATGGGGCATTTTATGGCAAACGTGAGTATACCTACCTCTTTTATGTACAATATGAATTTCTGCTATAATGTGTGTATATATTCAAACAAGTTGTAATCAGGAAACGGTTTTAATAAGGAAACCAAATTATGAACGAGGAAACATTCACTATATACCCAACAAAAATATAGCTGGTGTTGTTTAAATAATAAAATTTATAATGTTACATAAGGTTTTCTTGAAATTTTACAAATTGTTTTTATTATGAATCAGTTTGAAAAATGTTGGTTTTATAAATGGAACATTGGAATAAAATACAGATATGGCACATATAATAAACAAGATTTTATCTATGATCAATTTTAAAATTTTTTTTCAACAAAAAAACTACTATTTTTAACAAACAATTTTTACATATATATATATATATATATATATATATATATATATATATATATATATATATATATATATATATATATACAAGGACAGGAATATTGGGGAAGCGGCAAAATTGTAAAATGAGTACTCTTTACACTATTTTCCAAGCTTTCGGAATATCTTTATTTCCATTCTCAAGGACAGCATTCGAGATTGTATTACCTATATATATATTATATATATATATATATAGGTCAAAATTTTATTTGTCTATATAGATATAGTCAAATAACTCTTTTACCACATTGTGGTGTAGAGTGGTATTTTCTCTCTTTCATAAATTTTCTTCTTTCTGTCAGTAACCAACTTTTTAGCTTCTATCCAAGCTATTCCTTTCCGCTGTAATATTTCCCCTATTGTCTCATCCCAAGTCTTCCTGGTTACCTTTCCTCAATATACTCCAAAGTTGACTGTATTTCCGGTTCTGCTCTTATTATTGTGTTTCTTATTTTATACTTCATTTCAGTCGCTTCTATTTTACTCTTTTGTGTTCTATTTAGTATCCAAGATTCACAGTCATGCATTAACACTGGTCTGTGAACAGATTTAATGACCTTCAATTTAGTTGTTCTTTTGATTTCCTTTTTATTAATAAAGTTTTTATTCATGGATTAAAATAGATTACTTACTTTTTGAACTTTTCTATTTATTTCGGCTTCCTTCGTTCCGCCCTGATCTAACTCTACTCCAAGATGATTCCACTTGTTCTATACTTAGAACTTCAATAAATATTCTTTTTTATCATCAATCACCATAGTTTTAGTCTTATTCGTGCTTATTTTCATACCGTACTCCATTCCATATGTACTAGTTCCCTTTCACTTTGTGCAAATATAACAATGTCGTCTGCAAAGGCTTCATTTGTTATTTCAACTTTTTATGTCCTAACATATACTTTTTTACATTTATTATTTGTTTTCTTTATAATTTCATCCATAAGCACAATGAAAAGAAATGGGCTTAATCCTCCCACCCCTCTTTTTTCTAATATTTTCCACATTCTTTCCCTTGATACCATATCAAACGCCTTTTATAAATCTATGAATACGCAATATATATTTCTCTTGTCTTGTATACATTACTCTGTCATCTGTTTTATCATAAATACATTGTCTTGTATGCTCCTTCCACCTCTAAACCCAATTTTGCGCCTCGTCTAGTGTGTTTTCCACGACTTTTCTAATTTTTCGGTGCAATATCTGTTCAAATATTTTCATGTTTGTACAGAGCAACGTCAGTCCTCTGTAGTTACCACACTCCCGTCTATCACCTTTTTTATATATAGGGACAATTGATGCCATTCGCCATTCTTTCGGTAGGTATGTTTCCTTCTTACTAGCACTTATTATATATTTTTAATAATGGCTCTTCTCCACTTTTACCCATATTTTTGATCATTTCTCCAGTTATTTTGTCGCATCCTGGTGCTTTCCCATTTTTAAACTTTTTAATTATTTGCGTGAATTCATCTATGGATATTTCTTCATCATTATTGTCTTGTATTGTTTGTATTTTTTCTTCATTTGATTTAGTTGTGCTTTCTCCGTTATTTAATAATTCTAGAAAATATTCCTTCTATCTTTCCATTACTTTCATATCTTCTGTTAACATTTCTCCTTTCCTGTTTTTCATATTAGTTATATTTGTGTCTTTTCCAGCTCCCCATGATTTTTGCACTTTGTAAAATAGTTTTTGCTATCCTGCTCCAGTTTTTCTCCTTACCTAGAAGTACAAGTGGATCAGGGATATGTAGGAACTTGAACGTAATGGCACATTATGTTGGTCAGCTTTTCAGGTTAAAGAAAAGGAAGGCAGTTATTTGAAAGTCAAAAAATTTATTCAATTTACTGAAAGCTTTCCAACATTATATGTTCCATGTTAAAACAGTAAAAATAGCAATTATCGGCTGAATTAAAAAATATACTAATGATCCGAAAGAAACTAATCATAGCAAAAAGTTATTTATTTAGTTATATGAAAAAATATCGTGCTTAGGAAATATATGAAACCGGCACTGGCGTTGCGAAAGAATATTTTATAGGTTAGCGGTTTATAAAATTGTTATTTTATAATTAAAAGAGTTATTTCGCAACTGAAAAAGCTTGAAAATGTTTGTATGAAAGTAAAACAGTGAATTATAAAAGAATATTTGGCTTAAAACTACCATATTAGTATAAAAGAACAGTTTATGACCACGTGTTGAATTTAATTTCGTCTATCTCTGTAAAAAAATAAAGAATGCATACGAAAATTATATCAGACAGTACTTTAAAAGAAGCTT
Organism: Lochmaea crataegi; assembly: GCA_947563755.1. NCBI lineage: Eukaryota > Metazoa > Arthropoda > Insecta > Coleoptera > Chrysomelidae > Lochmaea > Lochmaea crataegi. The sequence continues at coordinate 3,311,257 of OX387424.1, forward strand.
ATTAATTATAAATTATGATTTTGAACTTACCACAGCAAAATTCCTAAGATAGATACTTAAGATATGAAAGATAGCGAAAGATGATCTGCCCTCTTAGGCGGTCGATAATAAAAAGGGGTGTTTCACGTTGCGGTGTGCAAAAAAATGGAAGCGACCGTTGGCAGACGTCAATTGTCTTACGTTCGGGGTTGAAGAGTTTGGGATCACAGAACTATAATTGGATGTGGCTAGTGACGACGGGCGCTAATTAAAAGGATTTATTCTGTAAAATCGAAACAGGTCGATAGACATGTTACATGGTAGAGCTTTGAATAAAGCCGAGAAAAATTATCCTACAATAGAAAAAGAGTTATTGGCTATCACACGGGCAATCACCCACTTTAGGCCTTATTCATTTTTAAGAAAATTTGAGATTCAGACAGACCACTAGTTTATTACTTTTCTTTGTTTTCCAGTTCGTACTCTTTTATTGTGCTCAGTACTACATAATGATCACTGCCTATTTCTGGTCCTCTTTTCACTTTTGTATCTTCTAATACTTTTCTTTTGTTCTTTTCTACTGGTATGTAGTTTATTATTGATTTTTCTCCTCCACTCTTCACCTCTCTGGTGTATTTATTTATAACTTTATCCTCAAAGAACGTTTGCTATTAAGCATGAAATAGTCATATGAACTTACGAAAAAATGTAGAACATTCGTTCATGCTTTGGTTAAATACGTTACATCTTGATTATTCATCCAAATGGTCTGCACTAATCTCTGTATTTGTCAAGCATACTGTAGATATGACATATGTATTGAAGAACCCAATTTTAGGTTATACTTTTTGTTTTCGTGCCACAAAAACAGCAGAAATAGAATAAATGAAAAAAAGTTACTGACTACCATCATGAAGACTCGGTTAAAATTAATAAATTCGATTTAATTTCGTTGGCAGTCTGGCTTCTACCTACTTATCTTGTCATTCTACTTTATCGCTATCATTACCACTGTACTAATAGGAGTTTTATTTACATTTTACGAGAAGTTTAAATGTGTTGGTTGTCGATTAAAAATGTTGTTGAATGTCATTTTTATTTTTATTTTATGAAACACTATTTATGTATTTCCAAAAACGTGTTAGTCAGAAATTTATTTCAACATTTGTATGCTTTCGTTATTTATACAACTGTTTTTAATAATAATTAATTCAAATGATTTATATCCTAAGAGTTTGATAGCTGAAAAAATTAATTTATGGATACATGCTGTTGCGAACTACAAACTATATAGTCGCTCCTGTCCTATATGACAAAATGTCAATGTCATGCTTGTAAAATCGTATTATTTTATCCTTCAAAATGTTAACACAATATTATTTAAAACAAAATCTAATAAACCGAGAATACAGTCCATTTTTAAAATAAAACCAACATTTGGTCCTTCGAGCCGGATTTACCAATTTCTTTAATTCAGAAAATGATTCCTTTTTTAGGCTATCTAATGAAAATAAAGAATTTATATGATTATGAATGAGTAAAGCCGTATTATTAAATTGGTTGCATTGCAGGTTCGTAATTGTCCGCTGATATTTTGTAAGCACGGACAATTTCCGAGGCTTCACCGTATAATGATTGTTTCAAATAATTAAATTTGTCAATATTACTTAATTCTGTATCAGCGTGTATAAGGTTTATAAATGTGTCGCGAAACTCATGCATCTGCGAAATACTACACTGAGCTTTGGTAGAAATATTTACTTGGTTTGACATATTTGTTGAAGTTCAAATGAGACATTATTGCCCGATTTCACCAACCATATCCTAAAGTTAGGTAATACCTGTAACTGTATCTGTAGAATGGGGAGGGTGAGTTTAGACCCACAGGCCACATGTGACCCATTGTACATCCTCCCGAGGAATTGTCCTCCTAGGCCATCATCCATCCTGTCCTTTCCAGGAAGGTGGACAGGTAACTAGGTCACTTATTCTATTGAACTGTGATTACAAATTATTACTAATACTACAACGCTTCCATATTGTTTATGGGCAGATGTAGGCCAAGACTCACCGAACACACACTCTCCTATTGACGATAACTCCGGGCACTCACATAAGACATGCCTGACAGTTTCATCTTCTTGTTCACACATTCTGCATAGAGGTGTGTCCACTAGCCCCTTAGTATGGAGGTGTTTCCTTAGTTGACAGTGGCCAGTCAGAAATCCTACTGTTAAGCGTAGGTTTTTCCTGGTCATCGGCGCCAGTTTCACAGGGTCGCCCAAGGTGATCCTTGCAAGACTGCATCCTTTGATTCCATCCCATCTCTTTGGAGATTGAGCATGGGTGTAACGCTTGGCTAGTTCCGCAATTGTCGAAGTCGTCAGGCCGTAGGTGTCACTGGGTCCTAAAGAATCGGCAATGCGATTACCTTTACTCCTGTCGTGCCCTTTAACCCAACTCAGGATAATATTGTTATCTACCGAGGAGTTAGCTAAATCTTGGTGGCATTGTAATACTAGCCCTGATGTAACACGTTGTCTGTTCAAGGCTAATAGGACTTGTCTGCTGTCAGAGCAGATTGTTATATTTTCACTAGAAACTCCTTTTCTAGTTAGTTCTTTTGTGGCAATTGAGATACCAGCCAGTTCTATTTGAACTACGCTGGTATTTTTTCCCATTCCCCACTTAGTTCTTAGGCTAAGTGATCAGGAGTAAACTCCACATCCTGAGCCTTCTTTGGTTTTTGAGCCGTCTGTATATATGCGTATTGCATTTGCAGCATCTGACTCTGTGTTCTGTTTTATTTGTATTTTGTAGGGTTTATTAAACACAAACTTGGGTTCAATTGGAACAGCAGAGGTAGTGCAGTAAGCGCTTCTCGCCATAGGCTTAGCCTCAATTGACCCATTCCCACTTCGGGGTTTACACCAGCCTTACGCAATCGTAACATGGCCATTACCGTTTTCACCACGCGCTAAGAAATACCTAAGAGTGATAATATCAGGTATTTGCTATCACTGGTGAATTGCATTTAGGAATTCCTCAATCCGATTTAGGTATTACCTAACTTTAGGAAATGGTGGGTGAAATCGGAAAAAAAGAGAGAGTGAGAGAGAGAAGTTCGAAAGGGCTGTCTTTTGGGGATGGAAGTTTTTTGGTAGATTAGATTTTGGTGAAGTTTTGTCCCTGATACAGGAAACTGTCCTCTGCAGGGGGGTTAGGAGGACTTTTTTTGGGGGGAGAAGAAGAAGAAAAAGATCCTGTTTGTTTCTGCCGTGACTTTCCAATTCCCCCGCTGTACTCTATATTTATTTTTTGGTGAGTGGTGGCGAAGAGGTGGAGAACGTGCTTTGAGTTAATTTAAGTTTAATTTAGGTTGGTTATGACAGGAGGAAAAAGCAGTTCCCTCCTTTTTTTTGTAAATTCAATGTTTTTGGGAATTGGGTACAGCTGTGGCTGTATGAATTTAAGCCAATTTAACTGAGTTTGTGCCAAGCTATTTTGCGTTCCAACAAGTCAAATTGAAAATTCTGAACTTTCAGAGCAGTGCTCCAACAACGAATGAATTGCGTTCGGAACTGATTCTGAATAGTTTCTACAGTTATACTGTTTTAAAAATAATGTATAGGTTTATTCGTAGAGCAATCACAAACTGTTTGAAACTGGACGACTCATGCGCAGAGACTCTCTGCAACGATTTTAATCCATTGTGTTTTAGTATACGTAAATAGTACTTTTTAGAAGAAACCACCCCCAAATCGTACCTTGCGCCGGTTTTTCTCAATTTTCTCGTAACCTGTTGCTTAAACGTGAAAAATCATGGTAATAAATATTGTTGACAATGACGATTTTGCATAAAAACTTTTCCATCAACATTTGACCTATTCCTTACTATTTTCTCGCAAATATCGTTAAAAGTTAGGGGTAGTTTTTAGCAGCTTCTTAAAATATAATTTTAATTGTAGTGATTTTACATAATTCCATAGTCTAGAAATATTTACCTATGAAAATGAAATAATTTAAATCTAATATTTAAATGCTGCTATAACAGCGGCTAATTTATTGTCCAATTTAAGCCCTTTTCCACACTACCCATGAGGTAGAGCTCTAGGCGCGTTTTTTTTTTGAGTGAATAGATCCACGTAAAATGAAAATTTTTTTTCTTCTATTCGATGTTTTTGTGTTTAATGCCCGTGTACTATTTGTGATAGTGATTGCACTACGAACAAACCTTATAATTCTGAACATCTAAACTGACTTAATTTTGATTTTATATTTTGTTATTTGTTTAAATAATAATGGAAATAGAAGTAAACAATGATTTTTCTCATTCATCGGAGGTTTCAAGTGAAAGTGATACCGATTAAAAATTTTTGAACAATATAGAAATGAAGTAAAATAATAGAACATATTTACAAATTATAATGATCCTGATTTTTTGAACAACTTTGTATTAGTAAAAGTGAGTACCGGTAAAACATACAAATTTCCCAGTTAGTTAGTCGTGAAGTCAATTCTAGAACTATAAGTCTGCGCATGGCTTTCAACTAGTTTTGAATTAAGTTCTTAACTTATAAGGAACTTTTTAAACGTTGGTTTTACTATAAATTTGTTCGTATAAGTGTTTTTTTGCGAATGAACATTAACCATGAATATTTTGCCAAGTACAGTTTGAGAACAATTCAAAATGTTTTTACTCAGGACCAGAATATAAAATGGAATATAAATATCACAAATATTGTCAATAAAATCAAATAGTTATTGGAAGGAGTGGTCTATAAAGATAGGATTGTCGACAGACCTCTGAATACCAGGCATATATTTCTGTTGTTGAAATGTATTTCTCATGAATATAATGAATTTCTAATTAACGCCAAACAATATCATAATAAACTGCCACGGCAGCAACGTGTTGAAGAGCACCCTCAAATAATATAAATGTAAGTTCATTGTAAAATCTTTGTGAAATTTGAGAAGCCTAAAGTTACTTGTACAAAATATGTGAGTATTTAGTATTCAAATGATCGGAATTACTTTATTGAATTAAAGTTACACATAACATGTGACCAAACATCATCATAATCACTCACTGACTAACGTCACTAAACACTGAACACTAAGAATTTTTCATCTTTTATTGAAAGTTCTATACCAGTCATCCACACATTATTGAAATATGATGATCTTACTAAAGTTTTTGATGATAGTTCAAATGATTGTTCCACCAGTGTGCCTGCTATGTGATGCTGTATTTACGAGGCTATATCCATCAAGATGAATTTCATGATCGCAGATTTGATCTCGGATGAACAAACTACTAAAAGTTTCCAACTATTAATAATTAAACTCAGTTCAGTTTTATGTGCCAGTAAACTGTGTATATTCAAATACATTAACTTTCCTTTTGGTTGCTATTTTTATAAAGCATAATTACTTGGGTAATTTACCTTTTGCTCCAGTTCCTTGTATATTCTCTTGTATGTTTCGCAATTCTTATAAAATGCAAGATGATTATAATCAGTATTTGGCACTTTCAATACATCTGATGCATATTTACAATTGGTACAGATACTTTGTTGAGACTGACATACATCTATTTTATGATCTCCTGTACATTCTGGGCAAACACTTTTATCAGATTTGCTGTCTTTTGTCATATGACCAAACTTATAACACTTAAAGCACTGCACTATATTTATATAATCAAAATATGTGCAAGATCTCCACCCAATTGACAGTTTATCTTTTTTTTGTATTAGGCTATATGTATTAGAGTCTACCTCCAAAACAACACTTTCTTTTCCTCTTTTACCTTTGAAGTGTGTTATCACAGTTATATTTCTCTTGTCCTTTGTTGCGGTTATAGCATTTTGCAAAATAATTTTCTCTATAAAGTCATTTTCATTGTTCAACAATTTTTTTTTCTACATTTATAATTTTTATCTTCGGAAACTTTTTTTCTGGTATTTGTACATCATAATCCTCACCAAATTGCTTTTGAATACTATCAGATACACTGTAACGAGTTATTTTTTTTGCAAGTTTAATTTTTATTTCTCTCCCGTAATATATTTTATTTTACCACTAGGTTGTATATAACTCGTTACTTTACAACCCTTTCTACTACCGCATTGATTTTTTTTTCGTTATTACCGTTGTATATTTTAGTATAAGTCCGAGTTACGCAAATCCAAATTCTACCATACATAATTTATTCATTTCCGATATTTAAATTTTTCAACTGAAGGGACGCCCGGTATATACACCATTTTAATTAAAGCCGAAGCCATTCAGTATAGGTACAACTTTTTGTTGTAAGTAGATAAATTTCACGTTTAATTCCCTCACCACGACTACGGCCGAAAAATGTAACTAGGATTTTGGATATAAATTAGCGGACAATTGATAGAAGCTCTCTGATTCATTCCGGCTCTGAATTATTCAGAAAAATTATTCTTTCGTGATTCTTCGCTCAACTTTCTTCCGATAACCGATAAACCGTATTGTGAAAATTTAGTGCATTAAGATTGTGTGTGGAAGCTGTATTTTATAAGGTAAATCATTTTTACAATTAAACTATGTATTCGAAACTTTCCGTACCGCCGCTTAATATTAAATTGTTGAATTCTTTGTTGTATTCTTTGATGTACGGTTTTGAAAATTTTCCGACCGGCTATTTTTTTTCTTTTGTTGTTGAATTGAAATTGGGTTTTTTATTTATTTCTTTTATATGGAAATAGAAATTTGTGAACTGTAATTTAATTTCGAATTTTATTTACATCGTTTATTATATATTAATTAACTGATATGAATTATCAGTGGATTCTCGAATTATTTTATGCTTTTGGTTCTCATTAGTTTTATATTAAATTGATATCCAAGTGGATTATAATATTTTAATTTTATGCTAGTGCTAACATTTTTACTCTGTGTGTCGATAGCTGGGTACCGTTTAACTCGTGGGAAAATTATTTTTTTTATTTTTTCGGAATAATAGTTACCGGCAGATCTAATTCGTTCTTAATTTTTTTTTTCGGAATAATAATTACCGGCTTTATTTAGATTCAAGGGTTAATCAGACTTGGAAGAGGATTAGCCACAATTTGTCTGATTACCCGGCAGATCTAAATCGTGCATTGGGGACCCCGTTAAACCCGGTAGATTTGAACCGTATTTGATAACCTGACCGTTATGTCCGTCAAAGTACCAAGTATATGGTAAAGATAGCTTAATTTCTTTTTCCTGTTAATTTGCTTGTCACTAAAGAATTATTCGTAAAATAGACCACAGAGTATTAATAGACTAAAAGTTTCTTTTTGATTATTTTGTTATATACCGACCTATTGTGTGGTCGTAGGTATACACTAAACCGTAGGTAGTATACAACTCTGCTGAACCCCCTGTGTCCTTCATTAACCCGTAATTTATAAATTGGAGGATCCATATTTGATTGTAATTAGGTAAATAAAGTTAGTTCAACAAGACCCCTGGAATTTTCCGTAACCTCCATCTAAGGCTATCTGGAACTCTTGACGCTAAGGGTCACGTTAATAATCTGGCGCACGAGATTTAAAACCGAATTTTGCATCAAGGGCGTCCATGGTGACGTGTTCTTGTGGCAGGAGCCACGTGTAAGAAGGTAAGCACGTTACAACACTCACTAAATCCTCTCTTCTTTCACAACTAATTGCAACTGCCCCACCTCGAAGGAACTTCATTCCTGAGACCCCAGCCTTGATTTTACATGGATCAATATTTTCTTCAATTTGTGTTTTTGTTACTGCACCTTCTTGACCTTTTCTTGGCTTCACTACTAGTACTTTATTATACTTTTTCCCAGCTACCTCATTATACATACTTCATTCGACCTTGCTCAACTACTTGCTTACATCTGTTAACTACCTCCAATTCTTTTTTTAATTGTACGAACAGTTCTTCCAAATTTTTTAGTACATAATCTTTTGTGGAAATCACTTCATCTTTGGTTTCAATTAAATCGTTTTTACATTGCACTAAAATCTGAAACACTGATGCTGGTTCATGCACTTTGCACAGTAAAACTTCATAACACGGGAATTCAACTCCATCACTTTTACTTCTGATGATGTTAACCTCCCACATTGTTTACTTTACAGCATCGGGATCTACATATATCACATTTAAAAACTGCTGTTTTGGTTTGTTTACATGTATCACACTCCATTTTTGTAGGTTAACATACACAATTTTTCAACTTTCAGTTTTCTTATAAATTGGACTCTGTTTGATAAGACTTCAATTATAGATCATTTACACACTATAAACTTTAATTTTAGACCAAAATACAACTTTTCTATTATCTTTTCACTTAGTTTTTTATTAATCTTTGGAACAATGAAAAATCAAAAGATGCTGCTAATACTATATATATATATATATATATATATATAACTTCAATTCATAATGGAAATTATTATTATGGTTATTTCAGAGGTATATATATATATATATAATCTAAACCCTTTTTATATCCGAAGGTGTAAGGGTGGAAATCTATTTCTCCTTTCCATATATAAAATTGCTCCATTGTTTCTTGTTTTTTGCCATCTTTTTGGCTTCTTCCCAACTTTTCCCTCTTTTTTCCAATATTTCAGCAACCACTTGGTTCCAAGTTTTCTTTGGCCTTCCTCTCTTCCTTTTTGTAGTTGCTCGCGCTTCCCAAACATCTTTTACTGGCCTGTTGTTCATTTTTACTAAATGACCAAACCATTTAAGTTTTTGGTTGTCTAGCAAGTCAAGAATCGATTCAATTCCAAGTTCACTTCTAACGTCCTCATTCCTAACTCTGTCTCTCCGTGTTATTCCCTTAACCCTGCGCAAGTATCTCATCTCCATTGCTTGTATTCTACTCTTCGATTTCTGCGTCAGTATCCAGCTTTCACTTCCATAAGTGAGAATTGGTCGATATACTGTCTTGAACACTGTCATTTTCGTTTTCCTATTTATTTCTTTTTTACCAATGAATGCTCTAGACAAGGAATGGTAGAGTTTTGAGGCATTAGTGATCCTTTCATTCAATTCTTCATCTTCGGTTCCATTTCTGTCGATCTTAATACCAAGATATTTAAACAAGTCCACTTGTTGAATTTTTTCATTTTGTAGCCTTATGTCAATTTCTGTGTTTGTTATTCCGGTAGTCATGACTTTTGTCTTCTGTACATTTACTTTTAGATTTCTTTTACTGAGTTCTCTTTCCCATGTTTGTAAGTTTTTTTGGAGGTCATCTTCGCTAACGTCATCTGCAAAAGCACATTCAGACAGGTTGATGGGTTTCAGTCTATTATAGCCCATGTGGATCTTTTTAGTATGTTTTTTCGTAGCCTTGATAATATCGTCCATTATTATAATATGAAGTGAAAGACTTAACACTCCTCCTTGTCAAAGTCCGTCATTTACTCTAAATTTATCGGATTCTAAGTTATTTTCCTGACATAGCTATAATTGTTTTCGTACATGCTTTTGATTCTTGTTGAAAGGCTCTTCGGAATCCCTCTTTTGACTAAGCTATCCCATACTGTTTTTTGTGTGACACTGTCAAAAGCCTTTTCAAAGTCTAGAAAAGCAATATATTTATCTTTAGTTTTTGTCTTTTCAATCATTTCTTTTATTGAGAAAATATGGTCTTGTGTGCTATGACCTTTCCTGAAGCCGCTTTGTCATCCATCTAGTTGCCCTTCCGTTAAGATTCGCAATCTCTTTTCTAAGATAATTTCATATAGCTTGGAAACCACGCTTAGTAATGTGATGCCTCTATCGTTAGTGCATTCTGTTGGATCCCCTTTTTTATGTATGGGCAGTATTATTCCTATTTTCCAGTCCATAGGTACTTGAACACATTTCCAGGCTTCATTAAATACTATTAGAAGTAGTTGCCTTCCTTGTACTCCTAAGTTAATTATCATCTCTGGTGTTATTTTGTCGTGTCCTCCTGATTTTCCTCGTTTTATCTTTTTAATTGCCTCATCTAGTTCTTCGATTAATATAGTTCCCATCTGTTCATCGTTAACTTGAGTTTCTTGGTTTATCTCATTTCTGTATTACTCATGTGTGTCTTGGTTTAAGAGTTCTTGGTAGTATTGTTTCCAGCACTGCATTATTTCTTGATCGCCAGTTACTATTTCTTTCTTCTGATTTTTTACTTGTGTAAGTTTAAAAGATTTGTTTTTCTTCAGATTTTTTAATACTTTATAAAACAACTTTTGGTTTCCTCTGTGGTCATTTTCCATTTTTACACCAAAATCCTCCCAAGTTCTGCGTTTTGCTTCTTTAACCATATTTTTTACTTTTGTGTTCTGTTCTTTGTATTTCTGTTGGCTGATTTCGGTTTTCGTTCTTAAATAATTCTTCTATAGATTCTTTTTTATTTTTACTTGTTCCTTGATTTCTTTTGTCCACCATTTTGTTTGCTTCCCATTCTTTACTATAACCGTTGTTCTACATACTTCTTCTGCTGTGTTTAGAATCATATTTTTTGTCATATCCCATAGTTCTTCTATACTTTTGTTTTCTCCTTCTTTTATTATATCAATAGCTCTACTTTCTGTCTGTTTAGTATATTTTATTGCTACTTGTTTTTCTGCGAGTCTGTAACTCTTTGTTATCTTTTTTGGTTTATTTATCTTGCATATTCTGTCTTTGTTTGGTTTTTTTATTTTAATTTTCACTTTAGCTTCTAATAGATAATGATCGCTATTTATTTCGGGGCCTCTCCTGACTCTGGTATCTAGTATTTCCTTTTTGTTTTCTCTACTTATTAACAAGTAGTCAATTACTGATTTTTCGTTTCTTGACTGCATTACTCTCGTGTACATATGAATTTCTTTATGGGCAAAAAATGAATTCATAATCATTAGGTTGTTTTCTTCGCAAAAATTTATCAATCTGATACCATTGGAATTTCTGACATTTTCGCCAAAAGGTCCTATTACATCACTATCTCCTGCTTTTCTTCTACCAATGTATTGAAGTTATATTATATTAATTTTGCAGTACTCTTCCACTTTGTTCACATTGCTAAGTATTTTCTACCAATCATCTCTTTTCACCTCAATCACCTTCCTATAAAATCTGTGAACCAGCTCATGTCCGCCATAAGTAGGGAAAATTGATTCATCTCTCGTGGAAGAGTATACTTGAAAGTCAGTTTCTGTAAATTTTTGGTAGGCATCTGATCTGCAGGCATGGCCAAAAGCTAGGTGGCGACCAGCTCACATAGCATAACCCACCAATGGACATCCACCATCCATTTTTTTATATTCTGTAGGTGGTAGTTTTCATCACACTCTCAAATTGGGAATGAAGTCGTGTTATGTGTGAGTGGTTTTCAACGCCACCATGAAATTGTACCCGTAAACGCCAGACATGCAGACTGGTGAGTCTAACTCGCGCCAGATTTTGGTGACACTTGTTCCACCCAACCAAGGCGCCATATGTGATCATAAACCTGACCACCATCACTTATGGTCTGAGTCTCATGCTCCAGTTTGTTTGCAAGCAATAAATTTTTTCCAAATGGGAGATCCAGTTGAGCGTTTTATCCAGATATTTCTGACTATTACTATAACGTATAACGACTGTTTGTTCATGTGAACTGAAGGAACGAAAACAAATGGTTTCCTGACAATTAACATGTAAATTTAACCAACATTACTTCGAATTAGGCGGGGTTACAAAGAGAATCATAAATCTTTTTTTGTTACATTTCTCATCAGTATTCCTATATTTTTACTTTGAATATAAGTCTTTTACATATTTAAATTAAACCAAGCACTTCTGGCTGCATCTAATGTGGGTAAGACCAGTAAAACACTCCATTTAATACGATTTTGACATTAACCCATATAGGTAGGTTCAGTAACTGTTTCCATTGTTCAATTTTTTGTTTCGTACAGCAACAGTTAATTTACAAAGTTAAATCTATTGTTAAATACGCCACTGTAAATCAAAAAGTAAAAGAAGAAAGTGCTCGTAATTTAAATTGAGTAACGCACGAATTACATTGTATATATATATATATATATATATACAGACGCGAGACTGAAAATAAAAGTAACGTTTGCATTGGATACACTTTTTTTTTAAATTCTGATATATTAATCAAACTGGAGGTTGAATAGAGCAAGTGTAATGCGTATGCATTGAATAAATGAATAATTTAATAGAAGAACTCAGATGTATGTAAACGATTTGGGATGAAATTTATTAAGATGGTGGGTATTTATAAGTAGACTTATTTAAATGCGGTAGTCAATGTTTAAAGGTTTAAATAGATGGTGAATATAAATAGTTGGATAGATTTCATTAGTTATGTTGCTGTAGAAATGGTTTTTGTTAAATTCATTATTATTTTGTGGAATTAAATACTGAACACATTAACTAATTTAAGCACGTTAACCTGAATTGAATTAATTTTGTGATGAAATATTATTTATAATTATGCATGTTCTTGTTACGGAATGAAAGTAAAACTAACCTTTTTGGTCAATAATGAACTTATTCGTTCTTGTCATCAGTATTTTAATCAAAGCAAACTAAATTAGATTTGGTAACTGTAATGCTAATAATAAAATAAATAACATCTCTTCTATATACTTCTAAAATTCCCTGGATGACATTGGGAATGATTTATATTATTTTCTTTCCTTATTGAGACTTTTCATCTCCGTCATAGTTTTCACCAAATGAATAGAGAGTTATTAACAAAGCTTGACATTATTTCTTAAATAAAAACAATAACAATTAAATCGGTTAATATTTCACAGAACAGCTTCCTTAACTTGACAACTTGTCCAATTTCATTCTATTATTACCAACCTTATCATTTGCCTTCTGACAGTAGACTTTCCCGGCAATAACCGGTGATAAGAAAAAAAAAAGAATTCTCGAGCTTGAAAAGCGCATGCTAGTGAATACGCATTTTGGCGGATTTTCAAAGATATTGTTCGTTTGAGGAGGAATTAGTTAATATTTGGGCATAAATATCGCACTTTTTGCGGATCCAGTTTTCTCCAAAACCGCAAGGTATCGGTATCCAATATTACTTCAACTGAAGTCACTTTTGGGCCCCCTTCCATCCAAGGTGAGTCTTCTTTCTACACTTCATAAAATAAAATGATAAAAATGATATGACGCACCCTGTATTGAGTCAGTAATATGTGTGTCACCACATTATTTTCATTTCACCTTTCCCGAATCTCCCCGAGATATTTTCCTGGGCTTAGAGCAGTTTTATTATTATTAATAAATGAAAGGCACGTAGAATTCTCATATTTATTTAAATCAATTAATTCCATTTAAGCGTTCTTAGCAGTTACGTCATCATCAGTGGGGTTCCTCACTGCATGTATAAATTTCAAAATTTCTGTTGTATAGACAGGAATTTTGAGAATTTTGAGGACATTTTCAGGAGTTCTTGTAGGAATCTCGAAGAAATTTAATTCAGGTAATTTTAGGGACATTCTAAGGAGTTTTGAGGAATATTCGGGACTTTTTAGCAGTTTCTAGAATTTTAAAGGAATTTTTAGGAGTTTTTAAACGAATCTCAAATTATATTAAGGACTTTCAGGTAATTTAAAGGACGTGTTAAGGAATTTTGAGGAATATTCGGGTTCTTAAAGAAATTTAGACAAATTTAAGGGAATTTTTAGGGAATTTTCAAAGGAATTTCAAAGAATTCTTAGGACTCAAAGAGTTTTAGTGAATTTTGAGCAGCTTTAAATGAATTTCAAGGAATATTCAGGACTTTTGAGAATTTTGAAGAAATGTGTAGGAGTTCTTAAAGAAATCTCGAAGAAATTTAATTCAGGTAATTTTGAGGACATTTTAAAGAGTTTTGAGGAATATTCGGGACTTTTTAGCAGTTTCTAGAATTTTAAAGGAATTTTTAGGAGTTTTTAAACTAATCTCAAATTATATTAAGGACTTTCAGGTAATTTAAAGGACGTTTTAAGGAATTTTGAGGAATATTCGGGTTCTTAAAGAAATTTAGACAAATTTAAGGGAATTTTTAGGGAATTTTCAAAGGAATTTCAAAGAATTCTTAGGACTCAAAGAGTTTTAGTGAATTTTGAGCAGCTTTAAATGAATTTCAAGGAATATTCAGGACTTTTGAGAATTTTGAAGAAATTTTTAGGAGTTCTTAAAGGAATCTCGAAGAAATTTAATTCAGGTAATTTTGAGGACATTTTAAAGAGTTTTGAGGAATATTCGGGACTTTTTAGCAGTTTCTAGAATTTTAAAGGAATTTTTAGGAGTTTTTAAACGAATCTCAAATTATATTAAGGACTTTCAGGTACTTTAAAGGACGTGTTAAGGAATTTTGAGGAATATTCGGGTTTTTAAAGAAATTTAGACAAATTTAAGGGAATTTTTAGGGAATTTTCAAAGGAATTTCAAAGAATTCTTAGGACTCAAAGAGTTTTAGTGAATTTTGAGCAGCTTTAAATGAATTTCAAGAAATATTCAGGACTTTTGAGAATTTTGAAGAAATTTTTAGGAGTTCTTAAAGGAATCTCGAAGAAATTTAATTCAGGTAATTTTGAGGACATTTTAAAGAGTTTTGAGGAATATTCGGGACTTTTTAGCAGTTTCTAGAATTTTAAAGGAATTTTTAGGAGTTTTTAAACGAATCTCAAATTATATTAAGGACTTTCAGGTAATTTAAAGGACGTGTTAAGGAATTTTGAGGAATATTCGGGTTCTTAAAGAAATTTAGACAAATTTAAGGGAATTTTTAGGGAATTTTCAAAGAAATTTCAAAGAATTCTTAGGACTCAAAGAGTTTTAGTGAATTTTGAGCAGCTTTAAATGAATTTCAAGGAATATCCAGGACTTTTGAGAATTTTGAAGAAATTTTTAGGAGTTCTTAAAGGAATCTCGAAGAAATTTAATTCAGGTAATTTTGAGGACATTTTAAAGAGTTTTGAGGAATATTCGGGACTTTTTAGCAGTTTCTGGAATTTTCAAGGAATTTTTAGGAGTTTTTAAACGAATCTCAAATTATATTAAGAACTTTCAGGTAATTTAAAGGACGTGTTAAGGAATTTTGAGGAATATTCGGGTTTTTAAAGAAATTTAGACAAATTTAAGGGAATTTTTAGGGAATTTTCAAAGACATTTCAAAGAAATTTCAAAGAATTCTTAGGACTCAAAGAGTTTTAGTGAATTTTGAGCAGCTTTAAATGAATTTCAAGGAATATTCAGGACTTTTGAGAATTTTGAAGAAATTTGTAGGAGTTCTTAAAGGAATCTCGAAGAAATTTAATTCAGGTAATTTTGAGGAATATTCGGGTTCTTAAAGAAATTTAGACAAATTTAAGGGAATTTTTAGGGAATTTTCAAGGAATTCTTAGGACTCAAAGAGTTTTAGTGAATTTTGAGCAGCTTTAAATGAATTTCAAGGAATATTCAGGACTTTTGAGAATTTTGAAGAAATTTGTAGGAGTTCTTAAAGGAATCTCGAAGAAATTTAATTCAGGTAATTTTGAGGACATTTTAAAGAGTTTTGAGGAATATTCGGGACTTTTTAGCAGTTTCTAGAATTTTAAAGGAATTTTTAGGAGATTTTAAACGAATCTCAAATTATATTAAGGACTTTCAGGTAATTTAAAGGACGTTTTAAGGAATTTTAAGGAATATTCGGGTTCTTAAAGA
The DNA here is from genome assembly GCA_947563755.1 of Lochmaea crataegi. Classification (NCBI taxonomy): domain Eukaryota; kingdom Metazoa; phylum Arthropoda; class Insecta; order Coleoptera; family Chrysomelidae; genus Lochmaea; species Lochmaea crataegi. The sequence goes on from OX387424.1 coordinate 3,326,929, forward strand.
AATTTAGATAAATTTAAGGGAATTTTTAGGGAATTTTCAAAGAAATTTCAAAGAATTCTTAGGACTCAAGGAGTTTTAGTGAATTTTGAGCAGCTTTAAATGAATTTCAAGGAATATTCAGGACTTTTGAGAATTTTGAAGAAATTCTTAGGAGTTCTTAAAGGAATCTCGAATAAATTTAATTCAGGTAATTTTAGGGACATTCTAAGGAGTTTTGAGGAATATTCGGTACTTTTTAGCAGTTTCTAGAATTTCAAAGGAATTTTTAGGAGTTTTTAAACGAATCTCAAATTATATTAGGGACTTTCGGGTAATTTAAAGGACGTGTTAAGGAATTTTGAGGAATATTCGGGTTCTTAAAGAAATTTAGACAAATTAAAGGGAATTTTTAGGGAATTTTCAATGAATTTCAAAGAATTATTAGGACTCAAAGAGTTTTAGTGAATTTTGAGCAACTTTAAATGAATTTCAAGGAATATTCAGGACTTTTGAGAATTTTGAAGAAATTTTTAGGAGTTCTTAAAGGAATCTCGAAGAAATTTAATTCAGGTAATTTTAGGGACATTCTAAGGAGTTTTGAGGAATATTCGGGACTTTTTAGCAGTTTCTAGAATTTTAAAGGAATTTTTAGGAGTTTTTAAACGAATCTCAAATTATATTAAGGACTTTCAGGTAATTTAAAGGACGTTTTAAGGAATTTTGAGGAATATTCGGGTTTTTAAAGAAATTTAGACAAATTTAAGGGAATTTTTAGGGAATTTTCAAAGGAATTTCAAAGAATTCTTAGGACTCAAAGAGTTTTAGTGAATTTTGAGCAGCTTTAAATGAATTTCAAGGAATATTCAGGACTTTTGAGAATTTTGAAGAAATTTTTAGGAGTTCTTAAAGGAATCTCGAAGAAATTTAATTCAGGTAATTTTGAGGACATTTTAAAGAGTTTTGAGGAAAATTCGGGACTTTTTAGCAGTTTCTAGAATTTTAAAGGAATTTTTAGGAGTTTTTAAACGAATCTCAAATTATATTAAGGACTTTCAGGTAATTTAAAGGACGTGTTAAGGAATTTTGAGGAATATTCGGGTTCTTAAAGAAATTTAGACAAATTTAAGGGAATTTTTAGGGAATTTTCAAAGGAATTTCAAAGAATTCTTAGGGCTCAAAGAGTTTTAGTGAATTTTGAGCAGCTTTAAATGAATTTCAAGGAATATCCAGGACTTTTGAGAATTTTGAAGAAATTTTTAGGAGTTCTTAAAGGAATCTCGAAGAAATTTAATTCAGGTAATTTTGAGGACATTTTAAAGAGTTTTGAGGAATATTCGGGACTTTTTAGCAGTTTCTGGAATTTTCAAGGAATTTTTAGGAGTTTTTAAACGAATCTCAAATTATATTAAGGACTTTCAGGTAATTTAAAGGACGTGTTAAGGAATTTTGAGGAATATTCGGGTTTTTAAAGAAATTTAGACAAATTTAAGGGAATTTTTAGGGAATTTTCAAAGGAATTTCAAAGAATTCTTAGGACTCAAGGAGTTTTAGTGAATTTTGAGCAGCTTTAAATGAATTTCAAGGAATATTCAGGACTTTTGAGAATTTTGAAGAAATTTTTAGGAGTTCTTAAAGGAATCTCGAAGAAATTTAATTCAGGTAATTTTAGGGACATTCTAAGGAGTTTTGGGGAATATTCGGGACTTTTGAGAATTTTAAAGGAATTCTTAAGAGTTCTTAAAATAATCTCAAATTATGTGATTTAAAGGACATTTTAAGGAGTTTTGAGGAATAATCGGGGCTTTTAAGCAGTTTTGAGAATTTTAAAGGAATTTTTAACCGAATCTCAAAGCATTTTAAAGACTTTCAAGGAATTTTGAGCAATATTCCGGACTTTAAAGAAATTTAGACAAATTTAAGGGAATTTTTAAAACTTTTTAAAGGAATTTCAAACAATTTTTAGGACTCAAGGAGTTTTAGTGAATTTTAAGGAGTTAATATTATTTTTTGCTGTAACACAATATTTACATCATTCAAATAGTATCCATCGTAACAAATTATTTGCGAACTTTATTTTATTGTATTATTTCATTCAGTATACCCTGTTGAAAATCATGATATACAGGGTTCAACAAAAAGAATCCCATTTGCTCTTGTCCGCTGAATATTTTTTAATGAAATTTTATCATATCGTGTTAAATTTCAATAAGTAATAAAACCAGTTTTCGACCCCTGATTAAGTGGTATCTCTTATTACCAATATTTTTGTTACATCCTGTACACCCTGTCAATAATTTGCTGACATCATGTCTCTTGATATACTAGAAAATGAAGAATTGAGCGCCAGCTACAGAAAATACAGATAATTTGCCAAGCTAGATTTGTCAGGCAGCACTAAAATCTTTAGCGTGTCCCCAGATTAGATCTAGATTGGTCTGGGACTGCCTTAAAAAACTAATAAAGCAGCAGACATCTTAGCAAAGCTAGGGTCTGAAACTGCAATCATTGGTCCTAAACCAGCATTTGGGATATCAAAAACTGCAGCACGTGATTGAACATCTTGGTGGATTTAAACAAAACATCGGACGTACTGGAGCAACGTGCCAAAGCAGGATTAGATTAGATTGGATTTATTGAAGTTTTTATTCCGCTGGGACCTGTCCAGATCTATTGTGTTCCTCTGTATCTAGATTAAATTCCTCTTTCTAAATAGCCAATCAGCCTCGTAAGTGAATCTTTCATGTAATTTCTTGCCGGTGGCATCTCATCGCCTAGTAAAAGAAACCGCATATTCGCCAGGCAGTCGTACTGGCATAGGATGTGTCTGCAGTTTCCTCCTCTAGGTGACAGAATCTGCAAATGGGCTCATCTGTCAACCCCATTAGCTTACAGTGCCCTGTTAACATACTTACCACGTCTTTCATAGTTTTACTATCATTGCTTTTCTGTTGATTTACCTGCAGTCCTCTCTTCTCAGCTTCTATCATCAATTTTATGAAGATGTCATTGAGTTCTTCCAGATTTCTTGATATTATCGCTATATCATCTGCATACATTAGGATTTGTGTCATTTTTTTGTTATTATGGTACCTCTTAAACCAACAGCTCTGATGACTCCATCTAATGCAATAGTAAAAAGAGTTGTAGACATTGTATCTCCTTGCCTCACACCACTGTTAAATTCAAATTCCTTGGTTTGCCCTATTTCTGTCAATACTCTTGCTGCCGATCGTTCCATCGTCATATTTATTAGTCTTCTCATTTCACTCGGAACCCCGATGTTTTTCAAATGTTCTTTGAGTGTCTCTCTGTTTATACTATCGAAAGCCTGTTCAAAGTCTATAAATAGTATATTCAGATCAATGTTGTATTCATAACTTTTTCAATAATTTGTGTCATTATGTGAATTGGGTCCATAGTCGACTTTCCTCTCCTAAATCCATATTGATAATAACCTATTTTTCCTTATTTCTTGTCTCTTAGTCTTTCTTTTAAAATTGTTGTAAAAATTTTATAGGCCGAGTTTAATAGTGTTATTCCTCTGTAGTTGGAACATTCAAGTCTTTCTTATGGATCGGTACAATTACTCCTGTTTTGCATTCTGCTGGCATCTTTTCTTTTTTCCATATTTCGTTCACTAATTCGAATAAAATTTATTTGAGCGTGGTTCCTACTTTTTTTATCAATTCCCCATTAATTTCATCGACTCCTGCCGCTTTATTATCTTTTCACTATTCTATTGCTTCGTTAAATTCATCATATCGTGGCTCATCATCTTCATCTTCCTCCTCTAGCTCCATATCTTCTCTATTCTCAATGTAAATAGTCTGGTGTTCTGCGGTCAGTAGGTTTTTAAAATGACTCTCCCATTTTTCCTGTTCTATTTTTGCTACATTGGTTGCTTTTCTTTTACTTTTTATATTTGTAAATAACTTAGAATCGTCTTTGTTATTTAGCTCAATTTCTGTTTTATTATCTTTTCTGCCTCCTTCCTCAATTCTTTGTATATTTCATAATTTTGTTCAGTCCCTGATCCTATCCATCGTTGTCTGGCTTTTGTTTTACGATTACATATATTTCCACAATCTTTATCAAACCAGGCATTTCTCCTTGTATTTTCTCGTTGGCCAACGGTTTTTCTGCTGCATTTTTAATACTGTTTTTTACACATTCCCAATTTTCCTCTATATTCTTTCCTTCTTGAATTCCTTCGTTAAATTCCGCCTCATATTTTCTCCTAATCTTTTCATTTTTCAGTAGTTTTAGGTTCCACCTTTTCCTACCTCTTTTTTTCTTGTTATATTTTATTTCTAGATTCAGTTTCGTCAAAACCAAGAAGTGGTCAGTGTCGGCATCTGCTCCTCTATATGATCTGACGTCTTTTATAATGTTTATTCTTTTTTTGGAGATTAGTACTTGATCTATTTGGTTTCCCGTGTTTCTTCCAGGTATCATCCATGTAATTTTGTGTTCTTTCTTATGTTTGTGTCTTGTACTTACAATGTACATATTTTGTTACGCTGCTAGGTTGCATAGCCTTATACCATTGTTATTTGAGATTTCATGGATTGTATGCTTCCCTGCCACACAACTTACGAATTCTTCCTTCCCTATTTGAACATCGGATTCTCCAAGTATAAGAAGTGTATCGTGCCTAGGAATTTTTTCACATCCTTCCTCTAGTTTATCATAAAACTATTGCTTTTTTTCTTCGCCAGCTTCTTCAGTTGGGGCATATGTATTTACTAAAGAAACATTTATCTCCTTTTATTCTAATATACGATATTTTTCCTCCGACGCTTCTAAATTATATCAACTCGTTTCTGATCTTCTTGTCTATCATAAATCTCGTTCCTCTATGTCCTTGGTTTTGTTCTCCTCAATAGAGAAATGAATAGTCCTTTTTGTCGATCCTACCTTCTTCTTTCCATCTTATTTCTTGTAGTGCCAGGATTTTTATTGAAATGATTAATATATTTAAATACATGTTAATATCTCAAAAACGCTTAAGATTGGGTATAGGGAAGTGAAAATAAACTGCTCTTATTTTCGGCCTTGGAGTTGAGTGAAAGAATTAAAATAAGGTTGTTTCATTTTATATAAATGAAGATATTTAACATTTTTGAACTTGAGCTTTTCAAATCTTTTTTCAACAACCCTGTATACAAAAAAAAAGTTTTCGACATGTCACTGTAGTTTTTTTTGTGTTCCAAAAAATGGATAAACATTTCTTTTTTCGATAAAAACATACTTTCAATACTAACTATAATACATAAATTTGTATTTTCAAATAATAACAATGTAGCTAACACCACATATAATAGCCTATAAATCGCGCTATTTACCATCCTAGTAATTGGTTACGAAAATTGATTTTGCTGGTAACTGATAAATAAGTAACAATGTGAAAAAAAATCCAAGTAAACAAGCGTTGTATGTCTAAACGCGTCTGCAAAAAACTGACTTATCGCGATAAATTGATAGCGTCTCCGAAGTTCCAATTATGGGCTTCACAAGAACCAAAACGACCGCACCAGACGTGTCTAACGCAAGCAACAAAACTTTATCTTTTCAACTCAACGTTAACGTAAGGCGTATAATTGAAGCTACACTGTAATGCACACTATAGTATTCAAAGGCCTCTGTTTACTTCACATCGACATTCTAATCTTTTAATACGAAGAAAATTTATATTTCAGTTGAAATAAATTTAGCATTGGTTTTTTAATTTTTCTACCACTACGTTTTGTGACAGATGACAGGAGCTTACTTTATACATAGACATAGACGTAGACATATAGATAGACATAGACATAGACATAGACATATAGATAGACATAGACATAGACATAGACATAGACATAGACATAGACATAGACATAGACATAGACATAGACATAGACATAGACATAGACATAGACATAGACATAGACATAGACATAGACATAGACATAGACATAGACATAGACATAGACATAGACATAGACATAGACATAGACATAGACATAGACATAGACATAGACATAGACATAGACATAGACATAGACATAGACATAGACATAGACATAGACATAGACATAGACATAGACATAGACATAGACATAGACATAGACATAGACATAGACATAGACATAGACATAGACATAGACATAGACATAGACATAGACATAGACATAGACATAGACATAGACATAGACATAGACATAGACATAGACATAGACATAGACATAGACATAGACATAGACATAGACATAGACATAGACATAGACATAGACATAGACATAGACATAGACATAGACATAGACATAGACATAGACATAGACATAGACATAGACATAGACATAGACATAGACATAGACATAGACATAGACATAGACATAGACATAGACATAGACATAGACATAGACATAGACATAGACATAGACATAGACATAGACATAGACATAGACATAGACATAGACATAGACATAGACATAGACATAGACATAGACATAGACATAGACATAGACATAGACATAGACATAGACATAGACATAGACATAGACATAGACATAGACATAGACATAGACATAGACATAGACATAGACATAGACATAGACATAGACATAGACATAGACATAGACATAGACATAGACATAGACATAGACAAACACAAACACAAACACAAACACAAACACAAAGACAAAGACAAAGACAAAGACAAAGACAAAGACAAAGACAAAGACAAAGACAAAGACAAAGACAAAGACAAAGACAAAGACAAAGACAAAGACAAAGACAAAGACAAAGACAAAGACAAAGACAAAGACAAAGACAAAGACAAAGACAAAGACAAAGACAAAGACAAAGACAAAGACAAAGACAAAGACAAAGACAAAGACAAAGACAAAGACAAAGACAAAGACAAAGACAAAGACAAAGACAAAGACAAAGACAAAGACAAAGACAAAGACAAAGACAAAGACAAAGACAAAGACAAAGACAAAGACAAAGACAAAGACAAAGACAAAGACAAAGACAAAGACAAAGACAAAGACAAAGACAAAGACAAAGACAAAGACAAAGACAAAGACAAAGACAAAGACAAAGACAAAGACAAAGACAAAGACAAAGACAAAGACAAAGACAAAGACAAAGACAAAGACAAAGACAAAGACAAAGACAAAGACAAAGACAAAGACAAAGACAAAGACAAAGACAAAGACAAAGACAAAGACAAAGACAAAGACAAAGACAAAGACAAAGACAAAGACAAAGACAAAGACAAAGACAAAGACAAAGACAAAGACAAAGACAAAGACAAAGACAAAGACAAAGACAAAGACAAAGACAAAGACAAAGACAAAGACAAAGACAAAGACAAAGACAAAGACAAAGACAAAGACAAAGACAAAGACAAAGACAAAGACAAAGACAAAGACAAAGACAAAGACAAAGACAAAGACAAAGACAAAGACAAAGACAAAGACAAAGACAAAGACAAAGACAAAGACAAAGACAAAGACAAAGACAAAGACAAAGACAAAGACAAAGACAAAGACAAAGACAAAGACAAAGACAAAGACAAAGACAAAGACAAAGACAAAGACAAAGACAAAGACAAAGACAAAGACAAAGACAAAGACAAAGACAAAGACAAAGACAAAGACAAAGACAAAGACAAAGACAAAGACAAAGACAAAGACAAAGACAAAGACAAAGACAAAGACAAAGACAAAGACAAAGACAAAGACAAAGACAAAGACAAAGACAAAGACAAAGACAAAGACAAAGACAAAGACAAAGACAAAGACAAAGACAAAGACAAAGACAAAGACAAAGACAAAGACAAAGACAAAGACAAAGACAAAGACAAAGACAAAGACAAAGACAAAGACAAAGACAAAGACAAAGACAAAGACAAAGACAAAGACAAAGACAAAGACAAAGACAAAGACAAAGACAAAGACAAAGACAAAGACAAAGACAAAGACAAAGACAAAGACAAAGACAAAGACAAAGACAAAGACAAAGACAAAGACAAAGACAAAGACAAAGACAAAGACAAAGACAAAGACAAAGACAAAGACAAAGACAAAGACAAAGACAAAGACAAAGACAAAGACAAAGACAAAGACAAAGACAAAGACAAAGACAAAGACAAAGACAAAGACAAAGACAAAGACAAAGACAAAGACAAAGACAAAGACAAAGACAAAGACAAAGACAAAGACAAAGACAAAGACAAAGACAAAGACAAAGACAAAGACAAAGACAAAGACAAAGACAAAGACAAAGACAAAGACAAAGACAAAGACAAAGACAAAGACAAAGACAAAGACAAAGACAAAGACAAAGACAAAGACAAAGACAAAGACAAAGACAAAGACAAAGACAAAGACAAAGACAAAGACAAAGACAAAGACAAAGACAAAGACAAAGACAAAGACAAAGACAAAGACAAAGACAAAGACAAAGACAAAGACAAAGACAAAGACAAAGACAAAGACAAAGACAAAGACAAAGACAAAGACAAAGACAAAGACAAAGACAAAGACAAAGACAAAGACAAAGACAAAGACAAAGACAAAGACAAAGACAAAGACAAAGACAAAGACAAAGACAAAGACAAAGACAAAGACAAAGACAAAGACAAAGACAAAGACAAAGACAAAGACAAAGACAAAGACAAAGACAAAGACAAAGACAAAGACAAAGACAAAGACAAAGACAAAGACAAAGACAAAGACAAAGACAAAGACAAAGACAAAGACAAAGACAAAGACAAAGACAAAGACAAAGACAAAGACAAAGACAAAGACAAAGACAAAGACAAAGACAAAGACAAAGACAAAGACAAAGACAAAGACAAAGACAAAGACAAAGACAAAGACAAAGACAAAGACAAAGACAAAGACAAAGACAAAGACAAAGACAAAGACAAAGACAAAGACAAAGACAAAGACAAAGACAAAGACAAAGACAAAGACAAAGACAAAGACAAAGACAAAGACAAAGACAAAGACAAAGACAAAGACAAAGACAAAGACAAAGACAAAGACAAAGACAAAGACAAAGACAAAGACAAAGACAAAGACAAAGACAAAGACAAAGACAAAGACAAAGACAAAGACAAAGACAAAGACAAAGACAAAGACAAAGACAAAGACAAAGACAAAGACAAAGACAAAGACAAAGACAAAGACAAAGACAAAGACAAAGACAAAGACAAAGACAAAGACAAAGACAAAGACAAAGACAAAGACAAAGACAAAGACAAAGACAAAGACAAAGACAAAGACAAAGACAAAGACAAAGACAAAGACAAAGACAAAGACAAAGACAAAGACAAAGACAAAGACAAAGACAAAGACAAAGACAAAGACAAAGACAAAGACAAAGACAAAGACAAAGACAAAGACAAAGACAAAGACAAAGACAAAGACAAAGACAAAGACAAAGACAAAGACAAAGACAAAGACAAAGACAAAGACAAAGACATAGACGCGTTTTGGCCCGAAATTTAAATTATATTTTAAAAAGGTGAATTTCTCCTTTAAAACCTTTATTTGTGACATTCATTTTGGATGAAATATATGCGTGCAAACATTGTGAAACGGTTTTTAAAAACCTATCTTGAAAAAATAGAAAACAATTCAAATTCTAGGACACCAGGTATATCTGTTACCGACAAAGGAAACTCTAAAATTGCTCTCACAAAAAGATGCAGGGAATATTTCGGAGACAGCTGCTTTTGTCTTGCGTATATTAAAATAAAAATTCCTTCCCAACGGTTCTCTGGTGAATAAATATGTGAGCACTTAAACAAGAATTCTATTGGTCTAAACGGCGTAATATAATATATACCTGAGTCAATTAAGCGCTTACAATCTAGTGGGCATGCAGTCAAATGAGCACGAGGTATGTCGCATGTCAAGTTGTGTGCTAATTTCGAATTCTTCTTTTTTTAGTCGCAATAACATATTTTTAAATATTTACAAGAAACGAAATATCCGTCTAGGACACGTTAAAAATTAATGTTTTATCGAAAAGAGCAATTTTAGAGCAGGGAAAACGAAATATTCAAAACAATGATAAAACTTAAGAACTAGATTATTTTTCATTTCACAAGTGCCCTTAAATAAAAATTATAGATACGAATATAGAGTGTTCGCAAATGGTATGAGAGGAGATCTAAATTTTAAATCACTTTCGAGTTCCGGTAAACTTCGCGACCCTCGGAATTTTATATTATTTTCATTTGTTTGATAGGTTACCTTGGAACAGATTAAAACAAATATTCCGATTGATCACATAGTCTTAAAAAATGATGGCATTTCTCACCGTAATCATACCTCAGTAACCATATACAGCTGAATTGGTCTCCTGTGACTTTTTCCTGTTCCCAAAACTAACAAAAATTATGAAAGGTACATGTAATTTGGCTTCCATATTAAGAATGGTCAGAAAAAATTTATAATTTGGTTCCCAATATTTTAGATAGGGGAGACCGGGGCTTTTCGTATATTATATTCTCTTGTGGCTCTTTATGGATCTGAGATGGTGAAATTTGGTATGACGACTTTTTAAGTATTTGAGACCAACCTTAAGAAAAATTAGCAACAATACATTTTCAGCCGAAAACAAAAAAAAACTTTGATTGGGATGGTGTCAAACGTAACAAATTGCCCCGAGTAGGCGGAGTAGGGGCATAACATTACTCTGCTAGGGGTAAGTTGTTACATCCGGAAATTGAATAGTAATCACCTTACAGTAACATTTCATTTTAAAGAACACATAGAAAGAAATTATTCAATATCAGAGTGGTCGGAGAGACAGTGTATACATATGTAGAAAGTGCACATGAGCCCACTTCTAGCACGTTCGGCACTGTATCCAGTTTTCACCGGATTTATTTTCGGAAAATGGTTCCAAACAGATGACGCAGAGGCATTATTCTTCGTCGTCACTTGAGAAATCATTGGTCGCCACAACTCGCTGCTTCTTCTTTTGATTTTTGGGCTGCACTTTTTCAGTGTTCTTAGAAGTCGACCCTAATACCAGAAAAAGCAAATAAACATAGGTATTGGTATACATTTTCTTTCATTTCTTGCTTTTTCTTCTGCTTTCAAAGCATCTTTCACAGGCGTGTCAGTCAAAATGGAAGATTCCACTTTTTTGCCGTTTTAATATTCTTTCTTGGCTGCGCTTTCGGCTATGGCCTCACTTGCTCTGGCGTCACTTAAGGAATGTTACATCTATCTGGAGATCCTGGTCTGCAAGGAGGTCCACTTGTTGATGGCAATCAAATGTTCTGGAGTTAATTCACGAATTGAAGCTGCGGGCTCGCACTTATAGATGGCTGAGCATAAGCCTGCAATTTACTTTCGGGTGCATTTTCTGCTAGCATAGGTCGGTCAGTAACTTGTGCAGAAAGAAAATCTTCTTCAGTGTAGACGTTCCTATTGAAAGGATACACACCTGCTTTTGCGAAACCGGATGTTAAGTTTCTGGGAGTAACAGCATTTATAAAAGCTTCTTTGACAAGGGCAGGGATATCATATATGGATATTGGAACACCTGGATGTGAAGTCATCCAATTGGAACATGCAGTATAATAGTGTTTTTTAAAGGGGTCATAAACGCTTAAATCTAATGGCTGAAGACGGTGTGAAGTGCGAGGTGGGAATGAGAGGAGGAAAATGCCGTTTTTTTGCAAAATTTTGATACAGTGGATGGTAAATGCGAAATATGCTTATCTAGCAGCAGTAAAGATGGAGAATCTATAGATAATGAGACGTGCTTATGAAAGTGTTCCATGAATTGCTTGAATATTGCGCCAGTTATCCACCCACTCGGACGAGCAGAGCTAATGCAACCAGTTGGTCTCTGGTTGACGAAATGAGGCTTGAAATGCACTGAAGAGAGGTGGCACTGAATTTCCAGTGGAACTGACTGCCAATTCCATTGTGACTGTTACTCCTTTTTCTCATTCTCCCTATTTGTTTTTTGTCCTTTTCTGCCAGAATTTTCGACGGTTTTTGGAGTGTTTTGTCTACGTTCCATATCGGTTCAAAGCTTCTTCCAAATTATTGTAAAACACTCCAACAATGTTGGCATTGAAGCAGAAATTGAAAAAATAATGTTAATAGACAAAATCCAATGAAACAAGCACATTAAAGAACTAACGTTTAATCATTATTGACATATTGTTAATAATGAAAAGTCCATTTTCTAATTATTATCACTACATACTTGGCACTTTAGCTTTTTCATAGTTAAACGTGGCAATATCGAATGTTTTCGACCGCATTCCAGAGCCTCTTCCATGGCCAAATCTTGAAGGGCTTCTTCAATGTCCAATGATTCTTCGTCATCCTCTTCATCAGATGGATCGAATCTGAATTGTTGAGATGTGGTGTCCAGAAAAAAATCCGCATCTCTCAAAGAATCATCAGAATCAAAGTCACTCTCATTATCTATATTTATTTCAGCTGCTATATCTTCCAACCCCTCTTGAGTCAAGCTTCGATGACGTTTAGGAATTGTCTCTAACTAAGTAGGTATATTTAGTTTACAAACTGAGGACCTGCAACAAAAAGAAATCATTGAAGAAAAGCGTCTTTCATAACCTACGATTTTTTCCTTCAGGGTCACGTCTTTCATAAATTTGAGACATCAAAAAAAGGGGGGAACCTACTAAGAATGAAACAAAAACACTAATTTGTTGGTAAAAAATTCATTTAAGAAGTGTGGCCTCTGGGGTAAGTCTTCCGATTAGGGCTTGGCACTAAATTTCTCCCAAAAACGTTCATCAAAAACAAACAAAAGTAACATTTGCTAGAAATGATTTAATATCAATTGTCACAACATTTTGCGGTTGTAATAATTCATCCATTTGCACACTCCTCGGCAATGAGAGATACCAATCAGAAGCGAGTCTCACGATGACTAATCTTGTTGGTGTTAATATAAGATTTCACCGACAGAGGACCGATAAGACACGAAGAATGACAGAATGTCCTTTATCAACTTATTCGTATCTTCTTTTAATAGAGATGGATAAAGCTTTTTGTAACTGAAGCGTGGAAGAAAAACAAATAACTCAAACACTTGTTGAGGTAGATATTGAAAGCACTAGAAAATTTTGAAAGTAGGGTTTTAATGAAAAAAATCACAATTAGAATTCATCAGATAATACTTACACCAATACAAATGACACAAGGAACACGAAAGTTGATTTCGGGTTGAAATGCTGATAGATTTAGGCGGATTCACTTATTCTGGGGCTAGAAAGTAAAAAATGCTTACTTAACATGATAATTACAATTTAAGACATTGTATCAATATTCCTGGACCACCATTCCCATTTTGACCATCTCCATTTTTGATAACCACAATACAATGATTCTTTTTCCAGTATATCCATAAAATATCCATTTTCCATGATAAATCCATAATAAAAATTGCATTAATTCCATAATAATTACATAAATTTCGAAACATAAACTGTTGTTTCCATTAGAACAAAATCCATGTAAAAATCCATATAACTTATCCATAATTCTATTAAAAATACACATAAATCTACCATATTTCTTTAATACTAATTTTCCATTAACCATATTTTCATTTTGTTTCTTCGTCATTAGCATATTAATCCAGAAAATGAGAAAGTATTTTTTTTCATCTAATCACTATCAGAAGAGTCCAGTCCCAAGGATCGTCATGTAATAGAGTGATTGTTATTATATACAATAGTATACGAGTGTATACGAGTATATACGAGTGGATATGAGTGTATAAGACTGGCCACAATTAGGGAAAAGGAACCTCATGTATTCTAACAAATATCTATTTATAGTCTCTCTCTCGGCACGTCTACTTAGTTTGTTGTAATAACTGAAGGTGATGTTTACTAATCAATTAATAATTAAGCCTTGGAATTATTATACAAACTATTATACTGAGTGTTAAATATTATGTTAGACTTCACTTACATGATGCAGCACTTATTTTCGGCTCGAGCAGCAAACTTTAACGCTAGTGTAAATTAGCCAATTTGTGCGAGCTTCATACTTTTTCATTTCTAACGATTTTCCATAAGTTTAGGGTATTTTAAAATTATTGTCTGAATCTACATTCTGGAAAATTCCTGATCCAAAGTCCAAAAAGTTCTATTTCTGTAATAACAATAACATAAATTGTTAAAATAGTAGATCCCATCTCTAATGAAATCTTTTTCACTTCCACCATCCAGAAGATAAATTAGATTCGCCTCCACCTCTTGAATTGTACACTACGATTTAATAAAGTGTCTACGATTTATCCAATGATTTTATTACAACATGAAGGGAAAGGTGATTGCGGTAGCTGTCGTGAGAAATTTGTGAATTATCCGTGTAGGTAGGTAGAAATTAATTTATGTGACAATTACCATCCTGCGCTTTCGTTTGTATGCGCCGAATAAATTAGTTGCACCGTAGGAATTTTGAGGAATTCATGAAATTTCATGTGTCGGGATTATTAATTGGACTTATGATAATATGCCAAAAATTTTCGGTTTTATGGAGACAAACTGTTAATTGGGAGAAATTTTTTTATGCAATTTCTACCGTACAAGTAACACTGACCTAATTTTAATAGTTGATTGATGATTATTCGCGAATATTTTTGAATAAAAGAGGTTTTTCTCACGTAAATTTGTCGTTACCGTTAACTGCCAGTATCTTTTGGTGTAGGGATAAGTAAAAGACTTAAGCTTAAATTGATATTGAAAAAATTGCTTGCCGCACTGTACAGAGTGGATTGTCTACTGTTGACAAAATTACCTACATGTTATTGAATATTTGCATTAATTTTATGTCTATCTTGTTCTGCTACATCCCTAACGTGTCTTAATTCTCTGTATTTCCTTTTTATTCTGCTAAATGCACGTTCACGATCTGGGTGAATTTCATGTAATAATGTGCATATCTCTTATTGAGTTTGCATCCTATTATTATTTTAACAAACTTATTATCTTTGTATCATGATTTTTTCTTCAACGGCTGTTTATGATTAATGCGAAAAAAAGTAAAACTTTATTGAATTTTAATATCAAGAAAATTGATTGAGTTATTTTCTTCAACTTCTAATGTAAATTTAATTTTTGGATGTTAATTATTAATATGATTGAACAATATATCTAATTTTCGTTCACTACCTACAAAACAAGCTAATATGTCATCTACATACCTATACCAAAATAATATATTTTTTGAAATGTTACATTCAAAGATTTTTCTTTCTAAACTGTCCATAAAAATGTTTGCTAAAATTGGTGATATGGGGCTTCCCATTGGTAAACCTTCATTTTGAATATATACCTTATTATCAAAAGTAAAATAATTCTGATTAATATATACATCACACAAATTAAGTATATCTGATATTATTCCTGGATTGATATTTTTATACTCTAGTAATTTTTTAACAAGCACAAGAAATAGAAGAAACAAGAACGAAAACTACAACAACTGGAATACATAAAACATAACATTCAATACACTGAACATAATAAAACTGTAAGTACTTACACACCAATACACTTTCAGGCACTAACTTCACAAATAGTGAGATAGAATTTTTTAATAAAGGCTTAAAATTCACGAATAGTATTAAATAAATTTTAGCTACAGAGTCAGAAATAGCTTTAAAATCTCAATCAAATAGTTTTCTTTATGAAAAGTTAAAAATTGCTAATTTAATTAGAAATATGAAACCTTCAAAGGTTAAACGTCAAACAAAAAATAATATTTCAGCATTAAATTCAATTAAACAGAAAGTAGAAGATTATTACCTCACAATAACAAAATCTGACAAGGGAAATGCCACTGTCATTTTAAAATCCGAAGAATATAAATCTAAAGTTGATAATTCTATAGAATCTTGTGATGTAAAAATTCTAAGGGCTGACCCTACAAAAAAGTTTTCTAATAATGTTACAGAGATTGTCAATAGTTCAAATTATGCTTTCAATGATTATGAGAAAAAATACATGATTAATAAATATCCTCAATCTCCACAATTATATGGAACTGTTAAATTACATAAAGTATCGAAACCAATTAGACCTGTAGTTTCATACGTTAATACTCCTAATCATAAGTTAGCTAAAAAACTAAACAATATAATTAATAGCCATGGAGGTATATCCAAATACTCAATTGAAAATTCAATAGCACTAATCAAAAAATTAAAAACATACAAGTTACGAGATAATTCTAAACTTATTTCATTTGATGTTACCAATATGTTCTCTAAAATTCCTCCAAAATATTAATTCAGGAATAATATCAGATATACTTAATTTGTTTGATGTATGTATTAATCAGAATTATTTTACTTTTGATAATTATATATTCAAAATGGAGGTTTACCAATGGAGAGCCCTATATCACCAATTTTAGCAAACATTTTTATGGACAATTTAGAAAGAAAAACTTTGAATGTAACATTTCAAAAAATATATTATTTTGGTATAGGTATGTAGATGATGATTGTGCTAAATCGAGCAAAAGCAAATTAAATTATCTCCTACAATTTAACCTGATTCTAGGCATTTTTGGGAAATTTAATTGCAGGAAAGTGCTAGAGAAGTGTGAACTGGACGTATTTAGTGCAGTGGAATAAAATTGTGCGTAAAAAATACTAAGTGTGAGTAGAAAAAATCTATAAAACTATAATTAAACATTGATATTTTAACGATAACAAGTAATTAAAAGAAGAAACCTTATCAAAATATACTGCGGTGTTGCCAGATTTAAAATGAAGAAGGAGATTGATAAGGAGAAAGCTTCCGAACCGTTGAGGTGGGCTTATCCTTTCCGCGAGCCTACAGATAAAATGGAAAGCGACTACTCAACGGATGAGGGTAACAAAAGAAGAAGATCGGGAGTAAATGATGAAGATGATGAAGCCTCTAGAAGAAATAAGAAGACATACAGAACACCTACGAAGACGGGAAAAGATAGCGATGGAAAACTGGATCAAATATTAGATTTAATGAGAGATATGAAATTGGAAATGCTTGATGTGAAAAATGCAGTCAAAGACATGAGAGCTGATCAAAAGGAACTTAAAGAGGAAATTCAAATAGTAAGAGAAGAAAACAAAAGGCTTGCAAATGATTATGCAATAATAAAAAAGGAGAATGAAAAAATTACTAACGAACTCTACGATATTAAGAAAAACGTGGAGTGGTTGGAAAAAGAAAAAAGAGAGAATAATGTGGTGCTTAATGGGCTAACAATACAAAGTTCAAACCAAGAGGAAGTAAAAGTAGAAATTAGTAACTTTCTTGAAAGAAATCTAGAGGTGCAGACAAAGATAAAAGCAGTACGAAAACTTGGGAATAAAACGTGCCTAATAGAATGCAATGGCAATGAGGATAAAGAAAAAATAATGCGAAATAAACACAAACTAAAAGAAGTCAGAAATGAAAGATATTTTATAAGCCCGGACCTAAGCAAAAAAGAAAGAGAAATGGTAAGGAAAATCCACGAGAGAGCAAAAATAGAGAAACAAGAGAAGTTATCAATTAATGGCGAAGAATGGAAATGGAATAAGGAGAAGGAAGAGTTACAGAAGACAAAAAACTAAACAAGGAGAAGGTTAATGAGAAAAATATAACGAAGCAGGCAATTCACAAGGAAAAGACATGGAAACTCGAAACATGGAACATAAGAAGCATAAGTGGCAAAGAAAAAGAACTAGAAGAGGAATTTGAAAAAATAGGACTGGATATTTTAGGTATAACAGAAACAAAAAAGAAAGGCAAAGGAACAATGGCACTAGATAACGGACACATATTAATATACAGTGGAGTCGAGCAGAATGAAAGAGCAGAAGCGGGGGTAGGATGCATAATAAAGAAAGAAATATTACACAAAATACAAAAATGGAATTGTTAATCAGAAAGGATTCTTATGGTAGAAATGGAAGGAAGGAAGACGACGGGGATAGATGGTCATTACTAATAGTATATGGCCCAAATGAAGACGAGAGAGCAAAGAAAAAGGACACTTTTTGGGAAGAGCTTGACGAAATAACAGGAAACGGTGTAGGAAATATCTACGTAGTAGGTGACTTTAATGGAAGAGTGGGAAGAGCTGATATACAATACAATAGAACAATAGGACGTTTCGGAGAAGACGTGAGGAACAACAATGGAAAAAGAATGATGGAATACTGCCAACTAAATAACCTAATTATAGCAAATACGTTCTACGAACATAAAGACATACACAAATTCACAAGGGTGGTAGAGAGCAGAAGAGGAAAATCTATCATAGACTACATAGTTGTAAATAGAGAAGGCCAAAAATACATTTTAGATGTGAGAGTTAAAAGAGGGCCAGAGATAGGAAGTGACCACTATCTGGTAGTGGCAAAGATCAAAGGAAGTACACGCACTAATCCAACCCAAAAGAGGAGAGAAAAACTAGATCATGAAACAATAAAAGCGTATGAACTAAATAACCCAAGTATTGCAAAAAAATATGAAACGGAAGTTAATAGGAAATTAGAAAGACAAATGGGAAATACTGAAGATATGAATGTAGAAGAATTGTGGCAAAAAATTAAAAATACGATACTAGAGGGGGCAAAAAATTCATGTGGCACATTGAAAACAAATAATCGGAAAAAACAAACAGCATGGTGGACGACGGAAATTAAGAAGCAAATACAAGAAAAGAAAAGAGCTTGGAGAAAATACTTGGCAAATAAAACGGGAAGTAATTATGACGAATACAAAAAACAAAGAAAAATGACCAAAATATCAGTGCAAAATGCAAAAAAGAAGTCGTGGGAAGATTTTGGAAATAAAATGGAATGGAACAGTAAAAATAATCAAAAACTTTTTTACAAGGTATTAAAAAGCACCAGAACGGAAAAAGCAACGATAACCTTAGGAATCAAGGACCCAACAGGAGTGATACTTACAAAAGAAGAAGCAATAATGGAACGATGGAAAGAGTACTTCAGTAATTTACTAAACACTAAAGAGAATAAAACACGAAATATAGCAGAAACGATACCTTTTCAAGAAGAAGACGAAGAAATATCAAAAACAGAGCTAGACGAGGGTTTAAAATTATTGAAAAACGGAAAAGCTCCAGGGCACGACAAGATAACGTCTGAAATGATCAAAAAAATAGGAGAACAAGGAAAGGAAATAATCAGAATACTATTCAATAAAATATGGAATAAAGAAGAGATACCGAAGGATTGGGAAATGGGTGTAATATTACCAATTTTTAAGAAAGGAGATACCATGGACTGTAACAATTATAGAGGAATACCATTACTAAGTACCGCATTAAAACTGTATGAGCAAATTGTAAACCGGAGATTGACAAAACAAGTAGAACAAACACTAACAGAATCGCAAAGTGGATTCCGGAAAGGACGTAGCATCCAAGATCATATTTTTACATTGAAGCAAATAATTGAAAAGAAAACCGCTAATACACAAAACGTATATCTTGCCTTTTTGGACCTAGAGAAAGCATTTGACAGTGTACCTAGGCAGCAGATATGGGAAAGCCTTTATAAAAGAAATGTGAACGAGAAGCTGATAAGTAACATTAAAGCACTTTATAGAAGAACGGAAAATTATGTAATAAGTAAAAATATGAGATCGAATACATTCATAACACACGACGGACTGAGGCAAGGAGGTGGATTGAGGCCAATATTATTCATTATATTTATGGATGACATCATAAAAGAGTGTAGCCAAAGTGTCGAAAAACTGTATGTTGGCTATCACAATATGCAACGAATCCAAATAGCAGAGTGCGCATTTGCTGATGATATTGTCATAATGGCAAACACAAGAGATAGCCTGCAAAATAATGTCAATATATGGAATGAATCGATGTTGAAACATGGAATGAAAATCAACGTGCAAAAATCAAAAATTATGGCGATTACAGAAGAACGACAGGAGCTAAGCATATTTATCGATAATTCGGAAATAGAACAGGTGAATGTTTTTGAATATTTAGGGGTCGTAATCGAAAATTCCTGGCAAACAAGAATTAGAAATTAACAGGAGAATAGACAAAGCTATTAAATGCTATTATGCAATGAATAAGAATTTTATCAACAAAAACGAAGTTTCTAAGACAACTAAAACGAAAGTGTATCACTCCATATACAGACCAATACTCACGTACGGATGCGAGTCGTGGGTTTTAAACGACAGGCAGAAAAGTAAGATCCAAGCAGGAGAGATGAAATACCTAAGAAGAGTGAAAGGAATAACAAGAAGAGATCATATTAGAAATCAAACAATAAGAGAGGAATTAAAAGTAGAACCTCTACTGGAATTCATAAAAAAGAGGCAACTGAGTTGGTGGGGACACCTACAGAGAATGAAGGATACCAGAGTAGTCAAACAAGTATGGCAGGCAATACCACAGAACAAACGGAAAAGAGGAAGACCGAAAAACACCTGGGATAAAACAATAAAAAAAATCTTAAAAGAGAGAAATCTAGCGTGGAATGAAGCAAAAATAAAAGCCAAAAACAAGAAAGAATGGTGGAAATTCGTACATGGATAAAAATAGATTACCTTCCTACACCATACTATATGGTAGAAGGATTTTTGATTATATATATATATATATAGGAAATAGTTCGTTGCCGATACTAGTTAGGTCTAACTAATATTGTGGGGGATGCCGCATCCCCCACAATAATAGTTAGACCTATATATATATATATATATATATATATATATATATATATATGTAGATGACATATTAGCTTGTTTTGTAGGTAGTGAACGACAATTAGATATATTGTTCAATCATATTATTAATTTACATCCAAAAATTTAATTTACATTAGAAGTTGAAGAAAATAACTCAATCAATTTTCTTGATATTAAAATTCAAAGAGTCAATAATATACTTGATTTTTCAATTTACAGAAAACCAACACATGCTGATGTGACTATACCATATAGTTCCAATCATCCCATGTCACATAAATTAGCAGCATATAATTCAATGATACATAGAGCATTTTCAGTTCCTATGAACAAATATAATTTTGATAGAGAAATTGATATGATTAAACAAATAGCCACATCCAACGGTTATCCATTACATATAATAAATAAATTAATTAATAAAAAAGAGGAAAAAGTGGCATTACAATTAATATTTCCTGAAAAAACTAGGGAAATACAAAATTACAAAACCATCACATATGCTGGTAATATTTCTAATAATATTTCAAAGATCAACATCTTGTTCAACAAATACAGCAATTTCTTTTAAAACAGAAAACAATGTGAGTAAAAAATTATTGTTAAATGTAAAAACAAAAATACCCCCATTAAAAAAGTCTGGAATATATAAACTTAAATGTCCAGAATGTAATGCTGTCTATATTGGTCAAACAATTCGAAATTTTGAAATTAGATAGAATGAACACTCAGGAGCACACAGATTAAAACAGCCAGATAAATCACATTACACAAAACACCTTCTTGACACAAAACATTCATTAACACCTAACACAGAACTAGAAGTACTGCATATTTGTGATAAGAAACAAGAACTAGATTTCCTTGAAGAACTAGAAATAAGAAGACACTTGAGAGACCCACAATATGAAGTTGTCAATGAACAGATAAATCTAGGGAGCTCTCCACTATTAAATTGTCTTCTTAAGTAACAATTGTAAAGATCAGCAGATATAGTTTTCCTTGGTTTCCTATATCATTGCATAGTTATGTAACGGTAAAGGTATGCTTTTAGTTGGGCGCCAATTTGTAACGGTAAAGGCGCCAATTTGTAACGGTAAAGGCTGTACCTCACAGGGCACCAGCTCGAAGGGCTCCGGCTAGAGACTCCTCTCAAGGGTGATTCGACCCCAAGTTTATGCTGCACAAGGATAACAGAAGGTTGTAAAAGTTGAGGGCGCCACTACCTTTTTAACGATAAAAATACTAAGAAAACTAAGGCGGAAAAGGTAGAAACGCCTTGTAAAATTTAAGTTAATAATAAAAACTACTAAAATTACCCCGGGCGATATCTCCCTCAACTTTTATAGTTGAGGATTTTAATAAAAAAAGAATTAAAAACAAAAGTTTAATTTATTCTGCCACAGGAAATGAATAACGGAATTTAATAGAGGAATTTGTACTTTTATAGGTACTTAGCTTAGATGAAGTGGTTTCCTGGAGAAGAAGTCAGGTCTTGATCCGAACTGATGAGTTCTGTTCTAGGGCGGTAGTTTGGGGGTTCTATCCTTGGCTATATTCTTGGGGTTATATTCTCCGGTTAAATTCTTCGGTTTATATCCTCGGCGTTATATTCTAGCCTAGGGTTATATTCTCGGCGTTAAATTCTTGGGTTATATCCTAGCCTAGGGTTATATTCTCGGGTTCTATCCTAGCCTAGGGGCTGTGCTTACCTAGAAGTACAAGTGGATAAGGGATATGTAGGAACTTGAATGTTATGGCACATTATGTTGGTCAGCTTTTCAGGTTAAAGAAAAGGAAGGCAGTTATTTGAAAGTCAAAAAATTTATTTAATTTACTAAAAGCTTTCCAACATTATATGTTCCATGTTAAAACAGTAAAAATAGCAATTATCGGCTAAATTAAAAAAAAATATACTAATGATCCGAAAGAAACTAATAATAGCAAAAAGTTATTTATTTAATTATATGAAAAAATATCGTGCTTAGGAAATATATGAAACCGGCACTGGCGTTACGAAAGAATATTTTATAGGTTAGCGGTTTATAACAATGTTATTTTATAATTAAAAAAGTTATTTCGCAACTGAAAAAGCTTGAAAATGTTTGTATGAAAGTAAAACAGTGAATTATAAAAGAATATTTGGCTTAAAACTACCATATTAGTATAAAAGAACAGTTTATGACCACGTGTTGAATTTAATTTCGTCTATCTCTGTAAAAAAATAAAGAATGCATACGAAAATTATATCAGACAGTACTTTAGAAGAAGCTTATTAATTATGAATTATGATTTTGAACTTACCACAGCAAAATTCCTAAGATAGGTACTTAAGATATGAAAGATAGCGAAAGATGATGTGCCCTCTTAGGCGGTCGTTAACAAAAAGGGGTGTTTAACGTGGCGTTGTGCAAAAAATGGAAGCGTCCGTTGGCAGACGTCAATTGTCTTACGGTCAGGGTAGAAGAGTTTGGGATCACAGAACTATAATTGAATGTGGCTAGTGACGGCGATCGCTAATTAAAAGGATTTATTCTGTAAAATCGAAACAGGTCGATAGACATGTTACAGTTATACTGACCTTAAATGGGAAAAATATATCCAGGATATCCCCATATGGCTACTAATACCTAAGCTTTAATATTTGTAAAATCATATCTTCTTCTTTTTTCTATTCATATATATTAAGTCAATCACAAGATAGGTCACTTACTATTTGGTCTAGCCAAAATATTAAACATCAAGTAGGTATCACATAAAATGTAACTTCTGTCATTCTGACGATGATATGTCAATATCGAAAAAAAATTATCAATATCTTAGTGTTTTCATAATTTTTTCATTAAATAGTGGAATTAATTAGAAAAACTTAGTTTCATTTAAAAAAGTAACAATCAAATGAATTAATTTGCATGGGAATCCATCCCCACACATAGACGAGGAAACACCAAAGTGTATATTTTAAAAATTACTTCCAATTTAACAAAGACAAATATTCACAAAAACAATTAAAGTTGTTTAATCAATGGTTGGTTTTCATATAGCTAAGTAGTATATGTACAGTTAATCAACACAAACATACACAAGAAAATCTCACCTTAATTGAAATTTCTGATGCTACCGATATTCATAATGGATATTTGTGCAGATGTATTAGACTTTTAAAAGAATCAATTTTTCTTCAAAGTCATCTTACGTTAAACATTAAGTATATTGGTATTTTATGCCGTTGTTTGAAAATGCCATTTTTCAAAGTTGTTCTTTAATAGGAGAAACGTTATAACTGAATACGGTATTAGCATAACACCGCTTCCTTTAAAAATTGTATAAGAGATGGAAAAAAGTCAACAAAATTCTTAACTATTAATATACAGTGCTACTCAAAAGTCCCATCCCCCCTCTTTTCTTTTGAATGGTGATACTTAGACTGATGAAATTTAGAGGGTGAAAATGTAAGCTTCTCTACTAGTGGTAACAGGTGACGTAATAGGCAATATCTATTCAATCATACTAATTTTTTTGACAATTAACCATAGGCGGACTTTTGAATCTTTATTTATTAAAAACGAAACTCAAATTTTAGTGTTTATTTATTTTAACCATCAAAAACATCGTAAATCCAAAAAAAAAATAGTATGATTGAATAGATATTCTAAATACCTTTTAAGGTCCCATTTAATATTATTGGTTTCAGTTGCCTGGTGACGTCACCGATGCCTATTATGTCACCTGTTACCACTAGTAGAGAAGCTTAGATTGGTTCATTTTCACCCTCCAGATTGGAATGGTACCTTAAAGAGAACCTTTCAGTTAATCCAAAAAAAAACAAAGTAGCTGCTTTTACGAATAGAAGAGTTCTCCCGCAGGGTAGAGTACTGTTGTTCGGAGAAGAACTAGGAATATTCAAAGAAGTCAAATATCTGGGAGTGACCCTTGATTCCAAACTGAATTGGTGGGCATACCTGGAAAAAATTACTACCAGAGCGACTAGACGGTCAATAATTGTCAAATATTTTCAAAAATTGTCAAAAATTTGGAAAAATGATCAATAATTGTCTAAATTTTTGAAAAATGGTCAAATTTTTCGAAAAATTGTCAAAAATGGTCAAAAATTGTCAAAATTTTGAAAAAATGGTCAATAATTATAAAATAACTGTCAAAAATGGTCAATAATTATTAAAAATAATCAAAATTTTTGAAAAATTGTCAAAAGTGGTCAAATTTTTCGAAAAATTGTCAAAAATGGTCAAAAATTGTCAAAATTTTGAAAAAAATGGTCAATAATTATAAAAAAACTGTCAAAAATGGTCAATAATTATTAAAATTTGGAAAAATGGTCTAAAATGGTCAAAAATGATCAATAATTGTCAAAACTGTCAAAATTGGTCAATAATTGTCAAAAATGGTCAATAATTATTAAAAATGATCAAAATTTTTCAAAAATGGTCAATAATTGTCAGAACCTGTCAAAAATGCTCAAAAATGGACAATAATTATTAAAATTTGGAAAAATGGTCTAAAATGGTCAAAATTTTTGAAAAATTATCAAAAATGATCAATAATTGTCAAAACAGTCAAAATTGGTCAATAATTGTCAAAAATGGTCAATAATTACTAAAATTTGAAAAAATTTGAAAAAATTGTCAAAATTTTGAAAAAAATGGTCAATAATTATAAAAAAAACTGTCAAAAATGGTCAATAATTATTAAAATTTGGAAAAATGGTCTAAAATGGTCAAAATTTTTGAAAAATTGTCAAAAATGATCAATAATTGTCAAAACAGTCAATAATTGTCAAAAATGGTCAATAATTATTAAAAATTATCAAAATTTTTGAAAAATTGTCAAAAGTGGTCAAATTTTTCGAAAAATTGTCAAAAATGGTCGAAAATTGTCAAAATTTGGAAAAAAATGGTCAATAATTTAAAAAAAACTGTCAAAAATGGTCAATAATTATTAAAAATGATCAAAATTTTTCAAAAATGGTCAATAATTGTCAGAACCTGTCAAAAATGCTCAAAAATGGACATTAATTATCAAAATTTGGAAAAATGGTCTAAAATGGTCAAAATTTTTGAAAAATTGTCAAAAATGATCAATAATTGTCAAAACAGTCAAAATTGGTCAATAATTGTCAAAAATGGTCAATAATTATTAAAAATGATCAAAATTTTTGAAAAATTGTCAAAAGTGGTCAAAATTTTTCGAAAAAAAATGGTCGAAAATTGTCAAAATTTTGAAAAAAATGGTCAATAATTTTAAAAAAACTGTCAAAAATGGTCAATAATTGTCAGAACCTGTCAAAAATGCTCAAAAATTGTCAAAAATGGGCAATAATTATTAAAATTTGGAAAAATGGTCTAAAATGGTCAAAATTTTTGAAAAATTGTCAAAAATGATCAATAATTGTCAAAACAGTCAAAATTGGTCAATAATTGTCAAAAATGGCCAATAATTACTAAAATTTGAAAAAATCGTCAAAAATTGTCAAAATTTTGAAAAAATGGTCGATAATTGCCAAATATGTTGAAATTTTTGAAAAATTGTCAAAAATGATCAATAATTGTCAAAGACGGTCAATAATTGTCAAAATTCGTCAAAAACTGGCAAAAATGGTCAAAAATTGTCAAAATTTTTGGAAAATGGTGAAAAATTCACGAAAAATGGTCATTCTATTGTACATAAGAAGCTAGCTTCTGTCGGCGGTCCGACGACCGCTCACCTTGCATACCTGGAAAAAATTACTACCAGAGCGACTAGACGGTCAATAATTGTCAAAATTCGTCAAAAAAGGTCAAAAATGGTCAATAATTGTTAAAATTTTTGAAAAATTGTCAAAACATTTTAAATATGGTCAAAAATTGTCAGGAATTTGGAAAAATCGTCAAAAATTGTCAAAAACTGTCAAAATTTTGAAAAAATGGTTGATAATTGCCAAATATTTTCAAAAATTGTCAAAAATTTGGAAAAATGGCCAATAATTGTCAAAATTTTTGAAAATCGGTCAAATTTTTCGAAAAATTGTCAAAATATTGTAAAAATGTTCAATAATTATAAAAAAACTGTCAAAAATGGTCAATAATTATAAAAAATGATCAAAATTTTTGAAAAATTGTCAAAAATGGTCAATAATTGTCAGAACCTGTCAAAAATGCTCAAAAATTGTCAAAAATGGTCAATAATTGTTAAAATTTTGAAGAATGGTCTAAAATGGTCAAAATTTTTGAAAAATTGTCAAAAAGGATCAATAATTAACAAAACTGTCAAAATTGGTCAATAATCGTCAAAAATGGTCAATAATTGTTAGAATTTGAAAAAATGGTCAAAAATTGTCAGAAATTTGGAAAATTGGTCAATAATTGTCAAAAATGGTCAATGATAATTAAAATTTGAAAAAATTGCCAATAATTGCCAAATATGTTAAAATTTTTGAAAAATTGTCAAAAATGGTCAATAATTGTTCCTTTTTTAAAAATTGTCAAAAAGGATCAATAATTGTCAAAAATGTCAAAATTGGTCGATGATCGTCAAAAATGGTCAATAATTGTTAAAATTTGAAAAAATTGTCAGAAATTTGGAAAATATGATCAATAACTGTCAAAAATTTTGAAAAATTGGTCAATAATTGTCAAAAATGGTCAATGATTATTAAAATTTGAAAAAATGTTCAATAATTGCCAAATATGTTAAAATTTTTGAAAAATTGTCAAAAATGGTCAATAATTGTCAAAATTCGTCAAAAACTGTCAAAAATGGTCAAAAATTGTCAAAATTTTTGAAAAATGGTGAAAAATTGACGAAAAATGGTCATTCTATTGTGCATAAGAAGCAAGCTTCTGTCGGCGGTCCGACGACCGCTCACCTTTTTTTTAATTAAAATTAAAAGTATAAATGAAAAAAATTAATAAAAACGTTTTATCAAAAAATTCTTTTGTTTCCCATAAAATTACTAGTTTTCGAATAAGAAAATAAAATACAATAGTTACATTTTAGGTTAATAGGTCGTCAACACTTAAATTAATTAATTAATCCTATTCCAATTGTTGGAAATCCCGGAGAGGAAAACTGGAGTGATTTATCCCCAAAATTGATTTTATCCATTTCTGCATTTGAAAATTTGTATACAGATAGCTTAAGACACGATGCGGTTTGACAGAGACTGGGAATATCCCGCGCAGTAATTATATTACTGTCAAATACTGAACAAGCTGTTTTATTTAATTTGCTCGACCACACTTAATTGAAACAAATCATCATACCATTGAACATTTAAATAGTTGTCAAAATTCTCACAGACTTAATTTCTTAAAATGAATAGAAATTGAAAAGTATAAAAATGAACAGATAGATTCTCTACATTCTCCATTGTTAGATTGTCTTTTATATAGCATTTATACAGGGAGTCAATTTTAAAACTCACAATGGGACGTACCTCGTGAACGAAAAGAGATTTCAAAAAAAAATTTCTTTTTCATTTTGTTGTCAAATACATTTTTGTGCTTTATTGTTACACCCTGTATAATTATGACTTAGACCGTTGGAAATAATTTTCTACGGGCTTTCTAACGACGTATCACAAGTAGGGGGTGGCCATTTAAATTTTTGTAGGTAGGACATAGGGGGTGCGTTCTCTCTCATGTTATTTTAGTTCCCCCTCTCTACCCTACAAACGGTTTCGAAATTTTTTTGGTACAGCCTATTGTAAGTTTTAAAATGGACACCCTGTACAAGTATACTGATATCTCAGATCATGAAATATCCTACGCTACATATCAAAATGAGGTATCTTAGTTACTTGTTTATTTATATCAATTTCTAGAATTTTCTCTGGATGATGCATTTTTAATTTGTGAAACCGGTCGAATGATATATGTTCTATTGTTTTATATATGTTCTATTGTTGTCTATGTTACTTAATAAATATGAGAAGATTCCACGTAATAAGGGCTGAAACAATGAATTAGTGTTATTGTTGTTAATAATCTTCATTTTTTTTTTAGAAAATGGAACAGAGTTGGTCAAAAAATTAATTTTTTTCACCTATAAAATGTACAAAGTTTGATATTTATAGGTTTGAGATATGCTTAAATAACGTCAGCCAGTTTCCAGCGCAAACAGTAATTTTTCTACGACATGCGTGTTTATTTCTCAACGTCAATAATGCATAATATAAAGAAGTGAGTCGCAAGTAAGCGTAACCGGGAAAATTTATGGTGTGTGGGCTAACCAAACACCATCTGTTAATCTATTCATATCCCCGTGAACCACCTGTTGATTTTTTATTTTTATATCGCACGAGTCGGCGCGATGTCTATATTTTAACGCCGTCGAGACGCCGAAGTCACAATCCCATCTGCAACTTCTGCTTTCCTGATCGTTAGGACGCCGATCGCAGGAAAGTTTGCGATTTTCTGAATAAATTATTGGTGGAAAACTGATAGCCTTGACGGTATATTTCGCGGGAAATACGAATTAAGAGAATAATTTTCTTCTTTTAGATTTAAAATTAATGCTGGTTTAGTGTGCGATGTATCAATAATTATTATTTTTATGAATATGGTTACTTATACAGGGTTAGTCAAATGTTGTAAATTTCCTTTAGAAGAATGGGGTTTTTTATATAAAAAAATTAGTAATTTTCCATGAACATTTAACAAACGTTCACAAAATACTAACTGAAACTTAATCATTGTATTGGGTGCTTCATTAAGAGTTATAACTCGCTGTATCTCAGAAACTATCCGTCTTACAACTTGCGTTGTTACAATAGAGTATCGTAAAATGAAGTGTTGAAAATGATTTACAAGTTTCCTGGTTCACCACTAGAGGACGCCAGTCACAATATCATTTATTAGTATTAAATAAATAGTAATTAAGTCAAAAACATAGAAATATTCGTATAGATATCGCAAAAAAATCTGGTTACCAAAAATTTTAACAATCCATTTAATTTTTATAATTTTTTTGTGAACTGTAGGTCAATTATTGTTCAAGCTTGAAAATTTGATGTAGATTTAGATTTGGAAATATACGGGGTGTATGATTGTGAAGATGTTTTTCACTCAACATTTGAATCACCCTATGGGATGCAGCAAATACATTAAAAAATGTCAACAGGTGTCAAAATATAGCACTATGCCAAACATTTTTTTATTCACCTTAAAGTGACACGCCTTTAATGGAAATCCTTCAAACGCAAAAATTCTTAACAAATGGTTTTAAATTTATACATCAATAAAAAATATTTCAAATTTTATATTTTATATTGTTTTTTTGAGTTTTATATATACCAATGTTAAAATTTATCACTTTTTTCGCAATATTCTACCAATAATCTCACCTAGAAGTGTAAGTATTATTTAATGTTATCTGCCATATAATTTATTTAACTTTATATTATTATACTGTTTTTAGTCCTTGAAAATGAATACATATTTATTCGAAAGCTTGGAAATAAATTCTTAAAAGAGTATACTCTGGTTTGCCACATCCCCAAAAAAAATCATATTATATTATATATACAGCGTGGGCCACCGAAAACAGTCCACCCCGATATTTGGCAGTATTCCTTAGATTTTAAGGAAATTAGGAAACACGTCGATTTTTGTTCTAAGGGGACACATTTTTACGATACAGGCATCTGTAATTTGTCAACCCCCTCCCTTCCACTTCACCAACCCCTTATTTTTAAATAGGGAACCTACCATGTGCGGCACATCATTATAAAGGCATTTAGATGTAGTATTTAGACATAATGATCGTCCACGGTTTTTAATCAATTTAAAGTACACCACCTCTTAAAAATGAAACGCAACGCCTATGGTTTGTTAATGTGTTATTTTTTCTGTCACATCAAAAGTAAATTGAAACCGTTATTGCAAATAGACAGTTTGTTTAACATTGTTATTAGGTATTACAATTAATTATCATATTGTTTTTGCAATATTTGTTTTAAATTTACTTTTAATGTGACAGAAAAAGTGACACATTAGCAAACCATAGGCGTTGCGTTTCATTTTTAAGAGCTGTTGTACTTTTAATTAATTAAGATTTTTTATTGCAAAGATGGTATAAATATCGAAAAAAATCGTGGACAATAATTATGTCTGAATACTCCATCAAAATGCCTTTCTAATGATATGCTGCACATGGTATATTCCCTATTTAAAAATAAGGGATTGGTAAAGTGGAAGGAAGGGGGTTGACAAATGACAGAAGCCTGTATCGTAAAAATGTGTCCCCCTTAGGACAAAAATCGACGTGTTTCCTAATTTCCTTAAAATCTAAGGAAAACTGCCAAATATCGATGTGGAGTGTATTCTATCTTTTCCGGTTCAAACCGATACACTCGCCATTTTCTATTCATAAAATATCGCGGAAGTTTATGTGCCCAGAATTTTCAAAAATTTCAGCAACTGCGATCTAGCCATGAGATCAGAAGATGAGTGAAATCGCTTTCATGGAGAACAGCGAAAGACACAGATTTTAAGTACATGCTGCTTGGAAAAGAAGATCTGCAGAAGAAGAGTACTGGAGGACGAGACAAAATTTGATCGATATTTTAGAATGTCGATGTCGGCGTTCAGCCTGCTGGAACGTAAATTCCAAGAGAATTTGTCTCCGCAAGACACATATTTAGTAGATCACTTCCAGATCCTGTCTTTGTATTCGGAGTTTCCTCTTTGGACCTTTTTTCTCGGGTCGAGATGGGAAACTCATGTTCGAATAGGTCCAGGACCCAAACAGTGTTGGACTCATCCCCAAGGGGATGCCTACCAACCAAACCCACTTCAAACTCGCCGTTACTCCCGCCTCGGAATCACTACCCTAGCATACTTCGAGACGGGCGGAGGTCCATCGCACACTCTCCCTCACACCGTCGTCTTCTCCCTACTATCACTCCTACCTCTCATGCCATATCGAGTCCTTCTCTCCCCCTAACCATGCTCTCTACTACGCCACTCACCTCCATCCATTCCTCCTCCCCCCTCAACATTATCTCCACCATGTTCTCCCAATACACCGTCTCCCCTAGTTTCCTCTCTAACTTCTTCAGCACTTCCTCGTTCGTCCAGCATCTAAACACATCCTCCACTTCACAACTCTCGCACACTCCAGTCTCTCTTTTCCCAATCTTGTGGAGGTACCCTACTCTCGGCCCATGTCCAGTGAACACCTGTGTCAAGAAGTAGTTCACCTCCCCGAATTTCCGGTCCATCCAATCTTCCTTTTTAGCGCGCCGTCATACTTCTCCCAGCTTCTCTCCATTTCCTCCTCCATCCATTCCTGTACTTCCTCTCTGGTCGCACCCCTCCGGTGTTTATTCCTGGCTCTAGCCACCACGTCCAATGGGGAGGTCCTTGCCAGCACCGCTGCAGCCAGTCCACCCACTGTCCTGTACCACCCTCAGCAGTGTCCCTCTCTGCACCCACAAACCTCATCATACACACACTTGCATAGCGTCGGTCCAAGAACCGAGTCCTGGAGCACTCCAGCCTCCGTCTCATACCTCCTCCCTCTAGTATCTAATATCACACGTCCCGTCAGGTAGTGCTCCACCAGGTTAACCAAACCATAGATTAGGTACTTACTGGATATTTTCTCACTTTGCAATGAACTAATTCTTCCAATCTACGCAAAGTTCGTCCAAATCTGAATCAATTCTCAAGCTTGTTGGAACAAACTCATCATTTTCATATTAAGGAATCATCCCCACGTGGGTTCACAGAAAATTCCACTCTTATTGATATGAAATGTCTTAAATGAAATAAAAGTCAGGAAGTGCTGAAGAAGTTAGAGAGGAAACTAGGGGAGACGGTGTATTGGGAGAACATGGTGGAGATAATGTTGAGGGGGGAGGAGGAATGGAAGGAGGTGAGTGGCGTAGTAGAGAGCATGGTTAGGGGGAGAGAGGGACTCGATATGGCATGAGAGGTAGGAGTGATAGTAGGGAGAAGACGACGGTGTGAGGGAGAGTGTGCGAGAGACCGCCACCCGTCTCGAAGTATGCTAGGGTAGTGATTCCGAGGCGGGAGTAACGGTGAGTTTGAAGTGGGTTTGGTTGGTAGGCATCGAAAAATAAAATAATTCAGGAACATTAAATGACCCCAAGACAGACACACAAATTTGCCTCTTGATGGCGTCTATTACCAACAACCAATCAGAAAGCTGACGACAACTCATTGTCGCTACCACCGTACACTAATTCTTTGTTGGTGTACGGTGTCGCTTCTACCTGTACAACGTCACTGTCGATGTCAAATACAAAAATGTTAAATAACAACAGAATAATTTGTAACGTTCCATTTTTGTAACGGAAACGGATGAACCGTTCCATAAAATCGATTTGTTCCTCCAATCGCTACAATTAGCCAGACCGAGGCTGTGATATTACGATTTCGCGATTTGCGGTCTACCACCTGCCAACTAAGGCCGCCTATGACGGACTGGCGCCTATATTACCATATGTAATTATAGCTGACTTGTGTGTAATTATTATTACGCAAACTTGTTCACTTCAATGCTATAGATAAGGATCGACTTACATCCGGATCGTTTTAGTGTGAAATCTGAATTTTATTCAACTTATGATTATGACAGTTGGTTACGTTCTTTTTTGCAAAGCTGAGCACTTGAAAATTTTTACTTCAATCTAGCGCAGATTACAAATTACATTGGTTATGTACAGGGTGGATCAATAAGTCTCCAAGAAACTATATTGCATTTTATAACTTTGGGATAAAAAAAATTCTCAGTAAACGAGGCCAGGAGAGATCTCTGGAAATAACTTTCAAGTTTCTAGCATGACCACTAGAAGTCATATTCTATGAAGAAAAATTTAAAAACCAGTTTTCCATAGAATATGCACAATAACGATAGGTGTTGAATTAGTGAACTAGAAAGAGGTCTAAGTTTCGCACAAATTTGATTCGGTACGTTTTCTTCTATTTTTCCAAATAAAGAGAGAAGGAAAGTCGGAATGTTTTTATGGATAAAAATCGATTACTTTGGTTTGTATCAACCGATTTCAGCGGAATCAGTGTTATTCGAATAAGAGTTGTAACATGTCTATCGACCTGTTTCGATTTTACAGAATAAATCCTTTTAATTAGCGCTCGTCGTCACTAGCCACATCCAATTATAGTTCTGTGATCCCAAACTCTTCAACCCTGATCGTTAGACAATTGACGTCTGCCAACGGACGCTTCCATTTTTTGCACAACGCCACGTGAAATACCCCTTTCTGTTATCGACCGCCTAAGGGGACAGATCATCTTTCGCTATCTTTCATATCTTAAGTACCTATCTTATGAATTTTGCTGTGGTAAGTTCAAAATCATAATTTATAATTAATAAGCTTCATCTAAAGTATTGTCTGATATAATTTTCGTATGCATTCTTTATTTTTTTTACAGAGATAGACGAAATTAAATTCAACACGTGGTCATAAACTGTTCTTTTATACTAATATGGTAGTTTTAAGCCAAATATTCTTTTATAATTCACTGTTTTACTTTTATACAAACATTTTCAAGCTTTTTCAGTTGCGAAGTAACTCTTTTAATTATAAAATAACATTTTTATAAATTACTGTTAACCTATAAAATATTCTTTCGTAACGCCAGTGCCGGTTCCATATATTTCCTAAGCACGATATTTTTTCATATAACTAAATAAATAACTTTTTGCTATGATTAGTTTCTTTCGGATCATTAGTATATTTTTTTAATTTAGCCGATAATTGCTATTTTTACTGTTTTAACATGGAACATATAATGTTGGAAAGCTTTCAGTAAATTAAATAAAT
The DNA here is from genome assembly GCA_947563755.1 of Lochmaea crataegi. Taxonomy (NCBI): domain Eukaryota; kingdom Metazoa; phylum Arthropoda; class Insecta; order Coleoptera; family Chrysomelidae; genus Lochmaea; species Lochmaea crataegi. The sequence continues at coordinate 3,361,458 of OX387424.1, forward strand.
TTTTTGACTTTCAAATAACTGCCTTCCTTTTCTTTAACCTGAAAAGCTGACCAACATAATGTGCCATTACATCCAAGTTCCTACATATCCCTGATCCACCTTTACTTCTAGGTAAGCACAGCCCCTAGGCTAGGATATAACCCAAGAATTTAACCCGAGAATATAACCCTAGGCTAGAATATAACCCCAAGAATATAGCCTAGGATACAACCCGAGGATATAAAGCCAAGGATAGAACCCCAAAATACCGCCCTAGAACAGAACACATCAGTTTAGATCAATACCTGACTTCTTCTCCAGGAAACCACTTCATCTAAGCTAAGTACCTATAAAAGTACAAATTCCTCTATTAAATTCCGTTGTTCATTTCCTGTGGCATAATAAATTTGTTTTAACTCGTATCTTCCATTTTTTTTAAATCCTCAACTATAAAAGTTGAGGGAGATATCGCCCGGGGTGATTTTTAGTAACTTTTTTATTATTAACTTATTTAAATTTTACAAGGCGTTTCTACCTTTTCCGCCTTAGTTTTTTGTAGTTTTTATCGTTAAAAAGGTAGTGGCGCCCTCAACTTTTACAACCCTTCTGTTATCCTTGTGTGACATAAACTTGGGGTCGAATCACCCTTGAGAGGAGTCTCTAGCCGGAGCCCTTCGAGCTGGTGCCCTTTGTGGGGTACAGACATTTACCGTTACAGAGTAGATAAAACAATTACATCTACTATAAAAATTTCACTTAGTTTCAAGAACCATCGATAGAAGGCAACTTTCGAATGAAAAAAATTAAATCTTGTCTGTGCTGAAAGTATTAGATGGAAACACCCAAGTATCATAGATTACAACAGAAACTGATTAAATTCGTAGCAAAATGGCGCAAATAACATGTCTTTTGTCTAACTCGAGATTAAAGTAAAAACGCATAAACATACGTAACTAGTATTGGCTCACCCTGTATTATAATTGCCTGAAAACTCGGTTTGCCTGAATTCTCCTCCAATTTTTCGGGCAAGAGAATTGACCCGTTTTTTGAAATGCCTGAACCAAAAAACCTTCCAACGCAAAATTTCATTAAAATCGGATAAGCTGTTTGAGTAGTGAACCCGATTGCAACGCCAACTACCGGGACCAATTGTGAACCTAAACCATTCAAGGACACACTCAAAGTCTCATCAAAATCGGTCCATCCGTTTAGGAGTTGCATTGCATAGGTTAGGTTAGGTTTGTGGTGAGTGGGTCTATGAGGCCCTCCTCTGCGACTCGTAAGAGTCTATTGTGGCTCATACCTATTCAGATTCTACCAAACAAATTCAGCTTCTTAACAAAGCCGATTAGCTTGTTTGGTGAATGATATTTCACGTCAGAAATTTTATGCTTTGCTGTTTCATCTTCTTCCATTCAGATGACAGTAGCCTGTTAAAAGGCCTATTAGACAACATAGGCCCAGCCTGCTATAGTCTAACATTTGTTTGGAGACATTCTTCGAAGGATGTATAAAAGCCTTTGAATGAACCAATCCTGGTATATTATGCCAGAAGTCTAAAGCTCTTCTTGCTGTCGATGCCAATTGTAGGTTCTGGTCCGATAAAAACCCTCCCTTGCAAGAGAGTCCGCCCTACGGAGGGCCCATTCGTCAGAGGTCATTCCCAGAATACTGTAACTTTCAATGTCCACTAGCATTCTGCTTTGCTCCGTATAAGCCTGTTTTGTGCATAAAGAAATATGCGCAATTCTAAATGTTGTCCATCTAGCCTCCCTTTCCAGAAATATATGGAGAGGAGGTAGATCTAGAAAGATTTACATGGATGCTGACCTTGTGGTATTGATGGCACCAGTAATTGCCAGACAAGCTTGTCTCTGTATGCCAGAGAGCTTTACTTGGGCCGTTCGCTGTAAAGCTTTTGACCACCAAGCAATAGCTCCATATGTGATCATTGGTCTAACAATCATCACATATATCCAATAGATTTGGTTTGGGTCACAGGCCCCAAGATTTTCCACAAAACCTGCGACATGTCCACAAGGATATTTATCCAGAGTCAAACTTACAGGAAAGTGATTTTTAATTAAAAACTTTAACTTTTCTTTTCTAGAGGTCGTGAAAGTTCCTTCAGGTCGCTTTAACGACCTTATCCCGGCAATCGACTCTTTAGAGAGAATCTTGTGAATACTAGTACTGCGAGGTATATCAGATATACTCTCACAGAACTTCTTCCAAGAATCCCGCTTCGCCTTTCTAATTTCTTTGTTGTAATTTGTTAGAGCAGTTCTATAAAGCTCCCAATTGCCTGACTCTTTAGCTCGGTTAAATAGTGGTCGAACTTGTTCTCTTCGCTTTTCTAGGCATTTGTTCCACCAAGTAGAGTTGCGATTACCTCTTTTTGTCTTGAGTGAAGAGTTTTCATGATACGAGGAGATCACTGCAGCATCTATCCCATCACAACAGTTAATTGTAGTGAAACCGTCCTCAATGTACAGTTGGAGGGAATTTTTATATCCAATCCAATCAGTAGCTTTTGAGTCGCGGTATTCTACTACTGGCCTTGGACCTATTTCAATGTTGAATTGAATATGTCTTTGATCTGAACTCGAAGGCTCAGTAGATACTGCCCAATACCGTATCTTATTACTCAGAAAGTTTGAGCTGATGGTTAAATCTAACACCTCTGATATGTTTCTAGTTACAATGGTTGGTTCAGAGCCCTTATTAATAACAGATAGCCCTTTCCCTAGTATATATTCAAAGAGTAACTCACCTCTACGATTTATATTTGTGCTGCCCCACGATGTATGGTGTGAATTGGCGTCACAGCCCATGATTAACTGAAGTTTGTTCTTCTTGCTATAGTCGACTAGTCGGCGTACAGCGAGAGGAGGTGCAGTATCCGTTGTGAACCTTATGGGGTGACATTCACTGAGACCTAAAAGAACTATTCTACCCCCTTACTTCTACTTAGTTCCTGACTCTCAGAGACTAGTAGCTCCTTTAGTCCTATTTCCCGGAGGAATTTTAGAATATCTGCAGGCTTCAACTTAAGTAAATGTACCTCTTCTATCCAGTTATCTCCTAGCATTCTGAATTGCTGTGCAATTCGCAAATATGTGGATGGAGGTTATTTCTTCCATGACACAGAATCTACATTCTTCTCCCTCTACTATTTTGATCTATTTCAGGTGCCCATTCAGGCGACAATGTCCCGTAAGGATCCCTGTTAAAACTCTTAGTGCAGTTTGACTTTGATTTATGCATTCATTCGATCTCAACAGGTTTTAGTCACCCAGAAGAATCTTTGATAGTCTAAGTCCTACTAGATCTTTCCAGATCTTCCCTTTTTGTCGGCTATACCTATTTCTCCCAATGTTACATTGGAGCTGATACCGCAAAACGGTTCCGGCCCCCAAATGGGTGTTCCAGTCCCCCTCTTTGTTAGTTCATCTGCTATTTCATTTTCTTCTATTCTATTTCAGTGTGTCCTGGAATCCACAGTAAGGTGTCTATATTGTTCTCGCCCAGTTCATTTAGTTTGCCTAGGCATTCCCACACCATTTTGGTACTGATAACACAAGAGCTCAGTGCTTTAAGGGCTGCTTGACTATCCGACATTATGATAATCCTTCGCCTTCTATATCCTTTATCAATATTGAACTTTCTTATAGCCTGAATTTCCGCTTGAAAGATACTCGGGGTTTTTCCCAAGCTTTCAGAGTGTTCGGTTCCTGGCCAGTACACTCCTATCCCAGTTCCTTATATTGCTTTAGAGCCGTCTGTGTACCATTGAATGGCATTCTTTCCTAGTCTGGTAATGGTATTTGGATCCCATTCCTTCTTGTTGCTTAATGCCGTAGAGAATTTCTTTGAAAAGTTATACTTTTTCAACATACCATCTTGTGGCATGTCCCAGGTTTTCTGATTTCTAAGAAGTAAGGAGGTGGTTTTTTTAATGATTCCCTCTCTACTTAGTCTGTATCTTGTTCTTTCTGCAACACTTTCCACCACCATATGTAGTGGTGTGAGGTTGAGAATCACTTCCATGGCTGCCGAGGGGCATGTTCTCATTGCTCCTCTAATGCACATACAGGCTAGTCTTTAAATTTTGGAGAGGTTTTCTCTCGTTGTCAATAGGCTAGTTCTACTACTCCACGCATTGGTCTCACTATGGCAGTGTACATCCAGCTCAGAATTTTTGGGTGATAACCCAAATTTCTCCCTGCCAGATTCCTGCACACAATTAGGACCATTTTTGCTTTTTTTATAATCTCCTTTTCGTGTTTGTTCCACAGTTTACTGTCTATAGTCAAACCTAGATACTTGACTTCTTGCCTCCATTCAACCTCGCTCCCATCAAGATTAATGGTTTTGTGACGGTTACAGAGGCAGCAAGTCAAAATAAGATTATTTCATTCCATAAAACTTGTTAATCGATTGATACAATAACGTATCTATGTATAAACATATTGAAAACAAACAAAAATCAAGAATAAAACTCATAAAATTATAAATTTAACGAGGTCAAATTTTAATACACCTCGTTACTGGGTCATAAAAGAAAATAAGCACGTTGAATTATATGCGAGTGACTCGTTGTCACCTCAGGGTATGTTTAATTTAAAACAAATTATAAAAAATAGCAGATTTGGTAAATTCGCAGCGACGACTCGACATCTTCGCGTGTTTAATTATCATGGCGCTAGCGGTTTTTCGGTGAGTGTTGTCAGCCAGATATTAATCAATGAAAAATTGCAAGGTTACCTACCTATGTTTAGGTTCTTGAATTCATAGATTTTATAGTGACATATTAACAATTCTTTTTATCATCATCTAAATGAATTAAATTAGAGAGACTGCAATATTGATTTTTTTCTATTTTTCAAAGCATTTATTGGTAAAGATTTCCAAAATATACCTGCGATTTATGCAGTTTTTTATATATATATAGATATATATAGATATATATATATATATATAGATATGGAAAGTGAAATCATACAACACATACACCAAACAAGGGTTATTTCAGTGTAAAATCTAAATAAAATATAAACAAATCACCTGACAAATATTTACAACCCAAACTTTAAACGGGAATCTTTATAACTTTTCTCTAATTTATTGAAATCCTATCACATAGTTTCAGAATTTTCAAAAGCTTTGCAAAAGTTTCTTGGCTCATCATAAATCTAAAAAGAAAGAACCTGAAAATTAAAAATTATTAGTTAGGTTATAAAGTCTGACACTGGTAAAAATAGAAGAAGTACACTTATGAACATATCTAACAAAGTGTGAATCTAGATTTGTCAACTCGAACGGAAGAAAGGAGATGACAACTGAAATTAAAACAGATGTCAAATAATTTTAAAATTTTTTAACTAAAAGATAAAAACAATAATAAATTATTTGGAGACATTAAAAATAAACTTCCATATCAGAAAAAGATCAAATTATAAAACAATCAAGTCAAATAACAGAAATCAAAAATTATTAAATGAATTTGATTGGTCAGCAAATATAGAAAAACTTAAAAATAAAGAGACATATGGATGTTGAAAATATATAGAAAAATTTGATATTGGTTGCTATTGATTAGAAACGGTTAGTTACAAAAAATATACAGAATTAAGAAGTATAAGCTCTTTCATGTTTAAAAATTTATTCAAAATTAGATTACGTTGTGTTAAAAGTGAAACTATAAAGTGAATTGGTGTTACTAACCTTTCCTTAACAAGTTGCTGTTAAAAACAGAGGTTAAATAATCTCTTTAAATATAAAATTTCTTAAATAAATCCTGAGTGAAAATTCCAAGAGTAAACAAAACTGAAAATCTTCCCAAGCCGACCCCGAAGCCATATTGAAGCCACTTCTACGAGGGACTCCAAGGCCCAGAAAGGTCTAAAACATAGAAAATCTTTAAAAAATAATACAAGATAAAAAAGTATTTCATAAACTATAAGTTAAATCATTAAACTTACGTGCGTGTGATTAAATCCAGAACTTAATATTTATTCATCTTCGTTACGATTACAATATCGTCCAATTTGTATATAAAATCTGTTAGAAACAGATGTTCTATTTTGTCTTTGGTTTTTAGTGGTACATGTTAAGAGAGTTGCATAATTTTCATATATTTATTAGATATAAGAACTTCATTTAGTGTGAACGTTGAGCGAAAGATCATTTAGATAAGTGTTTTGAATTGTTTCTTATGTATTTACTTATCAATTCTATATAAATACGCCGTTCATTAAAAAAATAAATTAAATAATTTTTCATAAATTTCTAATATAAAGAGTTTTCTTCCTATTAAGTTGGCAAAACTGCTTCACAGTTGGATAGTTCCTATTATTCAAGGGCAAGGACACAGGACCGGCCTGAGGATATAATCAATAATAAAATAAAAAAAGAAACTAAGTGAGCATTTTACCCATGAACCCAACCTGAGGTGAAGAGTCATCATAAAAGGTGAGTGATGTATGATATCACCAATATAAATTAAAATTCATATTAATTGGCGCCCAAATAAATATATTACAATAAAAAAATTAAAACACATTTCAACAATATAAATTAAAAATTCATATCAATATATATTATTTTTTAATCACGGAACAAAATAAAGTGTGTAGTTTGAAAATAGGTATTTTTCTCTAAAAAGCCACAATACATAATAAGAGTTATTATATTACTAGAGATGAACAATACAATCTACAATCTATATATATATATATATATATATATATATATATATAGGAAATAGTTCGTTGCCGATACTAGTTAGGTCTAACTATTATTGTGGGGGATGAAAAAGAAAATTATATCTTATACCATGTTTTTTCTCCATATTATACATATTATATATAGATATTGTGATTAACCTCGCTTAGTTTTCTTTGATAATGGTGATAATAAATTACCGAAAGCTCAGAACAAACTAAAAAGAGTTCACTTATTCACATTGCCGCATCCCCCACAATAATAGTTAGACATATATAAATATATATATATATATATGTTACGGGCCATGTCCGCAATCGGGCCGGGACGTCATGGCCCGGGCTATGTTGACACAGCCCGGGCCCTGACGTCCTGGCCCGACCTTCTTGGACTATGTCGTCTTGGCCCGGGCCATGACAGCGTAGACCGGGCCGTGACAGCAGCGCCCGGGTATTGTCAAGACGGCCCAATACTATCCGGGCTATGTTGTCAAATAGTTTTTTTTGCAAAATTCAATAAACGTATAAGTACATTACAAGATGAGAACTTTGACCAACCTAACAAAACCTAACCCCAACCCCAGTTAGATTCGACGGCGGACCGAATTACGAAAAATTCGGAGTGCGATTTCGGAATTGGGTCCCATGTACCTACTATTTGTTTAATTTGACCAACCTAACAAAACCTAACCCCAACCCCAGTTAGATTCGACGGCGGACCGAATTACGAAAAATTCGGAGTGCGATTTCGGAATTGGGTCCCATGTACCTACTATTTGTTTAATTTGACCAACCTAACAAAACCTAACCCCAACCCCAGTTAGATTCGACGGCGGACCGAATTACGAAAAATTCGGAGTGCGATTTCGGAATTGGGTCCCATGTACCTACTATTTGTTTAATTTGACCAACCTAACAAAACCTAACCCCAACCCCAGTTCGGTCCGCCGTCGAATCTAACTGGGGTTGGGGTTAGGTTTTGTTAGGTTGGTCAAAGTTCTCATCTTGTAATGTACTTATACGTTTATTGAATTTTGCAAAAAAAACTATTTGACAGCATAGCCCGGATAGTATTGGGCCGTCTTGACAATACCCGGGCGCTGCTGTCACGGCCCGGTCTACGCTGTCATGGCCCGGGCCAAGACGACATAGTCCAAGAAGGTCGGGCCAGGACGTCAGGGCCCGGGCTGTGTCAACATAGCCCGGGCCATGACGTCCCGGCCCGATTGCGGACATGGCCCGTGATATATATATATATATATATATCAGTTCCCCTTGTACCATTATATTTTTCATCTTTTCCCATCTTCCGTCCAAGAAGTTCCACTTTTCTTCAGTACGTCACCTATTTCTTGATTCTTTGATTCTTTCTTTCCGTCCCACCCTGCCTCCCATATTTGTTTAACTATGTTATCTTCCTTCATTCTTGACAGGTGTCCGAACCATCTGAGTATTTTTGATATTATAGGATCCACCTCAAGTCTAGCTCTAATTTCTTCATTTTCTAATCTGTCTAGCTTTGTTATTCCTTCTATTTTTCTTAGTATTTTCATTTCCATCGCTATGATCTTTGATTTTAGTCTTTGGGTAAGTATCCATGATTCACTTCCATACGTTAAGGTGGGAACAAAAAAAGTTTTATAAAACTCTATTTTAGTTGTTTTATTAACCTCCCTTTTGTTTAAAAATACCCCTTTTAGTCCATTGAATAATTTAGAAGTGGCTTGTATTCTATTATTTACATCTAATTCTAAGCTGCCATTACTTTACAATATGGCTCCTAAGTACTTTAAGCTTTCTGTTGTCTTCATTGAGTATCCATCGATGCTGATTTGTATATCTTCGTGTTTCCTGGATACTGTCATTATCTCGGTTTTATTTTCATGTCGTATTCTTTGAGATATTTGTTCCAGTGTTCTATCGCTTTTTCTAGCTCGTCTTTATTATTTGCTACTAGTAGCAGGTCGTCAGCGTATAGTAGGTCTTTGATTATTATTGGCTTTAGTTGCCGTACTCCTACACTAACTACTTTTCTATCATTTCCGCAGGCTTGTGAGATTTCATCCTTCACTGCAATGAATAGTATGGGACTTAATATTCCTCCTTGTCTTACTCCCTTGCATGTGTTGAAGCTTTTTGTGTACTGCAGTAATCCATTCGAGACTCCTCTTCTTGCTAGAGTTTCCTATACTCCTTCTCTTGGTAGTGAATCAAATATTTCCAGATCGATAGTGCATATATAGATACTTCCGTTTTCCAACCTTCAGGGATCTATTTCTCTTTCCATATTAAATTCAAGATATCCAGAAGCATTTCCTTCCCTTGTGCTCTCATGTATTTCTCCATTTCAGGCTTTATGTTATCCGCTCCGGGTGCTTTACCAATTTTGATTTTTTCTATTGCCGCCTCTAATTGTCCCTCATTTTCCATTAATTCCAAGAGCTTTTCTCTTGGTTGACTATTCTGTGCATCGCCTTCCAGTAGCTCAGAGTAATACTCGAAACACCTTTGATTTATCTCTTCTTCTGCGGTGAGAAGCTTGCCATCTTTATTTTTTATAAATCTTTGATTAGAGCTTTTTCCCTTCTTTATGAACACAGTGTATACAGGTGAAGCTAATAAAATCGTAATTATAAAAAATCATTAAAAGTTTCAGTAGCTTTTAGGACTGAGTGAAAAAGCATTCGAATTTTTGATTGTATCTATTTTACGGTAATAAGACCAATGATCCCATATTCGGCCTTGGTGTTGAAGATGTAGCAAAGAACTCAATTTTGATAGATGTTATGAAATTTTTTTTTAATTTCAGAAAAATGGTTGCCTGGAAGAACATATACGTTGGGGCGAAGCGTTCGTTATAGTGTACTCTGTAACAGACAAACGCAGCTTCCATGAAGCTCAAGAAATATTGGGCCAGCTAGTCAAATTAAAGCTACCATCCTACTATACCAGTCTTCTTTTAGGGAACAAAAGAGACTTGGACCATTCTAGGTAATTATAAAATCATATTATTCATGAAAATATCTGAAAAATTTCGATAGAAATTTTTTATCAAGTCGCTGAATATTGGAATTTGTAAAGAGAGGATTTATATATCTGCGGAACTTAATCAAACTACCCTCCAAGGGATATACAGTAATTTTGATCGATGCACTAAAAATGATTTCCTTTGCATCACTCCAATGTGTAGCCGCACAACCAATCTTTAAAATTATTAACAAAAATTTTGAATTGAATTTACTGTTTGGACCCTTACTTTGTGGAATCTACTCATATATATATAATAATTTTCATAATTTTTTCATTAAATAGTGGAATTAATTAGAAACAGTTAGTTTCATTTATAACATTAATAAAATTTTTGAATGTTTACACCTTTTCAGTGTTTTTGTTTCATGTTAAACTTTTTGGAAATGAGTATCTTACATTAAAAAGAAACACATGTGACCTAAAATTATTTCGTTGAACTACAAATTTAATACCTGGAAACACATATTTTATCGTTGAATTTTTTATAAATCACTCAATTTTTTTTTCTCAGGATTTTACTAAATTTATTGCAATTTTCAAAAATATTTTCTATTTTGGTTGAATTTTTTTTCAATTCCCATTTGATTTTCCTAAATTTTCTCCATAAATTTGAATCTTCCTTTAAACTCCTTCCTAAGTGCTTTCCAATTTTTTTTTGATTTACGTCAAATCCTGTTCAAAGTTGTTTCATACTGTTATTTTTTGTTTTCAATTTTCTTCAGGTTTTTCAATTATTTAAAGGATTTTTTCAAGATTTTACTCAATTTTTTTTTCAATTAGCAAAAATGTTTTCTATTTTGGTTGAACTTTTTCAATTTCTCTCAATTTTTTTTCAATTTCAATTCGATTTTCCTAAATTTTCTCCATCAATTTGAAGCTTCCTTTAAACTCCTTCCTAAGTGTTTTCCAATTTTTTTTTGATTTACGTCAAATCCTGTTCAAAGTTGTTTCATACTGTTATCTTTTGTTTTTAAATTTTTTTCGGGTTTTTCAATTATTTAAAAGATTTTCTCAAGATTTTAATAAATTTATTGCAATTATCAAAAATATTTTCTATTTTGGTTGAACGTTTTCAATTTCTCTCAATTTTTTTTCAATTTCCATTCGATTTTTCTAAATTTTCTCCATAAATTTGAACCTTCCTTTAAACTCCATCCAAGTGTTTTCCAATTTTTTTTATCAACTTCAAATCCTGTTCAAAGTTGTTTCATACTGTTATTTTTTGTTTTCAATGTTCTTCAGGTTTTTCAATTATTTAAAGGATTTTTTCAAGATATCACTCAATTTTTTTTCAATTAGCAAAAATGTTTTTTATTTTGGTTGGACTTTTTCAATTTCTCTCAATTTTTTTTCAATTTCAATTCGATTTTCCTAAATTTTCTCCATCAATTTGAAGCTTCCTTTAAACTGCTTCCTAAGTGTTTTTCCATTTTTTTTTACGTCAAAACCTGTTAAAAGTTGTTTCATACTGTTATCTTTTGTTTTTAAATTTTTTTCGGGATTTTCAATTATTTAAAGGATTTTCTCAAGATTTTAATAAATTTATTGCAATTATCAAAAATATTTTCTATTTTGGTTGAACTTTTTCATTTTCTCCCAATTTTTTTTCATTTTCCATTCGATTTTCCTAAATTTTCTCCATAAATTTGAACCTTCCTTCAAACTCCTTCCTACGTGTTTTCCATATTTTATTTTATTAACTTCAAATCCTGTTCAAAGTTGTTTCATACTGTTATTTTTTGTTTTTTATTTTCTTTAGGTTTTTCAATTATTCAAGGGATTCTCACAAGATTTTACTAAATTTTTTTCAATTATCAAAAATGTTTTCTATTTTGGTTGAACTTTTTCAATTTCTCTCAATTTTTTTTTCAATTTCCATTTTATTTTTCTAAATTTTCTCCATAAATTTGAACCTTCCTTTAAACTCCTTCCTAAGTGTTTTCCAATTTTTTTTTTGATTTCTCGACAAATCCTGTTCAAAGTTGTTTCATACTGTTATCTTTTGTTTTCAATTTTTTTCGGGTTTTTCAATTATTGAAAGGATTTTCTCAAGATTTTAATAAATTTATTGCAATTATCAAAAATATTTTCTATTTTGGTTGAACTTTTTCATTTTCTCTCAATTTTTTTTCATTTTCCATTCGATTTTCCTGAATTTTCTCCATAAATTTGAACCTCCCTTTAAACTCCTTCCTACGTGTTTTCCATATTTTATTTTATTAACTTCAAATCCTGTTCAAAGTTGTTTTATACTGTTACTTTTTGTTTTCAATTATCTTCAGGTTTTTCAATTATTTAAAGGATTTTCTCAAGATTTTACTAAATTTATTGCAATTATCAAAAATATTTTCTGTTTTGGTTGAACTTTTTCAATTTCTCTCAATTTTTTTTCAATTCCCATTTGATTTTCCTAAATTTTCTCCATAAATTTTAACCTTCCTTTAAACTCCTTCCTAAGTGTTTCCCAATTTTTTTTTTGATTTTTCGACAAATCCTGTTCAAAGTTGTTTCATACTGTTATCTTTTGTTTTCAATTTTTTTCGGGTTTTTCAATTATTGAAAGGATTTTCTCAAGATTTTAATAAATTTATTGCAATTATCAAAAATATTTTCTATTTTGGTTGAACTTTTTCATTTTCTCTCAATTTTTTTTCATTTTCCATTCGATTTTCCTGAATTTTCTCCATAAATTTGAACCTTCCTTTAAACTCCTTCCCACGTGTTTTCCATATTTTATTTTATTAACTTCAAATCCTGTTCAAAGTTGTTTTATACTGTTATTTTTTGTTTTCAATTATCTTCAGGTTTTTCAATTATTTAAAGGATTTTCTCAAGATTTTACTAAATTTATTACAATTATCAAAAATATTTTCTGTTTTGGTTGAACTTTTTCAATTTCTCTCAATTTTTTTTTCAATTCCCATTTGATTTTCCTAAATTTTCTCCATAAATTTTAACCTTCCTTTAAACTCCTTCCTACGTGTTTTCCATATTTTATTTTATTAACTTCAAATCCTGTTCAAAGTTGTTTCATACTGTTATCTTTTGTTTTCAATTTTTTTCGGGTTTTTCAATTATTTAAAGGATTTTTTCAAGATTTTACTCAATTTTTTTCAATTATCAAAAATGTTTTTTATTTTGGTTGAACTTTTTCGATTTCTCTCAATTTTTTTTCAATTCCCATTTGATTTTCCTAAATTTTCTCCATAAATTTTAACCTTCCTTTAAACTCCTTCCTACGTGTTTTCCATATTTTATTTTATTAACTTCAAATCCTGTTCAAAGTTGTTTCATACTGTTATCTTTTGTTTTCAATTTTTTTCGGGTTTTTCAATTATTTAAAGGATTTTTTCAAGATTTTACTCAATTTTTTTCAATTATCAAAAATGTTTTTTATTTTGGTTGAACTTTTTCGATTTCTCTCAATTTTTTTTTCAATTCCCATTTGATTTTCCTAAATTTTCTCCATAAATTTTAACCTTCCTTTAAACTCCTTCCTACGTGTTTTCCATATTTTATTTTATTAACTTCAAATCCTGTTCAAAGTTGTTTCATACTGTTATCTTTTGTTTTCAATTTTTTTCGGGTTTTTCAAAAATTTAAAGGATTTTCTCAAGATTTTGATAAATTTATTGCAATTATCAAAAATATTTTCTATTTTGGTTGAACTTTTTCATTTTCTCTCAATTTTTTTTTCAATTTCCATTCGATTTTCCTAAATTTTCTCCATCAATTTGAAGCTTCCTTTAAACTGCTTCCTACGTGTTTTCCAATTTTTTTTTGATTAACTTCAAATCCTTTTCAAAGATGTTTTATACTGTTATTTTTTGTTTTCAATTATCTTCAGGTTTTTCAATTGTTTAAAGGATTTTCTCAAGATTTTAATAAATTTATTGCAATTATCAAAAATATTTTCTATTTTGGTTGAACTTTTTCATTTTCTCTCAATTTTTTTTCATTTTCCATTCGATTTTCCTGAATTTTCTCCATAAATTTGAACCTCCCTTTAAACTCCTTCCTACGTGTTTTCCATATTTTATTTTATTAACTTCAAATCCTGTTCAAAGTTGTTTCATACTGTTATTTTTTGTTTTCAATTTTCTTCAGGTTTTTCAATTATTTAAAGGATTTTTTCAAGATTTTACTCAATTTTTTTCAATTATCAAAAATGTTTTTTATTTTGGTTGAACTTTTTCGATTTCTCTCAATTTTTTTTCAATTCCCATTTGATTTTCCTAAATTTTCTCCATAAATTTTAACCTTCCTTTAAACTCCTTCCTAAGTGTTTTCCAATTTTTTTTTTGATTTCTCGACAAATCCTGTTCAAAGTTGTTTCATACTGTTATCTTTTGTTTTCAATTTTTTTCGGGTTTTTCAATTATTGAAAGGATTTTCTCAAGATTTTAATAAATTTATTGCAATTATCAAAAATATTTTCTATTTTGGTTGAACTTTTTCATTTTCTCTCAATTTTTTTTCATTTTCCATTCGATTTTCCTGAATTTTCTCCATAAATTTGAACCTCCCTTTAAACTCCTTCCTACGTGTTTTCCATATTTTATTTTATTAACTTCAAATCCTGTTCAAAGTTGTTTTATACTGTTACTTTTTGTTTTCAATTATCTTCAGGTTTTTCAATTATTTAAAGGATTTTCTCAAGATTTTACTAAATTTATTGCAATTATCAAAAATATTTTCTGTTTTGGTTGAACTTTTTCAATTTCTCTCAATTTTTTTTCAATTCCCATTTGATTTTCCTAAATTTTCTCCATAAATTTTAACCTTCCTTTAAACTCCTTCCTAAGTGTTTCCCAATTTTTTTTTTGATTTTTCGACAAATCCTGTTAAAAGTTGTTTCATACTGTTATCTTTTGTTTTTAAATTTTTTTCGGGATTTTCAATTATTTAAAGGATTTTCTCAAGATTTTAATAAATTTATTGCAATTATCAAAAATATTTTCTATTTTGGTTGAACTTTTTCATTTTCTCCCAATTTTTTTTCATTTTCCATTCGATTTTCCTAAATTTTCTCCATAAATTTGAACCTTCCTTCAAACTCCTTCCTACGTGTTTTCCATATTTTATTTTATTAACTTCAAATCCTGTTCAAAGTTGTTTCATACTGTTATTTTTTGTTTTTTATTTTCTTTAGGTTTTTCAATTATTCAAGGGATTCTCACAAGATTTTACTAAATTTTTTTCAATTATCAAAAATGTTTTCTATTTTGGTTGAACTTTTTCAATTTCTCTCAATTTTTTTTTCAATTTCCATTTTATTTTTCTAAATTTTCTCCATAAATTTGAACCTTCCTTTAAACTCCTTCCTAAGTGTTTTCCAATTTTTTTTTTGATTTCTCGACAAATCCTGTTCAAAGTTGTTTCATACTGTTATCTTTTGTTTTCAATTTTTTTCGGGTTTTTCAATTATTGAAAGGATTTTCTCAAGATTTTAATAAATTTATTGCAATTATCAAAAATATTTTCTATTTTGGTTGAACTTTTTCATTTTCTCTCAATTTTTTTTCATTTTCCATTCGATTTTCCTGAATTTTCTCCATAAATTTGAACCTCCCTTTAAACTCCTTCCTACGTGTTTTCCATATTTTATTTTATTAACTTCAAATCCTGTTCAAAGTTGTTTTATACTGTTACTTTTTGTTTTCAATTATCTTCAGGTTTTTCAATTATTTAAAGGATTTTCTCAAGATTTTACTAAATTTATTGCAATTATCAAAAATATTTTCTGTTTTGGTTGAACTTTTTCAATTTCTCTCAATTTTTTTTCAATTCCCATTTGATTTTCCTAAATTTTCTCCATAAATTTTAACCTTCCTTTAAACTCCTTCCTAAGTGTTTCCCAATTTTTTTTTTGATTTTTCGACAAATCCTGTTCAAAGTTGTTTCATACTGTTATCTTTTGTTTTCAATTTTTTTCGGGTTTTTCAATTATTGAAAGGATTTTCTCAAGATTTTAATAAATTTATTGCAATTATCAAAAATATTTTCTATTTTGGTTGAACTTTTTCATTTTCTCTCAATTTTTTTTCATTTTCCATTCGATTTTCCTGAATTTTCTCCATAAATTTGAACCTTCCTTTAAACTCCTTCCCACGTGTTTTCCATATTTTATTTTATTAACTTCAAATCCTGTTCAAAGTTGTTTTATACTGTTATTTTTTGTTTTCAATTATCTTCAGGTTTTTCAATTATTTAAAGGATTTTCTCAAGATTTTACTAAATTTATTACAATTATCAAAAATATTTTCTGTTTTGGTTGAACTTTTTCAATGTCTCTCAATTTTTTTTTCAATTCCCATTTGATTTTCCTAAATTTTCTCCATAAATTTTAACCTTCCTTTAAACTCCTTCCTACGTGTTTTCCATATTTTATTTTATTAACTTCAAATCCTGTTCAAAGTTGTTTCATACTGTTATCTTTTGTTTTCAATTTTTTTCGGGTTTTTCAATTATTTAAAGGATTTTTTCAAGATTTTACTCAATTTTTTTCAATTATCAAAAATGTTTTTTATTTTGGTTGAACTTTTTCGATTTCTCTCAATTTTTTTTCAATTCCCATTTGATTTTCCTAAATTTTCTCCATAAATTTTAACCTTCCTTTAAACTCCTTCCTACGTGTTTTCCATATTTTATTTTATTAACTTCAAATCCTGTTCAAAGTTGTTTCATACTGTTATCTTTTGTTTTCAATTTTTTTCGGGTTTTTCAATTATTTAAAGGATTTTTTCAAGATTTTACTCAATTTTTTTCAATTATCAAAAATGTTTTTTATTTTGGTTGAACTTTTTCGATTTCTCTCAATTTTTTTTTCAATTCCCATTTGATTTTCCTAAATTTTCTCCATAAATTTTAACCTTCCTTTAAACTCCTTCCTACGTGTTTTCCATATTTTATTTTATTAACTTCAAATCCTGTTCAAAGTTGTTTCATACTGTTATCTTTTGTTTTCAATTTTTTTCGGGTTTTTCAAAAATTTAAAGGATTTTCTCAAGATTTTGATAAATTTATTGCAATTATCAAAAATATTTTCTATTTTGGTTGAACTTTTTCATTTTCTCTCAATTTTTTTTTCAATTTCCATTCGATTTTCCTAAATTTTCTCCATCAATTTGAAGCTTCCTTTAAACTGCTTCCTACGTGTTTTCCAATTTTTTTTTGATTAACTTCAAATCCTTTTCAAAGATGTTTTATACTGTTATTTTTTGTTTTCAATTATCTTCAGGTTTTTCAATTGTTTAAAGGATTTTCTCAAGATTTTAATAAATTTATTGCAATTATCAAAAATATTTTCTATTTTGGTTGAACTTTTTCATTTTCTCTCAATTTTTTTCATTTTCCATTCGATTTTCCTGAATTTTCTCCATAAATTTGAACCTCCCTTTAAACTCCTTCCTACGTGTTTTCCATATTTTATTTTATTAACTTCAAATCCTGTTCAAAGTTGTTTCATACTGTTATTTTTTGTTTTCAATTTTCTTCAGGTTTTTCAATTATTTAAAGGATTTTTTCAAGATTTTACTCAATTTTTTTTCAATTATCAAAAATGTTTTCTATTTTGGTTGAACTTTTTCATTTCCTCTCAATTTTTTTTTCAATTTCCATTCGATTTTCCTAAATTTTCTCCATCAATTTGAAGCTTCCTTTAAACTGCTTCCTACGTGTTTTCCAAATTTTTTTTGATTAACTTCAAATCCTTTTCAAAGATGTTTTATACTGTTATTTTTTGTTTTCAATTATCTTCAGGTTTTTCAATTATTTAAAGGATTTTCTCAAAAGATTTTAATAAATTTATTGCAATTATCAAAAATATTTTCTATTTTGGTTGAATGTTTTCAATTTCTCTCAATTTTTTTTCAATTTCAATTCGATTTTCCTAAATTTTCTCCACCAATTTGAAGCTTCCTTTAAACTGCTTCATACGTGTTTTCCAATTTTTTTTATCAACTTCAAATCCTGTTCAAAGTTGTTTCATACTGTTATTTTTTGTTTTCAATTTTCTTGTGGTTTTTCAATTATTTAAAGGATTTTCTCAAGATTTTACAAATTTTTTTACAATTATCAAAAATTTTTTCTGTTTTGGTTGAACTTTTTCAATTTTTCTCAATTTTGTTTCAATTTCCATTCGATTTTCCTAAATTTTCTCCATAAATTTGAACCTTCCTTTAAACTCCTTCCTACGTGTTTTCCAATTTTTTTTAAAATTAACTTTAAATCCTGTTCAATGTTTTCATATTGTTATTTTTTGTTTTCAAATTTTCTTCGGGTTTTTTAATTATTCAAAGGATTTTTTCAAGATTTTCCTCAATCTTTTTTTTTTTTGTTTTTTTTTTTTTCTAATTTTTCCACTTTCCAAAATTTAAATTGTATACTTTTTTTTTCGAAAAGTTTGCTTCATTGCTTTTCCGTTTTCTGAAATCCTTTCACTTTTCTTCTTCAACTATTAATTTTATTTTTTAAACTTTTAAAATAATTTCTTTTTTCTTAGTTCAATTTCATAAAAATTGCTTAAACTCTTTTGCGAGTTTTGCCCGAGTTCGTTTCTATTTTTCTTAAATTTTTCCTATTTTCCTCAAATTTCTCCATTTTTCCCCTCAAATATTTTCTTTATTTTTAGATTTCTTATTCATTTTGTCTTAAGCATTCGATTTCAATTTTTTTATGAAATTCAAGCATAGGTATTTCAAATTCTAATATTCAAATTATTTCCATTTTTTTTTCATTTGGCCTTATTTTTATTATTTAAATTCAACTTAAGAGGTCTCTACTCAAAATTTAGGTATTTTCCAATACAAAACTTTAATTTTTTCTTCAGATCAAAGTTTTTTTATTTCAAATCATTTATAGTCCCTATAAAATTGTTAATTGTTTTAAATAAATCGGAAAATTGTTTTAAAAATGGTTTCTACTTCAAATTTATGTATTTTCCAATAAAAAACACCTTCAAATGATTCAATCAAAAGTTTAAAAATTATAGGGAATTAAATATTTGGTTTTATACACAGGCTGATCATTTTATGATGTCAACATTGCAATTTTGGTAATCGTAGTGAAGAGTTAAGTTGCCTTTTTTAGGAGCCCATTGTAATGGTTCCAAAACATACAATTTATTTTCGGAGTTATACGAGGAAAACAAACAAAAAAATTGGCAATTTTGAATTATTGGTTGTAACTCGTTTATTTTTGAAAATATCAAAAAATGGTGATGGGAGATTGGGTTTAACATTGGCTAGCTTAGTAAGTAGCTTCCTTTTTTCTACGACGTTTCGTGTCTTCAAGGAAATCATCAACTTTTTTGTCTAGTATTTCGAATGCCAAATACAACGTTGAAACATTTATGACTTCCATCTTCAATAAAAGCTGCAACCAAAAATAAAAAATGAATTGTGACCTGTATAGTCTTTTAAATTTTCATTAAACGACTTATTAGATTTTTGACTCAAGCGTTTTTCTTAGTTCTTCAGCAATTCTAACTGATTTTCTTTTGTTTTAATTTTTGCCTAATATTTTTTTATTCGTTGAAATTTCATCAATTTTTTTTGCAAATTCTGCAAAATTTACTTTCAAATTGATTTTGTCCAAAATATTGATTCAATTTTTTTTTCAATTGAACGTAAGCTTCCCTTAAATTTCTTGCTAAATTGTTTACTATCGTCCATTTTTCTTAATTCTCCAAATTAATTTAAATTTGTTTCTTATTTATTTTTTCCCAATTTTTCAAATTCACTTCAAGCTTGTATTGTTTTTTTTTATTTTTTCCTATTTTCTAATGTAGTTTTTTCAAGTCTGTTCGATTTCATAAACTTTTTCCTAAACCATTTGAAAGGTTTCCTCATTTTCGTTCCTTTTTTCTTAAATCTTTTTTATTTATGTCTTGAATACTCGAAATCATTTTTTTTTCCATAAACTTTTTTCTATTTTCTATTTTTTTGAATCTTTCTAATTATCTTATAAATTCCACTATTGTTTCCAGTTTCCATAAAATTCTTATAATATATCGATTTTATTTTTTCCTCAATTCAAAGTTTGTATTTTATTTTAAATCAAAAATTAGTCCCTATAAAATTGTTAATTTTATTCATTAAAAAATTGGTTTAAAAATTTAACTTTGGTGGTGTCTACTTACTTATTCAGGTTGAAATTTAATTTTTTCTGACACACGTTTACAAAAATATATAAAATTTAATACATTTTAATATATCTCTCCCGTGTCGTGTCTTCGGATATAATTGATTTTAGAAGATTTATGAAATAACCTTTTCTGAACAGAGTATAGTTCTTTTCACGATCTAAGAAACTGACCTGACCTGAGATGGGATAATGACATGCAATAAAGCCATAAAAGTATTCGTCGTGACAGGGTCGTATTTATTTTGTTGTTGGCGAATAATAAATTATTACTTGAAAACTCTATAAGACTTTTGGGTCATTCTTATTATAATTACTTTATTTTATTGCAATGCAATATTTGCAGGTGCGGCCCTGCACAGTAAATCCGAAAAGTTTTATGGTTTTATTGCATTTCTAGTCAGTTTCTTATATGGTGAAAAGAACTATAACAACATAATATTATATTTTAATATATTTTAAATATATATTTTGACATTAAATATAAAGTAGTATCAAATTGAGTCACTTTATTCTAAAAATATTTTTGAACTTCTGAGATTTTTGTGAATTAAGTCTATTTATGACCGTCGTCTTCTCCCTAACTATCACTCCCACCTCTCATGCCATATCGAGTCCTTCTCTCCCTCTAACCATGCTCTCTACTACGCCACTCACCTCCGTCCACTCCTCCTCACCCCTCAACATTATCTCCACCATGTTCTCCCAATACTCCGCCTTCCCTATTATCCTCTCCAACTTCTCAGCACTTTCTCGTTCCTCCAGGAATACCAGAGAAGCCTCGTCGCCCTGGTAGTCTTCCAATTCAGTTTGGAATCAAGGGTCACTCCCAGATATTTAGCTTCTTTGGATATTTCTAGTTCTTCTCCGAACAGCAGTACTCTACCCAGCGGGAGAACTCGTCTATTCATAAAAGCAACTAGTTTGGTTTTTTTGGATTAACTGATTGGTCCTCTTTAAGGCACCACATCTCCACAATTCTTATTGCTTCCTGTAGGACATTCATAACCTCCTCTGGGAATTTCCCATTGGTGACAATCACTAAGTCGTCCGCAAAGTCCTGCGTCCATATGCCTCGATCATTCAACCTATAGATCAAGTCATCCACAACTAGTTTCCACAAAAGTGGTGAAAGTACTCCACCTTGAGGACATCCTTTAGTTGTAGTCTATGTAGAGGGATGTTCTTAAGCGCTCCTTCTTGTAAATACATTCGTAAGACTTTTTCCAAGATTTTCACCATGAATGATGTCAGACTGATTGGTCGGTAGGATTTGGCGTTTTTTCCTGGTTCAGTAATAAACACCACCTTTCATTCTCTCCATGCAATTGGTACATACCCTAGAGCATGACTGCTTCGAAGTATCAGAATTAAAGGCCCCATTATGATGTCTAATCCCTCTTTCAGGGGCTTGGGGAATATGACATCTGGTCCTGGAGTTTTTAGGGGTCGAATGAGTTCCCAGTCCTCTTTGGTTGCCTTTGTTTTGGCAACAAGTGTACACTGAGGAGTTGCTTTAGAGCCTCTGCCTCCGTATTTGGAAACCTTCCGCTCGGCAACTGAATAGAACCAAGTTTGTTAGAAGTATTCCTTTTGAGAATCTTGTTGATTCTGACGCTGGCAGGGACACCTTACATGTCCTCACAGAATTCTCTCCTGGACCTCTCCTTTTATTTTTGTACTATATGTACCTAGTTTACCTTTATGCGCTTTCCAGTTACCCGTTTTTTTCGCTTTGTTGGAAAAGCGTCTTGTTTCTTTTCTTAGCGATGTCAGTTCTTTATTCCACCAGATGGCTTGTCTAGAAGAGCGACTCTTCTTCATCGGACAGTTGTTATGATAAGAGGTCAGTGTACACTGTTGCAGCCATGCGGCTTCTCCCACACATTACAAAAAATGGCCAACTTATCCTTATTGTTTTTACTTCTAAACAGGCTGAATATTAAGAATAACAAACATAAATAAGTGTCGTTTGTCTTTCTTCAAGTTTTTCTCACTAAAGAGACCTAATCCATAAATGGTCAATTAAATCTATTAGATATTTTGTTATAAACAGATTTATTTCAAAAGGGGTCAGTTTATTACAAAAAATAAAATGTACTTACCTTGTAACGGTAAATGTCTGTACCCCACGGGGCACCAGCTCGAAGGGCTCCGGCTAGAGACTCCTCTCAAGGGTGATTCGACCCCAAGTTTATGCTGCACAAGTGCTACAGGAAGGTTGTAAAAGTTGAGGGCGCCACTACCTTTTTAACGATGAAAACTACAAAAAACTAAGGCGGAAAAGGTAGAAACGCCTTGTAAAATTTAAATAAGTTAATAATTAAAGTGACCCCGGGCAGATCTCCCGCAACTTTTATAGTTGAGGATTTTAATAAAAAAAAAGAATTAAAAACAAATTTTTAATTTATTCTGCCACAGGAAATGAATAACGGAATTTAATAGAGGAATTTGTACTTTTATAGGTACTTAGCTTAGATGAAGTGGTTTCCTGGAGAAGAAGTCAGGTCTTGATCTGAACTGATGTGTTCTGTTCTAGGGCGGTATTTTGGGGTTCTATCCTTGGCTTTATATCCTCGGGTTGTACCCTAGGCTATATTATTGGGTTAAATTCTTGGGTTATATCCTAGCCTAGGGTTATATTCTTGGCTTTATATCCTCGGCGTTATATTCTCGGGTTAAATTCTTGGGTTATATCCTAGCCTAGGGGCTGTGCTTACCTAGAAGTACAGGTGGATCAGGGATATGTAGGAACTTGAATGTAATGGCAAATTATGTTGGTCAGCTTTTCAGGTTAAAGAAAAGGAAGGCAGTTATTTGAAAGTCAAAAAATTTATTTAACCTACTGAAATCTTTCCAACATTATATGTTCCATGTTAAAACAGTAAAAATAGCAATTATCGACTAAATTAAAAAAAAATGTACTAGTGATCCGAAAGAAACTAATAGTAGCAAAAAGTTATTGATTTAGTTATATGAAAAAATATCGTGCTTAGGAAATATATGGAACCGGCACTGGCGTTACGAAATAATATTTTATAGGTTAATAGTAATTTATAAAAATGTTATTTTATAATTAAAAGAGTTATTTCGCAACTGAAAAAGCTTGAAAATGTTTGTATAAAAGTAAAACAGTGAATTATAAAAGAATATTTGGTTTAAAACTACCATATTAGTATAAAAGAACAGTTTATGACCAAGTGTTGAATTTAATTTCGTCTATCTCTGTAAAAAAATAAAGAATGCATACGAAAATTATATCAGACAGTACTTTAGAAGAAGCTTATTAATTATAAATTATGATTTTGAACTTACCACAGCAAAATTCATAAGATAGGTACTTAAGATATGAAAGATAGCGAAAGATGATCTGTCCGCTTAGGCGGTCGATAACAGAAAGGGGTGTTTCTCGTAGCGTTGGAAAAAATGGAAACGTCCGTTGGCAGACGTCAATTGTCTAACGGTCGGGGTTGAAGAGTTTGGGATCACAGAACTATAATTGGATGTGGCTAGTGACGACGAGCGCTAATTAAAAGGATTTATTCTGTAAAATCGAAACAGGTCGATAGACATGTTACAACCTTCACAGTATTTGAAATAAACAGACCCAATTCGAGATCCGCCAATGTCTTACACGTCCACTCGCAAGCGCATCTGACGCAATACTAGTTCTGTCTCTTTTTATTCTACCCAACATGCATAGGCGAATAGCGGGACCACTGACAGAGACCGATGCATGCGCTGCCCCAGTTTTACTGAAAGTTAGGTCTCTTTGTCTCCACAGGGTTTTAGAGTCAGGTTTTTAAGGTCAGTTTAATGCAAAATCGAAGGTTATGGATTTTTTGAGTTAAGCCACTTTAATTCTAAGGGTTAATGTATAGTAGTCTTTTCTCCTTTAAATTTGGATGCATACTGTATAAATAAAAGTTTTATACAAAAACAGTAAAAAATTGCCATTTTAAGTTCCTGTTTTAATTCTAGATATCTTAAAAATTTCACTTTTCACAATAATCTTCGAATCACGAATTTCTTCTAACGATATTTTTAACGATTTGTCATATCAAACCGTGTGAACTTTTACCTACCTTATTTCTTTGAAATGTCTGTTACAACTCTTCCATTAGATTATGTTTCATAAATTATACTTTTAACAGTCACTCCTGAAATACAAATTTCATAATGTGTTGAACGTTGTACGTTACACTAGTTGTAATCCCATTACGCACTCGTGAAATTTTTTCACTTCGTGCGTAATGGGTTACTTACAACTCTTGTTACGATCAACTCACGAAGTAAGCCCTTTTTTACCATAGACTCTAATTCCAATCAACCTGTAACTAATAATATTTAAAAAGAGAATTCTATCGATTGAATATATCTTTAAACATCTAATCTACAAGAGATTATTTTGAATGATTTAAATTACTGACAATGATTTTGCAGTTATGCCTTTCATAGAAGTCAGCAAAAACATGTCTGCAATATTATAAGAAAAGGAAAAAAAACCAAACGTAGAGAGATGCCTTTTCACATTCGAAAGTGAAACGTTAGTTGATCTGACAGAATTTTTGAATAGCAAATCCTTTAATGCGTCTTGTCTCGTGCATGTAAATCACTTGGATGGTTAATTAATAGAGTAATTGACAGTTGCAATGATGGAGAAATTATTATCGCTAGATCAGTTAAAACTTCATATGAAATTAGAATTTTCTATTAGTGTCCCAAAAACGTAGTTCTACCTAGTGATAGTTGATAGTTGACTACATTTTTCTAAACACTAGAAATTATTAATTTATGCAACTTCCAATTCCAACAAGTGAGAAATAGATCTCTCAGGAACTGGATGGCTATAGTGATTTTCAAAAGAATCAAAAAGGCATTGTATATTATTGATTTTGACTCCATTTTATTCTAGAACGTTGTCGAATGTCATTTCTTCACGTATAAAATTAATAATCTTTTCTGTAGTTTTAAAACCATAGAAACATAAAACCATAGACTCTGATAAGTATAATCTTAATTTTGTTGTGAATGAGAGAGTGAATGAAATTTAGATAATAAATAAATAGTGTTAATGATTTTTGAATATTTTTGAAGTTAATTAAGCCGTTAAACAAAGTTAAAAAAAATAAACCAAACATTTCATTTATTTAAAATTAAATGTGTTTATTTTTGTATGTATGATATATTTTACAATCAACACAGGCTGTCAACGTTGGAACTTTTTGAAGGTCAAAGGACAAAGTTGGCCTCACAAAAATTTTCACTCTCAAAAAAAATATAATTCCCTGAGATAGTTTAAATGAATTTACAAAATAATATTCTAATAATAATAAAGAGTCTCATAATAATCATAATAAAAAAAGTATTAAAATAAAATTTAAAAAAATAAATATTTTATTAATTTCCTACTGAGCTAGATTGATATAAATAAAAATAAGTATTCAAAACTAAAATAATTTATAAATAAAAAATTAATTTATAAAAGGTATGGAATTGATATAATTCAATACAATTCAATTTAAAACCATATCAATATGTAAATTCTATCTAAAAAAATCTACCAATGGAGAATTTATGAGAGTAATATTGAACAACTTTTTTATATTTTTTAATTCATAATAATTCCAAGATATTAAGTTTATGATAATTTTGACAATTGTGTAAAAGCTCAATGGTATGGTGTAATTGTATTCTTCTAAAATTTCTGATTTTCAGTACTTACCATAAATGTTTTCTTATTTTGCGGTTATCTGTGTCACCTTTAAAAATTGAAAACAAGAAATATTTTTTTGGTTCTTGTTAATTTTCCTCGTCAATTTTCATAGTACCATAATGTTTTTAGTGGAGAAAAATATTTCAAAAAATACTATTTTTAGGCCCCTAAAACCGCCAGGGGTCGAATTTTGATTTGTTCAATATACATTACATAAAAATAATAAAATTTTCAATCACAGGGCGTTTGATCCATTTTAACCAGGGATATCCTTTCTTTCATTCCTTTCAATTATTTTTCAAATTTCTTATCGATATCCTTACATGCATTTTCGATTTTAAGTCATTTCATAAAATCTGAAAATTTTCTTTCTACTGTATCTCCCACCAACTCTCTCCCCCTTTGAAGCAATTGTACCACTATTTCTCTTCCTCTGTTTCAATGTTTCTACCAGTGCTTTTTTTTATCAAACTTTTAATTCCTACTTATATTCACTTCATGTATCAATTAAATTACATATTATTATCTCGAATAGACCATCGAATGTATTGAGCTATTTGTGTGTATTTATCTTCCAATTTTTGTTCCCGCAAGTTGTTTTTTTCCCTACAAAAGATTATTACTTTACTTTCCTACATTTTTATACAGATTTCTCTACTTTTATTCCTGTACAAACCATTTTATTGATCTACTTTTATGTTTTTGCTTCTCTCTCACAATTTGAACCCAAAAATAGTGAATCTTTCAATGATTTTATTTTCAAGCTGGTGACAACTTAGTAAATCTTAATCTATGTTTGACACTTCTTTCATACAAAAATCTTTTATATCTCTGTTCTGGGGTGAAATAATATACAAATATTTTGAAAAAACACATTCCATTTATAAAAAGAAATCCTTAGTAACAATAAAGTTATTATTTCTTTAAGCCTTTGGAGACAGTTGGAAACTTCCAGGAACTGAATACCAAAAATTCAGGTGCGAGTAGATGTCAAAATAATGCTAGAAACTCAAATAAATTTTTGTGATACGAGCCTTTGTTTCGGAGGCCTCTAAAGTAGGTATATAAAATTTCAGTGATTGCTTACGTACATCCATGTGCTGTATTTAATGGTATAAATGATCTAAATTATCCACAGAAATCCAGGAGCGGATTCTTCCCAGTGGTTAAGAATTCGTAATTTTCACGTAGACAACTGAAACACTATTTTTCCATGGATTTACTGATAATAACGATAGTGTGCGGCTTCGAAGAAATGTAAAATTTTAGATCGGAGTATTTGTAGAGAATCCTCAATCGCCACATTCTGTAAAAACAGATATTATTGAGAAAACTGCCACTAATTGTCACCATTTAATGGAAATTGTTTTTTAATACTACGTTGAAAGATTTTTGATAAGTCTATAACTCCGAAACAAGGGCTGTAGTCACCCGCCCGCTTCTCCTCTCTACCCGTCTTCTTCAGCAGTACCACCCTGACCACCTTCCATCTTTCCGGAAACTCTTCCTCCCTCAGCACCCTGTTGTATACTTCCCAGAAGTACTTCCCATTGTCATCCAACAGCCTCTTCATCGTATCATCTCTCAGGCCATCTATCACTGTGGCTTTCCTTACTTTACTGTTTTCCCCCTTTTTTACTTCCCACTTCTTTACCGGCCGTATCCCCTCATTTTCCCTACCCCCTAGTATCCTGGACTTCTCAAACTCTGCCACTCACTCCTCCTTCTCCCTCTGAGAACAATAATCTCCTTCTCCAAATCTTCCTCAAGAACCTCGTTCCTATTTCCACCATCCTCTTCACGCTATCTCATACGCTTTTCATAATGGATTATTTTCCAATTCCCCCCATAACTCTTTCAACTTCCCTCCTTTTTCCCTTTCCACCCTAAGCTCCAGTTCCTTCTTCTTCTCTTTGTATCCCCCTTTTTCCTCTATCCTTCCTCTCCTCTCAGCATCCGTCTTCGTTATTTCTTACACTCCCTTCACAGTTCCTCTATTTCCTCATACCACCAGTAATGAGCCCTCCGCCCACGCCTATTGCTCCTCTTTCCCTATATTTTACAGGACTGTAACACATCTTGTCCATCATGTCCAAATCCCCTTTCTATCTCCTCTCTTACTTTCTTCCTCATACTCTCTGCCTCGGACTTCGTCCACCTCCATCCCCACTTTTCCAATAATTCCTGTCTCCCCCTCCTTATATCCATCTCCACATACCTATGTAAGCTCAAGCTTTCCTCATCCTCTAGCACCCTCCAACTACTCACTCTTTCCCCCAGCCATTCTTCACATGCTTTTATATCAATGAATGACGAACCCCGTCACCACTCACGAAGGTGTGCAGTAGTCCCTCATTCAGCACCGCCAACCCGTTGGATGTCAACACTTCCTCCAGGATCTTCCCTCTCCTGTCAGTATTCTCAGCATTGAAGTCACCTGTCACCATTCTCCTTATAATCCTCCTTTTCCCTTTTGACACCTTCAGATCGCCCTCCTCTCATATTATTCAAGGCTGACATTTGGGCTTATATACACACTGTACACCAGCATGTCTCCCATTCACACCACCCATCCGTTTCCCTTCCTCACTTCATCTGCCCTCAGTCTATCTCCCACCACTCTTATTCCTGCCTCTCCTGTATCATCCATAATCCATTCCTGCTTTCCCACATATCTAGCATTCACTGTAACTCCGAAGCAAAGGCGCGTATTACAGAAATTTAGTTGGACTCTTATATCTCTTCTACTAGCTTCTACTAGCTTCAGCAGAAAAGTCAGGTTCAGCGGCTACCTCTCTCAGGCTTACATGGCTATAATCAGTCTTATTTTAGCGATATTAAGTTCAGTTAAAGATATTGATGCCCGGCCAAAGCGAGGCAAATCTTTCACTCGTCTCAATCGCTGAGCTCATATCATATCAGCACGATAGTTTGAGACTGCCTATGCAAACTTGAAGAACCAGGAGAAAATAGCACAGTTTTCTTGACGTGGATACCAGACCGTGCTGATGATCAAGGAAATTAAATAACTGATAAGCAAGCCAGTATTTAGAGCGTAAAGTAACAAATACGCTCGAAATACACACAAAATTTTTTCTACAGTCGCCCTTTTAATAATTAAAACATTAGGTTATAATAGGAGTGCTAGAATAATCGTCATTTTCGCTATTCATCATGATTAACCTTAAAAAGAACTACTGACTAGGGGTATTGAAAAATAATCGATTTTTATATAAATCGATTATTTTCTTATAATCGATTATTAATTATCCATTTTGATAGTAATATTAATCGATTTTCGGAAGCTCGTATTATTAAAATTTTTGACAATTATTGACCATTTTTGACAGTTTTTGACAATTATCGACAATTACTGACCATTTTTCAAAATGATTGACCATTTTTAACAGTTTTAGATAATAATTGACCATTTTTCAAAATTTTGACAATTATCTATTGACCTTTTTTGACCATTTTTCAAAATTACTGTCCATTTTTGACAGTTGTTGACAGTTATAGACCATTTTTGACAGTTTTATACAATTATTGACCATTTTTCAAAATTATCGACCATTTTTAACAGTTTTAGACAATAATTGACCATTTTTCAAAATTTTGACAATTATCTATTGACATTTTTTGACCATTTTTCAAAATTATTGTCCATTTTGACAGTTATTGACCATTTTTGACATTTTTCAAAATTGTCGACCATTTTTGACAGTTTTATACAATTATTGACCATTTTTCAAAAATTTTGACTATTAATAACCATTTTTGACAATTATTGGCCATTTTTCAAAATTATATACCATTTTTAACAGTTTTAGACAATTGACCATTTTTCAAAATTTTGGCAATTATTTCTTGACCTTTTTTGACCATTTTTCAAAATTATTGACCATTTTTGACCATTTCTCAAGATTATTGACCATTTTTCAAAATTATTAACCGTTTCTGACAGTTTGTGATAATTA
This sequence comes from Lochmaea crataegi, assembly GCA_947563755.1. NCBI lineage: Eukaryota > Metazoa > Arthropoda > Insecta > Coleoptera > Chrysomelidae > Lochmaea > Lochmaea crataegi. The sequence goes on from OX387424.1 coordinate 3,391,028, forward strand.
TTAACAGTTTTTGACAATTATCGACCATTTTGCAAAATTTTCGACAACTATTGACCATTTTTGTCAATTTTTCAAAATTTTTGAGTTTTTCAGAATATGTGACAATTTTTGACAAAGTTGATACGTTGTTTTGAAATAAATGTATACTTTTAACATTTTGACAAAAATCGCACAATGGTGTTACCGATTGTAAAACTATCGAAAATTATCGATAATAATCGATAGTTCTCCATTCCTATACATAAGCTGATGCATCCACAGGCACCGGAGCAGGCAATTCCTTTCAAAATTATTGACCATTTTATAAAATGATGACAATTTTTAACCATTTTTGACAATAATTGTCAATTTTTAACAATAATTGACAATTTTTAACCATTTTTAGTTGTTTTTGACCATTTTTGACAATTTTTCAAAATTTTAGACCATTTTTCAAAATTATTGACCATTTTTGATAATTATTGACAATTATGGACCATTTTTAAAAATTTTTGACAATTTTTTAAAAACTTCAACAATTTTTGACAATTATCAACTATTTTTCAAAATTTTGACAATTTTTAAAAATAATTGTCCATTTTGACAGTTTTTGACCATCTTTGATAGTTTTTGACATTTATTGGACATTTTTGACAATTTTTGAACATTTTTGATGGTTTTTGACAATTATTGACCATTTTTTAAAAAATTTGACCTTTATCAAATTTTTTAAAAAAATGTTGACTACTGACCATTTTTGACCATTTTTCAAATTTTTTTTAAAATCTGACAATTATCAATCATTTTTCAAAATTTTAACAATTATTGACAGTTTTTGACCATTTTTGATAAAAATTGTCCATTTTTAACAGTTTTTGACAATAAGTCGTTTCCGCAACTAGACGATTATAATCGATAGCAAATTAAGAATATTTGGTCGCAGTGATTCACACGACTAATCCATTCATGGCACGCATACTTAAGTTGGCATTTGCGGTTATTTTTGGTAACTTTCGAGAATTATTTATTAGCGGTTTTTCCAAGATCATTTCCTCATAACCATGTTAACGATAACCTTCAAAGAAAACGACCAAATCCGACTAGAACCAGAACCGAACAAAAGAAGCTTGAATATTTTGGGAAAATATTCACGAAGCAATCTACATTATCAAAATTAGCGGACGGCGACATCGAATCTAGTGATATGGTTTGAAAATATTTAAAAAAAATTGTATGTGTTCAAAATATGGAAAGCAATATTGATTTATAATTTATTTATTATTATAGGGTTTAATACTTACCTTTTTCTAATTATTATTTTTGAAAATTTTTATTCAGATTTAATTGGGCGCCATTAATGATTATTAAATTTTTTTTATGAGACTCTAATTTTTATTTAATATTAAGAAATTTATATTATTATATTTATCTAATCTCAGGGTATATTTAATTGTGAGGTCAAATTACAAAATTTGAAGACCGACTCTGTTCTTTGGCCTTCGTGTTGAAAGTTGGCATTCTAGTATTTTATTTCAATGGTGTCACAGAAATGTAAACAAACAGCCACATTAAACTTGAATAAATTGTATCTTATTCAAACAAACAACTATTTTATATTATGTTTTTATAATAAAATATTCAAAAACATTTAACTTGATTACATTCAATTTGCCTACCTAAATTTCATTCATTCATACAGGCGCACTATTAAAAAAATATACTCACAGAACTAAATTCAATTACGTGGATATGAGCTTACTTATCATAGGATATTTTACTCCATAAAAAAGAAGAAGTTTTATTCTGTTTGTTCCTTTGGATCGTGAAAGGTTAATTTAACGAATTGATTTTATCAAATGCTCTGTAAGTATTTTTTTATCTAATTATAACTAAGAAAACAAATTAATAAGCAACAATTTATACTATATCATGAAAAATAACTTTAAAATTAATATGAACAGTACCTGAATGTCTATTGGGTTATATCTATTCTATCTTCAAATTCGAAGGTTTCAATGGTGTTGGAAATGTGGAAAAGGCCTGCAGAAAACTACAGACGGTCCAGTGTAGATCAAATCTTGTACATTCCTTTTTTAAAATGTGGATTTTACACAGTCCGTTCGTTGTGGATAGAATCTATTCTATGTCCAATTTCCTCTATAGTGGATTTTTTGTTATATCAAACAAAACGATGTCAGATATATTAGTTCGTGGTGAATTAGATGTGATGGTTCAAATATAGTTGCTCGCTTACCGGCACTTTGTAAGTATTCTGTTTTATTTCACTTTACTTATTTTAAATCACTGGATTCTTATATTAGATTTGTTTTAAAACATGATTATTCACTTTTTGAATATTTTATATTGATATTCATAAAGATTTTTCTTTATAAATTTCAAATTAAATTCTTCAGTCTTTCTTCTTTTGAGAAATTTTTGCTAGTTGTTGATTTTTTTTATTGTTTTCTAAACAAATTTCTTTTTTTATTTTTCAATCAATGAGATTCATTTTAAAAGTTTGTTACTAAATTGATATTTACAATCTTTGAAAATATTGTAGCTTTATTCAAATGAAATTATGTTATAGTTTCTATGTTTCATTTCTATGTTGTTAATTTTATAATTGCAGTGGTCAAAATTTTTATATTTGTATTTTTATACCCTTAAGTTTTAAGTTGGTATTTTACACAATTTGTTTAAAGTTGGTGCTCCTGTTTTTATCTGTCAATTTATAACTTAAATTATTTGATTATACGGGGTTTTTTAAAATTGATTACTAAAATTTAGTATATAGGGTTTGCCAAAACTTATTATATTTCTTTTACTGTGATGAATTTATTTAAATTAAGTAAACAAATAACAGAGTTGGTCGTATTGCTTTAATTATACCTTATGATTAGTTAATATTTTATTTAGGGTATTTTCATACCATAACACTAGTTTATTAGTGTTGAATAAAGGGGAGGAAATTGAGGAAGAAATGATTAAAATACGTACAGCACTAAAGCATTCATCATTATTTGTTACGTAACGCGAAGCTGGTTATTGTAATAACTCATAATATAATTCTTTGTGAGCGTCCGCATCAACCTGTAATGGGGCATCGAACAATAAAAATCGTGATTTAAATAATGTCATTAGAGTTGCTGGCTCCAATCCATTCACAATGGAAGTTCCGTAGATGCACCAAGAAGGAAAACACGAACACAATTAATTATTTTCATATTTTACAATCAATTACGCAATGGTCATTACATGCACATTCACTTACAAAGAAATACGTTTGGAAGGTGCATTGGCGTCCTACAGAAATATTAATTTCTTTAGAAAATATTATGATTATAAGTTGGGTTTATGATTTTTATATAATTGATTGACGTTCTTATGGAATATAGTATACAATAGAACAAATACTGCAAAAAAATAATTTATTGATTTTAAAAGCGCATTCGACTTTTGAATAGAAAAGACAGGTTTAATTCCAATTGAAAATAACAACATTTTTTATAATGGAAAAACAAGTATTTATATTCAAAGTTACATCTACCAACATTATAAAACATTTCTTTCGATTTGATTATATTTTCATAGTTTCAACTTATTCCTTCTTCTCAGGGTGTTTTGTTTTCCGGTTAAGTCATTTTTAAATAATGTAAAAATAAAAGTCGAAACTCACTTATCAGCACCTCATAGGAACAGCGACTGATCATCACCAGTAGATTTTATTTCTTATGTGTATTTAAATGTATGTGCGCCTACCTAACAACATCAGCACAGCACCGACAAGGCACGTCAACGCCTCAACCACAAGACATTTCTCAGAGAGAATATTTTGAGAACGGCGTTCTTATCAGCACATTTCGGTTAGTACAGTACAATGCAATATCTCATACAAATAAAGTGGCGGCGGTGCTGATCCCGTGTCGATGCGTTAAGTGAACCCATACACAACCGTCAAATTTACCACTCGACGGTGCTGTGACGATGCTTGTCAGGTGCTGTGCTGTTAAGTGAGTTTCGGCCTTAATCCTGATAGGATTTGTTAATAGTTATTTAACCAACAAGTGTATTAATGAGGGCCATTAACAATCGAGATAATTTAACGCACAAGCAGAGCGAGTGCGTTAATGTTGGAGATTGTTAATTGCCCTTTTAATACTCGTGTTAGTTACAAAGCTTTTCCGCCGACTGTATCAGTTGTATTCGTTTTTCTCAATATTTAAAAACTAAAAATATTTATTTGTTTCATAGGTAAGTACTGTCAAAATTAAATAATGACATTGAAATGTCACAGAGATGGTCGCTGGTTCAAATGTCACTGTTTTCGTTTTTCTTAAATTCTTTTTTGGATGTCTTAACACTAATAATTATTATAATTTTGTAGAATAATAAAATAAAACGATAGGTAAGTTAAAAACTAGAAGTATTCTATACTAGGATTCATTTTTTGAAGACGTTATTGTATGTTTGGTTGCCTACACCACAGGTAACTGTCAATATAAATATAATGTATAAGATGTGCGTTGGGTTGCCTGCAGAAAATCGTTGATTAATGTAGGTAAATCATGCATTAATGGAGGTCATTAATGTATGATTTTGTCTAATTTTGAGAACGTTAATATCATATGTTAATACACGGTCGACGGAAATGTAAATTAATGTAATATGGTCATTTTGGGGCTTAGACCCAGTTCTCACTACACATTCTTCTGCAGCTCAAGGATATAGCTGATTTCTGTGTAGCTTTTTGTATGTGAATGTTCCATGTGAGTCTGTGATCAAAATATACTCCAATGTATTTAGTTTCTTTGACCAATGGAACCTCCGTTTCTCCTGGCACTACTGGTTTTAGGCCTGGCAGTGCTGTCTGTCTTGTTAAGTTGATGACTTGTGTTCTCTGAGCATCGACTGTTGGACTTATTGTTTACACCAGTTAATGCTGTCTGCATTTTCCGCGAATTTGCCCCGGTCAATAATTAATATGACCTCTGCATATCCTAGGCAGAAAAAGTCTTTCATGGACTGTTGGTTGACAGGTCTACTTTCGTTTGCAACCTCCACCTACTTTTATCATTTTGACGTGCTACTCATCCGTGTAACCTGCCATGCATATTTGAGATCAGAGACTGAATGATAAACAACAGATCAAACAGATACATTCAAAACAATCCTACTCATAAACTCTTCTCCAGAACTCTCCAAAAATTCCTATCTGTATATTGAAATCTGTAGATTATGTAACGTTCAATCCTGTTTTTCAAGAAGCTCCATCATCTAACGAACTACTTCATTCATTGCAGCCAACAACAAAATATCTCAAGAATTGTTTCAAATACAGTTATGCCAAAACTGAAGAGAATTTTTTTAGGTGTCTCGAAGCCGGCAAATAATGAAGGATGCTTGAAAATAAACAACAATATCCGTAGTTGCTTTAGTACCATGAACACTTTTTTGCTTTTCACAAAATATTATTCAAGCTAAAGTGGTTTAGTCTTCTTCAGTTTTTTTTTCGGGTTGAGATGGGAAAATCATGTTTGAATCGACAACAGTGTTGGACCCCAAGGAGATGCCTCCCAAACAAACCCACCTCAAACTCGCCGTTACCCCCGCCTCGGAATCACTACCCTAGCATACTTCGAGACAGGCGGCGGTCCCTCGCACACTCTCCGCTCACACCGTCATCTTCTCCCTACTATCACTCCTACCTCTCATACCATATCGAGTCATTTTCTTCCCTTAACCATGCTCTCTACTACGCCACTCACCTCCATCCATTCTTCCTCCCTTCTCAACATTATCTTCACCATGTTCTCCCAGTACACCGCCTCCCTTAGTTTCCTCTCCAACTTCTTCAGCACTTCCTCGTTGCTCCAGCATCTAAACACACGCCCCACATAATCCTCCACTTCACACCTCTCGCACACTCCAGTCTCTCTTTTCCCAATCTTGTGGAGGTACCCTACTCTTGACCCATGTCCAGGTAACACCTGTGTCAGGAAGTAGTTCACCTCCCCGAATTTCCGGTCCATCCAATCTCTCCTATTCCCAATCGCTCCTTTTAGCGCGCCCGCATACTCCTCCCACCTTCTCTCCATTGCTTCCTCCATCCATTCCTTTACTTCTTCTCTGATCGCACCCCTCCAGCGTTTGTTCCTGGCTCTAGCCATCACGTCCAATGTACTAACTGTACAGTTCTCATAAATATGGAAACTTTGGAGGAGAAACAAAATATTTATAATTATTATAGAAACATAACTTTGTTCATCCCCTTTCTCCAAAAACGTGATCGAACGCCACTGTAAACAATTAGAAAAAGAACCCTGTAGATTTAAGAAGTTTTTAACTGAGTCGATCGTGGCCAATGCTGAATATAATCAGTCGAAAGATCATATTTTATTCTAATAGATTTAATGAGCACAGTTTCTCATATTTCATTCTCTATTGTAGGAAGTGATGAGAGACAAATGATTGACTGGAGGTCATGGAAATTGTCTTAGTGAAAGCAAACAAGATACACGAGGTGTCATAGAAAACGTTTCACATTACTTTTCAACAGTGTCTAAATCGGATAATAATTTCTTTCAAAAGACTACCGATAGATCATCCAGAATTATTTTATATGGCGTGAGGTCTGATCATTATGGTGGCCCCACAATGGTTCAGTGGTAATAATTAGGTGGTATGTAGGTGACATTCACTGAGACCTGAAATATCTGTTATGTCCCCTTTCTCCTATTTAGTTCCTAAGGAGAATCTTAGAGACTGGTAGTTCCGTTAGACCTATTTCCTGAAAAATTTTCAGGATATCCACAGGCTACATTTTAGGTGAATGTCTCTCTTCCATCCAGTAATCTCCTAGGAGCTGTACCTTAGGATTCTGAATTTCCATGCATTCTTGGTTTCCTCTTGCATTCCACAGAGTCTTCATTCTTCTTGCTCCTTAGTTTGAGCTTTCTCGGGTGGCAGTGACCTGCTAGGACCCCTGTAAAAACTCTTAGTGCAGACTTACTCTGGCTCCGGCATCCAATACAAAACATTTTATAATAGGTTCTTTTTAACAAAAGCCCACTGAAAGCTTCTTCAGAAGTGTTCTATATGGCGTGAGGTCTGATCATTATGGTGGCCCCACAATGGTTCAGTGGTAATAATTAGGTGGTATCTATGTATTTCTACTAGGGTAACATTCATTTAAACCTGAAATATCTGTTGTGTCCCCTTTCCGTAAGACCTATTTCCTGAAAAATATCCACAGGCTACATTTTAGGTAAATGTCTCTCTTCCATCCAGTAATCTCCTAGGAGCTGTACCTTAGGATTCTGAATTTCCATGCATTCTTGGTTTCCTCTAGCATTCTACAGAGTCTACATTCTTCTTGCTCCTTAGTTTGAGCTTTCTCAGGTGGCAGTGACCTGCTAGGACCCCTGTAAAAACTCTTAGTGCAGACTTACTCTGGCTCCGGCATCCAATACAAAACATTATATAATAGGTTCTTCTTAACAAAAGGATACTGATAGCTTCTTCAGAAGTGTTCTATATGGCGTAAAGTCTGGTTATTATGGTGGCCATACAATGGTGCAATGGTAGTAATAAGTAACCAACGATTGAAGATTTTTGAGTGGATTCGTAGGAGCCGTTGTGTTCTTCGAGATCACCGAACCTCGCGATATTAAATTTCTTTTTGTGGAACTATTTAAGACGCTATCAGGTAGATGAAGTGATGATGTTTGAACATAGGTATATTTAAAAACTTTAGTTTTCTTACATAACGATGAAGTTATATGTACACACTGTATACGTATAGTAAATTTTTCAAGCAATAAAATAAATAAAATAGAAACTTGATGATATATGCATGAACATCTACCTACGCACCAAATAACTTATTGCATAGTTCTAATAGCTGAATCGAAGCAATGAAATTGAGCGTGCTTACATATCATCTGAAATTATTTCTGACTAACCGTTTTGATTGTGATCGATTGTGTTGCTACTACCAACTATTTTTTTTTTTCATTTAGATACCGATCAGAAGCATTTTTTTTATTTGGCGTTTCTTCATAAGCGGTACCCTTTTTAATACCGACTTGGTGCACAATCTTTTTTGGTGCCTATTTATGAATAAAAGTTTATTTTATCATTACTAATAGTTATACTAATGATTAGAGGTCAACAAACCGAAATCTCTTCATGATAAAAAATGATCGGTCCATAATAGTTAAAATGTGAGAGAGAAATTTTCTTAAAATATATTACCATTCACTATATATTCTTGAATATACAGAGCTAGTAGATATCAAAGTAGTGGGCACGACAGGAGAAAAGGTAATCGCATTGCCGATTCTTTAGCCAAGGAAACGGCTGGACTAAAAATTTTAGGACCCAGTGACACCTACGACCTGACGACCCATGCTCAATCCCTAAAGAGATGGGATGGAATCAAAGGATGCAGTCTTGCCAGGATCACCCTGGGCAACCCTGGGAAGCTGGCGCCGAAGAAATATTTGGCGATGACCAGGAAAAACCTACGCTTAACAGTAGGATTTCTGACTGGCCACTGTCAACTAAGGAAACACCTCCATACTATGGGGCTAGTGGACACACCTCTATGCAGAATGTGTGAACAAGAAGATGAAACTGTCAGGCATGACTTATGCGATTGCCCGGAGTTATCGTCAATGAAAGAGTGTGTGTGTTCAGTGAGTCTTGGCCTACTCCTGCCGATATAAAGGAGATGTCTCCTAGTGACCTAATCACCTGCAAAGGACAGGATGGACGATGACTTAGGAGGACGTACAATGGGTCACATGTGGCCTAAGTGCTGGGGGCCTAAACTTACCCTTTCCACTCTACAGATACAGATACAGATATCAAAGTAGTGTTTTCTAATGGAAACATCCTATATTTCAATTAATGTTTGAAACCGGGATTAAAAAATGAGTTAAGAAGCGTACGCTATACCTGAAATTTATCGCTTTGGAAGTAGACACAATTCGAAAAATTGAGCCTATTGGACATTGAAAAAATATTTCTCATCAGCAATTTAGGAAACCTGTCAACAGATATTGATTGATAAACATTTTTTCAACAGATTTTAAAAGCAGTAATTTCCGCCGAAATATTAGATGGGATAAGGACTCCTTAACCTTTCAGTGGTCGCGAAGGGTCTGTCAGACCCAGTGTGATAAATTTCTAGCAATATACAGACTTTGGCAACTCTGCCAGTACCTTCCTAGAATTCCGCATCGTTGTTGAATGTGTGTTCAGTTGTTCGTTTGATATCCAGACCCGGCTCGACTATTTTCTTTGCGAGTAAGAATACGGAAAAACAATTTGATTATGCACTTGCCTGGAGTAAAAGGAGCTGCAAAAAATGCTAAATCACCACTGCAACGCTGGCACTCTTTTTTACAAACGAAATGTTATCTTCTATTGTCAACATTGTAAATACCATTTCCATGCCAAACAAACCAACTTAGCAGAAATAAAAGCACTTATAGGATTCGTTATTTTCTTGGTGGAAAATTATATAATCATCCATTTTTGACAAAACTCTCAGCGTGAATATAGTCTTTTTTATTGGTACAATAGTTTTCTTACATTGGTTACAATTAAAGGCGCGACCACTGAAAGGTTAATATGGTTTTAAATAACTTTTCTTCTGATGTCAAAATATACACTAAGGAAAAAAAACAATCCCCAAAACCGTTAAACTTAATGGTAATGAGGTTGAATGTTGACAGAACGTTAAGTATTTTGATCTGCCCCTGGAACAAACACGAAAAGGAGCACAAAGAAAAATATGACTATAATAGTGTTGCAAAAAGAACAAGGGACATACTAAGAAGAGCAGAAATTATTTTAAAAAATTTGGAAATCGGTTGACCGTAAAGGCCATCCCTGTAACATCCCCGCTAAATTCAATTTTCAAACGCATGGGATTTTGTCGGTAGTTGCGATGTTTTTGAGCTCTTCGAGCTTATACATCCAATCCAGTATTTGGCATAATATAACGAAGTAGCCGGACAGTTTTAACTCGGCCAACTGGGACATAAAAAATGTTGAACATCTGGCCTGACCTGGGTTAGAACGTCCAGGGGTGTGCGTGAATTGTGTTGTAGAGAAATATTATCACTAGTAATATCACTAGAGGTAAAACTATTACACTTGCATACTTGCAGAACTCATAGCAATATACATACGTACATTTGGAAAACATAGTTGTTAATGTCTAAATCTCATCGATATAAACACTGATTTTAAAAACATCCTGTACAACATTAGACGAACAACTCTTGAGCTGCTGCTGCATCTGCTTTGCCAATATCAAATAGTTTCGGGAAAATTTTTTAAAGAAACTCATCTATCTCCGAAATGACAAGCATATACTACCACTAGCTTCATCAAACGGGGCTAGGCCGGTTGCAGTGGCAGTGGCTTTCGGCACGAATTTTTTTTTTAAATATCTATCCAGACCACCGACTTAAGCCGCCAAATGTTGGTAAGGATCGGAGGAATCTAAACAGGTAGCCGCATTGTTCGATCCGCTGTTATGGATCTATCTACGAGAGCTCCTGTGAGGAGAGTTAAGCTTTAGGACTGTACAATCTTCCCCCTAAAATATGGCTTGAAATCTGGTTTTAATTCAGCAGATGCCAAATTAGCGAAAATACAGAATCCGGTAACGAATAGAGATTTACTCACCTCAGGTTTTATCCCGTCAACACCAAAACTTTCAGAGAGCTCTCCCCAACACAGCTTCGTTTACCATCCCTAGCAGTCTTTTTTTATATCTCAAAAACATAGAAAAACCATGATGAACACACATGTCATTAATTTTAACTAGCTGAAATCTTGTCCAAGTGGAACTGTCGATTCAAAGTATGTATGTGGTAAATCTCTAATTAAACGCGCGCATAAATAACCACCACGAGTAGTTTGAAGCAGTCACTCCTTCTGAAATTCTTCTTCCTCTGATAATTTTCCAATTACAGACTCTTTCTTTGATGTGTGCCACTATCCAAGCCAATTTATAGTCAAATTTTGTCACTGTAATTGTTAGCCGGTTAACATCAATATAAGAGCGGCGTTGGCGCAAATATTCAAAAATACGGAGGGCTTCAGATTGACATATTGTTTATAAACATATATATATATATATATTGATATGGAAAGTGGAATCATACAACACATACACCAAACAAGGGTTATTTCAGTATAAAATATAAACAAATCACCTGACAAATATTTACAACCCAAACTTTAACTTCATAACTTTTCTCTAATTTATTGAAATCCTATCACATAGTTTCAGAATTTTAAAAAGCTTTGCAAAAGTTTCTTGGCTTATCATAAATCTAAAAAGAAAGAACCTGAAAATTAAAAATTATTAGTTAGGTTATAAAGTCTGACACTGGTAAAAATAGAAGAAGTACACTTATGAACATATCTAACAAAGTGTGAATCTAGATTGGTCAACTCGAACGGAAGAAAGGACATGACAACTGAAATTAAAACAGATGTCAAATAATTGTAAAAATTTTTAACTAAAAGATAAAAACAATAATAAATTATTTGCAGACATTAAAAATAAACTTTCATATCAGAAAAAGATCAAATTATAAAACAATCAAGTCAAATAACAGAAATCAAAAATTATTAAATGAATTTGATTGGTCAGCAAATATAGAAAAAATTAAAAATAAAGAGACATATGGTTGTTGAATATTAAAAAAAAATTGTTACGTTGCTATTGATTAGAAACGGGTAGTTACAAAAAAAGATACAGAATTGAGAAATATAAGCTTTTTCATGTTACAAAATTGAGTTAAAATTAGGCTACGCTATGTTAAAAGGTGAAACTATAAAGTGAATTTGTGTTACTAACCTTTCTTAAAAGTGCCTGTTAAAAACATATGTTAAATAACATCTGTAAATATTAAATTCCTCAAATAAACCATTAGTGAAAACTCCGAGAGGTAAGCAGAACTGAAAATCTTCCCAAGCCGACCCCGAAGCCATATCGAAGCCACTTCTACGAGGGACTCCAAGGCCCAGAAAGGTCTAAAACACAGAAAAGAAGTAATAAGCGATAAAACAGGTCGGTTTTACCAAAATTAAATCGACACGTCCTGTATCGCCTCAAATACAATAGGGTCGTAAAACTCGGCACAATGGTTAAGGATTCATTAATATGATAGCCGGTGGCCAGTGTCGTGCAGTCAGTTTAAGGGTTTTGCCGAGTAGGGATGGGTCTTACCTAGAATACCTAGTTAATACCCATTTTCAGTAACGGATTATAGCAGGTATTTTGGCCCAATTGAATGTTCTCCGTAAAATCGGCTCTTAATACTTTAATAATTAGTTACTAATAATATTATACTTGCCCAGCTTTTGCACTATTAAATAAACCCGACAAATGAAACCATTCAGGTATTTACCGAAAAATGTAACGCCAATGGCTTAATCCCGCTTTATGGCTATCGACCCGTTCTTGTGCTCCTATGCAATAGGAAATCTAGTTATAATTGTATGATTATTACTTTTAAATAATACGGTATGACAACATCTCTCGAGGTTACGCCTCTATGGTTCGGGGTTTGTTCAAAAGTTTCTATATTTTTCTATTCAACGTCTTTAATTCTTAGATACTTTGACAGAAAAGTTTTTTGGTGTCTATATATCAAAAAAATATCATTAATGTGACTTTTGTGCTAAATGTAATTATTTTATTTTAGACAAATCTGCGTAGATGATGGCCAAGAACTATCTTTGCAATATGGTTGTCAATTTTACGAAGTCAGCGCAGCAGAAAATTTCGCAGGTGTTTCGTTAGCGTTCCAATCGCTGCTGAGAGAAGCCAGATCGGTGCAATTATTAAAAGCTTTACCGATTAGAAGGAAATTAGGAGTAAACAGCGTTTCGAAGGTTTGGGGCAATATATTCGGTAAAAATTCCAAAGGCGATCGCAAAAAGAGGCCTTCATTGAGCATATAAATTAATTTTAGAAGAATCGTATGTAATTATATTTTTTGATAGTTCCTTATTTATTTAAGAGTAAGTTAAGAAAAATGTGATAGCGAACATTTACCATTCACAATTTTTTTCGCTATATAATATATATAAGACTGAGAAATGTATTATTAATGAAGGGTAGATCGATATCAGTATAGTATTTTTGTTTGCTACCCTTATGTACGATGGAAAATAAGACGAAGTGCCTTCAAGATTAAATTTTGATTACAGTGGAATTTATGTCGCTTTAGTACCAACAAATAAATAAATTAGAGCACTTAGGCTTTTTATTGTTCGAAAATAATATAGATAGTTGTTTAAAAAAATTTTCCTCCAAGTCATAAAACTTTTCTAAACAATTTAAATACAGTAGTAGTTTTAAAATTGACAACCTGTTAAATAAATCATATTTTTTAATAGAAGGACGCAGAAAAAATCGTATCATTTCATCTGTGCTATGAACCTTCAACGTAAAATTTTAGTTACTCAAGAAAACGTCGCCATCTTTGGTAAAAGTATTGACTATATCTTCAATCATAACTCATGACAACTACAGATGTCGCTGGGTATTCTGAATAGTTTTTTCCACGATTAAGTTTTCAGCCCATGGAAAACTATACGGAATTTCAAGTTCGTGATTTATTTTTTAGGTTATATTAAATCCCACCATGACGCCTAATCGCTGCCGCGATATAGTTTCGTTACGCGCGCTGGCATCATTGCCCCTTTTGTACACATGCAGAGGTAGAACGGGAATAAAAAATGAATTAATTCACAGATTGGATTCAATACCCTAACGAATCAATCACGAAGTTAAAATTCCTTATACTTAGTATTCTATAAGTACCTAGCAAAATTAAAGAAGGGGTTGCTTATTTTATTGGACGTACCCCTCAAAATGTACAAGGGGTTTTTCGTAGGAATTCTAAAATATAACTTTCGCTTGTTTTGAAGTTCCAAGTAATAAAACATTTATATAATGAACCAGAGCACTTCCGATTTGAATTTGCAGATTTATTTATTTATAAATAATTGGGAGTTTTATATTAAAATGAAATTAAATGAGATTAGAACTTTTTTGAATTTGTAATATTGATTTTTCAAACTGTAAACATAAGCAATAACGCTTACAAAATATTTAATTGAAGAAAGTATTTATACAATTTTATAAAAAATCAAATCATTCAAATCAGACATTTGGTGATACAATCACCTATTTAGTGATTAATGATATGTACAAATAGATTAGATTTAAGTATATTAAAAGTGCCTATGAAATTTCCTACTTTTACATGTTACTATAGTTGATCTCAATATTTCAGAATTATTAATTTTTACTTAACGAATAAAGGTGCCTTTAGACCATAGCGTGTTTCATTTGATTTCAGCATATCGGATAAAACCGTCATTTTGTATTCGTTCAGACTGTTCGATTTTCCAATTTGATTTGGTTCGTCTGATTTCGCATTTGACAAATTTCTCATCTCTGACTTTATACATTTTTCAACATATCCCCAACATTTCTCAACACTTTTCAGCATTTTTAAACGTTTTTCTCCATTCTATAAAACACCTTTCAAGCTCCTCTTACACTTTTTGACATTTTTCAACAATTTTCATCATTTTCCACCATTTTCTAATATTTTTAACATTCTCCAACGTTTTGCATAAATTTTCAATATCCTTTAACAGTTTTTAAAAACACCCAACATTTTTCAACATTCCCTGACTTTATACATTTTTCAACATTTCCTCAACATTTCTCAACACTTTTCAGCATGTTTAAACGTTTTTCTCCATTCTCTAAAACACCTTTCAAACTCCTCTTACACTTTTTGACATTTTTCAACAATTTTCATCATTTGTTACCATTTTCCAACGTTTTGTGACATTTTTAACATTCTCCAACGTTCTGCATCACTTTTCAACATCCTTTGACAGTTTTCGAAAATCTTCCAACATTTTTCAACATTCTCTGACTCCTACATTTTCCAACATTTCTCTACACTTTTTGACATTTTCAGCATTTTTCAACATGTTTCAACATTTTTCAACATTTTTCAACATTTTTCAACATTTTCCAACATTTTTCAACATTTTTCAACATTTTTCATCATTTTTCAACATTTTCCAATAATTTTCAACATTTGTTAGCATTTTCCAACAATTTTCAACATTTGTTGGCATTTTTCAACATTCTCCAACATTCTTCATCAATTTTCAACATTTTTTGACAGTTTTTAAAAACCCCCAACATTTTTCAACATCCCCTGACTTTATACATCTCTCAACATTTTCCCAACATTTCTAAACACTTTTCAGCATTTTTAAACGTTTTTCTCCATTCTCTAAAACACCTTTCAAACTCCTCTTACACTTTTTGACATTTTTCAACAATTTTCATCATTTGTTACCGTTTTCCAACTTTTTGTGACATTTTTAACATTCTCCAATGTTCTGTATCGCTTTTCAACATCCTTTGACAGTTTTCGAAAATCTTCCAACATTTTTCAACATTCTTTACTCCTACATTTTCCAACATTTCTCTACACTTTTTGACATTTTCACCATTTTTCAACATTTTTCAACATTTTTCAACATTTTTCAACATTTTTTAACATTTTTTAACATTTTTCAACATTTTTCAACATTTTTCAATATTTTTCAACATTTTTCAACATTTTTCAACATTTTTCAACATTTTTCATAATTTTTCATCATTTTTCATCATTTTTCATCATTTTTCAACATTTTCCAATAATTTTCAACATTTGTTAGCATTTTTCATCATTTTTCAACATTTTCCAATAATTTTCAACATTTGTTAGCATTTTCCAACAATTTTCAACATTTGTTGGCATTTTTCAACATTCTCCAACATTCTTCATCAATTTTCAACATTTTTTGACAGTTTTTAAAAACCCCCAACATTTTTCAACATTCCCTGACTTTATACATCTCTCAACATTTTCCCAACATTTCCAAACACTTTTCAGCATTTTTAAATGTTTTTCTCCATTCTCTAAAACACCTTTCAAGCTCCTCTTACACTTTTTGACATTTTTCAATAATTTCCATCATTTGTTACCATTTTCCAACTTTTTATGACATTTTTAACATTCTCCAACGTTCTGTATCGCTTTTCAACATCCTTTAACGGTTTTCGAAAATCTTCCAACATTTTCCAACATTTCCCCAACATTTATCTACACTTTTTGACATTTTCAGCATTTTTCAACATTTTTCAATATTTTTCAATATTTTTCAATATTTTTCAATATTTTTCAATATTTTTCAATATTTTTCAATATTTTTCAATATTTTTCAATATTTTTCAATATTTTTCAATATTTTTCAATATTTTTCAACATTTTTCAACATTTTTCAGCATTTTTCAGCATTTTTCAACATTTTTCAATATTTTTCAATATTTTTCAATATTTTTCAACATTTTTCAAAAATTTTCAACATTTTTCATCATTTTTCAACATTTTCCAACATGTTTCATCATTTTTTAGCATTTTCCAACAATTTTCAACATTTGTTGGCATTTTTCAACATTCTCCAACATTCTTCATCAATTTTCAACATTTTTTGACAGTTTTTAAAAACCTCCAACATTTTTCAATATTCCTTGACTTTATACATCTCTCAACATTTCCCCAACATTTAACAACACTTTTCAGCATTTTTAAACGTTTTTCTCCATTCTCTAAAACACCTTTCAAACTCCTCTTACACTTTTTGACATTTTTCAACAATTTTCATCATTTGTTACCATTTTCCAACTTTTTGTGACATTTTTAACATTCTCCAACGTTCTGCATCACTTTTCAACATCCTTTGACAGTTTTCGAAAATCTTCCAATATTTTTCAACATTCTCTGACTCCTACATTTTCCAACATTTCCCCAACATTTCCCCAACATTTCTCTACACTTTTTGTCATTTTCAGCATTTTTCAACATTTTTCAACATTTTTCAACATTTTTCAACATTTTTCAACATTTTTCAACATTTTTCAACATTTTTCAACATTTTTCAACATTTTTCAACATTTTTCAACATTTTCCAACATTTTCCAACATGTTTCATCATTTGTTAGCATTTTCCAACAATTTTCAACATTTGTTAGCATTTTCCAACAATTTCCAACATTTGTTGGCATTTTTCAACATTCTCCAACATTCTTCAACAATTTTCAACATTTTTTGACAATTTTTAAAAACCCCTAACATTTTTCAACATTCCCTGACTTTATACATCTCTCAACATTTTCCCAACATTTCTAAACACTTTTCAGCATTTTTAAACGTTTTTCTCCATTCTCTAAAACACCTTTCAAGCTCCTCTTACACTTTTTGACATTTTTCAACAGATTTCTTCATTTTCCAACAATTTTCAGCATTTGTTAGCATTTTCCAACTTTTTGTGACATTTTTCAACATTCTCCAACGTTCTGCATAAATTTTCAACATCCTTTGACAGTTTTTAAAAACCTCCAACATTCCCTGACTTTATACATCTCTCAACATTTAACAACATTTTTCAGAATTTTTAAACGTTTTTCTCCATTATCTAAAACACCTTTCAAGCTCCTCTTACACTTTTTGACATTTTTCAACATTCTTCAACATTTTTCAACAGTTTTCGTCATTTTCCAACATTTGTTAGCATTTTTCAACAATTTTCAACATTTGTTAGCATTTTCCAACTTTTTGTGACATTTTTCAACATTCTTCAACATTCTTCATCATTTTTCAACATTCCGAGACTTTATACATTTTCAACATTTCCCCAGCATTTCTCAACACTTTTCAGCATTTTTAAACTTCTTCTCCATTCTCTAAAACACCTTTCATGCTCCTCTTACACTTTTTGACATTTCTCAACATTTCTCAACATTTCTCAACATTTCTCAACATTTCTCAACATTTCTCAACATTTCTCAACATTTCTCAACATTTCTCAACATTTCTCAACATTTCTCAACATTTCTCAACATTTCTCAACATTTCTCAACATTTCTCAACATTTCTCAACATTTCTCAACATTTCTCAACATTTCTCAACATTTCTCAACATTTCTCAACATTTCTCAACATTTCTCAACATTTCTCAACATTTCTCAACATTTCTCAACATTTCTCAACATTTCTCAACATTTCTCAACATTTCTCAACATTTCTCAACATTTCTCAACATTTCTCAACATTTCTCAACATTTCTCAACATTTCTCAACATTTCTCAACATTTCTCAACATTTCTCAACATTTCTCAACATTTCTCAACATTTCTCAACATTTCTCAACATTTCTCAACATTTCTCAACATTTCTCAACATTTCTCAACATTTCTCAACATTTCTCAACATTTCTCAACATTTCTCAACATTTCTCAACATTTCTCAACATTTCTCAACATTTCTCAACATTTCTCAACATTTCTCAACATTTCTCAACATTTCTCAACATTTCTCAACATTTCTCAACATTTCTCAACATTTCCCAACATTTCTCAACCTTTCTCTTGCGATTAATCATGCGCATTGCACATAATTTGTTGTTGATTACATTGTTATAGGATACGGGCAAAAAAAGAAGATAATTTAAAATGTTGGTTAGTTTTTGAAGTGAAAACTTCTTTAGGCACGTTGAGCACTTTTATTGGGTGATGAAAAAACATGGATTTTTTGTCATCATCACGCTATTATGCAACACACAATACTTTGGTCATTCGTCAAGCTTTTATACAACACACAATTTTTTTGGTTATGCAACACAATTCACAATGAAGCGTATATAGTGTTGCATAAATCATCGTCACGCTTTCCATAAGCTATATGTATACTGTGTATAATTTTTTTGTAAAAAATTCCATTCACGATGGTCTTACGATTAAAAGGGTTTTTTATTGGTGTCATTGTTATTGCAAACAATTTAAAATGTGTGAAAACAAAATCATAACCTTACATTTTCTATTTCTATTGACATGGAAAGGAGAGGAACTATTTTATCAAATGAAAAATCCTATGGTTTAAGGGCACCTCAGTATTGGAATTCAAGTAATATTGTAATTCTTTTAACTTTAAATAAAGGATAGATACTGAGCACAGTTGACACTGCCAATAAACCAATACTTTTCAATATCTGACGCTTAACTTTTTCAGAAACTGAAGAATCAGTTACCTTCAGTGTTAGTGATAGTGTAGTGTAAATTGTGCTCTGTTTCAAGTACCGCCAACGATTCAACTTAACTTAAAAGATAGGTGGAAGAAAAACAATTGAGAGATTCACAGTTTCTTTATAACGCTTTTTGTTTTCTCAATGTAGGCTAGTTCTTATACTCGAAAAAAATTAATAGCAGGCAAAGACCAGCTAAAAAATTAAGTTAGGGCTACAACTAAATTGAAAAAAAAACACTTATAGACACCAGATAAGATGAAAAAGTGGAGGAGGATGTTTGAAAACAGCTTTATGGGATTTGCGTCAAAATGTGATTTTCTAGGGGAAATTAATCCATACCAAAGGTGTAGATAACAAAAATTTTTGTAGAAAACATTTCTCAACATAATCTAAAATTTTTGAGATAATGGCGGAAAACCGATTCTTTCAGTTTTTAATTTTTTTCTCATGTAATAATAATTCTATTTACTTGTTATTATGTTGAATAGAGAATGAGACAGAAGAAGGTTTCGTTGGAAAGGCGAAGACACCTATACCGAAACCAAAGAGAAGAGTTTAAAGGAAATAAAAATCGTCCACTTCCAGCCTCTTCATCAGTTTCGCAGAACGAGAACGAAGGCCAAAAGGATTGAAAAATAGCCATTAAAGTCACAAAATATAATTAGATGGGCCATGAACAAATTTCAACCATTTAAATCCACAAGGACAGATGGTATTTATCCCATCCAACTACAAATGGGAATGAATGTGCTTATACCATACGTAACTAAGATCCTGAGAGCCAGTGTGGCATGGACATGGCAAATTTATTCTCATACCTAAGGTAGGTGAAGTACCTGACCTAACAACAAAGTCTTCCAGACCAATAAGTCTATCCCCTTTTCTACTAAAAACGTTAGAAAGGTTACCACGCAAAACAACGGATCTAGCGCTGGATGATCTAAACAAGCTTATCTCAAAGTCAATAGAAGCCAAAGAGATAGCGATGCTCGAGAGAGCATTTAACAATGTTACCAATAATTCATTTTTGTCAATGGAATGAATAGACGGGGAACATCACAACAATATGCAGATGGATAAAGGCAACTCTGGAGGATACGACAATAATATCCACTCTGGGGCAAGGATTTCCACAAGGAGGAGTCCTATAGGCAACTTTAGAAGATAATCTCCTCACAGAACTGTCCACAATAAACTTGTCTACGCCTTGGATACGCAGACGACCTTGCTATTGTAGTCAGAGGGTTTGCTGGAGTGGTATCGGAAATAATGCAAAGATACTCAAATATAGTTGATAATTGGTGATTCCACTTACCAAAAAAAAACAAAGGAGTGCATTTTGATCAAAGACTTTCATGGAACAATCACCTTCAGAAGTCCAGAGAAAACTGGGGATTCCGCCAAAAATGACCTAATACACTAGAGCTGTTAGACCAATGATAGCCAATGGTGGTGGATAAAGACTCTGCAAGTGGGAGCTGTAAGGCTATTGAGTAGCACACAAAGGCTTGCTTGCCTGTGTATAATGGGAGCTATAAAAACCATTCCCACAAGTGCGATGGAAGTCTTGCTGAATCTGCCTCCACTACACATTTTTATATACAGCGAAGCCGGATCTGTAACTTACAGACTATTGCAAAGTCAACAACACAAAATCGAAACGCACAGCTCTGACTATAGAAAGCTTATCGAGAAGCTAAAAGCCGATGACTTAATGGGGCAACCCTTTGACGCAACGGCAAAAAACAGGCAGATGAAACCGCCAGATAAAGCTCATCAATGCCATTCATTGGACCAGGCACTGTAAGCTTAACAGGTACGCGAAGCTAATGGGAATGACAAACGAAGCCATGTGCAGATGTATGTAGGTATGTATGTATATTGGAGTGATATTCACTGAGACCTAAAAGATCTATTTGGCCCCTTCCTTCTACTCAGTTCCTGAGGAGAGTTTCAGAGACTAGAAGCTCCTTTGGACCTATTTCCCGGAGGAATCCTAGGATATCTGCAGGCTTTAGTTTAGATAAGTATCCCTCTTCTATCCAGTAGTCTCCCAGGTGTTGTGCCCTAGAATTCTGAATTGCTATGCAATCCGCAAGTATGTGTATGGAGGTTTCTTCTTCCATACCACAGAATCCCGTTAAAACTCTTAGTGCAATTTTTCTCTGACCTAGGCATTCATTTATTCTCAAATGGTTGTTGTCAGCCAGAAGTATATTTTATTGTTTAAGCCCCACTAGATTTTCTTTTTTCCGGCTTCACCTATTTCTTCCAATATTACTTTGGAGCTGATACCGATTTTTTTTTTTTAAGTAAAACTTCTTTCGGCGCGTTTAGCACTTTTTTTGGGTGAAGAAAAAACATGGATTTTTCGTCATCATCACGCTATTATGCAACACACAATACTTTGGTCATTCGTCAAGCTTTTATGCAACACACAATTCTTTTGGTTATGCAACACAATTAACAATGAAGCGTATATAGTGTTGCATAAATCATCGTCACGCTTTCCATGAGCTAAATGTATACTGTATATATGTGTACTTTTTTATAAGGCGTACAAAAAAATTTTAAAAGGGATTAATTTATTTGTAAAAATCTACATCTATCATGGGCGTAGGATAGAAACTTTGAAGAGGGTTAATTTATTTGTAAAAAATTCCATTTACGATGGGCTTTACAGGGATTCATTTCTGGTGTTTTCACTTCTGTCGGCAGTCCCATGACTTTTTTTATTTAGTTATAATCCTGACTTAATTTTCCAGTTGGCTGCTATTAATTTTTTTTTCTAGTATTGGCACTAGCCTGATATTACAGTGTTCCAATATCGTTTTGTAATAGGGATGATGACACTCACTAAGAATAACTGAAATAATGATTTGAACTCTTGTATAGATTAGAAAGATTCTAAAGCAATCACAATCATACAAAATAATTCAAATCAGTAATAAAATAAATTTTTAATTTGCAAACTGTGGAATATTTTTGAAGTATTTACAGATGTGTGCTGCCATAGAGACGCCATTACTATTCTAACGTTTTGGTGTGTAATTTAAATTATATTTTAAAAACGTTAATTTCTCCTTCAAAATTTTTTCTGGTGTAGTTAAAAAATCAGTCATCATGCCTATTATACGGCTAGAGATTTTTTGTAAATTTTCTATGCAATTTTTGTGAATTTTGTCATTAATAAACGGATAACGCACAGTAATTTAATTAATCATATTTTTATAAAAAGTAATGTTTAGATACGAAAGACAATATTTATTTTTATTTTGTGTCACAAAATTCATTGAAAAATTGTATATAATAAATAATGTCAGCAAGGGCAAAATTATTTGTTAGTATTTCATCTCAAACAACTATCCAAAAATTCCGGAAAATTCCGGCACCGCACATAGAAGAGACGAAGATGGTAGGATATTCTATCTCATTCTATCGCAGGCAAAATTATATAGATATTATGTTGGTCTCTTTTTATTGTCGCTACTTCGTATCATCTAGATTCAAATCACAAATCGCAACTGGGCTAAGTCAGTTTTTATTTCAAAAAGAAATTATTTAATACTTTCTGGGGGACCTGGTACTATAATTAAATTTTGTCCATTGCCACTTTCTTCAATTGTACCATATTATTAGCTATACGATATATTTGTTAAGTGCGTTATCTTTATAGAGTTACTCGGATAAAGAATCATGTTTTATTACATTAATATAAACTATTCCTTTCCGTAGCATTGCTTGAACGTTAAATAAAGATTTTTTTACAATATTGTTATATTTTTTTTTAACTTTCAGTCTCTTACTAAAAAAAAAACCGAAATACCCTTTCCGTCAGGAGAGAGAATTAACACCGTATAATCTATGCAAACCACAGCAGAGGTAGACCAAAAAAATTTGTATATTTTCAAAGATTTTACCATGAAGCGATAACAATTTGTTTGACCTTTTTGACGTCGATAAAAAATACTAATTTAAAAAAACTGAGGCGGAAAAGGTATAAACGCCTTGTAGAATTTAAATAAAAGTAATAATAAAGTTATTTAAAAAATAGAACGCTTAAAACTTTACCCCGGGCGATATCTCCCTCAACTTTTATAGTTGAGGATTTAGAAAAAGATTGAAAAAATAGATTTTAAAACAAATTTATATGTTATTCTGCAACAGGAAATGAACAAAAGTGAGGAGAATTTGTACTTTAATAGGTACTTAGCTTATGAAGTGTTGTTTCCGGAAAAGGTAGGTAGATCTTGCCTCTAAGAAGTCTTGAGAGTAGATCTCGAAGAAGATAGGTAGATAGAGTCTTGATTTGAAAGTATCCTAACAGCTGTGTCCTGGTCTAAGGCGGTATCCTGGTCTAGGTCTTATATCTTGTATCCTAGCCTAGGGTTGGGGTTATATCCTTGCCTAGGGCTTATATCCTAGGGGCTGTGCTTACCACATCAAAATTAATTAGATAGGAAAGCGATAAAAAAGGAGGTCTTTCCTCGAAGAGAGTCGATAGCGGAAAGGGCTGTCCCTCGTGGCGGAAGCGTCCGTTGGCAGACGTCAATTGTCTTATGGGTTGAAATTTGAGATCACAGAACTATAATTGGAAGTGGCTAATGTGACGACAAGCGGTAATTAAAAGGATTTATTCTATAAAATCGAAACAGGTCGATAGACATGTTACAACCTGTTTGTTCCAACAACGGATCTACTGACCGTATGCGAACCCATTATACAGATACATGCAATGAGAAACGGAACATAGCTGTTTAATGTATTCTCAGATCTAAATAGTTCACCAACAAAACATTTCTATAAATTCACTTCAATGAATATCAAGTATTTAGCTGGACAGCTGGATTCAGAACCACTGAAAGAAACCCCGTAATATCTCTATTTATTAGTTGTTCACTCATTTGCCTTACAGGTGGTTGACCGAGACTACTTCATTTGTTGCAGTTTTGTAAACATCCACAATAACGAAATTTTTGAATTATTCGATCAACTGTAGACTGTGAAGGCATTGGTCGGTTTTCAAAAGCAACAACAAATAAATATTTACTATTTCCCTAATCGAGTGACCTCCAAAATACCACGATAATTTTTTTCCTAAAGGGCGTACATTTTGATTTCTCTACGAATTTATTTTATTCTTAAAAGTTATGGGCTTGAACAGGAACTCTCAGCTATCGACTGTTGTTTTCTGACTGTCTGACGATAATTAAGGACCGCCCACAGTTGAGAATACGGAGTGGTACGATATGCTGTAGGAGTCCAAATAAACGTTTGTAATAATCGTGTTTCTAATCTGTTGAAGCTTGATGCTGGTCGACTAGTTCAAAAGCAGTTCTGATACAATGATTAAAACCCCTATGTTCCGTTTCTCATTGCATGTATGTATATCATGTATGATGTATCATGAGGCGAACCAGTTCATAAACCGCTAAATACGCATGATCGATATGAACGTTCAAATACTGGTTAGTTACGTAGCTGTATTGGAACACTTTAACAAGTCTGGTAAGAAAAAGAAACTACTAGTTATTGAGACTATACTCAGGAACTAAGTAGAGGAAAGGGGACACAATAGTTCTGTAAGGTCTTGGTGAACGTCACCCCCATTTTACAAACATACACAGGTATACACAAGAAAAAGGAAGAAAGCTTTTCAATACATTCGAAATATTTTAGGTTGATTATGTTTGTTCACAGACAAATGTCACCGTCATATAAAAACTAGTAAATTACGATAATTCTTTGACTAGATAAGAATGAGGAGAATATCCAATTTGGCGCAAACTTATTGAATGCCATTTAATCGGTGGCAATCAATATTGATAACCATTTTTTTTTCGGGTCGAGTAGGGAAACTTATGGTCGAATGGGTCCAGGACCCAAATAGTATTGGACTCATCCCCAAGGGGATGCCTACCAACCAAACCCACCTCAAACTCGCCGTTACCCCCGTCTCGGAATCACTACCCTAGCATACTTCGAGACGGGCGGCGGTCCCTCGTACACTCTCCGCTCACACCGTCGTCTTCTCCCTAACTCTCACTCCTACTTCTCATGCCATATCGAGTCCTTCTCTCCCCTTAACCATGCTCTCTACTACGCCACTCACCTCCATCCATTCTTCCTCCCCCCTCAACATTATCTCCATCATGTTCTCCCAAAATACACCTCCTCCCATAGTTTCATCTCCAACTTTTTCAGCACTTCCTCGTTCCTCCAGCATCTAAAGACATGCCCCACATCATCCTCCACTTCAATCCTCTCGCACACTCCAGTCGCTCTTTTCCCAATCTTGTGGAGGTGCCCTACTCCGAATTTCCGCTCCATCCAATCTCTCCCATTCCCAATCGCTCCTTTTAGCACGCCCTCATACTCTTCCCACCTTCTCTCCATTCCTTTCTCCATCCATTCCTGTACTTCCCCTCTGGTCGCACCTCTCCAGCGTTTGTTCCTGGCTCTAGCCATCACGTCCAAATGGTAAGACCTTGGCAGCACCGATGCTGCCAGTCCACCCACTGTCCTGTACCCCTGCACCACCCTCAGCAGTATCCGTCTCTGTCCCGCAGGAGTGGCCCAACCCTCGCATTCACCCCCGCTATTTCACCCCACACCTCCGCACCGAACTGCATACTCTGCTCTACCGTCCTACCAATTACTTTCCTCTTCCCCCTTCCCGGACCTTTCACATTACACATTAATCTCCCCTCTTTTCCCTCCTCTGCCGCCTTTAACATATGAGTTTTGAAGGATAATTGACTATCCAACCACACTCCCAGGTATTTCACAGACTCCTCCATACGAATTCTCCTTCCCTTCACCATCACCCCCACTTCCCTCGTCTGGCTCCGTCCCTTCACTAGCAACCCCACCGTCTTATCTTCCGCCACTTCCTGTCCCCACCGCTCCACAATTCTCCACCGTTCTCCACAATCTTGCTACACATTTTCTCCGCCTTTTTTTCTATCTCCGCCTCTCCCTTTGCCGTACATACATGACACACATCGTCCGCATATACCGTAATCTCACATCCCTCTTCACATACCTTCCCACAAACCTCATCAAACACACACTTCCAGAGCGTCGGTCCAAGAACCTCCTCCAGAATTCCCTTCACCTCAACCCCCTTCTTTGCCTCTATAGCCACTTCCCTATTTCTTGAGACTCTGAGTATATCCACCCACTCCCCTTTCATCTCCCCAACCCCTTCTTAATCCTCTCGATCCCCCCTGATCGACTTCCCCGATATCCTTCAGGATTATCGCCCCATTCCTACCCTCCTTTTCATTTTTCCCATCTGTATAGATTGTTACCTCCGCCACCTTTCCGTCACCTCTCACCCACGCCACCATCTTCTTCAGCACCTCCACCTCTACCTGATCAAGTCTATGGAGTCCAATGCTGTCCCCGCTTCCCCAAACAGCCGACTCATCAGCTGGAACACCTTATTCTCATCCCTACCATCTCCCTCCATCCGACGGATCAACTCCTCCGTCTTCACTCTTACACCATTCCTTTCCGAAGTGCGTACTCACTCCATTTCCTCTTCTTTTCCTTCTAGCATTGCGTACCTATCCCTAAATCCCTTGTAAAAAAATCCCTTCTCCATTCCACTGTCTTCCTTGGTCACCCATACCACCTTTACCTTCTCATCTCCTATCATTAGATTTCTCACCTTCACCTCTATTCCCTCCCATTTTTTACCATCCCAGTCCCTATCTCTAACCTCCTTTCATCCTTCCCAGTCTCTTTGCCCCACCTCCCATCGTGTTTGCATTATCTCTTTCCTATCGTCCTCCCTCCTCAACCTCTCCAATTCCTTGACCCACCCCTCTGCCGCTGCCTTCTGCTCCTCCAGCCTTTCCACCCTCTCCTCCATTCGCCTTACCATATCTTTCAATCTCTCTATACTCTCCCTCTCTTCCTTCCCATTCTCCACTTCCTTACTCCTTCAGTTTTCTCTATTGTTCCTTGTCTTCCAGAGTCGATACGATACCTCCTTTCTCTTCACTCCAGTATCACTCCACCCGCTCGTCTCCCCCGCCTCATCAAGCGTTCGTTTCACTTTCCTCGATCTACCAAAAATTCCTTGCCTTCCTTCATCCATCACCTCCTGTTCTATTTCTTCTTGTCCTTTATCCATATTCCATGTAGCTAGGGATTTGAATGTCCACCACCACAGAGTGGTGGTAAAGCTGGGTACTCCGGGAGGTCACCAGGTATCCCGGAGGCACCGTTTCTGACTGACTTTCGAGCAGCCATTTATCCATTGTCACGGTAGCTAACAACGTAGATTGCGGATTGTTTTATGGAGGTTCACTCCTCTAGGCTTTTTGTCACGGTTCCCTCCGGACGCAGAGGCCTCCGCTGCCTACAATCACACAGTAATGCTTCCTCCCCTATGCTGATGGTTTTTTATCGAGGTTTACTCCTCTATTCCTGTTGATCCGCGAGCAATTATTCGGGTTCTCATACTGGATCCTTATTCATTGCTTATCCAGAGGGTTGGTCGGTCATGGGGCCCTTACAACTCGGAAAGCACGAGTCCCTTGACTGATCACGCCCCCTGGCGGGGGTGGAAAACTTGTATGAGAGATTAGGGGTGAATCACTTCCAGCCTCCCTCATCCAACCCTCCGAAGCACGGATTGATAACCATTCGGATACTATAGATTCACTTTAAATTTATGACCAAGAACTTGAGTTTTCATAAGAATCTAAGCGCTCTCTAATAAAGAAAATGAGAAGAAATAATAGTATGACCAGCAATGTGAAGAAATAAGAAAGCGAAAAAATAGGAAAAGATTAAAGTGGATAAATACAAACCAAGAATCGGACAGAAGATCATACGGGGTAATCAGAAATAGGGCAAATGCAAGATACAAAAAGAAAAAAAGATTGAAAGAAGTAGAGGGCGATAGGCGTAACAGCAACCTAAAGCAATTCTACAAAAAGATAAAAGCACCGACCAAATATTCCAATTAAACAATCGGAATAAGAAATGAAAATGGCGTAACAGTACATGAAAGCACTGAAATGACCAAAATATGGGAACAGTATTATAGCAGAATGCTTTGTGAAGATGATATTGGAGACCTCAGGGTAGCAGAAGACTAAGTAGCACATCCAGAAAACGAAATCACGTTAAACTGCCATTCTGAAAAAGAAATGGCGACGGAAATAAAAAGAACTGTCAACGGAAAAGCCACAGGAGAAGACAAAATAGAAGCAGTGATGTTGAAGTATGGCGGGGATCCGCTTCAGAAGACATTATCCAAACTGGGCGGGAAATAAAATGTCAAAGACGAGAATTTTTGGCATAAATATATGAAACTATTAAAATGTAAATCGATCAGCTAAACAACAAAGATATAAGACTTTGATCAGGCCAGTCATTACTTACGCACTAGAAACCACAACTATAAACAAAAAAAAAGAAGGAGATTGTAAAGAAACAAAGAAATGAAAAAGAAAGCAGGTGGAGAAAATATAGTCCGATATATAAAAGCGAGGAGACTGGAATGGATGAGACACATTATGAGAAGAGCACCAACAGAAATATTGAAGAGAAAAAGACGAGAAAAGTAAGAAGGCCACGAAGCAGATGGTGGGATCAAGTAGAGGAAGATATGAAAGTATTGAAAATCAGAGACTGGAAAACAAAAAGCAGAGACAGAAGAAAATTGAAAAACATAACAAAAGAGACCAGGACAGATAAAAGATTATAGTCGCACTGATATAAAAGGAGTGATCCACCTCGTCAATAGGATTCAATACAACTCTATTGAGCTAGCCGTAATCCCTCGAGATTGAACGGCCATGATAATGATGATGACGATGATGACATAGAACCAGGTCACTCTAAAAAAGTATAGAGATTCAAGTCAAAATTAAAATTTTCAAGATGCCAAAGTCAATCGTCGCCCAACAAAACGATAATAAAACCATTCCAACTTTGAGGCGTTTTCTTAGTCACATAGAACTGTGCAAATTTGACGCCTGTGCGTATAACTGATCACATTAGTTCTAAAATCGTTTCATGGCGATACACAAACTGCTGGCTGGAACAAACCTAGACTGATTCATTGATACTTAGTTTGAAATTTGTTGGAACACCGATTTTTTTGTATATAACTCGGTTTGAAGTGAGCTGGAACTCGATTTTTTTATTGCGCATGATACGAACGGTGCACACACTGTCTTAAAGCAAACCTAACAATAGGCGACCCTTTTGTAATTTCTGAGAAAATGGACAGCTTCAAATAGTTATCCAAAAGAGTGATGAACTTCCAAAGCAGTAACGAGTCCTCGTCCTACTAAGAGGATCTGAAAGTGTGGTTGAGGAGGCTCGAGAAACAGAATCCAGGGCTGAAGGTTGATCGCTGGATGATCCTTGGCTGCAAGTCATCCGACAGGGGACTGAATGTGAGTCTCCGGATTGACGAGGAGTCCATGAGAGGACTGGTGCGGGCTCAATGGAGACCATACTATCTATTCCATATGACAGTTTTAACACCCTGGAAAACTCGACCGAGGAGGATACAGGTACTGATCGAGAACCTGTTCTGATACTTCGAAGCATCCATGCTCTAGGGTATATACCAATTGCATGGAGAGAGTCAAAGGTGGTGTTTATTGCTAAACCAGGAAAAGGAACGTACATCCAGGCTAAATCCTACCGACCAATCAGTCTAAAAACCATGGAAAACAAAATAGTTGCTTTTACGAATAGAAGAGTTCTCCCGCAGGGTAGAGTACTGTTGTTCGGAGAAGAACTAGAAATATCCAAAGAATTTAAATATCTGGGAGTGACCCTTGATTCCAAACTGAATTGGAAGGCACACCTGGAAAAAATTACTACCAGGGCGATTAGGCTTTTCTGGCAATGCAGAAGAGTCATGGGCAAAACCTGGGGAATACGACCTGAGGTGGTTCAATGGCTCTACATAACTGTGATAAGGCCAACGATCACCTATGGAACAATAGTCTGGTGGAGGAGGACAGAAGTGTACTCTGCAGTTAATATATTAACTGCAATCCAAATACAAGCCCTTCTTGGTATTACCGAAGCAATAAACAGCACGGGGACGGCATCAATGGAAGCCCTTATTGGACTTCCTCCTCTAGAAATTTTTATATGGGCGGAGGCAATGATGGCAATTCTTAGGCTGAAATCGGGAGACTTATGGTCCCCGAACCCATATTTCACCTGAGTTTTGATAGCATAACACCCGAGAATATATTCACTGAGCGAGTGAATATCATCATCCCATCTAGGGAACATGTGATGCACCCAAGTAATTCTGGAGAAATCATCTGGTTCACCGATGGCTCCAAAACAAGGGGAGGAATTAATGCAACCATCACAACTACTGAAAATCCCTCCAGTCAATCTAGTGGCCTTTATAGAAGACACGAAGCTTCTGGAATGGAAGTAGATAACATGGGAAATGGTTCAAAGATTCAGTTCAAGTGTCTGGGCTGATGAGCACAACCCAAATATATGAATTAATGAATGTACTCACAAATGGGAATTATTATACATCGGTGGAATTGTCGTAAATAAACCATAGCTCTTAAGAAGCCCTGACTATATAACACAAATTCCAGGCCAAACGACAGGCAAGATCTAATAGCTTCTATAGAAGAAACCTGGAAAGAACTGGCCAACGATCCTGATTCAATCAAAAATTTGTATAATTCAATATCCAGACGGTTGAATAAGGTAGAAATAAATTTAACCGAGTACAAAACACAAATCAATATAATCAATGCTATGCTTTAATCTTACGATACCTACACCGCAGTTCACATTCCTACACCTTTCGAACTACCAAATATTTGCTAAAATTTTATAACTGGTGATATAAATATTGTGTTTGGAAACTTACCTTACTTTACTTCAAGGTTATTGAGAAAATTTGTCTTAAACTACAGCTGCTCCACCGGCAGTCGTTTTGCGTTTGTATTGGTGGATAAAAATAGTAGGATGTTAAGTACAACTAATTCATCAATACAAACGCAAAAACGCCTCTCGGTAGAGATTGTTTTGACGAGGCTAATATAAAATTTGAACAGTGGATAGTTATATTAATGCCTTTAGGTCATCCAAAAATTCACCTCTGCTCCTGTCTACTCCCTAGTTTTTGACCAATCCGTGTACCAAGTCTAATTTTGGGGAAACGCTAGTTTGCTAAGTATTGCCAGTCCTTTCTATGAGGAAGTTAAGTAGCCGTATAATATGTTTTTATATCTAAAATGGCTTCACTTACGATGTCCTTCATGGATGTATGTCCTGAGCTAACTGTTATGCTGCTCTAGGGGAAGGCCAAATAAGGCTTCTAGTTGGCGTGCTTCTCATGCACCCTGCAATAAGGATACACGCAAGTATTTGCACCTTGCTTAGTCACCCCTGTTGAAACCACACGTTCAACAATTTGTATATTTATATTTTAGTTCCTTTGTATATTTTAGTTCTTGTATTTTCATTCGAGATTACTACCGGTGCGCCACTGCCTCCAAAACCCTTCTACCTTAGCTCAAAATCGCGTTTTGTTTTCTTTTCCCTGGCGGCCGATCGGCGCCTTGCAATATTTACTATTATTCTTCGGCAGTTGAAGTAGGCGTGACCAAACGCACACTTCACGCCTAAATGCATTATCTCCCTGATTTTTACGAGGCTAGCTCAGCTAGTAACAGTCGATGTTGAGTTTTCAACCCGTTCGCTCTCCCAGCTAAGACCTTCCTCTCATTTATCGGTATAAAACCGATATATTCAGACCAAATGGGTCAAGTTTCATGGTAATTAATTTAATTCCTTTATTTTTCTATAAAGTTAAAGTTTGTATAGTGATTCGAACCCTAAGAATAGTTATATTTAAGTGAATAGTGCTTTGAAAACCACAAAGGAAAGAGTAGGATCGTTCTAATTATTACTATTTTATACTGAAAGGCTTGTATATATTCATCGTTCCATCTGTATGTATTTTCGACGAAATACAGTTATTATTTATGCGAGAGAACCAGTCATCCTATAGAATTCCAGTCCACTAAATCGAAGGCATCCTATTTTTTACGACAGCATAAAAGTTGTTGTTATTTCAACTGATGTGGAATCAACGGCCATTGCATTCTTTTGTTCTTATGCGTGTTTTTTTCATTAACCTCAAAAGCATATTCTTTCTATCACCTTTGATAAAATCCTAAACACTGCTTGAAGAAATAATGTTACATCAACTCAAAGAAATTTAAAGAGACAAGTTTGCAATAAATTAGATTTATTTTTAATTTAAATAAATAAGAACTATGTTATAAACGTACAAGATATATGTTTAATGCAGACTACTTTGTTCACTTCTCTCGCTAATTGCGGATAAGTGTTCACCCTGCGCGTGTAGATCACCTAAATATCTTTCGTAAGCATCAAACTCTTCTTCCGTTTCGAATAGACGTTTACGATCCGATTCTAAAACCTCCAAAAGCTTGAACTGCTCCAAAGTCTCATAAATTTTGGTGCAGCAACTTTTAATTTCAGATTTGGTAACTTCGTTCATAAGTGGGAAATTTGCAAACGGCACCCATTTTCTCGATTGGTCGAGCGTTACCGGTTGTGAAAAGATTATTCCTCTTGGTATGTCGAAAGAGCCTGAGAATAAGCGAAAATTTGAAAAAAAAAACATCATTTTAAAGGATATTAAAAGTTTTCGATTTTGGGCGAGTTCAGTCAGATGAGTCAGTTAACTCTAAATTGGTTAAACTAACAACTGACAACAGTGGAATCGAAGAATCATTGTTCATGCTTATGTGGATCTGTAGCAGAATAGAGTCAGTCAAAATAGCGTCAGTCAAAATAGCGTCAGTCAAAATAGCACAGCACAAAAATAACGCAGAACAAAAACAGCGGCAGACAAAATTCCCATACCCTTTTTGGAAAACTTAATGTGGAATACAAATTCTTTGATGTATTTTCGAGAAGGGGAACGGAATAAGCGCCATTTTGACTGACGCTATTCTGCTACAGAGCCGTTTATGTATGTAAATATATTAGGGTGACATTCACTGAGACCTAAAATATCTATTGTTCATGTTTATATTTTCTGTCACAAGATTTACGTTGGGCTTTGAGCACATAAAAATTGAGAGAATCTGAAACAGTAAATATTGTTTCTTACATTAACGGTAGAGTGGTATAGTAGACATTTCCAGGGAAGTATTGATTTTTACATGTGACATGCGCACTAGCGGTTTGGCGCTAAGCCTGAGAGAGGAAAGTGTAAACGATGTCTGCTGTCTGGTCTCTCTGAATCTATCGCTAAGAAAGAGGCGAAATAAAATGCCTTTGAAGCCGCAGAGATATCGAAGAATTATAATTTGAAAACAATAAATGGGGTTAAATAAATGGTTTAGACGATAATTTTTATCTCTGGTAAGTTTTGTTACAATAATTAACTAAACTGTCGATGTGTTTGGATTTAAATGGAATTCATATTTTAACATGGCGGAAGCTTATAAAAAATATTTTTTTTTTATTCCTATTGAATTTTGCAAACGTTACTACGAAAAGCTAGCAGTGAAAATTTACTTATTAGCTATGTAAACCATAATGAATGAAATACAGTACCATCTGAACATACTCCTAGCGATATGATCTCATCTCCTATTTCGTCAGCTGACCAAAGTTTTAAAAGAGAAACGATGGCTCTTACTTTACTGAATATTGGCGGTCGGTGTAATTTTGCCTGCAGTTTTTTCTAAAAAAAAGCATTCACAAATTAGTTTTTCTAACCAAATTATATAAAATGTTAAAGCACCGAGAAAAAAATTTTTTTACAGACTTGTAGGTCCACCGTTAGAGGGCGTAATTGAGATGAAAATTTTTTGTAATTAAACAAAAATAATCATCGTATTTTTCGGAAAATTATTATCATTATTAATTCATGATAAGGGCAGAGAATCAAGTCCTATTTTGTCCATAACAATTTACAGAATATGAGTTCGGCTCTGGACAAGTGCGATATACAACTTGAATAAAACCAGCTCAGATATTTTTCACCAAAACCAACTAAAATACTCAGTTTTTTATTTTCAAATGTGGATAGAAGTAATACTTGAACATCTTGACACAACATATCGTTAATAAAAGTAAGCATATCAAAATATTTTCACCGAATAATTCTTAACAATCTAATATACAGATAAATTCAAATAAAAACGGAATATAGGGATTTAGTGTATTCGCCGATCTAAATAGTCCACCAATAAAACATTTCTATAAGTTCACTTCAATGAATATCAAGTATTGATCTGGACAGCTGGATTCAGATTCACTGTAAAAAGGCTCGCCCCTTCTCCTTCCAATATTAGTTAGTTATGTGCGAGGTGTGCGAACTGCGATTTAGTATTGAATAATTATTTGATGTGGGTAGTAAACGTCGCTACATATTGAAACAATATGCTTACGTTTTATGTTGTTAAAATCGAAAATTAATTGCTAATGTTTCGAGTTAAGATAAAATGTGTTGATTTCTTTTGGCAATAAAAATCGTTTAATAAACTAAAGAAAAATAGAGCAGAAAAAAATTTAATTAGTTACAAAAAAATTGAGCTAAAACAAGATTTATACTAAAAACTACAAGAAAAAATAGTTGGAAAAAATTCGTCAGTGATGTAAACAGCTCAACATCAATCAGCAAAGTATGGCAACAACTTAGAAAAATATCAGGAAAACGCAAATTTGCCAATATACCATTTATAGCACACAATAACAGAGTTGTAACAAATACTGAAGAAATAGCTGAAATTTTTGCCAATAAATTTGAGCATGACTCCAGCGATACGAACTTCACAAATGAATTTCTTACGTTTAAACGGAACAAAGAGGTCGATCATATCAACTGTGAAGTTAGTGATTACAACCTAGTTAATCTTTCTATAACGTTAGATGATTTAAATTTTTCTTTAAACGCAACCAAAAATTCTGCCCCAGGACCAGACAACATCCCACTAATCTTTTTACAAAACTTTCCCAACAATGCCAAACTGCACCTCCTCAAAATTTTTAATTCAATTTGGACCCGAAACGTGTTTCCATCTTCACAAATATAAGTTCTTATCGACCTATATCTCTGACTAACGTAATGTGCAAAATCATGGAAAAAATAATCAACAAAAGACTACTATGGGTACTAGAAAAAGAAGACTTAATAATAAATGAACAAAGTGGCTTCCGGAAAAACAATGACAATCTAATCGACCTAAAATCTGAGATACATGAAGCCTTTGCAAACAAACAGGAATGCATAGCAGTTTTTATCGACATAAAAAAAGCATTTGATACAGCCTGGCGATACGATATTATGAAGACTCCTCAGTCTTGGGATATAACAGGAAATATCTTGAAATGTATCAAACATTTTTTTGAAAATCGCTACTTCCAAGTTAAAATAAACAACAGCACTTCATCTCGAAAAGAACAAATAAATGGAACTCCTCAAGGATCTGTTATCAGTGCAACGTTATTCCTAATTGCTGTCAATAAAATCCTAAATCAGTGTCCCAAACTAGTCAAAGGTAGACTATATGCTGATGATTTGGTACTATTTTGTAAGGGAAAGAATATTCATTCCATTCAAAAATATATCCAAATCAACTTCAACACTGGTCTACAATTTTCAACAGAGAAAACAAAATGTCTATTGTTTACCAAAAAACATCATCCATATTATCCCGAATTGAAACTTTACCAAAAAACACTAACCTACGTTAATAGTATCAGATTCCTTGGAATGATATTTGACAAAAAAACTTTCATGGAAACAACATATTGTAACAGGAGATCCTGTTTCTCTGCTCAAAATAATTCGTTTTGCTTATATATTACCTATTTTAGTACCTCTCGAGCCATCTAACGGCAATGCCTAGGAACGCATTTAACTACATTTACCTATAATGTCGACGCACGTTAGATTCCTTACTTATGTTCTCATATCTTTTCTGAGAGGGCACTGTTAAAGATTTAAAACATCCGAAAATTGTCAGAAATGATGTGCCCAGAAAAGTTTGTTGGTAATTAAATACCATTTTGGAGACAAGCCTGACCGGAATATTCCATATTCCTGAAGTCGACTTTAAGTAGGATATTCTTCATTAGATAGTTAAGTTACTTTCCCGATTTTTATTTAATGATTATCTAAGTACCTATAAAAATCCTATACTCTGTTTTTCGTCATTTGATCAGGGTAAATTATATTATTTCATTTTACAAATGACGTGGCGCTCAAACAATTTATATGCCAGACAAATTTTTATTATCTAAGTGTTATACAACATTTAGGCGAAAATTCACGACCCATTGTTTTAACTAGAGCTTAGTCGAAGGCATACCGTAAGTAACACTAGAATAAAATTAACTTTTTATCGTTATATCTACCTGTGAAGTTACAATATTCAACAAATCAAAAAAACATGTCAAAATGGTATAAACTTACTGAAAACAATAACTGGTAAAAGGTGGGGATCTGACTATAATACCCTAATGCATATATATAAAACTCTAATCCGTTCCAAAATTGACTATGGTTCTATAGTGTATACTACAGCGAAGAAGACCATATTGAATCAGCTTGTTACTCTTCAAAACACAGCATTAAGGATAATTACTGGAGTATTCTGCACGAGTCCAATCAAAAGTCTACAATGAGAAACCGGCGAACCATCCTTACATCTACAGAGAAAACATCTTACAATTTCCTGTGCTCTTTCAGTAGGTAATAATCAATCAATCCCGACGTATAACAACACATTCACAAATCGGTATCATAAACTGTGTACATCCAATAGAACTGTTATTCCACCATATAAAGAAAGAGTTAAATATATCATTTCGGAACTTGATATCGAACGTCCCAGGCTCTTTTTCAATCAAATCGAAACCCCGCCGCCATGGTCAATTCAACTCATTCCATCTGACACCTCATCAACATCACACAATAAATCGGAAACACCTTCATCATTATTTAAACAACATTTTTGGTCCAAACTCAACACAGCAATCTACACAAAAAATGAATCTAGGCAATTCAGATTACCAAATATTAGCAGTGTCTTCACAGGTAAGCTCTATGCCATACTTCAAGCACCAAATTATGTCAAATCTAAAAATATCGCAAAATCTCTAATAATAACAGAATGTATCAGTTCCATCCAGTCAATTAATCAACTTTACGCCACCCATCCATTAGCCCTACAAATCAAACAAAATTTGTCCTATCTCTAAATATCAAAAATTCTGTTACTCATAAAGTTTTGCCTATAACGAGTTCTAAAAGGTTAGGTTAGGTTAGAATGTTAGGTAGAATGTTGCCTCTCTTCGTACGTAGATCTAACACGGCCTAAAGACAAACTGGTTGCGCGTCTGTGCACTTTTTCCAGCATTTCACGATCTCGAACTAAATCTGGATACCACGAAGGCCCGGCGTATTCAAGTATGGGTCGGACATAGCACTTGTAAAGTTTGCAATGTGTTTCGAAAGAAGCTTTAGAGAAAGTTTTTTTGTATTAGGAAGAATTTAGAGTAAAATATGAGAAATA
Source organism: Lochmaea crataegi (assembly GCA_947563755.1). Lineage (NCBI taxonomy): Eukaryota > Metazoa > Arthropoda > Insecta > Coleoptera > Chrysomelidae > Lochmaea > Lochmaea crataegi. Next base: position 3,428,791 of record OX387424.1, read on the forward strand.
TGATCACTCCACGTAAGTTTCGAGTTTACTAATAAACCAAGGTCGGTATGTGATGAGACCATGCTTAATGTCTGACCACTGATGGAATAAAGATTTTGCGGGTTATTCTTTTCGACGTGTAACACGACACACTTATCAATTTTCAGAGGCATCAACCAATTGGAACAACATTCTTGTAGTTTATCGAGATCATTCTGCAAACTTAGATAACTGATGTTGGGACTTCCGTAAAGTTTCATGTCGTCAGCATAAGCCGAGATTGAGCTTGACAGACAGTATCGAAGATCACTGGAATATGCGATGAAAAGTAAAGCTCCAAGAACGGAACCTTGTGTAATACCGCTAGTTACGGATCTTTCCTCGGACAATTTTTGTCCAACTCTGACTTTGAATAACCGGTTCGTTAGGAAGGCTGAAAACCATTTGTTAAGAGTACCTCTTATGCCAAGATGATCCAGCTTTTGTAGAAGTCTACGTTTTGGCACTCTGTCAAATTATGTCTAAAGGATGTCTGTCATCGAGTTCTTTGGACCAATCGTTGGTACAGTGTAAACCATGTTGGAAGTTTGGGATTATATTTTCCCGCAACAAAAAGTCGACCATTTGGTCGGCAACAATGGATTCCATTACTTTGGGTAAGAGGCTTATGGGACGGTAATTGTTAGGATCCAATTTATTGCCTTTTTTAAATATTGGGGTGACTGATGCTAATTTCCAGGTTGGCAGAATACAGCCTTCCGAAAAAGAGGAGTTCATGATTTTGGACAGCGGATATGATAGTGTGTGAGCACATTTTTTAAGGAATAATGCAGGCAATCCATCTAGACCTGGGGAGGAATCGGTTTTAAGATGTAACAGACGATCTAGAATTAGGTTTTGAGGAAAGGTGATATTGTGAAGTGATGCTTCGATACGAGGTCCTAACAAGACTGGTAGTGCATCATCAGGTGGTTCGTTTGTAAAAACGTTAGTGAAAGACAAAGCAAGAATTTCAGCTGTTTCGTAATCAGAGCATAGGCTTCTATCTTCTTGTTGTAAAGATGGAGAGGCAACTTTTGAGGAAAGTGATGTGCGAATGTATTTATAAAACTTTTTGCTGCTACCATTGTTGACAATGTTTTTTTCATAGCTTTGTTTAGAGCTAGATAGTTGCTGTCGGTTAGAGAATCTTCTATGTGTTGGGAAGTCAGAGAGATTAGAAGATTATTTACATTTCTTCCACAAGTTCCCTTGTGTTTCAACATCTGTAGAAGTTCCCAGTTAATCCATGGTTGTAGTTTGTTACGGTAGTATTCTCCTCGAGACATTGAGTTGTGATAGAGTGAAATTTGTTCTATATTAATGTACAATTGTTTGAGTCACATAATACTTCATCCCACTCGATTTGAGACGGAGAATGATTGACTTTGGCATAATCTGTTGACTTAAATATCGAATAGTTAAGTTCTTTTCCGGGAAGTGGTATGTTCAGTTGAATTTTTGCAGTTAAGGCAGCATGATCGGATTTTCCTACCGGAGAACATACTTCCAGAGATGATATTCACTGGTCATCATTTGTGAATACGAGGTCGAGGGTAGATGGAACGTTATTTAATTCTACGTATACTCGATATTACAAATCATTCACTCATCAAAATGTACCTAACGGATAACTGCAATGATGAACAATTAATGGACCAATATCTACAATTTACGAACAATAATTATTTGTTAACAAGCCATTAATCATTCATCATTGTAATGGAAGATGCAATGGCAATTATTCTAGCGGTGGATCAACAAGTCTGTAAATAATTTCCTGATTTTTCAGGGTCACTTTTACTATGAGTTTTATTTCCAAAGCTGTACTACAATCCGGTCCTTAGATATGGCCGACGGCCGTTATTATTTACCTACCCGGTAAACATGTATTGACATTGTATCCCTTAAAATTTGAAAATATTTTAAAAAGTAGATTGTGTGATACAATACTCTAAATCATTCACACAAGTAATTAATCTTGGATATTATGCGCATGAGCTTTTAAAGCAAAACACCGATCTAAAGAGTTTTTCAATTGGGGAGGGTCGAAGCCCTTATCTATTGTCTATAATCCAGTCACTGATACCAAATCCCCATATCAAGTTACACGATTCAGCACGTCCAAATGAAAAAAAGTTCAGTGTTAGTTAGTACAAATACCAGAAATTGAAATTGTTCAAAGTTACCTTTCACGAGGTAGATGAAGATGGAGCACGATGTCTCCTATTGGTTCATAACATTTCTGCGGTATAATGAAGGTGTTACTGTACTTAGTTGAAAAATGGAAGAACAAGGCACCGAGAATGAAACAAGCCAAAGAGATCATCAAAGAACTATCGCCAAAATTCACGGAGTACATACCAAGCCAGAATAGGTGAACAGCCAGGATCTTGATTGAGCTTTTGACAAGGCACTGTAGACTCAATAAAAATATGAACAATAGAGGATTGGCAACAACCATATACAGGTTTTGATAAAAGAAAATAAGGAGACCTCAGCTCACATACTGAAGGTTTGATCAGACTAAGGTTTTCGAGGAAAAATCCCAACCCTCCCAATATAAAAAAGAACTTTAGGTCTAGCCTATGGAGTCTAGTAATAAGTACGGGTCTAGACAATGAAATTTAGCATAACATGAGAGCACATACAATAGATCTGCAAAGGTCGTAGTGGAGAGGCTCATTAGCACCATATTAATCTCAATATTACGTTTCACAATAATAAAATCGAGATCCTCAATTTGTTCAATAAAAAGACAAAAATACAAGTATGAAGCCGGCACCAGACACATCGCAAGTAGTAATTAGCACAACATTTTCGAGTATGTTCAAGGTCGTGAAACGGCTTGTATTGTGACTTATGCTTGTGGAAGCAGAATGTCCATTGCAAATCTAATCAAACATCAGTATGAATTATCTTTAAATCGTCACAAAACAATACGCAAGTACCTATATACAAGTGCAAATGTGATTAGCAGATATTCGCGAACATTTCTTCCCACACACATCGTATTTGCAAATATTCACGATGTGTTTGGGATCGGATTAAGCCATGAATACTCACAGTAAAATCTTCCACTTCATTTATGATGTCATCTGAACTTTGAAGCAGATAAGACATCATTCTAATTTCTGCATGGGCCATTCCTAATGGTAAAGTTGTTCCTTTAGGAGAATTTAGACTTCTACAAATATAAATTAATTAATACACCAAACAGCACAATACAGGCTGTTTCACGACTATCTTACACTATCTTTAAATTGGAGACTACTCACACCATTTCTATAAAAATTTGCATAGATAGAGAACAACATACATGTTACTTACGGTTATTCTAGATGTAGTAGCTCGTCGTGAAACATCCTGTATCTTAAGGATATTCTTTTGTATTTCATAATTTTTTAGAAATAGGAAATAAAATCCTCGAAAAATGTTCATACCATAATGTTCAATAGTAGAATCTTGAGAATGCTGATAGAAAACCTATCGTCATCCTTGGAACATTACATGATGTGGCCATTGATGCCACATCAGTTGAAATGACAACAAATTTTATGCTGTCGTAAAAAATAGAATGCCTTCGATTTAGTGGACTGGAATTCTATAGGATGACTGCTTCTCTCGCATAAATAATAACTGTATTTCGTTAACAATTCAATAAACTTTAACGTCGAAAATACATACAGATGGAACGATGAATATAGACAAGCCTTTCAGTATGAAATAGTAATTATTAGAACGATCTTACTCTATCCTTTGTGGTTTTCAAAGCACTATTCACTCAAATATAACTTTGCTTTGTGTAATATTAAAAGATAGTAATAAACGTAACTTATCCCAGTGCAAGAAGAAGTTTTATTAAAGTCAGATGACCCTCCGAGTGACCTGGAGGACCACCAATTGAAGAGGCCTTTCCATAACAACATCTCAACATCACATGGCAATTATCATTATACAGTGTGTGAATAAATTAGTAGTCATAATATACAGAATGTATTATGATGAAGTTGCAAATAATTTAAATAGTAGTAGTATTAAAAAACTTGTGAATAAATTAAAATAAGAACAAACGTTATAATACATACTTTTCACGCACATTTAAATTTTGAGGTTAAGATGCAACGTGACTATGATAAAAAAAAACTCCCCCAATGAGCTGTTGGACCTCGCCGTTGGTGGGAGGCCGAATAGCTGTTCCTCCAAGAACCCTACGGGACGGGGAGGGATATGTGAAACTAGGGACAGCTCATCCCCCTAAGTCAAGTAGTGAGAAACCGTGACGAGGGCTGAGTGGCACAGGCTGACAGTGTCGTGAACGGTTCCTTTGGGGTACCAGGTCGCACCCCTTCGTATTGAGATCTCACCTCCATATGAGGAGCTCTGCGGGGGTGGACCGTTTATTCCCTATCTACTCGTGGGATCTATATGGAACACGGTAGTAAAAACAAAACAAGACAAAGTGTGCCCAATGCCAAAAGGCCAGGAGACACAAAAGCTTCCTAAAGCCATAGGGCAGGGAACATCTGAAGAAAGGTCCGGGAATTCGGAAGATACATCTCAAACCGAAAGGCAAGGAACAAAACAAGGGAAGTCTGCCAGCGTGAATGCGTTGGAAGACGTAGATCTTATGACAGACGAGGAGATCAGGGCTGCAAAGCTATCCTGATTCTCTGAAGCTAAAATAAGCAAATTGATGAAGCAAGGCCAGGATTTCTTTCAGGCTAAAAGAACTATAATCAAAGCCAACTTCACCAAATTTGCGGAAAGGGCAAAGGAGGTACCGTCAAAGCCTGCGAAGGCCGAGACAAAAATAAAAATGACCACAGGCTTCAAAACATCAAGGACATATGGACACCCAAACCCCAAACACCCAAAAACCAAAAGTGTTACTTTCAGCGAATCTACAGCTTCCGTCAAGGTAGCGGTGTCAGAAACAAACTTCCCGGAAACCAAAATTAATACGGATAAGCTTAAGGTAGTCCATAAATCTGTTATGATGCTATCACGGAAGAAGGGCCCTAGATCCTCTCCCTAAAATGCACACATTGACCGGTATTTTTGGAATATACTTGTTCGGACATCATAAGCGCAAAATGGTTGGCAAAAATCAACCAGACGCTGAAGCCGTGGGAAGAAGCTTCCCTAAAGGCGCTAGAAGGGAATGATAATATACCCAAACCACACGTCTGTACGGTCTTCGTACAGGATGAAGATGGAAAGTGCTATGGACCTTCTCCATGGATTCTGATTCCAAGGATGAGCTCCTAAAATTAATATTAACACCCTTCTTTGGGATAGGGAGATTAACCTGTCACCTAAAGGAGGAAAAAAAATTGTAGACAAGGCCTGCATGTAACGGCTACTCAGTTTAGAGAGCACCTCAGGTGTAGATTCTGAGACCAAACTAGTACAAATTCAGAGAGTAGTCTTACCGGTTCTCGGTAAAATAAAGATAAATTATGAAAATTAAGAAAGGTAAGTGGGCGCCACCCTGGAGCTTATTTGTTATTCACATCAGCATTATAACGACAAATTCTGTAAGATTGGAAGGGAAAATAAACTTTATGAACAACGTTATTAAATTTACAAGTTGTATATTGACTTTTTTTTTTAAAAACAATAAACAGAAAAAAAATGACTAGGTTTTCATTGGGTTGTTCTATGTTGAAGAGTTGAAGAAGCGATGAAATATATGGATGTTACTTTCCTAGAGTGATAGAGTCCTGGTTCCAGATAAAGACCTTGACAGATAGAGTCCTTGTTGAAATTCCATGTAAAGTTCTGGTTTCAGGTTTCTGGGTCCATGTGAAGTTTCTGGGTCCAGGTAAAGTTTCTGGGTCCAGGTAAAGTTTCTGGGTCCAGGTTAAGTTTCTGGGTCCAGGTAAAGTGCTGGTCCAGGTAAAGTGTCCCAGGTAAAGGTTTGGTCCAGGTAAAAAAAAATGCACTCAGATGAATGCACTTCTTAGAGATAAGATACGATAAGCTAGAAAGGCTTCAATAGCACATGTTCACAGGAAAGAAGAATGAAACCCTTTTGCCACTTGTTTAAATACACGAAATCATGTGAAAGATAACAGACTTACGTCTCATGTTCATGTCACTCTCATACGCTTTGACCAGGAAAGGAATTTACATTTCAGTAGTGAATTCTTGCTTCATATTTACTTTATAATTGGTAGAAGAAGAGACACGAGGTCGAAGTGGGAATCTCAAAATAGAAGTGACTATTTTCACTACAGGCGAACCTCGATCGGCCCGCATAGAAACGTTGATTTCGACTCTCGTCCACAGCAAATATATTTAGCCTTGAAACATTTCTCGGTGTTGGGTATGAGAAAGGACTGGCTATTCGCCGCCCATACGATAATTTATTAATTCAATAGAGGGAAGTAAAGTGAACGAAATTAACGTTACATGCAGCTACCTCCAAAGTACTGGAAGGCACTGCCCAAACACGTCCATTAAATAACCCACACCAATCATTCCCCATCTAGTTTGAAAACCTTAACCAGTGCGGATTTTCCACTGACCAATAATGGCAGTTATGGCGATGTAGTTTCCCATTATTCTACTTAAAAGGTCAGGAGTGTCCCGCGTCTTAACTTGCATTATGGCGATGAAGGTTAGTCTTCGGTCCAAATCAGTAGGTAGGCAATTCATTAACCAAACACAGTTCAAATGGATGGTAATGATGGTTTTTCAAAATCCTATGAACTTTAGTTGAAGACACGCCAGTTTTGGCAACAATGGTCCTTATGGACACATGTGGATTAATCGCTACATATGCTAAAGCCTTCACCACGTTTTGTATTGGTTTTTCATAAATTAACAACATCTACATATTCATTAGGAGTAAATAGGAATGGCATTTTTACTACTGCTGATGATGATATTTTAATATTCTGTTTTAAGTCTGCATACTACGTATTTCGTACGTATTTTTTCAATGTGATGACGTCACCGCGCCTGTGATGACGTTACAGATCTCAAGTATACCTCAAATGATATCATTTTAGGTACAATTGACTTTTCCCAATTCTCAAATAAAAATATTCATTACTTTCTGAGTTATGTGCTGTTAAAAACATCTTGGAACACCCTCTATAGGTCGCATCATTCGATTTTTACAATTCATCTTTAATGACAAATTGCAAATTCACTTCGGTTTTTTTTATTTCCATAACGAAAGGTACACTAATGTCACATCGCGAATTCAACCATTTGACATTATTAGTTATTATTTCCATTTTTTTGTAGTATTAATATCAATATATTTATGATTTCGAGGTGCACCAATAAAAATAATAGCGTAATGTATTCTTGGACAACTGGTTTTAAAAACACTGCTCTCTTTCGAGCACTCCGACTGCGCCGTCTAGGTCGGAAAATCACGCGTGTTTCAAAGACTAACTCAGAAAATGTTCATAGAAAACTTTGCTAAGAATGTTTTTCCATAATTCAGTTATGCAGTTATTTTCAAGACTATATTTTTCAATCCTCAGAAAGGGTGGCTCCCACCCATTGGGAAAAATCCAATATATGGGCACAAGTGTACGTTTAATTTTTGAGCTATTTTGTACTCACTGTTCAAATGTCACATCAATCCTGAGCCAAGCTCAGCCCAAGTCCTAAGCCAATGATTTCCGGGGCGAAACTTTCATGGACTGGAAAATTGGTTATAGTTATAGTTATAGTTATAGTTATAGTTATAGTTATAGTTATAGTTATAGTTATAGTTATAGTTATAGTTATAGTTATAGTTATAGTTATAGTTATAGTTATAGTTATAGTTATAGTTATAGTTATAGTTATAGTTATAGTTATAGTTATAGTTATAGTTATAGTTATAGTTATAGTTATAGTTATAGTTATAGTTATAGTTATAGTTATAGTTATAGTTATAGTTATAGTTATAGTTATAGTTATAGTTATAGTTATAGTTATAGTTATAGTTATAGTTATAGTTATAGTTATAGTTATAGTTATAGTTATAGTTATAGTTATAGTTATAGTTATAGTTATAGTTATAGTTATAGTTATAGTTATAGTTATAGTTATAGTTATAGTTATAGTTATAGTTATAGTTATAGTTATAGTTATAGTTATAGTTATAGTTATAGTTATAGTTATAGTTATAGTTATAGTTATAGTTATAGTTATAGTTATAGTTATAGTTATAGTTATAGTTATAGTTATAGTTATAGTTATAGTTATAGTTATAGTTATAGTTATAGTTATAGTTATAGTTATAGTTATAGTTATAGTTATAGTTATAGTTATAGTTATAGTTATAGTTATAGTTATAGTTATAGTTATAGTTATAGTTATAGTTATAGTTATAGTTATAGTTATAGTTATAGTTATAGTTATAGTTATAGTTATAGTTATAGTTATAGTTATAGTTATAGTTATAGTTATAGTTATAGTTATAGTTATAGTTATAGTTATAGTTATAGTTATAGTTATAGTTATAGTTATAGTTATAGTTATAGTTATAGTTATAGTTATAGTTATAGTTATAGTTATAGTTATAGTTATAGTTATAGTTATAGTTATAGTTATAGTTATAGTTATAGTTATAGTTATAGTTATAGTTATAGTTATAGTTATAGTTATAGTTATAGTTATAGTTATAGTTATAGTTATAGTTATAGTTATAGTTATAGTTATAGTTATAGTTATAGTTATAGTTATAGTTATAGTTATAGTTATAGTTATAGTTATAGTTATAGTTATAGTTATAGTTATAGTTATAGTTATAGTTATAGTTATAGTTATAGTTATAGTTATAGTTATAGTTATAGTTATAGTTATAGTTATAGTTATAGTTATAGTTATAGTTATAGTTATAGTTATAGTTATAGTTATAGTTATAGTTATAGTTATAGTTATAGTTATAGTTATAGTTATAGTTATAGTTATAGTTATAGTTATAGTTATAGTTATAGTTATAGTTATAGTTATAGTTATAGTTATAGTTATAGTTATAGTTATAGTTATAGTTATAGTTATAGTTATAGTTATAGTTATAGTTATAGTTATAGTTATAGTTATAGTTATAGTTATAGTTATAGTTATAGTTATAGTTATAGTTATAGTTATAGTTATAGCATAACCGCTCTCAAACATCTTTTTACGGCAAAAGACCTTGGTGATAAAAAAATGGAAGTTTACCTTTTGAATGGCCTGTGCATGTCGGCCTTATAAACAATGTTTCTGATGTCCACAAAATGGTTCGTGCCGACAAATCCCCAAACAGCAGGTGCGCTGATACTGTGAATTGGAACTCCAGTTTTGGCTGAAACACTTTTGATGTAGGGAAATCCTTTATCGGCTGTAACGGCGACAATATTTTTAAATTTTTTTGGACGACAAGCACCTAACAAGCATGAAGCTAGGAAACAGACAGGACCACTGTTAGCCATTATTATTGTAGCGCTACGTTTGGTTATGTGATTAACGAAATCTCCAAAGATTTCCATTCGACAATAGCAGCGCTTCAAGAACATTTCTTCAGTTTCAACATCGTGCCTAAAATCAACAAATTAATTTTTCACAAAATGGGGCTCACAGGAACAGAATAGTATATTTCATTACCAGTCCAGAAAATAGGCGACGGGAAGTCGTACAAGCACGGGAAAGGCATTTATGGATGTGCAATGAACGATACTTTTCATTATACCTTTCGTAATACAAAAACTAGTAAGTATTTACTATACTATACTATAATTCAAAGCACTGACATCTGCTGACATAATACAATAGTTGTTTAGTGTTGCTAACGGAAATCATCAATAAGGCATTTTAGCTCACAGGAAAAAGTCATTTTCATTATACCTCACCGAAAACGCTATCTTAACATGCCTATTAAGAGTACCGAAAATGACCTATTCCTAAAAAATTTTCCTGTGCGCTAACATGCGTTATTGTTCAGTTCCCTTAGCAACACTAAACAACAATTGTATTATGACAGCAGATGTCAGTGTTTTGAATTATAGTATAGTATTGTTGCGAGGTCATCAACTCAAGGCCGGCCCTGTCCCTCGACTGTAAATTTTGGTGACTGCGCCCCTTTCGAGAACATTCGAGTAAAACGCTTTGTTTGTGCATAGGACGAGACGAGCGCGGAAGGTACTGGAATTTTCGAGAGTTGAGAAGGACTATATATACGCGGGTTTTTGAGTGCGTGAAAGACAATTAGTGAAACGGACAGTAAAGAGTTAGTACACAGAAGTTCTTAGTAATCGGACAGTGAATAAAATAGTGAAGATAAATAGTGTAATATGCAAGTGGTGAAAATAAATTAGAACTATTATACCGAGCGTAAATAAATTAGTAGACATTAAGTAAAGTGTGTATATAAATTAAGTTTAATACAGTGTGTGTTTCTTTAAATAAATAAATAGTAATTAGCCATAGTAGTGTGTATAATTTTATCCCACAAGTAAAAACTATTGAAAAAATAACAAAAACATTACATTGGTGTCAGGTGTGGGGTGATATAAATAAATAATTACGTAAAAATGTGACGTGAAAGTGACGGAACTCAAAGCAGAATTGGAAAATCGCGAGTTGGAAACGTCCGGAAAGAAAAGTGAATTAGTTGAAAGATTGAAAATAGCACTTGAAGATGACGGCTTGGATTCGGAAACATTTTTATTCAACGACGAGGCTTCCACCTTAATCTCGTCAATTTCCGCTATGGACGAGAATATTTCTGCTAATATTTCCGTTATGAAGGACGAGATTTCTACTATGAAGAACGATATTTCCGCTAATATGGACGAGAAAATTTCTACTATAGATGAGAAGATTTCTACTATGAAGGACGATATTTCTGCTAATATGGACGAGAAGATTTCTACCATGAAGGACGAGATTTCTACTATGAAGACCGAAATTTCTGCCGATATCTTATCAATGAAAAATGATATTTTCCGCTGAAGTCGAAAATAAAATTTCGCCTCTAAAAGCAGATATCGAGAAAATGGAAAAGACGATAACAACAATAGACCAGAAAGTCTAGGAGTTGGAGAGAAAATGGCAGATTTAAGTACACAAGGCACACCAGCCGAAGAAACAAAGATCGAACAAATAAAACCATGCAAGCCAGAAGCACACCCCAAGACAGAAGATATTGGCAGTTTTGCCCGAGTCAAGGCCCCAACGTTCGGCGGAAAGATGTCGTGGACCAATTATGTTACAGTTTTAAACAGCTGGTATAGCGAATAATTGGTCCGATAAGGAGAAGGCAGTGAACTCAACCATCGCGCTTCGGGGAGATGCCTTAGATCTGCTTCAGACGATAACCCTTGAAGAAACGGATGACTACGAGCAGCCGAAGAAGAGGTTGGACATGCGATATGGTCACGAACATCTAGAACACTTGTACCAATCTCAGATGAAGAACCGAAGGCAGAAACGAGACGAAACTCTTCAAGAGTATGAAGTGGATATCGCCCGACTAGTTCGATTTGCTTATCCATCAGCACCGGAAAACATGATGGAATGTCTGGGCATCCAGGCCTTTATTGATGGCTTACGTGACCCTGATAGGCAGAGGACGATTCGTTTGGCGCATCCCAAAACATTGGTCGATGCATTAAATGCTGCTCTTGAATATGAAGCAGCTACGAAGGCTTCGGGGTATAACAAAGTTAGAACCATTCAAGAAGAAGGTGACGAAGATAGACTTGACCAGATCGTCAACTTGATAAAAAGCATGGTAGAAGCCGAAGAAGATTAGATGTTGGAATTGTGGCGAGCTAGGGCATGTACGCAGTTCACGTAAGCGCCCTAGGACTCCAGCAAACCAAGAACCCCAATCCCAGGAAAACTAGAACGGGTCGGCCACGAGGGGGCAGCACCGTCCCAGGGCCGTTCCAAAGACCCTCTCATACTGATAGCTTCTCTCAGATGCCATGGCGATAGTGTATATGTGGATGGCGAAGTGAATGGCAAGAAATATACTCTGCTGGTAGACACTGGAGCAACTAGAACCATTATACGACCGGAGATAATAAAATCTAAGAAGAAGCTTCTGCCAACGAGGCTGCGACTCCGGACCGCAACAGGTGACAGTGCCAATGTTCACGGAGAGACACAGATTGGGAATTGGTGGAGAAACGTTCACGCATACGGTAATCGTAGCTGACATCGAAGAAGACGTGATTCTGGGAATGGACGTAATGAATCTACATGGTTTCCAGTTAGACTTCAGAAACAGAACCATTAAAGTTGGTTCCGAATAGGTATTCCTCCATCCATATGAAGGCTGCACGCTGTTGGCAGCTGTACAGGAAGGTACCGTTCTACCTGCACGAAGCGAAACCATGATAGTAGCGCGGCTACAGGGAATCATGGAGGAAGGTACACCGGTTATGATGGAGCCATGGAACCACGACGAAGAGGTTGGTAGAGGAGTACTGATTGGAAAAAGATTGGTAACGTCAGCGAAGGAGATCCCAGTACGTGTCATAAACGTGAACGATTACCCAATTACCATCAAGAAGTCAACCAGAATTGGATCCTGCGTACCAGTGACATTCATAGTTCATCAAACAACGACAACTGACAATTCTAATGACAGATTCGAACAGATGTTGTCAATAGCCGGCCAATACTTGAATCGAGCTGAAAAAAGGAAAATGAGAGAATTTCACTTGCAGTATTGAGACCTTTTCGTACCAAAAGGAGGGAAGACTGGCAGGACATCAGCCGTCAAACACAAAACCGATACTGGTAATGTCAAGCCAATTAGACAATCAGCTCGAAGACTACCACAAGCGAAGATAGAGGAAGCTGAAAGAATTATTCAAGAGATGGAAGAAGAGAAAGTAATAGAACCATTCTCTAGCCCTTGGGGCGAAGAAAGACGATACGCTAGACACTTTAGCCGGCAGCAAACTGTTTTCCACCTTGAACCTGAAGTCCGGTTATTGGCAAGTAGGAATGGACCCAGAAGACAAAGAGAAAACTGCTTTTACCACCGGATCCGGATTATGGCAGTTCAACGTCATGCCATTCGAGCAATGCCGAGTCAACTATCTGGGTCATATTGTGAGCAATGAAGGAGTGGCGGTGGATCCAGAGGAAATTGCTTCAAGCAATGGCCGCAACCTACCGACAAACATCAAGTTAGGAGATTTCTTGGACTTTGCACATACTATCGACGGTTCATAAGAAAGTTTGGAGATATTGCCAAGCCACTATCTCGACTCGCTGAAGAAGCCAGAACTTTTCTGGGATGAATAATGTCAAACTGCTTTTGAAACCCTGAAGAGACGTTCAACCAGGGCGCCGATGCTAGGATATCCGTTACCAGAGGGAGGCTTCATTCTTGACACTGATGCAAGCAACGTAGAAACTGGAGGAGTACTCTCATAGATCCAAGGAGGACAGGAAAGAGTGCTGGGATATTTCAGTAAAGTCCTCTCCAAACCAGAACGAAACTACTGCGTCACGAGAAGAAGACTTTTGGCGGTAGTGAAGTAGTGAACACTTTTACCAGTATCTCTATGGAAGGAAATTCTTGATACGGACTGATCATGCAGCACTCAAGTGGTTGATGCAGTTCAAGAATCCCGAGGGCCAGATCGCTAGATGGAATGAACGACTTCAAGAGTGCGATTTCAACATCGAACATCGGGCCGGTGTGAGCCACCGAAGTTCCGACTCCCTGTCTAGACGACCGTGCCCAGCAGTCTTTTCCCACTGCAACAAGGCAGAATTTAAGGAAGCTGCAGTTTCAAGAACTACAGTAGTCAATGAAGAATGGTCACCCACCAGGATTAGAGAATATCAGGAGAATGATCCTCACCTGAAGATGATCCGGCAATGGAAGGAAGAAAATCGGCGACCCACCTGGCAAGAAGTGTCAAGATTTTCACCGACACTCAAGGCATATTGGGCTCAGTGGGACTCCCTTGTCCTGGAAGAAGGCCTGTTGAAACGAATCCTTGAAAATGATGATGGTTCCGAAAATAGAAGATAGTTAGTTATCCCGAGAACAAGCCAAATACTCGGCAGGCTGGGGCGATCCAAAAGCTAAGTGGTATCCAAAGGCAAGCTTGCCTGGCTGCCACGGGAGCCATGAGGACAACCCCAACAGCCGCACTAGAAGTCTTGCTGAACCTGCCGCCACTCCATTTCTACATACAAGGTGAAACCAGGTCAATCACTAATAGACTGACAAGAGGGCAAGCACCCATTAGTAGGCTACACGGTAAGGTGTATAACGAGCTATACAATGAGTTGGATATCGACCCCATAATGGGAATGCCATCGGACGAGATGATTCCCTAGTATAGCTTCGGAAAAAACTTCAAAACAGGCAGAGAGGCATGGAAGGAAGGACCTCCAATTAATGCAGAAATGGACTGCTACACAGATGGCTCAAAAACCGAGGAAGGTGTAGGAGCAGGAGTATATATATCCAAGCCAAAGATAAGAGTCTCTCTGAGCTTGGGTAAACATGTGACGATATTCCAGGCAGAAGTTGCAGCAATACAGCACTATGCAGGGGAGCTATTAAGGCAAGAGTTTGAGGAAAAGACCATTGCCATATACTCCGACAGCCAGGCGGCTATAAAAGCAATCAGCTCCATGCAGATAAATTCCAAACTTTTTTGGGACTACTTGGAGACGCTACAAGAGCTGGGCAGTCGTAATAGACTGTCCGAAGCTTGGGTACCAGGCCACTCAGATCACAAGGGCAATGAAGAGGCAGACTCACTAGCCCGAGAAGGGGCACGTTGTTCTCCCATTGGCCCAGAACCTTTCTGTGGCATAGCTAAAGCGCTGCAAAAAACAAATAGCAGCATTTGGATAAAAAATCAGTCTCGAGAATGGTGGAACAAGGCGCCAAAAATGAGGCAGGCCAAAGAGTTCATCAAGGAACCCTCGCCAAAATTCACGGAGTATCTACTGAGTCAGAATAGGAAAACAATCAGGATCCTGGTTGGGCTCCTTACAGGGCATTGTAGACTTAACAAACACATGAACAGCAAAATTTTCACTGGACTATGTATGTTTTATCATGTTGTATTGAAGCACTTTCTTCAATTTTATATTATTATGTGCGCTGTGCAGATACCTGACTTGAAGAACTCCCTATCTTTAATGTACTTTCTGTCCCCATTTATTTAGATCTTTAATGGTCTAAATGATCCACAGAAATAAAATTTGTTACATTCACAGGATATTTTTTTATATATATGCAGTTTTTTGAAGATTGGTCTTTATTTTTTGGTTTAGCTTTTGTTAGGATGGATCTCAACGTATTGGTGGATTTAAAGCTAGTTCGAATATTTAGATACCTAGTGTATGTTAATTTACGGTGAAGACTTGTTTTATACCCTGTGGATGTTTTTATTTATAAGAACATTTAAAAATGGCAAAAAATTGTTATTTTCAATTTGAAATTTCATAGATTTTTCTCCTTCATTTATATTTGTTAAAAAATCATTCAGAAATACTAAGTCATAAGGCCATTTTGCAAAAATGTCTTCAACATATCTCTACCAGACAATTGGTTTCAAATTTTGATTATTGACTATTTGGGCTTTAAAATGTTACATGTAAATATTTCATAAAATGGTGAGTGGCAAGAATCCATGGCAAAACCAAAATTCTGTTCATAAAAATCGTTATTGAAATGAAAATATGTCTTCGTTATACTTAATATTAATCATTTTGTTATAGTTGTGTTGAAACCACACGTTCAACAATTTGTATATTTATGTTTTAGTTCCTTTGTAAATTCATGTAGAGTTATATTTTAGTTCTTTTATTTTCATTCGAAATTCCTACCAGTGCCACTGCCTCCAAAACACTTCGCGTTTTGTTTTCCTTTCCCTGGCGGCTGATCGGCGCCTTGCAATATTCACTATTATTCTTCGGTAGTTGAAGTAGGCGTGACCAAACGCGCCTAAATGCATTATCTCTCTCGTTTTACGAGACTAGCTCAGCTAGCAACAGTCGATGTTGAGTTTCCAGCCCGATCGGTCTCCCAGCTAAGACCTACCACTCCTTTACCGGTATAAAACCGATATTTTCAGACCAAATGAGTAAAGTTTCATAGTAATTAATTTAATTCCTTTATTTCCTGCATAATAAGTGCATTTTTCTATAAAGTTAAAGTTTGTATAGTGATTCAACCCGAAGCAAGGTTATATTTCAAGTGAATAGTGCTTTGAAAACCACAAGGCAAAAAGTAAGATCGTTCTAATAATTAATATTTCATACTGAAAGGCTTGTCTATATTCATCGTTCCATCTGTATGTATTTTCGACGTTAAAGAAATTGAAAATATGATAGAAGACATGATGGACGCAAATAGAAAGAAGCTTCTAGTCCCTGGTGTTCACCCGTGGTCCTGGTAACTCAGAAAGTTGGATCCACTCGCTTTTGTGTAGACTATCGGAGACTGAATCAGGTTACACAGATAGGTATCCACTGCCGAGAATAGACGATACATTAGATACTCTATCAGGTGCGAAGTGGTTTTCCACCCTAGACTTAAAGAGTGGATACTGGCAAGTAGAAGTACACCCTGATGATAGGAATAAAACAGCTTTTTCTACTGGCAGCGGTCTCTACCAGTTCCAGGTCCCATTCGGACTCTGTATTGCTCCGGTCACATTTGAACGACTGATCTGTGCAATAGTAGAAAAGGTCCGAAAACAAGAAGCCGTGGAAAAATGGCACAGTATCTTTCCGGAGAGCCTTTTGAAAGACTTGCATTTGATATTCTCGGTCCACTTCCTTTGACAGAAGGAGCAAACAAATACCTGATGGTTGTAATGGATTATTTTTCCAAATGTCCCGAAATAGTACCTCTTCCTAATCAAAAAGCGAAGACAGTAGCAGAGGCTTTTGTAACCAACGTCATTGCCAGACACGGAGTCCCTCTATTATATTATTATTACATTATTAGAATTACATTCTAATCAAGGGCGAAATTTTTAATCCGAATTATGGCAAGAGTTGATGAAGACATTAAGAACACGTCTCTCCACCCACAGTCCGATGGAATGGTAAAAACACATCATAGAACTATTTGCCAATATCTTTCAATGTTCGTCTCTGGAAACCAAAAAGACTGGGAGACTTTAGTTCCTCTATTTTTGCTAGCCTATAGAAGTTCTGAACACGAATCAACCGGTTATAGTCCATCTCTGCTAGACACTGGCAGAGAAATTAAGCTTCCCCATGATCTTCTTTCCGGAAGACTTCCTCCTATGGTGAAAAAGCAAAAGAACGAACACCTTCTATGTACATAGAAATCTTGGAAGAAAAATTGGAAAAGGTCCACAATTTTGCTCGTGAACGTTTGAAGCTCTGCAACGATAAGGTGAAGGCTAGACTCGACGTGCATACTACAAACACCAGTTTCTCGAGAGGTGACCCCTTAAGGCTCTCCAATCCCAAGCGCATAAAAGGTTTGTTCCAAAAACTGCAACGAAATCCAATTGTTAGCGAGTAGTAAGCCCAAGGTGATCCATGTCGAGAGGTTAGCCCCTTACCGTGATTCCGATCCCCCTGTTGGCTTCAACCAAACCCCAGCAGTCAGATTATTCGGGACGAATCACTAGAAAAGAGGAAGAAATATTACATCGGACCTGTACTGAGGAAATGTAGAGGTCCGTAAACAAAAAGAAGAAGACATACATCTATAATCATCTAGAACTGTCATCGAAAAGTCGAGAACTGTCTGGAACAGGTGAAAAGTATAATAAGCGGGACAATTGACATTAGTTAGTTAGTTTTGGAAGTATTATAGAGTTGAGTTCTGTGTTCTGATAGTCAGAAGTTATTATTATTGAATTGTTAAAGTTAAAGTTGTAGAAATAAAGAAAGTTTAATAAAGGATAAGGAGTAACAATATACTTACTTAGAGAATTCTTCAAGATTGATTACTATGTCTGCATCTTGCATAACTTGATTTTTAGTTTCGCAAACGATGACCATTTCATGCTTGCCAAATATTTTACCTTCGTTTAAATGTGCCGCGTATTGAAGCATGCTTTCATATTTTTTACTGTCTATATTTTGGTAATAGTCGAACAATTTGAAGATAATTCCTTGGGATTTGCTTAACGCTTTTATCTCGACGATTTCGCTGATCAGAAAGCAAGTTTGTGGATTTGAAGCGCCCAAAATGGATATTACTTGTACTGCTCTTTTTTTTGCAGTCTCGGAGTTTTCGAGGAAAAACTTAAACAACATAAAACATCAGTAAATATGATTGAAATTACTTTAAAACATGACCTAATTAAGGTATTTATACCACTACCGGATTTTATTATTATCACACTAAAATCTACCGATAGATTGTCAAAAGATTTTTTTTAATAATTGTTAATTTTTTATTATATTTTACTTAGATTCCCTGTACACATGGTCATTCGTAGGAGTGGAGCCAGGTTTACCTTCAAGCTATATAGCGATTGAAACATTAAAGTATGGAGTGTGAAGGTAAGGACAACCATCTAGTATATAAAAGTGTCTGTCGAAAGTAATTAAATTAGCTTTTCTACATTATATTTATGGAATAAGAGGTTAGATGGACAACAAATTACGCATATTTCCAAATGCACAAAAACAGGATTATAAGGAGCAGACTAGGTGGTATGGGCGCAAGTGCTCCAGAAATTATTTGAATGGAATTTTTTTCTATAATCATGTCCAGAATAAAATACCGGCTCAACTGTCTTTTCACTAGGTCCATCTTGGAGAAGCCATCCCTTGGAGACTCTAGTCCTAGAGGTATATATCTCCAATGAGACAGAGCTTAACATTCGAAGATAATGTTAGGAGGCTGTTTTCTCCTCCTCCATGCGCAACCGACAGATAGGTTCCTCCCTATATATGCCAATTGTATGCATGTGCTTCCTTAGGGTACAGTGACCGGTGAGTAATCCCGTCACTTTCCTTATCTGGCCCCTGCCGAGGTTTAATATTTCGTTAGTCAGAGACTCCGAGGATTTTTTGACCAAGAGTTTGCTATGTTTCTGTTTTGGCTCGTGACTCCAGTACGTCTGATGTTTAGTTTGAATCCACCGAGATGTTCAACCACGTGCAGTAGATTTTGATATTCCAAATACTGGTTCAGGACCAGTGAAAGCAGTTTCAGACCCTAGCTTTCCTAGGGTGTCTGTCTTTTCATTGCCTACAATACCCTTTGTACCCCGGGACCCACTTAAGAGTTACTCTATTATGGTTTGCCAGACCAGTCTAGATCTGATCTGGGCACATGCTAAAGATTTCAGTGCTGCCTGACTTAGAGTATGAGGAACTTTTGGCCTCTATACACCCTTTCGATGTTCATTTGCAAACACGTGTCGATAGCGTAGATTTCTGCCTGGAACACAGATGCAAACTTCCCCGACGATGCGTGAATATTTTCACCTGGATCTGGCACCATTGACTCCAGCTCCTTTTCCTATGTAAGTTTTAATTCCGTCTGTGTACGACACCAACGTCTCTTCCTGACTGCATGCTTCCAACCCATCCCAGTTTAGCTGGATATGGTATAGTTGGTTGTCGTTAATTGTGACCAACATGTTATCACTTTCAGTTCATAGTGAGAAAAAGTATACTATATATTTATTTGTACTTTTCTAGATAGTTATATACAGGTAGGCATATGTTTAGTTTTTTCAGAAGGAGAAGGAAAAATAATCATTCTATTTCCCCTTCCTCTTCTTGAAAACTATCCAATACTTTCTAACCTAACCTAACTTTCCTATTCGAATCGTTTTATCTGCGCGCAGAATCTCGTTGCTAAAGTAGAATAAATGTTTCCCGTAGATGCTTTATTAAAATGAAGCGAACAAATCAAAGATTTTCGAAACTTGAAACGACTCACTCACAAAACATATCCTAGAAACCACGAAAGTACATTTGGATCTGTAGTTTCCAGTCAGATTGAGTACAGAAGTTGCGCGCAAGCATTAGTTGCTCGTGACGGATAGACGCCAGTAAATTTTATGACTATAATAAATTATCTTTGTCAAACGAATACAAACCTTTAAATTATCCGCAGCAAGATACTCTAATTCCTGTTTTGAAATTAAAGATTCTAAGCCGTAATAACAATACACATGTTCCCAAAATTCGGCTAATCCTCCAATGAGATACTTTTTCCCACCCCACATATTTATTTCTTTCCATATTAGAGGGCTCTCGGTAATATACCAGGTATTTTCTTTATTCAGTTGTTCCAGATAAATCTAAAAGTAAAGAAATAACACTCTGCACTAGATAATACTTATAGAAATAAACTGAACACTGGACTGAAATGTTATTATACTTACCGCCCAATCTCTGGCTAGTTTTTCAACCTTCTTAAAAACAAAATTTGGAAGTTTATCAGCCAAATATTGAGCTACATAAATTGCATGTACAAAATTAGGACAATCGGGTTTTCCATTGATTACAAAGTATGGCATTTTATTTTTATTTCAAATACTTTATGACGTTTTCCGGAAAAACAAAACAAACGTAACATTCAGTAACCAAGTATCATTTCAAAAAATGTGCTCATTGGATTATAACACCAAATGATATCCGATTGTTTACCGAAGGCGTTGGATTGTCTTGAACTAAACCTATATAATATGATCAAATCCTCCTAGTACGTACCTGTACCAAGTAAAGCTGGTTGTCTAGACAGTAGGATAATCCAAGATAAGACGCCATATGCCGCATATATAAAAGGCCACGCTGACGGTAAAGAAAGAAGCAGAGATGTGAATTGACAGTGACGTTCATTGCTTTGGTTAGATTATGGAGGTTAGGTTAGATATTGTATATTTTCCAATGAACTATGAATACGGAACACAAAACCGTCATAATCTGTCATTGAAGTTCCATACAGCGCCATCCATCAAGACGGTGGAACGACTGAACTAATGTTCGTTTCCAACATTTTGTATGCAACAAATCTCAAAAAATACAATGATTTGAGATTTCATATTTTCAGAATGGAATTCTCTAGGCTTTCTTTTGGGGATCAGATCTTGGCGATCAAATTGGTGACCACAAATTGTCAAAACTGTCAAAAACATACCATCACATAATGGCTAATATATTTTGTATAACAATATAAAACTTAACCAAAATACCTGATCCCCAAGACAAAGGTCCAAGTTATATTGTGTTAAAATTTCAACACTTAATTTTACTGCGTTCTTTAGATTTGTTGTTTACAAAATGACCTAAATTTTGTTGCAAGTCAGGGGTGCCAACTGTTTTGAGCTGTCTAATTTGGGAGCGCGCTCTTAACTCAAACACGATTAAAATAACCTATAAGAACCACGTGTTGTGCTTAGAACTATGGAGGGTAGAAGGAAGGAGCACCATCTGAATGTATTAAAAAGTGTCCATCGAAAGGAAGCAAATTAAGGTGGCGCCATAGTAGCAAGTGGAAAGATTTTAAAAATAGCACCATTAATTATTAGAGTAAGATACAAAATTAAAAAAGGAAATACTACGTAAATAATTGAAATTTTGAATACTGTATATATCTCAATTACACAAGTCACGAAAAATACTAAATTTTTCAACCCAGCATAAGCTACACGAGCGTCATTTCGGTGAATATTCGAATTATAATTTGCTGTTTACAGGTGGACACTTTTTCAACTTGTCACCCATACAAGATGGTGCTCCTTCCTTCTACCCTCCATACTTAGAACATAGATAAATAGCATAGAAGGCTTGTTCCAACTTCAGATTCATCCAGGCGTGACGTCACGTGGACTTGCCCCAATTTCTAACCTTAAATATTCTTCTTTTTTATTTATTAAAAAATCTTCGGGTCTAAATATTATCAGCTGGGAAAATTATCCCTAGGATATAGCTGGGTAAATTATCCTAGGATATACCTGAGTAAAGTATCCCCTGGAAATTGGCTGGGTAAATCATCCCTATTATATACCTGGGTGAAGTATCCCCAAGAATACTGTTGGGTAAATTATCCCTTGGATATACCAGGGTAAAGTATCCCGTAGAATATTGCCGGATAAATTATTCCCTGGAATATTGCCCAATAAAGAAGAAGATAAATTATTCAAGTAACCTACAAAATATATAACTCAAAAGTTGAACAAATTTAAGAATTTAGCATATAATAACACTAATAAGCTATGACTTCAAAGGTAAAGTAATTATGGATAATTGTTAAGAATTGATAATTCCGAATTTTTTCCTGAAACTTCTAAACTAACGAATGTAGAAAGATTGTGCAAATTTTTTTTGTTACAAAACTCGGTTACTAAACAGATTATTTTGATTCCCTTGCCTATAATTATCCATGTTTTATTATATTAAACATATTTTAGGCTATCAAAACTTTGGGCATATTTCAAAAAGCAACAGAACTGGACAAAGGAGCAGCAGCTCGGCTTCCCGAAGCGTATAAGAAATTTTATAGAGAATGGAAGTTTACTGAACCCACTGCTGTGCATTACATACCAGAACAAGGAAAATGGAAAAGAAATGAAGTGACTGGTGAAATGTAAGTACCTAATACGATTTTATTCATAGTTTTCAATTTACCATGAACTTTGAACAATCTGCATATGACTATGTGCTTTTACATAAAATATTTTGTAAATACATTTTGTTACTCAATATTGGTGGTTACTATTCACTTTTTAGTTTGCCAATTCAAAATATTCCACTGCCAGTATTTTATCCTAAAGAATCACACAATCACCTTTGGGGTGGAGAAGGAGTCGTACAAGGGTTTCAGAAACGTGATAAATTTAAAAGAAGAGTTCCACATTTTTGGGTACCTGTTTTAAAAAGATCTGTAGTCTATTCGGAAGTTTTGGATAAATATATTTCAGTTATCGTTACTGATAGGGCTGTCAGTCTTATAAATACCAACTATGGATTTGATCATTATCTCTTAAAGGCAAGTTTTTAAAAGTAGTAGGCATTTTATTTTTCATTGATCATTTTTAAATTTTCAGACACCAGCCTGTGATCTCAGATCATTATTAGCATTGACTTTGAAACGAAAAATACTTCAAGAGTTACGTAATGGATGTCCCACATATAATGATAAACCTACAAAACAAAAAGATGTTTTGGCACAATATGAAAAATATTTAAGTGCTGTAAGTTTTTTATATTTTCATATTAAATGTCAAACTAAACTGCTGACAACATCTTGAAGTTTTGCCAACCCATAGACTGTAAATGGCCCTATCCATTAAATATAACATTGTATTTACAATTGGTAAATTTATATTTATTCTGCTAAGCAGGAAAGTACCTAAAAATGACATCATCTATTGTAACCCTTTTTGTTTATTTGACAGTATACTCCCGAAGAAATTGATTGGTATGGTTATTCGTTAACCGAAGCATGTAGGATTTTTCAAAATAAAATAGAAGCCGAGGAACAGGCTAAAATAGTACCTTTAAAACACGTTTATAGAGCCGAGCTAATAGAAAAATTAAAAGCTGCATCGATTAGCGAATCTTCTGAACGAATGCAACAATTAGAGTAAGTTTCACTCAACGATTTAAAAACTTTTTCTTGTAAATTGTGGTCTTTTACATATATGTATGTACTTTTAGACAAACTGGGTCCGCTGGGACGTCGTGGTTACAAAAAATGAATCCTTTTGGAAAGAAACATGAAACCTGATGAATTGTTTTGTTTATAGTGTGAATAAATAAAGTTTATTCTGAAATTTTTTTGTTTAATTTTTGAAATGCTTTCAGCGATTTTTGATAGTGGCAAAACTTATGGGTTCGACATACTGATGTAACGTGTTGCGCCTCGACTGTTGGACTCTTTTTGGATGGGTAACGATAAATTTAGTGATGGGCGTAATTCGAATTAAAAATCATTCATAATCCGATTATGATAATTCGATTTTTTTTATTGAATGACGAAAAAAGAAATATGGGTAAAGTTGAAAGTTACAATGCGCAAGTCGGTGAATCTAAATTTTAAATTCCGTCTGTTTTGACTGTCAGAAAAGCAAATTTTAATTTCTGGTTGAATACACAATTTGAAATCCATGATGACAGTAAAAAGCTAATGCGCTTGCGTCTGATTCGAATAGATTGAATATGAGTGATTTATAATTCGAATTATCATTCGATTATTGAAATCACTCATACCTGATAATCAGATTATTGAAATAATGTGATTCTGCCCATCACTAGATAAAATTCTTATGAGGTCAATTTATTTGTAAAAATTCTCCATTTACCATAGGCGTACCATAAAATATTCACTTCTGTCTGTGGGCAGTCAGCATAGCAGTTTTTTTAAGCCACATATATCTTCACAATTTTTTTTGTTTTCGTACCTAGAAACTGTTTCCTTAACATATCTAATTAAAATTAATAATTCAGCTTTTTGTCCTACACCAAGTATGTTTCTATAATACAATGGTAGAACCCAAATAGTCGGTTCAGTGGTCAACTCTATTATATAAATTCAAACTGCTAAATGTCCTCGACCTACTTGAAAAATGGAAATCTTAAAAGAGAATAAGAATTATGCCGAAAATTTTGCCAGAATTTTCGGCATAATTCTTCTTCTCTTCAATAAATAAATAAAACAAGATTTGATTTAAAACTTGTATTTAAAAAAATCCTTATAAAAATAGAATACATAAATTTAATACAATTAAATGTACTTTTGAAAAAAATAAACATTACAAATTTTTATAAAAAACGTAAATTTTTAATAACCAACGCATAAAAGTGTATGTACGTATGTGTAAAATTTTTGGAGTTTTATTTGAAGCTATGATATTTTAATAGTAACTTACCTAAACGCAGGCAATAATTAGATCCTGAACTATAATTATCTGGAAGTAAAAAAACACTTAAATTTAGCATAATATTAGCTATGTTCGCGGGTTACACTCCGAACCAGTTCGGAATTGTCTAGAGCGCATGCTTACTTACGAACCAGTAATTAATTTTTATTATACCGCAAATGGTGTTAGAACCACAGATCTCTCATAACCTGACCGACAAAATAAATTGAATTGATAATTTAAATATCTTCTGTATTTTCTTTGTGGCATATTAATTATTATATTTGTTGCGCATGAGCAGCCGAACTGAACTTTCAGTCCTTACCAAAATTAGAGAGCTGCTAAGCTGATTCCGATATGATCCAAATAACGAACCAATCCGATATGATCCGTTAACTCCGAATTATTATTAAAAATTCAGAATTCTATTAACCGCGAATAGTACCTTGACTGGTTCGGAATTACATCCGCGAACAAACCCATTCTTCACCATCCCATAGTTTCATGACGTAGGTCACATTTCAGATAGAATGCAGATTGTCGATAATTTTTTTTTTAAATTTAATGCAGCACATCAAAGAAATGGTATTTAAACTCTCTTTAAAAAAAACGGAACCTCGCAATACTACTATGTAACTTTTTTGCATAAAAACAAAAAATTACATATAATTATTTTGATCCTTTTCTAGTATTCGGTAGGTTTGTTCCCAAAGCAAGATATCGTGATTTTTTAATATCAGTTATTTTAAAACGTGATATGATCACGATATTTTTGATATTCGGTTTTGAATATACGATGGAAAAATTGCATCTATTTTCATTTCGTAAGATTATCTATATTTGCACAGTCTCTTTATAATCCTTGTTGACAAATTTTAGTCGAATGAGAGCGATGAAGGAAATTGCAATAATGTTTTTTCCATCCCCTTCAAGATCTACAACTTTTATTTTCAAGTTTTTTTTTCTAGGAACTCAACTTTGGTCGGAAGTCGCAATGTCTTTTTCCACCCCCAAAAAAAGAGTTTTTTACCGAAAAAATTGCAATATTTTCAATTAAAATTTTTTTTCATGGTTTGTGACTATGAAAACTACCTTCTACCAAATTTTCATCAAAATCGAACAATTTTTGACGAAACTAAAAATAAAAAACGAAAAATGCAGTTTTTTGCGTTTTTCGAGCAAATTTTGAGGTTATGTGGAAAAGTCGCTAATGAAAAAGTTGTAGATTTTTCCAAGATTTACAACTTTTTTTTCTAGGACCTCAACTTTGGCCGGAAATCTCAATAATGTCTTTTTCCGCCCCCAAAAGTGTTTTTACCGAAAAAACGTCATAACTCGAAAAATTTCCAATATTTTAATTTGAAAAAATTTCCCATAGTTTGTGACGAATTTTCGTCGAATGAGAGCGATGAAGAGGTCAATATTATTTCGAATATTTCGATTCATTGTTGTTTTCGCTGGCTGTGATCACGTCACGCTTTAGATTTGCTTATAGGAACTGTGACTTACTGTGATTTGTTCGTATCAGTGAAAAAGTAACAGTTCGTGAAATATCTCTCATCACTAGTTCCAGCAGAACAGAGTTCAGAGCAAATTATATTTGTTTGGTGTTCCCGCAAGATTAGTAACTTGTTCAAAACGAGATCGTTACTCGTTCTATTGGATCCAGAATAAAAAGAGAACTTTTGATTCCGCGCATGCGTTTTCATATAAAATGACTTCTTCTTTTAGTACTTTTACTTTTTAATGCTTATCGAATGAGTAAATAGCATTTCAAAACAGTTTGTTTCTTATCAAAATATTCAGCCAATATTACTTTTCAGAACTGTTCCAGCACACACTTGTTTGGAACCTACTTGGTACATTATTCTAGTCACGCATGCGCATCAGATAACGTTAACATGTTTGGAACTCGTTTCGTGATCAAACCTGGTATCTCTTATGAAGTGTACAGATACCACACTGAAGCAAGAAAGTGCTCTAGAATGAAGCAATATATAAAAAAAAAAGATGTGAATTCATTCTATAGAATTATATCGTTTTGCATTTTTAGTTGTATGTTTGAACAAATATTTACATACTTCGCTTTGGTTAGGACAATCAGTACAGCAAATTTTTAATTATTTGAATATCATATCTTCTCTCAATTCCACCAAAAATAAAGAGTACCGACTGTGCTAGACGTGAATCACCCAGTACTAGTAAAAGTGTTTGATTCAACACATACCAAAGAATATTATTTGGACCATGTTATGTAATAGCGAATTAAGCGACAAAATTTCAAAAATCAAGTTAATGGCGCCATCTCTTAGAGAAGCTTAAAATCTATGGTTGAAAACCTTTTACCAGATAAAATATTTTCTTCTTTATTTTCAAGAGCACCTGAATTAAGCGACATGTTTAGAACTCATCAAGGCAAAATGCAAATTTAAGATAGGTAATAAAGAATTATCCGACATATCGATATTGCAAAACTTATTTGCATCTAAATCCTTTTTTTGTAACATACTCAAGCGCCAGGAATGGTGCTTAATTTTCTTTGCATTATTCCTCGTCAACATGTTACGTTGTATTTTTTAGTTCTGTAATAAATAATCATGCGACAAATGTGTTGGTTAATTATTTGCGAAAATTTAAATACTGGCTTAATTATAAAAAAGTAATATCGAATTGAACGACATTCTGGCACTATAGCCTTAAATTGGTTATATAATCATACATTTAAAAACAGGGCTCTAAAATACACTATATAACAGTCCTAATGTCAAAAACTCAAATTTATAACTCCTACAATAACGACTCCACGACAACTTAAAAATAAAAAAATCTTTACATTCAATTTTCTGGGAAATTATAAAATGTCGCTTAATCTATTATTACATAACGTGGTCCATTCACAGTTTCATTATTTTATACACATTTAAAAAGAACAAATGAAAATACTACAGACCTTATATTGCTCCTATGAACTGAACTTTTTTTTCACAAATTTCACTTATTCGAACTGATAACTGAAATATGGTCACTTTACTAAATCGCATTATTCAATTGTAATAAGGTATTTTCACTGAATATACTTCACCCCCAAAAACACACCAATCAAAAACACACATATTTCTTTAAGAACTATCTATTTCACAACACACAGTATTACATGGAGTCACAGGTTTACTTTCAGTAAAATATAGGCAAACAGTTGATAATAAAAACAAACACTAGTAGTAACTATACACAATTATCACAAATTGTAATAGAGATACAATATTTTGTTTTAAATATTACAAACTACACGACACTACTTTTAACACAATATGTTGAAAATGAATACAGTTCTTTCACATTGAAAATTAAAATGTGTAGTTAGTCCGCTATGTAGGTAGTCATCATCAAAACAAACAAATATTCAGAAAACTTATCGAGAAAGAGCTGCTACGATATTTTAGCGTGTTTCTCCAGAAAAAAGGATATACATTTTTTCTATTATAAAACACGTTTTTAGTCTCGATCACCAATTTCCTGAAATAAACGGTTCGTTAATATGTTTTTACGTGCCTGCAATTTTTACACTCTTTTTCCCTGAAAACTTACATTTATGTAAATTGTGAATCGATGAGTTCCATAATTACTACTGTCATTAATTTCAAAAGTATAGTAAAAATATATCTCGATAATACTAAGTAATTACGGAATCAAAAAAATTAAATTCCAAGTAGGTAAATCAAAATAATGTATCAATTATAGATTTTCAGAAAAGTAAAAATGGTGAATTTGACCGAAAATAAAAAAATCTTCAATAAATATTTCTTATACTAATTCTAATAAAGTAACACATAGTGGGTATATATCAAAAATATTGTACGTTTAATACAAATCAAAATTTCGTAGTATCATTTAAATATGAGCACATTTTTCCCGCAATTTTCTATTTTTCGTTATTATTTTTCATAAAAAACTTAAAATTTAAAAATTGAAATTAATTCAATGAAAATCGGAATGATATTTTAGTAGGTAGGTACTCAATCGCAAATTATCGATTTTATATTCCGAATTCGCTAAAATCGTAGTCCAAATACCTAACACCTAACGTAAGACAAAAATACTAATGTTACTTTATAGTGGGCGTTTTGGCAAAATTCATCAACTTTCTTCAAACATCTTGTATAGGATGTTTGAAAAAAGTGGACCTGTTGCTGGCATAAGTAGAACGATGAAAAATAAATTTGCTTGAGAAGCTCTACTCCCCCTCAGTCAATAAAACGGCCTCTGTGTGTGTGTGTGTGTGTAAGTATTTCACAGTATACAAAACCTGCGGCTCGCAACAACAACAAAAAAGCATCTTATTTAAAAAAAAATTTAAGTTTCAATGATAAAAATTACCAAAAAAATACTTTTCTGAAAACCAATATAAAAAATTTTCAAAAATATAATCACTATACCTTTTCACATGTGTCATAATATATAAATATATATATGTATATATATAAGTAATAAGCAAAAAAGGAAGAAAAAAAGAAAAAAAATTAAGCTGTACCACCACGTACCACAACAATAATGAGATGATCTTCCTTTATAGCTTCATCAGATAAGTTCGGACAAGTACGTTTTAATAATTCAGTTGAAAAAGGACAGGGTGGGAAGGAATACAGGACCCCGGTGGCTTCGGTTTCTTTGTTTAATAGAGAGATAACGCCAGCAGCTTCTTTTTGTTTCAAATAAGAGACTAAATTTCTCAAAGGTCTCGTTTGAACTGTAGCATCATCGTTAGTAACAGAAGCAGTAGAACCGGCTAGACCTAGGAAAATTGCGTGGGAACTAGCGCCGGAGATTCTCTTTTGTACATCTTCTAACTTAGGTTGATCGAGTCTTAATCTTTGAGTTATTCTTAATTGATGTTTACCCTCCTCGTCTTTCATCAAACCTTCAACTATATCCGTATCGCCGTCCATCAAATGAAATTTAGCAGGAAAAAGAGAATTTTTCAATATCAACGCACCCTGCCATATCGTTGTACATTTTCTAGCTACCTCCGGCAAAGTACGACTCGATGCTAATAAACCAGCTCTACGAGATCCACTATCTGAATCCGAATCGGGCGACCTTCTCGGTGATCTGGATCTCGATCTAGCAAATCCTTTAGAAGTTGAACGCCTCCTATCGAATTCAGCATCTCGCGTCCTTCCCCATTCGTCTTCGGGATACCTATAAGGATCCCTACTACCTCCTCTTTTTTCAGGAAAAGGTCTTGCTCGATAAGGATCCCTTTCGAAATCAAAATCATATTCAACTTCTCGAGCTCTGTAATCTTCAGCAGAAGCATAAGGTGGTTTCGGTCTGTAAGTTATTCCTGGGGTTACATCGGCAAAATCAGTTCTTAATCTCCTTTCTGGTCCACCTAAAGGAAAGCCTCGCATTTCTTTAACAGCTGCCGTAGCAGCATCTATGCTATCGTATAAAATAAGAGCTTGATTATCACCTTTAACATAATCGATTTTTTTTATTGCACCGAATCTATCGAATTCCCTTTCTAATTGAGGTACAGACGTCCACGGTCCTAAACCGCCAACCCAAATTTTAGTAGTAGGAGTAGCTTTACCGTAACCGATTTTACATTGAAATTTTCCAATGTACTGACCTGATAATTCAATTTTCGCTCTATGAGCCATATCTAAAGTATTAAATCTTACAAAAGCAAAGGCATTACCTGTTCCAGGAGGTGGTCTTTTAATATCGATATCTTCAACTACCCCATACCTACTGAAGATCCTTCTGAGTTCCTCTTCGGTTATATTCACTTCCAAATTACCCGCAAAGAGTGTACGAGTAGCTAGAGGATCTTCTTCGGGTTGTACGTGGTGTAAATAATTAGGGAATTTGTCTTTTTTATTTTCTTTTTGTTCGAACGGAGGACGAGGCATATTATGCTGCCTCGGTGGACCGTAACCGTGCATAGGAGCCATATGGGGAGGGCCGTGATGTATGGGAGGTCGGGCGAGGTAATCGTGATGGGGAGCGGGCATCGCTTCGCGTCTATATTCACGATGGATCGGGACACCAGGCGGTGGCCCGTATCCTCTATCGTAACGATCGATAGGGCGCATACGTTCAGGTGATCTAGAATAGTAATGTCTATCGTATTCCGGAGTAATAGATCGTGGTCTACCTCGATAGATATCCGCCGATCGAGGTACTTCGTACACAGCCTCTACCAAAGCTATTTTATCGTAAATGATTATACGAGGTTTTCCATGTTTTGCATCTCTGGCATCTTCGGCATTTCGAAAACAAACGTAAGCGACACGTTCATCCATATCGTGAGTTACTCTAATACTTAGGTCACCGTATTTTTTATATTCCTTGTAAAGAGTATCCTTTATAACCTCGTCACTAGCTTTAGCATGCAAAGCACTAACACATAAAACTTTATAGGGATAAGAACGCTCTGGAGGGCGCATGTAATCATCGCGATGAGGCGAAATGTACCGTGCTCGAGGGCTAGGGCTACGTCCACGACTTCCACCACGTCGTCGAGCTCTATCGGGGGTAATTCTTTCGTCAGAACTATCATCATACCTGCCCATACTTGAACGAGAACGCTTGCTGCGAGGTGGAGTGTCCCTATCACTACTTCTTTTCATGTTATGAATTCTAACTGTAATTTTGTCTCTTCCAGAGGCGATCATACGCACTGCACACACCAATTAACTGACAACACAGTCGATGACACGGCACTCCTTCCCTAAAAACACAAACAAAACACTCAGGTTTTTATCATATTTCACAAAATACCTATAATAATATAAACATCAAGTAAAATAACATACTTTAAACTACACAGCACTGTGTATAAAATTAAATAAACTTCTTTAAAAGTCAAAAATGTTATATTATGATATCATCAACTTTAAACGCCAAAATATAACATAAAATGGCACCCCTGCGTCACTGCCCAGCTTAGTTGCCCGTCAAACTAATGATAATAAAGAGGGCACGCGAGGCAAACGGAAGTCCAATATCAATTGATTTCAACTTATTACACTAGTGTAGCGTGGAGGTAAAGAGACCACAGAAATAGCACAAGATCGAATTTGAACGTTCCAATGGGGAAGACCACTAAGAGATGAAATCCTTTCAACTATATTTCAATCAATGAATAATGATGTTGGCTTATTGTGTCAAAATCGAATTTAATAGATTTCCTAGCGTTTTGAAAAAATTGAAAAATGTTCGAAACAAGTGGGCGTTGCTGTCCTCTGAACACCGTAGTGCGGTGTTGTCAAAGTTACTCATCATTGGCTTTTGTATATCTGAGCTGTTTTCTCCCTACGATACAACGTCTCAACTAATGATAAAAACGTCATTTCACTGCAAAGTAATATGTTGGAATGATTATATTTTGTTTTTATTCTTCTTTTATTTCGAGAATTTTAGTGCGGCAACACTGTTGGTGATGGTAATGGTAATGAATGTATTTGTTCACAGAGCACTTTCCGCGTGATTGACTTTCAGTTCTGTAATCTGTGACTGTCTTTGGCTGTACATCCTGTTTGTTTTGCCCGTCTGATACTGGTTTCACGAGTGTGCTTAGTGTAAGAAGTTTTTGAGATTTGTAGTTCAATGAACAGTATAGTTCTATGGTTGGGTATTCTTTGTATTTTAGGTTAAGTAGCATATTTTTATATAATTTGTTTAATAATATATTATTTTTGTTAATTAGTGCAATTAAAGTTCAATTTGGTAAAATAAGAAAAAATGGAGTTGTTTGTTATTAATAGGTACGTCAGTAAGTTAAAGACAATGCAAAAAAATAATTAAAAATATTTAAGGCATAATGAAGAACCAAAAAAATAATGAAGTATCACAAAATGAGGAGGAAAAATTGGAGAAAGTATTGCAGAAAATTCAAAGGAATAAAAAGATACGACAAAAACAGAAAGAAAAATATTCCGAAATTAAACATGCAATTAAATGAAGAGTCCAAACGAGAGAACACAAAAGGAAAATCAAAAGCTCTATAGTTAATGTCCCTGACAATAATAATGACGAGTTTATTGATAAAGACATAATAAATTCAATTACCCATACGACAGATGAAAATGTATTTAAGAAACGTAAATTAGAAGTTGAAAAATTGGAAGGGTTTACAGTTTTAGGAGCTGATAATTTGATTAATAGAACCAAAGTAAGTACTTACTGTACTACATTTAAAAAAATACATAATTTTTGTTTAATAGGTTAAAAGAGTTTTCCCAGCATGACTTTCCAATCCAGCAGTGATATCAGTAAATCTTCAGGATTTACAAGTAAAAGTATCAGATATGAAACAATTAGATAAAGGCATTCGGAAGCTTCTAAAGGCAAACGACATTAGACACTTCTTTCCAGTTCAAGCGGAAGTAATTCCTTGGTTATTAGAAACCTTTAGGCATTCTGATGTTATTTTTCCAAGGGATATTTGCGTTTCAGCTCCCACTGGAAGTGGAAAAACTCTAGCATATGTGTTACCAATTGTTCACGCTTTGAAAAAGTATGCAGTTAAAAAAATTAGAGCTTTAATTATATTACCCACCCAAGATTTAGCGACTCAAGTATTCAAAAGTTTCATATTCTATTGCCAAAATACAAATATTGAAGTATGAGTAATAACTGGAAACAATTCTTTTTCCGTAGAACAAACTCAACTAATCATCGAGAGTAAGTATACTTATTTATTTTGATATGGTTTATTTAAGCAGGAAAGTAACTAAATATGTCGTAAATAAACTCAACCGAGGTTTTACTATTATATTTTTCAGATAAAGCATTCGGATATATGAGCAAGATCGATATATTAGTATGTACAGCCGGTAGATTAGTTGATCACATTAAAGTTACAAAAGGATTCAACTTACGAAATTTAGAGTTTTTAGTCATAGAGTATTGGAAAACATTCAGAACGATTGGTTGTATCATTTAGAAAAACATATTTACGAAGATGGTAAGTAGTTGTAATTTTTATAACTTGTTATTTTTTACTATATAAAGACTTATTTTTAGAATCGAACTCTACTTCTCGCCGCAAAATTCTCAATCTTCAATCACTAGAACAGCCACAACCACCTCAAAAACTGTTATTCTCGGCTACCTTATCTCAAGATCCGGAAAAATTACAAAAACTTGCACTTTTTCAACCAAAACTGTTTACATCCATCGTTGAAACAGATGATCAAGAAGATTTAAGCAAAAACGCCTTTGTTGATACTTTTGTAGGAAAATACGCAACTCCTAAGGAACTCAAAGAAAAATATATCGTAACAACCGCCGAGTTAAAACCTCTGTTTTTATACGAGTTGATAAAATTGAAAAAACTGACTAAATCAATTGTATTTACACATTCCGCAGAAAGTGCTCATCGATTGGCAATTTTACTAAGAGCTTTGTTCAGGCTAGAATTAAAAGTAGAAGAACTTTCTTCTCATTCACAAGGCTAAAGTAGAACAAAATTGATTGAGAAGTTTTCCGCTGGTAATATTGACTTGTAAGTCCAATAAAAATACAAATTAGCCATAAAACTCTTAGAATCGCGATATCTCAGGAATGGTCATTTTTAGAAAAAAAAATTATAGGGACCATCTTTCTAGATAATTTTAAGATATACAACTTCGGTTTGAGGTACTTTTTTGATAAAACTTACCGTTTTAGAAAAAAAATCCAAAAAACCTGAAATTTTGACCTTTGAATCCGAATAACTATTTTTAACACACATGGGATTTCTAATGGTGAACCCAAGGTCTCCACCGACGGGAATTTTTGTTATTTCAAATGTCAAAATTGACCGGACTACAAATTTTACCATTTTTAATTTTTTTTTAAATGTTACAGGTTGGTTTGTACAGATGCTTTGGCTAGAGGTATCAATCTACCTCAAATACAATGTGTAATATCGTATTCTTCTCCTAAATACCTTAAAACTTATATTCATCGTGCAGGTAGAACGGCTAGGGCGGGAGCACTGGGTTTGGCGGTAACTTTACTTAACAAACCGCAAGTTACCAAGTTTAAATCGATGTTGAGTCAAGCCAAGCATACTACTATAGAAGAGGTAATAATAATAATACTCTTTATTTAGCCAATTGCTATCACAGTACAATAATGAATATGAAAAATACTACATCTATACCTATATAATACTATGGTTTTCAACAATATATTTTCTTAATCTTTCTCTAAAACTAACAAAATTTAGATTTTTTATATATTCTGGAAGATTATTAAAGTCTACCAAACCTTTATGAAACAGACTGTTTTGTGCGAAACTCGAATGCACACAAGCTACATAAAAATTTTGTCTACCTCTTGTACTATAGTTGTGAATATCAGATACTAATTGTAGTTTTTCTATAATATGTTCCGGATACATATCATTTTTTATCTTATTTATTTATTCACGGGCAAGCCCAATTCACATAAAAATTACATTGTTAGAAATTACAGTGTTAAAAGTTACAATGTTAAAAATTACAGTGTTGAAAACAAAAACAAAGAGAAAAAAAAACATGTAAAATTAAATTTGAGAGTGATAACACTACAACATCAATAGGCAATCAAACATTTTAAAAATTTTAAAAACATTTTAAAAATATATCAAAGTTTAAGCTCTAGCAGATGCTTTTTAAATTTGAAAGTTGACACATTAAAAATTGAAATGTCCTCAATAGAGTTAGCTAATCTAAGTGTCCTAGGGAGAAAACTATTCATTGCATAGTTGTACCTATGAAAAGAAACATGAAAGGTTTGCACCTGCCTGGTAAGACGAGGTGGAACAAATAAATATATTTTAGAGAGAAGCTCAGGACTATTACATATTCCATTTAATATATTGAAAAGCTGTATTAGATCTTTTTGCTTTCTGCGAATCTCTAGGGTAGGGATGTTTAAGAATAGTTCCAAAATATCATAACGATGGTAGACATGCATCTTAAAGGCAATGTATCTTAGAAATTTGTGCTGAACAGATTCTAGTTTCGCTTTATAAGTAATGTAATGCGGAGACCATACTGGAGAACAATAATCTAGGTGTGTTCTGACCAGAGAGCAATAAAGAGACTTAATAGCAGTGATGCTAGTGAAATCACAAGTGATCCTCTTTATAAAACCTAACATCTTCATAGATTTTTGAATAGCAGCAGTAACATGGGACTTATAAGTGAGTGAGGAGTCTAATATAACACCAAGGTCTTTTATTTGCGAAACAGAATTTAAAGTTTCATTATTAATGCTATAATCAAAAGCTATTGGGTGATGTATTCGATGAAAACGCATAATATGGCACTTGGATGCATTTAGATTCATATTATTTTGTTTACACCAATTTGATAAGCTATTTAAATCAGATTGTAAAATTGAAGCATCATCATTACTATTAACTACTTTAAAACATTTGAGGTCATCAGCAAATAACAAAGCTTTGCTACCTTGAAAGCAATACATAATATCATTAATGAATAAGTTAAACAATAATAGTCCAAGATGAGACCCTTGGGGAACTCCAGAAGTTACAGGAAAAGTATGAGAATAGTAATGATTAACTCTTACCATTTGTAATCTATTCATTAGATAGCTACGTAACCATTGTAATACAGGACCTTCCACACCATACAAACAAAGTTTATGTAGCAAGAGTTCATGATTGACCCTGTCGAAAGCTTTGGAAAAATCAGTGTACACAGTATCGATCTGCAAACCCCTCTCCAAAGCATCAGACAAAAAGTCAACATATGTGAGTAAACCCAATTCTGCAGACCTTTTAGAGGTGAAACCAAATTGTTGCGATGTCATAATGCTCGAGCAGTCGTAGGTAAGATAATCAGTAATAATACTTTCAAAGATTTTGGGAATTATGCTGAGGATAGATATAGGACGATAATTTGTGATGTCAGATTTTCTACCTGATTTATAAACTGGAGTGACATATGATGTTTTCCAGTAATCCGGAAATTCGCCAGTAACAAGAGACTTATTAAATATATGAAAGAGCGGACGAGATAAAATAAAGCTAAATTTCTTAAGAAAAGTGGGAGGAATTCTATCAGGACCAGGACCTTTTTTAACATCAAGTTTTGATAATTTTGCATAAATGTTCGAGATTTCAATATGATAATGGAATACATTTACTTTTGAAGAGATCTGAACATCTTGCAGATCCAGAGGTTGATTTGAATAAACTGATGAGAAATGTTTGGCAAATAGATTTGCAATATCATTCCCGTTACAAGCAGTGCAGTCTCCAAGAGCCATTTTATCAGGTATAGTGTTGTTCTCCCTCTTACTGCTTACAAATTTCCAAAAAAAATTAACATTATTTGTAACAGAATTTTCAGTTAATATTATATAATTTCTATAACACTCTCGCGATAAAAGTTTACACTGAGCTCTTAATCTACTAAATTCTACATAGTTTTCAGGACACCTAGTAATCTTGTAGATTTTGTGAGCTAATTTCTTCTCGCTTAACAGTCTCTTTAGCTCTGGAGAATACCAACATGGAAACTTCTTCATGCAAACCTTCTTGAGTGGAACAAAGTAATTTATTATAGAATACAGTATGTCGTAAAATATGGATACCATCTCAAAGAGAACTTTATCATGTAAAACATTGTCCCAATCAATTGATTCCAAGCAAAAACGTATTTCTTCATAATTTGCATGATTAAAATCGTAGTAGTATTCTTCACCGGGAACGTTATCATTTTCAATCTTAAGTGGTAAGATACATTCGAGTGGGGGATGATGGCAATCCTGCAGGATTAAAATATCTTCAGCCTTTTGTACCGAGAGCTCAATTGAAGATAAAATAAGATCAAGCATAACTCCTCTGTCATTAGTTACTGCATTGGACTGGAATAAATTGAGGAAAGCACAGATATTTGACAAAGTATCTATAGAATCAGTCTCAGATGGAGATGCCATAGGAGAGGGATGAGCTGATGAACAAAAATCATCAATTTCCCAATATGCAGATGGAAGATTGAAATCGCCAAAAAGGAAGAAGCTAACATTTGCATGTTGCTCATTTATGGTTATTAGCTGGTTGTAATAGTCTTCATATAAAATAGGTTGAGATCTAGGAGGAAGATATACAGAGCCCAAAATAAATTTGTTATTAACAAGAACAAATACCTGTTCAATTGATGGATTAGAATGAATCAGACTAGAGGATAATTTTTTCTTAATAGCTATTAAAACACCTCCTCCCCTGTTGTAAATACTGGATTGAGGCGAGCGATCAGTTCTAAAAATATTATAATAGTTAAATCCAAGTTCGGCATCTGCAATATCAGAGGTTAACCAGGTTTCTGTAAAAATGATGATGTCATAAGAACAATTTGAAACTTTTAGACTGAGGTTCGTAAGTTTAGTGCGAAGACCCCTGACATTCTGGTAATACAAAGAAAGGCCGCCCAGGTCAGTGGACTTTACTGGTTTTTTTGGATGATCTTAGGTATGTTGTTAAAGTATTTAATAACTAAATTCTGCTCACCAGACTGTTGACGAGACAAGAGATCATTCTTCACAGAATCATACAGCTTTTTCTGATTTGGAGTCTGATCTAACTGAAAAAATACCTTATTAGCACGACCTAACTTCTTCTTATTCCTTAGAATTTCGTGCACCTCACGAGCAGACGGAAAAATGACCTTTAGCGGACGGTGGCCATTTTTGTTTTTCTTCCCAAAACGAATTATTTTAATATTGTCCACACACACAGCAGCCCCATCTTCTCCAGCATTTATTAAAAGTGATTTAACCTGATGAGTGTCTTCAGCTGCTGTTGCTGGTTCAGGCTGGTTGAAAATCAGCAAATGGTTTGCTCTTTTTTGACGTTCCTGAAGTTCATTTATGATGTCATCAGGTGCCGGAAAGGAATTCTTATCTTCCTTCAACTTCTGAATTTCAGCTTTAAGCAGCGTAACTTCAGATTTTAGAGTCTCAACTTCTCTCAATATCTTAGGAATACTTTTAAATGCTAATCGGCAATCAGTACAGAAATAAACCATAGTTCTTCTTTGAATAACCACAGCACGAAGCTCGGATGCACTTAAACCTGTACAATGTTCAGTAGGGTGCATAATGATATGACAGCTATCACATGCAACAGACTTATCACCAACAGGATCATTGCAGGTGGAACACTTGTCAACCATTTCACTATAATTTCACTTGGCTATTAAATGCAAAGATTGAAATGTTACTACTAATTCCCAGACTAACGAACGTTTCACAAACCAATTAATTTCTTATTAGGCACAATTGTTTGAAACTTTTTTTGTACGTTTTTATTTGTAGTACAGATAAATGACTTAAGAAACTTTCGCAAATTTACCGAGATTACGCAAATAATTATGCGAAAACTACACATACACACAAGGAATAATTTTAAACTAAAAAAACAGTCGAAAACACGGGAATTTTTGATGAATTTCAACCACTACAATCTGCAAAACTTGAGGAGCATTTATTAAACACACTTGTTCGTTTACTTGTTCGTTGATTTATCTTATATATTTTGATTTATCTTATATATTATATTTATCTTATATACAACACTCATTGTATTTAACAAAATATTTTGCTTCACACTCAATAACTTTGTAGCTTCTAACATATTCCTTATTCTTGTATGCCTATTGCATCCTAATATGTTTCTTAATGCACAATTTTGTTTTCTCTGTAAGACTTCTAGATTACTTTTTTGAAACATATAGAACAGTAATTGAAATGGGGCAGTACAATTGTTTTAAAGAGTAAAAGTTTAGACCAAGAACTTAAATTATTACCTATTCTACATAAATAATTAATTTTTTTTGTAACTTTTTTTATTATATAATTTGCATGATTCGAGAAAGTTAGGTTTTCATCTATGAATATTCCCAAATATTTAAATTCTTTAACTTGAGCAATTTTCTTGTTATCTATTAAAATATCACTGTGATTGTATGTATCTGTCATATTATATCTATTTTTAAGAATCATAACTTTTATTTTATTTATATTTACGCTTAAACTATTACTACACAGCCATTTATACAGTCTAACTAAATCTTCATTAATTTTTTGAACCATATTCTCTATATTCTCACTTTTAATGAATAAGATTGTATCATCAGCAAAGAGCTGTAATTCACAGTTATTAATGACATTAACAATATCATTGATGTATAGCACAAACAAGTCCAGTCCCATGACTGTCCCTTGGGGAACCCCATGCTTATTTTCCTTATCTGTGGATACTTCGCCATTGTATTTTGTTTGTTGACTTCTTTCTTGTAGATATTCTGTGAATCACCTCAAGACACTACCTTCTAGACCATATTTTTGTAATTTTAAGATGAGCAATTCCCTGTTTATTGTCTCAAAAGCTCTGCGAAAGTCAATGAATACTACTCCTACAACTTTTCCTTCACTTAGTGCAGACTTCCATCTGGAAATAACCGTTTGTAGTGCACTTTCACATGAGTGTTTTCGTCTAAATCCAGCTTGAAAATTAGTCAGTAACTTTTTTTTCTCCACATATTCCCTCATTTGATCATTTGCCACAGTTTCTAATAATTTTTCGTATATTGGCACCATATTGATTGGTCTATATTCTTCACATAGCTGAGTTCTGCATACTTTTTCAATAGGTATTATTGTGGTTAACTTCCACTTTCCAGGAAAACAACCTTTTTCCAGACTAGCGTTAATGAGGTCCAAAAATTTATCGCCAATCACTTCAAATGATAATTTCAGAATCTTTGAGTTTACTCCGTCAACACTGCTCGGTTTATTTTTTAAATTTTTTACTACTTTTTTGAGATCAGCCATTTGTAGAGTTTTAAACTGAGTAAACTTCTCTCTAGGTGTTTTAATATTACTGAGTATTTCTTCTACCTCAGTTCTATTTATGTCTTTGGCAATAACGGAAATACTGTCTAAAAAGTAAATATTGAATTTTCCAGCTATAATTTTATTTTCATTCTCAGGGATGCCATTGAACACAATACCTTGATTATTTTTACTTCCGCAATCATTATTAACAAAGCTCTTTAGACATTTCCACATTTCCTTTGAGTCCCCTTTTACCTCATCAATTTTTTCTTGATAATAGTACCTTTTTTGATCTCTTATCAGTTGATCTACTCTATTTGTTCTATTTGTTCTCGATAGTATTGCCAGTCTTGCTCTGCTCTTGTTATTATAGCCTTTTTGTATTTCTTATCTTGATCTGAGATTTCTTGACCTAGTTCTGGTGTCCACCATTTGTTATTTCCCCACTTACATGATGTCTCTTTTTCTTTAAGTGGTGCATGCACATTTAATTTATTTAATATTATTTGTACCAAATAATCTGCTGCTTGATCTACTCCATCTAAATGAGAGGGTCAGTCACAACTCATCAAATCAAGTTGAAACTGCAGCTCATTAAAATTTTTCATATCTCGATATGTGTACTTCTGGGGGCTGATATATATACAAGGAAAGTCTACTTTTAGTACTGCATGGTCAGATATTTTAGGGGTGTGATGTATCTGATATTCTAATTCCTTTTTGTTAGTTACAATAAGGTCAATCATTGTTGCAGTATTCTGAGTAATCCTTGTGAAATTCTGTACAATTTGGTAAAGTCCATTTCTCTGAATTATCGTGTTTAATTTTCTGGAATGGTATGTTTCTCTTGCTGTGTTTATATTAAAATCACCAATCATTATGAATATTTCACTCCTAGCTGCATAGTCACTTAATATTTGATCCAGTTTATCCAGAAATTTATTATTATTAGAAGAAGAAGAATGGTATACATTTAAAATATTATATTTTTGGTTATTATCAGATATGTTTACTCCTGTAAGCCACATATTTTTCTCCAATGTTACATCACGCAGTTGTTTAAGTTTCATTTCCTTTTTCACGTATATCGATGAACCTCCTGTATGTCGGCTTGTTGAATAACAATACACTGCTTCGTACCCATCAATTTCCAATTCACTTTCCTGAATGTCTTCTGTTATATGAGTTTCCGCCATACAAATTACAACAGGCTTCTCTTTATGAACTAACCAATTTAACTCCGTCTTATGTGATGTAAAACTCTGTATGTTTAGATATAGTAATTGTTGATTCCTTAATTGCTATTTACTTGGCTTATTAAATGTTTCTGGGTAGTTAACTCTTCTCTGTAGCTGTTCAAAAATTCTTTTGTACGCGACACATTTTCTGTTTAATGCTGTGTGGTTATAGTCTATATTAGGTATTTTAAGTACTTCTTTGGCATGTTTACAATTTATGCAAATTTCAACATTACTATCACAGTCTTCTAGCTTATGGTTTCCGCTGCATTTCAGACAAATCACTTGATTACTTCTACCCTGCCATGTGGCCAAACTTCCAACATTTATAACACTGCACTACATTAACATATTCAAAATATCTGCATTTTCTCCATCCAATAAACTAAACTTCTTTTTTGATAATTTGATTATACACATTCTCATCATTGCCACATTTGACTTTTTCCTTTTATCTTCATATGTACTAATTACCTTTATATTGCTTTTGTCCTGTTCTGTTGAAATACTATTCTGCAGAACTAGTTTTTCAATGAATTCACTATATTCATCATCTGAGTTTTCTAACAACTTTTTCTCAATATTAATAATCTTCAATTTTGGTATTTTCTTTTGTGGGACTTTTACTTCATACTTTCCATCCAGATAATTTTTAACTCCTTCTGATATGTTTATTATGTCTTCGGCCTTCTCACAGCTGATATCAATACCACCATCTCGTATAAATTTTACTCTCGATACCTCTGCTCCAATTGTAGAAGGGTTAATTTGTGCCTCAACTGCTTTTTTTGTTGCCAGACTATCCTGTTGTTTATCTAACGGTTTTATGACAATAACTTCTTCGGGCTTTTTTTTCTCGACTACTTCATTGTAATTTGGAATATTTGATACTGACATTTGAACTGGTTGGTGCTCTAATTTTAGGAGCTGCTGTTTTACTTCTTCCATTAAAATGATTAGGCTTGGTATTCTTTTTATCACTGTTTTGCAATCATTACAACAAAAAATCAGTGTTCTTTTTTGTAGGGGCATACATCTAGTTTCGGAACTGGATAATCCAGCACACTCCAAGTGGATCTTTTTTTTAAGCAAACATCACATTTATAGTAGTCCTCATTTATAACATTGTTGCAATTAAGACATATGACTTCATTTCCCACCATGTTATTAGGATTTACATATCATCTTATTATTATATGACAAATTACTTTATTTTTGCAATTTTTATGTGAGGTGTTAAAAAAAAAAGGCCACCTTTATCTATAAACTACTTTCTCAATTTGTTTTTCACTTTTAATACTTAATTTTCAAAATTTATTGGAGATCACATGTAAACACAACCTAACCTCTAATTTAATATCCACGGAAAACCAAGAATTTTTTTAAATTTTATTTTCAAAATTTGCAGCTCGTGTTTCCCGAAGATAATTTGGAAAAAATTATAAAGAATCGTTGGAACAGTTGAAGAAAATAGTAGACAAAGAAGAAAAGATGGATTTGGAAAAAGCACTATCGACTAAAAGGACAAAGAACAATAAACATAACAGAAAAAGAAAAGAATCGATTAATAGTAACATAAGTATGTGATTAAACAGGATCTTGTACTAAAAAAAATCATAGATAGTCGGGATATTAATTTTTTAATTAAATTTGACAAATCGATATATTTTTATATTATAAAATTCAATCTTCTACTGGTTTGACCAACATCCTCGAACCGGCGTGACAATATTCGTGCCCTCTAAAGGTTTTCCAGTGAAGTCCTTGGAATTTATAGGCAGTAGAAAGTGGTACGTTGATGTATTTCCCATTCAAATTACTTACGTGACAACTTTTATACCACCACGCTCCAACTGAAGATAAAAACATTATAAAACTTCAAATTGAATTCATACAATATATTACTTACGAAATAACTGAGCACAGTGTCCGTTATAAATGTCCTGATCCAGATCCTTTGTTGAAAATTTAGCACCTATATGATCCGTTAAAGAATCTCCAGCATCTCCGCTAAATCCTCTAAGAACATTCAAGGGGTATCCGTCTGTTTCTGAACCGATACCGAAAGCTTTGTATTCAGCGTACGCCTTCACTTTATCTCTGTCTGTTATTTCTACCAACAACTCGTTTACTTCAAATCCTGAAATTTCCAAATAAAATTATCATTTTTGAAGTAAAACTTCTTTACGCACTCTTGACTTGGGGAGTAAGCTGGTGACGAGAGCGTTACGAAAAATGTGATCGGGCGAGGCGAACGACAATTGATAGGGAGATATGAGTTAGTGAAGATAGAAAGAGAGTTACGTTTCGTATATTACTGATGGGGCAAGAGAAAGAGAGCAGTTTTTTCTGCTTAATAGTTATACATACCCGTAATGTGATATATATTTTCGAGTCCTAACCAAAATTCCCTTTTTAAATTTCCAAAA
The DNA here is from genome assembly GCA_947563755.1 of Lochmaea crataegi. NCBI lineage: Eukaryota > Metazoa > Arthropoda > Insecta > Coleoptera > Chrysomelidae > Lochmaea > Lochmaea crataegi. The sequence goes on from OX387424.1 coordinate 3,473,119, forward strand.
CCGAATTTATAATCTCGCCATTCTTTGAAAAAATCTTGGGATCCATCGAATCTGGCTTGAATGACGGTCCATCCGCCGCCTCTGGTTTCCATGTCGCAAAATACCATGATAGATTTGGCGCTTTTTTTCGGATGAATTTCGTATAACCCCGATTTATTTTGACCTTAAAAAGAAGAGAATTTTTTCTTAAATACGATAATTATCAAAACAAAATCGTATTTTTTAACAAAAATTTATTTGTTTTTACCATTTTCCTGAATTTCTCTACAACTTTTGAGAACGTTGTTTTTAATTTTTCCGTCGTCCAACAAATCACAGATCGGAGGTTTACTGGTTCCTATCAAATTATTACAAATAATCTCTTCACCGTTTACACTAAAAAAAAAAAAAATATCGCTTGAATTTTATAACAATATGAAGCTGTTTGATGTCTTACCCTGATAAATGAACTGATTTGCAGCTAAAATTTTTTAAATTATCTTCGACAGTTTGGATTTTATTCGTTAGTGTATTTAAATTACTCAAAATACTTTCTTGATTTAACTGAGCGAACGTTTCTTCTCCTCCAGCTTCGTCCTTGGCAGGTATTTTAGGCGTCTCAGGTTCATTTAACAATATATTTTCAGAATTATTGAAAGATTTCTCAGAATTACCTTGAATAAATAATAAAAAATCTCCCAGCATAAACTATAAACACAACCAAACTACGCTCGACAGCTGCACGATAGGGATGGCGATCTGAAATCGATTAATCGAATAATCGATTCCTCGGACCGAATAAATCGATTTTTTAAATCGATATGTTGAATTGAATCGATTCGGTGAATCGATATTTCACCCTTGAAAATCGACTTTCGATTTTTTTTTGTGTTTTGGGTAGAGCGGTTTTTTTTTAATTGCCCCGGCAACATCGCAAGTAGTGATGAGAGCGGAACCGCTCGGTTCCCAGTAGACTCGACAGACACTGTTGATTTTTTTTTCAAAAAAGCTTATAACGATAAACGATTTTTATATAAATCGATTATTATTTTGTTATAATCGATGTTTAATTATCGATTTTTCGAGTAATATTAATCGATTTTGTATAAATTAGGTGTGTTTGAGGAGTGGATTTTCTGAAACGGCTCTCGTATTATTTATTGACTATTTTTCAAAATGTTGACACTTTTTGACGATTACTAACCATTTCTCAAAATTATTGACTATTTTTTAACAATTATTGACAGTTTTTGACAAACATTGTCCATTTTTAACAGTTTTTGACCATTATTGACCAAATTTGACAGTTTTTCAACAATTACTGATCATTTATTAAAAATTATTGACCAATTTTGACAGTTTTGCAACAATTACTGACCATTTTTCAAAATTTTAACAATTATTGACAATTTTCACCAGTTTTTGACAATTAATGACCATTTTTCAAATATTTTTTAAAATGTTCGATAATTATCGACCACTTTTCAAAATTTTTAATAATTATTGACCATTTTTTAACAATAATTGACAGTTATTGACAAAAATTGTCCATTTTTAACAATTTTTGACCATTATTGACCAATTTTGACAGTTTTTCAACAATTACTGATCATTTTTTAAAAATTATTGACCATTTTTAACAATTATTGACCAATTTTGACAATTTTTGACCATTATTGACCAATTTTTACAATTATTGACAGTTTTTCAACAATTATTGACCATTTTTTACAATTATTGACAGTTTTTCAACAATTATTGACCATTTTTCAAAATTTTTAGAATTATTGACAATTTTCAACAGTTTTTGGCAATAATTGACAATTAATGACCATTTTTCAAATTTTTTTAAAAATTTTCGATAATTATCGACTACTTTTCAAAATTTTTGACAATTATTGACAATTTTCAGAAGTTTTTGACAATTATTGACCATTTTTTAATAATTATTGACAGTTTTTGGCAAAAATCGTCCATTTTTAACAATTAATTGACAATTATTGACCAATTTTGACAGTTTTTCAACAATTACTGATCATTTTTTAAAAATTATTGACCAATTTTGACAGTTTTGCAACAAATTATTGACCATTTTTCCAAATTGTTTAACAATTTTTGATCATTTTTTTTAAATTATTGACCATTTTTTACAATTATTTACCAATTTTGACAGTTTTTCAATAATTATTGACCATTTTCTACAATTATTGAGCAATTTAGACAGTTTTGCAACAATTACTGACCATTCTTCCAAATTTTTCAACAATTATTGATCATTTTTTAAAAATTATTGACCATTTTTCAACAATTATTGACCAATTTTGACAGTTTTTCAACAATTATTGACCATTTTTCCAAATTTTTTGACCATTTTTGAAAATTTTTGGCCATTTTTCAAAATTTTAACAATTATTGACAATTTTCAACAGTTTTTAATAATAATTGACAATTATTGACCATATTTCAAAATTTTTGACAATTTTCATATAATTTTATTTGATTTTTTTCAATCCAATAAATATCGTTAACGAATAAATCTCTTGGGTATATTATCGAAATATATACGAAAAGCATGTCCATTTTTAAAACAATCCAAAAAAAATAAACGATCTTTTCGCAGAAATCGATTAATTTTTTATTAAAATCGATTTTTTCGACAAACCCATTAATTTTGAATAAAGAAAAATCGATTTTTATTTTATCGATGATTCTTTTCCATTAATCTCACACATTCCTAATCCGATACTTTGTGATAATAATATGGTAATAAAAAAATAATTGTTATTATTATCGAATTCCCAATTTTACTGATAAGAGATCCCGGAGAGAGATTGTTTATTTAGGGGTACCTTTCTTGTTGTTTTTCAATAAAAAAGATCGATTTATATTTACATTGTAAAAAACACAAACTTGAAAAAAATCGATTTTTTCAACAACGATCTTTTAGACCTCGATTTTTTTATGTATCGATTCATCAAGTTATGATTCGAATCGATTTAAAAATCGATCTTTTTTAAAAAGAATCGCCATCCCTACTGCACGAGTGGCTAATTCGCCCAAACGACGTTGACACATTTATAAAAGTATAAACTGTCAATCTTTTCAAAATCATAACCTTATTTTTTCTTTGTTAAAATAGATCATTGGTTAATTTATAGAGAAGGGCAAGGAAAATGATTGAAGAAGCCATTTTTTAAACACTGTATTTTAATCAATCATTTTCCTTGCCCTTCTCGATAAATTAACTAATCTGTTCTAACCAAGAAAAAATGAGGTTATGATTTTGAAGAAATTGACTGTTCATACTTTTATAAATGTGGCAACGTCGGTATGGTTTGGGCGGATTAGCCTCACGTGTCAGCTGCACCACCACAGAATATACCACTTAGAGAGTCTACACCTAAAGACAAGTGAATGTATTGAACTTACCACCTCTGACATTATCCGGTATTTGTGATTTTATCAAATCGATAAGTGTGGGATTGACGTTTTCTCCGTTAGATTCCATTCGTATATCTACCGATTTCGTGAATTTAAAACTTATAGGATTCTTTGGAAATTCGATCCAGCGACCCTACAACGAGTTATTCTATCAAGACCCTACTTCATATCATTTATTATGAATATTATCGGTATGTTACTAACCAAATTAACTAAATATATATACGGACCATACTCTATTTTTGTTGGGCTCACCCTATATACGTTACGTTGAAGATAAAAAATAAATTTTTTTGAAAAACTTACACTTGTTGTCAAAGCTTGTATGATAAAAACGTCTGTAATATGTATTAACAAAAATAAGTTAATAATAAGACCCATCTTATATTATGTAGAACTATCTGCAACAGTCGCTAACCAACTATCGGAAAATCATATATCTTGTCGGTCTTTTTATATTAATCACAAACGGGAATTACCAGTTCTTGAAGCAGGATGTTACTTTGTTGCTCTTCTCTGCTAGTATTGATAATATGAAATTTATAATATACGGGGTTTTACCGATACCCTGCCCAGCGGCTACATCTTTTTTTGTACGGTAGATATTTTATAAGAACTGGTTTCTCCTTGTTTATTATTTATAAATTCCAGAACAGATCAATGGCACTATTAGCACTTGCATTTTTGCCCCTACAACACCTGTTATGCGTTGATTTCTTACCTAAAAGATTTGAGTTAATCACGGGTCGAAAGGCGAAATCGTGTCCAGAAATTAAAGACTATTTTTTTTAAATCTTTTCAAATTTATTGACGGTTATTTTCCTAAAAATCATACTTGCTATAAGCTTTCGTAGCTTCGTCTGCTACATTTTCTTTGGATGGGACGTAATTCCATTGGTCAACTTCTGTTCGTTCTTGAATTTCTCCCACCCTCTGAGCAACAAACACTTTAAATCTTCTCGCTTCAGATTTGATCCAGTGTAAAACCGTTTTGAGTCTGTTCAGTAAGTACATCTAGAAATTTTTAGTTCAAGATTTTGCTTCAAATAATGTCCTAGCTTCGCACCCATACAGGCTGCCTGCAGCTCTAACCGAGGAATTGACATCGGTTTTAATGGGGAAGTTTTCGTTTTAGATGTCACAAAGACGGTGGCAACGGTGCGTTGAGATAATAAAGTGTTTATAAAATTCGCCTGCATTTATTTCGATATATCGGAAAGAGCAGCGAAAATTAATCAAATAGAATTTGAATTGTATCAACAAAAGGTGAAGTACGTAGTGCTACAAAAGAAAAAAAACAAAAAAAACGTTATATTTTGTAAAAACAATTAAATAAATAGGTTAGTGTTAGGTTATTAAAATAAAAAGCAATTGATTTAAGGTCCAAAACAATATAATTTACGACGTTGTCAAATTTAAAAAATAAAGGACAAAAAGAAAGAAATTAGATATATATAATAAGTGGCTGGATAGATCAAGTATCTCCAAAGAGTAGATCTGGGTATCTTGGTCTTACGCTACCACGAAAATAATATAATTAAATAGTAATTGAATACAAAATATAAACAAAATGGATAGTGATGATTATTCTACAGAAGATTCAAAGAAAAGAAAAATGGATGGTGTATTTGAAGTTAACAAGAGGACTAGCAGAACCCCAACTAAAAGTAAAAAAGATGAAAAGTTAGATCAAATCATAGCGTTAATGAAGGAAATGTCTGCAGATCAAAAGGTTATGAAATGGGAACAACAACTGATTAAAAACGAGATCAAAGAAACCAAAGATCAACAGGCTCTGTTTAATGAGGAAATATTAAAGTTGAAAGTTGAAAACGAAGTATTGAGAAAAGAAAACCAAGCAATTAAAAAAGAAAATGCAGAAATGAAAACAGAAATGGAAGAGATTAAAAAAACAATGGAAATTATAGATAAAGAAAGAAGAAAGAATAATGTGATGATAAATGGATTAAAACTTGATACTAATGAGCCGTCGAAATTGGTAGAAAATGTCAGAAACTTTTTGAGTCAACAACTAAAAATAAATATCGATCCTAAAGCAGTTAACAAGATAGGAGAGAAAATGTGTATAGTGGAATGTCAAAAAGAGGCTGATAAAGAAAAAATTATGGCAAATAAAGCTAAATTAAAGGAGAGGAAAGAAGAAAGAGTTTTTATAAATAATGATATGACCAAGAAGGAAAGAGAAAAACAAAAAGAGATAAGGATGTTTGCAAAATTAGAAAGTCAAAAGGGAAAAGACGTAAAAACGGGATACAATAAGGTAACGGTAAATGGGCAAGAATGGAGATGGGATAAAGAAACAAATAGAATGAGAATACTGGAAAAAATACATTCAAAAAACTAAATAAAGAAACAGATATATTCATGGTAACAGAGAAAAAGACACAGCAACGGAATTGGATATGAATAAAGTAAAATCAGCAACGGAAATGTGGAGAATTGGAACATGGAATGTAAGAAGTATTTTAGGAAAAGAAAAAGAATTAGAAGAAGAGTTTGAAAATACAAACTTGAGAATACTAGCTATAACAGAGACAAAAAAAAAAGGACAGGGGATAGTGAAAATGGATAATGGCCATATACTCATATATAGTGGTATTGAAAATGAGAAAAGAGCGGCAGCAGGAGTTGCATGCATAATACATAGAAACTTAGAAGAACAAATTACTGGATGGAGGGGATGGTCGGAAAGATTATTGGTGATGGAAATGAAAGATAAAAATATGAACACAAAAACTATAATAATTGTATATGGACCAAATGAAGACGATACAGTAGGAAATAAAGATAGGTTTTGGGAAGATCTAACTATGGCTACAGAAAATGCGAAAGGAAAAATAATTATACTTGGAGATTTGAATAGCAGAGTGGGAACAAAAGATGACATTTATAGAGCAGTAATAGGAAAACATGGTGAAACATTTAGGAATAATAATGGAGAACGGCTGCTGGATTTTTGCATATTACACAATTTTATTGTAACTAATACATTTTTCCAACATAAAGACATACATAAATATACACGTGTGATGGAAAGCAGAAATGAAAGGTCAATAATAGATTATATATTAGTGGAAAAGAGAAATAGAAAGGAAGTATTGGATACCAAAGTTAGAAGAGGACCGGAAATAGGAAGTGACCACTATTTACTTGTAACAAAAATAAGAGAACAAGTAGAAATTACAAACCATAATAGACAAAAATTAGAAAAAACAATAGAATATGAATCGGTCAGATCATACAAACTACAAAACAAAGATATGGCAGAAAAATACAAAATAGCATTATCAGGAAAGTTCTTAAATAATTGTGATATAATGAAAAATGGTAATTTAGAAGAAATGTGGGATTATTTCAAAAAAACCGTATTGGAAACCGCTAAAGAAATATGTGGTTGTAGCAAGAAAACTAATAAGAAAAAACAAACAGCTTGGTGGACGGACGAAATTAAAATAAAAGTAAAATTAAAAAAAGAAGCGTGGAAAATGTATATAAATAACAAAACAACGGAAAACTATGAAATGTACAAAGAGAAGAGGAAAAATGTAAAAGAGATGGTAGCAGTAGCTAAAAGAAATCAGTGGAAAGAATTTGGCGAAAAAATGGAAAGCAATAGTAAATCAAATCAAAAACTGTTTTACAAAACATTGAAGTCATTAAGAAAGGAAAAAACACAAGAAATAACCTGGATAAAAAATAAAAAAGGAGATATACTAAGAAATGAAAACGAAGTAATTGATAGATGGAAAGAGTATTTTGAGGAATTACTAGGAGCAGACAACAAAGTTCAGGACATTAACAAAAAAAAGGATGCAATAATAGAAAATAAAGACATTGTAACACTAAAAGAATTACAGAAAATAATAGATGTATTGAAAAATGGAAAATCTCCAGGAATTGATAAATTAACATCAGAAATGTTCAAGAATTTAGGGGAAACAGGAACAAAAATATTATTGAAAATATACAACACTGCTTGGAGTGAAGAACAGATTCCAGAAGATTGGAAGACAGCCTTAATAGTTCCAATATATAAAAAGGGGGATAGACAAGACTGCAATAATTATAGAGGAATAAATCTACTTAGTACAGCTATGAAAGTCTACGAGAATATTATAGACAGTAAGCTAAGACCACTGATAGAAAATACTCTCGAAGAATCGCAAAGTGGATTTAGAAGAGGGCGAAGCATACAAGACCACATATTTACGGTGAAACAGATAATTGATAAGTTCTCACAACAAGAAAAAGAGGTATATATGGGATTTATAGATATGGAAAAAGCTTTTAACAAAGTACCAAGGGAGAAGTTATGGAAAGTACTAGAAGGAAGGGGGGTAAACTACAAAATAATAGATATAATCAAAAACATTTACAAAAATAATAGAAATTGTGTAATATACAAAATTAAAGCATCAGAATCATTTTCAACACAAGAAGGATTGAGGCAAGGAGGGGGACTAAGTCCATTATTATTTACAATTTTTATTGATGAAATAATTAAAAAATCGTCAATCAAAATGGCAAAACTACACGTTGGATACAGACATTTAGGAAGAGTGGATATATCAGAAGCAGCTTTTGCAGATGATTTAATAATTATGGCAGGGAAAGAGAAGGATTTACAAAAGAATATGGAAATATGGAGCACGGTATCTGAAGAATTTGGAATGACAGTTAATCAAAGCAAAACCAAAGTTATGGTTATAGGACCGCAACAAAAACATTTGAAAATACAATTAGATGGAATAAAAATTGAGCAAGTTAGAAGATATAAATACTTGGGAGTAGAAATAGAAGAAAATGGAACGCAGGAAGTCGAAATTACCAATAGAGTACAAAAAACGATGAATCTTTATCACACGATGAATTCGATATTTATAAATAAAAAAAAGATTTCCAAGAAAACGAAGTTAAATGTATTTAAAACAATTTACCGGCCAATATTAACATTCGGATGTGAATCTTGGGTATTAACAAAGAGACAAAAGAGTCGAATACAAGCAGTTGAGATGAAGTATCTTAGGCGAGTTAAAGGAGTCACAAAGAAAGACAAACTAAGAAATACGAAAATAAGAGAAGACCTAGAATAGAATCAACACTTAAGTTTATTGAAAAGAGACAATTAAGCTGGTGGGGACATTTACAAAGAATGAACGATACAAGACCAGTTAAAAAAGTATGGCAATCAAAAATACAAAAAAGAACGAAAAAGGGAAGACCAAAACAAACATGGGATGGTGTTATGGTAGGCATACTGCAAGAAAAAGGAAAAACATGGACAGAGGCAAAAACAATGGCAAAAGATAAAAAACAATGGGCTAAATTTGTACATGAATAAAATTCTATCTGGACCAAAGCATCGATGAAAAAATGGATATATGTCTTAAGCATAATACTATGTAGTTGAAACAAGTATAATTGTAAAAGTATACCCTACACCATACACTATGGTAATTGGGTTTTTGATAATATATATATATATATATAGATGTCACAAAACAGACTTGAACTTGATATTCTTCTTGCCAACGAAGATAAGCCACTGTAGACATCTCATTTTCAGATGCATCGTTGAAGAAATGCAGTTCTATATTACTCCGCTCTTTGTTTAAGCTGCAAAACTGTCGAGGAATCCCAAATTTTGATATTTCCTCTAAATCTTCTATCCATTTTTCCCACTTCAAATTTAGGTTATCTCCAATTTCGTGGTCCCAGTTAATCTTGCTTCTCCGGACTTCCTGTAAAAATATCTTTCCTTGAATTAAGAAATTGGATAAAAATCCTCTAGCGGGTCTAATATTGACATGATGATCTTAAGCATTTCTCGCTTTGTAGGTCTCTTTTTCTTGTCCAAAAGGACTTTGTTAACTTTGTGAAATTGGGTCTTGAAACAAAAACTATCTTCTTCCGCGTTCCACCAAACACCTAAGATTCGCTCTGTTGCCGTTGTCACATGATTCTCCAAATTTTTGTGACTGTTTTCAAGTAATTCTTCATCAATTTCTTCTAAAATTTTTGGGGAATTGGCTATCCAATTACAGATCAACAATCCAGCTTGCTTGTGTATAAAAATTACGTCTTGAACTAGCTGTTTGGCCTCTTCCAGAGTATCTGCTGTTCCTAAGTAGTCGTCCATATAATGGTTGTTCAAAATGTCATAGATAGCTTTCGGGTGACTTTGTTCAAATTCTATAGCATTTGTTTTTTGCTTCTTGTGCTAGTCACGGTCCGCTTGTAGACCCAAAAAATACCACGTTTATTTCATAAACTTTAGGCTCATTCTGTCTATCCATGCCGCGATATAATATTCTTTGGACACTTCTCGGTCTTCTTTTCTAACTAATACCCTTAAGAACGTATCTCTTTAATGTCGGAACAAAGGCATATTTCTTGATACGAATATTTTGAAGGGAGTTATATAAGTCGGGTCCAGTTAGCAAAAAATTATTCAAACAAACATTGGATGATTTTGCAGATGCGTCGAAAACTATTCTTTTATTTTATTCTTATTGGGATTATGGATGCCAAAATGTGGTAAAAACCACTCCTTTTTGTTGGGAATTCTTAAATCGTCTTCGGATACTTCTGAGATCTTTTCACAATACTTTCTTCCAAAGTCTGGGTCCTTGTCCATTTTTCGTTCTGTACAATGCAGTCCACGTATAGTATTGGTTTTGCTCTCTGGTAAAGCTACATCATGGTCCTTCCATAAAAGTCCAGTTTTAAACCGATTGTCAAATCTGCGCATCGTTTGGTCTAAAATTTTCTGTGCCTTGATGTCATCTTTGGATTTTCCCAACTTGTCTGATTCGTAAAACGTATCGATTTTCCACCGAGCCTTAAACATGTCATGAAGTACATCCAGGTCATCTTTTGTTTTATCGTAAACATGACAAACAAAGCTTTCATGATTCTCTACGGCCTGGTGTGGAAGAAAACAAGTACCATGGATAGTCCATCCTAAAAGAGTGCGACTTAGTGCAGGGCCATTCCACGGTCCAGTCACTGTCCAATAAGAATTCGCGGTTGAGCTTCTGTCATTTCCGGAATTTGATTGTCAATGTAGGGATACTTCTCTTTAATGGACTGTATATTGATTGTCTGTCTAGGTAGGGATAAGCCTCTAATTGTCCTGGCATGTCTTAGATAAAAACTCTTCTTCCTGTCCAACGGTGCGGAAATTTCTACACAAACTGATCTCGAATCAGCTTGTTCCCTGACTTCGTTGTTTGTCCACTGAATGCTCAAAGATTGTCGTGGTCCGGTAAGATTTAAATTGTCTGCTAAATCTTGATCAATCAGCGTAACTGTTGAAGTGTCATTCAAAAGGGCATATGTGTTGATAGTAGTCTTTTCATTAAATAGAACAACGGGCAAAATTTTCAATAAAACATTTTTATTTTCCAAAACATGGCAATTTATTTCAGGTGGACTTTGTAATTGGTGTGGTTCTATAGTTTGTGGTATGTCTTCTCTTGTAGGTACTCTGGAATGATGCAAAAGCTTGTGATGTGGTTTCTTGCAATTATTTGCACCACATGATTTGCGATATTTGCAGGATTTCAAATTGTGAGAAGAAAACAAACAAGAAAAACAGAATTTATGTTTCGTTACAAAACTCCATTTTTCATCAGCAAGTGCTTTAAATTTCGAACAGTTTTCTAATTTATGATTTTCAGTTTCGCAGCATACGCAAACCCTTTTATTGAACTGTCCTGTAGCTAAAACTGTCTTTCTTTGTTTACGGTTAGGATAACCTGTCGCTGTCGACCTGTACTTGTCATCGCAAAAACTGTCAGATTTGTTAGGTTGTTTACAAACTTCAAGTTGACAAGCTACGTCAGATTTTTTGTCAAGCCACAGTGAAAATTCAATGAGTTTAATAAAGCCCTTTTTGCGTGTTTCTAAATCAGATGTGTATTCTACCCAGTTCAGTTGATACGATAATGGAAGTTTCTTCACTAGTTCTTGTAACAAAAGAGGATTACTTAAATAGTCATCTTGCTGAAGAGCTTCGATGGTGGTTACAAAAATCTTGACCTCGTCTGCGAAGTTTATGAGCAAATTTAATTTATCTTCGTTAACCGTTGCTAGTTTTTTAATATCCTCAAGTAAAATGGAAATAATTTGTTCAGGACGACCAAAACGCTTTTGTAGGATAGATATATTACTTGTTCTACGTTGGTTGGTAAAATTAATAAAGCTTGAACGACCCTTCTAGCATTGCCTCTAAGGCACTTTTGCAAACGCGACTGATTTTCTTCGTTTCAATAACCTCCTGGTGCCGTAGAATTTCTAAATTGATAAATAAAATTTGGCCATTCACACGGGTCTCCAGAAAATATAGGAAGATCTCGCGGTATTGATTGTCTCGTCAAGACTTTTGTAAGGTCAACATCTGAATTGGCAATTGGAGAAGAATGATGAAGACTCTTACTTAATAAAGCTGAATCACATACCTTGTCTGAAGATACTGCTCCTTTATTCTTTTAAACCAAGGTCACCTTCTTTATTCCATGGGTTCTCTCCACCAGCAATCCAGTTCCTGATGTCTTGCTCTTCACTTTGAACTGACTCACTCCTCATTGACCCTTTACCATTCCTTCCCGACACCCTGTCGAAGGCTTCTTCTTCAATTTGCGCTAACTGTCTTGCCAATTTAAGATCCACTAATTCCTGTTCTTTCGTAAGCATTATTTTCTCAAGTTCTACCTTCTTAAATTGTGCTTCGATTTCTACCTGTCTTTGTCTGGTCAAAATAACGCTGCTTGTCTCTGATGCTTTGGAACATGTCCTCTTGCTCCGAAGAGATGATTTCTTCCCGCTGTCAGCTGCCGAGAATACGACCTTGTCGATAATAGGTTGTTCTCTGGGGGAAATCTTCTCTGTCTCTTGTACTCCAACATCAGATTGAGCTTTGGCTAGCCTTTTGTCTGCCAGCCTTTGGCTTCGTCGTGGGAGGTACTCAGATAGCTGCTTTTCCGTAGTGGAATTCAGTAAGGCGAGATAGGACCAGTTGTTATGCGTTGATTTCTTACCTAAAAGATTTCAGGTCGAAAGGCGAAATCGTGTCCAGAAATTGAAGACTATTTTTTGAAATCTTTTCAAATTTATTGATAATACAATGCCAAATTATTTTTTCTTGACATCATCAATCAGAACAAAGAAAATAAACTGATGGCAAAAGACAGTTTGATTAAATTATAAAAAATTCTGATAAATATAGCTTTCATAAAGAACAAGCACCAACAACATCCAAGCTTGAGCATGCAAATTTCAAACACATGTAGTTGAGAAAAAAACATACAAAATGTTTTTTTCAACTGACAGTGAAACTATCTTTTTTTTATTTTAATATTTAAATTTTCCCACATTTGTATCTTTGGTTGCGTTTACCAAAATCGTTTATTTTATCGAATGATTTTGTGTATGTTTGGTTGCCTATACCAAAATCGTTTACTTCCAGAAAATCCGTCGTTAATAAATAATTTGTGTATATTACTATAACTCAAAATATATTTTACCAATGGAACTGGAAACAAATTGTATCGGGTTAATAAAAACAACATTAAAATTAGAAACAATTTTGATATCGATTCAATAATCGTTGAAATGTCACTTCGGTATCGATAGTTTCGATACCTATCGATATTAGCTTAGTATTTTGTAGTGATGAGCGATATTCTGATATTTAAATCACGTTGTGAAATATCGTGATTTTTTAATTTTAAAACGTGATATGATCACGACATTTGATATTCTGTTTTGAATACACGTTGTGAAAAATGTATCCATATTCATCGGTATCAGTATATCATATTTTATAGTATTCTCAAATTTCCCTACCGAGCTAAAAAAAATGTTTTCATATTTGTCCTTATTTTCTACTTTCCGATCTTTACAAACATTTTTTCGCACAAATAGAAAAAATCTCCTCCATATTACCAACAGCATCAATCACTATCCAAAAAAATATAAACATGATATAGTGAATTTATCGTATCAGTGAAAAGGTAACAGTTTGTAAAATGTCGCTCATCTCTAATTTTGATGTTTGACTTTGACAAGCTAAGCTTTAAACTTTCACCCTTAGAACATAAAACTATGTTCTAATCTTTCACCAAAGAGAGACACAAAAGCGAGAATAAATTTACAATAATTTTTTATTAACATTTTGCTTCGGTGGCATTCCCAAAAAGATCTAAAATGCCCGCTGCGGTACAAGATACGGGTACCAAAACTACGGAGCATGATAATCAAATGTGGAAAGTATTAAAAGCTCATATACTTCGCGAAAGGGCAAGAAAAAAACAAGAAAGAGAACAAGAAGTCGAAGAGGAAAGATTGCGAAAGGAACGAGAGGCAAGAGAACAACAAGATGTTATGACTTTGGGAGAAACACGAGAACAAATTTTACAACTTGAACAAAAATTGACCCATTTAAAGGAAGAAAAACACCAATTATTTTTACAGCTTAAAAAAGTTTTAAACGAAGACGATAATAGGAGAAGACAAAAAGAAAATACGTATGTAGAGTTTTCAATTATTAAAAAGTTTATTTTAAAAATCCCACACATTTTAGAGAAAATTTGATTTCAATACAATCGCTACCAACAAATATGGTACACCCACAATTATATATTCAACAACAGCAACAACAACCCCAGCCACCTCCACAACAAAGACTTGCACCATTGCCACAACAACAACAGCAAGCACAACCTCCTCAACAATCAACTTATAAACAAACAAAGAGACCAAGAAGTCCTAGTCCCCAGCCTCAGGTATCTGCATCGATGTATCATTCATATGGGTATAAACCTACTACTTCAACTTCGTCTTTTCAAGGATCACCTCAAAGTAAGTGCTGGTGTTGATTTTCAACGGAAACAAAATATATTTAAAAAGAGGTGTTGGTTATCTACTTCAATGCATTTTCTTTATTTTCAGAAGATGAGGATAGACGTAATGACTTAGTACGAGCAGTGCTATGGAATAGTGAGTATCAAACCACTTTATTTTTGCCTTGTAACTTTCTTTTATTTCAATTCTTGGTTGTTGTTTTTGTATAAAATATGTTTAAGGGATAAACTACATACCTACAGATAATGATCCATTTTCTTGTATCGAAAAACGGATTTTTTTTTATTTTGCTTTCAGAAACTCCACAATACAACAGTCAGCCAAGTGCTTTTTATCCCGTAGCACCTCAAGATTTACCTATTTATTACTCGATAAATAGAGAACAGGCTAGAACTGTTTACGAAACGCCAAGAATACAAAATTTTCATTTGGAACCGAAAATACCCGATCATTATGCATTAAGAACTCCAACTTCTCATGGTCATGTCATTCTTCCTAGTACATTATCGCTTAACCAACAACCTGCTCCTAAACGTAAGTATACAAATTTTCTCTTATATTTTGACGTTTAGGGTTTCTCTTTCCAGCTTCGATTAATAATCTTTTTAAATTTGTTTCATTAAAAAAAACGTGTTTAGAATATTTGGGTGAAATAAATATTGATTTTTAGTAGGCGGAAGTATAACTGCAGGATATTCGGTAAGAAATACGCCACAATATCAGCAAACTCCTCCTCCAACTTCGTTGTATTCGAGCCAGACGAGACCTTTGTATCAACAATCGGTTAATTATCAACCGAGGGAATGAAAAAAAAAACGACTAATTTCTTATTGTGAACGTGTTATTTTATATAAATATTATGTGTGATGTAGAATTCAAATGTAATTTATTTGATATGAAAAAAATTAGAATTGTAACTGCAGATATTTTAAAATAAATTAATAGTTGATGTCCACTGCTTTTTTTTACATAAGCTTCCCATCTCTAAAGTGCATTATATATATTATATAGATTTCTTCTTTTTAGATGCATTCGCAACCCACGTCAAGCAAGCAGCGACTGCCTGCCTACCATCATTTTTGTATTCATGATTATTAATACGAATGTCATATTTAAATTATCAAGTAGAATGTTGTTAATGTTAGGTTGGCGGGTTACAGATATTTGGTATAATCTTTCAAAAATTAGATTATTTATATTTTAAAGAGTTGCAGATGAAGCTTTGCAATTGATCATTATAACTATCTAGCCTCCATGATTATAACTATTAATCGTATTGTCGCCAAAGCATAGTTGAGGTGAAGAGCCTAAAAGCACAGCAAAAAAACAAACAATGCATAATATGGATTAAATGTGTGTTTTGTTTTCTTATTGATCTAAATAATGTGTCTTAAAATTGTTTATTAATTATATAATTAATTCATTGTAAAAAATGAAATAATAATAATTTTAATAAGTTAACAGTAAGTTCAAGACCTGGTAATTCCCGTTTGTGATTAATATAAAAAGACCGACAAGATATATGGTTTTCTGATAGTTGGTTAGCGACTGTTGCAGATAGTTCTACATAATATAAGATGGGTCTTATTATTAACTTATTTTTGTTAATACATATCACAGACGTTTTTATCATACAAGCTTTGACAACAAGTGTAAGTTTTTCAAAAAAATTTATTTTTCATCTTCAACGTAACGTATATAGGGCGAGCCCAACAAACATAGAGTATGGTCCGTATATATATTTAGTTAATTTGGTTAGTAACATACCGATAATATTCATAATAAATGATATGAAGTAGGGTCTTGATAGAATAACTCGTTGTAGGGTCGCTGGATCGAATTTCCAAAGAATCCTATAAGTTTTAAATTCACGAAATCGGTAGATATACGAATGGAATCTAACGGAGAAAACGTCAATCCCACACTTATCGATTTGATAAAATCACAAATACCGGATAATGTCAGAGGTGGTAAGTTCAATACATTCACTTGTCTTTAGGTGTAGACTCTCTAAGTGGTATATTCTGTGGTGGTGCAGCTGTCACGTGAGGCTAATCCGCCCAAACCATACCGACGTTGCCACATTTATAAAAGTATGTCAAAATCATAACCTCATTTTTTCTTCTTCTTCTTTCTCCTTTATTGGGTAATATCCCAGAGGATAATTTGCCCAGAATACCTTTTTCTTGGTTAGAACAGATCTTTAGTTAATTTATCGAGAAGGGCAAGGAAAATGATTGAATAAAATACAGTGTTTAAAAAAATGGCTTCTTCAATCATTTTCCTTGTCCTTCTCTATAAATTAACCAATGATTTGTTTTAACCAAAAAAAAATAAGGTTATGGTTTTGAAGAGATTGGCAGTTTATACCATGGAGGCTATGTTTATACTTTTATAAAAGTGGCAACGTCGGTATAGTTTGGGCGGATTAGCCACTCGTGCAGCTGTCAAGCGAAGTTTGGTTATGTTTATATTGTTTATGCTGGGAGATTTTTGAAGCTTGCCTATTATTGCACGACATAGGACTTTTGAGAAGGCTAGTGAACTCGTAAAACGTGTAACCGTTACGAAAAAGGTCCGTCACGCAACAGTGTTGCCAGATTTCTGAAAAGGCTAGTGAACTCGTGAAACGCGTAATGTTACGAAAAAGCGAATAAGGGTTCGTCGCGCAAAAGTATTGCCAGATTTCTGAAAAGGCTCGGGAAACGTGTAATGTTACGAAAAAGCGCAATCTCTCTTGCCGCACTGAACTCGCACACCTATAGGTGTGAAAAATTGTCAAAATTTTGAAAAAATGGTCAATTGTCAAATATTTTCAAAAATGGTCAATAATTGTCAAAATTTTTGAAAAATGGTTAAAATTTTTGAAAAATTGTCGTCAATAATTGTCAAAGATGGTCAATAATTGTCAAAACCAATCAAAATTCGTCAAAAATGATCAATAATTGTTAAAATTTTGAAAAATTGTCAAAATTTTGAAAAAATGGACAATAATTGCCAAATATGTTAAAATTTTTGAAAAATTGTCAAAGACGGTCAATAATTCTCAAAATTCGCCAAAAACTGTCAAAATTTTTAAAAAATGGTGAAAAATTCACGAAAAATGGTCATTCTATTGTGCATAAGAAGCAAGCTTCTGTCGGCGGTCCGACTACCGCTCACCTTTTTTTATTATTTATTCAAGGTAATTCTGAGAAATCTTTCAATAATTCTGAAAATATATTGATAAATGAACCCGAGACGCCTAAAATACCTGTCAAGGACGATGCTGGAAGAGAAGAACCGTTCGCTCAGTTGAATCAAGAAAGCATTTTGAGTTATATAAATACACTAACGAATAAAATCCATACTGTCGAAGATAATTTAAAAAATTTAAGCTGCAAATCAGTTCATTTATCAGGGTAAGACATCAAACAGCTTCATGTTGTTATAAAATTCAAGCGATATTTTTTTTTTTAGTGTAAACGGTGAAGAGATTCTTTGTAATAATTTGATAGGAACCAGTAAACCTCCGATCTGTGATTTGTTGGACGACGGAAAAATTAAAAACAACGTTCTCAAAAGTTGTAGAGAAATTCAGGAAAATGGTAAAAACAAATAAATTTTTGTTAAAAAATACGATTTTGTTTTGATAATTATCGTATTTAAGAAAAAATTCTCTTCTTTTTAAGGTCAAAATAAATGGGGGTTATACGAAATTCATCCGAAAAAAAGCGCCAAATCTATCATGGTATTTTGCGACATGGAAACCCGAGGCGGCGGATGGACCGTCATACAAGCCAGATTCGATGGATCCCAAGATTTTTTCAAAGAATGGCGAGATTATAAATTCGGTTTTGGAAATTTAAAAAGGGAATTTTGGTTAGGACTCGAAAATATATATCACATTACGGGTATGTATAACTATTAAGCAGAAAAAACTGCTCTCTTTCTCTGGCCCCAACAGTAATATACGAAACGTAACTCTCTTTCTATCTTCACTAACTCATATCTCCCTATCAATTGTCGTTCGCCTCGCCCGATCACATTTTTCGTAACGCTCTCGTAACCAGCTTACTCCCCAAGTCAAGCGTGCGTAAAGAAGTTTTACTTCAAAAATGATAATTTTATTTTGAAATTTCAGGATTTGCACTAAACGAGTTGTTGGTAGAAATAACAGACAGAGATAAAGTGAAGGCGTACGCTGAATACAAAGCTTTCAGTATCGGTTCAGAAACAGACGGATACCCCTTGAATGTTCTTAGAGGATTTAACGGAGATGCTGGAGATTCCTTAACAGATCTTATAGGTGCTAAATTTTCAACAAAGGATCTGGATCAGGACATTTATAACGGACGCTCCGCTCAGTTATTTCGTAAGTAATATATTGTATGAATTTAATTTGAAGTTTTATAATGTTTTTATCTTCAGTTGGAGCGTGGTGGTATAAAAATTCTCACTTAAGTACTTTGAATGGGAAATACATCAACGTACCACTTTCTTATGCCTATAAATTCCAAGGACTTCACTGGAAAACCTTTAGGGGGGAAGAATATTGTCACGCAGGTTCGAGGATGTTGGTCAAACCAGTAGAAGATTGAATTTTATAATATAAAAATGTATCGATTTGTCAAATTTAATTAAAATATTAATATCCCTACTATCTATGATTTTTTTTAGTACAAGATCCTGTTTAATCATATACTTATGTTACTATTAATCGATTCCTTTCTTTTTCTGTTATGTTTATTGTTCTTTGTCCTTTTAGTCGATAGTGCTTTTTCCAAATCCATCTTTTCTTCTTTTTCTACTATTTTCTTCAACTGTTCCAACGATTCTTTATAATTTTCTCCGAGAGGTTCCAAATTATCTTCGGGAATCACGAGCTGCAAATTTTGAAAATAAAATTTAAAAAAATTCCTGGTTTTCCGTGGATATTAAATTACCTCTTCTATAGTAGTATGCTTGGCTTGACTCAACATCGATTTAAACTTGGTAACTTGCGGTTTGTTAAGTAAAGTTACCGCCAATCCCAGTGCTCCCGCCCTAGCCGTTCTACCTGCACGATGGATATAAGTTTTAAGGTATTTAGGAGAAGAATACGATATTACACATTGTATTTGAGGTAGATCGATACCTCTAGCCAAAGCATCTGTACAAACCAACCTGTAACATTTGAAAGAAAAAAAATTAAAAATGGTAAAATTTGTAGTCCGGCCAACTTTAACACTTGAAATAACAAAAATTCCCGTCGGTGGAGACCTTGGGTTCACAATTAGAAATCCCATGTGTGCTAAAAAAAGTTATTTGGGGCCAAAGTGAAAATTTCAGGTTTTTTGGATTTTTTCTAAAACGGTAAGTTTTATGAAACCGAAGTTGTGTATCTTAAAATTATCAACAAAGATGGTCCCTATGATTTTTTTTCCTAGAATTACCATTCCTGAGATATCGCGATTCTAAGTGTTCAATTGCTAATTTATATTTTTGTTGGGACTTACAAGTCAATATTACCAGCGGAAAACTTCTCGATCAATTTTGTTCTACTTTTTCCTTGTAAATGAGAAGAAAGTTCTTCTACTTTTAATTCTTCCTTGAACAAAGCTCTTAGTAAAATTGTCAATCGATGAGCACTTTCTGCAGAATGTGTAAATACAATTGATTTAGTCAGTTTTTTCAATTTTATCAACTCATATAAAAACAGAGGTTTCAACTCGGCGGTTGTTACGATATATTTTTCTTTGAGTTCCTTAGGAGTTGCGTATTTTCCTACAAAAGTATCAACAAGGGTGTTTTTGCTTAAATCTTCTTGACCATCTTGACCATCAACGACTGATGTAAACAGTTTCGGTTGAAAAAGTGCAAGTTTTTGTAACTTTTCCGGATCTTGAGATAAGGTAGCCGAGAATAACAGTTTTTGAGGTGGTCGTGGCTGTTCTAGTGATTGAAGATTGAGAATTTTGCGGCGAGAATTAGAGTTCGATTCTAAAAATAAGTATTTACATAGTAAGTAAAAAATAACAAGTTATAATTACAACTACTTACCATCTTCGTAAATATGTTTTTCTAAATGATACAACCAATCGTTCTGAATATTTTCCAATACTCTATCGGCTTCGTCTATGACTAAAAACTCTAAATTTCGTAAGTTGAATCCTTTTGTAACTTTAATGTGATCAACTAATCTACCTGCTGTGCATACTAATATATCGATCTTGCTCATATATCCGAATGCTTTATCTGAAAAATATAATAGTAAAACCTCGATCGAGTTTATTTAAGACGTCATATTTAGTTACTTTCCTGCTTAAATAAACCATATCAAAATAAATAAGGAGACTTACTCTCGATGATTAATTGAGTTTGTTCTACAGAAAAAGAATTGTTTCCAGTTATTACGCATACTTCAATATTTGTATTTTGGCAATAGAATTTGAAACTTTTGAATACTTGAGTCGCTAAATCTTGGGTGGGTAATATAATTAAAGCTCTAATTTTTTTAACTGCATACTTCTTCAAAGCTTGAACGATTGGTAGTACATATGCTAGAGTTTTTCCACTTCCAGTGGGAGCTGAAACGCAAATATCCCTTGGAAAAATAACATCAGAATGCCTAAAGGATTCTAATAACCAAGGAATTACTTCCGCTTGAACTGGAAAGAAGTGTCTAATGTCGTTTGCTTTTAGAAGCTTCCGAATGCCTTTATCTAATTGTTTCATATCTGATACTTTTACTTGTAAATCCTGAAGATTTACTGATATCACTGCTGGATTGGAAAGCCATGCTGGCAAAACTCTTTTAACCTATTAAACAAAAATTATTATGTATTTTTTTAAATGTAGTACAGTAAGTACTTACTTTGGTTCTATTAATCAAATTATCAGCTCCCAAAACTGTAAACCCTTCCAATTTTTCAACTTCTAATTTACGTTTCTTAAATACATTTTCATCTGTCGTATGGGTAATTGAATTTATTATGTCTTTATCAATAAACTCGTCATTATTATTGTCAGGGACATTAACTATAGAGCTTTTGATTTTCCTTTTGTGTTCTCTCGTTTGTACTGTTCTTTTAATTGCATGTTTAATTTCGGAATATTTTTCTTTCTGTTTTTGTCGTATCTTTTTATTCCTTTGAATTTTCTTCAATACTTTCTCCAATTTTTCCTCCTCATTTTGTGATACTTCATTATTTGGTTCTTCATTATGCCTTAAATATTTTTAAATAATTTTTTGCATCGTCTTAGATTAACTTACTGACGTACCTGTTAATAACAAACAACTCCATTTTTTCTTATTTTACCAAATTGAACTTTAATTGCACTAATTAACAAAAATAATATATTATTAAACAAATTATATAAAAATATGCTACTTAACCTAAAAAACAAAGAATAGGGCATGTCCACCAACTGACACTACTGACAGTTGACAATCGCCCGCAGGTAAAACAATAGATTTGTATTTTTTTGTTTTGTAGTTTTTTAATGATCCTTTCTATTATAAACAGTCAGATATAGATTTGAAAATACCTAAGCAATTAAAACAGTGTCGAAGAAAGCACCAACTCAAAATTAAATTAACTCAAACACGATCAAAATAACTAATACGTGTTGTGCTTAGAACATAGAGAAATAGCATAGAATGCATAGAACGCTTGTTTCAACTTCAGATTCATACGGGCATGACGTCACGTCCCTAAAATAATTGGTACCATAGAACTATACTGTTCATTGAACTACAAATCTCAAAAAACTTGTTACACTAAGCACACTCGTGAAACCAGTATCCGACGGGCAAAACAAACAGAATGTACAGCCAGAGACAGTCACAGAACTGAAAGTCAATCACGCGGAAAGTGCTTCTATGAACAAATATCATATACCATCACCAACAGTGTTGCCGCAATAAAATTGTTCTCGAAATAAAAGAAGAATAAAAACAAAATATAATCATTCCAACATATTACTTTGTCGTGAAATGACGTTTTTATCATTAGTTGAGACGTTGTATTGTAGGGAGAAAACAGCTCAGATATACAAAAGCGAATGATGAGTAACTTTGACAACACTGCACTACCGTGTTCAGACTACTTCGGAGGACAGCAGCTGAACAACGCCCACTTGTTTCGAACATTTTTCGATTTTTTCAAAACGTTACGATTTTGACACACTGAGCCAACATCATTATTCATTGATTGAAAAATAGTTGAAAGGATTTCATCTCTTAAGTGGTTTTCCCCATAATTGGAACGTTCAAGTTCGATCTTGTGCTATTTCTGTGGTCTCTGCACCTCCACTCTACACTAGTGTAATAAGTTGAAATCGATATTGGACTTCCGTTTGCCTCACCCGCCCTCTTTATTATAATTTGTTTGACGGGCAACCAAGCTGGGAGTGACGCAGAGGTGCCATTTTATGTTATATTTTGGCGTTTAAAGTTGATGATATCATAATATAACATTTTTGACTTTTAAAGAAGTTTATTTAATTTTATACACAGTGCTGTGTAGTTTAAAGTATGTTATTTTACTTGATGTTTATATTATTATAGGTATTTTGTGAAATATGATAAAAACCTGAGTGTTTTGTTTGTGTTTTTAGGGAAGGAGTGCCGTGTCATCGACTGTGTTGTCAGTTAATTGGTGTGTGCAGTGCGTATGATCGCCTCTGGAAGAGACAAAATTACAGTTAGAATTCATAACATGAAAAGAAGTAGTGATAGGGACACTCCACCTCGCAGCAAGCGTTCTCGTTCAAGTATGGGCAGGTATGATGATAGTTCTGACGAAAGAATTACCCCCGATAGAGCTCGACGACGTGGTGGAAGTCGTGGACGTAGCCCTAGCCCTCGAGCACGGTACGTTTCGCCTCATCGCGATGATTACATGCGCCCTCCAGAGCGTTCTTATCCCTATAAAGTTTTATGTGTTAGTGCTTTGCATGCTAAAGCTAGTGACGAGGTTATAAAGGATACTCTTTACAAGGAATATAAAAAATACGGTGACCTAAGTATTAGAGTAACTCACGATATGGATGAACGTGTCGCTTACGTTTGTTTTCGAAATGCCGAAGATGCCAGAGATGCAAAACATGGAAAACCTCGTATAATCATTTACGATAAAATAGCTTTGGTAGAGGCTGTGTACGAAGTACCTCGATCGGCGGATATCTATCGAGGTAGACCACGATCTATTACTCCGGAATACGATAGACATTACTATTCTAGATCACCTGAACGTATGCGCCCTATCGATCGTTACGATAGAGGATACGGGCCACCGCCTGGTGTCCCGATCCATCGTGAATATAGACGCGAAGCGATGCCCGCTCCCCATCACGATTACCTCGCCCGACCTCCCATACATCACGGCCCTCCCCATATGGCTCCTATGCACGGTTACGGTCCACCGAGGCAGCATAATATGCCTCGTCCTCCGTTCGAACAAAAAGAAAATAAAAAAGACAAATTCCCTAATTATTTACACCACGTACAACCCGAAGAAGATCCTCTAGCTACTCGTACACTCTTTGCGGGTAATTTGGAAGTGAATATAACCGAAGAGGAACTCAGAAGGATCTTCAGTAGGTATGGGGTAGTTGAAGATATCGATATTAAAAGACCACCTCCTGGAACAGGTAATGCCTTTGCTTTTGTAAGATTTAATACTTTAGATATGGCTCATAGAGCGAAAATTGAATTATCAGGTCAGTACATTGGAAAATTTCAATGTAAAATCGGTTACGGTAAAGCTACTCCTACTACTAAAATTTGGGTTGGCGGTTTAGGACCGTGGACGTCTGTACCTCAATTAGAAAGGGAATTCGATAGATTCGGTGCAATAAAAAAAATCGATTATGTTAAAGGTGATAATCAAGCTCTTATTTTATACGATAGCATAGATGCTGCTACGGCAGCTGTTAAAGAAATGCGAGGCTTTCCTTTAGGTGGACCAGAAAGGAGATTAAGAACTGATTTTGCCGATGTAACCCCAGGAATAACTTACAGACCGAAACCACCTTATGCTTCTGCTGAAGATTACAGAGCTCGAGAAGTTGAATATGATTTTGATTTCGAAAGGGATCCTTATCGAGCAAGACCTTTTCCTGAAAAAAGAGGAGGTAGTAGGGATCCTTATAGGTATCCCGAAGACGAATGGGGAAGGACGCGAGATGCTGAATTCGATAGGAGGCGTTCAACTTCTAAAGGTTTTGCTAGATCGAGATCCAGATCACCGAGAAGGTCGCCCGATTCGGATTCAGATAGTGGATCTCGTAGAGCTGGTTTATTAGCATCGAGTCGTACTTTGCCGGAGGTAGCTAGAAAATGTACAACGATATGGCAGGGTGCGTTGATATTGAAAAATTCTCTTTTTCCTGCTAAATTTCATTTGATGGACGGCGATACGGATATAGTTGAAGGTTTGATGAAAGACGAGGAGGGTAAACATCAATTAAGAATAACTCAAAGATTAAGACTCGATCAACCTAAGTTAGAAGATGTACAAAAGAGAATCTCCGGCGCTAGTTCCCACGCAATTTTCCTAGGTCTAGCCGGTTCTACTGCTTCTGTTACTAACGATGATGCTACAGTTCAAACGAGACCTTTAAGAAATTTAGTCTCTTATTTGAAACAAAAAGAAGCTGCTGGCGTTATCTCTCTATTAAACAAAGAAACCGAAGCCACCGGGGTCCTGTATTCCTTCCCACCCTGTCCTTTTTCAACTGAATTATTAAAACGTACTTGTCCGAACTTATCCGATGAAGCTATAAAGGAAGATCATCTCATTATTGTTGTGGTACGTGGTGGTACAGCTTAATTTTTTTCTTTTTTTTCTTCCTTTTTTGCTTATTACTTATATATATACATATATATATATATATATTTATATATTATGACACATGTGAAAAGGTATAGTGATTATATTTTTGAAAATTTTTTATATTGGTTTTCAGAAAAGTATTTTTTTGGTAATTTTTATCATTGAATCTTAAATTTTTTTTGAAATAAGATGCTTTTTTGTTGTTGCGAGCTGCAGGTTTTGTATACTGTGAAATACTTACACACACACACAGAGGCCGTTTTATTGACTGAGGGAGTAGAGCTTCTCGATCAAATTTATTTTTCAGCGTTCTACTTATGCCAGCAACAGGTCCACTTTTTTCAACCATCCTATACAAGATGTTTGAAGAAAGTTGATGAATTTTGCCAAATCGAAATTTAAAATTTGAACGTCTCGAATTGAAAGCTGTGTAATACAGGGTGTCCCACTATAAAGTAACATTAGTATTTTTGTCTTACGTTAGGAATTTGGACTACGATTTTAGCGAATTCGGAAAATAAAATCGATAATTTGCAATTGAGTACCTACCTACTAAAATATCATTCCGATTTTCATTGAATTAATTTCAATTTTTAAATTTTAAGTTTTTTATGAAAAATAGAAAATTGCGGAAAAAATGTGCTCATATTTAAATGTTACTACTACCTAAGACAAAATTTTGAATTGTATTAAACGTACAATATTTTTGATTTATATCCACTATGTGTTACTTTATAGTAGGATACCCTGTATTAGTATAAGAAATATTTGATTAAATCATATTTTGGGGTCTGGAGCCATCCTGTAGAAGAAAATTGAAATATTTATTGAAGATTTTTTTATTTTCGGTCAAATTCACTATTTTTACTTTTCTGAAAATCTATAATTGATACATTATTTTGATTTAACTACTTGGAATTTAATTTTTTTGATTCCGTAATTACTTAGTGTTATATATTATACTTATATTTTTACTATACTTTTGAAATTAATGACAGTAGTAATTATGGAACTCATCGATTCACAATTTACATAAATACATATAAGTTTTCAGGGAAAAAGAGTGTAAAAATTGCAGGCACGTAAAAACATATTAACGAACCGTTTATTTCAGGAAATTGGTGATCGAGACTAAAAACGTGTTTTATAATAGAAAAAATGTATATCCTTGTTTCTGGAGAAACATGCTAAAAATGTGAAGTGGCTAAAATATCGTAGCAGCTCTTTCTCGATAAGTTTTCTGAATATTTGTTTGTTTTGATGATGACTACCTACATAGCGGACTAACTACACATTTTAATTTTCAATGTGAAAGAACTGTATTCATTTTCAACATATTGTGTTAAAAGTAGTGTCGTGTAGTTTGTAATATTTAAAACAAAATATTGTATCTCTATTACAATTTGTGATAATTGTGTATAGTTACTACTAGTGTTTGTTTTTATTATCAACTGTTTGCCTATATTTTACTGAAAGTAAACCTGTGACTCCATGTAATACTGTGTGTTGTGAAATAGATAGTTCTTAAAGAAATATGTGTGTTTTTGATTGGTGTGTTTTTGGGGGTGAAGTATATTCAGTGAAAATACCTTATTGCAATTGAATAATGCGATTTAGTAAAGTGACCATATTTCAGTTATCAGTTCGAATAAGTGAAATTTGTGAAAAAAAAAGTTCAGTTCATAGGAGCAATATAAGGTCTGTAGTATTTTCATTTGTTCTTTTTAAATGTGTATAAAATAATGAAACTGTGAATGGACCACGTTATGTAATAATAGATTAAGCGACATTTTATAATTTCCCAGAAAATTGAATGTAAAGATTTTTTTATTTTTAAGTTGTCGTGGAGTCGTTATTGTAGGAGTTATAAATTTGAGTTTTTGACATTAGGACTGTTATATAGTGTATTTTAGAGCCCTGTTTTTAAATGTATGATTATATAACCAATTTAAGGCTATAGTGCCAGAATGTCGTTCAATTCGATATTACTTTTTTATAATTAAGCCAGTATTTAAATTTTCGCAAATAATTAACCAACACATTTGTCGCATGATTATTTATTACAGAACTAAAAAATACAACGTAACATGTTGACGAGGAATAATGCAAAGAAAATTAAGCACCATTCCTGGCGCTTGAGTATGTTACAAAAAAAGGATTTAGATGCAAATAAGTTTTGCAATATCGATATGTCGGA
Source organism: Lochmaea crataegi (assembly GCA_947563755.1). Classification (NCBI taxonomy): domain Eukaryota; kingdom Metazoa; phylum Arthropoda; class Insecta; order Coleoptera; family Chrysomelidae; genus Lochmaea; species Lochmaea crataegi. Next base: position 3,500,422 of record OX387424.1, read on the forward strand.
TAATTCTTTATTACGTATCTTAAATTTGCATTTTGCCTTGATGAGTTCTAAACATGTCGCTTAATTCAGGTGCTCTTGAAAATAAAGAAGAAAATATTTTATCTGGTAAAAGGTTTTCAACCATAGATTTTAAGCTTCTCTAAGAGATGGCGCCATTAACTTGATTTTTGAAATTTTGTCGCTTAATTCGCTATTACATAACATGGTCCAAATAATATTCTTTGGTATGTGTTGAATCAAACACTTTTACTAGTACTGGGTGATTCACGTCTAGCACAGTCGGTACTCTTTATTTTTGGTGGAATTGAGAGAAGATATGATATTCAAATAATTAAAAATTTGCTGTACTGATTGTCCTAACCAAAGCGAAGTATGTAAATATTTGTTCAAACATACAACTAAAAATGCAAAACGATATAATTCTATAGAATGAATTCACATCTTTTTTTTTTATATATTGCTTCATTCTAGAGCACTTTCTTGCTTCAGTGTGGTATCTGTACACTTCATAAGAGATACCAGGTTTGATCACGAAACGAGTTCCAAACATGTTAACGTTATCTGATGCGCATGCGTGACTAGAATAATGTACCAAGTAGGTTCCAAACAAGTGTGTGCTGGAACAGTTCTGAAAAGTAATATTGGCTGAATATTTTGATAAGAAACAAACTGTTTTGAAATGCTATTTACTCATTCGATAAGCATTAAAAAGTAAAAGTACTAAAAGAAGAAGTCATTTTATATGAAAACGCATGCGCGGAATCAAAAGTTCTCTTTTTATTCTGGATCCAATAGAACGAGTAACGATCTCGTTTTGAACAAGTTACTAATCTTGCGGGAACGCCAAACAAATATAATTTGCTCTGAACTCTGTTCTGCTGGAACTAGTGATGAGAGATATTTCACGAACTGTTACTTTTTCACTGATACGAACAAATCACAGTAAGTCACAGTTCCTATAAGCAAATCTAAAGCGTGACGTGATCACAGCCAGCGAAAACAACAATGAATCGAAATATTCGAAATAATATTGACCTCTTCATCGCTCTCCTTCGACGAAAATTCGTCACAAACTATGGGAAATTTTTTCAAATTAAAATATTGGAAATTTTTCGAGTTATGACGTTTTTTCGGTAAAAACACTTTTGGGGGCGGAAAAAGACATTATTGAGATTTCCGGCCAAAGTTGAGGTCCTAGAAAAAAAAGTTGTAAATCTTGGAAAAATCTACAACATTTTCATTAGCGACTTTTCCACATAACCTCAAAATTTGCTCGAAAAACGCAAAAAACTGCATTTTTCGTTTTTTATTTTTAGTTTCGTCAAAAATTGTTCGATTTTGATGAAAATTTGGTAGAAGGTAGTTTTCATAGTCACAAACCATGAAAAAAAATTTTAATTGAAAATATTGCAATTTTTTTGGGGGTGGAAAAAGACATTGCGACTTCCGACCAAAGTTGAGTTCCTAGAAAAAAAAACTTGAAAATAAAAGTTGTAGATCTTGAAGGGGATGGAAAAAACATTATTGCAATTTCCTTCATCGCTCTCATTCGACTAAAATTTGTCAACAAGGATTATAAAGAGACTGTGCAAATATAGATAATCTTACGAAATGAAAATAGATGCAATTTTTCCATCGTATATTCAAAACCGAATATCAAAAATGTCGTGATCATATCACGTTTTAAAATAACTGATATTAAAAAATCACGATATCTTGCTTTGGGAACAAACCTACCGAATACTAGAAAAGGATCAAAATAATTATATGTAATTTTTTGTTTTTATGCAAAAAAGTTACATAGTAGTATTGCGAGGTTCCGTTTTTTTTAAAGAGAGTTTAAATACCATTTCTTTGATGTGCTGCATTAAATTTTCAAAAAAAAATTATCGACTATCTGCATTCTATCTGAAATGTGACCTACGTCATGAAACTATGGGATGGTGAAGAATAGGTTTGTTCGCGGATGTAATTCCGAACCAGTCAAAGTACTATTCACGGTTAATAGAATTCTGAATTTTTAATAATAATTCGGAGTTAACGGATCATATCGATTCGTTATTTGGATCATATCGGAATCAGCTTAGCAGCTCTCTAATTTTGGTAAGGACTGAAAGTTCAGTTCGGCTGCTCATGCGCAACAAATATAATAATTAATATGCCACAAAGAAAATACAGAAGATATTTAAATTATCAATTCAATTTATTTTGTCGGTCAGGTTATGAGAGATCTGTGGTTCTAACACCGTTTGCGGTATAATAAAAATTAATTACTGATTCGTAAGTAAGCATGCGCTCTAGACAATTCCGAACTGGTTCGGAGTGTAACCCGCGAACATAGCTAATATTATGCTAAATTTAAGTGTTTTTTTACTTCCAGATAATTATAGTTCAGGATCTAATTATTGCCTGCGTTTAGGTAAGTTACTATTAAAATATCATAGCTTCAAATAAAACTCCAAAAATTTTACACATACGTACATACACTTTTATGCGTTGGTTATTAAAAATTTACGTTTTTTATAAAAATTTGTAATGTTTATTTTTTTCAAAAGTACATTTAATTGTATTAAATTTATGTATTCTATTTTTATAAGGATTTTTTTAAATACAAGTTTTAAATCAAATCTTGTTTTATTTATTTATTGAAGAGAAGAAGAATTATGCCGAAAATTCTGGCAAAATTTTCGGCATAATTCTTATTCTCTTTTAAGATTTCCATTTTTCAAGTAGGTCGAGGACATTTAGCAGTTTGAATTTATATAATAGAGTTGACCACTGAACCGACTATTTGGGTTCTACCATTGTATTATAGAAACATACTTGGTGTAGGACAAAAAGCTGAATTATTAATTTTAATTAGATATGTTAAGGAAACAGTTTCTAAGTACGAAAACAAAAAAAATTGTGAAGATATATGTGGCTTCAAAAAACTGCTATGCTGACTGCCCACAGACAGAAGTGAATATTTTATGGTACGCCTATGGTAAATGGAGAATTTTTACAAATAAATTGACCTCGTAAGAATTTTATCTAGTGATGGGCAGAATCACATTATTTCAATAATCTGATTATCAGGTATGAGTGATTTCAATAATCGAATGATAATTCGAATTATAAATCACTCATATTCAATCTATTCGAATCAGACGCAAGCACATTAGCTTTTTACTGTCATCATGGATTTCAAATTGTGTATTCAACCAGAAATTAAAATTTGCTTTTCTGACAGTCAAAACAGACGGAATTTAAAATTTAGATTCACCGACTTGCGCATTGTAACTTTCAACTTTACCCATATTTCTTTTTTCGTCATTCAATAAAAAAAATCGAATTATCATAATCGGATTATGAATGATTTTTAATTCGAATTACGCCCATCACTAAATTTATCATTACCCATCCAAAAAGAGTCCAACAGTCGAGGCGCAACACGTCACATCAGTATGTCGGTGACGCGAACCCATAAGTTTTGCCACTATCAAAAATCGCTGAAAGCATTTCAAAAATTAAACAAAAAAAATTCAGAATAAACTTTATTTAATCACACTATAAACAAAACAATTCATCAGGTTTCATGTTTCTTTCCAAAAGGATTCATTTTTTGTAACCACGACGTCCCAGTGGACCCAGTTTGTCTAAAAGTACATACATATATGTAAAAGACCACAATTTACAAGAAAAAGTTTTTAAATCGTTGAGTGAAACTTACTCTAATTGTTGCATTCGTTCAGAAGATTCGCTAATCGATGCAGCTTTTAATTTTTCTATTAGCTCGGCTCTATAAACGTGTTTTAAAGGTACTATTTTAGCTTGTTCCTCGGCTTCTATTTTATTTTGAAAAATCCTACATGCTTCGGTTAAAGAATAACCGTACCAATCAATTTCTTCGGGAGTATACTGTCAAATAAACAATAAAAAGGGTTACAATAGATGATGTCATTTTTAGGTACTTTCCTGCTTAGCAGAATAAATATAAATTTACCAATGTTATATTTAATGGATAGGGCCATTTACAGTCTATGGGTTGGCAAAACTTCAAGATGTTGTCAGCAGTTTAGTTTGACATTTAATATGAAAATATAAAAAACTTACAGCACTTAAATATTTTTCATATTGTGCCAAAACATCTTTTTGTTTTGTAGGTTTATCATTATATGTGGGACATCCATTACGTAACTCTTGAAGTATTTTTCGTTTCAAAGTCAATGCTAATAATGATCTGAGATCACAGGCTGGTGTCTGAAAATTTAAAAATGATCAATGAAAAATAAAATGCCTACTACTTTTAAAAACTTACCTTTAAGAGATAATGATCAAATCCATAGTTGGTATTTATAAGACTGACAGCCCTATCAGTAACGATAACTGAAATATATTTATCCAAAACTTCCGAATAGACTACAGATCTTTTTAAAACCGGTACCCAAAAATGTGGAACTCTTCTTTTAAATTTATCACGTTTCTGAAACCCTTGTACGACTCCTTCTCCACCCCAAAGGTGATTGTGTGATTCTTTAGGATAAAATACTGGCAGTGGAATATTTTGAATTGGCAAACTAAAAAGTGAATAGTAACCACCAATATTGAGTAACAAAATGTACTTACAAAATATTTTATGTAAAAGCACATAGTCATATGCAGATTGTTCAAAGTTCATGGTAAATTGAAAACTATGAATAAAATCGTATTAGGTACTTACATTTCACCAGTCACTTCATTTCTTTTCCATTTTCCTTGTTCTGGTATGTAATGCACAGCAGTGGGTTCAGTAAACTTCCATTCTCTATAAAATTTCTTATACGCTTCGGGAAGCCGAGCTGCTGCTCCTTTGTCCAGTTCTGTTGCTTTTTGAAATATGCCCAAAGTTTTGATAGCCTAAAATATGTTTAATATAATAAAACATGGATAATTATAGGCAAGGGAATCAAAATAATCTGTTTAGTAACCGAGTTTTGTAACAAAAAAATTTGCACAATCTTTCTACATTCATGTTAGTTTAGAAGTTTCAGGAAAAAATTCGGAATTATCAATCCTTAACAATTATCCATAATTACAGTACCTTTGAAGTCATAGCTTATTAGTGTTATTATAATGCTAAATTCATAGATGGCTAAATTCTTAAATTTGTTCAACTTTTTAGTTATATATTTTGTAGGTTACTTGACTAATTTATCTTCTTCTCTATTGGGCAATATTCCAGGGGATACTTTACCCCAGTATATCCAAGTGATCATTTACCCAACAATATTCTTGGGGATACTTTACCCATATCTATAATAGGGATAATTTACCCAGCAAATTTCCAGGGGATACTCTGCTCAGCAATATTACAAGGGATACTCTACCCAGCTAATAATATTCAAACGTATGATCATCTGAAGATTTACAATAAATAAAAAAGAAGAAGATTAAAGGTTAGAAATAGTTGAATTTTGACGTAGGTCTGAATTTAAAAATAAAAGCGTCTCTGGGTGTGATCTTGTTTTCGTCTCGATCCAAGATTTCGTATGGGTCAGTGTATGGTGGCTGGAGTGTTTCTCGTATGGGTCAGTATATGGTGGCTGAAGAGTTTTTTGTATGGGTAAAAGGATGGTGGCTAGCAAGGGTGGCTGGAGTGTTTTTCGTATGGGTCAGTGTATGGTGGCTGGAGTGTCTTTCGAATGGTTCCTTCTTTCAAAAACATTACTACAAGAGCTCCTTGAAAACAAAAACGGCAGATTCACAATATTTATTGATGCTGGAGCTGGTCGTAAGCGTGACATGAATTCTCGTTAGCTTGAGAGAAAGCTGCTTGTATCGTCGACATTCCCCCCCCAAGGAGCTGTGAGACCTGGTCGTTGGTGGGGGAGCCGAGTAGCGGTTTCTCCTCGGATCTTACGGGGGGGAATACGTGAAACAAAGGACAGCTCAATGGATTCCTGTGGAATGCAGAAATCCGATATCAGGATCTTCAGCGTGAGAGTGGACTGTTGTCCCGATCGGCTCGTTGATAGCCGGTCGGTCGCCGGAATCGGCGAGGTTGTCGGAGCAATAGTTTGCTCGTAGAAACCTGCCTGATATAAACCGTATCTAGTGGAAGGTGGTTGATGAGGTATATTCACTAGATGTGGGGGCTTGCCTTAAACAGCTGGCCAAGTGGAAGGACACCACAATAAAATACCCCTCAAGTCAAGGTGGAACAGCATATGCCGAGGACTGCGTGGTCAAGGGGAAGCTTGATCGCTAATATGCGGACTCTGGATATCTGGGGACATCCAGTTTAATCACCCTTACTTCTGCATGCGGGGCTCTGCGGGAGTGGGCCTTATACTTCCCTAGCTACTCGTGGGATCATCCATGGGCAGAAAAAAGAAAAAGTTGAGCGGGCAAGCACCGCAACCGGGCACAAGTCGGAGCAATGTATCCGCAGTGCCCAAAAAAACTGTAGCACCTCCCTCACGCGCGAGCAACCCACGTGTAGAGGAGGCTGTAGACAAACAGAAGAGGAGAACGTCAGGGGCACCCATACCTATACCATACCATACCATAACCTCCTCAACTGCCGAGAGTTTTCGGGAAAAATCCTGGAAAAAAAGTAGAAAAACGCCCATCCTTCCTGAACTGGGTAAATCCGGAGGCAGGGACGATCCACTGAGGCGTGGAGCGGGAGTAAGATGGTATCTTCGCTTTCTTGAGCAGGGACTTGCACTGGAAGAATCAAGAAAGAAAGCCGCAGAGCGCAAAAAACAAGGTGAGGAGAAGAACATCCCTCACTAAAGGAGAAAAACGGAAGCGGGAAGAGGCGACAGCCCAGTCACCGCAAGTACAGGTGAAAAAGCAAAAGGAGGGCAAAATAGCCATCCCTTCTTCAGCTGGCAGCTATGCAGCTGCAGCTAAAATAATAAGAATGGCGGTTCTCCCTAGGGCGTACCCTGAGACCACTCTCAGTGCGGACGACCAAACCTTGCTGGAGAACGCAATAGTAGAAGAAATGTATGCTGGATAGGAGCATAAGCTCTAGTTTACTGGCATACATTTCAGACCAGGAGTCGTTCTAATCGACTGTGAAACACCACAGACTGCAGAATGTCTCCAGTTGATAATAACACAGCTGAAAAGCTGGAAGGGAGTAGAACTGATGGTGTGCCAGGGAGAAAACATCCCAAAAATGCACACCGCTACGATCTTTCTCCCAAGAAGCAAAGGCGAAGAGGAAGGAAAACTTCTTCGCTTGATAAAAGCGCAGAATGATAGGTTTGGTAACAGACCACTGGAAGGTCATCAACCTTAAAAAAGAGGGCAAAGGCCTAGTCTTGAGGGCAGGAATAGACAATCTATCCTGTCAAAAAATCAAGAACAACGGGTACACCATTCATTACCCCCCGAGGTTCAAAGACTGGTGAAGTACTGTGAAGAGAAGAGACTACCTCTACTCTTAGCATGTGATGCCAATGCACACAATACTGTTTGGGGCAGTAGCAATACCAACCAGAGAGGTGAGCAACTTTTAGAATATATCCTTAATAAAAACCTTAATATTCACAATATAGGGAATAGCCCCACATTTGTAACAAGGGTAAGGCAAGAAGTTTTAGATGTCACACTGGCAACACAGGATCTAAAACATATAGTAAAAGATTGGAAAGTTTCGGGCGAACCATCTCTCTCCGATCATAGCTTCATAACATTCAAGTTAGAACTAGGCAAACCTGAGGTGAGCCCCAGAAGAAAACCAAGAAAAACAGATTGGGACAACTATAACACCTGTCTGAAAGAAAACCTAGCATATATCCAGAGAAAAGAGAGGGCTAAGCACCATCTAGATCTGGAAAATGAGCTTGAGGACCTGAACAGGGCAATAATCGATGCATTTGAATCGAGCTGCCCTCTTCAAGAACAACGAAGCAGCAGAGATGCACCCTGGTGGAATAAACATCTGTCAGAATTAAGATCTCAAACCCGGGACCTTTTTAATAGAGCAAAACTCACCGGAGACTGGCAGAGATACACCGAGATACACCTACTATAAGGAAATTAGAAAAGCTAAAAGAAATAGCTTCAGAAAATTCTGTGAAGATATAAATACAACACCTGCTGCGGCAAGACTTTACAAAGTCATGGCAAAAAGTAGGGTCAACACAGGTATGGCTTTGAGGAAGCCAGACGGCAAATATACCGAAAATGAGGAGGAAAGAGTGAGACTCTTACTAGAAACTCATTTTCCTGGGAGTAGCCCAAATAGGGAAGATAGTCCTCTCGAAGGTCCTAACAGACCTTCGAGAGAAAGTACTACAATGGCTATGCACATTTGTAGTAACGAACGGTTAAAATGGGCTATGAACACCTTTTCACCATTCAAGGCACCGGGAGCTGATGGAATTTTCCCAGCATTTTTCCAGCAAGGACAAGACGAAATTCTACCACATTTGGTTAGGATCAGTCGAAGCAGCTTAGAACTGGGTTATATACCAGAAGCATGGAGAAGGGCAATAGTAACCTTCATTCCAAAAGCTGGAAAAAGGGACACAACAAACCCCAAATCCTTCAGACCAATTAGCCTAACATCGTTTGTGCTTAAAACGATGGAAAAAGCTATTGACAATTACATTAGAGCGGAAATCCTAGAGAGACTACCTCTCCACCCGCATCAGCATGCTTTCCGGACAGGCAGATCTACGGAGACTGCACTGGTACAACTGACGGAGGATATCCGAAGTGCTCTAGACAACCAAGAAACCGTAGTATGCGCCAATTTGGATATAGAAGAAGCTTTTGACAATACTCCTCATGAGGCTGTCAAAGGAGCAATAAATAGAAGGTGTACACAGCACAACATCCAAATGGATGTCGGAACTGCTCACCACTAGAGTAGCAGAGACGAAGACGAGCAAATACATTGTCTCCATCTGTACAACCAGAGGATGTCCACAGGGAGGAGTAGCATCCCCATTAATGTGGAGCCTGACGGTTGACGAACTCCTGTGTGGTTTGACTGACCTCGGAATATCCTTCCAAGGATATGCTGATGATATTGTCATAACAGCCAGGGGAAAATTCGAAAATACCCTTTGTGACATCGTACAAAAGGGTCTGAACTATACAAATAGCTGGTGTAGGCAAGTGGGACTTACCATCAACCCCACCAAAACCATCTTAATAGCCTTCACTAAGAAAAGAAAGCTTAACCTCAAAACCATTAAACTTGATGGGAGCGAGGTTAAATGGAGGCAAGAAGTCAAGTATCTAGGTTTGACTCTAGACAGTAAACTCCTGTGGAATAAACACGAAAAGGAGATTATATACAAAGCCAAAATGGCTCTAATGGTGTGCAGGAATCTGGCAGGGAGAAATTGGTGGTGCAACCCAAAAATCCTGAGCTGGATGTACACTGCCATAAAGAGACCAATTATCACTTATGGAGCCATTGCGTGGAGTAGTAGAACTAGCCTATTGACAACGAGAGAAAACCTCTCGAAAATTCAAAGACTAGCCTGTATGTGCATTACAGGAGCAATGAGAACATGCCCAACGGCAGCTATGGAAGTTATTCTCAACCTCACACCACTACATATGGTGGTGGAAAGTGTTGCAGAAAGAACAAGATACAGACTAAGTAGAGAGGGAATCATTAAAAAAAAACCACCTCCTTACTTCTTAGAAATCAGAAAACCTGGTACATGCCACAAGATAGTATGATGAAAAAGTATAACTTTTCAAAGAAATTCGTTACGGAATTAAGCAGCAAGAAGGAATGGCATTACCAGACTTGGAAAGAATGCCATTCAATGGTACACAGATGTCTCAAAAGCAATAGAAGGAACTGGGATAGGAGTGTACGGGCCAGGAACCAAACACTCTGAAAGCTTGGGAAAAACCCCGAGTATCTTTCAAGCGAAAATTCACGCCATAAGAAAGTGTGCCCAGTTCAATATTGATAAAGGATATAGAAGGCAAAGGATTATCATAATGTCGGATAGTCAAGCAGCCATTAAAGCACTGAGCTCTTGTGTTATCAGTTCCAAATTGGTGTGGAAATGCCTAGGCAAACTAAATGAACTAGGCGAGAACAATATAGTCACCTTACTGTGGATTCCAGGACACACAGGGATAGAAGGAAATGAAATAGCAGATGAACTAGCAAAGAGGGGGAGTGGAACACCCTTTTGGGGGCCGGAACCCTTTTGCGGTATCAGCTCCAATGTAATATTGGGAGAAATAGGCAAAGTCGAAGAGAAGAGAAGATCTGACCATTGGAAAGATCTAGTAGGACTTAGGCAATCAAAGATTCTTCTGGGTGACTACAACCTGTTGAGATCAAATGAATGCATAAGTCAAAGTAAAACTGCACTAAGAGTTTTAACAGGCATCCTTACGGGACATTGTCGCCTGAATGGGCACCTGAAAAAGCTCAAAATAGTGGAGGAAGAAGAATGTAGATTCTGTGGTATGGAAGAAGAAACCTCCATCCACATACTTGCGAACTGCACAGCAATTCAGAATCCTAGGGCACAACACCTTGGAGATTATTGGATAGAAGAGGGACATTTACCTAAGTTAAAGCCTGCAGATATCCTAAAATTCCTCCGGGAAATAGGACTGAAGGAGCTACTGGTCTCTGAGACTTTCCTCATGAACTAAGTAGAAGTACGGGGGCACGATAGATCTTTTAGGTCTCAGTGAATACATACATCGTCGACATTCGTGTTTCCAAGGTTTGAAAAGAACAGTTCAAAAGGTAAACGAAGAGTTTTTCCAACTATGTATCTTCAGATTGAATATTTCCTATTCTTATTAAAGAATTTTATTTGTGAATATAACGGTTATTAGTGAATCTAATTGTCAAAAAATAATCCATTCGAAATCTAAAAGTAAAGAAATACCTAACACTCTGCACTAGATAATATTTATAGAAATAAACTGAACGGGACTGAACCCAAAACAAAATTTGAAAGCAAACTTTATTATACTTACCGCCTAATCTTTGGCTAGTTTTTCAACCTTCTTAAAAACAAAATTTGGAAGTTTATCACCCAAATATTGAGCTACAAAAATTGCATGTACAAAATTAGGACAATCGGGTTTTCCATTGATGATTACAAAGTATGGCATTTTATTTCAAATACATTATGACGTTTTCTGGAAAAACAAAACAAACGTAACATCCAGTAACCAAGGGTCATTTCAAAAAATGTGCTCATTGGATTATAACACCAAATGATATCCGATTGTTTACCGAAGGTGTCGGATTGTCTTAACTAAATAATATGATCAAATCCTCCTAGTACGTTCCTGTACCAAGTAAAGCTGGTTGTCTAGATAGTAGGATAATCAAAGAGAAGACGCTATATGCCGCATATGTAAAAGGCCACGCTAACGTCAAAGAAAGAAGCAGAGCTGTGAGTTGACAGTGACGTTCATTGCTTTGGTTAGATATTTTATATTTTCTCATACTCTTTTATTCATAAAAACTTTTAAGTGTCATAAGAACATTTGTCCGTGCCAGTGAATTAAGTGTTTAAAAAATGTGTAAAAAGTTCTTAAAAACATTAGAACTTATGTAACGAAATTGGTTTGCGTAAATAAGTATAAAAATGATTGAACTTTATGTGTTAAAAGGACCGATTTTCACAGATAGGTGAAAAATAATGGAAGAATATGAAGATGAACCAGATTTAAATGAACAAATCTTCCACAACAACGTTAGGGAACAAATTGTGAGTAAAAACTTAATCAACTTGTGCACAAAAGATCAAATTAAAAATAACTAAGTAGGAAATATGAATACCTACATTAAATATTTTAAACAAAATGTGTTTAAAAAATGTTCTTTATTGAAGTCCAATTGTTATCTCTTATGCGTTGTTTTGATAGGGACAAATTATCGTACTATTCATTTATATACTTATTACAATGTTAATAAATATTTTAAAAGCACAAATTTCTCCTTAAATTATTTTTTACATCAACTTCACTATCAATAAATTCTTTTTTCAATTGATAACGATTTTTTTCAATATTGACGTAGATATAGCTCAGAATATTGTAATAATTTAGCATGAGTTTATCATTAATAACACAAGATTCTGTTTTCCTAATAAATAATTACTTATGTAATTTAATTCCTACTATTTGGTCACCTATTTTTAATGTCATGTATTATTACTTCAATTGTTCTAAACAGCTAGGATTCCATTAATACATACACTACATTTTATACAGTATTTAACAAGTAGGTAAGTAGGTAATCATAATATGATAACCATTATTTGGTAATAGATTTTATAAGCTCTTTCAAAAGTATTTCAAGCCTCTCTCTTCCACAATGTGTTATTAGGAAAGATCCCTTCAATTCTTTTATGCAAAATGGATCTTGGTCAGTTTTTCCGAACTTTGGATATGCTGTAGAGTTTGATTGTGTGACCAAAAGTACTAATAGGTACATTTTAGTCTTATGACTAGTTGTTGAGATACAGGAGTTTAGAGCTGGAAAGTAGGAATTCTCCAAAAGTAATATTTTATTTGGGAAAACATTTATAAATATTTTGCATTACCGTTAATTATTACCCATAAGAAATTATTTTTTAAACTGATTTTTGAGCTAAAATATTGATCGTTACAGACTGAGTCAAGAAATATTTAAAATGAAATTCTCACTACTTAGCTCTTATTTTTTCTCTGTTTTCTAAAAGATTATGAAAAGCAACTAAGGTGCTGAAATAGTAATCATCTGTTTATGACAAATTTGAACATTTCAGTAAGTATTTCAAACAGGGTTAGTCAAAAAATTGCTTTTTTGTGGTCATTTCAATGAGTAATTTTTATATCTAAAGCTTCTCTAAGATATATTCTAAACACACAAGACCTCACACTCATATACAGTATGAGACAAAAGATAGGGCATGGTAAATATTGCAAAAATGTGAGCTTTTTATAAATCATACTGTATTAGGTTTAATTATGTAATTATTTGTTATTAGTTCCAGTAAGATTTTTGTATGATCAGTTTTTGACAAACAAATTTTCAAAAGTATCAGGATCAGGATTGTATTTTAGTCATAAATGATTATTTTAATTACTGTGTAATTGACATAGAAATATTGTATATAGGTAAATAAAAATGAAAAGACAGATATTTATGCAGGGTGTCTTCCCAGGTAAGTACCTACTTAATGGATAATTTTAAAATACATGCTAAATCCATACATTTGTCTTTTTATATTTTAATCCTGAATAAGTAATAATTATTCAATAGTTCAAATTAATCTTTCAATTAATGGAGCTTTTTTTAAAATTGTATCTTTTGTAGGCCTAATCAACAACAAATTAGTAATTAATAGCTCCTGTCTTAAAAACATTTTAAGGATTGCTTTACACATGGACAAAAAACCAAAGAGTGCTTGCAACATGTGCTGCACATGTACACAAAGGTCTTGCCCCATTTTTCTATTTATTCATAAGTATCCATAGAGCTTGAAAAACTTGAAGTACCTATAAAAAATACATAACACTACAAAATTTTATTAATTGATGAAAGAAAATAGTTTTTTAATGAAGGATACAAAATACATGCTGAGGATAGTTCATAATACTGAAAAAAATGCAGAAGACTTTCCTCTTCATGTAAAGTATCCATGAAGCTTGTAATATAAAAAATATATATTCAAGTAGCCACAAAAAACAACTTTTTGACTTATTCTGTATGAAATATTGAAATCTCCAATTTTGGTGTAAACATGTTATTACTATTTTACCACTTTAGTTGCTTTTCATAATATTTTGGAATATTGTACCTAAAAATGAGAGCTAGTAATAATTTCAATTTTAATATTTCTTGTCTCACCCTGTAACCATAAATATTTTTGGTCAAAAATCAGTCTAAAACTAATGCTTCATGGGTAAGGATTAACAGTCGTACAGAATATTTATAATAAAAAGGTTTTCTCACAAGAAATATTACTGTTGGTAAACCACTTCTTTCCGACTTTAACGTTCTATATCTCACTAGTCTAGTCATAGGACTGAAATGTACCCATTGACAATTTTGTTCGGGAGATTAAACTCTATAACATATCCAAAATTCAGAAAAGTTAATGAGAAACACTCTGGTGGACGGAGGAAATTAAAAACCAAATAAGGTTAAAGAAAAAAGCATGCAAAAAGTATCTAGCAAAAGGAACAATTGAAAACTATGATATTTACATTTTACTGTGCAATGAACACAAAATTTATAAATAAAAGAGAAATTTCAAAGCAGACAAAAATAAAGGTTTTCAAAATGCTACATCGATCAATACTAACATTTGGATATGAATCTTGGGTCTTAACAGAGCAACAGAAAAGTACGATACAAGCAAAGAAAATGAAATATCTTAGAAGAACTATAGGAGTTACCAAGAGAGAGAAAGGCCGAGGAATATAGATATAAGAAGAGATCTAGAGGTACAATCCACATTAGAATTTATAGAAGCGCGAGACAGCTAGATTGGTGGGGACATTTGCAGCGAATGAACGAAAACAAGACCAGTAAAAAGAGTTTGGAAAGCGAAGGTACAAAATAACAAGAAAAGGGGCAGACCAAGAAAAACGTGGGACAAGGTAATAGAAGATAAACTAAATAAAAGAGATATAAGCAGGAAACAAGCAGCGGAATTGGCACAAAACAGAACAGAAGGGAAGAAATTCTAACATAAATAATTGCACCATACCCTACACCATCAAATGGTAAAAGGGTTTACTAACTTTGCACCACTACATATAAATAAAAATACTTTTATTTTTTTTTAAATTTATTTTATTACAAAATTAACTATTTAACAGGAGCAGGTTCATAGACAAAAAGAATACAGATATATATTTTTATCCGATTATATTATTATTAAGCAATTTGGAATTTTTAAATTTGAAAAAATATAAATTTTTGTATGAAACATTATTTTTATAAATGAAATTTCATGGATAACCTTTATTTTAATTTGGAACTATTTATTATGACAAACCCTATATGTAATTTATTTAAAATTATTAATTATGATAAACCCTATATACAGCGTGTCCAGGGATGGGGTATCCTATAGGTGAAAAATGTTTAAATATTAGTTTTAGTGAAAAATGTCATTCTTGATAAAAAGTTTTGCTTGTTCTGAAACCCCATAAAATGAAATAAAATTCAAGTTTTTCAAAACCCGTCTCATTTTATAGCCAGTTTTATGAAAACCATATGAATTTTTTCACTAAGTTCGAAAATAATGTATTAACTAGTGAGTGACTTTTACGATGTACCAAGTAATTGTCAACTTTTATAAATAATTTTCAAAATGTCATTCTTTAATAAATATTTGACAACATGTTAACTATTCAACAAAGAGTATATCTTATTAAGTGTTATGGTATTGGGGAAGTTTCGTACCAGTATGCAATTGCAAAATTTCACGAAAAATATCCAGATGTATCCATTACACGGTGTGGATTAAAAAAATCAATAAAGAAGTTTGATGAGACAGGATCTGTTCAAGACAAAAAGATTGAAAAAGGCGTACGTTGAGGAGGATGATGCAGCTAGTGCACTAGCTATGCATTCGTTAAGGGAAAATTCCAAGTTGAGTCTACGAAAAAGAGCAGTGAAGGTTGGTTTTTGCAAGAGTCACTTACAGAAAATATTTAAGCAAAACAAACCTTACAAGATTGTGATTATGACACAAGGTTAGACTTTTATGCGATGATTGGTGAAAAACTTATGTATGACTGATTCTTTCACATTAATATTTTGTTTTCTGATGAAGCAACGTTTACAACAAACGGAGTCGTTTTTTCCCAAAATTGTCGATATTGGGCTAGTGAAAACCTGAGCTACAGGATTAACTGTAATAGTCAATTTGCTAAAAAAGTTAATGTTTGGTGTGCGGTTTTACCGGATCGAATAATCGGACCGTATTTTATTGAAGATACATTAAATCAGGAGGTATATTTGTATTTGCTGGACAACTTCTTAATACCTGAATTAGAAAATACAGGGCACCGAAAACGAAACAGACCGCATATCTTGAAGACAATTTTTTTTGGAGAAAATGCAAAAAGAGGTCGATTTTTATTTCAAGGGGGACATCTTTCGATCATATCCTCAACTATCCTACATCCCTCCCCTCCCCTCTGTCACGATTACCAATAAAATTTAAATAGGGAAAGTATAGTTTGGCAAGTCTATCTGAAGCTACGCGGCATCGGTAAAGGGTGAGGAAACATGGCCGATATCTGTCATAAACGTACCAATGGCGTACGGTACCTATTTTATAAAAGTATTAAAAATAATAATTATTATTATATAATAATTATATTTAGAAAATGATTTATGCTTTGCTTTAAAGGTAAAGTATTTTCCAAACACGGTAGGTATTTGTTAAAAACAAATAATATTAAAAATCGTACTTGAATTCAATATGGATATGAAATAATAAGATACCAAGTAAAACTGAAAATACGAAGGTAAATACTGACAATTATTTAAACGCCTCTGGATAATCAATGTCAGTCAATTGTCGAAGTGACAGGGTAGAACACAGGCACGCGCTTGCCAATAGGAAGTCAGGTGGTTACTTAGCAACGGCATTTCGATAAATATTCACCAATAGAGTTAGTTCGGGGGGCGTGGTAATTATGATTTTCGCACGACGTTTCCGGCTTGAAGGAAACCCATAACATATTTGGAAAAGTGTTCATCTTTTAATATTCAGAAATTGGAAAAATAATGTTAATAGACAAAATCCAATGAAACAAGCACGTTTAATCATTATTGACATATGGTTAATAATAAAAAGTTCATTTTCTAATAATTATCACTACACACTTAGCACTTTAGCTTTTTCATAGTTAAACGTGGCAATATCGAATGTTTTCGACCGCATTCCTTTCATAGCTTCAGTTATGTATACTAAGTATGACACATCATTGAAAGGGTAATTTTATAAAGAATTTGACTGTGTGGCAGTTTATTACGAAACTTTTGATTTTGGCGCCATCTTGCGGGAAAAGTTTCCGTATTTTAAATAATGATACTTCATTTGAAAGCAAAACTCAACTATTTAATAGACAATTCATAATAAAAATTAAAAAAAATAGAAAAGTGAACATAAAAATTAAATTGGAAAATTTAGAACAACTCCCACAATTAAAAACTAAATTACTTCAATGTAAATGCTCAAAGTGTTGTCCATTAACTTCCATACACGAATATAAATTATTCTCGAATCTTTGTCTGATGTTTTGGAGCATTTCAGGAGTTATTTGAAGACATTCGGTAATAATACGGTCACGTAACTCTTCTAAGGAACCTGGCTGAGTGGCGTATATTTTACTTTTCAGATATCCCCATAAAAAGTAATATAAGGGGGACAGATCAGGAGATCGTGGGGGCCATTCAATAAATCCTCTTCGTCCAATCCAATGTCTAGGAAAGTTTCCTGTTTGTCGAAATTTTGAAATAAGTTCCAAAACGTACTTACGTTTAACCTGTTTGTTTGGGTGTCGCTCATTGAAAATTGTACAGGCAGTGTTAGCACATTCGTTATTTTTTAAATAACATTCAACAATTTCTACTCTCTCCTGAATAGAATAAACCATTTTTATGTTTTACTCGCTAATAAGTATCAATGACGCTAAACTAAAAAACAGACCTGGTAGTTATGGAAACAAAAACCTTTATTTTTATTTTACGAAAACATAGGCGTAGTAAGTTAAATTTTATTCCAAAGGTAATTTGGCTTTCACATGAAAATACGCTTATTTGAACTGTCACATGTCTCCTTATAAAATTACCTTTTCAATGAAGTGTCACACTTAGTACTTTCCCTATTTAAATTTTATTGGTAATAGTGACAGAGGGGAGGGATGTAGGTTAGTTGAGGATATGATCGAAAGATGTCCCCCTTGAAATAAAAATCGACCTTTTTTTGCATTTTCTCCAAAAAAAATTTGCCTTCAAGATATACGATCTGTTTCGTTTGCGGTGCCGCACCCTGTATTCCCTTGGAGCAAAGGCGTAAAATGTACTTTCATCATGATGGATGTTCGTCACATTCGACTTTGCTAATTAGAGGATGGCTGGAGGACTATTTTCCTGGGCGATGGATGGGACGTTATGGACCAATATTTTTTCCGCCCCGATCCCCCGATCTAACTATTTCAGATTTTTCTATGGGGCTACTTAAAACAAAAAGTTTGCGCAAATAATTTAAACCATAATATTGAAGACTTGAAACGAGCTATCATTGATGCCGTTAACGAAATTACCCCAGAAATGCTGCGAAATACTTACGAAGAATTTAGAAAGAGAAGCTGGGGGGGAGGGGATATATTGAATAGATGTTTTTTGTTTACTTAGTGTTTTTTACATTATTATTCTGTATTGTTATTTTTGATAGTGATTATAATTCTTGAATAGTTAACATTGTTGTCAAATATTTATTAAAGAATGACATTTTGAAAATTATTTATAAAAGTTGACAGTTATTTGGTACATCGTAAACGTCACTCACTAGATTAATACATTATTTTCGAACTTAGTGCAAAAATTCATACGGTTTTCATAAAACTGACTATAAAATGAGACGGATTTTGAAAAAGTTGAATTTTATTTCATTTTATGGGGTTTCAGAACAAGCAAAACTTTTTATCAGGAATCACATTTTTCACTAAAACTAATATAACATTTTTCACCTATAGGATACCCCATCCGTGGACACGCTGTATTATTTAATATGGATAATTTTTATTTATGAATAAATAAAAAAAATGGAATTTATATGATAATCAAATTGAATTTTATTATTATGATTTTTATTTCCGATGTTTCTTTTAATTCTGAATATTAATATTTACCTTTTCAAATTTCATAGATTAATTTTGTATTTATAACGTTTAAAGCACTTTTAGTCGTTTTACTAGTGTCACTATCAAAAAATAAAAAAAAATTAAATTCTTACTATACCTCATTTTACTGGGTGGTTCTAACAAGTTTGGGTAATTCTAACCAGTTTTGTACAGTCACTTAATAAAAAGTTTTAAGTTGAGTAGCAGGGCCGTGCCGACCTCCGGCAGCGCCTGTGTGCGAATCCTAAGAAGCACCTCTTTCTTTACGAATCTTCATGTTTCAACGTATTTTTTTCATCATTTGTTAATTTTGTCTAATTCTTGAAATCATGATTGGATTTAATTTATATACTTTTTATTTTGATGTTTGTAGTTTGTAATTGTCAGATTTTTTCTCATTGAGTTGTTAATGTATGTCAAGAAAATAATAAAATAGATAAGTTACTGAAAACGGAGTTTAAATATTTAACACTAGTTTTTATATTATATAATCAAAATCCCTTTTACCATTTAAAGGTGTAGGGTATATGCTAATGACTGTATTATTAACAATATTTTTAATGTCTGTACACAAATTTTGCCCATTCCTTTTTGTTCTTTGCTAGCTCCTTGGCCGCTAACCATGTTGTCTCTCGTTTCTTCATTATTTCTCCTATTACTCCATCCCATGTCTGTTTCGGTCTTCCCCTTTTCCTAGCTCTTTGTATCTTTGATTCCCACTCTTGCTTGACAGGCCTCTTATTATTCATTCCTTGGAGATACCTACCCCCACCAGGTAAGTTGTCGTTTTTCAATGAATTTCAGCATTGGTTCTATTTCCAGGTCTTCTCTTATTTTTGTGTTTCTCATTTTGTCTCTTTTTGTGACACCCCTGACTCTTCTGAGATACTTCATTTCTACGGCCTGGATTCAACTCTTTTGTCGCTGTGTGAGCACCCATGATTCACATCCAAATGTAAGGGTTGGTCTAAATATATTTTTATAAACATTCATTTTCGTTTTCTTCGATATTTCTTTTTTGTTTATAAATGACCTGTTCATTGCATAGTATAGTTTTAAAGTGTTTTGTATCCTATTATTAATTTCTATCTTGTTTTCCGTTGTCTTGAATTTCCACTCCTAAGTATTTGAAGCTTTTCACCTGCTCAATGTTTGTTCCATCTATTGCAATATTCATTTGTCTACTGTCTCTTCATATCTGCATCACTTTTGTTTTTGTTTTATTTCTGTTCATCCCATTCTCTTTTAAAGTTCTATTCCATATACCATACCGAAATTCTATTGTAGGTCCTTTTCTGTCCCCGTCATAATAATAAAATCATCTGCAAAGGCTCCTTCAGCGATGTTTATTCTTTGTAAATGTCTGTAGCCTATTTGTAGCTTTTTCATCTGCGGTGAACATTGTTTTATAATTTCATACATAAAGATGATAAATAGTAGTGGACTTAATCCCCCTCCCTGTCTTAGTCCTTTTTGTGTTTTGAAATTTTCTGAAATTTTATTTTCGCGAGTTACACAGCATAAGTTGTTTTTATATATTTTTTCTATTATTCTTATTGTTTTCTTGTCAACTCCTCTATTTATTAAATGTCCCATAACGCTTCCTGTTGTTCCTTATAAAGCCTTTTCCAAATCAATGAAACCAGCATAAGCTTCTTTATCTTGCTGTGGTAATTTTTCTGCTAACAATTTAACTCTAAAAAGGTGACCTTGTATGCTTCTTCCTTTTCTAAAACCACTTTGCGATTCTTCTAATGTACTTTCCATATGTGGTCTCAGTTTCTTGTCTATTACTTTCTCATATATTTTCATAGCCGTGCTAAGTAGAGTTATTCCTCTGTAATTGCTGCAATTGTGCTTGTCTTCCGTTTTATAAATTGGTACGATCAGTGCCATTTTCCAATCATCAGGTATTTGTTCTTCAACCCATGCCGTTTTGATTATTTCCAGTAGATATTCTTTTTGTCCCAGATTTTCAAACATCTCTGTTGTAAGTTTGTCATACCCTGGAGATTTACCGTTTTTAAGTGTTCGTATAACTTCTGTTAGGTCTTCCATATTTATACCTTCACCTTTTTCTTTATCTATTCTATCTATCTATATTAGTTATAACGATACCCTGATATATAGTTAGTTGCCCATCTAGTAGGTCTTGAAATTATTATCTCCATCTATTCATTATTTCCGTTCCTTCCGCTAGCAATTCTCCATTTGTATCTTTAATACTTGTCGTTTTTTTCTTGTCAAAGATTTCATTATACAAAATTATTACAAAATAAAATAATTTTTGGTTCGTTTTGCTGTCACTCTCCATTTTTTCTCCAAATTCTATCCATGTTTCTTTTTTAGCCTTTAATACTAGTTCTTTCACTGTTTATCTTTCATCTGTTAATCAAGTAGGTACTTTCTCCACTTCTTCTTTTTACGTTTTATTTGGTTTTTTATTTCTTCTGTCCACCAAGCGGCCTGTTTCTTATAATTGTTCTTTTTACTAGTTCCACATATTTCTTTAGCTATTTCTAATATTGTATTTTTGAAGTAGTTCCACCTTGCCTCCAGACTGTGTTTCTGTTGAGGTTTTGACAGCAATTCAAACTTCAGTGTTAGTAATTCAGTGAACTTTTTCGGTGTTTACTTATTTGATAGTTTATAGGCCTTTATTGATTCATATTCCACTTTTGTGTTTTGTTTCTATTATAAATGACGTTAATCCAGAAAGCTAGGAAATGCTCTCTTATTTCCAACTTTCTAGTTTCTGTGTTAAAATTAGTATTGTCCTGAAATTAACTTTTGAAAAAATGTTTTAATTTGGAAAATGTCCCTCTATAATCCACTATTCAACCAAAATATGTCCATAAATTCTTCTAAAATGTCTTCTATGCTCAAGTGGCTTTTATTCTCGATTCTGGATTTCTTTATGCGATTAAAATCCATTTAAAAATATTAAGTTTTATTGACTATATAGCATAAAATGCTCCTTCGGTTTTTAATTTTGATTTTCTTCAAACTGTAAACCTTTATTTTTCGCCTTTTCAAAAATATCTGACTTCTTCAAAAATTTCAAATTAATCTCCTCCTTCAAATAACTGTTGCTTAGTATCCTTTCTTTAATTTTTTTTCTTATAGAAAACCCATCTTATTTCTTTCCTTATATTCTCATTGGTTCTTCAATTTATGTCATAATATAAATTTTTGTGATATTTAAAAATTCTGTTATTTCTGACAAATAAATAATTTCCATAACCTTCATATTCTCTGATATGAACAAAACATTGAGATTTTTATAATTATGAAAATAGTTATTTTCGTTTATATTAACTCTAAGAAAAATATAAATTTTCTAAATTATTCAAATTATTATTAGATACTATTTAAAAACTTCAATGCATTGTATATTATATGAAAATTATATAAATTATTTCAAACAACAATAACAATATTCAAATACAATTTTTTCACACTCTGTAACATTCAACAAAAAATATAGAGTGTATCAGAAATGTTAATTGATGACTATCAATTCTAATTTTATATCTTTTTATTATGAATGAAGCATATCATGACAATATATACATTTCCATTCCTATTGTAAAAGTGTAGATTTTAATTTTAACCTACTTATGTTCACCAGTATAATTATTTTAGTGTTGACACACAAAACTCACACACAATCTAGTTTCATTACTATAAATAATCAAGATTAGATATTAGAATGATAACATCATTTAATATGGTTTCATTCTAAAGATAACAATATTGTAGAATTGTAAATGCAAATCAGGTGAATCCATGTATAACACTTTACAATGTATTAAACTTGTCAGATAGTCAAGCACTATAAATCAAACTTACATTTATTGTAAGAAAGTGATCAAAATAAAAAATTCGGCTTACTGAATTGGATCATTTCAATACTAGGTACTACACTGCTGATTATCCTCATAACAGACAGTCCTATTCTTAAAATAAAATTTAACGTTATATAGACACCTCAATTCTCTGCCATTATGTCGACTACTATCCAAAGAAGTTAAATATCTGGGAGTGACCCTTCATTCCAAACTGGAAAAAATTACTACCAGGGCGACTAGGCTTTTCTGGCAATACAGAAGAGTTATGGCCAAAACCTGCGGAATATGACCTGAGGTGGTTCACTGGCTTTACACAACTGTGATAAGGCCAACGATCACCTATGGAACAATAGTCTAGTGGAGGAGGACAGAAGTCTCCTCTGCAGTTAATATATTAACTCCGATCCAAAGACAAGCCCTTCTTGGTATTACCGGGGCAATGAACAGCACGGGGACTTTGGAACTTTTTGTAAGGGTGGAGGATGATGGCTAGAAAAGGATCACCAGTTCAAGAGCCTGGGCTGTTGAGCACAACCCAAATGAATGAATGAGTGAAGCACTACTAAATGTTTCCAATGGTCAGATCTTCTCTTTTTTTCGACTTTGCCTATTTCTTCCAATATTATATTGGAGTTGATACCGCAAAAGGGTGTTTCAGTTCCCCTCTTTGCTAGTTCATCTGCTATTTAATTTCCTTCTATTCCAGTATGTCCTGGAATTTCATTGTTTTCCTTTAAAATTCCTAGTAGGGTCACTCGTAATTACTACCTTTTGGAAGTTCCCTTTCACAGTACCAATTATGGTTACCATCCTCGGTTTCACGGCTTTCATATTGTGATTTGGGGCATAATTTTTCTGGAGTTTCATTGGATAATTTCAAAAGTAATTTAAGAGTTTCAATGAGGTAGGAGTTTATTATTTTATTTTATTAATTATGTGTTTATTATGTCAATTTATTACATTATGTGTCATTATATCGTGTTTTATGATGGAATTGTTAGTTCTAATGTTTTTGGTTTAAATTGTAACTAACTAAATTGTATAGTTTTATACTTATATCTATGAATGTAAGTATTTCTTCAAGGGGGTGATCCCGTTTACTAATAAATAAATAAAACATTTCCATGCAGTCCCGACATAAGTCGTAACGACTTTTTTACTCCTCCAAAAATTAAGAATGAACTGCGTGGTCAAAGGCTCCTGTCCCCAGAAGATGCAGTCAACGCCTTCAAAAACTTCATTTTGAATGAACCAACAAGCGAGTGGAATAACTGCTTCCAGAATTGGTTCCAAAGGATGCAAAAATTCGTTTCTTTTCTTGTGATTTTGAAAAATAATAGTGTTTTTGACTTAACACAATTTTTAGGCGGAGGAACATAAAATAGGTAATAACTCCATCCTAAATCATATTATAATATATAGAATCTACATATTATGTCAGGTTATGAACCTTTGGGTAATCATCATTTCTACCTGCAAAAAAATTTCATAAAAACCCAACCTCACATTATATAAAATGAAAAAATGAATGAAAAAAGAATCCTGTGATTATTAAATTTAAGTAGTGTACTTTGCAGGAAGGCCAAAAAGAGTCAATTAAATAAATTGAAAAATTGCGACGACAAACGTCAAATGTAAATAATGTAAAAACTAACAAGTTTCGTAGTAGAAGGAGGGGTTTGTCACCTGCTTTGACATTCAGGTTGCGCATAAACGTTGTTCCAGTTTCTTCCATATGTTTTAAAACTTCTCTTATTTTTTTTCTCTATTTATGAGCTGAAGCATCGATTGAAGTAAAATTTTGTGCTAGCAAAGATTCGTTTAAAACATTTTTTATTACTTCTTTAGCATCAAGATGTAAATGTTTTCTTGTGAAGGTGCCACTACAAGATTTTTCATTATCAGCACAAGCCAATTGAAGCAACATTGTAATACAACAAAAAAATGAGTGTGCTTTTGACCACACAACTAAAGTAAAACTTCTTTCGATTCTATTTCAAAAATTTGCTGAAGTAAATTGTAGAAACGCGAGGCCGAAATACGGAAGAGTAACAAGGAGAAAGAGAGCGAGAGACAAGAAAAGGACAGAGAATCAAACGCGCCCCAATGTCGAGAGTATTAGTCGAAGGAGAAAATAGAAAAGGAAAAAGGAACGCTGCATATGACGCTACGACGCCAGCAACTAGTATGAGATATGCACTTACCTTCGTGATTCATTATTAGCTCAGTAAACTTGGCAACTTACAATAGGGTGAGGTTGAACAAATTAGAGACAAGCTAGTTTTGGCTGATATAGATACATAGTGTGACTTGTATATAACATACCAAAAGTCCCATTTGGTAAATGTATGACAAGTAAGAAACAAATGGCGGCCATCTTGATTTTTTCATTTTTTGTTAATATCTCAGTACAACAAAAAATAAAGAGTACTTTTTTGTTTGGAAATAAAAAATATTTACTAGGGCGTTAAAAGTTTTTTATTATATATAAACCACAACATTATTTTTTGATTTTAAGTTATTAAATTTTCAACAATGTAACTGATGCTTCACAATATGCTCTAAACATGAGTTTGTGACCCTAGTTTCGGAAGATACTGATATAATGGTTTTGGCACTACACTACTGCAACCAAGGCAACTTGTATTTGCTTCGTCCTGGCAAATCAGGATCACATGATAGATTTACAAATATATCGAAACTACAAAATTGCCTTGTTCCAGTTAAAGACAAAATTTTGTTTTTGCATGCAGTTTCGGGATGTGACACAACATCGTTTCTGTTTGGCAAAAGCAAAGAAGCATGCTTGTGTACTTTAAAGAAGAATCCTCAATTGTTCAAAACGCTAACTTCATTTTATACGAAAGGCACTTTAAAACCAGATATTTTTAAACCCGGCCTCGAGTTTCTTCTGAAATGGTATAATGCCAAAAAATCCAAAAGTTTAGACGAAATTCGGTACTTCATGTATCATAGAATAACTTCAAGGCAGGGACTGTCAAGCCAATTTATTCTAGCGGTGTTGCCTCCTACCGAAAAATTTGCAGAACAACATTTACTGAGGGTTTATTATCAGGTAAACCGATAACACGCATTGAAAATTTTAAAACTTCAATCTTCTTCCTAAATTTTTAAGGAACAAGAATGGCTGGGTAATCACATGGATCCTACCGAATGGGGATGGATACAATGTGACAATGGTAATGGTGACCCAATTCCCATCAAGACAAAACAAGAAGTAGCCCCGCCAGATCTAATAAAAAAAGTTAATTGTAAAAAGTTAAGCATTGGCATTAGGTGTTCCCAAAGTGTGGCCAATGCTGTGGAATTACTTGTGCTATTTTTGAAGTAGGCGATGAAGAAATAGCAGACATTTTGTGAAAAGTATATTAAATTTGTTTATAAAAGAAAAATAAGTTAAGTAACTTTTAATACAAATTTATAGTTCCAGGAACTATAAAACAGACGCAAGCGCAAAGGAACTTGATGTATTCTGATCTATTCAAAACCACGCGCTTATCCATCTAACTAAACATATTTTATATATCATATCGTAGGGTGCTCCGGAGCAGTTTAAAGGTCTAAACTCACTTATCAGCACCTCATAGGAACAGCGACTGATCATCACCAACAGAAATTTCGATGCAAAACACAGTGCATTCCATGCAATAGTGTATAAATCTGTACAAAATCATGTGTAATTGACCAATTTTCGAGTGTTACTTATCTCCGTTAGCTTTACAAGCGCCTACCACATTTTTTAAATAAACAAATTCCACTCTCGCATTTCAATTTAATTTACAACACATCTCATTGTTATCTGCCTTGCAGCTATTTTAAACTGTGTTTATACATACTAGCTAAAATGAAGGTCATGATCATTTAAATAGCGCGCAAACAAACAGAAAAAAATTACAAAAATAATTGATATTCTATACGCATTGATGAGTAGAAGGCGCGTGATGATTTTTAACTGTTGTATCGATCTAGGCCAGATAATGGTAATCGATTGTAAAAAAGTAGTTATATGCCGGAAGTTGGGAGGAAGCTTTATTCATTTAAATACAGTGTTCGTGAAAATCAATACAATTGTGAGAGACCTATATAGAAATAAAAAAAAGACTATAACTAAATTATACGAGGTCTCTTAAGAGAGCAGTGCAGGAATCTAAATTCTCAAGCGCGCACCTACAAAGCACCTACAAAGCAAAAAAAGAAATCTCAACTCCTAAACAAGTAATTGACGGAAATAAAATACTCGATAATGAAGTCGATATTGCCAATGCATTATACAAATACACACATTAAAAATGTCTAAGGAACACAAATATTTCTCCCCGTATATACATGAATTTTAATCGGGATTTTAAAAGTGACATATCGTTATGATGACTGATTAGTCAGTAATGAATTCATCTTAATTTCAGTGAAATTAATTTTCTCTTTGATGAAATAATTCAACAAAAATTAAAAGGTGCACTAATTTAATTGAAATTCCTAACACATCCATGAATGTAAAACATGAAAATCTAAACACAAAATGTTCTTAATAATCTGTATTTCCTCCAAGAGCATTAATTACAGCTTGACACCGTCTTGGCATACTTAAAATTAAATTATCAATTTCGTTTTGTGGTAATAATGCCCATTCTTGTGTAAGAAGATCTTGGAGACCTTGACGAGTATTAACATTATGCAAATGAGGAGCGATCCATGTCTGGAGCATATCCCATACATGTTCGATGGGATTAAGGTCTGGTGACTGTGCTGGCCAAGGTAGAAGGGTAATTTCCTCAGTATCAAACCAATCTCTTACTGTTGCTGCAGTATGTGGCCTTGCATTGTCCTGCATGTAAAGCAAATCAGCGCCTGCAGCAGTGGCAAATGGATGGACAACAGGTTCTAAGATACGGTCAATATATTGAAACTGATTCAAAGTGCCTTCCACAAAAACGGGAACAGTTCGATGATGAAAAATTATTCCAGCGCACATCATAACTTGTAGACCACCATACGGACGAACACCCTTTACACGTCTGAGTCTTTCTTGTCGACCAGGTCCTCTCTAGACTCTCACTCTTCTTGAGTCAGGATAGAGACAAAACCTAGATTCATCCGTGAATAACACAGAACTCCATTCTTGTAAGCCCCAATGAACATGTTCTTGTGCCCACATTAACCTTAGTCCACGATTTCCATGACGTGACATGGGAACCCTAAATGGATGTCTGGCGTGTAGGCCAGCATCATGTAGACTATTCCTCAAAGTTTGGCCACACACATTAATGTTGTGGGCATTTGCTTAGGCCCCACAAAGTTAGCGTGCAGTGGCATTCACATTTCGGCGAGCCAATCCTACCACATATCGATCCTGTCGAGGCGTAGTTGCACTTTGACGACCTCCACGTCTTTCAGAGACATCACCAAATTGTTCATATCGATGCCATAATCGCGAAATCACGCCCCGAGAGACGTTAAAATGACGTGCAACATCAGCTTGCGAAACACCAACCTCAATCATATTCACAGCAATTACCATTTGAACACGTGATAAATGCCCACGCTCCATGACCACCGTTGCTCTTAACAATCTTGTTTGAGTATAAATTTGAAGATTACTAGAGCCTATCTTTAAAATTGGAAGAAATTTGTCTATACAACTAGAAACAATAAACCTTGTTAGATGAAGCGCTGTCACTTCTGGCTTAATAAAACAATACAATTGACCGAATAATTGTCACACCCTATCTTGAATTGTAGATAACAAATTTACGAATCGATTGGTATGTATTTACAAAAACTTGTTAAAGTTTTTGTTGAAAAAGGTAAAATATTAGTCGTGTTCCTTAGACATTTTTGATGTGTGTACTTCACTAATGTTGGTAGAGATCTAGATAGTGAATTAACACTATCTACTAAAATCATTGATAAAGGGCCAAAGATTCCTCACTCATTTTCATTATTTCCTACGAATGAAAACGAGGTTATGGACATTATACAAACACTAAAAAACAAAAAAGCAACAGGGAAAGATAGTATATCAGCAGAAATCTTGAAATCTATTTCTAAAGAAATATCAGCACCGATTAGTTACCTGATTAACAATATTTTTGAGCAAGGAAGTTTCGGTCATAAATCCTGTATACATATAAAAACGGAGATCATAAGATCTCTTCCAATTACAGACCTATCTCTCTGGCCAAAATATTCGAGAAATTATTAAGTTATTAAGGAATTATACTAAAAAATTTAAATTATTAAACGACAATCAATTTGGTTTTAGGGAGGGACAATGTACAGAAGATGCTATTTACACATTAATGTCAGAAACATATCGCTCCCTAGATGAGAAAAATTGTTACTGTATTGGTGTTTTCAAGACTTAGAGAAAGCGTTTGACATTGTTAATCACCAACAGTTACTGGAAGACATGAACAATATGGGTTTTAGAGGTATTCCTTTAAAACTTATCCAATCATATTTAAGCAAAAGACCACAATATGTTAAAATTGGAAACTATATTAGTGAACCACAATATGTTGAAGGTGGAGTTCCCCAAGGAACAGTCCTGGGACCGATATTTTTTACTATATACATAAATAGCTTATTTTCTATACGATCTGTTGGAAAAATAATTAGTTATACGGATGATACAGTTATTTTTTAGAAAGACACTTCGTGGCAAAAATTAAAAGAAACGGCAGATATTTAATTGGTTAAATTATAAAAGATTATCAATAAATTATAATAAAACTGCTTTCTCGCCATTTGCTCCTAATTCTTTGGGACTCGCAGCATTTGACCAATTAAATGTAAACAATGGCCAAACTGTCAGCATATCCTCTACAGACAAAATTAAATATCTTGGAATTTTTATAGATCGGCAGTCAAGATGGGAACATCATATTAACGAAGTCACGAAAATATTGAGGATTCTCATATACAAATTTAAATACCTAAAAATATATCTTGATATAAAACTACTAAAAATACTTTATAATGCATTGGTTGAGTCAAGAATTTCATACGGTCTTCTTGGATGGGGTGGAGTTCTTAATTGTCTTTTAAGGAAGTTGGAAATATTACAGAAGTATATTATTAAAATTATTTATCGAAAGCCCAAGTTATATTCTAGAGAACTATTGTTTGACGAATGTAAGATTATGGATCCCAGAAAACTATACTACTATAAACTATCAACATATTTTCACAAAAATAGAAGTAGAATAAATATAATTGAACATAATATTCAACACGAATTAAAAATGATATAAGAGTACAAATACCAAATTCTCGCTTGACTTTTGGACAGCGTAGCCCAGATTATATAGGTCCTAGAGTATATAACTCTATACCTATCTTAATAAGAAATATACATTCAAATTTTAACGTATAGAAAAATAAATTGAAGGGGAATATTCATTCACTCAAAAGTGACACTGTTTTGTCAATAATAGATATTAAAAACAATAATTGATACTTAATTGCTTGAAACTTGGTTCATTATATACTTCGATGTATCTATTTTGTAAATTGATGAATTGTTTTGTTTTGCTTTGTTTGTTTCAATGTAATACATCAGGGTATGTAAAGAGACATAGGTGTGATTTACCACATACAGGCTTGCCATGCTTGTGTTACTTTTATCTATACTACTGATTTAAAATCTTATTATATAATGTTGTATTACTTGTATACTTTAAGTGAATAAACATTATTATTATTTTTATTAAATACCCCTTTCTTTGTTTAATGTATCCTGTGATTTTTATTTCTCTTCAGAATCGGTCACCTATTTAATTTTAATGAAAGAAGGTTTGTTCTTAAAAAAATGAATTCTTACAAATAGATAAATTAAGATAGAAATAACATTTTGATTTTTTTAATTTGTTTGCAGCTATATGAAATGTTCAACTTATTTATGTGTGCATAAAACTCAATACTAAACATTTTTGTGAAAAAATTTAAAACATAAAAAACTTTTTTTCGTGACAAGTCAAAGTGCATAAAATTTTTGGAAATTATATAAACAATTGTTATATTTCATATTTCTAGAGTATTATATTTATTGGACAAGACCCATTAACAAATATGTCACTTGAATTTTGAACGTAGTGTTGTTTATCTCATCTCTTGTAACATAATAATATTTATTAATCCTTTAAGACATTTATACAAATGTATAGGATAAGTCAAAAGTGATAGGCGACATTATTAAATTGGTTAAATAGTATATAAAATAAAGTAGATAGACATATAAAAAATAAAATTTTCAAATAAAAATGGTTCACAGAGAATCTTCAAGGAATTCTTTGACTGAATAGTAGCATTTAGTTATTAATAAATTTTTAATTTCTTTTTTGTATCTGCTGAAAGAGACAATTTCCTGGAATTCATGAGTTAATTTATTGTATAACTTCATACCCATAAATTCAAAACTATTTTCTAATTTTGAAGTTTTACAGTGGGGTATTCGAAGGTCGATTAAATGTCTTCTATAGTAATTATGTCCATACGATTTAGTTTCAAAATTAGTGAAATTTTCTTTCACAAATAGAAGAGTACGATAGAATGGTGTAGGAAAAATAAAATAACAAAATATTCCGAAAATAGGATGGCATATTTTTCAAGCGAATTGAAACTCTATAAACCATCCACAACATGGTCGATATTTTCAATGTTGAAGACTTTAAATTAGTTGCTCTTATTAAAACACAAAGTAAAGAAATCTAAAATTTTGGAAAAATATCACTTAGTAACATTTCTTGAGACGGCTACTGATTCGGCATTTCTAATGATTAAAGTAAATATAATTTACAGTAGTAAGTACCTATATTTCATTTATAAACAGTTTCCAATCAATTTCATATAAAAAACTTTATCTTTAGCGAAATGTTATCCTATTGCGTTTGTATACTCAAATTTCAAAACTCTCCGTAGCTTAGTGGCTAGAGTGCAAGACTCACATGCGGGGGAGGTCCCAAGTTCAAGTCGCGCTCATGCCATTTTTATTTTTTTACTTATTTAGTAGTAATTATTTTTAGGTGGCATTTATAATTGGTATTTCCGGCGCATGCCGAAGAGAAGAGTTGACAAAACTAAGAATCCAAGATAAGGAAACAATCCTAATCATTAGAATTCCTGAAACTAAAAATGGAACAGAAAGGGTCTTTACTATTTTAAATCCAACTGCTTAATTCAAAAATAGATTATTTGGCTTGAATTAGAAAATATATTGCTTTAAGACCTCCTATGGTGGATACTTCCAGATTCCTTTTAAAATATGCAAATAATAAATGCACAAAACAACCAGTGGGTTGTATATGATTTGGCAAAATGCCATGTATTATAGCAAAGTACCTTAATTTACCTGATCCATCTATGTATACAGGACATTGTTTGAGAAGGTCATCGGCAACCATGTTAGCGAACTCTGGAGAAGACCTCCTAACCGTAAAGAAACACGGAGGCTGGTCGTCTATAGTTGCAGAGGGCTACGTAGACTCTACATTAAGTAAAATAAATAATATTTCTAATTTAATATTAATGGATGATGATAATATCCCTTGTACATCCCAAAATAATGGTAATAGGATTTTATTGGAAGATATCACCCTTTCTACTACATCCACGCTCGCTAGCGGCAATTCTTCATCCCATGGAATAGCTAACATTAGCAATACTACTGTAGTTTCTGAATCTACCGACAACTCTTTAGAGCAAACTAAAGGATTAAAATTTAATAACTGCACAATAGTATTGTTAATAATTGAACGCGTCTGTTGTTTTGTTCTAATTTTGATTAAAATGTTCAAAATATTAATCAATATATAATATATTTTATTAGGAATCAATAAAAGCGTTATAGTTTCTTCTAAAGAAAAATTAAACTCACTTTACGCACTAGTGCGCAAAGGAACATACTTTACGCACTGTTGGAAATTGGACACTCATATCAACCTCAACATCGAGTCAAGCCACTGATCACTCTTCCCATCTTCGAATGGACTACTTAAGCTGGTTCAATAACGGATGCTTGGAATCGTAGCCATCAATTAACACAATATTATAATTTTTCGATTTTATTATAACAATATAAGGTAAAGGCACCAATAATTGACACAATTAGAATCTCTTATGGCATTTAAATGTATTTTTGGAGATCCAGTAATTGACACCTATTATTCAGTTGTTGACGCCCCGGTAATTGACAAGTACCAATGATTGACACACCAATTATTGACAAAAACTTTATTTTTTCCTTATTACATGAGTATATAAAATTATTAATGACTTAGTAATAACAAAAGAAGGCAAAAAATTTGAGTAATAATAAAAAAAAGAAAATCAAATTGGGTACAAGAATAGGCTTTAGGCTTCAAATATATCTATCTCCTTTGAAAAAGTATATTTTATTCTATCACCAATATTTTGCAATTCTGGTTGTTCCATTTTCTTAATAATATCTTCCATTTTTATTGTAGAAATATCGTTTTCCATCAGTCTAAAAGATGTTGATGTGTCACGTGTTGATTTTAGGGAAATTCTCGTTCTAAATTTTTTTAACCACACAGAATGTTTGCCTCTTACCTCCCAAAAACTTTGCCAATACAAAACCTCCCACTTTAGACTCTTCAAATTTTAAATTCCTTTCTTTTGATTTTAAATTAACTTCTTTCTCATTTTCACATTCAGCCACATCTTCGGATACCTCCTTTTCTGGTTGAACATCATCCATGCTGTCACCACTCTCTTCCCATTCCTCGCTATCAGATGAGCTTTTAGAGCCTAACGTAGTTTTTTTCTTTTAACTGATTTTTAACTAGGTAATAATCTCTCAAATTTTCACATCCAACTAGTAACGAAACTTTTCAAATTTTGAAATGACAGGCAGTTATCAGATGATTTGTTTCATAGCTGGTACAGTGTTGCCAAATGTCATATTTATTAAGTTTTTGTATTGAAAATGGCTTTGAAACGTGGAGTTAGCTTATTTGGTGAAGATTTACCTTTAGGTATCAATTATTGGAACACTGTCAATAACTGGTGCATTTACTTTAATCAGAACAACTATAATACGAATATACAGATTGCGAAAATCCCTTTCTTACGCTGCGACTTATACAAGTACGACAAGGAAAATATGAGCAAAACTACGTGAAAGAGAGAGAAGACTTGTTAGCCCAGCGATCAGTCCCCTCTACCAAAACAGTTGGGCGTGTATTCAGTCCCCTCCTATTTATTTTAACTGTTGTGTTGCCAAATGTACTTATCTGTAAAAATTATTCCTAATTTTTGTCTATCGTTGTTTTAAAATTTTCAACGGCATTTCAAGCGGCAGCAATGTTAAATACCAATAATTGTTAAATCGAAAGCAGTGTACGGATTTTATTTATTGCAGATTGTAATTTATCCAAATTTTTTCTTGAACTCCATTATTTCATTCTTATTTGTGTTGATCTCACTTATTTTTCAAAAGTCAACATTACCAATCTCGATTTTCTCCCACTAAATACACCGTTATCCGGTGTTAAAAGTCAAATGCAAAATAAGTTATTTATTACTTAAAAAGTACCAAACATTCTAAACTGGCAACGCTGCAGCAGAGACTCTGTGAGTAGGTTCACTCTGGATCAGTAGTTTCCCAACATGGAAGGAGTGAGATTGTTAAAGAAATGAAAAAATACACTCGTTATTACGTAAACTGTACATCTTAAAATTCATTTTTGTCAACTTGATCGTTTCTGACCAAGCTGACAATTAATTTCTAACTACAATAGGATATTATTTTAGCCATTGTAACTTGAAAATAAAACATTTATTCTTGAGATAAAAATAATAAAGTAATTGGGTATAAAAAAACTAAAGATCGATTCCATTAATAAATTGAATTGAAAAAAAATAAGTAGATACTTATTCTAAACATAAAATATGAACTTCTTGAAAAAATTAAACTAAAAATCCGTTCTAAAGGTAAACATAATTTTAATGAATTAAGTGCTCAAATAAACAACCTTGCTGTGCCAGGTAATAACCGAATGTGTAATAAAGATTTGATCTCATATTTCTAAGATTATTTGGCGTAATGCTGGCACAAACATGCTGTATTTTCACCCTCAATTCATTTAAATTATTAGCTCTTTCAAATTCATGTTGATAAATGCTACTTTTCAAAAATTCCCAAAGAAAAAAATCATTTGGAGCTAGTTCAGGCGATCTTGGAGGCCATTTAATTGTACCATTAGTACTAATAATTCTGTCGGGGAATGTAAACCTTAAAAATTCAATTACTATCCTTGAATTATGGACTGGACAACCATCTTGTTGAAACCAAATTCTGTTGAGATCAACATCGGGTATAAGGAGTACTGCAGGAATTACATGATTTTGTAATAACTCTAAATATTTGGCGGAATTTAAGTTCCCTTCAATAAAAAAGGACCTATAATGTGGTCACCTAAACATTTAGCTTCTGCGGATACTGTGTTCGAATTGGAATGCTTAGATGTTTATTTTCCCGAGACCAATATCTTGTGACGGGTGGATTGTGTTTTTGATGTAATGAAAAGGATGACTTATCGGTAAATAAAATATTTTTTAAAAAGTTCTCGTCAGCATTTTGACGTTCCATCAATTCTTCACAGAAATCCATTCGTCTGATATTGTCCTCGGGAAAAATTTCCTGCGTTGTCTGAACCTTGTAACAATGGCACCCGTTCAGTTTTAAAATATTCTGTACAGTTCTCTTATCACACACGCATAACACACGCAAAATTGTTTTTGGTAGAGAGGACTGAATACACGCCCAAATGTTTTGGTAGAGGGGACTGATCGCTGGGCTAACAAGACTTCTCTCTCTTTCACGTAGTTTTGCTCTTATTTTCCTTGTCGTACTTGTATAAGTCGCAGCGTAAGAAAGGGATTTTCGCAATCTGTATAAACGAAGAACTGTATAACATAAAACGAAGGACCACCGGCTTCAAATTCCGGAAATATTTATGGTTGAAAATGTATTTGAGAGTTTTGTCATTCACTGAGAAATTGTACAAATATTAATTGGAATTTTTGACTTACTAATTCACAGAATAGAAAACATCACTTGCACTGTATTTTTATATTAATTTGATATTTTAAAAGACATCTTTAGCATTAGTTTTCCGTGCTAAAAGGGAGAATTGACACTTTCGCAATTGAAGCGACTGAGTCAGTGACAATTCCTTTTTGACATTTATACTTGATTGGAAATACGTATAAATATGACTATAGCCCGTTCAGTATTAAAACCGTTGCACGTCACATCTGTCATAACGGTACTATGTTGCCAAGCCCTTGAAATAATATGAGAATCTAGTATATGTCAAATGAAGTTTATCAAATATTCTAGGTTAGGTTTAGTTATTGATGGTTATTGCGTGCAAAGAAACTTCGACTTATTTCAGTTACATACAGAGATGTTACATATGAAACTTCAATTTGTATGTTAACCGTACAGCACTAAGAAATTCTTATTTTAAAAACTATGGAATTATTTTTAGCACTAAAAAGGTATGTATGGAATAGTTAACACTTTTATTTGTATGTTTATACCACACACTTAATTAGTTAGAAGTTATGGAACTATTCTAGTATTTAAAATTAATGTATATATAGTATCAAGGAAAAAATATTCTCTAATATAATTTTTAAGTTACAATTACCTAAGTACATGTTGGCTTCTAAAATGTTGTCACTACAATATGAAAGATTGATGTAAGGTTTACAGACAAATTATAAATAAAAAAGTTCTGATAACCTGGATCTACATCCTTTTTAAGGGTAGGCAATTTTATTTTATATTTTGTTGAAATAAATCTTAAATTTTTTTTTAGAAAAGCCGGGATGTGAAGCTTTAGTGTGTAGGTCATTCTCAACAAGGAAAATCATCCTGAGATATATGATCATTGATCATAGCAAAAGAAAATTGTGCAGCAAGCACCACCACAGCTCAGAAAAGGAGAGCAAATCCATTCTATTCTCCGAGTGAAGGTATATGCGAATGATTAACTAAATCTTAGCACTGAAATCAAGACATATTATAATTATCAGTATATTGGTGAATTATTTATCACTCCATCATCTTCTAATCAATCCAAATTTATA
This sequence comes from Lochmaea crataegi, assembly GCA_947563755.1. Taxonomy (NCBI): domain Eukaryota; kingdom Metazoa; phylum Arthropoda; class Insecta; order Coleoptera; family Chrysomelidae; genus Lochmaea; species Lochmaea crataegi. The sequence continues at coordinate 3,537,255 of OX387424.1, forward strand.
TTTACCATTTTGTTTTAGCTCTCCAGCATCTACCGCAACTGAAAGTATTGCTAATAAATGATTGATCGAATGAGACCTTTCAATTCAATAAAAACTATTAAATTAATTCTTTGTAGTTTTTATAAAACTTTGTAATATACACATGTACCTTTAGAAAATGCTGCCTGAATTACTTATTTTGAATATCATGATTAAAATAAAATAATAAATAATGCCACCCCAATTTTTATGGAATTGTTTTATTAAAAAGAAACATTGCAAATTTATAAATTAGTTACTACACCGAAAAGTTTGTAATACTATTTTTTTAAATAAGGTAGAACAATAATTGTCAAATAGAAATCTTTCAAATTTGAGAGGTTCACGGACAAACCAATTCCAACCCACAACTTCTGGAATGCATCTATCGGCTTGCTTGGCAGTAGCCAGTATTAACTCAATAGGATTTTTAAAAAGATGGTAGGTAATACTTTGTGACTATACTGTTCTATCATATCCACAATGTATTTTGTTGGGGGGTTTGTTTCTGAAAAAAACATTTATTGAAAGGGCAGCTTTCAAATAACCAATTCTTTTCTTTTCAAATTGTAAAAATAAAAGTAAAACAGCATTTATTGTCTATTAGGTATAATTTGAAGTAAGAATTTTGTGTGTATTAAACTAGTTGTGTAGTCTTCTGAATTCTAACATATAATTTGCTATATCACTGTTCAAATACAGTCTGTATCTACCTACTAGGCTGTAATATGAATAAGCTCAGCTTCAACATTTGTTGATTGAATTCTATATTCTGTCATTAACCTAATATTATCGAAAAGCGTTGTCCATCATTTATTAAAGGTTCAGAAAGATTCAATAGTAAGTAATTAGTTTTCAAACCATTTAAAAACATGTTCTTCATTCATTTTCCCATGATAATAACTCAACTGAGATTCATATAAAAATATACTTTCTGCTCCATCAATATAACCATTTTCATTCTCAGCATCTAATACAAAATATCTAGAATAAAAACAATTTTGCATTCTAAAATTTTACATTACCATTGTAACATACCTTTTGACATGAACAGCCTACAGCACCATTTTGGAAAATTCAGGATTCATTAATAAAAACAAATGTATACAGTGGTTTATTTTTGTTGAAAGTTCCATAAGTCCTCTTTGTGGATGTATCATATTTTAGTAAACTACTCAGGAACATTCTACATTGAAAAATTATTGTTTTTCCTTCAATTAGTGCAGTAACATTTCTAAAGTGACATGATTATCTATAAAAAAATGTCCATGTATAATTGCCAAGTATTAAGAATAATGTAACAGAATATAATAAATACAGTTGATTGGGTATAATATTGAACTTATACATACTTGCTTCATAAACGCTGTAAATACTATCAGGAGTAAATGCATCAACTATTGCAGTATTATTAAGTTTCATTTATACGTTTTTTTTGATGTGACTTTAACTTTGATAACTCATTACTGCTTGTGAAAAATTACTCACAGTTCTTTGCAGTTTTTGTCACAACATAACACTAAAAATGTCAAGACGTCAACTGAACCTGAAATAAACCATTTTAATCGCGGCAACAGCGCGCATTTTTGCCAACATAAAAAGTTTTTATTAAGACTGACGTTAGTTTGAGTTTAATATTTTATTAACCTACGAGCTGTATTTGATATGAAATTAATTACGAAACCTTTCTTTAAACATATATTTATATTCTTTAATACAATGCGACCTACAAATTTCAATATTTATTGAGTTTAGAGAGGCTTAACATAGTGATTGACAGAGGATTGCCAGCAGCAATCGAATGACATGATATAAACGAACGTCTCTTTTCCGACACTTTGATGACGTGCAACGGTTTTTGTACTGAATGGGCTATATCTGTGAAATGAAATTGAACACGCACTAATGCGAAAAGAAAATTAAATTACTTATAACTTCTGTATTTTGATAAAATTTTCGGCAGTAGAAAAAATATTGTACGCAATTCGTTGTCGCATTCGCCATATTCACATTCGTCGAAAAAAGGCTACTTTACACACTTGTTATATGAATAACTGTTTTCAATCTAATAAACAATGCATTTGTTTATGACAATTATTTAAACAATGGAAGCTACGAATTTAAAAAAAATATTGTTAAGTATATATTATCTTTTAGCAATTTATAAACATAATGATAAGGATAATAAAGAAAAAAAATGCCTCATTGTTGTTAATAAAAAAAGTGAAAAATCAAATCAATTTCACAAAACGGATTTTTTTCTGAATCCTTTCGATAATAGCTCTAAGAAGTAAGAAAAATGTTGGGTTTCTAGTATAGAAAGTTTTTATGTTAACTTTCAACAGATAAAAATTATCAAATATGGGTTAACATTTTTTGCCTGTGAATTATTGCTTATTGCTAAGTAGTACCAAAACTTATTTATTCCTTGAAGATCTTTGATCAAATTTCAGATATCTGAAATAGTTTTTGAGATATTTGCAATAAAACCAAGCCATATTTTTTTTCGCATAATTGCTTATAAATTATGCAACCTAAATCATATCATAATTTTCGGTGGTCCAGGTCAGGTTTGGAATGAAGTGGTACTATTGAGCCACTCTACTATAGGTACATGTTACTCATTTTGTGGTTTTCAATAAAATAATTTGTAAATCGCCCAAAAAGCTTTTATCGAGAATACATTTTTTTTCTAAAAACTAGAAAAACATTTTTCATATACCGCCAGCTTAAAAAATATATAGAGATTTATATTTTTAGACTGGTCTATATATTATAAATAATTTTCAATGTTACGCCTCGTGAAGATTTACAATATACATTAGTCTTCAATCAAGAGGAGTGGTTGAATATACAACAATGCAACGGCAATGATAAATAGCACTCCCAAATTCCGTATTTATTTATTTATTTATATTGTTCAATGTTTCTCTTAACAGGATGCATTATTATATTCTACATTGAAAGTACGCGAAAAATACTGTTTTGTTGCTCGTCTTCTTTTATTTATTAGCACAAGGTAGTTTTTATTGTATTTGGTTTGGATTATTGAAACAAAAACTTAATGAATAGACCAAGTAATAGGTGAATATTTTTGACAAAAATCCTAGTAGAAAATGGGTGGTACCATTTTTGTCAAAAATTACTATACTTGCATACTCTATTGCCTGCCCCATAATAGCGTTAGCATTACATAAAGCTGAATGAGAACTGGGTTTTCGTATGTAATTCATGGTATCTTTAAAGCAGGGTCCAGAAAGTTATACAGGCTGTTTCACGACGTTTTCGGAAACTTACTCGGGTTGACACGATCCCTAACCTGCGCGTTCGTTTTCCTAACCCGAGTTGCCTACCTGTGTTCGGAAACTTCCGAGTTGTTGACTGGATGACTGACCCAGATTCATTTTTCGTATCCCACCTCGAGAGGTAGGTCGGTAGAGACGCTATAGGCACCGCATGCGCATTACTGAATGGTAATATAACATAACCTAATTCTTTTGGTGGTTACGAAATATATTGCTTTCCTTACATCTCCCCAAATTTTCTTCGACTTGCATGATTTTTATTAAATAATAATAAATAATGATAATTTAATCAAATTAAAACGAATAATAATTGATGTTATGACGTTAGCTGTCAGATCAAAAACGTAACCTATTAGTTCGTAAACTACATTTCCCGGGTAGGTGATCGGAGTGATTCATCACTTGACCTCTCTGGATCGAGTTAGTGAGCCGGAGTAAGTTTCCGAAAACGCCTTATGTTCGAATCTAAAATTATTATTATCTCAGAAAATCGCAGAAAGAGCATATTTGCGCCTCATCAGTACAAGGTAGATGCTATCCGACCAGAAGTAATCCTGGACAAATTTGAAACCACATTAATAAATTAACCTCAGTAAAGGAAATGCTAACAACGCGACAACAGCGACATCCCCATATCTAACCTCAAACCAAAATCTCGGTTTTATAGTAAATAACTTATTATCTGTTTCACCATAAATATGTGGTCTTGGATGCTTCGACCTCTTCTAAGTCCACTTTGTGATTCAAGAATATTTTCTAGCAGTGGTCTTAACTTACTGTCTATAATTTTCTCGTAGACTTTCATAGATGTACTAAGTAGATTTATACCTCGACAGTTATTGCAGTCTTCTCTATCTTCTTTTTTATATATTGGAACTATTAAGGCTGTTTTCCAATCTTCCGGAATTTGTTCTTCACTCCACGCAGTGTTGTTTATTTTCAATAATATTTTTTTTCCTGTTTCCCCTAGATTCTTAAACATATTTGCTGTTAATTTATCAATTCCTGGAGATTTTCCATTTTTTAATTCACCTATTATTTCCTGTAATTATTTTATAGTTACAAGGAATTTTTTGTAAAACAATTAAATAAATAGGTAAATGTTAGGTTATTACAATAAAAAGCAATTGTTTTAAGGTGAGCCCAAAACGTTGTCAAATTTGAAAAATTAAAGACAAAATAAGAAAAGCAAATAGGTATATAATAAGGGGATGGATAGATCAAGTATCTCCGAAGAGTAGATCTGGGTATCTTGGTCTTACGCTACCACTAAAATAATATAATCAAATAGTAATTGCATAAAAAATATGAAGAAAATGGAAAGTGATGATTTATTTGAAGTTAGCAAGAGAACTACCAGAACCCCACGTAAAAGTAAAAAAGATGAGAAGTTGAATCAAATCATAGCGTTAAAGAAAGAAATGTCTGCAGATCAAAAGGATATGAATTTGGAACAACAGATTTAAAATGAAATCAAAGATCAACAGTCTCTCTTTAATGAAGAAATATTAAAGTTGAAAGTTGAAAATGAAGTATTGAGAAGCAATGCTCATTAGATAACGAATCGATAATGTTGAATATTTAATTGTTTTATTATCTACTACGACTAATTTCACCATTATTAAACTACTATTTAATATTTTATTAAGTATTGAAAAAAATTGTTCGGTAATAACACTGTATAAACAATAATTTTTTAACGCACAATGTCATAACAATTTTAATTTTTTTCTTGGAAAACCAGTTTTAAATTGTAGATATTTCATTTTGTTCATTGATGTAGAATATAGTATTCAATTAAATTTCTACATCATTGAACAAAAGTAATTTTTATTTTTCGTTTGTATCTGTCTATTTGAAATTTTAATATTTTGTTGTTTTTTATTGTGTTTAAATAAAAGCCAAGGTAATTATTATTTATATAATCGTATATCCTGTTTTGCAGATAACCCATTTGAGTGACAATTCTAATATTTATTATTATGACTCGTTATACAAATATACAATTAAGTTTATATTATTTTTTAAAAATATATTCAGGGGCCGTTCATAAAATACGTTCGTACTTATAGGGAGGGAGAGGATGTCACCTAATGAGACAGAGTTTACAGTTTGATATGAATAATGTGGTTCATTCTTCTTATTTTTGGCCACGAGGTGTTGCTGTTAGTAGGTTTTATTTTAGGAGAGAAGTACATGGAAACAATCAATCAGGATATTTTCCTATAGCACCTTACGAGAGGAACCATAAAGAAAAATGAACTAAAAATTGTCATCTAAATGTTCAATGTCTATCGAATAAGTTCAACTTTATTTTGAAAATAATCAGTGTGATATTTTATGTATCAGTGAACACTGGCTTAAAGAGGAGGAATTAAAATCGGTTAGCCTTGGTAACTATTTGCTAATTTCGTATTTTTGCAGAGATAATATGAAGCATGGTGGTGTTGCTGCATTTGCTCGCAATGACATAGATTGTAGATTGTTGTCTCTTAATCTGTTTGCATGCGGAATTTTGCTCCATTATTGTTATGAACATTAAGACTATAATTATTACAGCTTATAGGTCTTCAGCATCTAGAGATATTGTACTGTTTTTTAGTAAAGTTGAAGAATTGTTGGTAAGCTTTGCTGGGAAGTATTCAAACATTATTATTGCTGGGGACTTCAATGTAGATATTAAAGACAATTCTTACAATTCAGAATATTGGATCAATTTGATGGACTCTTTTGGAGTAGAACCAAAAATAACTAAACCAACTAGGATCTCTCTTATTTCAGCTACTTGTATTGATAATATTTTTTCTGATTTTAAAAATGATGTATGTATTTCTGGTACTTTTGAACCAAATATTTCCGATCCTAATGGTCAATTTATTTCAATTGATAATTATTATAGGATTTCACATTATATTCTAGGTAGGTCTGATACGAGAAAGGGAATTAAATCATTACAAACTTCACTTAGTTGTATAGATTGGCACAAGATCTGCACAAATTCTAACAGCATTGATTCATTAACCTATTTTATAAATAATACATATACCGTTCACTTGTGCAACATCATTTCCCTCTAAGAAGGTTGAATAATGAAATTAAAAGACCAATCAATTTTTTTGATGACAACTTACGAAATATGAGAAACACATTAGAAATTCTTCGTACAATTAGTATAGCCTCTAAAGATCCCAAAGATCTTCTTGCTTTTAAATCTTATGATAAGTTCCTTCTGGAATCTGAAAACAAATCAAAAGATACTTGGACACTAATTAATTATGAACGTAATGCTAAGCGTAACTCTGCTGAAGACTATAACATCTTCTCTACTGACATTGCTGAACAAATAATAAAAACCCTTCCAACGGGTAATCTAGACCCCTTAAATGTTCTTTCCAATATTCCTAGCCCAACAGAGTATTTTTTCTTGCTTCCAACTACTGAGGAAGTCAGAATGGCAATACAAAAACTAAAAAATTCTTCATGTTTTGATATTTATAACTTGAATAGTAGAGTTGTCAAAGAAACAATGCACTCAGTAACTTCTCCTCTTACAGTTTTATTCAATAAATGTTTCATTGAAGGATATTTTCCCAAAGTTTTTAAAACTAATAAGGTTATCCCAGTATTTAAAAAAAGTGATCGAGATGTACTCTCGGCCCATTTCTATAATACCTGTTTTTGGCAAAATTTTTGAAATACTGATCAAGGAACGTTTGACAACTTTTTTAAGCAAATTTTCTATATTAAGTGAAAACCAGGATTTATTGCAGGTAGGTCTACTACTCTGGCGGTATTAGCTATTGTCAAGTTGATTACAGAGAGCATAGAAAAAGGTATGCACACCTCCCTAACCCTATGAGATCTTAGTAAGGCTTTTGATTGTGTAGATCATAAGTTGATGATAGGTAAACTAGAGCATTATGGTATTAGGGACACAGCATTGAATATTTTGAAATCATACTTACTCAATAGAAAACGAGCAGTTTCTGCATCAGGAAAAATTAGGGAATGTAGAACTGTGTTACATGTAGTTCCACAAGGTTCAATTCTGGGACCAATTCTATTTGTAATCTATATAAATGATATTTTCAATTATTTACTGCCTGTTTTATGACACATCTTTCATTCATGCTAATTCTATTCCTGGTGACTTACTAGGATGGAGGAACATACGGAACAATGGTTTACATCTAATCATCTCAAATTAAATCGACAGAAAACACAAAAAATTATGTTTTCATCCAATCATAATTTAACTTCTCAGAAACAGGTCCAATTGTTGGGTTACACTTTAGATGATAGACTTACCTGGGAACCACATATTAACAAGCTATGCAAGAAACTTTCCACCCAACTATTTGTGATCCGACAATTGAAATTTGCAATTTGCTTTAATGTACTTACTTCTTATTATCTATACCAAATCATTTGACCTATGGTTTACTCTTATGGGGAAAATCTACTTAAGCGGAAAGGGCTTTCATTATGCAAAAGAAAGCAATTAGGATTTTGGTTGGTGCTTCTTACAGAGAACACTGTTGTCCCATATTTAAGAAATTGGAAATATTACCGTTGCCTTGCCATACATACTGCTTACTGTTCTAGAATACTGTGGATGTGGGCTTATATAACAAACTACCTAATGCATGTCGATCATTACCTTACAATTTATTTAAGAAAAAGGTTAAATCTTATCTTTTAAGCCAGTGTTTATATCAAATTACGGAATACCTGCAATGTGATGTCCAATTTACAATATAAGTGTTTTTATTTTTAATATTTGTATTTGTTATGCATTTTATATATTTCAAGTGTTTCCATGTCAGTTTTAAATTCTGCAATTGTATATCACCTATTTTTATTAATTTAATTGTATCCATTTATTTTTAATTGTACCTATTGTATGTTGACCTGTCACAAATGTAAATATAATAATAATAGTCTTTATTATTCCCAATGATATTACATTACAACTAAATCAAATTAATTATATACCAACTAATATGGAAATTTACCTATAGTGATCAAATAAACTACTACTACTACTACTACTACAAGATGTAACTGGCAGGTCGGGGGCGTCAAGGAAACGTGACTTTCGCAGCCCATCAAACAATTTTACTAATTTTTCTCGGATTTTTTGATATGTTAGAACGTCATTCGTTTCATGTAAATATTTTTACTCCTATACATAGTGTTACTAAATTCATGCGAAAAAATTCAATCATTCCTTTCCGAGATATCACCCCTAAAAGTTGCTGAGTATATAGATAAATTCGGAGAAAAATGAAATACATCATGATTTTATTCTTTAAAATAATTAACCACGTATTGATAGTGGAAAACAGTGAAGATGGAAAATACAAAAATAAAATGGTAAATGTTGTAAATGATCGCCTCCAGCTCAAATATTAGAGGCGTATTTCTTATAGTACCCGCTATTCGAATACGATTCTTCAAATCGTTGATATCAAACTAATGATTTAAGGTAACCCCATAATTTCGGAGATTGAGGAGGGCCGCAGCACAGCAATCCTACGGTTGGGATAAGCTGCATCTAAGTATTGCCTAGAAATCTGACTACTAGACTAGAATACCATCGTGCATGAACCGTGCATGTTTTGTCTAATATTGAGTGGGATGTCCTCAAGTAGTTCAGGGAGATCATTTTGGAGAAAGCTGGTGTAAACAATTCCATTTAATGGCCGAGGCAGAAAAGGTGTCCCAATTAAGTCACATTAACTGAAAAAACGCTGCTTTATATTATGGTGCAGGTTTTCGTCCGTCCATATACTTGATTATTTTGAGAATTTATGATGAATTCTCTTTGTAAACCATGTAACAGGTGGACAATATAGATATCGTCGGGGTGTTGGGTTTTAGGAAATTATTCCATAAATATTAGATATTTCACTCACAAAAACTTAGTAATACAAAACGGTTATGAAAATGTAAAATAAAGGTGATTGACAATAAAAAGCGGGAATGAGAAAAACCGGTAAATGAAAAAGAGTTTCAACGTATTCACTCTTTAGCCGAAGCCACAAAGTTTATCTATTATGGTGGAAGGTTAGTATTCAATTACGGGAAAAAATAAATGAGGAGACCTTCATGATCGGTCACAGTCACTACTTTCCGGGCTATATGCCCCGACAAACATCAAATTGCACGCAAAGTAGTCGTTTCTTCTTAGTTAATCAGTGCTTGGTTTGAAATAATCTTATTCAAAACATGTGAGGTGTCGAAACAGTATTACCTGAGCATGATTCGCTATCTCTGGTGTTTGCTTAAATCCTAGGTTTTCAAAGCCAATAACATTTCCCTCATACCAATTTGGGTGCAGATTTGGTTGTATGCTTATTTCATCAAACATTATAATACAATGTTTATCTAGTTGCTTTTGAAAGTTTTTTGTTTCAGCTTTGAGAACTGCAAAAACTTCGTCATGTATACCAGGTTGAATTGGAATTCTATTAAGGAGTTTCATGACTGTTTTCCTTGATGGCAATGCAAATAGCTTAGACAAGAATCTGTACCCATATCCACTTTGTTTGTATAAAGCTAATGGCAATACCTTGTCTTCGAGTGTGTACCTTCTTCCTTTTGGTTTTTTATCAACATTTTCAATTTGACTTTCAAAAAATCGTTTGCGAATGCGATCCATACTGGATACACATTTTTCAAAAAGTTCAAATTTTTTAAAGGTTTCAGCAGCATACAACCCTTTTTTCAGCAGCAGATGACTTCTTCTAAAGTCGGTTGCCCTTTTTTTTAAATTGGGTGGCTCTTCGATAGAGACGTCTGGCTTTTGGTGTTAGGTCTTTAACCCTTGACACATTCACCTCAGCAAGTAAATCGGATCTTTCTAAAGTAAGAAATAATATCATTAGCAATTAATAATATCAATATGCAATATACATTGCATATAGATATAGCATTTTTCAATGTTAAATTTTCAACCCTATTTTAGACAATATTCTAATAGAAGTATACAGTCAAAACTTGACATAAGTAAATAATATAAAAATTTATAAATGGATTTTTAAGCAATAATTTTCCGTTTTTTAATAAATCAAAATATTTGCCTATAATTTCTACCATTTCTGTGAAAATTTCTTTGTTAAACACCTATATTAATAAATCAATTAATTAATCACTCACTTCTTTTTGGAGTTACAGCAGTAGTCAAGTCTGCTAGTGCAGCATCAGTAAAATCTTGAGCAGCATATGTTTTTAAATTCAGCTCGGGTTCAACTGAATAGCTACATCTAGCCCCATTAACAGCACAGGATTCTTGTGCTTTTTTAGCTTTCAGTTTTGCAAACTGATCATTTAAAGCTTCCTGTAACTTCAAAGTCCTAGGACTCTCAGTTACAGATTCAGCACCAATTTGTGATACAGCCAAAGAGGTTGATGGTTGAGCTTCAATTATTGAGGAAGGAACATCATCAGTTACTGGTTCTAAAGATTCTAGGAAATATAAACAATTGAATAAATGTATGCTAGTCAGTTGTTTTTTTATTATTATGGATTTACCTGGTAAATTGACCGATGGGCAAACTCCTCTTTTCAGAACTTTATTTGGACCAAAATCTTCGGGTAAACAGTGTAAGGCACACACTCTACAATTGTCATAAATGTTTTTGGATGTCATTTTCTCCTTCAACCTTCTATTTCCACATAAATTTACCCATTTGTCAAAAAATGTTTTACTGTACTTGGCAGGATTGGGAAAACGATGCTTAGAGTAGATGCTTTTATAGCAACCACTAACACAGCATGCAATTGAAGGCATGACTCAAATATGCTAGCTGGATACTCTGGAACAAAAATTATCTAAGTTGTACAGTGTTTCTAAGATGTCTTGACAATGCTCCACCAGATATAAAATGGTTCAAAATAAATTTAAGTAAACTTTGGAAGATATAAGCAAAAATGTTTATGTAGCTTCATTACTTTCAATTTTTGGCAAGTTTACTTAAATCCACTTATTTTGATCCTTCTTATATTTATGAAGACTTGTAAGGAACCACACAAATAAATATAAGAATAAACATAGCTTAAACCTGATCACTTTCAAATATCTCTTTTGAAATAAATTTTTATAAGTACCCTCATGTTGGATTGCTCTGCCTTATTATGTTAATACTTACCCCAAAAAATACAAATATAAAACTAGGAAATAATATTTAAAATTATCAAAAACACAAAGCACAAAACAACTCACTAACATTCACTGAACAAAGGGTGGGTCACCCAAAAAGCGCAGTTGTCACGTTGGTTTAATAAGAAGGGGATCTTGTTACACCCATATGTTCTTTAGAAATTGAGTTTTCGTAACTGGCTGGTAACTCGCTGAATAAAATCTCGAGGTAAAAGAGCTTGAACACGTTGGATGCGGTAAGGGTACAATTGCTGCTCTTTTAAAACTTGCCACACACTATTCAATAATTCCAACCATATTTTAATTCCTAAAAAAACACTTTTGATACTAACTCAGACTGAAAATAATGTGTGACGACTGTGAGATGTAGAAAATCGAATAAAATCATAGACAATATATTTATTAATTCAAACAGTAGAATTAACATTAATTGATTATGTAGTAATTATTTTATTTGTTTGCAGATCTTCCTTTTACTCTTCATCCTTCTCTACCTCTCGAGCTTTGCAACGTTATGTAGATTTAAGCGTAGAGACAGAGAAGACTATTTTAGCACCGATGAAGATGAAGTTACCGTCTATAGGATCAGTACATGGTTATGTTCGTTTTCTTTGGCGTTTTCGATTTTAGCAGTACTTCTATTGCCGATATCGATCGTTTCCAATGAAGTACTGGTAAATTATCCCAACAGCTATTACATAAAATGGTTGAATTCTTCACTCATACAAGGTAGGTGTTTCTCAATAACTTATTTTTGGAAACTTGGGCCGTTTTGCATGTCATAATCTTTGAAAAATATGAAGAAAATGGTGAAAAACAATGCTTTTGGAGAAGAATATTTAAAGAGATACAATAGTAGATAACTCTTTCATTCGGACAAGATTCAATTTATATTTTTTTCTTCTTAAGGAGTGAGGTTTTAGTCAGGATTTATAAAGCTATCAGGAATCTACATAGAGGTAGATACATCTGTGTCAGCTAACTAATAGTCAGGAGCCAGTTGCATTTTTGGGCACTCATTGCTGTATAGCTAGTTCTCGTTTGTTTCGGTAGGTCTTACTCTAGTAGTAAACGGAATGACCTTCAGTCGGTAAAGCCCACTTTACAGTTCGCAATTCTTCTTGCAATGTATTGCAGCAACACTTCGACATTGTAAGGTCTTGCTGGCAACTATTGACAATCGTTTTACATTTCACAATAATGCAATTTTCAATGTGGATACCAACATAGATGATACCAACCAAAAAATTTATTTGTGAGGTTAGGTTAGTGTGTCATATGATGTTGATAAACTATCTTTGTATTAAAATTATTGATATTGATACCTATTTATGTTGCGTTTGAAAGTACACAGTCAAAATTCACATGTCTCACATCACCTCCCATTTCGTCTAAGATCTTTTGTTTTGTTGGCAACAAAAAAATTACCAACTTTTCCCCCAGAATTGCATGCAAGATGCAGTACAAATCGAACCAGATCGATTTTGGACAAGAGCTTAAAATTGCAAAAGAGTACGCTATATATGAGCGTACTCTTATTTGTGTTTAAAAACCATTGTGATAAAATTTTTATTCTGTATCGTTTTTATTATAATATCAACAATCCTATCATTTAAGGAAGAAATAATATGAAAATATTTTGTATTCTCCGTAACAATGAAATTATCTCTTATTGATATTTTTAATTGCGCTATTTACAAACATTCTATAAATAAACAAACAAAAATTTTCGTTCGATAACGTGTGTAGAAAAATAAATGAATTTATATTTCTATGTTGGCTTTAGTTGATTGGTTAAAATTTCTTTTTTTATCCCACTTTATATTATGATTCCTAATTAACTTTAAAATATTTCAAGTAATTCCTGTTGTAGATTTTACCTGTAAATATATGTGTTATCCGGCTAGAAGTACCGAATATTGAAATCTGTAAAGAAAATCTACAAAATTACAATTTCTTTCAAAATTTTATTTTTTCGGACAAATCTTGACAACTGTCTGATTATACATATTACTTGATCACATAACATAACAAAATATCAATATACAAGGTGATATAACAATATTAAAAAACAACCGTATCATTCTCTTCCCCGCAATTGAAGTGGATATAAGTCAATTACAAATCTTCTTTCTTCCTAACATTTAGTATACAAATTTTGTTAATTTCATCTTTCCCAGGATAAAGTTCTTGAATTCTTCCTCTAGTCCAAGTATTTCTTGGACTATCTGGATCAGCGACTATAATGACATCGCCAATTTTTACTGTTCTTTTAGAAGTTAGCCATTTTTCTCGTTTAACTATACTAGGGAGATACTCTTTTAACCATCTCTTCCAAAAAAGGTCAGTTAGTCTCTGGGCTGCTTTCCATATTAAACACTAATCATTCGTATTGGACTTTGCTGTAATATATGCCAAGTACTCAGGACCTATTAATAAATGATTTGGAGTCAAAGCTTCTGCATCTTCATGGTCGAGCAATACGTACGTCAAAGGTCTACTGTTAATGATATTCTCAACTTCTATCAATAAAGTTCTAAGGACGTACTCAGGGGGAAATTTCTCTTTTAAAATCTCATTGAGGCTCTTTTTAATAGACCGAATGAGTCTTTCCCAAGCTCCAGCTATATTTGGCGATAAGGGTGGCAGAAAATGCCACTTGGTATTTTTCAAATTACACTTACGGATAATTTCATCTTGATTTAATTCTTCTAATTTTCTTTCAGTTCTCTTTCAGCTCCTCGAAAATTTGACCCATTATCTGAATATAGATCAGAGGGAAATCCTCTTCGGCATCCAAATTGTCGATAAATGTGGAGAAAGGCATCAGTAGACAGGTCTTGGGCAATTTCGATATGAATTGCACAGGTTGTCAAACATGTAAAGATAACGCCGTATCTTTTTTCGTGTGATCTCTTCACCGTTACCAAAATGGGTCCAAAATAATCTACTCCTGTATTTAAGAAGGGTCGCAAAGTTGGCTCTATTCTATATGAAGGTAATTGTCCCATTAAAGGAGGCTCCGGTTTACTTCTTCTGTTTTTGCATTGTCAAATCAGTCTCTCCAAATCTGCTTTACAGTTGATCTCAATCCTAAAATCCAAAATGATTGCCTCAACTTATTTATTACTGTTTCCTTTCCATGATGGTTTACTTTTTTGTGTTCTTCAAATATCAACAATTTAGATATTGGGTGTTTAGAGTTCAAAATTATAATTTGTAAAATCACTTAACAGTAAAGAATTATCTAGTCTTCCTCCCAATCTGATCAATTTTTCTTCCAGTTGACAACTGAGATTTGATAATCTACTGGATTTTGATAAAGACTTACCAATCCGTAGTAACTCTAATTCTTCACTAAATTTTTCTTCTTGAACTTTCCTGTATAGATAATATTTTGCTTCATTTATTTCTTCTAATGCCAGTTCACCTTCTACCTTATTCGTATTTACATTGTTTTATAAATCTTAAAATCCAAGCTGTCGTTCGTACTAGTCTGCTCCAGTTAGAAAATCTTTTAAGATCAGGAAGTGCATTAGATAGTGATGTGTTTATTTTATTCTCAGAAATAACTGCTGCAAAGTCTTCTCTGATCTCTAAATATTCATCTTCTAAATTCAAGTTAAGCTTCTCGAAACAGTTTGACCAGGAAATATTTCTGAGAAAATCTGCTAGAAGTGGAAAAATCAATATCATCATATTTATTGGTAGCTTCATCTGCAACATTATGTTTGGACGGTACATAAAACCAGTTTTCGGAATCAGTTATTTCCTGGATCTCTCCAACACGATGTGCCACAAACACTTTGTGTCTTCGTGATTCTGAAAATATCCAGTGCCGTACTGTTGTTGAATCACTCCAGTAGAACAACTTCTTAATATTCACTTCCAATTCCGTCTTAACGAAGTTACCCATCCTAGCACCAATCAATGCTGCTTAAAGCTCCATTCTCGGAATAGATAACTGTTTCAAAGGTGCAACTCTAGCTCTTGAGTACAAAAAAGATAAATTTACATTTTCCTCATTTTGCCTCCGTAAATATGCAACAGCTGCATATGAGTTTTCTGATGCATCACAAAAGATGTGTATCTCAGTATTCATATCATCACTAAAATCCATTGAAATATATTGACGTGGTATCTTGAAATTCACTATATTTTTTAGATTCTCTAACCATTTCTCCCATTTAATATTTATAGTATTTGTAATACCATCATCCCAACTTATTTGTATTCTCCAAATTTCTTGTAATAAGATTTTTCCGTGAATTGTGAAGTTGATTACAAATCCCAATGGATCATAAATTGACATTATAACTTTAAAATTTTCTCTTTTAGTAGGATGTCGTTTTGCTGTTAAAATATCCGAATCAACTTTGTGAAATTTTGTCTGAAAAGTGAAGATGTCTTCTGCTGGATTCCACCATAATCCTAAAATTCTTTCGTTATTTGTTTCACCTTCCAATCTCAAATTTTTATATTGATCAGGTACTAATTCAGGACCTATACTTTTTAAAACTTTATCATTATTGCAAATCCAGTTGCATATAGTGAATCCTACACACTTGTGAACACTGATCACTTCCTGGATCAGTTTCACAGCAATTTCTTCATTTTTAGCACCATCCCTATAGTTTTTTCTCATTATTGCTTGAGCAGCTTCTTGATACTCTGAAAAATGAAGAGCATTTGTATTTCTCACTTCCTGAACAAAAAATTTCGCTCAAAAAAATAATACTTGGATTTCATAAAGATCTGGACTATTCTTTCGATCCATACCTCGCCAGATGAATCTTTGAGCATGTCTATCTTATTTGATGTCAGCAACGAATACTATTTTATGAATTCTAAAATTTAAAAGAATAGTAAGCAGAGAAGTGTATAAATCCGGACCAATAAGAAGATAGTTATCTAGAAATGAGCCATTTGATTTAGCCGCTGCATCGAATACAATCCTGAGCTTTGTAGGTTTATTGGGATTTAACACCCCAAAATGAGGAAGATACCAAGCTTTTTGACACTCTTCATCCGCTTCTTGCTTATTCAGTTTCTTTATATATCCTTTTTGTAAATATTCACTTATTTTGTCGCAATACGCTTTTGCAAAAATATCGTTCCTGTCCATTTTACTTTCTGTATACTTAAATCTTTTGTTTCACTATTAGTCCACGATATACAGAGTGTTTGTAAAGGTCCGTCCAGTTCCAATTGTTCGGAAATTTTATTATCTATTAAACTTACTGTAGAGGCAGCATCAAGTAAAGCATATGTATTTACTACTATTTTCCGATTGATCAATTAAACTGGTCTAATTTTGAGAAGAACTCCAGTCTCTTTTTGAAATATGTGATGTAAAATATATCAAGTAATCCCTCTAATTTCCTACTAATTCCCCTAATTTTACTAAGTAATTCCCAAGCTATTGACCTACTAATTCACCAATTTTGTTAGCTACAACAACCTCAAGAAAATTCTTCAACTATGCAGTGGTGCACCGGAAACAGTGAAAGACTGCAAAACTGACTCACATTGTGAAGAATGCTTCAAAGCTAAACAAGTGAGAATGCCATTCGATACTGAAAGGAGAAGAGCAGCAAGACCGTTACAAATCATACACTCAGACGTTTTTGGGAAAATTGATTCACCCACATACAACAACAAAAATTATTTCATGACTTGTGTGGACGATTACACACATTTTGTGAAAGTATATCTACTACAAAAGAAAAGTGAAGTGGAAGAATGCTTGAAAGAGTTCATAACTGAATCCGAAGCTAATTTCAACCTGAAAGCATAGAAAATAAGGTGTGAAAATTGAGAAGAGTACAGCAGCAACTGCTTTAAAACATGGTGCAAGAATAAAGGGATTGTATTGAACTACACTATTCCATACACACCACAACACAACGGTACCTCAGGAAGAATGAACAGGACTTTTGTTAACAAAGTGAGAAGCTCTACTGTTTGACTCCAATCTGGAAAACTACATATGGGGTGAAGCTCTGTATACCGCAGCATATTTGGTGAACAGAACTGTGGTACGGACACAAACCTAACCTATCAAAACTACAAATTTTTGGTACGTTAGTGTACACCAAAATCCTTGGAAATCAGAAGAAGCTTGATCCAAGAAGTAAGAAAGGAATATTTATGGGATATTCAGAAAATGGATGTCGGATCATGCATTTAAATACACAGGAAACTTTTGTATCAAAATTTTTCTGAATATGATGAAGAATGAGGAAAAACAAAGAACTTTCATCTCAGTGGAAAACATGGAAAATGATGATGAAAATAATGAACTGAGACATGAAGAAAATTAAAATAATGAAGAAAGAAATGGAATTGTTCAACTTCCGCATATGAACTCATCGGAAAGTGAAAGTGAAACTGGTGAAGAACCTGAAAATGAAAATCAAGAAAATGAAGATCAAGATCATGATGCCTATCAACAAAATGTCATACCACGACCAAGAAGACAAAGAAAGCTGCCACAAAGACTTCAAGATTATGTCATCTATGATGACAATGGAGCTCTCATGACATACACAGAATGCATGAGAAGTCGTGAAAAAGAAGAATGGGAAAAGGCCATAGAAGAAGAGAAGCAATCGTTGAAAAAAAAATTGTACATGGCAACTTGTGGATGAAAAATGTGCAAAAGGAAAAGAAATTGTCACAGAAAGATGGATTTTTGAAATAAAAGATGATGGAAAACACAAAGCAAGATTGGTAGCCAGGGGCTGCCAGCAATCAGAAAATTTGGATTTCAAAGACATCTTTAGTACAGTGGTCCAGAGAAGTAATTTGAGACTCCTTTTTGCTATAGCTGCTCAAAGCAATTTGAAGATTATGACATTTGATGTGAAGACCGCTTTCCTGAATGGAAACCTGGAAGAAGAAATATACATGAAGATCCCTGAGGGTTAAGATGCTCCAGGAAAGCTATGCCTACTCAAAAAGGCTCTCAACGGCCTAAAACAGGCACCATTACATTACAGCGTCTCATCGAATTTCTGAAAGGCATGAATCTCAAACAACTGAAGTCAGATCAGTGTATTTTCAAAACTGAGACTACAGAAAAGGAGATGTTCCTAGCTATCCATGTGGATGATGGAATCCTATTTGGAGAAGATGAACACCAGATGAAGATGCTGATTGAAGGACTGAAGAAAAGTTTTGAAATAACTTTTTGATCTGTCGATCTGATGCTCCATCTTGATTCCGGGTGACATATCAGTTTTCATAGATCAACTGCGGCATAGTTCCATTATGTTCACTATAAAAGTCATAACATACCCCCGGCCTTGAAAGAGTAGGCTTTCAAATTAATTTTTTTAAGTAGTAGTAGAAAAAAACGTAATTGGCACTTATACACAAACGTGATAAAATAAGTAGCGCATGTTTCAAATTAAATTAATAGTCAGAATTGTCTAAATTTATCGGTAACAACTGGTAGTTATTACGTATTTTTTTTTCGGGTCGTGATGGGAAACTCATGTTCGAATGGGTCCAGGACCCAAACAGTGTTAGACTCATGCCCAAGGGGAGGCCTACCATCCAAACCCACCTCAAACTCGCCGTTATCCCCGCCTCGGAATCACTACCCTAGCATACTTCGAGACGGCGGTCCCTCGCACACTCTCCGCTCACACCGTCGTCTTCTCCCTAACTATCACTCCTACCTCTCATGCCATATCGAGTTCTTCTCTCCCCCTAACCATGCTCTCTACTACGCCTCTTACCTCCATCCATTCCTCCTCCCCCCTCAACATTATCTCCACCATGTTCTCCCAATACACCGCCTCCCCTAGTTTCCTCTCCAACTTATTCACACTTCCTCGTTCCTTCAGCATCTAAACACATGTCCCACACCACTTCACACCTCTCGCACACTCCAGTCTCTCTTTTCCCAATCTTGGTGGAGGTACCCTACTCTCGACCCATGTCTTCAGTGAACACCTGTGTCAAGAAGTAGTTCACCTCCCCGAATTTCTGATCTATCCAATCTCTCCTATTCCCAATCGCTTCTTTAAGCGTGCCCTCATACTCCTCCTACCTTCTCTCTATTTCCTCCTCCATCCATTCCTGTACTTTCTCTCTGGTCGCACCCCTCCAGCGTTTCTTCCTGGCTCTAGCCATCACGTTAATAGGTATCAATTGGTAACGCGCACAATTTCGCAAATGCTCGGCGCACTACTTCACCGCTGCTAATCTTAACATCAGCTACTCCAGCGACTCCATCTGGTCCAAAATGAAGGATAGATACTCGCCCCAGTGCTCACTGAGGAGCCGAATTTTCGTCCTTAAGTAGTACTAAAGATCCAACAGTAATCGAAGTTTGGTTTATTTTCGGAAAGATACTCATGTGACCATCGTCGCCAAAATTTTTATTGTAATCTTTACTCGTACTGGAATCGGGATAACTTATTCAAAGATATTTCTGTCAAATCCGGATCAGGTAAGCTCGCAATTGGACGACCAATTAAAAAATGTGAAGGCGTTAATGCTTGAAAGTCGTGACGATCAGACGAAATTGGGGTTATTGGCCTTGAATTCAGAATGGCTTCGATTTCGGTCAAGACGATATAAAGCTCTTCAAATGTATATTTAGAATTGCCTAGTACGCGTTTTAAATGTCCTTTAATCGATTTTACTCCGGCTTCCCAATAACCTCCCATGAGAGGTGAAAACGCTGGAAAATTGTTTATAAGGAACGGATCAGAATATTGTACCGATAATGTAGCAATATTAGGTTTTCTGGTTTCCGGCAAATTTTCCTTAAGCTGAATTGAAGATTTAGGCCATAGGTTTTGCGGTTGCTGCAGCTAATCTGGTCCAGACCACCATAACGACATTGATTCCAATCTTCCGAGCGAGTAATTTTTTGATTCTGAGCCACTCGGTTTTGAATAAATGTTTGCAGCAAGTGAGACTAGTCCTTATCCATCCAAGACATATACCAGAATCGCACCAGAACTAGAAAGGCTGGCAAATGGAGAGGTCAATTGAAGATTTTACTTTATCAAATAACTGTGCTTTATACTGTTTTGTATTATTGCTTGGTACTGCAACCCGATAAAGGTCCATGAGTTGTTGTCGAAAACACCTCCATTTTGTATCCAGATTTGTCCCATGTAATTTTCAAATTCCACAACGTTTGCAAAATAATCTTGTCGACAATAAGACAAGGTCCTAACAGACCCAAAGGGTCGAATACTTGAGCGATATCCGACAATACTAAACGCTTTGTAAGAGAATTGGATGAAGGGCTGCTTATATTGTATTGAAGAGAATCTGATGTACAGTGTTTTTGTTTTTCCTTCATCCCCTTGTTTAAATTGAGCAAAGGGGTCCCTTTCTTGCATATTATTTAGTATAGTTGAACTATTGGAAGCCCACTTATGCAGACTAAAACAGCCTAATTTTAGAATACCAATTACCTCATTGCAAATATCTTTCTTCCTCATTTTTTCCACCAGTAAATACGTCATCCATGTAAAAGTCACTTAATATCACTCTTGCACCCCGAGGATAGTTTTTAGAATTATCGAATGCCAACTGTTTTAGACATCTAACACTTAACCAAGAGGAACTAGCCATACCATATGTCACGGTGTCTTGTATTGGTTTATCAGTTTATCAGAATTTGCAAAATTAGGATCAGCTAACTGAATATGGTTTGGTATATTGAGAGTAGAAACATTGATGGTTCATTCTGGCAAATGTTTCTGGTATAATTAGACACGAGATTGTTGTAGAAAACCAATTATACATTGATTGAAAATTTATATTGCACATTTTGCTGATATTGCATGCCACTTGATTTATTCCGACTACCGAAATATCTACCTTCGAGCCATCAAGCTTAAGTCTATTAAGGCATTCTTCTGCTATAAAATTAGATTGGGATGTAGAATCCAACAGAATTCTACAACGTTGCCTTTCACCAAACTTATCTAATACATAAACTAGAGCTGTAGATAAAAAAAACGGCACTGGAAATAATATGAGTTTGGTGAGTCTGTATTTCTGCCCTTGCAGTTGACCCATTTGATTCGTGGATGCTGTGTATTTACAGTGGCATTCAAATAATGGACACTTTTGGTTTTATACTTTGAGTATTTTTCATTACACAAAACGTGCCGATCCCCTATATGCCTGCAAAGTGCTTGACAAGTGAAGTCTCATGAAGTGCGACAGATGTCAAGGCAGTTTTTGGCATTACATTTTGAATATACAACATTTCCTCCCTTTTTGAGAGATTATAAATCTAATCTAAGAGGAGGATTTATTGTTCTCCCAGATCTAGTAGTTTTAAGTGCTTTGGGCGTTGACATGGTGTTATTGTCAACAGTAATATCAGACTTATGGGTATTTACTGAATCACCTTCAACTTCCAAAGCTCTTTTTTCTGAAACAAACAATTCGGGGGATTTACAGACTATTGAGCCATTTGGTAAAGATTTAGTACATACTGTGGGTACACTTGGGTTTTGTACATCTTCATTATCAACTTTATGCTTGATATTTTTAATATAAACTTCTTCATTAATTGTGTAAACAATATTTTTATTTAGAAACTTAGTTTGTGTTTTGTTTTTATTAAAAGAAGGTTTAATTAAATCAAATCTAGTCCTAGGTCTCATTTTAAGTATGCTCTCAGATAGAGATACTCCAGTTACACTTGATGGGGTTATTCTGTAAGTAAAGAGGAAGTTATATAATTTATTTAAAATTAGGTTTTTACCAATTCCTTCTCCTTTCTCAAGAAACAGTGCTTTTTCTAGGCCTTTAAAGGCAGTTTGTACGCTTTTTCCGCGGTACTATTTGACTGCGGGTGGTAAGGGGGCGATTTTATTGGCTCAATACCATTGGCTATACAAAACGATATGAATTCAGAGAAATTAAATGCCGGTCAATTGTCGCTAACTAGTTTAACGGGAATTGCAAAAATTTCTTTCAATTTTTGGATTGTTTCTTTTTTGTTCCATGGTCCATAAATTTGACATCTATAAATTTTGACTTAGTATCAACTAAGAGAAGGAATGTGAAATTTTCTTATGGAAAAAGTCAATATGGATCCTTTAAAAATTATTTGGTGCTGCCGGCCATGGCAACAGAACACCTTTATTTGAGAAATTCTGTGTTTATTGGCAAATCTGACATAAACCAATAAACTTTTCTATCCTATCATTTATACTAGGCCACCAACAATATGCTCGAGTTAACATTTTTGTCCTTACCATTCCTAAATGTTGTTCATGAATGTAGTGAATTTGGTATAACTACTTTATTTCCTCACAACAGACACCCATTTTCTACTGAAAGTTCTAGGTCGTTTATTAAAGTAAGGTTTTAGTTTGACATCCGTTAATTCATTTGGCCATCCTGATAAGTTCAGGTGGATTAGGGATTTGTGGGAAAATTGACTGTAATGGGGCACATAATGTTGGTTCAGCTTTCGAGGTTAAAAATATGTTTAAAATTAATGAGGTATTGAGTTCTACGAAAGCTTTAAAACAAATATGTCCCATATTAAGACAATAAAAAGTGAATGAAGTTAATTGTCAAAAGAGGAATCTAATAATTTTTAAAAGACACTAAATTATAGCAAAACGTTTTGTTATTTTAATGAATAAATCATCATACTGAAAAATATAATACTTTATGATATGTAAGGCCGGCACTGGCAGAATTATTTATTTATTAAGGTCCTAACAGGTTTTACAACCTAATTATAAGGACAGTAGCTCATTTAACAAATTAACTATTACATACCTATAATATTTTTAGTTTTATATAATTGTACAAATTCAAAATATAATGTACCAAATACAAATATACAAAAAACAAAACTGATAGAATCAAACTGAATGTCTTATACTTCGGCACTTTTTAAATATTTATACATTTCTTGCCTAAATTGTGACAATGGAACAATAAAATTGATTTTATGTCAATTGAACTACATTGTTAGCTAACCGTAGCAAGGAATTCAGAGGTGAGGAGGAGATAGAAGATGCTAGTATTCCAAATGGAATCATACATCTTGTTACCCTTTGGGGTATTTTAAAAGGTATTAAAGACAGTAGAGCGCTAGAATTTGTAATACTGTTTACCAACTTATACAAGAAAATCATTGCTAATAGCTGTCGTCTAGACTGTAAAGATATTATGTTAAATTCTATATGTAATCTTGTTTTAACCATTGTATAGTCCGGCCATTTTCTGTATTTCTTAAAATAAAGATATCTCAAGAATCTGTTTTGCACTCTCTCAACAGCTTCTATGTGTACTTTAGCTTGTTCGCCCCCAATGAGAAATGCAAAGTCTAACTTAGGTCTAACCAACGCGTTATACAAGATTGATATTGTTTTAATATCTGAGAAAATATTATATACCTACTAAGGGAATATTTTATAGGTTTTATTTCTTTAAAAACTTGTGAACAATCTCACAGAAGCAATAAAAGCGTTTATATAATGTTAATAATATTAACTTGAAAGAAATAAACATACATAATCACTTTAAAATTAGTTTGCATATATAGTTCAAATCGAGAACGTGTTGTTTTAAAATTAATCTAATCTGTAATTAAAAAGAGTTATTCTGCAACAGAAAAAGCTTGAAATGTTTGCACAAAAGTATAAAACACAGTAATTTATAATTTAAAAATGTTTAGTTAGAAAATAATGTACAGATATTAATATACAGGGATTCAAGAAAAAGATGGTTAGATGACCTCGTGGCAAATATTATTCCATCTAACTATGTGAAAAATAAAATGTGTAAGCGATAAAAATCATCTCGACGATTACTTTGAACGAAACTAAATATTATAAAATATATTTTTGGACTTACCACAGCAATTTAGATAAGAAAGATATAATAACGATAAAAATGGAGGTCTTTCCTCCAAGAGAGTCGAGAGCGAAAAGGGTTTCGTTAGTGGCGTTGTACAAATGGAAGCAACCCTTGGCAGATGTCAATTGTCTTATGGTCAGGGTTGAAGATTGGGTTGGCTAATGAGAAGACGAGCGGAAATTAGAGAAAGATTTGCAATATAAATTTAGTCGAAACAGGTCGATAGACATGTTACAAGAGACAGGAAAGAGTGGAAGCATTGGGTACAAGAGGAACCGGAATCCTCGTGCGAAATCTGAAAAGGTAGAAGGAGAAGAGAAGAAGAAACAGGTTATTCAAATGTATTGCTTCATAATTATCTGCAATCAACACCCTACATTTACTGGATAGTTCAAAAAATGTATTTTCAAACGATTCCCGTTCTTTACTTTCGCGATTTATGAACTCTTCCTCTTCCACAGTATTGCAGAAGTCACATTAATCTACTTTTCAAGCTAAGCTAAATAGTTCAAATGAATCAAAGCTCAATCTATGAGCACTGCTTCATTTAACACCACCGTTAAAATAACATTTAACACCACCGTTAAAATGAGTGATTTTAAAGGATCCTTTTAGTGGGATTTTTGTTTTTCAAATAATTTAGATTTAAATACTTTTTATTACTCTTGTAGTAGATTTGCTGTTGAGATTATTGACCTTTAAACTAGTTTTATCCCAAAAATACTAATAACTGTTGAAATATTTTTATTTCAGGTCTCTGGAACTACGTTTTCCTGTTTTCCAATCTCTCGTTATTTATTGCTCTTCCCTTCGCCTATCTCTTCACCGAATCTGAAGGTTTTTTCGGTCATCGTAAAGGATTGATGGCTCGAGTTTATGAAACCTTCACTGTTCTCGGCCTTTTAGGACTAGTCGTCTTAGGCATGACTTATGTGATATCTGCACTTATAGATAAAGACAAGTCCAGCATTCAAACGATTTTAAGTAAGTAAACACAAATTTATCCGTAAATTGACCAAAATCAACCGTAACCAATATTGAAAAAGTTTTTCATCATACATCACTACAAACACTATCTGTTCAGCGCACCGAAAATGTTTTCCCGTGCACTAAAATACGTCATATTTTTTGCCTGCAGCACTAAACAATGCCTCAATTATTACAGCAGCTGTCAGTTTTTTAATGGCTTTCAAACATATACGCTGGATTTATTTTTACGACGAACAGGTGTCAATATTGCATATAGCACATATCTTACCTGCTGCGAATGTTGCAAATATCACTCTAGGATTGAAAAGTAAATATCACCAGCGTCATATGTACAGTTGGTTCGGTGGATCTTTTCCCATGCGTCATCATTCAAATACAAACGCAATACATCAATACATTAATTAACACGTAGGTCGTAGATTGATGTTATAATTAGGATGTGGCTAAAATGACGGTGAACGTTATTTATTATTGTCAAGAAAACAGTGTATTCTGTGTAAAATAATTTAATTTTTAAAAAATTGCAAAGCGCTTTCGGCTGTTAAGCCATCATCAGTGCGATACCTGCAAGTAAGTAAAAAATAGTTGAAATATTATCAATAAGGAAATTAGTAAAGTATTACTTACTCGTCAAGTATGTACAAGAAACCAAATTAAAAAGTCGACAACACATTGATTAAACAATCATAAAGAATTTAAAATTTACATTAAATTTAAAATATTCCCCTGTTTTGGGGTACCCTATTGTTAACTTTTAAACATTTTCAACATTTTGAAAATGTTTAAGAGTTAACAATAGGGTACCCCAAAACAGGGGAATAATTTAAATTTTAAATTCTTTATGATTCTTTAATCAATGTGTTGTCGACTTTTTAATTTGGTTTCTTGTACATACTTGACGAGTAAGTAATACTTTACTAATTTCCTTATTGATAATATTTCAACTATTTTTTACTTACTTGCAGGTATCGCACTGATGATGGCTTAACAGCCGAAAGCGCTTTGCAATTTTTTAAAAATTAAATTATTTTACACAGAATACACTGTTTTCTTGACTTTCTAGTCATGTGTACGCAGCTATAAAGATATTCAATTTATTTTTGTATTGAAGCTGGTGTAATAGATATTTGTAAATATTTTACAGCTGTTTAGCAATGTGCTACCTAAACCTTTAGTTTGGAAAAATTGTTAGTATTCCAGAGTTTTATGGGGCTATTCTGCAAACTTGCCATTAAGCAAATTTACTTGAATAAAACATAAAAGTTAGTATTAATAACAACTTCCTCAGTAGAAACTTTGCAAATCAGAATTGCCCTGATAAGGTTATGGTTGTCAACCATTACTATTGGGCCGTCCCACCCATACAGTTCAACAATGAAAAATAAAAATCTTTTGGGTTGTAAAAATAAATAATTAATATTTCAAATATGTATATTTATGACTCATACATATACAATAGATTTTATTTAATTTTCCTCATAGTCAGAATCAGAGCTATCACCAGTATTTATATCTATTGTAATTGGTTGAATGCTAATATCAACTATATTCTGCTCTCGGGCATACCACTTTTGTATAATTTCATGGGTATGCCTAACACATTTTTCCCAAATTTTTTGATTACATTGTCCCAGTGCCTCTTTCCACATATTTATAACAGAACTATCTGAATACCCATCTTTACCAATATATTTATTATAATATGACTTGCAATTTGCCCAAATTAATTCAATAGAGTTGAATTCACAATGATATGGTGGTAGTCTCAGCACTTCATGACCATGTTCTCGTGGTAACTCATCAATTATATACACGTTTTCTTTTCTATTCATTTTTGCAATTTGTAGCAATTCAGGTTTTGTAAGTTTTGTATCAAACTTAATGTTGTTTGTTATCAACCATGTAACAATCTCAGTTTTTGTCGAATTAGTAGAAGGTTGCTTTTCTAAAAGAACACTATGATATGGAGCATTATCCATAACAATAAGAGATGGCTCTTCTAAATTGGGAATAAATTGAGTACTTATCCATTTCATAAATATTTCATTGTTCATTTCTCCATGGTAATCAGCTACTTTAGATTTTGAACAGAATAATAAACTTGCTTCAGAGACAAATCCTTTGATAGAACCAGCATGGACAATTATAAAACGTTTACCATCATAACCATCTGGTTTACGTACACTTTTAGTGCTGTTGTCTTGCCAAGATTTTGTTTTATTTCCCTTCGAATAGATCCATGTTTCATCCAAAAATACAAGTTCTCTTGGGTGAGTACTTGAAAGGTTTTCCATATATTTACGCAGAAAATTGGCTCTCAAGGTTGCAATACTGGTCCGCTCCATTAAAGCTTTCCGATTGTCATCTTTGTTATATTTGAATCCCAATGTTTTTAACAAAATGCTCAGAGATGTTTTGCCAATAGATACAATTTCTCTTTCCCTCAATTTACAATTTAAGGTAGTCAAAGTAACATGCTTCTCTAAAACAAAAACAAAAATTATAGTACAGATTCAATTTGAACAAATACTATATTTTTTAATGATATTATGTTTGTTCATTCAAATTGTAATATAGACACAAAATTACTAAAATCTATATAAATATCTTCCTAAATTTTTCTTGAATATACCATGATTTGAATACTCGTTACAAAATACCTACACCTACATTTTACCAAAAAATTCTAATTAAATAAATTGATATTTACTCTGTTGGTACATATCATATAATGTGTTCCGTACTGCCATCTTAGCTCCCTCAGGTAGATCAGTTGTTTTAGTTTTAGAACGAGTTCTGCTTTTGCCTGGGCTTGAAAGAATTTGATTATTTTCTTTTCTTTTTTTTATAGCATATACCGTCCGCCGAGATATTTTCAAAGCAGCAGCTACCCTCTAACATAAAAAAATTGATTAGTAATAAGTATATCGCCAAACAAGCATGCACTTAAATATTTATGTTACCTCCTGAACACATGAAAGTGGTTCCAAAGGTCCTCAATTTCTTTTTTCTAACTCAAAATACTCCAACACATTTAAGACCAGCTCCTGTGCTTGCGAATTCAACGTTTTTCCAGGCATATTCTAAAAATAAAAACCATTCATAAATAATAGTTCTGGTCTTTCGGAAAATTAGGTCAATATTTTCTACATTGGTGGAAGCAAAATATGTTTCATATAATTCAGTTTGATGTAGTTCTAACCAGAATCATAATGAAATGTGAATTTAAGGTTAGTTTTCATTACGAAGTAAATAAATAAGAAGTAGATAAATAATATTTACTTACCACAATAATTCTAACACTCAGGTATAAGTTAGTCGTTATAACAACTGTTTTTGAAATAAATGTATATGCAAGGGGCAAAAAAATGGATAAAAATGTAAAATAAAAATGTAAACAAAGTCTTTGGTCTGTCAATATACAAATTCGCGGTTAAACCACAGAACTTCTGTTGTGTGGGTTACACCTATCGCCGACATTCATCATATGGCTATCTCTGTTTGTTATATTATTTTGTAATGGAACAAACGGTTTCATTTCGGGGGTTTAGATTCTGTGAGTAGAAAAGAGACGTACTACAAAAAGTAGTATGTGAATAATTTCATACATGGGAAAAGATTCACTGAACCAACTGTATGCGACGTAACGTAACTATACCTCGCGTTAGGCAGTCCACAATACATATACATGCATTGTATCAATATGTTGAAAATTTAATTACATATATGTGGAATATGCTTTTTCACTTATTAACTTGAGGTAACTCTAGATGTTTCGATAATAAGGTGTCCGTTCTTATTTACCCACTCGGTACTTGGTGGAAAAGTGTAGTTTTCATATAAAAAAATCAATTCAAGAACGGTTAAAGATAGATGTAGGGAACTATTAACAAAGTTAATAGTTCTAAAATCAAAAAATCTACAGTGTGTCCTAAAAACAACAATCAAATATGACAAAGTTGGACTACGAATTGCTACCCCAGTTAAAATGAAAGGGGTTGTCTGCTTTCGATAGCTGTCAAACTGAATTGGAAGGCACACCTGGAAAAAATTACTACCAGGGCGAGTAAGCTTCTCTGGCAATGCAGAAGAGTTATGGGCAAAACCGGGGGAATACAACCTGAGGTGGTTCCTTGACTTTACACAACTGTGATAAGGCTATGAAACAATAGTCTGGTGGAGGAGGACAGAAGTGTCCTCCGCAGTGAACATATTAACTGCAATCCAAAGACAAGCACTTCTCGGTATTACCGGGGCAATGAACATCCCGAGGACGGCATCAATGGAAGCCCTTATTGTATTTCCTCCTTTGGAACTTTTTCTAAGGGCGGAGGCAATTATGGCAATTCTTAGGCTGAAATCGGGAGACAATGTTCGAGCAGGACAAACTGATGCAACTGAGACATTACTAAACGAACCCATATTTCACATGAGTTCTGATAGCATGACACCCGAGAATATATTCACTGAGCGAGTGAACATCATCATCCCATCTAGGGAACATGTGATGCACCCAGGTAATTCTGGAGAAATCATCTGGTTCACCGATTGCTCCAAAACAAACCATGGCACTGGGGCTGGTATAAAAGGACCTAGAAAGAAAATGTTCTTTAGCCTTGCTCGATATACGACTGTGTTCCAAGCAGAGACGATTGCCGCTATAGCCTGTATTGATGGAAACATCAGAAGAGGATATACCGGACAAAAAATTAAAATATTCACTGACAGCCAGGCTCTGCTTGAAGCTATCAGTAATCCAACAATTAGGTCTAGACTGGTGAAAAACTGCAAATAATCCCTCAACAGGCTGACAAGAGACAACAAAGTGTCTCCAATATGGGTGCCGGCACATGAGGACATTGCAGGTAATGAAATGGCGGACCAGTTAGCTAAAGAAGGCTCTAAAGGAGACTTCAAAGGTCCGGAACCGTTTTGTGGAATCACAAAAGATTGCATAAGAGGGGAAATCGGGAACTGGCTAGATAGAGAAAACCAACTCAAATGGAGGTTGACTCAGGGGCTCCTCCATACAAAGAGTTTACTGAACAAGGTAGACAAGGAACTCTCAACCAGGTTACTGAAACTGGGTAAGAGACATTTGAAGACAGTTACCGACCTGGTGACTGGGCACTGCACCCCGAGGAAACATCTGCCCAAATTGGCAAAGTTGGTGAACCTATGTGCAGAAAATGTGAAGTTGATGATGAAACACCTACTCACATACTCTGCTTACAAGTATTTAGCCTTGCAGAGGAATTAATACAACCA
This sequence comes from Lochmaea crataegi, assembly GCA_947563755.1. Lineage (NCBI taxonomy): Eukaryota > Metazoa > Arthropoda > Insecta > Coleoptera > Chrysomelidae > Lochmaea > Lochmaea crataegi. The sequence goes on from OX387424.1 coordinate 3,567,867, forward strand.
TCACAACTATTGAAAATCCCTCCAGTCAAACTAGTGGCCATATATAGAAGACACGAAGCTACTGGAATGGAAGTAGTTCAAGTGCCTGGGCTGATGAGCACAACCCAAATAAATGAATGAATAAATGAAAGCTGTCGAACAAAAATTAAATGTAGCCTTGCTCAAAATTTGACACTAGTCTATTAAGTCTATTAATTGATGGCAGTGTTGGGAGCAGTGTAGCATTTAAACCTACCGCGCTGAAAAGTCAAAAGATTACTGTCAATTGCAATGATCATTATTTATGCTTCCATGCGATGAGTTTTACGTCGATATGACGGGTTCTTTTATTCAGACGTACGATACAAAAATGTGTATGTAACGGAGTGTCATGCACAGTACAATGTAACAGCGGGTGATGGAAAGTCACGCTTAATTCGAAAGGACAGTGGGGAAGTTGGAATATCGCGTTCAGGACGCAATAATTACAGTTTGTAATTTCAATAAACTTTTCAAACCCACTATCCAACGGTCAGTTGCTTATGTTACTGGTAAGAGAACTGTCATTTCCTGTAAAACTGTGCATTTTTTTAACTGGTCATATAAAATGATATGTCAACATTCAATGAAAAAAATCGTAATAATATTTTAATTTTCAGGTTTTTGGACGTACTACCTGCCATTTTTGTATTCCTGCATATCTTTTTTTGGAGTTTTGGTGCTTTTAGGTAAGTTTTAGAAATTGCACTTGACATACCAGAAATTTATAACTTCGGGGGTATGTGGGAGATTTCATTGATATTTTGCTTATATACTAAATAATCATGCGGGCGATTTGGTCATCATATCATAAGGCAAATTCAATGCAATAGTGAAAGAGCGGAAGCAACAGGTTCTGGACATAGTATCAAAATTGACGGAAGAAGTGGGTTTAAATGAATCCCTTCAAGGTACGGAGATTCCAATGGTGATGGATGTTAAATATCTCGGGCTAATTATTGACTCGAGATTAACATGGACCAAACAATTTAAAAAAGCAGCGATAAGATCAGAGACCACAATAATGATGTCAAGGCGAATTTTTGGCGAAACGTGGGGATAATTCTGATATCATCATGCAAACAATATTGTTTCACCCTGAAATATAATCCTTTCAATTTTCGGTCTTTTATTTTCATGTTTAACATAACAAAGTTCAAACGGACACCAGATTCGAGTTTAAACTCTATTCGGTTAACTACACGGGTTTTGGATTAAGTAAATAAACAACGATTCAACTGACCAACTATTTGAAACAATATTTAGATTGATCTTTTGATGCCCGATTGCACCACCTTGGCTTAACAAGTAAGTCAGGCTTGAAAAATTAAGCTCGCTGTACCGTCATCTAACCGAAGCTTATGCACGCAATTCTTAGCACAGCTTATCCATTCAAGTGAAGACATATTGTACGTAAGCGTGGCTTTACTAAGCAAAACATGGTGCAATGAAAGATTGGAATTATCAGTAAGCTGCACTTTGTTAAGCCTTACATATAAGCTAAAGCCTCTACACATTTTTTTGCGGAATTGTTAATTGCCGTATTGAATTACGGATTCTCTGGGGATCGTTTCTAATAGTATAATTCTATCAATTAATTGTTGTCGGTTATTAATATTCTCTGTGTAAAGTAGTTGCTTCAATCGTCCCCAAATGTGGTAATCAACGGGATTGAAATCAGGGGATCTTGAAGGCCATGAAATAGGACCTGCACGTCCTATCCACCTGTTGCCATAAACATTATTTAGATGTTGTCTCACTGCCAGTAAAAAGTGGGGGGATGCCCCATCATGCTGAAAACTCATCCCTCGGATAGCAACGTTCGCGTTGGCAAGCAAATTCGGCAAAATATTTTTTAGAAAGTTCAAATAGACCTGTCGTCTTAAAGGATTATTAAAACAGTGAGGACCTACTAATTGGTCATTTATGACACCAATCCACACGTTAACGGAAAACCTTAACTGGGAACGACCTTATCGAATAGCATGGAGATTTTCTTCTGCCCACACATGTGAATTACGGGAATTATTTATACCGTCTCTTGTAAATTGGGCTTCATGTATAAATACTGTCCTGTACAGCGTTAGTCGATGATTGTTAATCCATCTACAAAATTCCAACCTATTGATATCGTCTGAACCATTTGAATATGATATGGGTATAGATTATTTCTTTTAAGACTCTACTTCCTTTGTATTGAGTAACATCGAGTTCTCGCCTTACTTGTCCAGTGCTTATTGTAGGGTTCATAGTAACAGCGACAACAATGTCATCTTCCTGCGCTCCATCTACATGTCGTTTTGTTCTTCCACTAGGAAAAGTGCCATTTTCTCGCAAATAATTAAAAACTGACCCAAATGTTGGATGACCGGAAGTTCGAAATCTCCTGTGATATTCTCTAGCAGCAGCTCTACCGTTCCCATTACAGAACACACAAACAAAAATTATGTCGGCGTATTCTGTGGTGTAAACTGATGTGGCATTTTGAACGAAAAAAAAAATATATACAGGGTGGAATATTTAATACGAATCCCCAAATTAATTTTTCCAAAGCCGGTCCTGGACAAACCGAGGAAGTGGTTGAGTGGTTACGCTTTCGGCTTGCATTCGGAAGGACCGGGTTCAAATCCCAGGTCCGCCTGACCCGCTATGAGTTTTTTCAGAGGTTTTCTCGTAACGTAATAGGGTCAGTACACACCTCTCAGGCACCGTTCCCTCCATTCCCATCCCCTGAACCAAACAATCCTTAATCCTTCCAATGTTGGCTGAAGAGGCTCCGGAAAGCCTATAGTGCCATTATTTAACATTCTTCTTATATTTGGCAATAATATTATGTGGTAATGTCTTCGTGGACAAACTTGGCCCATTCCTTCTTATTTCTCGCTAATATTTTTGCCTCATTCCAAGATTTTCCTTTTTCTTGCAAAATTTTTCTAACGCTGCTGTCCCATGTTTCTCTCGGTCTCCCACTTTTTATCTTATTCGCTTTTCTTGCCTCCCATATTTGCTTAACTTGTCTGGAATTTGACATTCTTTGTAAGTTTCCCCACCATCCCAATTGTCTTGTTTGAATATATTCAAGTGTCGATTTTATTTCTAGGTCCTTTCTTATTTTTGTGTTTCTTACTTTATCTATTCTTTTGACTCCTTTAACTCTTTTGAGATATTTCATTTCCACTGCTTGTATTTTGCACTTCTGTCTGCCTGTCAGTGTCCATAATTCACAACCAAACGTCAGAACTGGTCGATATATATAGTCTTAAACACATTTAGTTTTGTCTTCATTGATATCTCTTTTTTGTTTATAAAAGCCTGGCTCATTGCATAGTACAACTTAGTGTTTTTTGCAATCTATCGTGTATTTATTTTTCTTGTCTCCCGTTCTCTTGTATGTATGTATGTATGTAAATTGGGGTGACATTCACTGAGACCTAAAAGATCTATTGTGCCCCCTTACTTCTACTTAGTTCCTGAGGAAAAAAATTTTTAAATATTAAAAAAAAAGGTCAAAAATAGTCAATAATTGTCAAAATTTTTGAAAGTTGTCAAAAATGGTCAATAATTATCATTAACTGTCAAAAATGGTCAATAATTGTCAAAATTTTGAAAAATGGTCAAAAATTGTTGAAAATTGTCAAAATTTTTGAAAAATTGTCAAAAATGGTCAATAATTGTCCGAACCTGTCAAAAATGCTCATAAGTTGTCAATAATTGTTAAAATTTGAAAAAATGGTCTAAAATGGTCAAATTTTTTGAAAAATTGGCAAAAATTATCATTAATTGTCAAAAATGTCAAAATTGGTCAATAATTGTTAATATTTGAAAAAATGGTCAAAAATTGTCAAAAATTTTGAAAAATGTTCAATAATTGTCAAAATTTTTGAAAAATGGTTAACATTTTCAAAACATTGTCAAAAATTGTCAAAATATTGAAAAAATGAACATCAATTATAAAAAAACTGTCAAAAATGTTCAATGATTTTTAAAAATTGTCAAAATTTTTGAAAAATGGTAAAAATTTTTGAAAAGTTGTCAAAAATGGTCAAAATTTTTTAAAAATTGTCAAAAATGATCAATAATTGTCAAAATTGGTCAATAATTGTTCAAATTTGAAAAAATTGTCAAAAATTGTCAAAATTTTAAAAAAAAGGTCAATAATTGTCAAAATTTTTGAAAAATGGTTAAAATCTTCGAAAAATGGTCAAAAATGGTCATTCTATTGTGCATAAGAAGTATTCGACGACTGCTCACCTTTTTTTAAAATAAATTGCCTAAGAAATTAAACAATATCAATTTGTAAATATATTAAATATTGTAGATCATTGTTGAAATGCTACCTATTGTTCATGAAGGTTTGGGGCAACATGAAAGGCTCGCTAGAGCAAGAAACAATTATCTACGTATTCACAAAATTGCTGTATCTTTTGCTTACCATGGCCTGCGTTTATTACGCCCTGTTGGTATTTCGGGGTATATATCTAAGTAATTAAAAATAACTTCCCAGTGTGTTATGTTTTTGGTAATATTGAAACATGAATATGTAATTTCCGTAATTAACAAATAATAATAATCTATGAGTGAATATATATGACATGACATGACATGACATTAACAAAGCTACCAACATTACACAGTGTCTTTCATTTGGTTTGCACATGTTTATGCTTCTAATATAATGTTTTCACAAAACACGTCATCCATCTTTAATTTTTCCTTCTTTATAAAATAAATTGATTTATTTAAACACCGGACAACGCAACAAGAACAACAAAGAACAAATGTCAGATGTCTAAAAAAATACAACTATGAAGTTAGCTGACGAACGATTTTTAGGGACAATGGGAATACGAACTCGATCGAGTTTCGTGCTCACATAAACCCGATCTTATGGAATCTGGAGTATTCAATAGATATATGATTGAGTTTCATGCTCCCGCTGCAGGTTTAAATAGTTAAACGCCTTAATGTTGCCTTGCTATGCATCGAACGAACTTTAGTTAAACCTGAAAGAAGTTTGACAACGTCGAAAAATTTAGGGACTTTTTTGCATAGAAATACTACAGATAGAGGCAACAAGCCATAGGCAGCTGTATAAGTGGGAATGTCCGTCTGAACTCCGGTGAGAGAGAAAAAGACAGACGTCAGAGGTTTTTCTGTCTTTGTCTCTCGTCTAAAACATGCGCGCCATTAGAGAAAGACAGCCTGGATCTCTGACTGTCTATCTCTCTCTTATACGCTGACGGGTTCCGAGCTGGATTGTTGCTTCTATCTGTAGTATCTCTATGCTTTTTTGGGTGAAAAATATTCGTTGGTGACAATGCTTGACGTTATTTTAGTTTTGAGTACTCTCGTTAACAGTTACGGGCGTGACGGTTGATTGATCAAACGTGCAACAGTTTAAATAAGTAGAATAAACAACTTTTTTTCACTACTAGCCTCTAAACCTAACTTTATTGACTTTTGTTGAGGTAGTAAAGTTGTTCATTATACTAATATTTAAAAAAATAAAATGCCAGTAGTGAAAAAAATGCTATATGAGCCGCGGTAGAAAAGTGTATTAATGTCTCGAAGCTTCGCTTCTCGGTCTTTAATGGACCTCGACAATAATACCTCACTTTCCTACCTTGGCGCATAATTACTATTTCTTGACAGTCACCTTATCAAATCTAATCAACCTTTCCTGAGACATTGACATAAGTTACTTAAGTGTCAAAAAGAACAGTTTAAAGTTAAACCTCCAATATTGGGCGTTTAATTTTAAACTGGTTCAACTTCCATAGAATCGACGTTGCATACCGAAATTATAAACTAGTTTATTGCTTAAACTAGTTTAAGTGTAAACGGATCATACGGCTATTAGTCTTTAAAGATTGAGAAAAAAGGATACAACTTGTAAAGTCGACGGAAAAGTTTTGTAACTAACACGAGTATTAAAAAGGTGATTAACAATCTCAAACATCAGTTTATACGTTTATTATTTTGTAACGGTAAGGGGCGCCAGCTTGAAGGGCTCCGTCTAGAGACTCCTCTCAAGGGTGATTCGACCCCAAGTTTATGTCGCACAAGGATAACAGAAAGGTTGTAAAAATTGAGGGCGCCACTACCTTTTTGACGCCGATAAAAGGTACTAACAAAGTTAAATGAAAGTTATAGTCTATTTCAGACAAGTATAGAGTAATAAAATGGGTAATTCCGTCCAGTTCGGCTCAATTTCGGTGTCGGCCATAGGCGTAGGTCTTGAAATATTATTGTTTGTAATATTAAAATTTCAAGTAATTGCGTAAGAGAATTAGGAAAAGTATGTTTTCTGGCCTGAAGTGTCAATATCGAAATATTGTGTAGGGATTAATTAGGTAGTAGATTATACAGTTACGTTTTGCGTTTAACAGGTACCGTTTAACCTTCTATTAGTGCCTCTGCCTAATTTCAACCCTGTTTCAGATTCGGCTCAACCATGCGCCGCAAGGTGCCTTATCCAAAATTTTTAGACCTTTATAAGTATATTTGTTTAGTTTAACGCATCAGTATTTGCTGTTAAGCCGTAAATAGTGTTCACAGTATTTTAAGATTAGTAATAAAATGGCGACATTTACACCAACGAAAAGATGTTCCAATAATTCTCCACTATCAGTGAATGAAAAACTTATTATTTTAAATGCACACGATTGCATAAAATACGATTACCCGAAATTTACTGTACAAGAAACTGTCGAACGATGTTCCCGAATGACTGGAGTTGGAAAGTCCACCGTTTTTAAATTATTGCGGGGGAGAAAGATAGCAAGCTAAGTGGAGCCTCACAAGAAAAGTCCAGGCAGACCAGCAAAAGTCCTTGATGAAGACACCAAAAGTGTAATTCGAAGAAAAGTTCACTCTTTTTATTTTAAAAAAGAAATACCCACCCTAGATAAGATTTTAATGGAGCTTGGCCAGGATGACAGTATTCCGTTGATAACTAAAAAACTTTTATGGACCACTTTGAGAAATATGGATTTTGCCTTGGAAAAGCATAACCGTAAAGCACTTTTACTGGAAAGCGATGAAATTGTTTGCTGGCCACGAAAATACTTAAGCAGAACAGAGCAGAAGAAAATCTTTTATCTTGATGAGACGTGGATCAATGAAGGTTATACAGTACCAAAAATGTGGCAAGACAAAAATATAACCAGTGCTCGCCAAGCTTTCATGGAAGGTCTGTCAACGGGTATTAAGGTGCCTTCAGGTAAAGGGAAAAGACTAATAATCGTCCATATTGGAAGCGAAGAGGGATTTTTAAAAGAAGGTTTGCTAAGCTTTCAGTCGTGCCATACGGGAGATTATCACGAGGACATGGATTCGGATGTTTTTGAAGACTATTTTGGTGAAATGATAAAATATCTTCCGGCTGATTCAATAGTAGTTATGGATAACGCGAGTTATCACTCTCGACGCATAGAAAAGACTCCAACTTCATCTTGGAGAAAACAAGAAATTATTGACTGGTTAACCACCAATAGTATTGAATTTGAAGATAATTTGATAAAAAAAGAACTATTAGCTATATCAAATTTACACAAACATCGTTTTATGAAATACGCCGTGGAAGATATAGCAGAAAAACATAGTGTAACTGTGCTGCGCACACCGCCATATCATTGCGAACTAAATCCTATAGAACTTATATGGGCGCAAGTGAAAGGATTTGTAGCAAGACACAACACGACATTCAAAATGAAAGACGTTAAGCTACTGTTTGATCAAGCCATTAAGGAGGTGATACCAGAGAACTGGCGAAAAGCAGTCCAGCATGTCATTAAAGAAGAGGAGAAAATGTGGGATCTTGACTACTTGATCGATCGGACCGTCGACCCGTTAATTATAACGTCAAGAGGAGATGACAGTTCCTCAGACGACGAAGAATATTATGAGTTTTTATAAGTTAATTTCTGTATAATGTATTTTTTGTATAATGTTCAATAAAAGATAAGTGTACCTAATACTATGTACATAATGCCTAATTTTTATTCTGTTAAAATAAAATTCTTTCCTTTTTACGAGTATCCTACCGGCACGCCTTTGGCACACTATTTTCAGTGTTTGTAGACGGATAACAATAGGCTAAACCCATATATTGACCCCAACCCGGGTGGTACTACCTGCATTTGATAAAAAGAAAGAATTTTACAATGAAATCAACGCCAAACTATGAAAGTGGCTTAAATATTCGTTGGGTCACTCTGTGCTCCCTTTGCATACCTAATGAGGTTTTGTTACTCTATACCTTTCTGAAATAAACTATAACCAGAAATCAAAAAATAAAAAAGTTACTTAAAAAAATAGAACACTTAAAACTTTACCCCGGGCTATATCTCCCTTAACATTTTGTTTTCAAATACTAAATGTTAAAAGGTAAACATTTTTACAAACATGTTATGGGTTTCTCTCAATCTGGCAACGCCGTGCTAAAATCATATTAACGCAAACACAATTGGTGAATATCGGGCCATTGCTATACAACCACCTGACCTGCTATTGGCAAGTGCGTGCGTGTGTTCTTCCTTCTCACTTCGACTATTGACTGATATTGATTGTCGGCCTTGTTTCCTCACCCCCTTACCGTCACCGCGTAGCCTTGGATAGGTTTGCCAAACTATACCTATTATAACCATTAAAATAAACATCAACCGGCCCAAAATGTAGTTATTGATAGCAAATGTATATTCTCATAAACAATTTAATTTTATAACAATTCTTAATGTTTTCATAAATACTATGGCATGAATATCAATATTTTTAAAGTGATTACTAAAACAACAATATAATGTTGAAAATAAAATTGTTCCTAAAAATTAAATTAAATTAAAAATATATTTAAAAGAGAATTGAAAATATCGTCGAAAGGTACCAAAAAAGCCAATATAAAACATTTTTATTTCTTTTAGTGTGTACCCCACTTGGATTCGTGAGACTTTTTGACGTTGTCGGTCAGTTCCTCGTTAAACCTCAGTTCCTGCGCGATCTCAACGAAGAATATTTCGCTTGCGCTTTAGAAGAAGAATCTCTTCGTAGAAGATGCAAACAAGCTCAAAAGACTGGTAAATCGTACGTAGATCCTGCACCGATGGCGTTGGAATTCGATGGACCAATCAAAGACGACGATTATGAATTGTCCTGTAATTTATTAAGATTAAGAAATGGAGAGTTACAGTTCGGACTGGCGAAAAGACTGAGTGAAATTGAAAAAAGAAGAAATGTATTGGGTGAGTTTCTGTCTGTCATCCATTGTAATTTTTTTTTATTACTTTTCTTGTTTAATGAAAAGTATTTTGTTTTTAGATACACAAAGGCAAACGTCTTCTTTTAGAAGAAACGTTGTTTATCCTGTTGCTATGTTACTCCTTCTTGGTTTGACAGTAATAGCAGTTCTTCTAGTAGTACAAAATACTTTATCGTTGCTTATAGGCATCAAAGCGTTACCCACAAGCTCGAAGGTAAGTCTTTCATATACACACATTTGTAATGCAAATATATTATCTTTCTGTCTCTCCTTTCAGTTAAAAAACTACACAAACATTTTCCTTCCCCAATTCATCTTGAAATTTCCTCATCCTTTATTTACACCCTTGTGGTTACCGACAACTGACTCATGCGTCATCAACCATATTCATATGAATAAGAAAAGATCAGTCTTATTCCCAACTTTTCTTGCTGTCCAGGTATTTAGTGTTTTCAAAATTAAATAGGATGTCCATTTCAGGTTCTGATTCGATAAAATCACCAGCGGCACCCTCTCTTGTCTCTTGCCATCCATACTAAAAACTGTCAGGGATCCATGCCAGAGGCACTTTATTGCGTTTTCATATTGTGGAGAGTCTTTTTTGATAGTTTGATACCAATTTCTAAGAGCTAGGTGCTTCTAAAGCTGCTTGGCTGCCCGAGTAAATTTTTATTGGTCCATGTGTGAGATTGGTTTCCTCCAAGACATAAATCAATGGCGTATATTTCCTCCTGATATACAAATGCATAAAATTCTAAAGAGGTTGATATTTCTGCCCTAGGTCTACACCATATACACCTGTACCAAGCCTGAGGATGTTTTTGAGCCATCTATGTATCAACAGCTATCTGCTCTTAATAGTTCCTCCATACGAAGGACCCAGTTTTCTCTATTCGTAATTAGAATGGTATAAGGCAGATCGTAGTTCAGTGTTAAAGGCATTATGTCAAAGGACACTGTGAGTTTCAGTGTCCACCAGCAAATTTGTATAAGCTCCGTATAAGCCTGTTTTATGATCATTGGTCTATCATCACATATATCCCATAGATTTGTTTGGGTCCCAAGCCCCAATATTTTCCACAGATCCTACGACAAATCCACAAGGATAGCCCAGCCTTGTGGAGTACATTTTCCAAATGTGCGCTCGATGTAATTTCTTTGTCTAGGACAATCCCCAAATATTTTACTTCCGCTGCAAATGGAATAATCTCACCATTTTAGGAAAGTAGAGGAAGATTCCCAATTACCTTATTCTATTGAAGGGAACTATTACAGTTCCGCCGGGGTGAACACACATCTGTTCTGTTTGACACCAACAGTGGACATTGTTTAACATATTTTAAAGGATAATATGATGCCCTTTTCTGATTCTGTTCTTGCCATGATGACAAGGCTGTCTCCATACGCCTGCAGCTCTTCTTTTGAAAGCACTGAGCAAGTCATCTATCAAGAGTGACCACAGTAAGGGAGATCGTACCTCGCCTTTTGGACAGTTCCTGAAAACTGACGGCCTCATCCTCCCAAAGAGATGCAGTGGTTGAACCAATAGGTAGTTCATTGTTAAATGCTCTTTGGATGTCAAGAAATATGGCTACTTCAATCTCCTTTTTAATTGTGGAACGCTAAAACTATTGATTTGTCAATTTGATAAGAATATTGGGGGGTGTTCTGGGAGAAATAATATAAGGTGACCCGCTTGATATAGCCATCCAGTACTCTTTCAAACTTAGTATAATCTCTTCAACGTTAACACCAAAAACCAGAGGATACAGACTGCATCCACTCTGAATTTCGTCTCTTTTCGTCATTTTATGGTTCGCTTATATTTTCTAAATCCGCTTTTTTAAATAGATCATGAAGCAAAGTACAAATATTTTACTTCCAGAAGAATAAAGATTGTCTAAAACTTACTAATCTCCTGAATGGGTTGAAAATTACGTGCAACGCCTTTTATCGGTAACGAGCAGAACTAAAATTTTTGTTCCATTTGTCATAATGAAATACGTCAAATTTCATTCCAATCAACTCATTCTTTGTTCACAATTCATATTGAAAAGTCACATGCCAATGCTATTTTACACAGAAATTTTTTTTACGAATTTGGTTTTAAAATATTGATAAAGCAAATAATTAATTTCAATATTTTTTAGCAATTTACACTAGGTGTAAGTTCCTTATCGAAGCTTGGGCCATACGGAGCGTCATTGGAGATAGTATTAATAATTTATCTAATTGTCACTTCATCAATAGGGCTTTATACCGCCCCTTGTATGAAGAAAATCAGACCAAAGCCCAGGAGTACCCCTTTTAGTCTCGTCATAGGAAACTGTGCGTTACTTGTCGTTATCAGTTCAGCTCTGCCATTATTATCAAAAATTTTAGGTACGTTTAATTCATCATCTGTATGTATTTATGTAACGGAATCTTAAATTTTAATTTGAAATATTGTATACTTATGAAGAACCGATAACAATACAATAATTTAATAAATGCATTCCAATATCCTGACCAGGATAATCGGATCAATTACTATCTTATCATTGGATCTCTCATACGTATATTATTACATGCTTTCTGAATTTAATAATACCAGGTTTCGTGGGTCTATGATTTACGGTTTCAAAGGAGAAAACAAATGAAAAGTCATTAGTGAACATTAATTTTAATATCCCCAGTAATTATCGCAGAATGCTAAAAACTGGGCATCTATCTTTACAATAATATAAAATCACATTAAATTCTAATTTATGTAATCCTAAACAGGTAAATTCCAAAATCACAATTAGATCAATTCTAGTTTGTTTTAGTTGTTTTGTGACATTCATTTATAATATTTACAAGTTATTTGAAATTAGTAGGTAGTAATAATCATGTCTGAACTTAGTTAACGTGAGAGAATAACTCTACTGATGATTATTGGTTTTGGAGATATAAAGAGATCTTTACAAAAAGCCACCGGCAGAATTTCCCAAATTTCGAAGTCAACAGTCTCTCGAAATTCACGTAAATTCAACGAACGTTCAAATTGTGCTATTTGGAATTCTATTAGATAATAATTGAAAGAATCATATATTATGTACTTACTGAATACTCTGTACAAAAAATTTCACATTCTTTATTGTATTTATTTCCTAAAACAGTTACTTTTTTGTAACACGTGGTGTGGTAACCAACAAAATCGAGTACTGCTTTGGTTAGTTCAACTTCATGATATTTAAAGTTTTTTTTTACGAAAAGCTAGCTTTAACGAACAATTTTTAAAAGTTTCATCAGTAAAATCACTTGAAGAACTATCCGAGCCACACAAAAACACTTTTTAGCAATTTTTTATTACAATGATACAGAATAAAACGTGTTTTCGATGCAATACAATATTATAAGTCATTAGCTACTCCAAAATAACGCGCACTGTTCACTATATGGAGGGTAGTAGCAAAGAATACACCACTTAACAAGAAGCGAAGCTTCCGATCATTTTTGTATGTATTTGTCTGTATCACGCAATGGCTCCATAAGTGATAATTGGTCTCACTATGGCAGTGTACATACAGCTCAGGATTTTTGGGTTGCACCCCCAATTTCTCCCTGCTAGATTCCTTTGTTCCTTTGTTCCACAGGAGTTTACTGTCTAGAGTCAAACCTAGATACTTGACTTCTTGTCTCCTTTCAACCTCGCTCCCATTAAGTTTAATGGTTTTGAGGTTGAGCTTTCTTTTCTTAGTGAAGGCTATTAAGATGGTTTCAGTGGGGTAATTTTAAGTCAGTAATTTATAAGGATCTGCATCAATCTCTCCAAGAACCTGAAGATCGAATCAGAACAGCGATTCAAAATATAACGCCAGAATATCTCCAAAATGAAGGAAGATAAGAATTCCTTTCCGGCACCTGATGACATCATAAATGAACTTCAGGAACGTCAAAAAAGAGCAAACCATTTGCTGATTTTCAACCAGCCTGAACCAGCAACAGCAGCTGAAGACACTCATCAGGTTAAATCACTTTTATAAATGCTGGAGAAGATGGGGCTGCTGTGTGTGTGGACAATATTAAAATAATTCGTTTTGGGAAGAAAAACAAAAATGGCCACCGTCCGCTAAAGGTCATTTTTCCGTCTGCTCGTGAGGTGCACGAAATTCTAAGGAATAAGAAGAAGTTAGGTCGTGCTAATAAGGTATTTTTTCAGTTAGATCAGACTCCAAATCAGAAAAAGCTGTTTGATTCTGTGAAGAATGATCTCTTGTCTCGTCAACAGTCTGGTGAGCAGAATTTAATTATTAAATACTTTAACAACATACCTAAGATCATCCAAAAAAACCAGTAAAGTCCACTGACCTGGGCAGCCTTTCTTTGTATTACCAGAATGTCAGGGGTCTTCGCACTAAACTTACGAACCTCAGTCTAAACGTTTCAAATTGTTCTTATGGCATCATCATTTTTACATAAACCTGGTTAACCTCTGATATTGCAGATGCCGAACTTGGATTTAACTATTATAATGTCTTTAGAACTGATCGCTCGCCTCAATCCAGTATTTACAACAGGGGAGGAGGTGTTTTAATAGCTATTAAGAAAAAATTATCCTCTAGTCTGATTCATTCTAATCCATCAATTGAACAGGTATTTGTTCTTGTTAATAACAAATTTATTTTGGGCTCTGTATATCTTCCTCCTAGATCTCAACGTATTTTATATGAAGACTATTACAACCAGCTAATAACCATAAATGAGCAACATGCAAATGTTAGCTTCTTCCTTTTTGGCGATTTCAATCTTCCATCTGCATATTGGGAAATTGATGATTTTTGTTCATCAGCTCATCCCTCTCCTATGGCATCTCCATCTGACACTGATTCTATAGATACTTTGTCAAATATCTGTGCTTTCCTCAATTTATTCCAGTCCAATGCAGTAACTAATGACAGAGGAGTTATGCTTGATCTTATTTTATCTTCAATTGAGCTCTCGGTACAAAAGGCTGAAGATATTTTAATCCTGCAGGATTGCCATCATCCCCCACTCGAATGTATCTTACCACTTAAGATTGAAAATGATAACGTTCCCGGTGAAGAATACTACTACGATTTTAATCATGCAAATTATGAAGAAATACGTTTTTGCTTGGAATCAATTGATTGGGACAATGTTTTACATGATAAAGTTCTCTCTGAGATGGTATCCATATTTTACGACATACTTTATTCTATAATAAATTACTTTGTTCCACTCAAGAAGGTTTGCATGAAGAAGTTTCCATGTTGGTATTCTCCAGAGCTAAAGAGACTGTTAAGCGAGAAGAAATTAGCTCACAAAATCTACAAGATTACTAGGTGTCCTGAAAACTATGTAGAATTTAGTAGATTAAGAGCTCAGTGTAAACTTTTATCGCGAGAGTGTTATAGAAATTATATAATATTAACTGAAAATTCTGTTACAAATAATGTTAATTTTTTTTGGAAATTTGTAAGCAGTAAGAGGGAGAACAACACTATACCTGATAAAATGGCTCTTGGAGACTGCACTGCTTGTAACGGGAATGATATTGCAAATCTATTTGCCAAACATTTCTCATCAGTTTATTCAAATCAACCTCTGGATCTGCAAGATGTTCAGATCTCTTCAAAAGTAAATGTATTCCATTATCATATTGAAATCTCGAACATTTATGCAAAATTATCAAAACTTGCTGTTAAAAAAGGTCCTGGTCCTGATGGAATTCCTCCCACTTTTCTTAAGAAATTTAGCTTTATTTTATCTCGTCCGCTCTTTCATATATTTAATAAGTCTCTTGTTACTGGCGAATTTCCGGATTACTGGAAAACATCATATGTCACTCCAGTTTATAAATCAGGTAGAAAATCTGACATCACAAATTATCGTCCTATATCTATCCTCAGCATAATTCCCAAAATCTTTGAAAGTATTATTACTGATTATCTTACCTACGACTGCTCGAGCATTATGACATCGCAACAATTTGGTTTCACCTCTAAAAGGTCTGCAGAATTGGGTTTACTCACATATGTTGACTTTTTGTCTGATGTTTTGGAGAGGGGTTTGCAGATCGATACTGTGTACACTGATTTTTCCAAAGCTTTCGACAGGGTCTATCATGAACTCTTGCTACATAAACGTTGTTTGTATGGTGTGGAAGGTCCTGTATTACAATGGTTACGTAGCTATCTAATGAATAGATTACAAATGGTAAGAGTTAATCATTACTATTCTCATACTTTTCCTGTAACTTCTGGAGTTCCCCAAGGGTCTCATCTTGGACCATTATTGTTTAACTTATTCATTAATGATATTATGTATTGCTTTCAAGGTAGCAAAGCTTTGTTATTTGCTGATGACCCCAAATGTTTTAAAGTAGTTAATAGTAATGATGATGCTTTAATTTTACAATCTGATTTAAATAGCTTATCAATTGGTGTAAACAAAATAATATGAATCTAAATGCATCCAAGTGCCATATTATGCGTTTTCATCGAATACATCACCCAATAGCTTTTGATTATAGCATTAATAATGAAACTTTAAATTCTGTTTCGCAAATAAAAGACCTTGGTGTTATATTAGACTCCTCACTCACTTATAAGTCCCATGTTACTGCTGCTATTCAAAAATCTATGAAGATGTTAGGTTTTATAAAGAGGACCACTTGTGATTTCACTAGCATCACTGCTATTAAGTCTCTTTATTGCTCTCTGGTCAGAACACACCTAGATTATTGTTCTCCAGTATGGTCTCCGCATTACATTACTTATAAAGCGAAACTAGAATCTGTTCAGCACAAATTTCTAAGATACATTGCCTTTAAGATGCATGTCTACCATCATTATGATATTTTGGAACTATTCTTAAACATCCCTATCCTAGAGATTCGCAGAAAGCAAAGAGATCTAATACAGCTTTTCAATATATTAAATGGAATATGTAATAGTCCTGAGCTTCTCTCTAAAATATATTTATTTGTTCCACCTCGTCTTACCAGGCAGGTGCAAACCTTTCATGTTTCTTTTCATAGGTACAACTATGCAATGAATAGTTTTCTCCCTAGGACACTTAGATTAGCTAACTCTATTGAGGACATTTCAATTTTTAATGTGTCAACTTTCAAATTTAAAAAGCATCTGCTAGAGCTTAAACTATGATATATTTTTAAAATGTTTTTAAAATTTTTAAAATGTTTGATTGCCTATTGATGTTGTAGTGTTATCACTCTCAAATTTAATTTTACATGTTTTTTTTCTCTTTGTTTTTGTTTTCAACACTGTAATTTTTAACATTGTAACTTTTAACACTGTAATTTCTAACAATGTAATTTTTATGTGAATTGGGCTTGCCCGTGAATAAATAAATAAAAATTTGTCGAGGTCATTTGTTGACAGATTAGGATTAAGTAAATGAGTAATTTTGAATTATCTTTAACTTAGTTTTAGATAAAAATTTACCATAATTTTTATTTGTTTCCTTTAAAACCTGGTATTATTAAATTCAGAAAAATCAGAGCTACTCAAAAAATATACAGGGTAACACAGCTCTTCGTAACAAAAACTTGGGAGATGATAGAGAGACTGAAAATAACTATAGACTTCATATACATTTTTTCCTTACGCACTTCGTTGAGCTATAGGTCCCTAAAAATGTTTTTTTATTTATAATTATTAAATGGCTTATTGGAAAATAGTAAAATTTTAACCGTTTATAAGCACCATAATTGGACACTTTTTGGCGTCAGTCTACACTACACTTGTGAATTCAGGTACGAACTAAGTTGGTACCTGGTACCTGGTTGCTGCGGCAATTTTTTATAAATGAAACCATCAATTTTTTAAAAAAATTTTAAAGACATTTCCCGTTTGACATAATTATTATCTCTATAAAATTAACGGTTAGGAGATACGGGCAATTTTATGTAGCACTGCACACCTATTGGCGCATTCAGATTTTTTGAACATGAACGATTACAGGAAGCATCCAGTATTATTAGTAAATTATAATTAAAAAAAAAACTTTTTACATTGTTTATGTATAGAAAACTAATGGAAACGAACATTAATTTAACAAAACCCTGAAATATGAATAACTAGATATTCCATTAACAGATTAAAAAAACGAGTAACCAAATAATTTACGATAATAAAAAAGTCGAACTGTTTCAAAAAAATTACAACAAATGTTCAATATGGACCAAAATAGGTGTGCAGTGCGACTTAAAATTGCCGGGATCTCTTTGTAACATGCTGTTCGGCTTGTAAAAATATTTTATTTCACTAATTTATGTGGCTCATTAGTCACTTCCTCGCAAATTTCTAAACATGCCGTTTCCTTGTCGCATTAGCCACTAACTAAGTAAATTCCTACAAAACCGAGATGGTTTTTTGTCGATATAGAATTTTGGTTTGTGATTAGATGTAGGGATGTCGCCGATATCGCACTCTTAACATTTCCTTTACTAAGGCTAATGTATTGGTGTGGTATCAACGTAGTCTCTAGTCCGGGATTATGCTCTCAGAGCTTCTGGACGAATAGCATCTACCTTGTGCTGATGAGGCCGAAACCGGTCCACAAGTGATGTTATTCCTTCTAATCGCAAACCAGAATGGTTGGTTCTATCTTGACAGATATACCAACCCCGTTTACTTTAGAAGTGTAATTCAATGTCTGTCGGGGCATATAGCCCGAGAAGTAGTTGTTGCTTCTGCTCTTTGGAAATTAATTTTTCTAATTTTGTAAAGCGTTTAATAGTATTGAACTATTATTTTTTGACGAATATGGAAGATATTTCGGCGTCGTTGATTCTTCGTAATGTTCTACCGTCGTCAAAATGTAGTGATATTCTGAGCGTTATTAACACTCCTAGTGGTCAACAGAAGAAACCTAATCATTCGATATGCAAGTATTGTAATGCTAAGGGTCACTGGGTGCGCCAATGTCCAAAATGGAAAGCCGATGGGAAACCTCCATAGCCAGCACGAGCTAGTGGTATTGGTTCAGGATCAGCTGATAGGAGTAAATTAAAGAAATCTCAAGCCAACATTACTGATACAAGAGTTGCACTGGTTTCTATCAGCAATAACGTCAACCTGACTACCACAAATGACCAATGGTGGATAGATCATGGTGCAACTCGACACATTACGCCAAATCTGCACTGGTTCACAGACTATAAGCCGTTTCCAGTAGATGCTCTCACTACAATTAAGGCTGCGGGAAAGGAAGTCATCAAAGCTCTTGGCATCGGAACGATTGAAGTGGCTAACTATGTCGGTGGAAAACTGAAGGTGTTCACCCTTAATGATGTATGGTATGTGCCTGAAATATCACGAAACCTTGTGTCTGTCCTTGCGGCTCATGATCGGAACCCTGACAGCAAGTTTGAGTCTTCGGACACTGAGTGTCGTTTCAGTGTTAAGGGAAAGCTAATCTTTAAGAGTACTCGGAACTTGGTTGGAACTCTTTACCAAGCCTCATTTCACACAATTCAACCGGCAGAAGTCTGTGCAAATATAATTGAAGACGACCGGGTTCTTCAGCTCTATCATCAGCGCTGGGGACACATGGACAAGCGTTACATTCGTTCTAAGCTCAATACTGAACTTGGTATCAAAGTGTCTGATAAGAACGAGATTTGCGAGCGGTGTCAGTTTCGAAAAGCACACCGTTTACTATTTGGTACTAGAATGCAAGGTTCGCCCCCCTGGTGAGCTGTTATCGGGTGATGTGTGCGGCCCTTTTGACCAATCATTCAATGGTCGTCGCTACTTGATTGTCATCAACGACCATTACTCCAAGTACAGATATTGTTTTGTCGCCAAAGATAAATCAGCCGCCAAGAAAGCTCTGCGTGAGGTTCTCGCTAAAGCACGCACCCTGATATAAAATTTCCCACATCTATATGGGCTGAGCTGGTCACTACTGCTGGCTACATTTTAAATAGAGTGGGAAAATCTCCAATCGTTGGTAAGACTCCGTACGAACTCTGGTTTGGTCAGAAACCACGGATCAGACATCTATGAGTTGTGAGTTCTAAATGCTATGTCCATCTGCCTGCACAAAAGAGACGGAAAATGGATCCAAAGGCAATGGTTGGGTACCTAATCGGGTATGACGGAGATGAGCGCTATCGGATCTACACCCCCGAGAAAAAAGATGTTATAGTTTCGCGTGACGTCATATTTTATGAGAAAGTTGAAAACTGCGATAACGAAACAGTTTGGCCTGTCTAGAAAAATGAAATTGGTGAAGCTAACGATGATCAAGTGGACAGAGAGAAGCCTGTTGAAGATACGTCGGAAAAAGAGCCTAATTCTGATACCGAAATTTTGGATGAAGAAGCTAGTTCAAGTTCAGATTCGTTCTCTTTACCTACTTTGCCAACCAAGCCACCATCTCGAAAACGAAAACCTCTCGATTGGCTGAATGTCGTCACTAAGTCAAGTATTTTCAACTGAAAACGAGCCGACAACATTTGATGAAGCTATCCCAATGTGAGGATGAAAATGAGTGGAAATCAGCAATGGACAGAGAAATTAGGTCAATGTATAAAAATAACGCATGGAAATTGACCGAACTCCCTCCGGGAAAGAAGCCTATCAGTAATAAGTGGGTCTATCGACTTAAGCGGAATCCTGACGGAAGTATTGACAAGTATCGCGCGAGATTGGTCAGCAAAGGATACGTTCAACGACCTGGCATTGATTATGAAGACACCTTTAGTCCAGTTGCACGTTTGGAAGTTGTTCGATCGGTGTTGTCCACTGCAGCTGTAGAAAAGATGAAGTTGTGTCAGTTTGACGTTTCAACGACATTTCTATATGGTGACGTTTTGGAACAAATTTTCATGAAACAGCCTGAAGGGTATGAAGATGGAACAAATCGAGTCTGCTGCCTAAAACGAAGCTTGTACGGCCCCAAGCAAGCCCCACGCAGTTGGAACAAGCGGTTTGGTGATTTTATTATTGGCTTAGGATTTCTTCAGAGCCGTGAAGATCCTTGCGTTTATATTTGCCTCACTCCTGCTGGTAAAATCGTTGTTGTACTATATGTCGACGACGGATTAGTTGCAGCCATTTATTCATATTTATTCAACAACTACGCACACAATTCGATATTGTTGTGAAAGAAGTGTCCTACTTTCTTGGACTTGAAATAATTCGACGTGGTGGAGACATTATGATCAGCCAATCGGCATATATCGAGAAAATCCTTTCACGATTCAACATGGAAGGATGCAATCCGGTTCTCACACCAATGGTTAAGCTCAGCATTCAAGGTTCAGAAAACGCTCCTGATTTCTCCTATCGTTCGGCTGTTGGAGATCTACTTTATGTAGCCCGTGGAACCCGCTACGACATTGTATTCAGTGTGGGAGTTTTATCTCGTCATTTGGAAAATCTAAATGTTGTACGAGTAAAACGAGTAATTCGCTACCTAGCCGGTACCATTAACTTGAAGTTAGTATACCTGTGTGAACCTGAAACTCGTTTACTAGAGAGCTATAGTAATGCCGACTTTGCTGGATGTCCAAAGACTATGCGCACACAAGTTGAGTGATTGTAAAATTCGCATGAGCAGCGATCACTTGGTTTAGTCGACGTCAAGAATTGGTTGCTGATACAACATGTGAAGCTGAAATTGTTGCCGCAAATCTCGGTTCGAAGGAAACCATTTGGATTTCTCGGTTGTTCAAAGAACTAATAGGTTTGTTTGCAGTTCCTGTTCTCAGAATTGATAATGAGTCAGCTAGAAAACTAACTGAAAATCCCGAATTCCACTTTCGAACCAAGCATATTCAAAGAAAGTACTTGTTTATCCGAGACCGGATCAATAATGGAATGGTGACTGTGGTCCATATTGGAACTGAACATCAGCTGGCAGACATCTTGACGAAACCTGTACCCCGCCCAAGACTTCAAGTTCTTCGAGAAAATTTGGGATTATTCTAATCAGCCTTAACTTCAAATAAGGGAAAGTGTTGAAGAACTAGTTATTTTTGTCCGGCTAACTACGTTTTTTTTTAGTGACACTATGTTGTCAACACAGACATTAGAAGTTGTCATTCAGTATTTTTTTATTTGTTACGTTAATTTCGATAAAAGTAAAACTCGTGTATTAGAACGTGTGTTTTCATGATTCCTATCACCCAAAATTCAAAATTTCCAGCTTTCCACCTTTTGCTTTCGTTTTACATTGCTTTCGTTGCGATTCAAAGCTGGTGGCGTCCAATTTAATATTAATTGTACACCCCATCCCAGTGATAGCAGATAAAATAATTTAATTGGTGCCGAATTCCACTCCCTGAGGTGGATTGCTCTAGCCTGGGGCTATTTACGATTACATCTTCAACCGTTCATTCTATCACATGTCACAGGGGGGATTTTTTCCTCCAAAAATGTTTAAACAAGTTAATTGTTTCATTTATACCTGTGTGTACAAGTGTAGTGTAGACCCGTTTATGGCGCTAAAAAGTGTGCAATTATGGTGTTTATAAACGGTTAAAATTTTACTAATTTCCAATGAGCGATTTAATAATTATAAATAAATAAACCATTTTTTAACTCCCAACTTTAGAGCCGTATAGTTCGTTAACGAAGGTCGTAAGGGAAAAAAATGTATATGAAGAACTATAATTATTTTTAGTCTCTCTATCATCTCCCAAGTTTTTGGTAAGTAGTCCTGAGACATCCTGCATAAATACAGGGTGGTACATTTAAAATATTATTCTCTTACTATCAAAGACAAATTAATAAATAAAATAAATAAAAAACTGTAACTATTATATTATTTTTTATATTTTCAGGAATAACAAATTTCGATCTATTAGGAGACTTCGGAAGCATAGAATGGCTGGGAAATTTCAAAATAGTTCTTCTATACAACTTTCTTTTCGCTACAGCTTCTACCCTTTGTGTCGTCAATAAATTTACAGCAAAAGTTCGACGTGAACTTTACAACCGGTTAGTTGAGAACTATTTGTTTCTTGCTAACTGCGTTTCATTCATTAACTAATAATATTGACGTATAAGTTAAGAGAAAAAAAACTTGCAGCTCACTTCTAAACTGCGCATGTAATGATAGACTATATGCTATCACTGAAATACTGGCTGTCCAGAAATTTCTGGTTCATTTTAAAAACTAGTATCATAAAACTCGGAAGACCGTTTTTTTTCAAATGAAACTATCGTCAACTTTTTTAGCGATCACCCTATATATTTTGATCGTAAGAAAAATCTGAACTTTTTTCCTTTCCGTAAATGTACTGATTGCTGTAGTTTTTTTCCGGCTTCGTTGAGGCGAGCGACGCTCTTAACGAAAGACTCTGGTTAGTATGAATAAAATACAAAAATTATAATACAAACGACCATGCTGATGATTTAAAGCAAATTAAGGAAATTCATCCCAGGTTAATATTCACTGTCAAGACCCCTGTGGTAAAATACAGCCTTTGAATGTCACCCAAAACTATCCTGTATGCAAGATTGATTTGTTTCCTATGCATTTTTTTCTATTCACTCTGATGATGATTTTTGAAAAAAAAAGCTTTGCTTTTTTATTATTTCTAGGCTTAATATTTATTTTTACTCAGCATGTCCCTCCCAGAATACTCCCCTGTGTCTGGATATTCTTGATTCATTTCACTCCCTTGTCGGTCTCCTGCACCTTCCTTCGGACCGGCTTCTACTACTTGTCTCCTCTTGTATTTTCTTCATCGGCTGTGCCATGTTTCCCATGACTTCCCTTAGCCCATCCATCTTGTTTTTCTGCTCGTCGTTTATTTGTACTAGCCTATCCACATCATTACTCGACACCATTTTTCTTGTGTTTGCCTCATGTCTTCTTGGTCTTTTTTGTGTTGCTCCTCCTATCTCTTCATTTCTGAAAACTCTTTGCCTCGGTCTTCATATTCCTCCATTGGTTTCGAACCAGCTGCCCGAGCTGTATTCGCTCTTGTTTCGGGTATTCTTTGTATTTTTTCCCGGTCTGTTTCTGTCCTCCTCAAGCCCTAAAACAAAAAACGTTTATATTTAAATTAGAAATTGAAAATTTTCAAATTCTTAAATACAGAAAATGGCGTTAAATACGCTATTTGCGTTAAAATCTTCTGGTACATTGTAAAAAAGACATAGTCATTATTGCTTCTTTCAGTTGTTTTACCAGAATTATTTTTTCAGTATAAGTGTTTATTCTTGTTTTTATTTTGATTCTATATGTATAAGACGAATTCTTTCTCTCCAAAAATGTATAATTTGTAGCAATTTAATTGTTTAAACAGAAAATATTTACTAATTTTTTTATTCAAATATTAAATTCCCAGAAATATCTATGAAAATTGATAATTATATAAAATTTCAAAAGTCTATCATTACATTCACAGTCGCTATGATAAAGTTTCATACAAGCAAGAGTGGCCTAATATTGCACATTCGTTGTTTTAAGTGTAATTAAAAAGATACACCGATTACGTTTTTAAACGAAACTAGATGTTTCTAATTAATTCATCGATGATATATCAATATCGAAATTATTATCAATAAGTATCTTAAATTTTCATAATTTTTTCATTAAATAGTGGAATTAATTAGAAACACTTAGTTTCATTTAAAAAAGTAATATGAGTAGATTCCACAAACTAAGGGTCCAAACAGTAAATTCAGATACACCGATTGTAATTTCCAACTGTTGACACCAGATCTCCTCAAATTTTATCGTCCCTACCTTACATCGAACTCAAATTCATACCTTTGGCAGATCTTATCTCTGAACAACCTTGGCATCCTTTTCCTATCTTTTCATAATTGGGTAAAACCGTGAAAATTACCACAACATTGAAACAATTGATGATGAATACGAAAAATTTTGAGAATTTTATTTTAAATAACTATTTATCGTTATGGTCTAAGATCCGGTTTAAAAAAATACCCCCTCATTCTTTTTCATGATAAAATATTTTTTTTTTATAATAAAATATATAAATAAATACAAATCCGGGTGATTGACAGCCTATGTTTTGGCCAGGCTATTTTTAATTGAAAGTTATTTAATGAATTTTTTTACCGGTTATGATCATTCTTTTCTTCAATAAAATTGGTCTCAATCGAAATATATATATATATATATATATATATATATATATATATATATATATGCATGCATTGCATGCTGATATAGCAAATTTAACATTAAATTTTATTTAAATTGTTTAATATTTAATTGATTCATTTTTTATTTGATTAGTATAATATATTCAATATTACTTGAATTTTGTTAGTATAGTGAAAAAAATAAATTACAATTTTTTATAACAATAAGGTTAGAAAAAACATTTTTTTAAAAGTGAATACTACTACTCGGTATGCTCCAAAATGACTGCCTACTTCAAAATAAAATTATTGAAACTTAAAATCGTGTCAATCACTAGTCTTGCCACGATTTGGGAAGTCAACCATATACCATTGGATTCGCAATAAAAACATCTATATTTACATATTTAATTTTGTATGAAAAAGAGTCAGGGTAAATTAATAAATCAGTTTACCTGTTTACACCTGGTTGACAGGCTGTCAATCACCCGGATTTGTATGAGGGGATATTTTTTAAGCCGGATCCTCTACTATTATGTTTGCTCGTAGCTCTTTTCGACCAGAGTAAATACTTTTTTTTTTGAAGCTGTAAACAAATTTCATTAAAAATAAATTATATGAATCAAAATAAGCGTGCTATACCAACATTTAACTTAACAGGTATATCTAAGAGAAGGAATATCAAAATAATGTTCACTCACCTGACTCACCTCAGAATAATTTGAAATTTTACAATCCTATGTCTAAATGTAGGGTCAACGATCAATTTATTTATATTTTTCAATTTTCCCGAAAACTGGTGATGTAGTAGTTGTGGTAGGAGTTTACTTGAAAAGAAATTAAGAATTCCTTGTAGGACAACTCCGTTCATTTTATTAATAATACCTTTAAGGTAGTTGTGGTGGTACAATATCGTTGAAAAGTTTTGATAACAGTAGAGGCGCCATAATATCCGCCACAGACTGTGCTGATAGATACTAAATTATCAGTCTGACATTGAAATCTACACAAATACTAGCTGCGTTCGTTATTTGCGTCCGATCAATCTTTTTAGTCTGAATCGTTCGTTTATTACATCTAGAGGTAGGGGAGGTAAATCAGAACTGTTCGGTAAGTCCGATGTAAATCTGTTTGCTCGGAATATTTTGACCGACGAGAAAGATTAATCTGTGTATCTGTGATGTTGTGAGGTTATGTTATAGTCACTAGATAAATCTCGTAGTGTTTTTCTTGATAATCTTTTGTGTTTTTCATACAAACATTTAATTTTTATTTGTCCATTCTCCACGTCTTTGGCAAAATTGACCGATATTGAGTTAGAAGTTCGCTTATATCTATGGTTGGTCGGGCCGTTCGTTAATAGCAATTTGCTCAGATTAATCTGTGATCACGTGACCAAAAATCCGTCTCCTCTGTGATGCAAATACCGAACGTAGCTTGTATCAACAGTTGGCACGTCTTGCAACGTCACTCGGGCTTACTCTATGTTCGTTTGAATTCACCTCTCAAATTTTACTACTTTACTATAGTCCAGAGCTACAACATGTTTCTGTAGCATTTCCCGGCATGTACATTGTTAATTATTTTTTTAAGTGTGCGTTGTTATATCTTAAGAATGAATCGGTTAATATTTTTTTTTCATTTTTTTTACGCAGATTAAATTAATCAATTAACAGTTAGTTTTTGGAAAATGTCCGTCTGTTAGATAATTATCCGAACCTTAATTACGTTTGTCTTAAGTTTGAGACGGTTTCTGACAAAAGGCTCATCGCACAACTACCTTAAAAACTCGCCAATTCTAAATATAAAAAAGTTCCTTTTCATTATACTTTACTGAAAACCCTATCTTAACATGCCTATTACCGAAAATGACCTTTTCCTGAGCGCTAACATGCGTTATTGTTCAGTTCCCTTAGCAACACTAAACAACAATTGTATTATGACAGCAGATGTCAGTGTTTTGAATTATAGTCTAGTATAGTAAATACTTACTAGTTTTTGTATTAAGAAAGGTATAATGAAAAGTATCGTTCATTACACATCGATAAATGCTTTTTCCGTGCTTGAATGACTTCCCGTGTTCGGCTTCGCCTCACACGGGAAAAGCCTATTTTCTGGACTCGTAATGAAATATACTATTTCAAATAATGAAATTCTTTTGTTTTAGGCCATTTTTGTTGTATGATTTCATTATTTCTAACTGTTGGTTGTGGTTTTAAAACACCGTGTTTTGCTTTGTTAGCATGTTGTGTGATTTAAAGCTCTCATCATTAACTTCACCTTCACTATAACATCAGAGTAGGGCCGATGTTTAAACAATAAAAAATTATTTAGTTGTTTCGAACAGTTCATCTTAAAAATATTCTAATAACCTTTGAACTAAAATAGTTGTGTTGTGCCCAATCAAAAAAATATATAGTGGGTATCATATTTTTTTCTTTTTTAAATACGTATGACTTAACAATAAATACTGATAAATTGGTATATTCTGAAAAATTAACTAAAGTAGAATGTTTTCTATGACCAAAACACATTTATCTAAAAATGTCATCTAAATTGACCACCCTGCAACCAGAAATTATAAGGACCTTGATATATTTCTCTATGTATCAAACAAATACTAACTTTGTATAAAATCTTTAAAAAAACTCGAGGAACAATTTAAATAAAAATGTTTTGTTCTATATTCAAAATATAAACAATCTGGATACAAAGTTTTTTTTAAATAATAACCTGTGCCATGAGTAGATATAGTAACGACATTCTAATTGACAAGTGAAATATTCAAATTAAACTAGTTCGACGCGCGCAACAACGCCATTAGCCGAAACTTTGACGTAAATTGAAAAACTCTATATCTACTCCCATGTATCGGGTAGTAAAAATTGTAGGATAAATTGTCTTGGTCTGCTTACTACGGGATAGTTAAAATATATTTTAGTGTTGCACTTTCAAGAAAAAAATTCATAAAAGTATGAAAAATAGTATCAAACTATTTTGACACCTTTCATAATTTGAAACTGTAATTCAATGTTCGTCGGAGCATATAGCCCAGAAAAAAGTTGTTCCTTTTTAGTTAAGTGGTCATTGGTTTCAAATAATCTTTAACAGGCTAAGAGGTCGAAATAGTATTAAAACTATTATTTTCATACTTTTATGATTACTCCTTATTGAAAATTTTACTGGAAATATTTAAACGGGTAAAGATAGAAAATCGTCGCATTGGTAAAAACATTACACCAAGAGGTCAGCAATTATTTTAGGAAGCGGAACTGTTTTGACACGTTCTCAATTGTTATTTAGCTTTTTTTAGGATAAACTGTCCGTTTTAAAACAGAGTTATACCACATACCTACATATATATATATATATATATATATTATACAACTCTGATTAAATATTTTTTGTATTTACTATAAGTTATAATTACATTTCCCAATTCTGATCATAAATACGTTTATAACTAACTCTCTAAATGAATAAGACTGATATATAATATATATTATCATGTTGAATTATGACATGTGATGAAAGCTAGTGTCTTAAATGATTGGTTCAAAATCGTTTGTACATTTTATCCGATAAATACGAGGTTTTGAAAATAAATACGTTTGAATGTTTGGAAATTTTGATGTTATCAATCACTTTTGTAACGTCTGAGTAATTTATTATTGGATATTAATATATTAATGTTTTATAGGTTTTTTTTTCTCTTTTTTAACATTACGCCATCCCTTATAGATCGAATGCGCATGAAACATGGTTTTGGTAATGGTTTAATTAATAATTTCATCTACAGTAGAAACCATGAAGACTAAATAAAAAGCATTAATTCAAACATTGACAGAATCTGTCCACAAAATCGTGTATATTAGGTTTTATGTTTTCGCCGCTGGCGTCGCTAATATTTCTTCTGAACTGTATTCAAGGCTTATGATTGGCAGGTATACGTATCTAGTAGGGTGTCCGTTATTTCCCAAATTGGGTTTTGTTCCGCAAACGCCCCCAAATTTTTAGGTTATGACCTAAAAAAAATATCAGATCCAGACCAGCCCTTAATATTCACATTAACCCGTGCCCAAATCATAATACATTTCTCATTTAAATAACAAGGGCTTTTTGCACTTTTTTCGTTTTTTTCAATTTCCACCATAATTTTTATTTATATAAAACTAAATGCATACAGATAGATACTAAAATAAATACTTAAATACAAAAGTTGGATCCAAAATAAAGTATATTATTGTTATAAATAACAGTATCAAAATATTTATTGTACTTTTTTCATCCTATAATTTTTTGGTCAAACATTCTTTAGTTGCAGTAGGATATTTGGCTCTGTATTCACTTACAACTTGAATTAAATATTGTTTTTGATCTTCTTGAGGAGTTAATCTATTGATATAATCTTGTGTTAGTTGAACAGCTCTTTCGGCAACATCGTTTATTACATGCAGATTATTAACAATTGCCAGTCCATTTAAATAATTATCATTGCTAATCCACGTATAGTATGGCATTTGAAGCAAGACCCCTGGGAAGCTTCAAGGGCAGTATTTAAAAAAATTTTTTTTTTGGTAGATTTATTTTTTAGTATATTTAGATCATTTGTGGCTAATGTTTAAGGTAGGGAACCACCCCCCCGCGAGGCTTAAACGGAAATGAAAAAAAAAAACGAAAACGTGTTTGGTATACAATTTGAAGAAAAAAGCTTCCTTATAACTTTTTATGAAAATATTTTCCCTCGGAGTTACAGCGAATTAAAAATCGGCATTTTCACCCCAAAAATCCGCGTTCTATATTGGTTTTTCTTTAATAATTCAAAAATTAAAGTACATAGAGAAAAGTTTGATGTCTTGAATAAAAACTAATAAAAACGTGAAAATATTTTTATTTTTTTTTGCGACTGTTGCAAAAGTAGATACAGCGCGTACAAGATGGCGCTATAATTTACAGTACCTCAATTTTACATCTTTTCTCCAAATTTTCTCAAAAACCGCAAATTGTAGGCAAAAATTTCTCATAACCTTATTTATTCATCTTGAAATCGGCTTAAATTTGAGGCTAATTAAAAGTTAATAGGATTTTCCAAAAAAAAGTTATAGCGAAATAAAATATTTTTTTTTGTGGATGGACAATAATAATGGTGGTATTAAAAGTAGAAGGAAAATTTGGAACTTAAAATCCAAGTAATAGATGTTGAAACATATATTCCTTAGCATGCCTAAAAATTTTGGTGCTTCTATTTTTTATACTTTTTGAACCAGACAATTTTTAACGTCTTAAAACGCACTACTTTTTCAAAAAGTTTTCCGGTTTTTCGGAAAATTAAGCGAATATATTCATGGCAGTAAAAAAAATTATTTCACACATGTTTCCCAACATTTTCACGAATATTTCCCATTTTTTTTTATACGATCTGTCTATCATGAGATATGACCATTCAAATCCTAAAACTGCAATTTTCGCTCCTCAAAATTTGCCCTTCAACTTGAATTTGCAAAATTATATGTGGACAAAAAAAAAACTTACTTGAAGAAATTTTTTAGGGATTTTTTTTTATCTCTATCTGAAAAAAAGTTATACCAATAAAAGAAGAAGTAAAAATTTTTTGTTATTTCAATAAGTCCTTTTTGTATTGAATAAAAATTTTTTTTATTTTTTTTTCAAGCAACTACCTAGTTTTTACAATTTAAAATTATGAATAAATACATTCTTATACCTGGAGTCCCACCATGGTGCCCATTCAAGGGGATTATAACAGTACATGCGCATCAGGGAACAAAATTTTAAACACGGTTCCTTTCTAAATACCGTGATTTCATCAGTTAGAAATTGGAGTTATAAAGTGTGCTCATAGTTATTCTGTGTTGTGTATTAAATAAATAAATAATAATAAGTAAAAAACAATAAATAAATAATAAATTGTTATATTATTGTTGACATGTGAGGTAAGATTTTTTAAAATTAAAATTATACTTAATTCTTATTTTTTTTGTAATTTAAATTATATTTCATCATGAAGTCATTTTTTTTTTATAAATATATTATTTATTTTCAAATTAATATATTATTTATTTTCAAATTTATAATTATTTTATTAATAATGAGTAATAATTTCTAAATTAAGAAAATAAAGTTTATAATTGATTAATTATTATTGCTCCAAAATTTTTATTATTATGTGCTCCAAAATTTACAGGATCTTTTTAATAAAAAAATTTTATTTTTTTATTAAAATTTTTATCTCCAATTTCAAACTATTTAATTTTATAGAATTTCAAATTTTATATTTTAAATGATAAATTTTAAATCAAATAAACTTCAAATAAATTTTTTTTTGCCCTTTTGCCCTTGCATTTATGAGTATATAAATTTAAAATAAAATTTTTATAATTTCCTAAATCCTGACCCTTTAAAACCCACTCATATAGATTTTCATTAAAATGCAACGTAATTTAAATATTAAGCCCTTTAGGGTTGCCCTTTTACCCATGAGATTAATGGTATATGAATTAAAAATATTATTTTTATTATTTTCTAAATCCTAATCCTCTAAAACCCACACACATAAATTTTCATTAAAATACAACGTAATTTAAATTTTATGCCCTTTAGGGTTGCCCTTTTACCCATGAGATTAATGGTATATGAATTAAAAATATTATTTTTATTATTTTCTAAATCCTAACCCTCTAAAACCCACACATATAAATTTTGATTAAAATACAACTTAATTTAAATTTTATGCCCTTTAGGGTTGCCCTTTTGCCCATGCATTTATGAATATGTAAATTTAAAATAAAATGTTTATTATTTCACAAATCCTGGCCCTTTAAAACTCTCTCATATAAATTTTCTTTAAAATACAAGGTAATTTAAATGTTATGCCCTTTAGGGTTGCCCTTTTGCCCATGAAATTAATGGTATATAAATTAAAAATATAAGTTTTATTATGTGTTTAAGTATCGACACTGAAATACTCACAAAATTTAATATTCATTAGAATTTTTACATAAATTAACTATTTCACTGTTAAAGTTGCCCTTTTTGCCCTTATATTCAGTCCATTTTCACCTCATTTTATTTTTTCACTAATTTTTTATAGTTAAATGAAAATTACTGCCCTAAATCAATTATTTCAATTACTTTTCATGAAAATTAAATAATTTTATTTGCTTGTACCAGATTTCACCCCTTTTATACCCTTAAGGGTGTAATTTAATGCGAACCCCACATTTTGACATAGCCACAAATGATGTACACATCCTTGCGGAGATTTTCCGCTTTTAAACATGAAAATCGAGGGTGCCCTTCTATGGGTGTTCGGTTCTTGAAAAATCTCGCTTCAAATGCCATACTAGTATCAGCATTAGTTTCTAAAAAAATCTTTACTAATATCAAATCTATCCAAAAATTTCAACGAATTCGAATTAATAAAAAAATGAATATCCTTCTTTTTTAAATTTTTAAACTCGCCATCTGTATTAATAATATACTGTTTGAACGAATCAAATTCTGAATCTTTCACAATTTTTTTAGGCTATAACCATTTTATTTTTAATGTTAGCTGATACGTTTGGATAAAAAAATGCAAGAGCAGCTGTTTCAGAATTTAAATACCATAAGTGATTTTTAAATTTATGCAAAACAGCTTCCGAAATTTTTGTATCAATTGTTCTGTATTGATAAACAACTTTTAAAAATTGTAAATCTAAATTTGGAGATAGTGCTGCACGAGGCACCGCAAACCAGAAAGGCACATAAATAAATAAATATCTAACAGAATTTTCTTCAGTTGTGCATCTAGTTCATAAATATCTCGAAATATGTAAATTTTTAGAGTGTAAATCGCCTCAGACATCCAGCGAGCATGATGAAAGGCTCCTGGTTTGTAAAATTTGACTTTTTCAACATCCATTGTACCAAGGAAAATTTGACACAATTCTAAGAGTTCTTTGTAGTCATCACGAGGCAAGATTGAGCACAAAAACTCTTGAACTTTGGCATTTGTTTCTCCAACCTTCTTCAGTAATTTCTGAGGAATTTTATTTCCTGCTAAACCATTCTTGTATTTGGTTCTCCAATTTTCCTGGAACTTCTTAAACAATGGAATATTTGGCCCATCGGAACCTGGTATTTTGGTAATAAAAACACAATTCAAAACTAGCTTGTAAATGTGATGTCTGTAAGGTAAGTACAGAAGCTCCGTTTGTAATATTTGCTCCAAATTGATTGCCGCTCCACTTCGACAACCCAGATTTGAGTTAGTTGTATCGCAACAAACTACTTTGATATTTTCAGTTAATCCACATTCTTGAACCGCATTGAAAATTGCTCGTGCTTGTGTAATTCCTTTGCCATCTGGTAATGCTGGTACACTTGATATTTTTCTATGGTATTACTTCTAACTATGATTGATACTCGGTCGACCTTTTTGCACGAAAAACTATCAGGTATCAACTTTCCATCCCAATGTACTACTGCCGGACCAACTTCAATCTCGCCAAATTCTATTTTTATTCGTTCAGCACCTTCTCTTCGAAATTTCGATCGGTATTCATTGTTTGTTTAAAATTAAAGCACTCGAGTCAACTCCCAGGGCTACTGATTTAGCTGATATTAATCGAACATAATTTCTATAAGAAATGTCGCAACTATCTAAGGTAGCAACAACGTCTTCGGTCAAAATATTGATAGTTCGTCTCTCATTTTTAGGATCATAATTTCGTCCTTGAACTTCAAACAATTCAAAAATTGACAGTGTGCTTTGGTGAGAAGTAGTTGTAATTGTCTCACCACTTAAAACTTGCTCACCACTCAAAGGCGGTTCATTAGTGCTTTTAGAGCTTTATGGTAAAGTCACATCTAAAAAGTAAATAGATTAGATTAGATTTGATGAGGTGGCTAATCGGCCTATTCAACTGCGACCTTTTCAGATCTATTGTAGTCCTCTGAATCTAGATTACATTCTCCGGCCAGACTCTTTTTAAGTAGCCAATCAGCCTCGAGACTTAATCTTTCATGTAGTTTCTTGCCGGTGGCTTCTCATCGCCTAGTACAAGAAACCGCACATTCGCCAGGCAATCGCACTGGCATAGGATGTGCTTTGCAGTTTCCTCTTCTTGGTGACAGAATCTGCACATAGCTTCGTCTGTCAACCCCATTAGCCCTGCGTGCCTGTTAAGCTTACAGTGCCCCGTCAACTCGCCCACTACGGCTTTGACAGTTTTCCTATCTTTGCTCGTTAGGTCTGCCGTAAAAGTTTGCGTATGTCCTCTAATGAACTGTTTCGCCTTTCTCTGTCCTGGTGAGGATACCCACCATTCTAGAGATTTCTGTGCCACCCAATTCCTTGTGGCCATATTTATTGTCGACTTTGCTACGCCGTACGACCCTCGTGCCCTGGTACCCATGCTACCATGACCTTGCAATGCGGTTAAGGCACCTATGCAATCCCATACTAGCTTAGAATCGACCTCTATGGAATCGAGTGCCTTCAGTGCAGCTTGACTGGCGGTGAAGATGGCAACTGAACGGTATGTCCTTTCCTGCCTTTTAATTTCTTCAACGCAGTGGTGAATCGCCGTCACTTCCGCTTGGAAAGTTGTGACGTTCTTAGATAGGCTTATTGAAATAGCTATCCTTTGTTTTAGCCTTACAATTCCGGCTCCTACACCTACTTTTGTGTTGGAGCCATCCGTATAACAGGTAGCCTCAGTCTGTATGGGTACATCTTTATTTCAATCTTCCCTACCTGGTATAGTTATTTGGAACTTATTATTAAAGTTGTATCTCGTGGCCGTTGCGTCCATGGGTTACACCATTAAGACATCCGCTTTTAACTCCTCGATAAGCTTTCGATGGTTAGCACCGTGCGTTTTGCTTTTGTGTTGTTGACTTTTCAGTAATCTTGCATTGCCTTGTATAAAAATGTGTAGTGGATGCAGATTCAGCAAGACTAAAAAAATTATCATTCTAAGTTTATCAAAAAATTCGATATTTCCAACTTCAAAAAAATACTTTTATTAACTACCTGAATTCGAACGATATTCATCGTCGGTTATCAAATCAATACTATCATCATTTCCGGATATATTTTCATCTTTCAATTGAGTCGCATTGGTATGATCTTGTTCGAATATCGGTTTTTCTGAAATTAATAAAGTATTTCAATACCTAATGTTAAAACTACGTCTGAATTAGTATGCTCGTTAGACTCTCACTTTTACCTAATGACTGACAAATATTATCGTTTTCTTTGTACACGCATAAATGATATTTTCTATCTGTTCTTTGGTCAAATAAATACTCTAATGCATCATTATCAGCTATATCTTGAACATTTCCGTGTGCCATGTTAAATAATTTTTCAAGAAACTCGTGTTCTGTTGTTGGATTTGAATTTTTTTGTAAACTTCTATACTTATTATACAGTTTTTTTTTTAAACTCGATAAGTACATTTTTACCAAAATTGAGTTATATACATGGATTCTATGAAAAAATGTAATGCCTGACCAGCTGGTAGCATCAGGTTAATAAAAACTACAAGAGGTACACCATAGCCAAATTTCTACGGTTTTTCAAAACTCGATAAATACGCGCGCTTTTCAAAAAATGGATAAACAACGAACCTGCATTATTCACATGATTCATTTTAGTATTGTTTTTTTTTAAATATGGATGAAATACGTTAGCCTCAGGAAAAAAGAACATTTTCGTATTTCTAAAGAAAATGGCGATCAAGTGGGACCAAAAATTACACGTTATAGAAAAGTGAGGTTAGGTGAAGTGATTATGTGATCATTTCGAAAGCAAGAAAAAAGGCCATTACCAAAAATGACTGTTTGGTGAAGTTTTTATTCAAGACAAGTTTGGCTTTATAACCTAGGTATTGTATCTACATCATCAACATAAAAAGCAATCAAAATAAAATAGCAGCTTCTTCGTTCGGTTAAAAATTCAGTTAGGTCGGGGGTGCATTGAGGTAACTTTTGGTCTGTTACATTATCTGAGCAATGTATGTATGTATGTAAATTGGGGTGACATTCACTGAGACCTAAAAGATCTATTCTACTAGTAACCTTCATTCCAAAAGCTGGAAAAAGGGACACAACAAATCCCAAATCCTTCAGACCATTTAGCATAACATCGTTTGTGCTCAAAACGATGGAAAAAGCTATTGACAATTACATTAGAGCGGGCATCTTAGAGAGACTACCTCTCCACCCGCATCAGCATGCTTACCGGGCAGGCAGATCTACGGAGACTGCACTGGTACAACTGAAGGAGGATATCCGAGGTGCTCTAGACAACCAAGAAGTCGTAGTATGCGCCTTTTTGGATATAGAAGGAGCTTTTGACAATACTCCTAATGAAGCTGTCAAAAGAGCATTAAATAGAAGACAGCACAATATCCAAATGGATGTCGGAACTGCTCACCACTAGAGTAGCAGAGACGAGGACGAGCAAAGATATTGACTCCATCTGTACAACCAGACGATGTCAACAGGGAGGAGTAGCATCCCCATTAATGTGGAGCCTGATGGTTGACGAACTCCTGTGTGGTTTGACTGACCTCGGAATATCCTGCCAAGGATATGCTGATGATATTGTTATAACAGCCAGGGGAAAATTCGAAAATGCCCTTTGTGACATCGTACAAAAGGGTCTGAACCATACAAGTAGCTGGTGTAGGCAAGTGGGACTTAACATCAACCCCACCAAAACCATTTTAATAGCCTTCACTAAAAAAAGAAAGCTCAACCTCAAAACCATTAAACTTGATGGGACCGAGGTTGAATGGAGACAAGAAGTCAAGTATCTGGGTTTGACTCTAGACAGTAAACTCCTGTGGAACAAACACGAAAAGAAGATTATATACAAAGCAAAAATGGCTCTAATGGTGTGCAGGAATCTGACAGGGAAAAATTGGGGGTGCAACCCAAAAATCCTGAGCTGGATGTACACTGCCATAGTGAGACCAATTATCACTTATGGAGCCATTGCGTGGAGTAGTAGAACTAGCCTATTGACAACGAGAGAAAACCTCTCCAAAATTCAAAGACTAGCCTGTATGTGCATTACAGGAGTAATGAGAACATGCCCAACGGCAGCCATGGAAGTTATTCCCAACCTCACATCACTACATATGGTGGTGGAAAGAACAAGATACAGACTAAGTAGAGAGGGAATCATTAAAAAAAACCACCTCCTTACTTCATTGAAATCGGAAAACCTGGGACATGCCACAAGGTGGTATGATGAAAAAGTATAACTTTTCAAAGAATTTCGTTACGGAATTAAGCAACAAGAAGGAATGGGATCCAAATACCATTACCAGACTAGGAAAGAATGCCATCCAATGGTACACAGACGGCTCAAAAGCAATAGAAGGAACTGGGATAGGAGTGTACGGGCCAGGAACCAAACACTCTGAAAGCTTGGGAAAAATCCCGAGTATCTTTCAAGCGGAAATTCACGCCATAAGAAAGTGTGCCCAGTTCAATATTGATAAAGGATATGGAAGGCAAAGGATTATCATAATGTCGGATAGTCAAGCAGCCATTAAAGCACTGAGCTCTTGTGTAATCAGTACCAAAATGGTGTGGGAATGCCTAGGCAAACTAAATGAACTAGGCGAGAACAATATAGTCACATTACTGTGGATTCCAGGACACACTGGGATAGAAGGAAATAAAATAGCAGACGAACTAGCAAAGAGACTGGAACACCCTTTTGGGGGCCAGAACCCTTTTGCGGTATCAGCTTCAACGTAATATTGGAAGAAATAGGCAAAGCCGAAGAAAAGAGAAGATCTGACCATTGGTAAGATCTAGTAGGACTTAGACAATCAAAGATTCTTCTGGGTGATTACAACCTGTTGAGATCAAATGAATGCATAACTCAAAGTAAAACTGCAATAAGAGTTACAGGCATCCTTACGGGTCATTGTCGCCTGAATGGGCACATGAAAACGCTCAAAATAGTTGAGGAAGAAGACTGTAGATTCTGTGACATGGAACAAGAAACCTCCATCCACATACTTGCGAATTGCACAGCAATTCAAAATCCTAGGGCACAACACCTTGGAGATTACTGGATGGAAGAGGGTCATTTACCTAAGTTAAAGCCTGCAGATACCCTAAAATTCCTCCGGTAAATAGGACTAAAGGAGCAACTAGTCTCTGAGAATTTCCTCAGGAACTAAGTAGAAGTACGTATGTATGTATGTAAATTGGGGTGACATTCACTGAGACCTAAAAGATCTATTGTGCCCCCTTACTTGCTTGCTTCTATTGCTTTTGAGCCGTCTGTGTACCATTACATAGTGACAATGCCTGTGACATACCGATAAAATGCTGTCCAGGAAATAAGAGTCAAGGAAAACATGTGGTATATAGAAGCCAAAAGAAAAAGAAAAATTAATACCCCTAAAACAAATACATCCTCTGTACAAGCAGCTCAGCAACAACCATCTTTAAATCGCGACAATATGCAAGAATTGATCTCAATGTTAATTAATGCAATGAAACAGCACTTTAATACGTTACCGTCTACAAGATCTTTCCAAAATCCCTATTTAGAACAACCCTTCCAATTTTCAATTCAAAGCCGATCAGAGACACATTCAGTAACATCCAAACGATATTTATCTGAAAGTTCAGACCCAGAATCAATAAGCACTAATTATACATGAAATCAAGCAAGGAAAACAAAAAAAAAAGGTTGGCCGAAGGGAAAACCGAGAAAAAACCCAGTTGAGAGGAATGTCGATAACACCAATGATAAGGTGAATGAATCCCAAGAAGCACCTGGTTCTCTCTACAAAATGGGGATCGACATACCTGGACACAAGAGGTCGAGCCATAGAATCCATAATAGACAATAACAATTTATTAATTTCCAATACCGGTAAACCAACCCACTTTAATGCTAGATCTGAATCCACGTCAATGATCGACCTCAGTATATGCTCACCCCATCTGACTCCTAATCTACTTTGGGAAACCATCAACGACCTCCACTCTAGTGACCATTTTCCGATAACAATTAAACTGAACACTCGAGCGCAAGCATTCCCCATAAAAGCAAAATGGCACGAGAACAGAACTAACTGGGAGAAATTTGCGAATTCTATCAATATCCCAACGCTCCCTAATAATATCTGGTTTGTAATTAGTACTAATAAGTCTTCTTTATCAGTTAATGTTTCTAAAAAATCCATGTTTTAAACGTTTATTTGGTTTATTGTTTAGTTTCGTTGATACGTTGAACTGGCTTTGATCGGTCAAAACCTTTCCGTTCAACTGAACTGAACAGTGAACCTCAGTTCAGCACTGAACGATGTTGGTACAACGTGAATTAACCGTTGAACCGAGATCATCGTTGATCTGTTTGTGAACGGCTATTGTACAACTGGGCCTTCAAATGCAAATGCAAATCAAATATAAAGCGAATTATTCCTACCCGAAAAATTTTTGTTGTGTAACATTCTATTCACCCTGTATAATTAATAATTATATGACAATTGCAACTCTTGATGCGATTAGGTTAAATATCTTGTTCAATTTATAACAACGAACGCCACACTGCATATTTTGAATTTTTTTTGAAGCTTGCTCCTTATTGCACGACGTAGGACTTTTGGGAAGGCTAGTGAACTGGTGAATCGTGTGATGTTACGAAAAAGCGTTCGTCACGCGATGACTCATTAGAAAGAGAAAGTGACGCAGGCTATAGTGTACGTTCAGTGCAGAGAGAGAGAGAGATAGAGTATCGTGCGTCTCTCTCTTTCTCTCGACCGTTTGATAATACGGCGTACCGTCGTGTATGAGAGAGAGAGAGAGACGCGCAATTCTCTCTCTCTCACTCAGAGAAACAGGCTAGACAGAGACAGAGAAACACGCAGAGAAAGAACGCGCGATACTCTCTCTGTCTCTTTCTCACTCTATAGTGAGTCGGACAGTTACTGAGTCGCACAGTATGCTCCAGCGTCTAGCGAAAAACACGTGGCCAAGCATTTCGTTTTTGATGTGAAACATCTGTAGGCGCGAGAGGTGTGAAAAATTGTCAAAAATGGTCAATAATTGTCAAAACTGTCAAAAAATGGTTAATAATTTCCAAATATGTTGAAATTTTTGAAAAATTGTCAAAAATTTTGAAATATGGTCAAAAATTTGGAAGAATGGTCAATAGTTGTCAA
This sequence comes from Lochmaea crataegi, assembly GCA_947563755.1. NCBI lineage: Eukaryota > Metazoa > Arthropoda > Insecta > Coleoptera > Chrysomelidae > Lochmaea > Lochmaea crataegi. The sequence continues at coordinate 3,607,430 of OX387424.1, forward strand.
AAATTGTCAGAAACTGTCAAAATTTTGCAAAAATGGTTAATAATTGCCAAAGACTTTCACAAATTGTCAAAAATTTGGAAAAATGGTCAATAATTGTCAAAAACGGTCAATAATTGTCAAAACCAATCAAAAATCGTCAAAAACTGTCAAAAATTGAAATTTTGAAAAATTGTTAAATTATTGAAAAAATGATCAATGATTGTCAAAATTTTTGAAAAATGGTCAATAATTGTCAGAATCTGTCAAAAATTGTTAAATATTTTAAAAAATAGTCAATAATTGTTAAAATTTTGAAAAATGATCAAAAATTGTTAAATATTTTGAGAAAATGGTCAATAATTATAAAAACTGTCAAAAATGGTCAATAATTGTCAAAATTTTTGAAAAATGGTCAATAATTGTCAGAAACTGTCAAAAATGGTCAATATTGGTAAAAATTTTGAAAAATGGTCAAAAATTGTCAAATATTTTCACAAATTCTCAAAAATTTGGAATAATGGTCAATAATTGTCAAAAACGGCAATAATTGTCAAAACCAATCAAAAATCGTCAAAAACTGTCAAAAATTGTTAAATATTTAAAAAAATGATCAATGATTGTCAAAATTTTTGAAAAATTGTCAAAAATGGTCAATAATCCAGAATCTGTCAAAAATGGTCAAAAATTGTTAAATATTTTAAAAAATAGTCAATAATTGTTAAAATTTTGAAAAATGATCAAAAATTGTTAAATATTTTGAAAAAATGGTCAATAATTATAAAAAACTGTCAAAAATGGTCAATAATTGTTGAAAATTGTCAAAATTTTTGAAAAATGGTCAATAATTGTCAGAAACTGTCAAAAATGGTCAATATTGGTGAGAATTTTGAAAAAAGGTCAAAAATGGTCAATAATTGTCAGAATCTGTCAAAAATGGTCAAAAATTGTTAAATATTTTAAAAAATAGTCAATTATTGTCAACATTTTGAAAAATGATCAAAAATTGTTAAATATTTTGAAAAAATGGTCAATAATTATAAAAAACTGTCAAAAATGGTCAATAATTGTTGAAAATTGTCAAAATTTTTGAAAAATGGTCAATAATTGTCCGAAACTGTCAAAAATGGTCAATATTGGTGAGAATTTTGAAAAAAGGTCAAAATTTCGAGAAAATGGTCAATAATTATAAAAAACTGACAAAAATGGTCAATAATTGTTGAAAATTGTCAAAAAATTGAAAAATGATCAAAATTTTTGAAACATTGTAAAAATGGTCAATAATTGTCAGAACCTGTAAAAAATGCTTAAAAATTGTCAAAAATGGTCAATAATTGTTAAAATTTGTAAAAATGGTCAAAATTTTCGAAAAATTGTCATGCATATAGAAAGGTCAGTTGATGTTTGCTATAGGATTACCTACTACCGCCGTCTGACGGCTACAAAATAAAACTTAGTAGAACGTATGTAATTCCCAACATCGCATTCCATTGCGCGTATTTTTATTGATGGTTTTCCCAACCTCGTCGGTGGTCCGACGACCGCTCACCTTTTTTTTTACTTTTAACTTCGGGAAAGTGGTTTGAAACAACTGGTTTCTGCTGGATGTAAATATTCACTTTGCAAAATATCTCCAATATCCAATTAAAATTAAAATTTCTCACAGTTGCATATTCTCTACGTATTTTGTGAACCACTTTTTTCAATTAAAAAGCGATATATCGAAAATGGATGTTGGGTAACTTTGCGGTTTGCATTTTTAGCGAAATTTTTGAAAACCCAATTGTACTCACTTATTTACAAGGTATTTCATTGATGAAGAGCGGAAAGTGCATCTTGGCCGATTGAGATAAAAGGTTCAGCAGACCACGGCAGGTGATCTAAGCGTCAAAGCGCTTTCTGCTCGAATTACATTATATTTTTCCTATGATTACACAAGATATATGGTTTTTTGACATTTTATTAAAACAAATTACATAATACTATAAACTGGTTAGTATTGTGGAATCCAGGGCAATGAACATCAGGCAGATCAAACGTGCAGAAGAAGCAGCAGAAAGTGATAGCGCGACTATAGTTAACGCTAGAGTAGGCAGGTGGGAGTAGCGTTGCCAGATTTTTTTGCCAAGTCAGGATTTTGGAACTTTTTGAATGAAAAAAGCGGGATTCTTTCGTCGAAAGCATAGTAAAAAACGTATCACTGGTTTGCAAAAAAAATAATTTTTTTTCTCCTCAATGTTTTCATGCATAATAACATATTCGGTGCTCTAAACCCGGAATTCAACATGCAAATAGCAATAGCAGATATATTTTAAATATAATGCCAATTTAATTAAAAAATGATATTATCAAAGTAACAACAATTACAAGAAAATGAAAAAAAACTACGATCTGAGTTTTACCCCGAAATATGCTAATTTTACAGTCACAAGTTATAGGAATATCAGTATATTTATCTCAATATGTTGATATAATTCAAGTTATTTTTCTTTTCGTCGTTTCAATCGAAGATTCTCGGCGAATCGATCAACAAAAATCAGCAAGCATTGCTGCTGACCATTTTCCATTGTAGCGTCTTTCAATATGCATAATCTCCTGATGAAACCTCTCACCATGCTCATCTGATACGGTACCGAGATTTTCCAGAAATAAATCTACATGCGAGTCCAAGAAATGAATTTTGAGTGCCATATTGCATCCTAAAGCTTTATAAGCAGAAAGAAGCTCTTGAATGATTTGCCGGTAGTTGTCAGCTTTTATTACCAAGAAAATTATGACACACTTTTACAAAAGCCACCCAAGCTTTTTTTCAGCCTTGTTTAACTTCAAATTGAAAACTTCATCTTCAGCTTTCACACAGTTTTTCATGAGTCCCAACTTTATATGAAGTGGCAGAAAAAATTTGTCACGTGGCACTAGAGGTTCTTGAGATACATTTTTAAGTCCAGGTGTCAAGCTTTTTCTTTGTGGCCAAGTTTTCACTTTGTAATGTTTGTCTTTCGCGCAACTGTCCCACTCACATAAAAAACAGCAAAACTTGGTGTATCTTCCTTGCAATCCAGTAAGTATAGCGACAACTTTTAAGTCAGCACAAATATTCCATAGGTATTAAGAATATTTTATTCTTTCAAGTAATAACTGTAGATTTGCATAATTTTCTTTCATGTTTGTTGCATGTGCTAGAGGTACTGATGGGTATTTATTTCCATTGTGAAGTAAAACGGCTTTCAAACTAATCTTCGATGCATCAATAAAAAGTCTCCACTCATCAGACATTTCTGGAAAACTCAGTTCTTCAAAAAGCCATGTAGCATCATTACAATATACTAAATCATTTTCTTCTTGTTTTGTGCGAAAGTATGAGACTCTCGTACTTTTATCCAACAAATTCCACTGTTTCATCTTGATCCGAGTAATTGAGCCTTAGATTTTGATAGCCCCAAGTCCCTATCGAGATCATTTAAATCAGGTTGTTTAAGAAAATGAGGTTCTTTTGATGGGCTTGAAGATCCAGGTAAAGTGTATAATGATGAACATGTACAGGTAGAGATGAAACTCGATTGAGACTGTAGACCAGAAGTGTTTTAATTTTCCAACTTCTCGCTATTTTTTGGAGGTACTGGAGGTGAACTGCCTTCACTTCGACAAATTGGTCTCTTTGCAGATGCGATGTTCGGATACACAATCTTGTTTTTATTTTTTTTTCGAGAATCCTCGTCTTGATGTCATGCAGAAATAACAGTCATTTTCATGATTCTGAGGTTCACTCCAAAGCATTGGCATTGTAAATGGCATATATTTGTGACTTTCTGTTACGTTTTATAGCTGATCAGTGAGCGGATTGTATTAAGGAAGTAACTGCGGTACTTGAACTTAGTTTATTACTGAAGATTATAAGATACATACATATATATTAATGATAAAGTACATTAACATTGTGTTGCATGTCGATGCACACGTGTTCGATATCGCGCGCTGGATGCTGTCGTTGACGTTCAGCTTTCAACGTCAGTATTGCCAACGGTATAGTGTCGATATCCCTAACAACCCCTTTTCTTTATAATTTAAAATCTTTAAATTTGGAGGGTGTTTTAACAAGTCGTCCATATTTAGTTCTTGTTTCAGGCTTTGTCTCGTTTCTTTCATTTTCTTCTTTAAGAGGTTCTTCTGGTTGGTCGATTGTGGGGGCTTCTGTCGGTTCATTGGTAGGTTCGTCTGGTCTGGTTATTTCTGTACTCTTTTCTTTGTCAGTTTCTTCCATTTGATCGTCGTTCTTAGTAGGTCTGATCCACTGTCTATTTCTTCTATATTGTTTGCCATTTATTTCAATGTCGTAGGATCTATCAGAATGTTGATGTGTTATCTTTCCTTTGTTCCATGTGTTGTTCGTATGATTCGGTGTTGGTTTTATTCTTACTTCTTGTCCAATTTCTATTGGGGGCAAATTTTTTGTTGCCTTGTCATAATAATGTTTGCTCACTTTTCGTCTGTGTTCTATGAGTTGTGGAATGTCTTCTTTGATTGTGTTTGGTCGAAGTAGCTTGCCATTAGTTGGAATGTTGGTTCTGGTGCGCCTGGACATGAGTCGTTGTGCTGTGCTGTAATCGATATCATTTGTAGGTATGTTTCTCCATTTTAGAATGTTTAGCCATATGTCTCCATTTTCTTTTTTTGTTTTCTTCGGGATGTTTTTGGCTATTTTTTACTGCCGATTCTGCTTTTCCATTGCTTTGGCTGTGATATGGCGATGAGGTTATATGTTTGAAATTCCACTCTTTGCTAAATATTTGAAATTCTTGACTTGTAAAAATTCTTGCATTGTCTGATATGAAAGTTTGAGGAATTCCATGGGTGGCAAAATGTCTTTTACACTTTTGAATTATTGTGGCTGTATCTGTTTTTCGCAACTGGTCTATCTCAAAGAAATCAGAGTAGTAGTCAGCTAAGATTAGGTATTGTTTGTCTTCAAATTGAAATGTATCAGCTGCAATCTTTTCAAAGGGCAGTATCGGTATTTCATGTGATTGCATGCTCATCTTCTGTTGATTTGGTGGTGTTTCGCTGCAGATTTCATAATTTCGAATAATATTTTTAATATCATTGTGCATATTTGGCCAAAATATTGTATCTTTTGCCCATCTTGAAGTCGAGTTTATGCCCATGTGTAGTGAATGTAAATTTTTTAGCATGTTTGTTCTTAAGTTTGTGGGTATGAGCATTCTATCTTCTTTGTATATAAGTCCATCTTTAATGGTTAATTCATCTCTGTGTTTCCAGTATACTTGCAGTTTTTCTGTGACTTGTTCTTTTCTCTCTGGCCATCCTGTTGCTAACGTTGTTTTCAGTAGAATATATTCTTCATCTACAAGTGCTGTTTCTTTTATTTTCTTTAGTTCGTCTACCTGTAGGTTGGTTTCTTCACATAGGTTGATCTTTTCTATTTCTTCATAAATTATGTTGTTGGTTGCGAATACTACCTCCATGTGTTTTTCATCTATGATTTGGTTTTTTCTGTCTTCTGTTTTCAATGCTTTGCTTAAAATGTCTGCTATTGCCATTTCTGTGCCTTTCTTGTATTTAACGTTGATGTTAAATTTTTGGAGTCTTAGTAACATTCTTTGTAGTCTCTTGGGTGCTGAAGCTATTGGTCTTTTAAAAATGACTTGTAGTGGCTTATGGTCATTTTCAATTGTTATATTGGATTTGCCAATGATGTATTGTTGGAATCTCTCACAAGCAAATAATATGCTTAGACACTCTTTTTCTATTTGTGCATATTGCTCTTCTGTGTTAGTTAGGCTTCTTGATATAAATGAGATTGGTTTGCCGTTTTGTAGTAGAACAGCTCCTAGCCCATTTTTGCTTGAGTCACATTGTATGGTTACTTCTTGTTTTGGATTATAGTATGCTAGAATTGGTGTTGTGATTACAAGGTTTTTTATGGTTTCAAATGCTACTTCTTGTTCTTTTTCCCATTTCCAGTTTTGATTTAATTTTGTCAGTTTTCTCAGTGGCTCGCTTATTCTTGAAAGTATTGGTAAGAATTTTGATAAGTATGTTGTGAACCCTAAGAAACTTTTGACTTCCAGTTTATTTTTTGGTGCTTGCATTTCCTTAATGCCTTGTATTTTTTCTGGATCAGCTTTAATTCCATCTGGTGTGAGTATATGCCCTAGGTATTTTACTTCTTTTAATCTTAGTTTCATTTTCTTCTTATTAAATCTTAAATTAACTTCTTTTGCTCTTTCAAGTAGTTTTTCTAGGTTTTTGTCATGGTCAATTGTTGCTTCTTCGTCTGTTTCACCTTTTCCTATTACTAGTATGTCATCTGCTATAATTTGAATTCCATTTAAGTCTATAAATATTTCATGTAGTCTTCGTTGATATTCTTCAGTTGCTGTACAGATTCTAAAAGGTAGTCTTAACCATCTGTAGCGTCCAAAGGGTGTCCAAAATGTTGTTAGTTTGGAGCTTTCTTTTGTTAGTTTGATGTTCCAAAATCCATCTTTGGTATCTAGAACTGAAAATATTTTTGCATCAACTAGATTGGGTGTGATCTCTTCAATAGTTGGTATTTGGTATTCCTGCTTCTTGATCGCCAAGTTCAGATGTTGTGGATCAATGCAAATTCTTAATTTGTTGTTTTTCTTAACTAATACTATGTTGCTTATCCAGTCTGTTGGTTCTTTCTCTTGGGTTATTACTTTGTTTTCTATTAATTCTTTTAGCTTGCTTTTTAGTTCGTCTCGGTAGCATAAGGGTATTCTTCTGGGGAATTGCTTGGTGGGGACAATGCTTGGATCTATTTCAATCTTGTATTCTCCCTTTAGGCATCCCTGTCCTTCAAACAGTTCTTTGTATTTTTCTATTATTTCATCGTTTTCTTCGATTTTATTGATTTCTGCTTTTATTTCAATAAGATTCATATCTTGACATGTTTCAGCAGATATTAATGTTATGTTGTCATCTCTGATGATTTGGAATAATAGGTTGTAAGTTTTGTTTTTGTGCCTACAATTTATCTTGGTTTGACCTAATGGTGTGATTATATTGTTGCCATAACATTTAAGTTTTAGCTTGTTTAGATTTGTTCAGTCTTGGTTTTCTTTCGAGTATTTCTTTTAGATTATTAATGCTCATTACGTTGACTGTGGCTCCTGTATCCAAGTTGCATTTTAGTGTTTTTTCTTTATCTTCATTTAAAAAAATTAAATTTGTCATTACTTTCTTGTTGCATAGGCTTAAAGTATCTGTGATAAGGTTTGTTTCTTGTTCACTGTCTTCTGAGCTCAAGGAAAAGTCTTCGATTTCTCTGACTTTCTTTGTTTCTTGCTGACACACTCTTGATAAGTGATTGTATTTTCCACAATTACTGCATTTTTTACCATAGGCTGTACAGTATTTTTTGTCATGCTTGTGTGTTTGTCCACAATATTTGCAGTTGTCTCTTCTGTAATTTTGCTTGTTTTTTGTGAATTTATTGTGTTGTTTGAAATTGCTTACTTTATTTACTTCACCCTCAATGCTTGTGTTTTCGCTTATCTTCAAATCTTTCAATTGCTTCTCTGAGAGTTCTTTGGATTTGCATCTTTGAATTGCTTGTTCTAATGTTATGTTCTTATCTAGCCATAGGTTTTCTCTAATTTTTACATCTTTTATTGAGCATATTATCTGGTCCAATAAAATATCATCTGTCATTGCACCGTATTGACAGTTTTTTATCAAATTTCTGAGTCTGTCAAAATATTCTGCATATTTTTCATTTATTTCTTGCTTGGCCATGTTAAATAGTGCCCTTTCATACCTTTTATTAACTTCTGGGGTTAGGTTTTTTCTTATTGCTTCTAGGAGTGTTTTTTCAGTTGCCTGTTCAGCTTCGCTTACTGTAAAGTTGGAGAACTTCTTGAAAACATCTTCACCTATTGCAGTGAGAAGCACAGCTTTCTTCTCTTCTTCTGCTTTACTATTTAGTCCACTTGCTAATAGATAATTCTGCCATGATGTCTCAAAATATTTGAAATTTTCACTTATATCCCCTTCTTTAATGTTTAAAGGTTGAGGTAGTGGTACAGTTACTGGATTGCTTTTGTTGATTATAATGCTTAGCAGCTCAATTTGTTTCTCTAGTGCTGCAATTTTGCCTGTGTCGGTCATTTTGCTTACTTTTGTAGAATTATTTCTTCTGTTGTGTATTTTTTTTGTATAGGTTAGGTGACCACGTTTTCGTTTTTTATTTTGTTTTCTTACCAGCCTGACACCATGTTACGTTTTATAGCTGATCAGTGAGCGGATTGTATTAAGGAAGTAACTGCGGTACTTGAACTTAGTTTATTACTGAAGATTATAAGATACATACATATATAATAATGGTAAAGTACATTAACATTGTGTTGCATGTCGATGCTCACGTGTTCGATATCGCGCGCTGGATGATGTCGTTCAGCTTTCAACGTCAGTATTGCCAACGGTATAGTGTCGATATCCCTAACACTTTCTTCAAGCCAACCTCTCAACGTTCTTGAACAACTGTTACAGCAAATTTTTGGTAACCAACTTTTATCCCTCTCATCGATAGAAAATCCAAAATAAAGTTGATAAGCTTTTTTAACCAGATCCGTTATCGCATTTCGCTGCGTTTTTAGAGTAAACTCACCTCAAATGTAGCAAAAACTGTCTGTCGAATTCTTACAAGTGCGCGGCATTTTATAACCTAAAATTGAATGAAATTCATTTAAAAAATTTTTTTATCTCTATTTTATAATTATTATTTGTAAAAAAATGGGTAAACTTCACATAAAATACTTACAATATATATATATATATATATATATATATATATATATATATATATATATATAATAAATAATAATAAACTTGTCTTTTAATTGTTTACGTTCTATATCAAATACTTTAGTAAATTTTATATATATATAGTATGAATTTTGTGCAAAATTTACTAAAGTATTGGATATAGAACGTAAACAATTAAAAGACAAGTTTTCAACTAACCGTTGTAAAGTCTCAATGAATACTGCGGAGGCGCACATGTACTACCATAGAAATCACTTTCGGCACTTTCCTTCTTCATCTTACGACTAGCAGAAACTTATTTCGTATGTATACACATTGTTTATAATTTTAACGCATAAAACGAATTAAAAAAAAATCCTGATTTTATGATATTTTGGAAAAAAATTCATTTTGAAAAATCTGGACGCGATAGAAAAAATCGGCCATCGGGAACAGATTCAGAGCATCAAAATCTTCATATTTATGACATAATATTTTGAAGGAGGATTTTGTTGCAGACCAGTGAATTAGAAGTTTTTAAAGATTTATCTTTTTATTTGAGTTATAGATAGGAAAAATAGACATAGAAAATGTATTTTAAGAAGGTGCCATTTCTGTGCGGTGGTGGCAGTGGTGTATTTGCAATTTCCCACTAATACATCCAAGGATGATTTCAACAAGTTAAATTCTTCATATAAGTCATCTACCGTAATATTGCCTTTCTATTTTATCAAAGATACAGCGGGCGGCCAGTCCACACTTGTCTGTGCCACCCGTCCGCGCTCTCCATAATTGTGATCATGCTAAAGCAAAAAAAATCGTGCCTTTTTGTTAACATCGCTTACTACTAACGTCATCTAATTCATCTGTATGTCGTGTCATTTTTCTGTTTTACAAATAAAGGATGCATTGCAAAGATGTTTTTTTTTGGTTGTACAGAATTATGGTTTTCTTGGACATCAAAATTGAACACCCCGTGTCTGTTCCAAGCACTCCACGACCGTCTATCCATAAATGTGAGTAGAAGTGTTTCCTTAACACCACTGCTCGAATTTGCTATGCTGACAGTCCTATTATGTTAATTTACACCTAATACCAGACCATAGGTTTATAGAACAAGGAACAAAGATATTTTGATATGTTTTAAAAATAATAGTGTTTATTAATGAATAAATATCAATATATGTGTAAAACTCAATTACATAAAATATTAATAGACTCTCTGTGAATGGTGCCACAAAATATTTAAACTAAAAATTTTGTCATAGTACCTAGTGTTACAATTTGTAGGGGAATCTTTTTGTCTTATTTATATCGGTATTATGGACATCATTAGAAAAAAAATCGGCTTTGTCCATTGTATCGATAGCTACTGGACGAAATGTCATGAAAATTCGACACGTGTTATTTTTTGAACTATTTAAATTAAGTATAAAAAATTAAATCACTCAAAGAAAATATTCGAAGTAAAACACAATATTTCTTTGGTTGAAACAGATTCTAAAATATTTTTTTGTAATGTTAGGAAGGCAAAGATCATCTCAGTCAAAGGAGTTCAACAGTTTATAGATTTTCGAAAACCTTCAAGAGTGCTGAAAAATCCACCTTAATGATAAGGGCATCCAAAATTTTTCAGAACATCGAGTTGTAAGTGGCTGATTGAATTATATTAGAGCCTTCCACCAAAACTCCGTTATTTTTGGAAATATTAACTCGAGGAAAATATTGAATAAAACAGAAAACCAACAGATTGTCGCTATAAAAAACTCTAGTTATGCAACCAATTCCACAAATAAGTATAACCGAATTGATTATAACGTGACTGATGAAAAACTTAATAACACTAAATTTACTCAAAGTAAATAATGTTAAAATATTCTGAGGACACTGTTGTTTGCATAAATTTAAAAATGTTGTATTGTTCATTGTTTGCATTTACAATTTTTATTCTAGACTTAAAGTATATTTTTATTTGGAAAAATCCTGGCTAAGTCTAAAAACAAGGAGTTTATTTATATTGGAAAAACATTTTCACTGTAAAATTATAAAAGAATTGTATTTTTGTAGGTCTGTTCACTTGTGAAGTAAATTAAAACACTTTTGTTACTTTATAAATTTTAATAATTAGATGTTACAGTTCAACAATCAACAGCCATGTTCGCTGCCATGTCTTAGTATCAATGACAATCATTGACTGTTGATAGTCCAAGATGACAACCTTGTTTATACCAACTATGCTACATCTCCCTCCTTTTCAAATAAGTCATCATTGAAATCAAGAATATAAGATTTTAGATAATCAGGTTGTCTTCTTGTACGTCCACTACAAACTAGTACATTTTTTGCTTCTTTGCTACTTTCTACAATATTTTCAGTTTCCCCTATCTCATCATTACTACTTTCTACAATATTTTCAGTTTCCCCCATCTCATCTGGAATAACAACTTTTTGATTTTAAAAATACTTAGACACGTTTTCTTTGTTTTGACATTGCTTATTATTTTTGAACAAAATACTAGTTTCTTTAATATCTATGCTATTTCTGCGTTTTACTTTATCATTGGTATCAAAGAATAAAACTGTTCTGGGTGTATCACCAAATTTAATGAATTTTCCACACATTATCTTTCCGGTAATATAGTCTTTAACCTTCAATTAAGTTGAGTTTTCGATTTTTTGAGATTTCATCATAGAACTGTTTGTTCCTTTCGTTTTTTTCTTTTTGAATATCCTGAAAGTTTTAAACAATTTTCGGTTTCAAATGGATTCTGTGAATTGGTAGGTTCGTTCGCATTTTTCTACTAAAAAGAAGCTGCGATGGACTAAATTTTGAACTCAAAACTGATGTGTTCTAATAGTGCTAGTTTTAGATCTAGATTTTCTACTCTGCATCTTTTCAATATGTTTTTTTGCAGTGTTTACCCCCTTTTTAAGCCAATGCATTCCCTTTTGGGTAATATGGACTTGAGGTTATAATTTTGAAGTTCCATGCATTTGCAAATTCGTTGAACTCAAATGATGCATAAGGCATGTTATCGGCTCTTAATATTTCAGGTATACCATGTGTTGAAAATATTTGCTTTAAAGTATTAATAAGTGTCTTTATGTTTTATTTTAACTAATTCTAACCACTTTGAATAATAGTCAATTATTACTAAATATGATCCCCTGCAAAGTCTAAAATGTCTGAAGCAACTTTTTGTAATCTGACCAGAAGCTCTTAGGTAAATGTTTAGTGACTGGTTAAAACATTTCCAGTTTTCGCTTATATTACTAGATATTTTCAATGGTTTCGGCAAATTAAAGCCAGACATGGTAATGGCGGACTTTTTCACGTGGTCCCACAAATACTTAATTTAGCTATGTTATTTTTACTCACACTCTTAGGAACGTTTACTATATGACTGCGCCATGTATTTTTGTAGGTCTGTTCACTTGTTAAGTAAATTAAAACACTTTTGTTACTTTATAACTTTTAATAATTAGAGATGTTACAGCTCAACAATCAACAGCCATGTTCGCTGCCATGTCTTAATGTCAATGTCAATCATTGACTGTTGACAGAGGAATGATATTACAAATAAATTAGTTTCCCATTTTTTTGTTGAGCTCTCTATCCGTTAAACGGAAGGTGGTCATTATATTTGCAATTATTTTTTGACATTCGATACGACTGCGCAAAACAGTTCTTTTGATGAGGAGAGTGAAGAAAATTCTGTATATGCAATAACTCATTTCACTTTCTCCGGGACAGAAAGTGCATACAGAAGCATTGAGCTATTATTATTTTTGGTCACAGTTGTGAACAATTATGAAAAATTCTCCAGCTGTTGAGATTATTTGATTATTTGTTCATTGTGAACTCAAAAGTATAGGGATATTCTTATAAGTAGTCGTGTTTTTACCTGTAATCAACTTGAAAAAGTAATACAAAATTTATAGTTTAGATTGTTGTTTAATATGTCAAAAACAGAAAACTGAACAAAAAAAATATTCTAAAGACCACTGTTTTCAAACGTAAAAAAATACAAAAAACACAAAAAATAAACTTAAAATAGAGTATGGCCACCACGTTGATTTATCACAGCTCTACATCTAGCATTCATTCTCATAATTACATTGTTAATGTCTGCTTGAGGTATTTGCGTCCATTGTACTCTCAGTTCTCGAAATTGAAACTCACTGTGCCCATAAGTGGAGTAATTCGTCGTTGGAGCATGTCCCATACGTGCTCAATGGGATTCAAGTCCGGTGACTGTGCTGGCCATGGCAATACATCATCACGTTTTCTTGCATAATAATAATAATAATTCTTTATTTTCTTTCTGATAAACCACAAAATTTGTATAGAATTAGTAACAATGATAACTTAATCCTAATCTAAAATTGACATGCAAATTATAACTAAACAATATCTGATAAAATTTCAAATCATAATACACACAAACAAATAAATAATTATTCATACAACATTCACGAGTTTAGAAATTCTTCTGTGGAGTAAAAACAATTTGAAAACTTTTTTGAATTCTATTGGTGTAGTACAGTTTCTGATGGTTAAAGGTAATTTATTGTAAAACCGTTGCCCTTGTATAGCCGGAGATTTAAAATGAATATTTCCCTTAGATAAAGGTACATGTAGATCATTACAATGTCTTGTATTAAATCTATGGACTTGTTCATTGGTCTTAAGATATTTTATTTTACAAACACACCGAGATCACAAAATATACCAACAGGACATTCTCCTGCGTCCAATAGATTAGTTAAGCATTCATAAAATGAATCAATAGCGCTATTAGTTGACTTACGTTCTTGAAAACCATGCTGGCTGCTTACAATAATTGAATAGATGAGGCTTTTACTTGATGAAGATACTAGTTTGAAAAAGCTACTGTGTAGCGGAACGCGTCACTAATTTTAATATGAACGTTAGTTCAAAATAAAAATGAAGATTTAAACAAATTAAATTGTTTTATTTCATTGCTTACAATAATTTTTATGACACTGTAAGTAGGTATTAAGTCTCTTCAGGTAGCTATATTCAAATATTTTTGAAAATATTGAAGGGACAGTAATTGGTCGATAGTTTGAAGTACTGCTCTTTTCACCTTTTTTATACATTGGATTAATCTAAATATGTTAGAGGAGACATTATAAATAGCAAAACTTTTTTTAACAAAAATGCTGGTATATCATCAAAACCATAAGATCTTTTATTTTTTAACTTAATTATTAGAAGCATTAAGTGAAAGTTATCTCCAACAGCACCAGCAAATGGACGAACGACAGGATGGAGAATAGTATCTAAATACTGCTGACTTGTGAGAAAATGAGCTCAGTTCTTCCGTCAATAATGATTCCGCCCCATACCATTAATGTGCCACCTCTGTATGTGTACACTTTCTGCTCATGTCGCAAGCGCTCCAAATTTCCGGGCTGTCTCCACACTCTCGTCCGACGAGAATCTGGATGAAATGCTAGACTCATCGGTGAATAAAACTGTAGCCCAGTCCATTGTCAGCCCAATTCAGAAACTCTTGACACCAGGATAATCGTGCAGCGCGATTGCCTCTAGACAGAGGTGGACATCTCAGTGGTCGCTGACTACGAAGATTGGCTTCATGGAGACGATTCCTCAACGTATTACTGCCAATTGTCACATTATGTAATTCATTAACCAACTCGGGTGCTGTGATTGTCGGTTGCCTCAAGCGGTTAAAACTAAATACCGGTCTTGAGCGGCAGTTGTAGAACGACCACGTCCTGGATATTGCTCGGCAGGACTCAACGATTATATACTAGGAAGGATAGTCTACTTTGACAAATTTGTTTGTGTGCGATGTTGCAGCTATGACGTCACCACAGGACCTCGCGTATATTTAAATACATTGGTGTGTTTCTATTGATTTTAATTAAAAATAAAGGTTGCTCGGCTTTAAAACTAATTACCTTTACCATATTAGAACACTATATTTGCTTTAAAAAAGATTAATAATTATTGTATATCCTTACAAAAGAATAGGAATATCGAAACAGTTTATATCTACAAAAGGAATTCATATAGTAATGTAGCTAGAAAATATTTACAGAATATAATAAAAAAAAACACTTTTTATACAGGGTGTTTAATAAAGTTCTTATTTGGGATTATGTAATTATGAGAACAGCTAATTTTCAGATATTTGGCTAGAAGTAGTACCTACCTATAGTAATTAACACAGTATTTAACTTTTAAAAGTTACCTATTGTCAATTTTACGAATGTTCCAGAACTTAATCAAAGAACATTTTAAAATGTGTTTTTTATTTTTCAGTTAAGATAAGCTTAAAAATATACATTTTGGTCTTTATAAATAAAATAAATAGTTTTTGATTGATATAAAATGTACAAAATTAGATAAAGATTTTCATTATTGTACAGATTTTTTTTTATTAGATAGGTACTAATAATTTTTACTTCACATCAATAAATTGTAGTTGCACATCAATATTTTGTTTTAAAAATAAATATTGCTACTACATGGTGCAGTTTCCAGTATAGCAACACCTGTTCTCAAAAATGTTGAACTTTAATGTAATAAAATTTTTAATAGAAAAAATAAAATTACTAATCAGTTTGTAATTTTTTTTAATTTCTTGCTGTTGGCTCTACGATTGTCCTCATTAGCTTTTCTCTTTAAAGTTTTATCAGATTCCATTTTATAATTATTATATTTAATTCTTATTATTGTTCTTAATTTACAAAAATCAAAAATTAATTTATATGGGATGTCCTCTTTATTTTTATTTATTTTATTTGCCAATTTTTTAACAATTTGAGTACCTGGACGAAAAGAATTTCCATGATGAATTTCAAAAAACTTATTCCATTTTTTTACCTTTTCTAACCATTGCTGACTGGGTTTAATAAGGCCTCCAAATGACAATTGTTGTACCCAAGAGGGAATATGATAATGACGTTCATTTATGAATTTATAGGTGAAATCTCCTAAATGGGGCACTTAATTCTTTCTTATATTTCTTTGCAAGCCATCCTGCTATATATTCTAGTGCATCTTCAGTCGTTTCTAGCGAGATTTCTTCAAACAAAGATGTACTACCAGATTGATCAGGAGTGCTTACTGAAGAAAATGAACTACTAGAATTTGACCCAAATGTATCTTCAAAAGGTTTTGGGTCCGTCAATTGAAGTTTTGCTTTTTCTAAAACTTGAGGAGTTATAAATTCTTCATTAACTTCTTCTTTTGTGTTAGTTCTTGCATCTAATAACCCAGCATTTTTTCCCAATAATAGCATCCTAATTCGATAAATGGCTGCCAGTGGAGAAGGGTGCTCATTTGGTCCTCTGCATCGAATTTGTGAAAAAAAATTCTCAAGTGCATCCTGGTTTAACTTATGGGTGCATATATAATGTATGTCAAATCTTGTTTTCATATCTTGAAATAATAATTTTGAAGATTTGATAGATATTATCATTCCCTTTTGGAAAATCTGTAGAGTTTCCTTTCCAATTGGTCTCATTTCAGATATTTGACAAAGCATTTTATCTAAATGTTCGTTTTGAAAATTGAGATATTTACCCCCATAAGCACTTTTGATAGGTACTGATCCATGTTCGACATAGCTGTTAAAAATATCGAACCATTTGTTAATATCACCAACAAATTCTCCTAAATCAACAGCAAGTTTTTTATCATTTCCTGGTTTATATCTCAAAAGAGCTGTAGATACTGAATGAGACATAAGTTGAGCAGCTAACTTAACTTTCTGTCTCTGATTTTTTTCACAATCAAGGTGCTTTTGAGAGATTTTCCAACAGGGATTAATTTCCTTATTATTTAAATTGATTAAACTCTGAAGAGGCTCTTTAGTAATTTTTTTATTTCCATATAATATAAATCCTTTATCTAGCAACCAATTCCGAACAAGTTTTAACAAATGTGGTGCATCAGCAAATACATAAATATTGTTACCTGTATTTGGGTGACTAAAAAATGGTTTTTCTATATCAACCTGCATTTGAGACCATAAACCAATATTTCCTCCTCCACAGTCACTCACACAAGCTACCACATTATATGATATATTATGCAGTTCATTTATAATATTCGATAAATTGTCCTTTGTCATCTTTTGATCGAAAGCAATATATACAGGCTGTTTCCATTTTTTGAATAGACCTCGAGCTTGTACTACTTGCATTTGTCCATAGGGCCCCAGCACTTGGTCCTTGGCAGCATCGTATTCTTGCACAGATTTCACTTTAACTTCATCAAACTGTAAGATAACAGTTCTTTCACAATCAGTGAAATTCTCTCCAGCCAGTTTCATCAACAATAACACATCTTTTAGTATTCCTGTACTAACATCCAATTGAGATGCCCACCGCCTTAAACTTGATAAAGAAGGTAAAGGGTAATTTAACTGGTTTCTTAAATATAAATAGCAATTTTTGCTATAGTATCTTAATGTAAAGGCCACAGATATCTCTTCTCGTGTCCAGTGAACAATTTTTTTTCGACCAGACAGCAGATCTATTTGATTTTGTGTTAGGACCATTTTTAATATTTTTTAGGCAGTCTGGATTCTTTTACTTACTGTTACTGAGCGTCCATAACATTTATTTTTGTAATATTTTAGCACTGTGTTAACACTGTTGACCTTTTTGCCTGATTTTTCCTTCAGATTTTTGTATTTTAGTAACAGCTCTTCATATTTTATTTTATAATCTATTGGTTCAGTTTTAGGTATTGGAATCTTGATTGGAGTAGTTTTTTGGATATTTATGTCATTTAAATTTTCTATATTGGAGCTAGTAGAACCAATTATTTCTTCAACAATGTTTCTATTAGTTTTTTTTAGCTCTTTTTGCGATCTTGTTTTCAAAATGCTTGAGAATAGGAACTAGTCCATCCTTAGTTAGTATATAATCGTTGGGCTGGACTCCCAGTGTCTCTAAACCGACGCCATAATCGACTTATGACGCTTTGCGAGACTCCCTACTGTTCGGCTACTTGGGTTTGTCGCACACCAGCTAGAAGGATGCCCACCGCCCTACTCATCTCATCCAACGTTAAATGTTGTTGTTCCATGGTAAAAACACACTATCTTTAACACACCCACTAAGCAAGAACAGTATGAAATGGCTAAAATTAAATAAAACAGTAAAATGTCAGTTTTTTTTCGTCCCTTGTGAAAAACACGTATTGTTATCTGTTTTGCATTTTTTTTCATATAAAAAAGTAAGTATTTAGACTAACAGTTACAGTCGAAGCAAGTTTATGTGAACACGAAAATTTCTTTCATTAGTTTTAGGATTTTACAAAAATATCCCTAAACTTTTGCGTTGTGTGTATATATCAACAAGAAAGTTAAACTCCCAATTTGCTTGTTTCAAATTACCTCAATAAATTGAAATATTTATTTTAGGTTTCTTATTTTTTAAAACTTGTACATTGTATTGTCAAAGTTATTTTCGTTTTGTAATATTTTATGATTATGACATGTATGGTTGAAAAATAAAACGTTATATGAATATTTGCCGATGTTTTTCATTTTCTTAACTAGTTGAACTTTTTTCGCTGTTTACCTACTAAACGTAAGAGAATAGAGACCTGCCGAAATCCGCTAACTGTTGGTTTTAAAATAAGTACCTGAGTACCTACATTAAAACATTATTGCCATGGGGAGCAATAAGTCCAATATGAATAATATAAGCTTTGTTCCAACTGGTGTTAGAACCGTTTTTGGTATCGTTCGCGCAAGTGCTGTATTTCTTTCACGTTCCAACTGATTAAAATATCGTCCTTGGGACTGCTTGGGACGGTATACAAACTGTACCTTCTGGAAGAGTTGATAAAGTTGATGTGTCCATCCCAAATTCGAGTTTGCGCACTATACAATACTCGAAACGATTCCTGTACGGTTCATAAATGCCAGCTGGAACAAACCTATAGTACCTATATTAGATTCGATTAGATTAGAATTGGAGTGGCTCTTTGTCCTATCCCACTGCGACCTTTGCAGATCTATTGTGGTTCTCCGCCATATTTAGAGCTCGATATCTAGCTTTATTCTTTTTATTCGACCTATTAGCCTGGATACCGCCTCCTTTGCGTAACTCTCTGCCCTCGGTTTTTCTGCTCCGAATAGGTGAAACCGCACCCTTGCTAGGCCTTCGCACTCACAGAGTAAGTGCTCCGCGGTTTCGTCTTCTTCCTGGCATAACCTACATAGGCTGTCATCTGCTAGGCCAATTGTGTGCATATGCTTCCTTAGCCTACAATGCCCTGTCAGCATTCCCACCATCATCCTCGTGGTTTCTCGACTTTGACATAGTAGGTCGCGTGACAGTCTGACCGAAGGGCTTTTAAGGAATAGCTTAGCGTGCCTTTGCCCCGGAGTTTCATGCCACCAGCGCAACGCCTGGTTGTTTATCCATTGGTGGATGCTCTCCTTGGTGAGGCATTTAGCAATGCCGCAGGAAGGTTCTGGCCCTATCATGACCTCAGTCGCTCCCTGCTTGGCTAATTCATCGGCCTTTTCATTGCCTTTTATTCCTTGATGGCCTGGCACCCAGGCTAGGGTCACTCTATTATGACTACCTAGTCTGTTGAGGGCCTTGCGACACTCCCACACCAGATTTGACTTTGTCCGATATGAGCTTATCGCTTTTAGTGCTGCTTGGCTATCGGAGTAGATGACGATTCTTTGGCTATCTACCTCCCGTCTCATCAACTCTTCTGCACAGCATTGCACCGCCATTACCTCTGCCTGAAAGACAGTGGCATGTTTCCCAAGGCTTAGAGAGATCGTGATCTTCTCTTGAACCCCATATATTCCGGCTCCTACTCCAGAGTCTGTTTTAGAGCCATCAGTGTACCAGTTGAGATTCGCTATTATAGGAGGCCCTGTATCCTAGTCCTTTCTCTCTGGAATGATTACTGTGTATTCATTTTTAAAACTATATTGTGGGGCAATCTGATCCATTGGCATTCCCAGTATTGGATCTGCCTTTATTTCTTCATATAGCTTTTTGTAGACCTTACCTTGTCCTTGACTTATCGGAGGAGGCCCCTGTAATAATCTGTGACTTACAGATCTTGCATTTCCCTGAACGAAGATATGCAGTGGTGGCAGGTTCAGTATTACCTCCAGGGCTGCAGTCGGCGTCGTTCTCATGGCCCCTGTGATACTTAGGCAAGCTTGCCTTTGGATACCACTGAACTGCCTTTGCGCCCCAATCTGCAGTGTCCTGGGCCACCAGACTACTGATCCATAGGTTATCATTGGCCTCACGACCTGTGTATATAACGATTTGGTAATCTTAGGATTCAATCCCCAATTCTTCCCACACATCTGCCTACACCTTCCGAGAGCGATTCTGGCCTTGTGCGTGGTTTTTTCGATGTGAGAATTCCATGTAAGCTTCTGGTCAAAGATTACCCCTAGGTACTTAACTTCTTTAGCAAATGGAATTTCCACTCCGTTAATTTGTGGCTTTTGTAGACCTTGCAAATTTCTCTTTTTTGTAAACGGTACCAGTGTAGTTTTGTGAGGGTTCACTGCCAGTTCCTCCTCCCTACACCAGCCACTTACTATATTAAGCGCCATTTGGGTGCGCTCTGATATCGTGTTTGGAAACCGTCCACTTATGACGACAGCAAGATCGTCCGCATACCCTAGGCACTGAATACCTTCATCGGACAGCCGTACTAGAAGAGTATCTACAAGAATCGCCCACAAAAGGGGCGATAACACGCCTCCCTGAGGGCAACCCCTCCCCACCCCCGCCGAGATGGTTGCCTCTCCCAGGGTGGATGTGATTATCCTATTCCCTAGATTGACTGCAAGCCACCTGCATATGATGGGTTCGATCCCTCTTCTTTCCATACACCTGGTTATAGATATTGGAGACGCATTATTGAATGCTCCCTCTATATCCAGAAAAGTAGCTACTGCTATTTCCTTGTCATCGATCGACTTGGAAAGTAGCCTGTTTAAGTCATCCAGAGCCAAGTCTGTTGACTTGCCTTGTTGGTAGGCATACTGTCGCTCGCTTAGAGGGCGAGTTGTCAGAGCGTTGTCCTTTATGTACCTATTTACTAGCTTTTCCAAAGTCTTAAGCAGGAAGGACGTTAGGCTAATTGGTCTATATGATTGGGGCGTTTGGTCTGGTATTCTACCTATTTTCGGAAGGTAGATGACCTTCACCTTCCTCCATATTACCGGAGTATATTTCCAAGCTAGGCTAGCCTTGAAGATCTTACTTAGTTGCGGCACTAATGCCTCTTTGCCCTTCTGCAGTAGGGCTGGATAGATTCCATCCTCTCCCGGTGATTTAAAGGGTTGGAATTCATCTATCGCCCATCTTATTTTATCTGGTCTTGTAGTAGCAGTGGCAATTTGCGAGTCTTCCCGACTGGGTCTACCTACCTATAGTACCTATATAGTTAAGATTAAAATGAGGAACTGTTTTTAAACATGTTTTTCAATTCACAAAATAAACAATTTAATGTAAATAACCAGACAATCATCTTTCAAGTAATTTCAATTGGAAATGTAAATGAAGGTACATTTCTTAAAATTATTTTCAAGGTCACTCCCACGCCAAATTCAAATTTGTCCAAGCAGCTGGTCGAGATCAGACGGGAGGCTTTTTTCCCTACCTGCACCCCCACTATTTAGAATTTCTGTCAATTTATTCAAAGTCATTACCCTATTTTTTCTTGGTTAAAACAGATCATTGGTTAATTTGATCGAGAAGGTCAAGGAAAATCGTTGGAAAAGCTATGCAGTGTTGAAAAAATGGCTTCTTCAATGATTTTCCTTGCCCTTCTCGATAAATTAATCAATGATCTGTTTTAACCAAGACAGAAATTCTAAATAATGGGGGGAGCAGGTCGGGAGAATAGCCTCTCGTGAGATCAGGCACAAATTCGTAATTTATAAATTTTAAGGTAATGTTCACGATGTGTTGTGCCTTTACATGTTCAAATAGTAAATATAAATGTCCCTTTTACAGTGAAATATGGTGAGCGATACGTCCAATATTAATAACCAAGAATACACCAACTAACAAGAAGTGAAGCCCGACGCAATCTCTTTGATGCAATTGCAACAAAAGCAGTTGTCTCATGGTACCTGCTCTTCGCGCACATAAAGAGCATACAAAGGACTTGTTTTCTACGAAGTCTCAACGCTATAACTTGAAAAACGACGAAGATATGAATTTTTGAAATAATGTCGAATTTTCCAGCTTTTCCGAATTTTCTTCGCTCCTAGTTATCCAATCACTTCGCTGAAAAATGCATTGTATTCGTATTTTTATAATCTACAATTCGTTTTTTTACACCATTACGATTTATTAATAAGCTTTTGTGTTATTAACAAAAAACTAAAAAGGACGTTTTTTCGTTTTAAACGCTTATAACAATTTCGTGAGCAACATTTGCAAGTCGAAAATATATCAGGTTCATAGATAGATAGATAAATATGGGGCTTAAGTGCTTCTAAGAGCCTCTCCACTACGACCTTTGCAGATCTATTGTGTATGCCCTCCTGTTATTCTAGAGTTACTTGTCTAAACCCGTTCTTATTACTAGACGGATGGCAAACCTCAGGTCCTCCATATATTGGGAAGGTTGTGGTTTTTCCTCCCCTCGGCCTAGTCAGGCCTTCGCAGTAGCACAGTATGTGTACTGGGGTTTCCTCATCTTCTTGGCAAAACCTAGATATGGTTGTTTCTGCCAATCCGATGTTATTCATATGTTTGTTAAGTCTACAATGCCCTGTCAGGAGCCCAACCAGGATCCTGATTGTTTTCCTATTCTGGCTCAGTAGATAATCCGTGAATTTTGGCGAGGGTTTCCGTGATGAACTCTTTGGCCTGCCTCATTTTTGGCGCCTTATTCCACCATTCTCGAGACTAATTTTTTATCCAAGTGCTGCTATTTGTTTTTTGCAGCACCTTCGCTATGCCACAGAAAGGTTCTGGGCCAATGGGAGCACAACGTGCCCCTTCTCGGGCTAGTGAGTCTGCCTCTTTATTGCCCTTGTGATCTGAGTTGCCTGGTACCCAGGCTACAGACAATCTATTACGACTGCCCAGCTCTTGTAGCATCTCCAAGCAGTCCCAAGCAAGTTTGGAATTTATCTGCATGGAGCTGATTGCTTTTATAGCCACTTGGCTGTCGGAGTATATGGCAATGGTCTTTTCCTCAAACTCTTGCCTTAATAGCTCCCCTGCACAGTGCTGTATTTCTGCAACTTCTGCCTGGAATATCGTCACATGTTTACCCAAGCTCAGTGAGACTCTTATCTTTGGCTTGGCTATATATATTCCTGCTCCTACACATTCCTCGGTTTTTAAGCCATCTGTGTAGCAGGCCATTTCTGCATTAATTGGAGGCCCTTTCTTCCATGCCTCTCTACCTGTTATGACTGTTTTGAAGTTTTTCCCGAAGCTATACTTGGGAATCATCTCGTCCGATGGCATTCCCATAATGGGGTCGATTTCCAGCTCATTGTATAGCTCGTTATACACCCTACTGTGTAGTCTACTAATGGGTGCTTGCCCTTTGGTCAATCTATTATTGATTGAACTGAGTTCGCCTTGTATGTAGACATGGAGTGGCGGCAGGTTCAGCAAGACGTCTAGTGCGGCTGTTGGGGTTGTCCCCATGGCTCCCATGGCAGCCAGGCAAGCTTCCCTTTGGATGCCACTTAGCTTTTGGATCGCCCCAGCCTGCCGAGCCATAATATGCTATCATGGGTCTGATGACTCTTGTATATAGCCATATGCTCATTTTTGGTTGTAGCCCCGCGTTCTTCTGCACATATTGAGGGCTATCGTACCTTTTTGTCTTATTTTCTGAAGGTATTGATTCCATGTCAACTTGTGGTCAAATATGACTCCCAAGTATTTTGCCTCTTGGGCAATTGGAATTTCCACCCTATTAAGAACTGGTGACTTCAGACCTCTTAGTACTTTCTTCTTGGTGAAAACAACTATCGTGGTTTTAAGAGGGTTTACAGTTAGTTCCTCCTCTTGGCACCATTTGTTGATTATGTTTAGGGCAGTTTGTGTCTGCTCCGAGACTGTATCTGCGAATTTGCCCTTTTACAATAATCGCGAGATCATCGGCATACCCTAAGCAATACATGCCTTTGGATGTCAGCCTCTTCACTAGTTCGACTATTAGAATAGCTCGCAGAAGTGGTGTCAGTTATGGAGCCTGAATCAGATGAAAAAGTGTATCTCACTCCGCCTAAAATAACAGATAAAGCTAACCAGATCACGCTTGACTTATTACCGGGAAAATCGAAAGCGAAATACAACCTCCAATACAAGCTATTTATGGACTGGTGTGCCTCCAAGCAAGTAAAAAAAAATAGCGAAAATGTAATTGTTAACTGTACTATACATAATCCGATTTTTAATATCACTTCAAAAAATAATGACTCACAGTAATGAATTTCATATTATAAATAAAATTTTTAGATAAAATATTACCAACAATTATTGTGTAGGATAAAAAATTATGTGTAAACCACGGCAGTAAAGTGCTTTTTCAGGCCTCAAGAAGTGGCCACTCTACCGCCTAGGTATACAATATAGTATTTCTTAATTAGGCAATCCAGATCACGTGACCTAATATGGCCGTCCAGGCAAACAATTTGGAGTTTTTTCTTCGATTTTATTAGTGTGTGGTTTGACTTGCTGTTTCTTTGAAAACCTTCATTGGATTTTAACCACATTTGAAAAATGGATGAACTCCTATATAAAATGAGACTAAACACTAAAGAAAAATGAATGTTTTATGTAGTCACAACTTAACCAAAAGTTGGTCCAAAATCCACATATGCAACACAAAAGTCTTATAAAACTAAACTTTTTATTGTTGATTATTATTATCAAGACAAAGGATAATCCTTAAAGCCAAATAAAATGAACTTTCTCCAAAATAAACAGTCTTGTGTATACCAAAAGACCAAAACCATATTTTTGTTTGCCCTGGGACGCCATATTGAATTTTATTTGACAGGTCGCTGGATTGCCTAATAGGCCGCTACGAAAATATAACCTCAATTCTAAATATAAATGAAATCCACACTGAATTTTGACTTTGTTTTGATTTTTGTTGTACATCATGACTTTGTGTTATACAAAATTTTTAAAATCTCACCAGTCCACTATTAAACAAATAAATACCGAAAAAGCTTTTCTGGTAGCAAATTTAAAGACAATCAAACAAATTAAAAATGAATGCATTGAAGAAATAGAAAATCTCAAGCTAAAATTTCTTCAACAAACATCTGGCAATATTAATCTGGCTAAATTAAAGGAAGGAAGGGGCGTACCAGTGATAATAAAAGAAACGATTTTGGAAGATTTGGACAGGTAAGGGTATATAATTGTAATGGTAATTATGCGGAATTTAAGGCAAAACTAACCTTACTTTTAGCATGAATATTCTACAAAGTATTTTGTATAAATGTCCTATTTTGATAATAGTAAAGACTTCCATCATGTCAACGCCAAAATTTAAAAAAATAAATACATGTGTCAAAACATAACCTTAAAACGCTATCCTACCTGACACCGTTTTGAATCACTCGCTTGTCCGCTCTCAGAGAGGACCGACAAATGGCGAATGAACGACTAAGTTTAGCTTATCAGTAGCACGTAGGAAAACACTCCCGTTTAAACCCGTGAACAGCTGTCTTAACGAATCATTCGTAGCTACTTTTTCGCAGCTACTATATCTTGTTTTTAAACTAAGAGGAGCATTTCAAGAAACATGAATCGCACCAATGAAATTTGGAAACGAGCGATAATTATCCCTATATTATCAATACACAGAAATCTTCTCTGTTAGCTGAATCATATAGACCAATATCACTAACATGCAGTACATGTACTCGAAAAAATTATTAATCGAATGAATTTGTGGTGTATAGAAGCAAACAACCAATTATTTCCAGAGCTGTCTCTTTTCCGGCCACTAGATCTACTCCAGATAATATTATTGACTCAGAAGTCGAGTTAATGAAGCTTTTGTGAACAAACAGAAAAGTGTTGCAGTTTATTTTGACTCCAGTAAGGCTTTTGACAGTACATGGCGTCACCAAATCTCATCTACACTACAAAAATGAGGTTATCAATGAAATATTTTGGGTTTTGTTCAAAATTTTCTGAAAAATCGGGAATTTCAAATCAGAGTCAACTCTACTTCTACTTCATCCCAAACAACAATTGAACTGAACTCCGCAAGGATCAATCATAAGTCTCTCTCTATTCCTAATACCAATCAATGATATTCTTGAAAGTATTAATAAACCTGTTCAAGCTAGACTCTACGCCGATGATCTAATTATATTTATGATGGGTAGAAACTTAGATAGCATAACTTCTATACTACAGAATCAAATCAATGAGTTAGAAAACTGCACCAAAATCTGGGGTTTTGAATATTCGTCTGAAGAAACGGAATGCATAATATTTTCCAAAAAGCCAACACAACTACTGCCAGCGATTACATTATACGATGAAACTCTTCGATGTAAGACACAAATAAACTTTTTTTGGAATAATATTTGATCAAACACTTAATTGGAAAGCTCACATTAAACAAGTTGTTCTAACATGTCAGCCAGGCTTAAATCTCCTAAAATGTTTAGCACTGGGAAACCGATGGGAAAACTCTAATGATGGTATATCGAACTTTCGTTAGATCAAAAATAGACTACGGCTGCATTGCATATAATCAAAAATCCCTTTTACCATTTAAAGGTGTAGGGTATATGTTAATGTCTGCATTATTAATAATATTTTTAATTGAATTTACTGTTTGGACCCTTACTTTGTGGAATCTACTCATATTAATGTTATAAATGAAACTAACTAAAAGATATCCAGGATATCCCCATAGGGCTAATAATACCTAAGCTTTAATATTTGTAAAATCATATCTTTTTCTTTTTTCTATTCATATATATTAAGTCAATAACAAGATAGGTCACTTAATATTTGGTCTAGCCAAAATATTAAACATCAAGTAGGTATCACATAAAATGCAACTTCTGTCATTCTGGCGATGATATGTCAATATCGAAATAATTATCAATATCCTTTCATAATTTTCATAATTTTTTCATTAAATAGTGGAATAAGAAACGTTAGTTTCATTTATAACATTAATATTTTTAATGTCTGTACACAAATGGTCCCCTCGATTTGCCCATTCTTTTTTGTTCTTTGCTAGCACCTTGGCCGCTAACCATGTTGTCTCTCGTTTCTTCATTATTTCTCCTATTACTCCATCCCATGTCTGTTCCGGTCTTCCTCTTTTCCTAGCTCTTTGTACCTTGGATTCCCACACTTGCTTGACAGGCCTTTTATTATTCATTCTTTGGAGATGCCCCCACCAGCATTCAACTATTCAATGAATTCCAGCATTGGTTCCATTTTTAGTTCTTCTCTTAATTTTGTGTTTCTCATTTTGTCTCTTTTTGTGACACCCCTGACTCTTCTGAGATACTTCATTTCTACGGCCTGGATTTGAATCTTTTGTCGCTGTGTGAGCACCTTGTAACGGTAAATGTCTGTACCTCACAGGGCACCAGCTCGAAGGGCTCCGGCTAGAGACTCCTCTCAAGGGTGATTCGACCCCAAGTTTATGTCACACAAGGATAACAGAAGGGTTGTAAAAGTTGAGGGCGCCACTACCTTTTTAACGATAAAAACTACAAAAAACTAAGGCGGAAAAGGTAGAAACGCCTTGTAAAATTTAAATGAAAGTTAATAATTAAAGTGACCCCGGGCGGATCTCCCTCAACTTTTATAGTTGAGGATTTTAATAAAAAAAAAGAATTAAAAACAAATTTTTTAATTTATTCTGCCACAGGAAATGAATAACGGAATTTAATAGAGGAATTTGTACTTTTATAGGTACTTAGCTTAGATGAAGTGGTTTCCTGGAGAAGTCAGATTTTGATCTGAACTGATGTGTTCTGTTCTAGGGCGGTATTTTGAGCTAGTGCTGTATCCTTGGCTATATTCTTGGGGTTATATTCTCGGGGTTATATTCTCCGGTGAAATTCTTCGGTTATATCCTAGCCTAGGGTTATATCCTCGGGTTGTATCCTAGCCTCGGGGCTGTGCTTACCTAGAAGTACAGGTGGATCAGGGATATGTAGGAACTTGAATGTAATGGCACATTATGTTGGTCAGCTTTTCAGGTTAAAGAAAAGGAAGGCAGTTATTTGAAAGTCAAAAAATTTATTTAATTTACTGAAAGCTTTCCAACATTATATGTTCCATGTTAAAACAGTAAAAATAGCAATTATCGGCTAAATTAAAAAAATATACTAATGATCCGAAAGAAACTAATCATAGCAAAAAGTTATTTATTTAGTTATATGAAAAAATATCGTGCTTAGGCGTTACGAAATAATATTTTATAGGTTAACAGTAATTTATAAAAATGTTATTTTATAAGTAAAAGAGTTATTTCGCAACTGAAAAAGCTTGAAAATATTTGTATAAAAGTAAAACAGTGAATTATAAAAGAATATTTGGCTTAAAACTACCATATTAGTATGAAAGAACAGTTTATGACCACGTGTTGAATTTAATTTCGTCTATCTCTGTAAAAAAATAAAGAATGCATACGAAAATTATATCAGACAGTACTTTAGAAGAAGCTTATTAATTATAAATTATGATTTTGAACTTACCACAGCAAAATTCATAAGATAGGTACTTAAGATATGAAAGATAGCGAAAGATGATCTGTCCCCTTAGGCGGTCGGTAACAGAAAGGGGTGTTTCACGTGGCGTTGTGCAAAAAATGGAAGCGTCCGATGGCAGACGTCAATTGTCTAACGGCCAGGGTTGAAGAGTTTGGGATCACAGAACTATAATTGGAAGTGGCTAGTGACGACGAGCGCTAATTAAAAGGATTTATTCTGTAAAATCGAAACAGGTCGATAGACATGTTACAACCTATGATTCACATCCAAATGTAAGGGTTGGTCTAAATATATTTTTATAAACATTCATTTTCGTTTTCTTCGATATTTCTTTTTTGTCTCCACATCTTCTTTTTAAGTTTTATTTGGTTTTTTATTTCTTCTGTCCACCAAGCGGTCTGTTTCTTATAGTTGTTCTTTTTACTACTTCCACATATTTCTTTAGCTGTTTCTAATATTGTATTTTTGAAGTAGTTCCACCTTGCCTCCAGACTGCGATTTTGTTGAGGTTTTGACAGCAATTCAAACTTCAGTGTTAGTAATTCAGTGAATGTTTTTGCTGTTAACTTATTTGATAGTTTATAGGCCTTTATTGATTCATATTCCAATCTTGTGTTTCGTTTATATTCCTCCAGGTTATTTGTATGTTCTTTTATTTTCGTTACTAGTAGGTAGTGGTCGCTACCAATTTCTGGTCCCCTTCTTACTTTTGTGTCTATTATTTCCTGTCTATTACATTTTCTACCAGAATGTAACCAATTACTGATTTTTCATTTCTGCTTTTGCTTGCATTCCCGCGTGTATTTGTGGATTAGTCCAGCTTATGCAGCTAAAATATCCAGCAACAACCAAAACCACACTTATAATAACACTGTCACAGATGAATTTTCAACTGCCTTCCAAATATTGGAACCCTCCCTTTTACGAAAGAATTCGCAGATATCTGAAAAATTGTAATACCTAATCAATAACAGAATATCCTATTCCGATATTCAACCTTGGTCACGCCATTTACCTAAAATAATACCAACTTAACTTTTCTTAATTAACATGATGTTGGTGACCATATTATACAAGTGAAGTTTGAAGAAATTATGAGCAAATATCAAGTATATCCACTTCTTAGATATACAGATACATTCAAACACAAACGGAACATAGGGATTTTAAGCATTGTATCAGAACTGCTTTTGAACTAGTCGACCAACCAGCTTCAACAGATTAAAAACACGATTATTACAATCGTTTATTTGGACACCTATAACATATCGTACAATTCCCACCACTCCGTATTCTCAACTGTGGGCGGTCCATAATTAGCGTCAGACAGTCAGTAGACAGCAGTCGATAGGTGATAGTGTTCAAGCCCATACTTTGTTTCAATTTAAAGAATCCTATTTTGTTTTATTTACGAATTTATTTTTATTTTGAAAGCTGTTATTGCCAAAAGAAATCAAAACATATTATCTTAACTTTATTGTTAAAGAGAATTTAACAATTAATTTTCGATTTTAACAACATAAAACGTAAGCATATTGTTTCAATATGTAGCGACGTTTACTACCCCCATCAAATAATTATTCAATACTAAATACTAAATCGCAGTTCGCACACATCACACATAACTAACAAATTTTGGAAGGAGAAGGGGCGGGGTTTCTTACAGTGTGGTTCTGAATCCAGCTGACCAGATCAATACTTGATATTCATTGAAGTGAACATATAGAAATGTTTTGTTGGTGGACTATTTCGATCGGACAATACATTAAATCCCTATGTTCCGTTTGTGTTTGAATGTATCTGTATACGGATGCATCTAAAATAGGTGACAGTGTTGAAGCAGCCATCGTAACAATCAAGGACTTCAAAGTATTTAAGCTTCCCAGTACATACACTATACTTTCTGCTGAACTATATGCACTTCACAAAGCAGTAGAATATGCCAAACATCAGCAAAAAGGAAAGTTTATAATCTTGACGGACTCACTAAATTCGCTAATGTTGTAAGAGAAAATTTACGAAAGAGATTCAATAGTTAATTTAATAAGAAATGAATTAGAACAATTGTACAGAAGTAACCAGGACGTCAGATTCATTTGGATTCCATCCTACGTGGGAATTAAAGGAAATGAATAAACAGATCAAAAAGTACAAGAAGCAGTCTCTCAAAACTGGCTAGACTGTAATCTAACGGTATCGGTAGAAGACGATTTAAAATCATACTTCAAAGATGAAACTATAAAACGCTGGAATTCATATTGGCATAACTCAGAATCGAATTTAAAATATATTAAATTAAATGCTGGAACTTGGCAGATGACTTGGTCTAGCCATTTACTGAAATTGGAATTGGAACGTAAGAAGGCCGTAGTGCAGCTTCTTTTTTTAACGCTACCTACTTCAAGCAATTCTTCAAATGTCCGTGTATGCTCTTCTTCACATACACGATCTAACACAGGGCCTTTAAGTAGCCCCAACACAAATCGGTCCCTCAGAAAGTCATTTAGCAAATTACCAAACTTGCAATCACTAGCTTTATTTTTCATAAGTACATACCATTGACGGATTGACTCATGTTCACGTTGTTTTAGGTCATAAAATTCAATTCATTCTTTAAATATTGATACTCTCCGTGGGAACTGGCCTTTAAGAATTTCACAAATCTCATTTCTTTAGTAAAATGGGGTCACATATATCCCTCAGTACTTTATATGCTTGTTCACCAATAAGAGTTAAAAGTACCGACTCCTTTTTGTCATCTTCGACATAATTATTCAGACATTATTAGTTCAGATCCACTTCTATCCACTAGTCTCCTGTGTGTTGTGCCCTAGGATTCTGTATTGCTATGCTATCTCTTTTAACCAAATTTTCAAGTTGACAGGTAACTTTTCCCAAAATTCTTCTTCGATTGCGTAGAATTTTACTTTTATAATTTTATTTCGGATTTCGCAGTATGCCACCACCTCTCCTATAACTTTGGTTTTTGTTTGATTAAAATTATCGTGCTTAGGAAATATATGAAACCGGCACTGGCGTTACGAAAGAATATTTTATAGGTTCACAGTAATTTATAAAAATGTTATTTTATAATTAAAAGAGTTACTTCGCAACTGAAAAAGCTTGAGAATGTTTGTATAAAAGTAAAACAGTGAATTATAAAAGAATATTTGGCTTAAAACTACCATATTAGTATAAAAGAACAGTTTATGACCAACTGTTGAATTTAATTTCGTCTATCTCTGTAAAAAAATAAAGAATGCATACGAAAATTATATCAGACAGTACTTTAGAAGAAGCTTATTAATTATAAATTATGATTTTGAACTTACCACAGCAAAGTTCATAAGATATGAAAGATAGCGAAAGATGATCTGTCCCCTTAGGCGGTCGATAACAGAAAGGGGTGTTTCACGTGGCGTTGTGCAAAAAATGGAAGCGTCCGTTGGCAGACGTCAATTGTCTTACGTTCGGGGTTGAAGAGTTTGGGATCACAGAACTATAATTGGATGTGGCTAGTGACGACGAGCGCTAATTAGAAGGATTTATTCTGTAAAATCGAAACAGGTCGATAGACATGTTACAAGTTTTTACAATACTTCAAATATGACAAGTCTCAATTCTGTACGGTCGCGTTTCGTTACCTCTAAAGACAGTTATGATATGAGAAAAGAGAGGGCGTAAACATTGAATACTAAATTTTTTATCATCCCTTCTCAATTTAAATGTTAAAACAAAAGTAAACATTTGAATTGTTAAATAACAAACATTCAGTTTCCTAGGACATATAGCCTACACATCAAGAATTTTTCTTTATTCAACGATTTTGTAAACATATCAGACACATTTTCATTTGTTGAAATATATTGTAACATAATTCCTTTTCGCAGACATAAGTCTTTTATAAAATGATATTTTATGTCGATATGTTTCAACCGTTTTGAATTTTCAAAGTTTTTAATTAGTGAAATGGCACTTAAATTATTAATTTTCAATACAACTGATTCATAAACTTTGAATTCACTCAAAATACCTTTAAGGTTGATAAGTTCTTGTGAAGCGATACCAGCTGAGATATATTCAGCTTCCATCGATGATTGAGCAACACACGTTTGCTTCCTGGAATGCCAACATATGAAACATATGAAACCACTTACCCTTTTCCTAGTTTCACGGTCTCCTCCCCAATCAGCATCACAGAAGGCCATTAACTCCTGCATATTCCCCTTCTGGAATTGTAGGCCGTATTCTTTGGTATGATTTAAATAACGTAAGATTCGCTTGCCAGCAACCCATGTACTTTTTCTTGGTTTGTCCAAAAATCTACTCAAGTAAGCAACACTGTAAAAAATGTCTGGTGTGCTTACTGAAGAAAGGTACATTAAACTGCATATTAATTTTCGGTAAGGAACATTATTGATAATGGGTTCTCCTTCGTTGACTTGAAAGTTAACTTCCATTGGTGCTGCTACTTTTCTTGTTTCGGTCATTGAGAATTCCTCAAGTAACCTTGTTATCTTTCTAGTTTGTGAGATTTCTAGATTTTTTTTTTCGTTTTTACTGAAATCCATACCCAGAAAAGTTTTTACTTCTGTCATCTCTTTAATATTAAATTCATTTCGCAAGTCTCTTAGTAGTTCTTGAACTTGGTTTTCTGGTCCTGTAATCAGCCCATCATCCACAAATAAAACCAGATAAACATCATCTTTTGTGTACAAACAATAGTCATAATCAGAACGTTTACAATTCAGTTGTATCATGACTTGGTTGAATTTTATGTTCCAACACTTTGGAGCATTTCGCAATCCATATAGTGCTCGATTAAGTTTCAGATATTTTGAATCTGTTTTTAAACCTTCCGGTGTCTTTATAAAAACTTCATCGTCCACAACCCCATTCAAAAATGCTGTTGGTACATCGATTTGATGTAGATTCCACCTTTTTTGTACTGAAACTGATAAAAGGGCTCGTATTGTTGATAATCTACAGACAGGAGCATAGCTATATCCATCTCCAGTGTTATGAGGCACTTGAAAACCTTTTGCAACTAATCGGGCTTTCTTTGTTCAATTTATTTAGTTTTGAATAGCCATCTAGTGTCAATAGCACTCTGACCCACTGGCAGTTTTGCAGGTTTCTATGTTTCTAGTTTTTCGTGAGAGATTAACTCTTTATCTATTGCTTGCTGCCAATTTGACATTGTACTTGCTTCCTTATAAGTTTATGGGTCCTGGTCTAGTTTGGTCAGCAAACAGTAAGCTGTCTATATTTCATAATCTTCCAGATTTTGAGGTAGTTTCGTAGTTCTACCGGATCTTGTCACAATAGGTTCTCGTTCATTGTAAGATACATTTTCATCACTCATACGTGAAGAGCCTTCAAAATTCGATAATTTCTTTTTCCACCTCGTTCTCATGTATACTTTCTTTGTCTTCCTCGGGTAATTCTCTAATCATTTGTTCTGGCTGATTTTCTGTGGTTTTGTTCAAATTTTCATCATTGTTCATCATTTTATATTCCATAATGCTTTCATCTACTCGTACATCTCTAGATCTTATTACTATTCGTTTTTATAGAAGCCATAGTCGATAACCTCCACCACAATATCCTACTAGTACTCCCTTTTTCTGCTCTTTTGTCTAGTTTGTTTTGCTTTGGCAATACTGTGTACCATGCACGACTTCCAAATACTTTTATTTTACTCAAGTCACTTTTTCCATGAAAATTTTTTGGAGGTGTTTGACCTTTAGGTAGACTTTTAGTAGTTAATCGATTCAGTTCATACACTGAACACTTGAGTGCTTCTGCACCATAATTCTTTTGAAATTCCTGAGTCTATTAGTTTTGTTCTTATTTTATTTAAGTTCTATTCATTCTTTCGGCTTTGCTATTTTCTTGTGGCGTGTGGAGGGATTGTGTATTCTAAAATTATTCCTTTATTCAGACAATATGATTTGAAATTGTTTGAAATATCGAGTCTCATAGCTTTTACTTTGACATCCTTTTGTCTTTCAATTTCTTGTACATACTCTATTAGATTCTGATCGGCCTCGTCCTTTGTTTTTAACGTTTTTATATTAACAAAATGTGAGTAGTCATCAATTATTGTTTGAAAATATTTCGACCCATCAAAACCTACAGATCGCTTCCCGACCAACTGGCACAGATCAAAGTGTAACTAGAACCAAAACCTAACCTAACTTACATTAACCAAATGAAACTCAATAATGTAATAAATTAGGGAGGTTAAGCTCTGAAGTATCATTTCATTTATTTCAAAGTAATAATATATATGAAAAAAACTATGTGGTCCAGCAGTAAGGTAAACGCACCTATTATCGGCACCTTAAGGATGTAGTTCATTTTGAACGTCCTAGAAACTAACATTGTAGTAGACCTATTTTTTTAAAGTTTTAGGGTTATTATGATTAACTATTTGTTTTTCAAAATAAATAACTGTTTTTATTATGGTGTACTTGATAAAAAAATGAAAAAATATAAACCTCTAAAAATACCTGGTGTACCCATCATCGGCACTTCAAAATGAGACATGCTCCAATTAACGGCATATATGAGACCCAATTATCGGCACACGGAAAATATTAAAAAGGAAAAAGTAAATAAAAAAGCACTTATATATTTTATTAGGTGCTTAATAAAAAACAAATAAAAAAATACATTTTCTTCATAACAGATTGTCCACTACAGATTTTGGAATTCGTTTATAACTGTAAACAATCATGGGAGGTGGTAATTTCCCAGAGGCACTACAAGTTATTAAAGTTGTTAGGCACTCCATCTCATCATTATTTATAAATGAGTACACGGTTTTATCTCCTCGTTTCACCAAAACTTTATCGCCTTTTGGACTCAAATAGAAAGCCGTTTCGTCACAGTTAAAAGCTGTGTCTGAACTTAACAATATTTCAAAGTTATCAGTACTTTTTAAATAAGTCTCTACTTCAGAAAACCATTATCTTATACGTGTTTCAGTTAGGTTTGCCGGAGAACTACTCAAATTTTGGGAAACTCTTGTCGATAGCTCAGGATGTCGAGCCATGAAGCCTTCATACCACCTTCTACCAGGTCTTCCATCAGTAAAATTATTGCTTTATTTAAGGTGAGCTATCAAACAAATTTAAAATTAACATAAAATTCCGAGGGTCGCGAAGTCTACCAGAACCTTCCTTTCTTATTAGTTTTCAGATTTTCACCATTTGCTATCTGGATTGTTACATACTCTGGTAGAGATATTATTTCGGTCATGTGTTTCTCAATATCTTCTTTCACAAAGTGGTTACTCGCTCCTGAATCAATGAAAAAGTATAACTTGTCTTTGACATCACATAAATTTGCTGCGTACAACTCTGTACTTCAGTTTCATTTTGTTTCTCATCATCAGCGTTATTTGCCTGCTGCTGATTATATTGACTGTATCCTCTACTTCTCGTACCTCGATATCCTGGTCTTCCTCTACCTCAGCCTCCAGTATTTTTAGGACATTTCCCAATAAAATGATCTGTACTTCCACATCTGAAGCATCTTCTATTATCGGTTACCTTGAAACTTGTCTCATTATCAGACTTTTGACACTCCTGTGTCAGTAACTTTAGTTCCTCATATAATAGCTTTTGCAAAATCCATGGTCAACTTATCTACTATTTCTAGAGCTATTACTATTGTGCCATATTTTGGTGGTAATGTCAAAAACAAATGGCATACTCTATCACTTTCATCTAAAACAGTTCCATGTTCTTTCAGTTCTCGAATGACTGAGTCAAACTTCACAAAATGGTCTTCTAATTTTTCCCCAGATTCCGACTTTGGATTTATTAGCCTTCTCCAAGTTGATAATTTGGTAAAAGAACTCAACCTAGCAAATACAGCTTTTAGAGCTTCAACTTGCTGTTTTGCACTTTTGCAGTCTTTGACAATGTCCAAATGTTTATCAGATAGTCCCTGAACTATGATTGATTGTGCCTTTGTATCTTTCTTGCGCCAGTCCTTCTTCACTGCTTCTGTTGCTCTGTTTCCAAAATATCCTCGCATAGTTCTCGTCTCAGAATTGTTTGAATTCTGAACCACCAATTATTGGAATTGTTTACCTCCAAAATTGTTACAGGGAAGCTTGACAGTCCCGACATATTATTTTTTTTGTCACTGATTTCAGCTCGTTTTTCTTCTCACTGGATCTCTAGAGTGGCCAAGAATCTGGGCCCATAACCTCTTAGATATTAATTGTAATAACGACAACTTTTATGATATTTTTCTATTATATCTATTTTATTATACTCCAAAGTGACAGTACAGTTTTTACAATACTTCAAACATCAAACATGACAACTCTCAATTCCGTACTGTCGCGTTTCGTTACCTCTAAAGACAGTTATGATATGAGAAAAGAGCGTAAACATTGAATACTAAATTTTTTATCAGGGTTTGCACTATACCTTGTTTTTAAACTAAGAGGAGCGATTTGAATTTAAGTTGGTATTTCTGTTGCCTAGTGATTGGTCAAATTGCCGCCCGTTTCACACAGCTCTTTTGATACAACTGACAACGACATTTGTCAGTTTTGTGTTTATTCATGTAAAAATATTCATTAGTTCAATCTTTATACCATTTTTTTTGCGTTTTTTATATTCCAACCAAGTATTCAGTTTGATAAACAAAATCTAAAGTCCATGCTTGTTTTTTCTTGTTGATTGCAAATAAAATATTATTTTTGTGAGTATTTTTACATCAAGTTTTACATACATACATAACAGTAGGTACAATATTATAGCATTTTTCGATATCAAAACTTCTGTTTACTTTTAGTTTTTGCTATACCTAAGCCTAGCTATATCTAAAGCTACAATTGCATTTTTTACATACTTATTTATCACCAGTTCCATATAAATTACTTATTATAACCAACCATGGTTCTGGTAGACTTCGCGACCCTCGGAATTTTATGTTAATTTTAAATTTGTTTGATAGCTTCCCTCAAATAAAGTAGATTAGAACAAAAATTTCGTTGGATCATTCAGAAATTACTTTAAAAATCACGAATTTAGTTCAAAAAATGATACTTTTTCAACACTATTTAATGCTATTTACGATGAATATTTTCACTTTAAACTGTAAAGGTTATTATCTTTAACTAAATTTAAGTCTGTTTCACAAAAAAAAACCAGAAGAAAATACTCTAATTTTGCCAATTTTCAGAAATATTTTGAAGTATATTATTTTCACTCGACACTTTTAGGTTATAAACCAACACACTCAAATCTTATGTCTAAGATACCTCACGATCACAAATCATGAATGTTGTGTGATCAGGTGATAGCTAAGCGCCGTTGTCAAATGGTGTTTATTTTCTTTTAGTTGAATTAATTTTGCATTGTAATAGATTACAGGAATATATAAAAATATAAAATGATTTGCATTTATGATCATAAAAATTGAAATATTAAGCATCCTTAGAATATAATGTTTATCTTAGATTTGCTTTATTTCTTACATTAAATGTAAGAGTTTATAACAAACTTACTGCTGTACCTAATACAGTTTTATAGCAATATAGTGAATAATATATTAAATTAATTTGAACATTAATCAATTATGTAGGTTAGGTTAGGTTTAGTTAGGTTTGGTTAGGTTTGGTTAGGTTTGGTTAGGTTTGGTTAGGTTTGGTTAGGTTTGGTTAGGTTTGGTTAGGTTTGGTTAGGTTTGGTTAGGTTAGGTTTGGTTAGGTTTGGTTAGGTTTGGTTAGGTTTGGTTAGGTTTGATTAGCTTTGGTTAGGTTTGGTTAGGTTTGGTTAGGTTAGGTTTGGTTTGGTTTGGCTAGGTTTGGTTTGGTTTGGCTAGGTTTGGTTAGGTTTGGTTAGGTTTGGTTAGGTTTACTTAGGTTAGGTTTGGTTAGGCTTGGTTAGATTAGATCTCAACACGTCATACTTTCTACTATCGTTAAGATTACATTAGCCATAATCAAAAGCTTAATCTATATAGGTACATACATATTTATTAGCTTCCCCTTCTCGAAAAAAATACATATAATTTGTATTTCACATGAATTTTGAAAAAAAAATCATGTTGAATATAAAGTATTTAACTATTTTTCAAATAAAATATTTGTGCAAATAGTGGTAATGGAGAAAAAATATTGTTTTTTGGATTTTTCTCTATAAATTCTGAATCTTCCACAAATTTTTTAGTAAAAAACCTTGTGTAAAGCATTTCCAAGCCGTAACAAGTAACGGAAATGAGAACTGGCAACATTGTTCAATCCACCATCTGATATCTAGACATAATTGTCAAAATTTTAAAAAAAATGGCGGATTTTTAGTACTTTAAATTGCGATTTTCTGTTTCAAAAGTACATGATCCAAGAATTTTTTTCTTTTAAAATGTTCTATAGAAATAGGGCTTTCTAATAAGAAAAAAATCGTTGCAAAATTCCGAGGGTTCAATATTGAACTGGACCCTCTTTCCTATGGCGTGCGTTTCCGTGCACTCCTATCCCATTCCCTTCTGTTGCTTTTGTGCCGTCTGTATAACACAAGAAATATAATTTATAACCAATATTTTTGTTACATACTGTATAATTCAGTATAATACACTCAATACATCAAAGAGCAATTAATGAAAAACTTCAAATTAACGTCAAATATATAAACGTCAAATACAAATTTTATATATTTATTATACAGAATATAATTTTTAACGATTTGATAATGGATACCGCCAAAATAGATTCTTTATTGAAAGATATAAAAAGGCAGTTTAAAGAATCCGATAAAGAGTTATCTCAAGCAACTGCTGAAGAAATCCCAATTCTCGAGTAAGAAAATCTATAATACATTAATCCTAAATGTACAGAAAAAAAAAAGAAATATTATATAAAAACATGAAAGAAAGTTTTAAATAAACTTAATGCATAGTGCTTTCCAACTTGCAAGATATACATAGTAGCAAATCGTCTCGTGTATAACAAATGGTAGAAACTTGTGTGTTAGTTGGGACATAAAGGGTTCTCTCAAAACATGTTTAAATCTACAGGGTGTTACTATACTCGACCGACAACGCTCTACCCCAGAAAGCCCTCGTTAATTGATGAATTTTGATTCAGGAACATTAACCCCTAAAGGGCTTAGTTACCGAAATACAGGGTGTTAAAAGTTTGAAATCAAAATT
Organism: Lochmaea crataegi; assembly: GCA_947563755.1. Lineage (NCBI taxonomy): Eukaryota > Metazoa > Arthropoda > Insecta > Coleoptera > Chrysomelidae > Lochmaea > Lochmaea crataegi. The sequence continues at coordinate 3,647,131 of OX387424.1, forward strand.
CAAAATTTGCCATAAATCAAAAACGCCTTGAAATTTTTTTTCAAATTTGGTGACCAATATGCTCTTTAAGAATGTAATATTTTGACATAAAGTAACTTTTGAGAAATTTAACCAGTGGCGCGCTATCGGGAGTAGTGGCAACATTTATCCCCTTATTTTTTACGCCTCTGGAACAAATTTTTTTAAAAATTTTTTTTAAATTGTTTGTTAATTTTTAGTTAAAATGAACGGTTTTGTAGAAACAAGTTTTGCTAAACAAGTTAGTATTTGCTTTGAACCATACTATTGATTTGATTCCGAATAATTACTGAACATGGTTGAAAAAGGAATTCATGCTATTTATAGGCTTAATTTCTCAGCCCAGTTGCTGCAATTTAATAAAAATAAAAATCAAATAACGCAAAAACTATCAAAATTAAATTTAAACAAATGTATTACAACAATTACAAAACTACAATAGTTGTTCAAACTGTCGGCCGGTTACTTGGAAGCAAGTTCTACACCGTTTTCTCATTGAAAAACGTGTATTTGAGAGTAACTCCGGATTGGACTGAATTAGTTCTGCCGCAGCTTGAATTCTATCTATCAGATATTCTTCAGTTTCGATGATGGATTCGTACACTAAGGACTTCATGTAGCCCCAGATAAAAATGTGGATCGGGTTTAAGTCGGGTGATCTTGGAGGCCACATTTGGGGTGCGCCTCGGCCAATCCATTTTTCCCTAAAACGTCTGTTTAAGAAATTTCTAGTACTTGCAGCAAAATAAATAGATGCACCATCGTGCTGAAACCACATAATATTTAACGGTACATTTTCCAATAATTCACTTCTTCCAGAAACCGCGTATAAATATCTGCATTTAATTTATTTGGCAAAAGGTAAGGCTCGATTAAACAATCCCCAACCATACCCACCCACACATACACTGAAAATTTATGTTGAAATCCACGTTCACGAACAGAGTGCGGATTTTCTTCATCCCAAACGTGACTGTTTCTGAAATTAAAAATTCCTTCCCTGGTAAATTTGGCCTCGTCTGTATACAACACATATTTTGGGAAATTTCGATTTTCATGACACTTTTGGACATTTGAAAATTCCATACGTACCGGAAAATCTCTAGGTTCTAATGCTTGAACCCTTGTGAATTTGTGAGGATGCAACATTTGTTCTTTTAAAACTTTTCATACAGTACAATTGTCCACTCTTGATGCACGGCCTAGAGTTCGAGTACTTAAAGATGGCCTTTCAGAAATATTATTTAATATTGCCTCTTCCAGACTTTTGTTTAGAAGCAAATTTCTATATCACCGTACATTTTAGCTCCATAAAAGGTTATTCCTTTTTTAACTAAAAAAAAAAATTGTTCCAGTGGCGTAAAAAATGGATAAAAGTTGCCACTAACCCCGATAGCGCGCCACTGGATGAATTTCTCAAAATTTACTTTATGTCAAAATATTACATTCTTAAAGAGCATATTGGCCACTAAATTGAAAAAAAAAATTTCAAGGCGTTTTTGATTTATGGCAAATTTTGATTTCAAACTTTCAACACCCTGTATTTCGGTAACTAAGCCCTTTAGGGGTTGATGTTCACAAATCAAAATTTATCAAATTACGAGAGGTCTCTGGGGTATAGCGTTGTCGGTCGAATATAGTAACACTCTGTATACTATCGTTGTTTGGACAACAAACAGTGATAATGAAATAAATAAAGACGAATTACAATAATGATTAGGTAAAAATTTATTATTCCAGTTCCTAGTCATACATTAACCTATAATGTATTTAATAAAATTGAAGAGTCGAGTGGATAAAGGAGGTAAGAAACTTTTTTTCATAAATCCACTTATCCCTATGGATAAAAGGGGTAAGTGACACTCTGTCACTTAACTCCAACTTTGCCGCAAAAATATTGAAAATAAAGATTATTTGTCAGTCATAAAGGAGGTATGCGCATATTTTCTTACACATTTTTACGAATGAAAGAGGTATCTGAAGCACTTGCCCCTTTCATCCCCTGAAACTAGCAGATACCTCCTTTATCCAATAGATGTCACCGCTTCACTCTCATTTGTCTCCTTTATCCATTCAAATAGGTCAGTAGTTAAAAGTCAAGCAGTGCAAGTGTGTTTTCTTTATATATTATGATTCGAAAATAAAATCGCTGTTCTTTTATAAACCTAATAAATTAATTCTGCAGAAAGCAAAAATCTAGTTCTACTAAAAATCAGGTTATATTGGTGAAAATTGGAATTCGAAAGTTAACCTCAAAAATCCTTTAAAAAGCTTGGATAATGAACAGTGTGATTTTCCAGAACCAAAAGGTATGTTTCAAAAAGTTGTGATCTATTATTTACTTATATGTTATCACGGGAGTCAAAAATGTTTAGATAGTATCAATATAAACTTATTTTGAGCTGCTCAGTTTCTGAACCATAGGTTTTTCATACTATTTTGTTTTTCTTATAGCTGGCCCATCAAGATCCTGTCGTATAGGGCCCAAAGGCAAGAATTTCATTGAAAACGTTAATAATGGTAAATTGCTATGCAAATTGAAAAAGATTTTAAAAACATTTTTTTATTGCAGACTCTCTTACTGATTCCGATGATGAACCTTATCAACCAGACTCTGAGGGTGATGAGTTTATTCCTGATAACTTGTCTCCTGACTTCAAAAACTCATCTGACTATTTTTCGGATACAAATGAATGCCAAACACCAAAAAAGGCAAAGAATTTGAAAATATAAATAGTGCCATCAATTTTATCCAAAACGATGTAGCTGCAACTGGCAATAAAAATAAAGATAAAGACCTAACGGAAGAAAAAGAGAAAAAAAAGTGTTTAAATTGGAAGAAAAAACAACAAGAAAGAGACAAAAAAACAAATATGTGGAAGAAACATATCGCAGCAAAGAGGTCAGAAATATGTTAACCAAAAAAAAGGAATTTACTGTTTGGACCCTTACTTTGTGGAATCTACTCATATTAATGTTATAAATGAAACCAACTCTTTCTAATTAATTCCACTATTTAATTAAAAAATTATGAAAATTATTAAAGGATATTGATAATTATTTCGATATTGACATATCATCGTCAGAATGACAGAAGTTACATTTTATGTGATACCTACTTGATGTTTAATATTTTGGCTAGACCAAATAGTAAGTGACCTATCTTGTGATTGACTTAATATATATGAATAGAAAAAAGAAGAAGATATGATTTTACAAATATTAAAGCTTAGGTTTATCAGCCCTATGGGGATATCCTGGATATCTTTTTCCCATTTAAGATCAGTATAACTGTGCAATGATATAGGAAACCAAGGAAAACTATATCTGCTGATCTTTACAATTGTTACTTAAGACGACAATTTATTAGTGGAGAGCTCCCTAGATTTATCTGTTCATTGACAACTTCATATTGTGGGTCTCTTAAGTGTCTTCTTATTTCTAGTTCTTCAAGGAAATCTAGTTCTTGTTTCTTATCACAAATATGCAGTACTTCTAGTTCTGTGTTAGTTGTTAATGAATGTTTTGTGTCAAGAAGGTGTTTTCCGTAATGTGATTTATCTGGCTGTTTTATTCTGTATGCTCGTGAGTGTTCATTGTATCTAATTTCAAAATTTCGAATTGTTTGACCAATATAGACAGCATTAAGAAAAATCTTTGAATGTAACATTTCAAAAAATATATTATTTTGGTATAGGTATGTAGATGACATACTAGCTTGTTTTGTAGGTAGTGAACGACAATTAGATATATTGTTCAATTATATCAATAATTTACATCCAAAAATTAAATTTACATTAGAAGTAGAAGAAAATAACTCAATCAATTTTCTTGATATTAAAATTCAAAGAGTCAATAATATACTTGATTTTTCAATTTACAGAAAAACAACACATACTGATGTGACTATACCATATAGTTCCAATCATCCCATGTCACATAAATTAGCAGCATATAATTCAATGATACATAGAGCATTTTCAGTTCCTATGAACAAATATAATTTTGATAGAGAAATTAATATAATTAAACAAATAGCCACAATCAACGGTTATCCATTACATATAATAAATTAATTAATTAATAAAAAAGAGGAAAAAGTGGCATTACAATTAATATTTCCTGAAAAAACTAGGGAAATACAAAATTACAAAACCATCACATATGCTGGTAATATTTCTAATAATATTTCAATGCTAATATCTTGTTCAACAAATACAGCAATTTCTTTTAAAACAGAAAACAATGTGAGTAAAAAATTGTTAAATGTAAAAACAAAAATACCCCCATTAAAAAAGTCTGGAATATATAAACTTAAATGTCCAGAATGTCTATATTGGTCAAACAATTCGAAATTTTTAAATTAGATACAATGAACACTCACGTGCATACAGATTAAAACAGCCAGATAAATCACATTACGCAAAACACCTTCTTGTCACAAAACATTCATTAACACCTAACACAGAACTAGAAGTACTGCATATTTGTGATAAGAAACAAGAACTAGAAATAAGAAGACACTTAAGAGACCCACAATATGAAGTTGTCAATGAACAGATAAATCTAGGGAGCTCTTCACTAATAAATTGTCTTCTTAAGTAACTATTGTAAAGATCAGCAGATATAGTTTTCCTTGGTTTCCTATATCATTGCACAGTTATACTGATCTTAAAGGGGAAAAAGATATCCAGGATATCCCCATAGGGCTAATAATACCTAAGCCTTAATATTTGTAAAATCATATCTTCTTCTTTTTTCTATTCATATAAATCAAGTCAATCTCAAGATAGGTCACTTACTATTTGGTCTAGCCAAAATATTAAACATCAAGTAGGTATCACATAAAATGTAACTTCTGTCATATATGTCAATATCGAAATAATTATCAATATCCTTTATTAATTTTCATAATTTTTTAATTAAATAGTGAAATTAATTAGAAACAGTTGGTTTCATTTATAACATAAATTTTCAAAAAAAGGAAAGTAATACCACAGAAAACTGTGAATTTAGGTACGCTTTGTACAAATAACTGTAAAAAAAGTGTAGCAGAACAACGAAATAACATATTTATCAGATTTAACACGTTAGATGACTATTTAAAAAACATGTTACTTTTTAAAAGTATGACTTGCAAAGTACCTGCAAGGCCCCAGAAAAATGCTGCTCGTCACAAGTCTGCCTCTTCCATAAATAAAGTAACCATTAATAATAATATAGAGGTGAAATTATGCAAAAAAGCATTCTGTTATTTGTATCAGATTGGCAAAAAAAGGTAGAATATCTTCAAAAAGGCATTAAAGAAGGTTTGCAAGCACCCAATCCCAATAAACGAGGTAAACATGATAACCCGCCTCATAAGATAACAGATGACATAAAACAATATGTGATGGAACATATCAGATTATTTCCAGCAACAGAGTCTCACTATTCAAGGAACAAAAATCCCCATCAAAAATACCTATCTCCCATTTTAAATATTTGAAAGATGTACAAGTTGTACTAAGGAAAGTGTTTTGAAGAAAATAAAGACCCTCGCTTTAATATAAAATATTGCACATACAGCAAAATTTTCTCCACTGAATTCAACTATTCTTTTGGAGAACCGAGGAGCAGAAGAACATAAAGAAAATTTTGAGGCAGCCTTTGCACTACAACCATGCAAAAAACAGTGAAGGTGTTTGCTATTTAACAAACACTCCCACTTCCGAAACTTAGTACTAACAAGGCATTTTATTTTCGGCAAATGTGGATGTATAACTTGGGCATCCATTGTATTACTAAAAATATAGAAAAAGCCAATTTCTTTACTTGGACTGAGGAAATGGCGCACCAAATTATTGACCATAAATTTCCTGAAGTGGGCCACAGTTACTTAGATTCAGATGGCGATTTTGGGCGCATTGAAAAAGTTTTATATATTGTACTGAAATTGAGACGATCATAAATGAAATAAAATGGTTACTTTTAGAAGTTATTATATCATATGTACATGGGAGTCTTATGTTATGTCCATCATTTTAACAATAACGTTAAAATGATTAAATTAAATACTTACTGTTAGATATTTTTATGTACCCTGTATAAATTAACTGATACAGTTGATATTGGAAAATGTCAGTACAAGAACATTGGTTGTTATGGACATTTTTATTTGATTAAATAATATGAACTGTCAGTAACTGGATTTCAACAAAAATTAGTAATTTCTATAATAAATAAAGAAGAAACAAAAGGATGTTCGTTAGCAACGGGAAGGAAGTTTGTGAGGTGATTGGTAACTAAGGGAGAGACGAAAAAAAGTAATAGACGTTAGAAGTTTAAATGTACGAAGACTTTAATAAAAACTGATAAAAGAAAGAAATAGTGAGTTAGAAATATCTTACATAACTTACCTTCGATTTGAATCCAGTAAAGGTTCTTCAAACTCAAGATCAAGAGAGATCATGCAGCAATAAACGATGGTAATGTAAATCATTTTATACTAAAACTTGTGCCTAACAGCTGTTTGTAAACCAGTACCGAGGTTCGAGACGTTTACCAGTGATCTTTCCTTTGCGCAACGCAGAATTTCTTCGCTTCAGAGAACAAGTCGTTTTCTATTTAGATAATACAGCTACCGGCGGTGTTTCGACAAGATATTGAGAGATTTATTTTGTTTGTGCGGAATTGTGTTAATTTTATTTTAATATAGGTTGTAATAGGCTAGGAGACCGTCCACGGATTGCAATCTGGAGATAGTTGTTTACTTAATATTAATTTAATTTTGACGTTAAAGGTTATTACATTTCAAATTTTACTCCTTAAATTTAGACAACTCATTTTACCCAAGATATACCCTGAGATACACTTGCATATGATATAATATTAAATTTCAAACATTTCAGATCAATAAATACAACTTAAATATAAAATTTGTTTGATTTGAGGTTCTGGTTGATACTGATGTATGTGGTATATAATATTATTCAATAAAATTAAATCACCACACATTGAATTATTGTATACCATAACAATATATATATATAGAACTATAATAAGCCAATCTAGCAAAAAGAATCATGTTACAGATATGCTTCAACACTTCAGGAAATTTGATGATTTAGCCACAAAGTTAAATTTAATTAATCGTAAAAATAACACGCTGAATTAAAACTTTCCATTTAGAGACGGATTAAAATGGATACGCGTCTGCAAATATGGATCATACTTGTATAAAGAAAACTTTGATCCCAACACTCCTTTTAAAGAAGTGAACCTTATTCGAAACTCACGCATACCTCCACCAGATAATGTTGATATTGTAAGGATTGGAACAAAAACTGGTGAATTGTCAGCTGAAAAAATTGCGAATTCAAAAAGTCAAGTGCAGTATGTTAAAGAACCATTTAGATGGTATTATAACACCATTATAGCAGAACAGGAATCTAAGGCCTAATATTTGTCGAAAATAAATAGTTGAAATAGTTAGAGTTAAATGTTATTTTCTAATCTCATAATAAAGCTCATTCAAAAAACTTTTAGTATGAATACCCTCTCTTCCAATGAATGCTGATCTGTTTCGTGTGAAAATACTTAATGGATAAAAGAGGTAACTGCACTTTTTTCCAAATTTGGGTTTTTTTTGTAAATGTTATTAAAATGTTACTAATGTTAAAGAAAATGTTTCATGATAGCCTAATAACTGGCAAAGTTCCAAAGATCTTCAAATAAATGTGGGTTGAAGGGATAAATTCCAAAGGTGGAAAATCCTTTGGTTATATTTGAAGATGTTCGACGATCGGTATATTATGGTATAATTATTATAAATCATTTCAACACTGGGTTGTTATTTTTTATTATAAAATAACAATAATTGTGCTTGTAAATGATTTAAAATTTCAATTTAAAAACTGATGAAAATTGGTAACAAAACGGCTATCGGGAACTCACCGATGGTGCAGATGGGTATTTTTCTAAAATATACCTACAAACATTGGATAAGTCATAAAAGTAATTTTTTATTTTAATTTACAGAGATACAAGTTTAATTCAAAATAAATGTGATCTCATTTGCAATGATCTGAAACAATTAAGGAATAACATGGAAGAGAGGCTGCTTTTGGTGAATAAAAATGATTTTATAATGAATATTTTGAACTACAAACTGTACGAAATTCAATACAACTTTTCAAAAACAATCAAACAATTAAAAGAAACTAAAAAGGAATTGGAAAATAAAGAAGTAACCAGAGGAAACGAATCGAATATAGCATTAAATTTTGTAGAAAATGAGAAAGAAATAAACGAATGTGAATTGACCCATGAAGAGCAACACAAAAGTGTTAGACAACAAATGCTGGTAAATATCGTATGTTACATATCAATGAATTGTTTTATTGAAGTTAATATTTAACCTGCGACGACGAAAGGTGAATCAGAATAACTGTTTATACAGGGTGGTTCCAAACGTAATCTGAAATATAGTTGTGGGCGATTCGTCATTCAATTTTAAGACAAAAAGTTCCTATAAATATGTGTAGAAGTTTCAACGTTAATGAGATACAGGGTGCTCAAGGTTTTCATTATTTCAATAAGAAAAGTGGTACATTTCAAAGCAAATGTTCAAAATGTGCATCGGCTCAACGTCTATTGGATTAGGTACCGAAGACGTTCGAAAAAGCCAGGAGTATTGCGAATAACATTACATCCTCGTGTGATGCGATCTTGTAAATTTAAGATCGGGGTTGTGCAAAAGAGGGATTTTAAATATCCCCACACACAAAAATCCAGAGGATTGTGATCAGGTAACCTTGGGGCCATGGGTGTGGAGATCCTCGTCATATCCAACGGTCTGAAAAACGATTATTTAACTCCCGTAAGATTACTGCAAAATGTGGAGGAGCACCGACATTTATGAACCACGTCTTATATTTATGAGAGGTACTACATCTTCCGAAATAACTATAGGTTTATTTTCTGATGATATGTATCGTTGAGGTCCTAATAAATAATATGGAGGGAAAAACTTGACTTGAGGATAATGAGTGATTTGTAAATATTGATATATTTAATTAGAATTTAACTTTTAATTACTTACTGTGTACTTACATTATATTGTTTATAATATAGATAATAAAACAAATCTAAATGTTGAAAATAACTATTAACAAGGACGTGATGCCTGGATTTAATTGAATAGTCAATATGGACCTGGTCCAAAGTAGGTTGAATAACCGAGATGACGTACCTGGAATTAGATAGAAAAACAGTCTGAGTATTCAATTTTCCATAAATAATGATTAATTATTTAACTAACGATTAGTATAGTTGAAATCCCCAGAATTAATGGAAGTATTAATAATATACAAGGTGCATCTTATGTGTTTGAACTGTGATTATGCATATAAGTACTAAAGTAAAGTTGAAACTTCACTTGATCAAAAATAAATGCCTAATAGTAAATATTTAGGGTTATTAGGAAAGGTGCAAGGGGCGCAAACTCTCCCCAGTGCACGTATGGAATATGTGGCACAAACTCCCCACAAACAATATTATAACTACTGTAAGTGGCGCAAACTCTCCACAGTACAGCAAAATAATATTACACTGCAAGTGGCACAAACTCTCCACAATACAGCAAAATAATAATACACTGCAAGTGGCACAAACTCTCCACAGTACAGCAAAATAATAACACACTGCAAGTGGCTCAAGCTCTCCACAATACAGGGGGGTGGAAGGAGATATGGGTGACGTGAGAAGTCACCCTGAATCAGGAATGGACAAACCGCAAGTGGCGCAAACTCCACAATACAGTATAGGTATGTGAGTTAAACTGCAAGTGGCTCAAGCTCTCCACAATACAGGGGGGTGGAAGGAGATATGGGTGATGTGAGAAGTCACCCTGTATCAGGAATGGACAAACCGCAAGTGGCGCAAACTCCACAATACAGTATAGGTATGTGAGTTAAACTGCAAGTGGCACAAACTCTCCACAATACAGCAAAATAATAATACACTGCAAGTGGCACAAACTCTCCACAGTACAGCAAAATAATAATACATTGCAAGTGGCTCAAGCTCTCCACAATACAGGGGGGTGGAAGGAGATATGGGTGACGTGAGAAGTCACCCTGTATCAGGAATGGACAAACCGCAAGTGGCGCAAACTCCACAATACAGTATAGGTATGTGAGTTAAACTGCAAGTGGCACAAACTCTCCACAGTACATCAAAATAATAATACACTGCAAGTGGCTCAAGCTCTCCACAATACAGGGGGTGGAAGGAGATATGGGTGACGTGAGAAGTCACCCTGTATCAGGAATGGACAAACCGCAAGTGGCGCAAACTCCACAATACAGTATAGGTATGTGAGTTAAACTGCAAGTGGCACAAACTCTCCACAGTACATCAAAATAATAATACACTGCAAGTGGGTCAAGCTCTCCACAATACAGGGGGGTGGAAGGAGATATGGGTGACGTGAGAAGTCACCCTGTATCAGGAATGGACAAACCGCAAGTGGCGCAAACTCCACAATACAGAATAGGTATGTGAGTTAAACTGCAAGTGGCACAAACTCTCCACAGTACAGCAAAATAAGGCTACACTGCAAGTGGCTCAAGCTCTCCACAATACAGGGGGGTGGAAGGAGATATGGGTGACGTTAGAAGTCACCCTGTATCAGGAATGGACAAACCGCAAGTGGCGCAAACTCTCCACAATACAGTATAGGTATGTGAGTTAAACTGCAAGTGGCACAAACTCTCCACAGTACAGCAAAATAATAATACACTGCAAGTGGCTCAAGCTCTCCACAATACAGGGGGGTGGAAGGAGATATGGGTGACGTGAGAAGTCACCCTGTATCAGGAATGGACAAACCGCAAGTGACGCAAACTCTCCACAATACAGTATAGGTATGTGAGTTAAACTGCAAGTGGCACAAACTCTCCACAGTACAGCAAAATGATAATACACTGCAAGTGGCTCAAACTCTCCACAATACAGGGGGGTGGAAGGAGATATGGGTGACGTGAGAAGTCACCCTGTATCAGGAATGGACAAACCACAAGTGGCGCAAACTCTCCACAATACAGTATAGGTATGTGAGTTAAACTGCAAGTGGCACAAACTCTCCACAGTTCAGCAAAATAATAATACACTGCAAGTGGCTCAAGCTCTCGACAATACAGGGGGGTGGAAGGAGATATGGGTGATGTGAGAAGTCACCCTGTGTCAGGAATGGACAAACCGCAAGTGGCGCAAGCTCTCCACAATACAGTATAGGTATGTGAGTTAAACTGCAAGTGGCACAAACTCTCCACAGTACATCAAAATAATAATACACTGCAAGTGGCTCAAGCTCTCCACAATACAGGGGGGTGGAAGGAGATATGGGTGATGTGAGAAGTCACCCTGTGTCAGGAATGGACAAACCGCAAGTGGCGCAAGCTCTCCACAATACAGTATAGGTATGTGAGTTAAACTGCAAGTGGCACAAACTCTCCACAGTTCAGTAGGATTGGATGAATAGGAAATGCAACTACAAATTAATGTTCTTAATATCGTTGAATATTAAAGAACTTTAAACAAAGTAATTATTAAAAATAATTAGCAAATATATATACTCTATGTGATAAAATATCTTTTAAATTCAAATATCAAATAACAGACAAAACTGAATTACTCTGTGAGTTAGACTCACCTATTTAACTCCTGATATTTTATTATACAATGCACCATAATTCAATATTCAAACAGATTTATTTGGTGAACACTTCAGGTAGTTACTAGGAACTAAAAATTCGAATCGTTCTTAAAATTTTCTTTCCCCTTTCGTGGCCTCGAAGACTACTTTATCGCCGACGTGACATTATGATACTTTATTTATCTGTTTCAGACAATTGGTTGTTTTGTCGAGATTGCATTTCTGAAATATTAGGGTATTCCCATAATTTAATTTATTTTACGAAAACTATTTTAAGAATAACAGGATGAGAAAAAAATTATCTTACACTTCATAATAACTTGATAAGTTGGCTTCAACTGTGAACAAAGAAAGCAGTGGTATCAAAATTTTTGAGAAAAATTGTTTCCAATGTTTCTTAAAATCCATTGGCAATACATTTAAATTCACTAAAACAAATCATTAAAACATTATTCTTATTCACACAGAGTAACGTTAGTACAATACATACCTAAGTATTCATTACACCCTAAATACACAAACTGGGGTTATATTTCGGCGAATGCAATCATAATGTTTAAGTGATTTAAACAATGTATCTCACTAACAACAAAACTTTCACACACGTTTATAGGAACTTTTCGTAATAAAATTGAATTACGAATCGCCCACAACAATATTTCAGATTACGTTGGAAACACCCTGTATAATTAGTTACAAAATGAAAGTATTTTTGCACTAGATGTGAAGTTTGCATCACGAGCGTATATACTTGTATATAAACACATAGTTTTTTTTTGTAATTCAGTTGACGAAAAAAATGTGTATTACGTTTAATCTTCATTTTGAATTCATTATACTTGGTGATTATTTAACGTCAGCCTATTTCTGCTAGATTTGATACTATCTATCCGTGTCTGTTTGTATGGAGATAACTATGTACGATAACGATATGTTCGGGAAGTATAAAAAATGAGCCATGTCTAATAATATGAATGGTAAAATAATAATAAGTTCTATTGAGTAGGTATATCATTGAACCACTTACAGCTCTTTACAATCAATGTCTTCACGAGTGCATTTGGCCTGATTTGTTTAAAATTACTAACATTTTACCCACTTTTAAGAAGGGAGATTCTGATTACAACTAAAGGCCGATTGCGGTTGTACCAGTCAGTCCTAAGTAAAATTTTAGCAATATTGATCAAACAGAAGATAGTTAGCTACTGTGAACTGTAACAGGAGATCCTGTTTCTCTGCTCAAAAGAATTCGTTTTGCTTATATATTACTTATTTAAATACCTCTCGAGCCATCTAACGGTGAGACCTAGGAACGCATTTAACTATAAGGTCGACGCACGTTAGATTCCTTACTTATGTTCTCATATCTTTTCTGAGTGGGCACTGTTAAAGATTTAAAACATCCGAAAATTGTCAGAAATGATGTGCGCAGAAAAGTTTGTTGAAAATAAGAAACCATTTTGGAGACAAGCCTGACCAGCGTTCTCTTGATTGTCTAAAAAGAAAGACAATTATAATGTGAGTTGTGTCGAAGGAAATTCTAAGTAAGTCAATACCTTCTTATAAATTAATACTGATTGTCGTGTATATATCTTTAAAATGTTGTGGGATGACTCTGTCATTCTAAATTAATTGCTTTCGCCGACAGCACGTGTTGCTTGTAGAAGCTTCTAAAAATTCCTGTGTCTTTTTAGATTGCAACAACTCTACCTTCTACATTCTACCTTCTACATTCTACCTTCTACATTCTACAATCAACCTGATTCGGGTTTACATTCTACAATCAACTTGATTCAACTAGCAACTTGATTTGAAAATCAACTAGATTCGGAAATCAATTCAATTCGATTCTCTACTTCCGACACTACGTTATACTTGCTTTTACAAGTATGGATCATATTATGTCCAGTACTTTATTGACATAAAATTCGTTTCTCTTCTCCATTGGAGAATACGAAAACCATTTATAGATGCATAAGCCGATATATATTTCTAATCTTTGATTAATCATACCGTTGTAGAACCTTTAGCATTGAACTAATTTCCCTCGAAATCTTATTAATTTGTATACTTAATGTACGACGGCCAAGGGCCATATTTCTTTGATTCATCATATTGTTGTAGAACCTTTAGCATTGAACTAATTTCCCTCGAAATCTTATTAATTTGTATACTTAATGTACGACGGCCAAGGGCCATATTTCTTTGATTCATCATATTGTTGTAGAACCTTTAGCATTGAACTAATTTCCCTAGGAACCTTATTAATTTGTATATTTAATGTACGACGGCCAAGGGCCATATTTGTGAAATAGTAGGGACCAAAGTCGACTTTAAGTAGGATATTCTTCATTAGATTGTTAAGTTACTTTCCCGATTTTTATTTAATGATCATCTAAGTACCTATAAAGGACCATATACTCTGTTTTTCGTCATTTTAGCAGGGTGAATAATATTATTTCATTTTACAAATGACGTGGCGCTCAAACAAGTTATATGCCAGACAAATTTTTATTATCTATGTTATTCAACATTTAGGCGAAAATTCACGACCCATTGTTTTACCTAGAAGTTACAGAACATAGTAATATTTTTCACCTGCGCAATTTGGATTTCGCACGAACAGGTCCACAACTAAAGCATTACTGGATGATTGAGTGTGCGACTGATGCACTCGACAAGTAAACAAGGGTTGATATTGCATTTCGTGATCTCGGCAAAGCATTTGACCGTGTAAATCCGGACTTGCTAATAAAAAAAGGGAATATTACGGGATAAAATCCAGAGTTACTCATGTCTCTCAACCAGAAGACAATTAGGTGCGATGGTATTAATTCCAGTATTCTTTCTGTTAAAAGAGGTGTTCCGTGAGGCTCAGTTTTGGGACCTGTATTATTTGTTTTATATATAAATGACCTGCCAGCACCAGTGGAGTTTTCCAAATGCATTTTGTTTGCAGATGATACAATAATTAGCTCTCGCACGAATATACCAGAGTATAAGGAAAGTATTAAATCCGTGAAAAATTCGCTCCCAGCAAATCATCTTAAGCTTAAAGAAACTAAACTCAATCCCTATTAGTAAGTTCTAGTAGATTAATTGCGAATTCAGATCCTGCGGTATATTTAGGTTTAATCTTAGACACTTACCTAAATTGGCAACCTCATCTGAACTCTTTATGTTAAAAATTGGCATCTCAAATTTTTGCATTGCGACAACTGAGATCATCTTTATCATCCAATATTCTAAGGACTGTGTACTTTGCAATTGTTCATTCATTCCCACCTAAATTATAGTATGGGGCAATGCAGCTAGTGCTGAATTAGCATTCCGACAGCAAGAAACTGCTTCGCGAATCATTGACGGAGCAAAGTGGGATGCGCACTGTAAACCCCTGTTTTCAAAGTACAAAATTCTACTCCTACCTTGTATGTTTATCTTTGAAGTAGCAAAATTCAATCATCAGCATCGTGAGCATTTCATGACTCACTCAAATATACATAATTACTCTACTATAACTGCCAACAACTTAGTTGAGAAACCACTAAACGTAATTAATTTGATGTAGGTATACAGGCTGTTTCACGACGAGCTTACACTATCTATATATTGGAGACTACTTACTACTGGAGTGACACAAATCCTCACATTTTCCATGAAGGACACACCCCAGTTCCCTCAAAAAGTAAATGTGTGGGCAGGGATTCTAGGAAACTACATTATTGGACCTGTATTTCCGAACACGAATTTGACCGGAGAAATATATCTGGAAATGCTAGAGAATACTATTGAACCTTGAAATACTTGAGGATCATCCTAATGAATTCCGTGATTTGGCGATAACTTTCCATCAGGATGGTCCTCCTCCCCACTATTATGGACCAGTAAGGCGATATTCAAACGAGCAGTACCCTGGTAGGTGGATAGGACGACGGGGTTCAATAGAGTGGTCTGCTCGTTCTCCTGATCTGACACCACTCGATTTCTTTTTGTAGGGTTATCTGAAAACTAAAGTTTATAGTACGCCAGTCGGCACCATTGAATATCTAAAACAAAGGATTCGTGAAAAATGCTGATCGATTTCTTCAGAGACTCTTGTCTACAATCTTTTATTGCCAAGAAGTTAACGGTGGACAAATTGAGCATCCTATTTAAACTTGTTTGTTTTAATTATTAATTTTTTTGTATTATTATCATTCATTTCTGTATGAATTATTACAGTTTCCTGTAAAATTGTCGTATTTAGTAAAGCGTTATACCAATAGATATCGAAGAATAAAAATATAATATTCTAACGCTTACAACAATGTTTTGAAAAATATTTTTCAAAATTGAATTTTAATGATTTTTAATGCATCATTCATATACTGATATTTCCAATGATATAATTTATTTAACCTCTGAAATTTGGATACACCCTGTATAATTAAATTTTTATTTATATACTAACATTTTCCGTGTCGTTATTAACTAGGTCAGCTGCGGTCATTAATCGTTCATTATATAAAGTAGGTCAGCAGGTGTTACTTTCGTACTTTACCCTTTCACACCGTCATTTAATATCTACGTATAATTTTTGTAGTAAATCACAATAATTTGTAAATAAAAATGAATGTTTAATCTTTATTAATTTCATGTAAGTATTCTTAGTAAAAATAAATGGATTTGTTGTAAAATGTACGTGTTTATTTTCTCAATAAAAATGTAACATTTATAAAATGAACAACATTTTGTAACTAAAATGAGGACCAAAGCCAAAACATTTGGCAAGTGAATTACGAAAATGAAATTTTTGTTTTAGGAAGCCCAAGAGGGATACGAAAAGTCTGCAAATGTTTTAGACGATTGCTTGGATGTGATGAAAAAAAATTTTACCAATTTGGTAAGTCTTTTAGAAGCTCACAAACGTTGCAGCAGCCTCTCTAATCTCGCAGAAACGATAGAATTGGATCAATTGAAGGAAATGCTAGATGAATGTAAAGCGTTACAAGCAACTGGATGGAGAACTCCTGCGCAAGACCTTACAGGTAGAATTGTTGGTGGTTTTCAATGTTTTTGTACATTTATAATTAAAAAATGTCAAGCTTCATGTAACTACCAAGGCTAATAAAAATTTTGTACCGTTGTATTTATTATTGATGTTTTTCTACTACCGTGTGTGAAGTACATACTTTAGGCACACTATGGAGTGCGTTCAAATTTACTTTAGGCACTATTGCGTAAAGAAAACGTTACCATTTGTAATATATAATAAATGGATATTAAATCTGAGTTTTTTTGTAAATCAAATATTGAAACATTCAGTAAAGTACCTACCTAGGTAATATCAGTAAATATTTAATTATTACTGGAAAATAATAATAGAATTGTGAGTGACTAACATTTCTTCGTGCACTAGTGCGTGAAGATAATTACTTTTAAACTTCTTCGTTTTTTCAAGTTTCTGTAGTAGTAAACATGTTGTATGCAATTCGTAATCCGTTTTTGACGAATGTGAATCAGATTGTTCTAACCGTAAAACTCCTTTCGAAGAACTGACTTTTCCACTTTCTACAAAAACCCTTTCTCGTGCCCTGAGAGTCTTTCGAATTAACTCACAGAACGAACTTTTCTTCGATTACCTATCAAAGACTTCAAGACAGAAAAATATTGATGACTGTGTAATAGTGGTTGTTTGATTGATTGGTTAGGCACTAGCAGTCAGAGGCTTAGAGACCTCGGCACCTCAGCCTTTAGGCTTTTTGTGTTATACCGTTTATGTGAAGAGACCAGTAGCCCTTATCAGGCTCAACATTCTTTTCACTAGGTCATTCTTGGAGAAAACCTCCCTTGGATACTCTTGTCCTAGGAGTCTATATCTCCAATGAGACAGTGCTTCACATTCGAAGATAATGTGAGAGGCAGTTTCCTCCTCTTCCATGCACAACCGACAGATAGGTTCCTCTCTATATTGTATATTATACAATTGGCATATATAGGGAGGAACCTATCTGTCGGTTGTGCATATGCATGTGCTTCCTTAGGGTACAGTGACCGGTGAGTAATCCTGTCACTTTCCTTATCTGGCCCCTGCTGAGGTTTAATATTTTGTTAGTCAGCGACTCAGAGGGTTTTTTTGACCATTAGTTTGATGTGTTCCTGTTTTGGCACGTGTCTCCAGTACGTCTGATATTTAGTTTGTACCTAGTGTAATAATTCATACATCAAGTAATTCTTTTAAATCGTTTACTTCTGAATTTGCTTTTGTTTTAGATTTTACTACAAGTCAAGGAATAAAATTCACCGACCAAGGACTTTTGATAACGGAATCTGGAAGAGAAATAAGTTACGATGAAGCTGTCGAAATTAAATTATTGGATAATATAAAATTAATAGATTTATTTCATCCCAATGAAATACAGAAAATAACAGCAGATGAATTATCACTTCAACTTTCACAAGGTAGGTACATTTTTAAAGATGAAACTTACAATAATTCTATATAGCATTAACGGATATTAAAAATGCTTATGGGAAATTTGAATGAAAGAAATTATATGTATTGAAAAATGACAAAATTAGAAATTAGAAAATAAGTAGGTATACATTTAATCATTTAATATAAGCCAAATATGGAGAAAAAGCAATCAAGACTACGAACAATAAAACAAATAGGTACATGATTTTATGGTCGCACTGTATTATTATTCAATGTTCAGTTTAACCATAGGTAAGGTAAATTCCGGCGATAGTAAATTCCACACCAAGACTACCTGCTCCCTTAATCCTAAAGAAAATTTCCACACCAGACAATAGGGACGAATTTGAATTGAAACTAGATTATTTATTTCATAAATGAGGAATTTTTGACCACCCTGCATAGAGGAAAGGTGCCTAATTTCGGAAAGCTTTTTTGATTAAATCAAATTTCGGCGAAAAAAATGTTTGTGGGAGTTTACCCTCATCCAAAGCTTATATGGTAGTCTAGATAAGTAAACAAAAATTGGTAGATTACGTTTATTAGATAAAATAAAAAAAGAAATTGTGTTATATAAACTGGGTACATTTTTTGTAAGAGATATATAGGTTTCCTAATTTCGGATAGGGTATCCAAAATTAGGATCCCTTTTTTTCTAATTGCTTTCCTCAACAAATATTTACAAATCCAAACAAAAGTCACATATATACGATTTTTTCGTGTCAGAATTGGAACACTGTTCATGACACCATCCAAAACACTTTTGATCCACTTTTCACCGCGCACAACCTCGGAATATAAACTGCCACAAAACATGCAATCTGCATCCAAGGAATCGTCATCAACATCCATATCCGAATCATCATCTAGGATAGGATCCTCTCCAGAATCGGATGAGTCGTCATTAATCTGAACTTTCTTTTTCTTCTTTGACATTACTTTTTCTTTATTGTTCTGGGCCAATTCAATCCGCTTTTTTGGAGTTTTCCCCTTTAGTGAATTTTTACGTTCCTGTTCTTTCAGGCTTTGTTCAAGTTGATTTTTATAGGGAGTACTAGTTATTACCCAACTGGATCCTTGTCGGGATTTCCTTGATTTATTTGCTTGTCCATTACACGAAGGTAGCGGGCTAATATGGATGGCCCGCACAAATTTTCCTTTGGCTTCATCGACATCTTTAAGAATCGGATGTTTTTTGGTTTGTGGAGGTGTCTCTCTTTGTTTATTTTGTCGTGCCTCTTCCTGATCTCTTGGGGGCGTTCTCTCGTTAATTTACTGCTGTGTTGTTGCCCGTGGTGGTGTTCTCTCCCGATGCCTGTCAATTAAGAACTCATGTTCAGAAAAAATATTTCTGTTTAATGGATATATGCCAGATTTTCGGAAACCGTTAGCAGAAACCTCAGCAGTTGCAGTTTTTAAGTATGCAGGACACATTAGATTACAAATCTGGAAAGCAGTTATGTTACGACCAGGATTATGTCTTAACCACATTTGGATTTGTTGAGAGTAATACGTTGAAGCGATGAAGTGTTGCATTCACTTGGAAAATATGTGTTGCTGTATCCATCCTGATGGATGGCATGCTGCAATTGAACCCGGTGGTGCTCAATCTAATATATTTTTCCTCGGAAAAACAAATAATGGTGGCACAAACCCGCCAGCAGCGTTCATACACGTCACTACTGTCACTAGTGCTCCTCTCTCAGTAGCAGTTATTGCTCCAACTTGCTTTTTCCCCTTTAATGTAATTTCACAAAATTCACACCACTGCAAAGTACCTTATAATATCAACTTTCAATACGACATATGCAACAATTTAAATTGGGTCTCTATACATTGTTTTTTTTCTTTTTTCTCGGTTTTTAACGTCGTTCTATTTCTGCAACTGAGGCTGGGAGCACACTACCCCTAACCGGAAATTTTGCCGAACCCACTAGTGTTCCAACTAGTGCTCCATGGACTCGGGACCTCGGACCTTTGTAATGTTGGGGGTTGGGTGTGGATAGGCCTCTTTAATTGGTGGTATTGCTGGTAACTCGGAGGGTCATCTTACTTGAATAAAACAACTACCTCTGGCACTGGGATAAGTTCTATTTATTAAATTACTTTACTATTACACATTACTACTACTTAAGATTACTAAATCTATATAGGTATCTAGCCGTATAGCATACTTATAGTTTAACTGGATAACATACTGATTACAACTAAATTAGAATGAATATTGATTACTCATTATTTTCGATTGATCGATTGATCTTTTATTCATTACTGATTCCTCGATTGTGTTGTCACATGTATATTTATACAATGGTTCAAGTTCACCGTTATTTAATATTTACAATTAATAGTGATTATTAAATGTTTATTTACGAGATGAACTCGACTCCGTACCTGTCGACCTCGTTACTTATATTTATGTAATATTCCAACGTTTCATGATTTATTGGAATTAGTTTGATGGGAATTGATTTCTTGTTAAATATTATTATTATATTACGCCGAAAGGTGTGGAATTTATCTGTGCCCGTAAATTACATTTGATATTATTAATTTTTTCGCATTTTTATACCCTATATATGCTTTTTTGTTAAACAGGCAGCACAGAATCGATCGAAAGCAAAATGACTTCAGAAGATGTTAGTTATTTGAAAGAACATTTGGGAACTCCTCTAACTTTGGCACTAGCCGAGATAACCGCAATACAACCGCGAGATCCCATCCACTATTTAGGGCACTGGTTATTTAAATATCGGTACAATGAAGAGGTTTCAGAAATTCAAAAAATTGAAATTAACCAATTAACCGAAGAAAGAGAAAGAATAGCCAGGTCAAGATGGGTGAGTTTTGCATAAAATGACATAATATGGTAAAATAACTGTAACGGTAAAAGTATGCTTTTAGTTGGGCGCCAATTTGTAACGGTAAAGGCGCCAATTTGTAACGGTAAATGCTGTACCTCACAGGGCACCAGCTCGAAGGGCTCCGGCTAGAGACTCCTCTCAAGGGTGATTCGACCCCAAGTTTATGCTGCACAAGGATAACAGAAGGATTGTAAAAATTGAGGGCGCCACTACCTTTTTAACGATAAAAAGTACTAAAAACTAAGGCGGAAAAGGTAGAAACGCCTTGTAGAATTTAGATAAAAGTTAATAAAGAAAAGTGACCCCGGGCGGTATCTCCCTCAACTTTTATAGTTGGGGATTTAGAAAAATGAAAGATAGAGTTAACACAAATTTACAATTTATTCTGCCACAGGAAATGAACAGGAATTTGTACTTTTATAGGTACTTAGCTCTTAGATGAAGTGGTTTCCTGGAGAAGAAGTCAGGTCTTGATCTGAACTGTTGTGTTCTGTTCTAAGGCGGTATTTTGGGGCTCTATCCTCGGGTTGTATTCTAGGCTATATTCTTGGGGTTATATTCTAGCCTAGGGTTATATTCTTGGCTTATATTCTCGCCTAGGGTTATATTCTTGGCTTATATTCTCGCCTAGGGTTATATTCTTGGGTTCTATCCTAGCCTAGGGGCTGTGCTTACCACAGCAAAATTCCTAAGATAGATACTTAAGATATGAAAGATAGCGAAAGATGATCTGCCCTCTTAGGCGGTCGATAACAAAAAGGAGTGTTTCACGTGGCGGTGTGCAAAAAAATGGAAGCGACCGTTGGCAGACGTCAATTGTCTAATGGTCGGGGTTGAAGAGTTTGGGATCACAGAACTATAATTGGATGTGGCTAGTGACGACGAGCGCTAATTAAAAGGATTTATTCTGTAAAATCGAAACAGGTCGATAGACATGTTACATAACATATACAAGGTGTCCCGTAAATAAGATGCATGATAGATCATTAAGAAATATTTAAAATACCCAAATGCAATGCTTTCCTCCAACCTTCTTAGTTTGTGATATAAGGTAGGCTGGGGCAAATCGGTTATAAAATTTGAATAGTTCAAATTAAATCCTAAAATGTGGCTTTATTTTTCCTTTTATTAGAATGGTTGATACCACATTAAATTCACCACATCCTAAACTAAAGAATCCAGGTATTAAAAAGTTTTTTCGATAAAAGGAAGAAAACATTTTACAAATTTTTTAAAACGTTGACAATATGTTACATTTGCCCCGTACCATGGGGCAAATGTAACAAACGGTTTTAAAGTGGCAATAAAATTACATAGAAAAACATATGGGGCAATTGTAAAAATATATTTTGTTCCTCTAAAATTTGATATACTATTTGCTTATTTATTCCAACAAATAACAGAGCTACACAATAATAAAAAAAATAAAAAAACAAACCCTTGTTTAATGCACAAAAGAACTATGAAAAATAATTTAACATAACAGGTAAAAATCTGAACTCGAGTTATTAACAAATATTCAGCCCGTCAAATTTAACATTAAATGTCAATCCAGACCCTCTTCAATCTTCTGTTGGCTCTGGAAGAATTCATGTCCACCAAAGATTTGTCCTCAATATTTGGCCAACTGAATTTATTTTTCCTTAGCCTGAGAAAATTAATCAGCCACTCATCACGGTCTTCATCTTTCTGAATGGGTTTACCAAAATAATGTACAGTACAATTTTCTTGTCTGTTGGG
Source organism: Lochmaea crataegi (assembly GCA_947563755.1). Lineage (NCBI taxonomy): Eukaryota > Metazoa > Arthropoda > Insecta > Coleoptera > Chrysomelidae > Lochmaea > Lochmaea crataegi. The sequence continues at coordinate 3,669,908 of OX387424.1, forward strand.
AATTGAACAAGAACCCATTTATTATTTTCAAGAATTGTATCTTCAAAAGAGTCCTGATTTTCCTGTGCTTGTTCCCTTAGTTCCTCTAAAAAGTCCCCATCATCTGATTCTTCATAAATGGGAAGCTCATCATCAGAATCACTTGAGGGGGTAGGTGTCCTCATAGATTTAGCACCAGCTGCCACTCTTCGTTTTGGTACCTTGACTGAAACTTGATTTTGTTTCATACATTCTAATGGAAGCTTTTCAAAGGCAACCTTTTTCATTTTAGACGTTGAGTTACTGTCAGAGGCAACGTTGTTTGATAACCAACTGGGACCAGGCTCAGTGTCATGGATGACTGTTAGATTTGCTTCAACGACTCTCGTTGGCTGTAGTCAATACAATTCGGGATATATCTCATTTAAATCCTAATCAAATTAGTAAATTAAATCAAACTATTGATCTCTTCAAGACTATTAGTCCTTCAGATAAAATCGGCAAAACTCACTTGATAGAACATTTTATTGATACCGGAAATTCTCCTCATTTTAAACAATCCCAATATCCCTTACCTCAGGCTATGCAAGCTTACCTGGAAAAGGAAGTAGATTCTTTGCTAGAATTAGGTGTAATTCAGGAAAGTAAATCTTCATATTGTAGCCCTATCTGGTTAGTTCAAAAGGGAGACGTTAAATAAAGAATGTGTTTTGATGGACGAAAACTTAATAGTGTAACTTTAAATAAAGATGCTTATCCCTTACCTTCAATCGAAGTTATACTGAGTCAACTTCGAGATACTCGTTATATATCTAGTATCCACCTGCAGCAAGCATTTTATCAAATTCCATAGGAGAAATCATCTCGGGAAAAAACAGCTTTTGCAGTTAAGGGCAAAGGTTTATTCGAGTATGTCACTGCCCCTTTCGGTTTAGTCTTCGCTCCTGCTAGTATGTGTCGTTTGATCGATTTGGTCATTGGTCCTTCCTTAGAACCGTATTGTTTCTATTACCTGGATGACATCATCATTTGTACTCCTGATTTTGACAAACACATGAAAATTCTCCAGAGTGTTTTTGAGAGACTACGAGATGCCGGCTTGACGGTGAATTTAGATAAATGTCAGTTTTGTCGTTCTTCCCTTAGATATCTAGGTTATGTAGTGGATGAAAATGGTCTTCGTACCGATCCTGAAAAGGTTTCTGCTATTTGTGAGTACCCTGTTCCGAAAACTGCCACTCAGGTGCGTAGATTCTTGGGAATGGTTTCGTATTATCGACGGTTTCTTAAAGATTTTTCTTCCTCATCTGCTCCAATTTCTTATCTTCTAAGTGAGCGAAAGAAACACCAACCCATTGCTTGGACACCCCAAGCAGATCAAGCTTTCGAAAAGGTGAAAACTGTCTTAACTTCCGCTCCTATCTTAAGTAGTCCCGATTTCACCAAACCTTTCTTCCTTATGACAGATGCGAGTGATGTTGGGGTGGGAAGTGTTCTTTTTCAACTGGAAGATGGACTCGAACATCCCATAGCTTACATGAGTAAGAAACTCACAAAGGGTCAAAAGAAGTTCAGTACTACCGAAAAGGAACTGTTAGCAGTTTTGTTAGGGATCGATCATTTTAGGTGTTATCTTATCGGTTGTCATTTCACCGTAATTACCGATCATTCTTCTCTGGTTTGGTTGAATAATATGAAAAAACCTTCTCCTCGCTTAGCTAGATGGATATTGCAATTGTCGCAATACAACTTTCATCCGCGAATCAATCATACTGAACGAGTAAACAAATCCATTGTCACAGCTATACGATCTTATAGCTACGAAGATCATAGAACGTGGGATGAAGAAATATATAAAATTGCTCAAGCAATTCGGCTGTCGAAACATGAAGTTACCGATTCCAGCCCTTCCTTCCTTACCCTTGCTCGTATGTACCTTTTATGGCATAATTGCAGAAAATGCAAATAATCAGGTTACCATTTCCGACAAAGTCCACCGGATTCGGGATACACAAGAAATGCCTAAATGTTTCGAAGTGGTGAGAAAGAACTTGCAAGCAGCATATCGACAAAGTAGTCAACGTTATAATTTGCGCAAACGAGATCATAGGTTCTACGTAGGTGATCGGGTTTGGAAGAAGAACTACCCAAAATCGGACAAAACCAGATACATTTCCGCAAAATTTTTACCGAAATATACACAATGTATCGTATATCGTGTTATCTCTCCCTTAGTGTATGAATTAAAAGATGAAATGGGAAAAAATATTGGTCGATTGCACATGAAAGACCTTAAAGCTGGTATCTTGTCTGATGATGAGTGTTCTGATATCGATGATTCCGAAGCAGCCCTAACGTAATCAGATAAATATATCTTTCCTAATTGTTCATTCTATTTGTGTTGTATGTTGGTGTCTCGAATATTTTTTTTTATCTTTTTATCATAGAGATTTTCCTTTTCTCTGACTAGTAAACGATAATGACTTTCTTTCCCTACTACTGATTAGCAAATAAGCATTCGACTTCTGGGATAAATGAGTAGAAGTAATAAATATTTTCCTAGTCGGATGGAATTCTAATCTGAGAATTATAATAGAAAATCCGTTGAGACTTTTTAGGAAATTTTTAGATATTCAATAAATATAATTTTTGAATTTTTTTTTGCACAGTTAAATTAAATTAAGTTTAATAAACCTGTTAGTGCACAAGCATAGAGGTTATTAAATATTGGGTCTTCTTGATTTGAAGAAAATATCGGATACCCCTTAAATGTTTAAGGGTGATATTATATCTTCATTATCTTATCTTGTCTTCATTATCGTAGTTTACGTTAATTATCGTATCTTATCTAAGTGGACAAGGGTAGTAAACTTGTCTACTGTACTATAGTTTTTATAGTACTTATCTTTATCTTATCGTTACAGACAAAAAATATACCGAAAGGGTATATAAAAAAAATTTTTTTTTAAAAGACCATTGACAATTTGACTTTGCAATTAGCTTACGTATTTGCTGATATATCAGGGGATATCGAAGTTATTATCTTAGCTCTAAAGTTTTATTATCTCAGTTATCTAAAATTTCTATTATCTTAACTATCTTGAAATTTTAATATCTTAAATGTTTTAAAATTTCCTTTATCTTAATTATCTTGAAAATTTTCATTACCTTCATGTTGAAAATTTTTAGTATCTCAAGTGTTTTAAATTATTTTATCTATTTGTTAATATGTTCGAGATGTCAACTTACATTACAAAAATTCTGTTTGCTTATCTTCAGTCAATATCTTACCTAATATCTTGTCTATTTAAAATCTTGTCTACTTAAATTTTTTCTATGTTGCTCATTACATACCTCTATCTATGATCATTCCGAAAGATTGATCTAGATATTTCACTTATGGACATGGATTCAATCTGTCTATATTTTATTGCATCCCTTTTCCCTTTTTGATTATATTTTTTTGTTGGATTTCTCATCAGTGGGTGTTGAGGGAGCTCAGAGCGGTCTGGCATGTGTTTCAGGGTTCAGTGTCGGGGGGTTAATCAGCCTGGGAGGCAGAGGTGGCTAAGGTCATGCACGGGGATTTTCCCCCACGTTGGGCGCCAATTTTTAACGGCTACTCAGTTTAGAGAGCACCTCAGGTGTAGATTCTGAGACCAAACTAGTAAAAATTCAGAGAGTAGTCTTACAGGTTCTCGGGTAATCCTACTTGAAATTTATTTTAATTAAGGTACTGAAGTAAGTTAATTATTTTATTAATCAAGTTACTGAAATTAATAAAAGGAAAAATTATGAAAGTTAAGAAAGGTAAGTGGGCGCCACCCTTATAATAATACTAGCTTATTTTGTTACTTACATCAGCATTATAGCGACAAATCCTGGAATATTGGGAAGGAAAATAAACTTTATGAACAACGTTATTAAATTTACAAGTTGTATATTGACTTTAGAGAAACAATTAAACAAAAAAATTAAATGACTAGTTTATTGAGTTGTTCTTTGTTGAAGAAGCGATCGTTGACATATATAGATGTTACTTCCCATGGTTCCAGATAAAGTCCTGGTAATATTCCAGATATAGGTAGTGATATCCTGGATACGGTCCTGGTTTCAGATGGAGTCAGTCCTGGTTACAGTTTCAGGTAAAGTGTCCCAAGTAAAATTTCGGGTCCAGGTAAAATTTCGGGTCCAAGTAAAATGCTAAAGAACAATAATAGTAACAAGAACAAATTTACCCAACTTTACAACATCCAGGATGTCTGAAGTATGAATTTGATAACAATGTTAAAGGAAATTATTTAAAAACTTGGTTCATACATCCTGTATTTTAATAAAAAAAAGTAATCAAAGAAATCAAATAAAAAACAATAAAATCGAATACTTGATTCTATAACGGTAAATATAGACAGATATTAAATATGTATATATTTTAAATAGGTTTGAAATATCTTCAAATATATTCAAAGAGAATCTGAAAAGAAATATGAAAGAACCAAAAAAAACCAAAATCATATCGATATATATATTCCTGGCACTGGAACGACATTGCTACATAATAAAATATGAAAGCGGAAAACTGCTAAGAAAGAATAGTTAACATACATTTAAGCGAAAAAAAACTTACCATTCACATGAATGCACTTTTTCAAGATAAGATATGTTTGCTCCAATAGCACATGTTCACAGGAAAGAAGAATGAAACCTCCTCGCCATTGTTTAAATACAGGAAATCATATGAAAGATAACAGACGTCTCATGTTCATGTCAAGCTCAGACGCCTTGACCAGGAAAGGAATTTACATTTCCATAGTGAATTCTTAATTCATATTTAATTAATAAATGGTAGAAGAAGAGATAAGAACGAGGTCGAAGTGGGAATATCAAAATAGCAGTGGCTATTTTCACAACAGACCGAACTCGATCGGCCCGTATAGAAACGTTGATTTCGACTCTCGTTGACAGTAAATATATTCACCCTTACAACCCGAGAAAAAAAATGTTTTCCAAAAAAAAATTCATAGTTCAATGCTATATAGAATAATCCATTGGACGCCCATTCTCGAACGCACGTACAATTTGAAACATCCAACTTCCGTTAAATGGATGTTCAATTCCAAACATCCAATGTTTTTCCACTTTTCTACTTACAATGGATGTGCATCAAACACCAATGAATGTTTGGACTTAAAATTGTCGTTAAGTGGAGGTCCATTGGACAAACAATTCGCTATATCCAATAAGTATTTGAAATGGACATAAAATGGACGTAATGTGCTGTGTAATTTTATTATCTTGATTAGTTTAAATCTTGGTAATAAATCAGTCTCTGAGTTACTGCCAGTAATCTGGAGCTAACATAGAGCAGAATCAAAATTTAACCGCCAACAAGTCATAAAAACCGCATACTTGAATAATTTTGTTACCTATGAAAATATCAATTTTTAGCATACATTTATTGAAGAAGAGGCCAAAGCAGCGGTTCTTGAAATGATTGTTAGAGCAGAAGGAATCGCAATACGAAATGAATTATTGAGAATTGAAAGAGAGCTTCAACAAGCCGAAGAACATGAAGATCTATTGGATGCAGAGGCTAAAGACGTATTTCCCGTTATCTGATACATTTTATACAAAATTCTACACTATTTTCCAATTTTGGAAAAATAAATTTCAAGTAATACTGTTTTTTTTTTCATTTACAAATAATTTTATTAAATTTCAAAGTGACTTTTCTAAAAAAATTAAAATGGAAAAATATAAAACATTTCTATTGAAACCAAAATTTACCCCAGTTTATGAGTTATAGTTCAAGGGGAAAGACATTTGCGGTATCTAAAGAAGAATTGGGAAATATTATTCATGGGTTGAAATTTGCTACAGTTTTAAAGACAAAATTACTCAAATAGATCGTAAAATTAGGGCATAGTCGATTAATCAAACTAATTAAAAATATTCACCAAGCAAGAATCATGAAAAGATGAAAATATCAAGCGGAAAATGAAAAAAAATACGTTACGCAAAATGTGAACTTTTTAGACCCCCTTCCCCCTTCGTCACATTTTCTGCAACTCCTTTAACAATATTGCGTCATGAATGGTACATCCCCCCTATACATGATATATGGCAATTTAATATATATCCTCTCTCACCAGTCATCGTCGACATTTTCATGGACAATTTCGAACAAATCGCCCTTAATTCTTCTGCTGGTTATGTTACGTTGATGACACTTTTGTTATCTGACCTCATGGAAGGGGAGCATTGGATTCCTGTCGAATCCATCTGAACGGTATATATCCTAGTACACAGTTTACAATGGAGGTGGAGGAGAATTCATGTTTAGGTACCTTTTCTTGATATCCTTATCACCAAAAACCCTATAAGTGGCTTCTCACATTCTGTATATAGAAAGCCCACACATACCAACCGTTATCTAAATGCCAATTCACATCACTATCCCTCCCAACTCAATTCGGTAGTTGATACTTTAGTATTTCGTTCCATCCGACTCAGCGACAATAATACTAGACTTTCCGAACTTTAACAAAATGGTTTCGATACAAATCACATAAAGAGAAGCATCCAAAGACATCTAGCTCCTCCTCTTTCGTCTCCCCCCTCTCCTTCTGAATCCACTTATCAGCAAGAAAATCGAATAATTCTTCCTTATATCAAAGGTGTCACCGACAAAATCAGTAGTCCTTAGGCCCGCAGGCATAAAAACCAAACAAAAAGATTTCCCACCTAGTTAGGCCAGCAAAAGATGAAGTCCCCGACGAAATGTATGAGGTTCCCTGTTGTAATTGTCCTCAAACTTACATAGGTCAAACAAATCGTCGAGTCCAACATAGAATTTCTGAACATTCCTTATCCGTCAAAAATTCAGATTCCAACAATGCATTAGCCCAACATAAAATTCAAACACGACACTCCATCAATTTTTCTGAAACCAAAATGTAAAAATCCCGTACTATCAGAGAGGCAATAGAAATAGACAAACGTCCAAATTGTATGAACAAAAGAGATGACGGCCAACGATTACCAACGACATGGAAACCATTACTTACCCGCCAAATACCCAACAACCATTTACTTCCAACCAATATCCCGCCTATCGTTTTCCCACCATCATCTCCCTCCGTATCTGTTCCTATAAAAAAGCGACCCCTTCCTACGACTGAGGAGTATGCAGATTCAGACGTTGAAGATAACTGAACCTTATCCTCCTTAACTACCTTTTCCTATCTCTTGATAATGACTCCAAATGAAACGAAAGACTTTCTATTGTAACTAAAAAAAAACAAATTTAAAGCAGCCAAGAGAAAGCATATGAAAGAAAATACCTAGTAGACCAGGGTAGATAATTTATGAAACCAAAAAAAATAATAGTAGGATGAAACCCATTATAAAAGGAGAAGAATATTATAAAAATGAAAGGAAAAATAATTTACTGGCGATCTGAGGTCGGGAAGGGGGTGAGTTTTTAAGGGTAAAAAACGGTTTATCTCGATTTCCGGCAAAACTACAAGTCCTATGGCAAAGTTGTAGGTAATAAAAAGAACTACAACTTTTGCATTGGCACTTTTTTCACATAACCTCAAAATTTATGTGAAAAATTCGAAAAACCAAGTTGTTGGTTTATTATTTTCATCTTCTACAAAAAAAAATTTTTTTCGCGAAATTTGGTGTAGACTCACCTTTTTATGTCCCAAATACACTGTAATTTATTTGATTTGAAATATTCATTTTTTCACCTTATTTTGACTTAAAATCGAAAAAGCACCCTAATTTTCAATCGAAAATTCTCCCGTCAAAATATCAGCTTTTTCAAAAAAAGTCGGTGGGATTTTTGTTTGTTGAAATCTCTACTTTCTGATGGTCACAAAAAAATATACATTACTATGGTAAATCATCTCAGAAAATGCAAAAAATCGAAAAAAACTCGAATTCGAAAATTTCTTTTTTAATCATTATATACAATTTCATCTAAAAAATGTGACCGCTTTTTTTCGATTAAAAAGCTGATTTATTAAATTCTAATTACATTTATGTCATAGAAATTCTAATAATATATAAATATACATGTAAACCGTATACTATTGAATTTAGAAACTTTATTTTGATTATATACGTTAGTCATTACAATATTTTCAAATACATTAATCTTGTTATTCATAAATATTTGATCTTGAATTCTAATCACTTATCCATTAGTTTTTGTCTCTTTGATGGCATTTCTTCATCTTTAGATTCGGCAAACCTTTCCGATTCTAGTACATCTTCGAAATCTTCATGACCATCACCTTCTTCGTCTCCAATATTATTTCCAGTATGTGTTGGTTCTTCATCCACAATTTCTTCTGAATCATTAACTTCCTCGTAGGTTTCTTCTTCCATATTGGAGCATTTTTCAGAACCATGACAATTTGAGCAAAAATTTGTGCATTTTAAATCATGTTTTCGGCAGCCACATTTTAAACTGTTACATCCAGTTTCACAGCTGCAGCAAATAGTTTTGAGCAATATTTCCGGAATTAATTCCTTCTCTGTAAATTTGGGCATAATGCCACGTTGATGTTGCTTCCAGCCCCAATCTGTTGCCAAGTTTGAAGCAGATAATTTGTCCTGTAACAATGTTGTTCTACTGCTCCTTCTGTGGGTGGGAGGTTTGCCAATATGAAAGATGATTCAATTTTGGCTAATTGATATTTTTGAAATCTTAATTGATTTCTGTGTTATTTTATCATTTTTACATTTATAAATAGATTTGATTAATTGCAATCCATTTTTTTCGATATCTTCTTTACTTGCATCTTTTTTATAAAACATATTGGCTAAATTTGACAAATTTTTATTTACGATACTCTTTTTTCCTTTTCCGGAAAATCCAGATGTTTTATCGCAACCAGAAAAGCAATGCAGAAATGCAACAATATTTTTGAAGGATTCATATTTGAAAATATTAGACGTGAAAAATAGATCTTTTACATTTCCAGAACCTGGTTTGAGAAAATAAATGTCATAATTATTTGAATTTAATTGATTCAGAAGGACCAAAAGATCAATATCTTGACACACAACAACGACAGTTTTATTAGTATCTCTGGCAATTTCTATCGAGGTCTTAATTATGTCAGCATCAGCATCTTCTTCTACTTGTTTACAGGAAAATCCTTGTGGCTGTAATCTTTTCATTAACGTTTTTATTATTCTGTCCTTGTTTTTCTCGATAGATAAGAATTTTTCTTGCAAAAATGGTATTTTTGTATGGTTTTGATAATCGAACTCTGGAATAATATCTGAGGTTTTTCTACGACTAAGTTCTCCTCTTTTAGTAGAATTAGCTGCTGGTACTGTTGTGACAGTAACTGATTTTTTTAATTTCGGGGTACCCATCAAAAACAATATAGCTGCTTGCTGCGTAATGTTTTTCTACATAGCGCAAATATTTATTCATGATGTCCTCCACCGTTTCATTTTTCTGCCTACCTTTTAATGTACCTACTATGTATGAATGGACAATAAATATCTATCTATCTAATATTTTTAAGAGATAGATTTTGACGTTTGTAGAAAAAATATTGTTTGAATCTCGTGCGCGAACTACTTTGGTGGTCTCTCAGACGACGGCTCTCTCGAGTTAGTGAATAGGCACCAGAAAATGGAATTGGCAAGTCGGTGCATTTATTTAGACAAGATATGTTTTATGGTTTGACAGCTTTAAGTTTAGGACTTTGCAGAAATGTGTCAGTGTCAGATCTGATTTACTTTCTGAGGTGAATGTCTCAATGGTTAAAGACCTAACACCAAAAGCCAGACGTCTCTATCGAAGAGCCACCCAATTTAAAAAAAGGGCTACCAAGTTTAGAAGAAGTCATCTGTTGCTGAAAAAAAGGTTGTATGCTGCTGAAACCTTTAAAAAATCTTGAACTTTTCGAAAAATGTGTATCCAGTATGGATCGCAATCGCAAACGATTTTTTGAAAGTCAAATTGAAAATGTTGATAAAAAACCAAAAGGAAGAAGGTACACACTCGAAGACAAGGTATTGGCATTAGCTTTATACAAACAAAGTGGATCTGGGTACAGATTCTTGTCTAAGCTATTTGCATTGCCATCAAGGAAAACAGTCATGAAACTCCTTAATAGAATTCCAATTCAACCTGGTATACATGACGAAGTTTTTGCAGTTCTCAAAGCTGAAACAAAAAACTTTAAAAAGCAACTAGATAAACATTGTATTACAATGTTTGATGAAATAAGCATACAACCAAATCTGCACCCAAATTGGTATGAGGGAAATATTATTGGCTTTGAAAACCTAGGATTTAAGCAAACACCAGAGATAGCGAATCATGCTCAGGTAATACTGTTTCGACACCTCACTAAACTAGACTAAACTAAACACTGATTAACTAAGAAGAAACAACTACTTTCCGTGCAATTTGATGTTTGTCGGGGCATATAGCCCGGAAAGTAGTTGCTGCTTCTCAGTTAAGCGGACATTGGTTTGAAATAAATTTTTTCAAACTATTCATAATTCTATAGTTATAATATTAAAATATATATATATTGTTATGGTATACAATAATTCAATGTGTGGTGATTTAATTTTATTGAATAGTATTATATACCACATGTATCAGTATCAACCAGAACTTCAAATCAAACAAATTTTATATTTAAGTTGTATTTATTAATGTGAAATATTAGAAATTTAATATTATATCACATGCACATGTATCTCAGGGTATATCTTGGGTAAAGTGAGTTGTCTAAATTTAAGGAGTAAAATTTGAAATATAATAACCTTTAACGTCAAAATTAAATTAATGTTAATTAAACAACTATCTCCAGATTGCAATCCGTGGATGGTCTCCTAGCCTATTACAACCTATATTAAAATAAAATTAACACAATTCCGCACAAACAAAATAAATCTCTCAATATCTTGTCGAAACACCGCCGGTAGCTGTATTATCTAAATAGAAAACGACTTGTTCTCTGAAGCGAAGAAATTCTGCGTTGCGCAAAGGAAAGATCACTGGTAAACGTCTCGAAACTCGGTACTGGTTTACAAACAGCCGTTAGGTACAAGTTTTAGTATAAAATGATTTACATTACCATCGTTTATTGCTGCATGATCTCTCTTGATCTTGAGTTTGAACAACCTTTACTGGATTCAAATCGAAGGTAAGTTATGTAAGATATTTCTAACTCACTATTTCTTTCTTTTATCAGTTTTTATTAAAGTCTTCGTACATTTTAACTTGTAACGTAAATTACTTTTTTTCGTCTCCCCCTTAGTTACTGATCACCTAACAAACTTCCTTCCCGTTGCTAACGAACATCCTTTTGTTTCTTCTTTATTTATTATAGAAATTACTAATTTTTGTTGAAATCCAGTTACTGACAGTTCATATTATTTAATCAAATAAAAATGTCCATAACTACCAATGTTCTTGTACTGACATTTTCCAATATCAACTTTATCAGTTGATTTATACAGGGTACATAAAAATATCTAACAGTAGATGATGTTATGAAAGTTTCAAAATGCACCCAGGTGTTCAGCCATTCTGTCGCTGCTGCAATAAATGTTTTTGCATTTTCAGGTAACTATCTAATTTATTTAAATGGCACATAATATGAATAAACTCATCATTCAGAATTATTATAAGTATATTGGTTAATTTATATTTATTTTAGGTACAACAGTGACCATAGAAAACAAAACAATAAAATTAGAAAGAGCAGCAACAGATGCAGCATCTCTTCTGGATTTTCTAGATCAGCTTTTTGACAGCCTCAATGGAAGCTCTTTCAAAGCTGACCCAGGGAAAGACTTGCGGGTGGCAGTTACAGAGAGTTCCCCTCACCACAAGTTTTGGGAAGAGGCTATTAAAATTCTAAATACAATGCCTTTCAAAAGGTTTAAAAATGAAAAAGTGCAGGAGTTCATAACGCCCTCACTCAAAAATTTAATAAAAACAATAAAAAAATTTCAAGAGATTTGAAAGGTTCTACAAAACCTGGGATTTTCGTATTTAATGCCCAGAAGTTTCAACCAGGACCCCCTACAAAACTTTTTTGGACAGATAAGACAAAGAAATAATAATCCATCGGGCATTATTACAAGAGCTTGGTTGTAAAACAGTTAACCTCTTCCCAATCTATAGGGGCCAATTGTGAAAATGATAATTCCGAGGTGTTTCTTACTCCTCAGAGACTTGTTGCACAGGTTAGTAAAAACAGTTTTTCATCTAAATTTCAAAATGCCTTTCATTTTTATGGCGATATCTGTTATTTACACCACATATTTCTTTTATAGGGGTTGCCAGAAGATCTAGAGTCGAGTGAAGAGGACTTTTGCAGTGTTCCAGAAAATGTACCTCCATCCACTCAACGTGTTGAGGAACAGGCACAGAGGTACATTTCTGGATACGTAATTAAAAGAGTCGGTGCCTTGCCATGTACATGCAAGGACCTTTTTTTAAAGAGCGACCCCACAGAAAATATTGAAGAAAATGAGGCATTCCTGAGAGCAAAGGAATATAAGAAAACAAAAAGCTCTTTAAAATATGTAAACTCTACGTTTTTAGAGAAAATTAGGAATGCAATGGATATAATTAGGTTTATTTTCAATAGAGACTTACATAAAAAAAATTGATTCCATTTACTCTGAAAACTCTTCAGAATAGAATCATCCTGATTGCTTCCACGATCTAAAAATAAAAACTGGCATTTTCAATTATTTAATTAAAATTCAAATTTTCAATTACACTAAACAAGTGAATAATGTTATAAGAGGCACAGACGCAAAACCCATTTCAAAGAAAGCCCCAAAATTTTTTCTTAGTGCCAAAAAGATACAAAATGTTTCAAAACTGAGGAGAAGGAAGAAGTAGTAGTATAGGGCAACATTTAATGTATAGAATAATAAGGATTATAGCTGAAGGTCGATAAAAGTAAGACTTCCGACGGGTTGACTGGGGTTTGCTTTTTCCGCGACCAATAGCAAAAATGAGCTACATAAACCGAATTGAAAAAATGTTCCAAGAAATGAGGAGAATGAAAATAAGAAATATACAACAACAGAGCAAGATGATGATGAAGGAAAATCAAGAAATAAAAGAACAATTAAGTTGGTGGTAGGAGGCATAGCAGCACTTCAGCGAGACAGCCGCTTATCAGCTCGGACTTATCAGTGTCAGTGCCGTACCGGATGTAATTACAGAATTGGAAGAAAAAACGGCGGCACGGTCATGGCCGTTGTGGCAATCATACTGATACAATATTCAAGGTGATTCCAGCGGTCAGTGGTATACATATGGTAATTACATAGTACAATTGGATAATAAAATCGAAGTCTTGCCAGTGCCGTACCGGATGTAATTACAGAATTGGAAGAATTCGGTTATTTTTATTGTACTTGGGTCCAGTTATATTGAAAAATATACTTGATAAGAGGAGCTATTCCCATTTTTCATCACTTTCAGTAGCTATTCGATTGTTATGTGATAAAAAACAAACTTTGGAAGATATTGAATACTCAAATTCACTTCTCAATTATTTTGTTAAAAAGTTTCATTATTTTTTTGGAAAGGAATATATCACATATAATATTCATAATCTTTTACATATATCAGAAGATGTTAAGAATTGTGGTCCTTTGGATATATTTAGTGCTTTCAAAGGTGAAGCAACATTTTCCAAATTCATGAGGAAATTGAAAAATTCCCCTTGTCCATTACAGTCACTTTGTAATCGTATTGAAGAAGAAAACAAATATAATGGTAAAGAAGTTACAACAGACAGTAATATTCCTCAAATATTTGAAAAAAACATGGCCATGGCCGTTGTGGCAATCATACTGATACAATATTCAAGGTGATTAAAGCGGACAGTGTGAAAATTCTAACGTAAATATAAAAACTATATCCAAGTGTTGTCTGAACACGCTGAACACTGGATGTCAATTAGGATATTTTATTTGAATATTTTGTAAGCGGAGCGATATCATTAAGAAAAAAAGGCTATAAGATATTATAGGTATTACGTAGATATTTTAGCTACATTTGTCCACGCTGAACACACGATATCAATTAGGATATTTTATTTGAATATTTTGTAAGCGGAGTGATATCATTAAGAAAAAAAAACACAGGCTATAAGATATTATATTACGTAAATATTTTAGCTACAGTTTCATGAATATTTTCACGCACTTTCGATAGATGTTTCGGAGCTTTAGCGAAGTATTCAATCGTAGACTCGTTCACCATAAATTTTTCAAAAATACCAACCATGACTATATCTTCGAGGGTTTTGCACCCAAATTCATCTTTTCTATAAGTAACTTCTAGATTATGGGGTATGTGGTGTTGCGTAACAGCTAGGGTGGAGTCATAGATTATATCATTGTGTTCTATCCAGAAATGTGGTGTAATTTTCACACCATTCGAATAGACCTTTGTACCCAGACATAGTTTGGTTGCTATTCCATATTTTGCAGCCACTTCGTGGAAAATTAAACTTCCCGCCAAACACACACCGCAATAGCCTGCTCGATACAACATTTAATGAGTTTGAGTTTGACGTACTCACGCATGGGGTCCATGTCTGCTCACGTCAAGTGATAACTGATGAATGATGAACTGTCCAGACATGTTAACGCTTTTAAGCATTCACCAGCCAAACGATGCATAATTCTTGGCTCGATTTTGTCATAGGACGCATGAAATTATAAACTCGTAGATCGTGAGATATTTTTAATGACTCCTGTATATATATTTTCTGACCGATGATAACCGCAAAGTAGATATAAAAATATTCAATTGTTAAAAACAGAAGAAGCTACATATTACACCCACCTATATTTTTTTGTGCGATAATATTTTATAACCGCAAAGTAGATATAAAAATATTCACTGCATTATTTGTAAAAAACATAAAAAGCTACTGTGGTTGTTTTATTTTGTTAAATCAAAACAGAACACCCCCGCAATATGTAGTGAGAATCACTAAATAACGATCTTAAAATAATACCCAATAGGGACACTTGCTGGCTGATAGAAAGAAGAAGAAAGAAAAGGTTTATTGTTTACACGTAAAATTCAAAGAACATTAACATATACAAAAAATAAATACGTAGATAGAAAGAAGAAGAAAGAAAAGGTTTATTGTTTACACGTAAAATTCAAAGAACATTAACATATAGAAAAAATAAATACGTAGAAGTTACATGTGAAGATGTCTTAGAGAGGCTATTTCTCGCGTCCCCATATCTTTCCCCACGAAGCGCTGTGAGGTGTAGATAGTGAGGCTTTCCATTTTTTTTTCATATCAGACCAGTGTATGAACAAGTCCCCATAAATTTATTTTGATGTTTCTGAAATAAGAACCCGTTTAGCTAAAAAATATGGGGCGATTACTAGTCAAATTGTTACAATAAAAGATATTATTTTATAATTTTCATTGGGAAAAATCAGCCATTGATATTTTTAGCATAAAGCGTATAAAATCTATACATGGTTCAAATATACACTTCAAACTTAATATAGAGATATAAATACTTACATAAATATACAGGTCGGGTGAGGTTATCTCATCAAAAGTACTATTAGTTAAAAAGGTTTTCTGTAAAAAAATAGAGGCGAGTAAGCAACAAAGTAACACTAGAATAATATAAAAATTATTTCGACTCATGATCTTAGTACAAAGACACGTCATACACCCATAACTCAATAACCCAAATTGTCGAAACACCCTCTTTTAAATAAAAAATATGGGGCGATTACTTTTCAAATTGCTACAATGAAGGATAGTGTTTTATAATTTTCATTGATATTTTTTTTAGCATAAAGCGAATAAAATCTATACATGGTTCAAATATACACTTCAAACTTAATATAGAGATATAAATACTTACATAAATATACAGGTCGGGTGAGGTTATCTCATCAAAAGCGCTATTAGTTAAAAAGGTTTTCTGTAAAAAATAGAGGTGAGTAAGCAACAAAGTAACACTAAAATAATATAAAAATTATTTTGGCTCAGGATCTTAGTACAGAGACACGGTATACACCCATAAGTCAATAACTTGTCTGATTTTAGTACAAAGACACACCATACACCGCAACAAAGTAACACTAGAATAATATTTTGACTCATGATCTTAGTACAAAGACACGTCATACACCCATAACTCAATAACCCAAATTGTCGAAACACCCTCTTTTAAATAAAAAAATATGGGACGATTACTTTTCAAATTGCTACAATGAAGGATAGTGTTTTATAATTTTCATTGATATTTTTTTTTAGCATAAAGCGAATAAAATCTATACATGGTTCAAATATGCACTTCAAACTTAATATTAGTACAAAGACACACCATACACCGCAACAAAGTAACACTAGAATAATATAAAAAATTATTTTGACTCATGATCTTAGTACAAAGACACGTCATACACCCATAACTCAATAACCCAAATTGTCGAAACACCCTCTTTCAAATAAAAAATATGGGGCGATTACTTTTTCAAATTGCTACAATGAAGGATAGTGTTTTATAATTTTCATTGATATTTTTTTAGCATAAAGCGAATAAAATCTATATATGGTTCAAATATACACTTCAAACTTAATATAGAGATATAAATACTTACATAAATATACAGGTCGGGTGAGGTTATCTCATCAAAAGCGCTATTAGTTAAAAAGGTTTTCTGTAAAAAATGGAAGTGAGTAAGCAACAAAGTAACACTAGAATAATATAAAAAATTATTTTGACTCATGATCTTAGTACAAAGACACGTCATACACCCATAACTCAATAACCCAAATTGTCGAAACACCCTCTTTCAAATAAAAAATATGGGGCGATTACTTTTTAAAATTGCTACAATGAAGGATAGTGTTTTATAATTTCCATTGATATTTTTTTAGCATAAAGCGAATAAAATCTATATATGGTTCAAATATACACTTCAAACTTAATATAGAGATATAAATACTTACATAAATATACAGGTCGGGTGAGGTTATCTCATCAAAAGCGCTATTAGTTAAAAAGGTTTTCTGTAAAAAATGGAAGTGAGTAAGCAACAAAGTAACACTAGAATAATATAAAAATTATTTTCGCTCAGGACACGGTATACACCCATAAGGCTACGTTCATAAACTTACTCCAGTGAGTAGAGAAGAGTATGATCACGTGATTAGAAAAGTATGTGAATCATTGTGTTGTGTATGAATTTGGGGTTATATTGTTCATTTCGAAAATAGAAATTAATTAACCATGGATGAGTTGAATATTAATAATCAAATAATATCAAATTATCAATAAAAATAACCTGGCAGTAATCTGAACTGAACTACTGTATAAGCCAAACTGTCATAACTGTCAGAGTATATAATACTCCATTAAAAAGCGGAGTATGCAGAGTTTACTCCGGGTAGGTTTCTGAACGTTTATAAAAGCATACTCTATACTGGTAGAGTAAATTTATGAACGCTTCGGAGTAAACTATCCTTACTCCGAGTAAGTTTATGAACGTAGCCTAGGTGTCGTACGTACGACGTCACATGTCACATCAAACGTCACGTGTCACGTCACGACCCACGTTAAATGTCACGTCAAAGCCATATTTTTGCGATCTAGCGTCTTTAAGCGGATTAACAGTGTAGCTTAAGCGTGACCTCATAACGGTGTCGTCACGCTTAACTTCGCAAAAATGGAAATATCTAGCGATATTCTGACATATGACAATGACATTTCGCTCATCAAAAGCGCTATTAGTTAAAAAGGTTTTCTGTAAAAAATGGAAGTGAGTAAGCAACAAAGTAACACTAGAATAATATAAAAATTATTTTCGCTCAGGACACGGTATACACCCATAAGGCTACGTTCATAAACTTACTCCAGTGAGTAGAGAAGAGTATGATCACGTGATTAGAAAAGTATGTGAATCATTGTGTTGTGTATGAATTTGGGGTTATATTGTTAATTTCGAAAATAGAAATTAATTAACCATGGATGAGTTGAATATTAATAATCAAATAATATCAAATTATCAATAAAAATAACCTGGCAGTAATCTGAACTGAACTACTGTATAAGCCAAACTGTCATAACTGTCAGAGTATATAATACTCCATTAAAAAGCGGAGTATGCAGAGTTTACTCCGGGTAGGTTTCTGAACGTTTATAAAAGCATACTCTATACTGGTAGAGTAAATTTATGAACGCTTCGGAGTAAACTATCCTTACTCCGAGTAAGTTTATGAACGTAGCCTAGGTGTCGTACGTACGACGTCACATGTCACATCAAACGTCACGTGTCACGTCACGACCCACGTTAAATGTCACGTCAAAGCCATATTTTTGCGATCTAGCGTCTTTAAGCGGATTAACAGTGTAGCTTAAGCGTGACCTCATAACGGTGTCGTCACGCTTAACTTCGCAAAAATGGAAATATCTAGCGATATTCTGACATATGACAATGACATTTCGCTCACGACACATACATACTTTACTTTGTTTATTTTTTTATTTCTGAAATTCTGAAACTGTAGTAAGCAACATAATATTAATATAGGTATAATAATATTGCTTTTGTTAAAACTTGTGATCTTAGAATTTAGAATGAAAAGGAGGAGAGACTTGGTGGTGCTCAGTGAGGATACAGCTTTTTCGGTGGTCCTTGTAATGAGAAATCAGCTATCAAGAAGAATAAAAAGTTTGCAAATAATTTCTTCAATTCCAAAAGACTATCACATCAGATCAATTTGTGAGGAAGAATGGATAAGCCGTTATCTAAATTATGACTTTTATATTTTATTTCGAATGTCTAAAGAAACATTTTTATGAACTATTGAAATTCCATTGGTCCACTCTCTATCAATTTATTCTGTCAATGCTGTCAAGTGAATGACAAACAGCAGCTGAACCGCTTCAAAGTTTTCTGGCGCACTCCCGACCACGCCAGTTTCCGCTTCAAGCGTTTTTAAGCGTGACGTCATTACTTATTCGCGAAAATGAATCGCTTTAATCCGCTTAAAGACGCTAGATCGCAAAAATATGGCTTATGTGTCGAACGTACGACGTCACATGTCACATCAAACGTCACGTGTCACGTCAAACGTCACGTGTCACGTCACGACCCACGTTAAAGCCATATTTTTGCGATCTAGCGTCTTTAAGCGGAACAGTGTAGCTTAAGCGTGACCTCATAACGGTGTCGTCACGCTTAAGGCTACATTCGTAATCAATTCGCTGGCCAAGTGGCACTTTGGCACGCAAGTCGGCACGAAATTTGCCATTCACAATAACTTCAAAGTCGACTTTAACGCAAGCGCGTTCGTTCCTAAATAATTGTCAGGATTCCTTCAACATATGGTCGAAGCATGATTCTGTCTGTATTTACTTCAGTCTGAGGTTATAATATATAATTTGGATTCATTTTTTATAGCAGTATATACTGGAGTTTAGTAGTGATGGACTATAAGACAGATGTCAGATATATCAAAAAACAAATAACAAAAATTAATGCGCATGTCCCATAGCCGGCACGAAGTGCAAGTCGAAGTGAAAGTTTGCAGCTTGCAAGAAATTTCGACGACTTCAACTTCAACTCTGACGCCAAATTGCGTTGTGAACGATCTCACTGAAATAGATTTGCTTAGCTTTCGTGCCAAAGTGCCACTTGGCCAGCGAATTGATTACGAATGTAGCCTAACTTCACAAAAGCCATATTTTTGCGATCTAGCGTCTTTAAGCGGATTAACAGTGTAGCTTAAGCGTGACCTCATAACGGTGACGTCACGCTTAACTTCGCAAAAATGGAAATATCTAGCGATATTCTGACATATGACAATGAAATTTCTCTCACGACACAGACATACTTTACTTTGTTTATTTTTTTATTTCTGAAATTCTGAAACTGTAGTAAGCAACATAATAATAATATAGGTATAATAATATTGCTTTTGTTAAAACTTGTGATCTTAGAATTTAGTATGAAAAGGAGGAGGGACTTGGTGGTGCTCAGTGAGGATACAGCTTTTTCGGTGGTCCTTGTACTGAAAAATCAGCTCTCAAGAAGAATAAAAAGTTTGCAAATAATTTCTTCAATTCCAAGAGACTATCACATCAGATCAATTTGTGAGGAAGAATGGATAAGCCGTTATCTAAATTATGACTTTTATATTTTATTTCGAATGTCTAAAGAAACATTTTTATGAACTATTGAAATTCCATTGGTCCACTCTCTATCAATTTATTCTGTCAATGCTGTCAATTGAATGACAAACAGCAGCTGAACCGCTTCAAAGTTTTCTGGCGCACTCCCGACCACGCCAGTTTCCGCTTCAAGCGTTTTTAAGCGTGACGTCATTACTTATTCGCGAAAATGAAACGCTTTAGTCCGCTTAAAGACGCTAGATCGCAAAAATATGGCTCAGGCTTCTCTCTGGTGTGCTTCTGCTACGTCGCTGGTGCGTTTCTAGTCTTTCATGTTACGACATCTCGGCCACGCGACGTTTAACATGACACGTGACGTTTGACGCAACACGTGACGTTTGACAAGGTATGTGGCGTTTGACGTGTCGTTTGACGTTACACGTCACGACGTTTTACGTGACACGTGACGTTTGACGTTACACGTGACGTGACACGTCACGTTTGACGTGACACGCAACGTTTGACGTGGGTCTCGGCCACGCGACGTTTAACATGACACGTGACGTTTGACGCGACACGTGACGTTTGACGCGACACGTGACGTTTGACGCGACACGTGACGTTTGACAAGGTATGTGGCGTTTGACGTGTCGTTTGACGTTACACGTGACGACGTTTTACGTGACACGTGACGTTTGACGTGACACGTGACGTTTGACGTGACACGTGATGTTTGACGTGACACGCAACGTTTGACGTGACATTTAAGCCATATTTTTGCGATCTAGCGTCTTTAAGCGGATTAAAGCGATTCATTTTCGCGAATAAGTACTGACGTCACGCTTAAAAACGCTTGAAGCGCAAACTGGCGTGGTCGAGAGTGCGCCAGAAAACTTTGAAGCGGTTCAGCTGTTGTGCGTCATTCAATTGACAGCATTGACTGAATAAATTAATAGAGAGTGGACCAATGGTGAGGAACGGCTAATAGTAGGACCACCGAAAAAGCTGTATCCTCACTGAGCAACACCATTAAGTATCTCCTCCTTTTCATTCTAAATTCTAAGATCACAAATTTTAACAAAAGCAATATTATTTTATTCAGGTATATTAATATTATTTTGCTTACTACAGATTCAGAATCTCAGAAAGAAAAAAAATAAACAAAGTAAAGTATGTATGTGTCGTGAGAGAAATGTCGTTGTGATATGTCAGAATATCGCTAGATATTTCCATTTTTGCGAGGTTAAGCGAATCGTCACCGTTATGACGTCACGCTTAATCTACACTGTTAATCCGCTTAAAGACGCTAGATCGCAAAAATATGGCTTTAACGTGGGTCGTGACGTGACACGTGACGTTTGATGTGACATGTGACGTCTTACGTACGACACCTAGGCTACGTTCATAAACTTACTCAGAGTAAGGATAGTTTACTCCGAAGCGTTCATAAATTTACTCTACCAGTATAGAGTATGCTTTTATAAACGTTCAGAAACCTACCCGGGGTCATGGTTAAATAAGTACAGGTTAGTCCAGTAGCGCTTGACCTTGGAACCAAAATAAAAATCTGTTGCGCAGGGGGCTAAAGGCGGCCATTTTGCTATACATTTATGTGTGTGTCGTGTATGTGTATGTAAACAAACAGCCGGTTGTAATATTTTTTAAATAAAGTATAAATTTCTAAAGAAAGAAAAAAAAGTGAAATAAAAATTATTATGGGTAAGTGCAGTATAAAGTGTTGCAGAAATAGAAATGATAACAGGTTAGGCACAACAAAAAGAGCAAAATATTTTTACACGAACGAACAAAAACATTTATTAGCAAAAGTTAATAAATTTCTACCGTTACCTATTTACCCACAATATGATTAAAAATATTTTACACATGTTTAACTAGTTTTTAAAACATATTAAATTTTATTTTAAGGCATGTACTGTTTGTTAAAATGTTATATATTTAATGTAAATTCTTAAGATTTAGATATATTAATGTACATTATTAAAACTGAGAAAAAAAATTACTAGTATGTAGCATGTTGACTTATTTTTTTAAATATTGTAACATTATATTTTTAAAAAATATGTTATTTTATACCACATTAAAAAGTTTTTTAATTTTAAAATAAAAAATTTTATCAATAATTTACAATTATTTTCAATTTTCATTGATCCTATCCTAAAAAACCTTTTTATACTTTTATACTTTTTTTAAATTCCAATTTGTTAAAAAATACTTCTATTTGTAATGTATAGGTAATAAAATACATTTTTGTAAACTTTAAATTATGATAATTTTTAATACTAATAAAAGTAAATTTTTGCATGAATTATTACTTGAATATAAATATACATAAATATAAATTGTAGTTTTAAAAACTAGCGCCTCGATTGTAATTGGCTTTGCGCGACAAGATGGTTGCCTTTAAACCCCACTTCTCATTGGGCACTATATTTTTAATAAAAGCTTATGCGCGAACTGCTACTGGACTAACCTGTACTTATTTAACCATGCCCGGGGTAAACTCTGCATACTCCGCTTTTTAATGGAGTATTATATACTCTGACAGTTATGACAGTTTGGCTTATACAGTAGTTCAGTTCAGATTACTGCCAGGTTATTTTTATTGATAATTTGATATTATTTGATTATTAATATTCAACTCATCCATGGTTAATTAATTTCTATTTTCGAAATGAACAATATAACCCCAAATTCATACACAACACAATGATTCACATACTTTTCTAATCACGTGATCATACTCTTCTCTATCACTTCCATTTTTTACAGAAAACCTTTTTAACTAATAGCGCTTTTGATGAGATAACCTCACCCGACCTGTATATTTATGTAAGTATTTATATCTCTATATTAAGTTTGAAGTGTATATTTGAACCATATATAGATTTTATTCGCTTTATGCTAAAAAAATATCAATGAAAATTATAAAACACTATCCTTCATTGTAGCAATTTGAAAAAGTAATCGCCCCATATTTTTTATTTGAAAGAGGGTGTTTCCACAATTTGGGTTATTGAGTTATGGGTGTATGACGTGTCTTTGTACTAAGATCATGAGTCAAAATAATTTTTTATATTATTCTAGTGTTACTTTGTTGCGGTGTATGGTGTGTCTTTGTACTAATATTAAGTTTGAAGTGCATATTTGAACCATGTATAGATTTTATTCGCTTTATGCTAAAAAAAAATATCAATGAAAATTATAAAACACTATCCTTCATTGTAGCAATTTGAAAAGTAATCGCCCCATATTTTTTTATTTAAAAGAGGGTGTTTCGACAATTTGGGTTATTGAGTTATGGGTGTATGACGTGTCTTTGTACTAAGATCATGAGTCAAAATATTATTCTAGTGTTACTTTGTTTCGGTGTATGGTGTGTCTTTGTACTAAAATCAGACAAGTTATTGACTTATGGGTGTATACCGTGTCTCTGTACTAAGATCCTGAGCCAAAATAATTTTTATATTATTTTAGTGTTACTTTGTTGCTTACTCACCTCTATTTTTTACAGAAAACCTTTTTAACTAATAGCGCTTTTGATGAGATAACCTCACCCGACCTGTATATTTATGTAAGTATTTATATCTCTATATTAAGTTTGAAGTGTATATTTGAACCATGTATAGATTTTATTCGCTTTATGCTAAAAAAAATATCAATGAAAATTATAAAACACTATCCTTCATTGTAGCAATTTGAAAAGTAATCGCCCCATATTTTTTATTTAAAAGAGGGTGTTTCGACAATTTGGGTTATTGAGTTATGGGTGTATGACGTGTCTTTGTACTAAGATCATGAGTCGAAATAATTTTTATATTATTCTAGTGTTACTTTGTTGCTTACTCACCTCTATTTTTTTACAGAAAACCTTTTTAACTAATAGTACTTTTGATGAGATAACCTCACCCGACCTGTATATTTATGTAAGTATTTATATCTCTATATTAAGTTTGAAGTGTATGTTTGAACCATGTATAGATTTTATACGCTTTATGCTAAAAATATCAATGGCTGATTTTTCCCAATGAAAATTATAAAATAATATCTTTTATTGTAACAATTTGACAAGTAATCGCCCCATATTTTTTAGCTAAACGGGTTCTTATTTCAGAAACATCAAAATAAATTTATGGGGACTTGTTCATACACTGGTCTGATATGAAAAAAAAATGGAAAGCCTCACTATCTACACCTCACAGCGCTTCGTGGGGAAAGATATGGGGACGCGAGAAATAGCCTCTCTAAGACATCTTCACATGTAACTTCTACGTATTTATTTTTTCTATATGTTAATGTTCTTTGAATTTTACGTGTAAACAATAAACCTTTTCTTTCTTCTTCTTTCTATCACCCAGCAAGTGTCCCTATTGGGTATTATTTTAAGATCGTTATTTAGTGATTCTCACTACATATTGCGGGGGTGTTCTGTTTTGATTTAACAAAATAAAACAACCACAGTAGCTTTTTATGTTTTTTACAAATAATGCAGTGAATATTTTTATATGTACTTTGCGGTTATAACATATTATCGCACAAAAAAATATAGGTGGGTGTAATATGTAGCTTCTTCTGTTTTTAACAATTGAATATTTTTATATCTACTTTGCGGTTATCATCGGTCAGAAAATATATATACAGGAGTCATTAAAAATATCTCACGATCTACGAGTTTATAATTTCATGCGTCCTATGACAAAATCGAGCCAAGAATTATGCATCGTTTGGCTGGTGAAGGCTTAAAAGCGTTAACATGTCTGGACAGTTCATCATTCATCAGTTATCACTTGACGTGAGCAGACATGGACCCCATGCGTGAGTACGTCAAACTCATTAAATGTTGTATCGAGCAGGCTATTGCGGTGTGTGTTTGGCGGGAAGTTTAATTTTCCACGAAGTGGCTGCAAAATATGGAATAGCAACCAAACTATGTCTGGGTACAAAGGTCTATTCGAATGGTGTGAAAATTACACCACATTTCTGGATAGAACACAATGATATAATCTATGACCCCACCCTAGCTGTTACGCAACACCACATACCCCATAATCTAGAAGTTACTCATAGAAAAGATGAATTTGGGTGCAAAACCCTCGAAGATATAGTCATGGTTGGTATTTTTGAAAAATTTATGGTGAACGAGTCTACGATTGAATACTTCGCTAAAGCTCCGAAACATCTATCGAAAGTGCGTGAAAATATTCATGAAACTGTAGCTAAAATATTTACGTAATATAATATCTTATAGCCTGTGTTTTTTTTTTCTTAATGATATCACTCCGCTTACAAAATATTCAAATAAAATATCCTAATTGATATCGTGTGTTCAGCGTGGACAAATGTAGCTAAAATATCTACGTAATACCTATAATATCTTATAGCCTTTTTTTCTTAATGATATCGCTCCGCTTACAAAATATTCAAATAAAATATCCTAATTGACATCCAGTGTTCAGCGTGTTCAGACAACACTTGGATATAGTTTTTATATTTACGCTAGAATTTTCACACTGTCCGCTTTAATCACCTTGAATATTGTATCAGTATGATTGCCACAACGGCCATGGCCATGTTTTTTTCAAATATTTGAGGAATATTACTGTCTGTTGTAACTTCTTTACCATCATATTTGTTTTCTTCTTCAATACGATTACAAAGTGACTCTAATGGACAAGGGGAATTTTTGAATTTCCTCATGAATTTGGAAAATGTTGCTTCACCTTTGAAAGCACTAAATATATCCAAAGGACCACAATTCTTAACATCTTCTGATATATGTAAAAGATTATGAATATTATATGTGATGTATTCCTTTCCAAAAAAATAATGAAACTTTTTAACAAAATAATTGAGAAGTGAATTTGAGTATTCAATATCTTCCAAAGTTTGTTTTTTATCACATAACAATCGAATAGCTACTGAAAGTGATAAAAAATGGGAATAGCTCCTCTTATCAAGTATATTTTTCAATATAACTGGACCCAAGTACAATAAAAATAACCGAATTCGAATTAATCAAGAATTTTTTATTATATAATCCGAAAGTACAATAGAATTTATGATTTTTATAGAAAAAATGGTTTCTTAATTTTAATATTTAGTCGCAAAAATAGATTGTTAATTAACAAAAGCATTTTTTAGCAACAAATAAATTTTTTTAAGAAACCGTTTTTTCTCTAAAAATCATAAATTATATCGACCAATAGATTACGCAAAAAAAAATTTTGAGTAGCTCATAAACAATGCATTTGTTTATAACATTTTTTTAAACAATGGTGATGAAAAATAAAGAAAAATATTATTATGTATCTTTTAACATTTAAAAATCGAAACATTCGAGATATAAAAAAAATTTATTAATACTTTTTTGTAATTTTTGCGTATTTTCAATAGTTAATAAAAAAGTGGAAAATCAAAATTTTTGTATTTTTCCAACGGTGATCTATTTATTAGCCTATTAAGAATAACTCCACAAAGTAAAAAAAATCTTAAGGTTTTAGTTTAATAATTATCGCGGTTTTTCTGTTGACATTTAATGTAGAAAAAATTGGATAAATAATGGAAAAATTGGGATACAAATTTTTTAACCGCGGATTATTCTTTATTTATGTAACCCAATAGTACTTGAATTTTATTATTCCTTAATATTCATATTTAATATGTTTAAATAATTTTTTAAGTTACTGTGTCCGAGTGACGGACCGCGCGTGAAAGTCAGACTACCCGGTTTTGGCTCTATTTTCAGGGCTTTGTAAAAATTATAAATATTGGAGATACAGTTCCGGGAGTAGGAACTTTTTTTAGTAAATTCAATGATCTTTTTTTTAATTTCGAAAATCTTCAATAGTTTTCGAGATATTCAAAAAAAACTAAACCCCCACTTTTTTTTACTAAATTGTTTATAACTTTTGCAATTTTTTTCGATCCCTTTCGGAACCTTTCCTTAAACTATCTACATAACAATCCGAATCGAATGACACCTTGATCGTAATTTTCGGTGAATATACAAAAATTTTGAGGAAAATCGTACATGTGAACTAGACTAGAAACGATACGTTTCCTGCTGAAAACGTTTTCTTTACGTCAACGTAACTCCAATACGGATACGTCTAAAAACATGACAAGCTAAAAGTGTCTATTAAGAGGTTGAGTCATAAAATACGGTTGAAGCATTTTATGGGTCGAGTGCTGAAGGACTCTTACCCAACTCGCCCTCTTTACTCAAGTTGAGGGTTGACGGCATTTAGGCTATACAACGAGATCGAACTCCATGTATTCCAATTTCTGGTCATTATAGAGGGCGCCACATAAGTTGCGATACCAAAAAATCTGACGGCAGCCAATCATAAAACTCGAGTTCATGATGTTTTATTGGTTGCTAGCTTCTTTGACAGTTCGCTGTTCACGTGTGAGGTAAGTGAGGTTAGGTCACAGAAATGGAAAATATTGTGAATAAGAAATCCGTATTTTGTCCTCGTTTTCAAAAATATCGAAAATTGCAATCGCTTGGTGGTAAAATAATCAGTTCCACTCTGTGCTGCTGAATTTATTTATGTTTTACGTGATAAAAAACATGAATATCTACTATCATGTCTTCTCTTCAGTATGGAATTTTAGAACACTCTTAAAGGTCCTGCACAGTTAGAATGAGTATGTCTTTAAAAGAGAAATTTGAAGAATAAAGAAGACACTCTACGTGCAAGTAAGTATATTATATAGTCTATTTCAAAAAGGTATAGAGTAATAAAATGGGGAATTCCGTCCAGTTCGGCTCAATTTCGGTGTCGGCCATAGGCGTAGGTCTTGAAATACTATTGTTTGTAATAGAGAATTAGGAAAAGTATGTTTTCTGGCCTGAAGTGTCAATATCGAAATATTGTGTAGGGATTACTTAGGTAGTAGATTATACAGTTACATTTCGCGTTTAACAGGTACCGTTTAACCTTCTATTAGTGCCTCTGCCTAATTCCAACCCAGTTTCAGATTCGGCTCAACCAGGCGCCGCAAGGTGCCTTACCCAAAATTTTTAGTCCTTTATAAGTATATTTGTTTAGTTTAATGCATCAGTATTTGCTGTTAAGCCGTAAATAGTGTTCACAGAATTATAAGATTAGTGATAAAATGGCGACATTTACACCAACGAAAAGATGTTCTAATAATTCTCCACTATCAGTGAATGAAAAACTTATTATTTTAAATGTACACGATTGCATAAAATACGATTACCCGAAATTATAGTATAGAACCAAGTTCACAAGTTGGATTGCCCAATTATAAAAAATAAATTGAAGGCGAATACAGAGATATGTTTACAATATGTATAAAGTTTTTCAGAATCTGGCTTCCTAAATAGTAAAAAAATATTAGCTACACAAAAATATGAAAAAACGGAGGAAAAAAAAAGGAAAAATCACTTGAAATGCTTGGAGCAAATGTGCCACTTCAAATGTACTATATTAAATGGCCTTCGAATAATTGAGAATTGCAACTAGAAGAAATACAGTTTGAAAACATAGAAAGTATGTATAGATAAATAGTCAGTAGTCATAAGCTCTAATAACACACAAATTTGGTCCTATTATAAGAAGTAATAAAACAATCTAATATTTTAGGTTATTTTCCATGAAATGAACGAAAAGATGATTGCTTCTGAACTGGTCAAGCCTTTACAAGAAGAAATTATGAAAATATTGAACATACAGAGTTGCACGAGAAGTAATTTACTACACACTATTTAACTTCTTTTACCTAAATATAAAGTGTACAATCCTTCGATCATTAAACATTGTTCAAAGATACAATCAGTATTTTGTCTCTAACTAGATACCTACCTATCCTTTTGCCTGTTATACTTATCCAGCTTAGATATTATGAGTAATAAGTGAACTGTTGAAATTAAAATAAGGTAATTAGAATACTTCATATTTACTGCTCAATTTACCAATAGGCTTTAGGATTACGGGTACTCTTGCAAAAAAATTTAACTGAAGGATATCAGAAAATACATCCATATCTTGATACCAGATGCTCAACTATGCACACTATCGAACCTGACATCAAATATACAAACCTCTAGTCTATGATGAAAACATAGTGCTGCTTTTAATCTTGAAAACTACCTTAGTGATAGATCACTTCTCCAGTGTTCCTCACTGTCCTATTTGCTCTACAATCTATCTATCTTGTTACAACTATGATTTAGCAACAGAATATTTAAATTTGCATACATATTGCAGTATATAGATGACATTGCTTTGATCAGTCATTCTAATCTCAAAATAACAGTAAATAAGCTACAAAAACTTATAACAGAATACTGAAATGGCTTAACATGTGTAGGATGAAGCCCAAAGTCTTAAAACTCGATGCATAATCTTCAATCTGTTCAATAACAATGAAAAATACAATATATTTTCAATCAATAGGTACAACTTACTAATGACATTAGTTCATGCACAGATTTTCAATATAAAATATATTTAAATAATTCCTTATCACACATGAAAATAATTTTTTTAAGTACTTTATTTTAAAAATACAAAAATTGCAATTTACAAAAGTTTATTTCCTAATGAAGCAAACACAGTGGAAAGTCACAATTAGTAAAATACATACAAATATATAACTGTGGACGTTCTGTAACTGAACTCACAGATGGTTTTATCTATGAATGTTATACAGGGTGATCTGTGTGTTATACTACAAGTGTGCCACACTGGAATTAGGTAGCTGAAGATTGGTAAGAAATAAGTGTCACCGATTAGTTTCAATGTCTTATGGTTTTAGTAATCCCTACTTTGGTAAAGTGCACCAATAATTGGCAAACATAAATTTTATTCTATACAATATCAGAACATACATTCACTCCATCAAATTTCGGTAGATTTATGTGCTTTTTCGGTAGATCGATAGATTGAGAAGAAAATCGGTAGATCTACTGAGAAATCGGTAGAGGTAGCAACACTGGTTGACGGGTTGACTATGAATAGGGCATGTCCACCAACTGACAGCTGACAGTCGCCCGCAGGTAAAACAGTAAACAATTGTTTGGTTAGATTTGTAATTTTGTTGTTTTGTAGTGTTTTAATGATCCTTTCTATTATAAACAGTCAGATATAGCTTTTACAATACCTAAACAATTAAAACAGTGTCGAAGAAAGCACAAACTCAAAATTAAATTAACTCAAACACGATCAAAATAATTATTTCCGTCGACCGTGTATTAACATATGCTATTAACGTTCTCAAAATTAGACAAAATCATACATTAATGTCCCCCATTAATGCATGATTTACCTACATTAATCAACGATTTTCTGCAGGCAACCCAACGCACATCATATATATTATATTTATATTGACAGTTACCTGTGGAGTAGGCAACCAAACACACAATAACGTCCTCAAAAAATGAATCCTAGTATAGAATACTTCTAGTTTTTGACTTACATATCGTTTTTATTTTATTATTCTACAAAATTATAATAATATTAGTGTTGAAACAATGAAACATCCAAAATATAATGAAACAAAAACGAAAACAGTGACATTTGAACTGGCGACCTTCTCTGTGACATTTCAATGTCATCATTCATTTTTGACAGTGCTTACCTATGAAACAAATAAATATTTTTAGTTTTTAAATATTAGAGACTTTTAGCTTGTCTTAAATTTCTCACGTATCCTTATCCGTAACGAACTGCGCATGTGTAGACCCGTTACGTCTCAGCCGATACGAAGCGTTGAACGTATTGTTACGTCCCCTACTCCGTATACGTAAACGTATCCGTATCCCGACCAAAATCAGTATTCTGTGCTATTAGTGCTATTTTACATGTCTAGCAGTAGTGGATTATTTAATATCGCTCCCATATTACGTTTTTACAAAAATATAAATAGACAAACTAAAAAAGTTTTGAGGTTATACAATTAAAAACAAAATGAAACGATACGTTTTCTGCTAAAAAGGTTTTCTTGACAATTTCTTTACGTCAACGTAACTCCAATACGGATACGTGTAAAAACTTATGACAAGCTAAAAGTGTCTAATAGCTTTTAGCTTTTTAGAAAAACGAATACAACTGACACAGTCGACGGAAAAGCTTTGTAACTAACACGGGTATTAAAAGGGCAATTAACAATCTCGAACATTAACGCACTCGCTCTGCTCGTGCGTTAAATTATCTCGATTGTTAATGGCCCTCATTAATACACTTGTTGGTTAAATAACTATTATAAGAACCACGTGATGTGCTTAGAACATAGAGAAAAGAGAAATAGCATAGAACGCTTGTTTCAACTTCAGATTCATCCGGGCGTGACGTCACGTGGACTTGCCCTATACCGGCACCAGTCCCACGACTTGTCACTCCGATTAAACAGCTAGCTTCATAAAATTTTACATACAGAAATAAATTCATTTCTCATATCTTTATATCTACATATTATTACCTTTCTCCGTTTTAGATAAGTGACCACTAAATTAATATGTACAAAATGAAGAGAAAACGGTTTAAATGCTATACTTCATCCTTGATAATTTTTAAGACAATGGTACTATAAATAGCTGCGATACCAAAAAAGAAAGAAGACGAATCCAAAAATAATTCCAAAAATAATTCCAAAAATATCGATAGAAGTAAACGTCATCTGTTAGCGGAACGTGGTCGTTTGTTGGTGATCTGTGGTCTGTGCGCTGTGGTGGTAACACTGTTTTTAAGATGCTATCGAATACACCAAGTACCAACCGACTCATGACTGTTTTCTTTTTGATGCTATGCTTTGCTCTGTGGTAACGTCAACGCCGTTTTAAGTCACCATTTTTGTTTCGTTTTCACATGTATTAACATTAATTGTAAGAAGCGGATAGTAAAACTGAAGTCGTAGTGTCGATTGAAAATACTGAGTTTTTAATACAGGAAATATGGTAAAATATTTTTTATTCAAACCAATAAGTAATAAATTAATTTAAAACGTATTTGTAGAGTCGTGGTGGTCGTTCTGCTACAACCACAAAAGTTTTTGTTGGAAGTTTACCTGCAGAAGCTACATCAGAAGACTTGAAAAAGCTATTTTCCTCCTACGGAACAATTGCAGAATGCGATATTGCAAACAGATGTGGGTTTCTTCATTTGGAAGATCAATCTTTAGCCGAAAAAGCCATTGAAGATTTAAATGGTTCCGATTTTATGGGAACTAAAATTTCAGTGGAAAAGGGAAGAGTTAAGCCACGTAGAGGAGGTGGAGGCGGGGGAGGCCCCAGAGGCGGTAGAGACCGTGGAGGACCATATTCTAGAGGTACTATTTTGTCATTAAGTTTGAATTCAAATAGATTAACTTTGTGAATTACTTTTGCATGAAAACTTACAACTTTGGTGTTTTATGTTATAAAACATTGCTTGAAAGAATATTTAAATTATGTAGCTATAGTAAAATTAATACCTATTTAGAGGTACCAGCCGTTTTAGTAACTTAACGTATGCGGCTTCTTGAACCATCTGACATTAACATGAAATCAAAATTTGACGAAACTTCAAAAACGTGACATCTAATAAATTAGTTACGACGTTCATTTTTGTTGGTAATTTTTTGTTTCAACCGATTTATTAATAATAAATAAGGATGGTCTTATTCTAAATGGGTATAAAATTTACTATACTATAATATTAACTTAAATAGATATGAAGTTTATTTAGACAATTTACACTCGAAAACAAAATTAATTTTATATCAGTCAGAAAACAAAACAACATGATATTATACCGGTAGCCCATGACACATGTAGGCTTCATTATTTTGAATGATGCCTTTTCACTATCGAGTTTCATGTGAAAAACAAGTAGAATACAGGACGGTTACATAATAATTTTTAAAGGAGACGTTAAACCGAAAATTGCCAAATTCTGGCCTTTATGGCACTAAAGTCCATTTTATAACAGTACCTAACCTTAAGCAACATGCAACAAAACAAATTGACTTGTCACATTCTAAACGAAATTATTTCGAAATGAATATACTTACTTTGGGACTTAGTAATTCCTCTGATAGTGAAATAAGATGATGGCCTGAAATTCCTAGAGAATGTCAATGATATTTTGAAGAGTATGATCATATTTAATTTTTTGAAAGATTTCAATTCACAAAGCCGACAATTGTACATATTTTAAAGCAAATAGGACATCGTCTGGCTTGTACAAATAGCTGTGAAAATTGAAAGTTACTTGTGCATTAAAAAAAAGTTATAAACATTGTAGGGGTGGAGTCATACAGACAATGGAGCATTTATTGTTAACCCTAAGATTTCATGCATTCAATAATGCCTTTTCATTTTTCCACTAATTCTAACAACCTAAGTTATCATCAGTAATAAAAACTGAGCCCCTTTTCCTTATCACCACTGGTTCACACGACATTTTACATATAAATGCCATCAAAGCTCCAAACCCATTTAGTTAATGTCACTGTGACATTTAACACATCTGGAAAAAATAAGACCAAAAAAAGATATCTAGTTTCAGGTACACCACAGAATAAAAAACAAGAAACAACAATAAAATAATAAAGAGCACTTTAAAAATCTTTCTGAAACTAAACTCACTTTACCACAGTTGGAAAGGACACTTCACCTAAAAGCCTTCATGTCATAAAATCGACTTTACTAACATACGAAACCGTCCCTAAGGCTATTCTCTGAGACCCAAGCTGGATAATCGACCCTACGTGGACATTGAAAATATTATAATTTTCACGAAACTAGAACAATAAACTTATGGATGCCATGTAGTTGGATGTATTCCTTGGTAGATGTTGAAAAAATTAGTTGCATACATTTTGTGGCTATAATTCATTTGTTAATAACTTTCCAAATATGATGATAAAAACCAAAAACATTGACCAAAGTATTAGTAACAGTGTCTCCATTAGTACAACACCTCTTTCATTATTAAGCCATTCACTATTAGGCAAATTATAGTCTCCTGTAAGAATGTACTTGTAAGCAGGAAAGTTGTTAAAGGCAGATTCAAAACTAATACAGTGGCTCTCATGAAATTGAACTTGAATTTGGAGGGATATGAACAGTTCTTTTGATGTGCAAATTTCAACAAACAGCTCCTCCTAGTGGAAATGTGGTAACAACAACAGTCATTATTTTGTTGATTGTTGAGTGTACAGGTATTTTATTTTGTCCTCGTAATTTGTGAATTTTTAATGGTAAAAAGTCGTCAATTGTGTTGTGAGCTATATCATTTTAAAGGTAATTTTCTGAACTTTCTGTATATGGAGGTGAATATACAATCTTCTTGTATTTAAAAAAGATATTTGGTCTGTTATTGCATTTATCAAAGATTGAAATTATCCTCAAATGAACAAAAAACTCCTCTAATTTATAAGCAATTAACTATTTGGAATCTGCTTTTGTCCTATGCAGTAAATTTATAAACAGTAAACTCCAGTGGCGGATCAACCGAAAATATCAACCGGAATTAAGTGCACCTACTGTAAATTGGATAACATAAAAGAGTATATAAATTGTGATTGTTGCAAAAGCCCAGAAATTGATATTTTTGCTACATCACTGAATGTTTTTAAGAAACAAATAAGCAGTAGTATCCTTAATGTTGCATAGACCGGCTTTGGCCTTTTTGTTAGTTCACTTACTTTTTTTTACATACTTCACACTATTGTTTTATATGTTTTTTATTATTGATGTAATTGACAACAATCATTGTTTCATATTGTACTTTTTTATATAAATGGAGGATCCGTTAATAAATAAATAATAGATCTGGATGAATAACATTTTTACTGCGATTAAAACTCTTCCTCCAATTACTTTGTTACTAGTTAAGTGAGAGTGATCCTTTTGATAAATGTAATTTAACAGTCCCAATTCTTCGTTACTGATACTCACATAGCAAAGACTCGGTGAACACAAGCACATCATAGTTTTAGTAACATTTTCTTCTAAAACAGTGAGTTTGGTTGTAATACCTCTGAATTTTGATGATATTCAGACAATCTCCGGGAGGTACCCTTACAATTATTATTTGCGGCTATTGCAATTCAACGCTCACGCTTTTATATTTTTTGTAAATTGATTTTATTCATTATTAGCGCATTAAATTGTATGCCACTATGAAAAAATACATGGAAATGATTATTTGATTATTAATACGTGATGGCATACATAAGTTAATTGTTCGAGAATGCTCAATATTTTTATTCATTAACAGTAGTTTATAACAATTAGTAGTATTAGGAATTGCAAGCTAATCTGCAGTTAGCATTAAAATAGAAATATCTCACTGTTCAAAAAGTTACAAGCATAAGTTAATTGTTCTTAATTATAACTTTTACATCATATTTGGAAAATTATTAACAAATGAAATAGCGCCACAAAACATATGCCACTAATGTTTTTAATATCTACTAATATAACAAAATCTACGACTCTCTTTGGCATACATAGGTTAATTGTGTTTTTTTCACCTTTTTATCAATTTTTAACCCTTGCTTATCAACCCTTACTATCATTTGGATTTGTATGCCATGTTGTTTTCAGATTAAAAGTAGTACCTAAGGAATGCATCCAAGTACATGACATCAATAAGTTAATTGTTCTAGTTTCGTGAAAATTGTAAGATTTTCAATTTTCTCTGTGGCGTCGATAATCCAGCTTGGGTCTTGGGGAATAGCCTGATTCAACTTGCTTTACACATAAAACTTGATGGTGGATTGTCTCTTGCTGCACTGTGACTTCACTAGTACTACAGATTAGCAGTTCCAACAAAACAGTTGTGAACTAGTTTCAGATTTCACCAAATGCATGCATGAGCAAAATCAAATTTGAGTATAGTCTGAAACGCATCCCTGATTGTTTGTTGGAATGAAGCTTATATTATTGGTAGCAAAAATAAAGCTATTTGTGCTGAAGCTAATGAGTTGACTGACAAACAGAGTGAGGCAGCCAAATTGTCTGAGACAAAAATAGTATATACGATTTTTTTCAAATGGCAAATTCTAGAATCATAGTGGTAAAGGTTTTTAGATTTAATTGTATGTAAATATGTCATTTGTCTGTCAAGTAGAACCAATGAAGATCACATTTTTGTTATTTTGGAGTATTGGCTTCCAAAAAACATCGTTTCCAGATTTATTTTTATTTCATTTGCTTAGGAATATGAATTCTGTATCATTTGTCAAATCATAAAGTTGTCACTTTTTTGATGTTTGAAGAAAAAATACATTACAGGCGGAGGCGATTTTCGAGGACGAAATGGAGGTTTTGGAGGCGGACGTGATTTTGGTCCATACAGAGGAGGTGGTTTCGACCGTGGTGGCAGAGGTGGATATGGAGGTGGTGGTGGTGGTGGTGATAGAGGAGGTTTTGATGATAGACGTGGAAGACAATCTATGGGAGGTTATGATGACCGAAGAGGGGGTGGTGGAGGAGGCTATGATCGAGGTGGTTTTGAAGATAGACATGGAGGATATGATGATAGGAGAGACGGATATGGTGGTTATGGAGGTAAGTCTTTATTAAAAATAGTGCATGAATGCATACAACTAATTAAAGTTGCTCCTGTGCAGAATTAACACTGGATTTCATATGTGCCCTTCCACAAGTGTAAAGGCGCGACCACACTATGCCGCTGTTTGCCAATTGGCATGGCCATTTGGCCAAGCCGATTCGATATAGACGCGACCGTTGGTACGAGCCAATAAGCCAGCCGTGTGCCATTGAAAATCGCTGAAATGTCGGTCTCCTTCATAGTAAGCCAGTGAGAACGAAGAGTGGGGACGTGCCAACCACTGGCCTCTCGCGGCTTCAGTTGTGATTCAGACCTTTGTTCAGACTGTCTGCCAGTTCAAATGGAGAGGACGAACCAGAAATTTATTAATTTGATAAATCTGTACCGGGATCGTCCTGTTATGTGTTCATTCTGCGACTAAACTAAATGAATGCCAACACATATGTAGACGTTTTTACAGTCGCTAGCTTTGTCAATTTGGCTTTGCCAACGGCAAATCGCGGCATAATGTGGATGCGCCTTAACGCTACAATACCGGTAACAACTATGGAGAGTCTCGTCTTAGATCGGACCTCGAACATAATGATAATGTAGTGAACATTGATTCAATGATCTGGAATAAATACTACTTATTATTTTATTATTTTCTAACCATTTTGTTTTCAAACATTAGATAATACTATTTTATGAACCTTCTGTGTGAATGTAAGCTTTCACGGCCGGAGTCAATAAATTTGATAATTTCCGGACTGTTATGACGTGGTCTTCTTTGGATTTCTTTTTTCTCAACGAATCAACTGAAACTGAGGTCTCTGTTGATCCCGATGCGGTATATTATATGTTTTCGTGCGTACTTTTGGCGGTTGTTGTGTTTGGCGGTTTTATGCTGGACCGTTTTAAAGTTGCGTGCTAGATCTTTGGTAAGTATATGCTCTTCCTTTCTGTTAAAGTTCTCCTGATGTTTGCATATTTCTATAGCCTCTAAGTGCGTTCTTGTCGAATAATTGTGTTTTTTTTTCAAACAAGCTATTGTGATCTTCCTCCGAAAATCCATGTTCAGCGACTGCAGATTTTTCAGTTTATCCTAGACGGCAACCTCGTTTGCTTTCGGTTACCCTTGTACTAATGTTTCTCTTTGTCGTTCCTGCTGATTTCAAAGGATCTCTGGGGTCCTATGCTGATCTTGAATATTGTCACTCCTTTTACCTCCTCAACTCTCTCTATTTCTTCTAAACAGTTCTCAAATCTCTTATAGTTCAAAACTAACCAACTAACGTCAACTGTCCCGCTTTTTATACTTTTTACACGTTCCAGACAGTTCTAGATGATTCCAGATGTTTGTCTTCTTATTTTTATTTGTGGACCTTTACAGATCCTCAGTACAGGTCCGACGTAACATTGCTCCCTCTTTTCTAGTTATTCGTCCCGAATAATCTGACTGCAGGGGTCTGGTTGAAGCCAACAGGGTGGATGGGGCACGCAGCAAGGGGCTAACCACTCGATGAGGATTACCTTGTGCTAACTCCTCGCTGACAATTGGATGCGAAGGACTAGGTCGTTGATTTTCTTGAGATCGGTGTTGGGGCCTTTCCAGTTTCGTTGCAGTTTTTGGTATAAACCATTTCACCTCTCGAAAAGCTTGTGTTTGAAGTATGCACGTCGAGTCTAGCCTTTACCTTATTATTCAAACGTTAACGAGCAAAATTGTGGACCTTTCCAATATTTCTTTCATGCATCCTATGTACATAGGAGGTGTACGTTCTTCTGCATGGGGAAGCTTCATTTCTCTGCCGGTGACTAGTATAGATGGACTATAACCGGCTGATTCGGACCTCGGAAATTTTTGGTTTTCAGAGACAAACATTGAAAGATATTGGCAAATAGTTCTATGATGTCTTTCTACCATTCCATTGGACTGTGGGTGGAGAGGCGTACTGCGTGTTTTCTTAATGTCTTCATCAATTCTTGCCATAATTCGGATTCAAAATTTCGTCCTTGGTCAGAATGCAACTTCAGAGGTACTCCGTGTCTCGTAATAAGGTTGGTTACGAAAGCTTCTGCTACTGTCATCGCTTCTTGATTAGAAAGAGGTGCTATTTCGGGACATTTGGAAAAATAATCCATTACAACCATCAGGTATTTGTTTCCACTTTCTGTCAAATGAAGTGGACCGAAAATATCAATTACAAGTTGTTCAAAGGGCTCTCCTAAAAGATACTCTTGTCATTTTTCCTCGGCTTCTTCTTTTAAGACCTCTATTATTTCACAGATCACATTTCTTGCACCAATCTTCTACATCCCATCCTCGTGCCACTGTTCTTTTAGTACCAAAATGTCCTCCTGAGTGGCTGTTATGAAGTTCTTCTAACACACATCTGATGTGTGATCTTGGCTGTACCAATTGGTGAACTATACATTCTCCATTGGGGCTTTTACATCTTCGATGCAATAGGCCATCTTAAAGATACAGTGAATCCCACTGAACCCAGTACTCTTTTATGCTTCCACTATATCTGGCTACCTCTTGCCAAGTAGGTCTGACTCCATTTTTAACCCATTCTCTTATAACTTTCAAGTCATTGTTTTTCTTTTGACTTTAACTAGGGGTTACAAAGGGAATTCCGATTATCATCACTTTCTGTCTTGATTGTCGTTATCTGTAGACTAACTTCTTCCACTGGGTTCTCCTTTTCTTCAAGCCTTTTACAGTACCGTTCTAAACAGGATCGCCTAGAAAGTATATCTGCATTGCCATGGAGTCGTCCTTTCCGGTGTAGTATTACGAAGTTGTATTGTTGTAGTCTCTCTATCCTCCTAGCAACTTGTCCTTCAGGCTTCATTAACCACTGCAAAGCGCTATGGACACTTCGAATAACAAAACTTCTATTATTAAGAAAAGTATGGGAGTGTTCAAGGGCATTAATAACAGCCAAAAGTTCTTTTCTATTGACTCAATAGTTTTTCTCAACCTTTCCCATGGTTTTACTAAACTACGCAATCACTTTTTCTTCGCCTTCTTGTTGTTGCGCCTATGCCGTGTTGGGATGCATCACCATCCAAAATAAATGTTCCTTTCTCCAGTGGCTAGGCCAAAACAAGTGCTGTGGTTAACCGTTTCTTCAACTCTACAAATGCATTTTGACAATATGTCAGTTAAATTCAATGTTGTTATCAGTTAGTTGATAAAGAGGTTTAGCAAATCGACCAAAATCCTGGACAAACTTGCACTAATATGAACAAAGTCCAAGAAAACTCCGTATTTCCGGCAATTTTGATGTCTAAATTTTTTTGTGCGATCAAAACTGAAAGAAATATCATCGTAAAAGACTCCCATTTCGAGCTCTACGTTGTGCTTGCAAGCTGTCTCGCAAGCTCCAGCGGAATTTATTTGAGAATTTAGAAAAATGATTAGGGATCGATATGTTTTCGATTAGGGACATAATATTACTTAGCGGAAAAAATTTATGTTCGGTAGATTTTTCGACCTTACTTCTCCGGCCTAAAATGTGGTTGGTTTTGGGGTATTGTTAGAGTGGCTTTGATAAGCTGTATTTTGAATGGGGCTTGGTTCAGTTATAGAGGAGGACGAGGTCGTGCCTTCAATTTCAATATTAGTTACTGAAGCTTGGGTACGAATTCTTATTTCTAAATTAACTATATAATTTTTAATTTGCCTTTCGAAATTAGATTTCGAATTTTCTTGTTGTTTTTCTAAATTAGATTTTAAATTTTCTTGTAGTTTTTCTAAATAAGATTTTAAATTTCCTTGTTCTCCTAAATTAGATTTCAAATATTCTTGTTGTTTTAAATTAAATTTTAAATTTTCTTGTTGTAAATGTAAATGATCTACTCTATTATTAAGCTGTCCTACCTCTAGCTTTAATGTTTCCTGAATTTGTGTTAGGCCATTCATAATTTCTACATCTGTTTGAGTACGCCTCTCCTCCTTGCGTCTTTCCTTTTCTTCTTCCTTTCTACGTCTTTCCTTCTCTTCTTTCTTCTTTTCTGAGTATTCATTTCACCTCTTCTTTCTTCTTTTCTGTGTCTTTACTTCACCTCTTCTTCCTCCTTTCTGCATCTTTCTTTCTCCTCTTCCATTTTCAAAAACCATGCTGGGGGTCCGGAAGTATCCATGTCTTTGTGAAATACGGTGAATATAATATTTACCATAAACAGATACTTTTTATATCGCACTGCTGTCACCAATGTTACTCCTTTTACTTCCTTAACTTTCTTTATTTTTTCAACTTTTACATCACAATACTATACACGTCTTACTATTATATCACAGAACTCAAATCTCTTATAGTTCAAAACTAACTACCTAACGTCAACCGTCTTGCTTTTTATACTTTTTACATGTTCCAGGCAGTTCTCGATTTTTCGATGTCAGTTCTAGATGATCCCAGATGTTTGTCTTTTTCTTTATCGACCCTTACATATCCTTAGTATGGGTCCTACGTAACAATATTCTCCTATTTCCCTTGTTGGCTGAAGACAGTACCGATATTCTTTTTCCTCAAAATCTTCCCATTCCGGTCGGTAATACCTCTAACGTATGATAAGTAAACCGTTCCTTCGGTTTGTTCCTCACCCATATTAGTTTTGTTCTTCATTTTTGGTTTTGTAGCTCTAATTACGTCTTTTTTGTTATATCCACTTTCTTGCAATACCGCTGTTAGGTGTTTTATCTCCTCATCAATATATTATCTTGGTTCACATATCCGTAGTGCCCTGTTTACTAAAGTGTTGATAACTGTGCGCTTCTGTTTACAAAATGGATTAAACCATCATCATAAGTTCAAGAGCAACCGAACACAAACGAAGTTGCCGAGTAGGACAAACTGAAAAATCTGGTTTTTCGGAGGAGATAACAATATCTTGTATGAAAAAAAGAAATTTTATCCACGTCAAGTCATTATTCGCCAATAATGCACTTGGAGGCCATAGAGATATACAAACATCAGGAGAACTTTAACAAGAAGGAAGAAACTACATACCTACCAAAGATCTGGCACACAACATTAAAACGCATTAAAACGTCCATACACAACAACCGCCAAAAATTCGCGTGAAAACAAAGATATACAGGCTCGGCAAATATGTATCTTCCATATGTAAAATCTCATATAGGAGCAAAAGTAAGCACTATACATAAAAAGTCCGAGAGAGAACACCATATTTCCTCTCCTCGAAACACCCACTTCTCTAGAAATTGTCTGTCTGTTATTCTTTTCCTCTCTTCCACTCACAGAATGGCTATACGGAACATAATTATTTTCCGAATCTGTATATAACGCAGAGGGATCAACGGAGATTTCAGTTTCAGTTGATTCGTCACCCTGTATATATGTATATTACGCCGTAGTAAAAAAGAATTAAATATTTAAAAAAACTTATGGCATAGGATAATATTTTGATTTAAATTATTCCGATTAACACACATGAAATCATTGGTGATAGATAAAAATGCCTATAATTTTATAATGCAGTTTAAAAAATCCGAAAAT
The DNA here is from genome assembly GCA_947563755.1 of Lochmaea crataegi. Lineage (NCBI taxonomy): Eukaryota > Metazoa > Arthropoda > Insecta > Coleoptera > Chrysomelidae > Lochmaea > Lochmaea crataegi. The sequence goes on from OX387424.1 coordinate 3,712,134, forward strand.
TGTCCCTAAGAAACCCCGAAAATCCCTCGAATTGGCATCATTGTTGTGGCCGGCGATCGGTTCACTGGTCATAGCTGGGCATACTACTACTATTTCAAATTAACACGGAACTTTAAACTATGTTTTCTACGTTAATATTGATTTAAAAAAAAAGCCTAGAGGATTCGGATTTTTAGTCGCCACCTAATATTATTGAATAAAAAAATTGGAAAGTTCCCTATTTACTTGGACTAGAACAAGTACTTGCCAAGTATATTCCAAGTAACTTGGCAAGACCCTCGTAGTGAGTAGCCAGCTTTTTACTTCCAACACAAACAAATAGTGTATTATTCAAAATCGACTGCTTTTATGGTGCTCTAATGAGGAGCGGCTACAGTTCCTAGGAATACCAACGTTGCCAATACCTTCTTCAATTATTTTCCTTGCCCTTATCGATAAACTAACCAATGATCTGTTTTATCATGGGTTTAATGGGATTATTATTACGTTTTAAAACAGATCATTGGTTAATTTATCGATAAGGGCAAGGAAAATAATTGAAAAAGGTATTGGCAACGTTGGTATTCCTAAGAACTTTAGCCGCTCCTGCTCTAATGATATAGTTGCCAGGTGAGCAGGTGACCATTTTTCTTTGAAGTGCTTCATGATGCATTTAAAGCAACTTTTTTTTAACAAATTTTTATGTATTAAATTCTTTTGGTAATTAGATCGTGGAGGTGGAGGTGGAGGTGGATACGATAGACAAGGTGGCTATGATAATAGGGGTGGTTATGACGATAGAAGAGGCGGAATGGGAGGATATGAAGATAGAAGACAAATGGGAGATAATAGAGGTGATCTCTATAGTCGACGAGATGGGGGTGGACCACCACAAAAACAAGGAGGGCAAGTATTGTACTATATTACATAATTTATTTTTTTCCTGCTTGTTGCCAAAAATATAGTAGAAGTACCTCACAGGAGCTTATGGTCCCGGTCAAATTTGCAGAAATTTTAATAATATTTATTTCACGAAAAAGTGGATAGGTATTAATGTTTTGCTTCATTTTTGCCGCGCCCTGTAAGTATGTGTCTAATAGTTTAACTCTTATTTTAAGTTTACTTAATTATAATCATTTCACAAGATAGTAGCAACAGAAAAAAAATTGTAGTCTTCTCTTCAGACAGAGATTTACTATCTTGTATACCCAAAAACTGCTCGAAGGTTTTTGTTGGCGCAATGATAACTTTTAATCAGAACGTTGAGAACAACATTATTTGAAAATGTCGGCCAATTTGACCGGGACCTCTTTTCCATAACCTGGTTTATTTAAACATAGAGTTAAATTTAACAAAAGTTTAAGCGTGTTGTACCAGTGTTGTTTTAGTGCAGTTTTGTTAATCATCATTTTGAAAGGTTGGTATCAACGAATTTGAGACGAATAAACTACTGTTAGGTAAATGATTTAGTTTTGCCAGCAAGAAAAATTAAAAGAAGAATTTTTAATGCAGTTTTAATCCTCAGGTCCATTTTCTACTGATTATAAGAAGATTTACAATTTGGAACTTCACTATAATTAATCATTACTTTCAAATAAAATTTATGTATTAATAATACATACCTATTTGTAACAGACTATATATATCTGCCGTTACCTGCAATATCAACATGTTAACAGTATTTTTAGATAGGTAATCTAAATCTATCCGAAAATTCCTTATCATTCCATTCTGTAAAATTAGTTCGTCGCCGAAAGTTTTGTGGGCGTTCATTAAAATATTCGTCATCACTAAAACTTGGTAAATCAGGATATTCTATTAGAATTTTGGAAAAATGAAAGAAATTACAAAATCTACAGACTGTATAGTAAAATTAATACCTATTTAGAGGTACCAGCCGTTTTAGTAACTTAACGTATGCGGCTTCTTGAACCATCTGAACCCGCATGAAAAAAATTAGGTTATGACCTTTGTCATGTCAAATGCTTGACATATTATCAGTGGCGGTTTGTAATAATACAAATTAATTTTATGAAATTCATAAAATTCTAAAGATGTTGACATAATAAAAGAATATAAAAGAAGCGCACTAATTTTAAAAACATTGTTTTATTAACTAGATACATAGTTTTCTTAAAAAAATATGGCAATTCAGAGTTCGATTAAGTACAAATTCTAGATTTAAAAAAAATGACAACGTGATCTTCAAGGCAAAGTTTAATTAGTTTCTAAATCAGAATAACTTTCGGAAAGTGAAAGTTCATCATCGGATTCATTGGATACAGAGATCACCATAGGTTCGATGTTTAGTAGGTCCAGTTTGTTTTCTACTTCCCATGCTTCAGAAATAATTTTCTCTGTATGATTTATGTAATTCTGCCAGTGTTGCTCCGGTACATTTTTTACAACGTCATTCCATACTTTTAAGACTTCAGTAGGTGACCTTGCAGTTTTCGTAATAGCTTGGTCATAATGCCTTTTAGTTTCTGACCATACCATTTCGATGGCATTAAAATGGCAATGATAAGGTGGTAGCCTGAGAACACAATGACCATGCTCGGCAGCGTATTTGTTTAAATGATAATTTTTTTCTGGCAAAACTTGCTTTTCAATTATATTCCAAACAGCATCCTTTAAAATGTGATCTGGAAAAGGAATATTCTTTTTTTTGAGCCATTCTAACATGCGTGTTTTACTCCAACTTTTTCTTGGGATTTCTTCATCCAGGCGACTGTGATACGTTGCGTTATCCATTATAATTAACGATGGTTCTTCCAAGTTTACAATTAGTTGCTGTTTATACCAATTTTCAAAATTTTCGGTGTTCATGTTATCATGATAATCGCCTGTTTTTTTATTGCATTTAAAAATAAGCGATGCATTTGCCACAAAACCTTTTTTATTACCGGCATGAACAATTACATATCGTGTCCCACTTCCAGTTATTTTTAAATCACTGTGTTTAGTACCATCTTGCCACATTCTTCTGTCCCCGCTTTTACTAAAAACCCATGTCTCATCCAGAAAAACAGGTGTAAAGAGCTTTTCGCTTTTAGCAGCATGGTATTTGTTCAAAAATAATATTCTTTTTAATCTGACTGCAGGCATTTCCAATAAATGTTTTCTTCCATCCTGTTTTTTGAAATGAAAACCCATTTTTTTAATTCCCAAATATAACGAACCTTTGGAAATCTTAGTTTCTGGAGACTCTTCGATAAATTGCCGTAAAATAGTTTCTACTGTGATTTTATCCTTTCGCGCATACATTTTATAAATTACTTCCCTCAAACAAGGCAGGGTATTTTTTGTAATTCGGGTTTTGCTCCGGGAAACGCTTGCAGACATATTTCTTCTAAATTCGAAATCTGTAGCTCTGTTTGGTTTTTCAAGATTATATAATGTGCTTTCTGGAACTTTTAGTGCTTCGGACGCTTTTTGAATTGCCTTAAATCGAGATCCTAAATCGTTTTGAAAATAGTTTACTACATTAAGCATAAGTTTTTTGGATTCATCAGAATATCGCATTTTTATATCTTATTTTGCGTTATGACATTAACATGAAATCAAAATTTGACGTAACTTCAAAAACGTGACATCTAATAAATTAGTTACGACGTTCATTTTTGTTGGTAATTTTTTGTTTCAACCGATTTATTAATAATAAATAAGGATGGTCTTATTCTAAATGGGTATAAAATTTACTATACACTGTGTCCGTAAAGTATGGAACAAATTCATTTTTAGCTAAACAGACCATTTTAAGGAATAATCCTGAAACACGTCGATTTTTGATTTTAATTTACCGTATTTTAAAATAATAATCTAGTATACAGAGTGAATTACTTTCGAGTAATAACGTCACCGTCATTTTTTTTAAATGGAACACCTCCATTTTGTCTCAATTTTCGGATTACTCTAGCTGAGCTGATTCCAAAAATGTATCACATGTTGATTCCAATTGGTACAGGGTGGACAAAAATACATTAGTTTTGTGTGTGCTCATAAAGTAACGCGTAACATTCTTTATTAGTTAAATTAACAATATTATCAAAAATACTTATTGTCTAGCGGCAATTGGTTTAAATGTAACACCCTGTAGTTTGTTACATTTGTAGATTAATAAAAATGAGCTGTTTCCAAACATGTTTGGTACTTGTGGTCTAGCAGACAGAATATGAAAGAAATTATTTCTTATCAATTTAAAAAAAATCATAGTCGTCTAGTTTTTGGTGAAATGTCATTATTTGTTTAGTAATTTATTGATGTTCAGTGACAGTTTAGTACTACAATATTTTTGGTATTCGTGAATGTTTTAATTATTGCTTAGATTTAATTTGAAGTAGAAATGGAGTTAAGTGTAAAACAAAAAATTGAAATACTTATGATGATTGGGTATGGAGACAGATCGCGAACTCAGATGGAAGTGTGCAATTTGTTTAATGGTAAATATCCAGAAAGACCTATAACGCTTTCAACAGTCAGTAAGATTGAAAAGAAATTTCGAGAAACTCGTACGGTTGAAAATGTACGCAAATCAGGTCGTCCCTCTGCAAATGCTGATGCAGCATTAGATGTTTTGCTTTGAAGAAGATGCGCACACTTCTGAGCGTAAAGTTAGTCGCGATATCGGTGTTAGCAAAACAACGGTACACAAACTATTAAAGCTTGAAAAATGGCATCCTTATAAAATCAAACTTGTGCAGAAATTAAACGAAGTTGATCCCGATAGAAGAATCCAATTTTGCGAAAAAATGATGGATAAATGTCACCGAGACCCTCTCTTGATACAAAACATTATTTTTTCTGATGAGGCCACTTTCACGTTAAATGGCGGAAAGGAGAGGTTTACCGTCAGAATTGTAGATACTGGGCAAAAGAAAACCCCCACTGGATGCGTGAGCATCATACACAATACCAGCAAAAGGTAAATGTATGGGCTGGAATTGTAAGAAATCGAATCATCGGACCTTACTTTATCGAAGGTAATTTAAACGGGGCAACGCACCTTGAGTTTTTAAGGGGGTATCTCGTACCTACTTTACGTAATTTGTTTCCCAGCAGACGTAATCCTGGAGGTTTTGATGAAAGTTTATGGTTTCAACAGGATGGTGCACCTCCACATTATGCTGTAGATGTTAGAAGGTACATGAATGAAATTTTTCCGAACAGGTAGATTGGTAGACGTGGACCTATTGAATCGCCAGCGAGGTCACCAGATTTTAATCCTTTGGATTATTTCATGTGGGGCCATCTGAAGAATGTTGTGTATCAAACGAAACCAGCAAATATTCAAGAATTAAAAGAGAGAATTCGGACAGCAATAAACAATATTTCTCAAGACATACTAAACAAGGTTCAACCAGAATTTGTTCACCGTTTGGGTTACTGTCAAATACAGCAAGGGCTGCAGTTCGAACATTTATAAAGTCATGTATTTCATCATATTCTGTCCGCTAGACAATAAGTATTTTTGATAATATTGTTAATTTAACTAATAAAGAATGTTACGCGTTACTTTATGAGCACACACAAAACTATTGTATTTTTGTCCACCCTGTACCAATTGGAATCAACATGTGATACATTTTTGGAATCAGCTCAGCTAGAGTAATCCGAAAATTGAGACAAAATGGGGGTGTTCCATTTAAAAAAAATGACGGCGACGTCATTACTCGAAAGTAATTCACCCTGTATATTAGATTATTATTTTAAAATACGGTAAATTAAAATCAAAAATCGACGTGTTTCAGGATTAATTCTTAAAATGGTCTGTTTAGCTAAAAATGAATTTGTTCCATACTTTACGGACACAGTGTATATGTCTCTTTTGAACAAAGTTTTTAGGTTAGAAAACTAGGATTATTGTTTTAACCACTCGATTTTGAGCGGTTAACAAACCTGTTAGTAAAACTCTGGTTACCCATTTTGTTTAAACCAGTAGTTATGTTTTAAACCTTGTTTTAACAATGTTGGTACAACTCGCCCATTACCTTCCAGCGAGATCCTTCTGAACTTCTGGTAAATATCCTTAGCAGCTCATTTTGTTGTTATAGGTACCGTAATATCGGGTGGCTTTGACTCACTTCTGAAGTTTTAATACGGATATTGGTATTCTTAAGAAGTGAAAATACGTTTCTTTTTTTACATCTATTTGAGTCTTTAGCTACTTTTTTACAAACATATAAAAATATGAAGGGGAAATTATTTTATTAAAAAAAACAACAATAAAACTAAGGTGTGCAGAGTACCCACCAGTTTCGGGTGACTTTGTCCCACACTGCATTTTACTTTTATTCGCTATGTTTATTATTGTCTGGGCTAAAGCAACCCTACAGCAATGTTTGGAAACACGTAATCCACAATAAAAATTTTTTATTAAAATTTTTAACATAGAAAAATCACTAAAAAAATCAACAAGAAACTCTACATAGCGTCCTAGTTATAAAAACAACATCGATTTTTAACGAAAAATAAACAACAAAACTGTTTACAATCTGATAAAACTTTTTCCTACAGATCTGGAAAGAAATATTGGTTCTGGCCAAGTCCAATGGCTGCGTGCGATCAATATCAGTCTAGTGGTAGGATTTTCTTACGACTTCTTCAGATCATTGCCACATACTTCTTTCACCCAGTACCATCACAAGTACCCAACCATAACAGTTATTACCCCTTAAATAGCCATCGAACTTCCCTGGAAAACTGTTTTCATTGTTGGATACAATTACGAAGCCTTCTATGGAAAGTTGTTCTGCATCTGAATCATCCCTATAACTTACGTTAGATTGAGAATCCGACGTATCTGCAATATCTCCAAAACGTTTTATTATTTTTGGACGTTTGGTTTTTTTTACTGTCTTGTTTACTACAACTAGCTACAGCACCATCTTCCTCCATGATCGTCTGTTCACATCCATCGTTATCTAGCTTACTGTCAGGTACAGCGTCATTATTAGCCATACTTTGTTGTACATTTTCTTTCTCCTCTTCGCAAATCTGACCATCATTGGCTTGCTTACTAGTTTTACTTTTTTCTTTCTTGTCTTTTCATTTTTGATTTTGATATTACTTCTAGCTGCCCCTTTGGTTTGGGTTTTTGACTTCCTCTCAGTGCCATTTTTTAGAGCTGGTTTCTTCTTAGCAACTTTTAGTGCAGCTGCAGCATTTTGTTGGCTTTTAACATCTTCAGCACTGACACTTTTTCCTGCTTCAATTTTGATTTTCTTTCTTCTTTTACTAACTCCACCATCCGCGGACTGTACTCCCCTCTTTTCTGCAAGGTCATTTAAAACATCTTCACTTTGTCTCAAGTATACTTGTGCAGCATCAATTTTGTAATTGGGAATTCTGGTTAATACTTCCTTTGCATTCAGTGGAAAGATGCCACGTTTTCTAAAGCCACTTTCCAAATTTCTACTGCCCTTTACATCAACTACTTCAACCAGTCTTTTCAATAGGATGGGAAAGGTGCATTTTGGGATTGAATTGGTGTTAACATTCTATGTTTTGTATTCTACCAAAATATTTCGCCTAGCGATTTTCATCGGTCTGAAATAGGCGACATCTAACGGCTGCGTTAGGTGTGTAGAGTTGGGAGGAAGACATAAGAATTTAATATTTTCGCCTTCACACAGCTGCAAAACCTTTAAGGATATATACAGTGAGCCATGAAACAAGCTGTGTCGATCCATCTGCTTTTCGATCTATTGTAGCGTGCGCCAATTGGAGGTAGCATTTTGCCAGCAGCATTTCCACAAAACATTATTGATGTTGCTGATTTACTAAAAATTCATCATTCTTTCAGGATATTTCGTCCCACGTTTTGTTGAATCTTTTTCTTGCCGGGGTCATCACCTAAATTGGTCTCGTCGTAGTTCCAAATGTTGTTAGTTGGGTCATTGATAAGTTCATTTTGTAAGTGGTTAAAGTATTCTTTAATAGTGGCTTCACTGATTTCTGCTCTCGACCGTTTTATGTTGCTTGCGAAATCCGACCTTAACCCAGGTCGGATTTCGTTTAAGGAAGGCATTTAACCAGTCTTTCCCTGGCAAGTTTTTAAATTTAGTATCGCGGCCCTCGCGATCTAAATAATTTTTCACTAAATTTCGTAAATCGCTCTGATCCAATGGAAATCCGTACGAAGATAGGGTGAAAAGATGGGACATGAAAGCGTCCTCTTCAGCTTTCGTAAAAATTGTCTGATCACCACGAAGTTTTGTATGCCTATTTTTCAATTTATTTTTTATGGTTCCAACTGGCACTCGAAATTCTAATGCAGCATTTCTTTGAGATAATACGCCATTCCTGACAGCGTCTAGAGCTCGTGTAATTTACGTAATTTCTACTGCCATTAACTCGTGTGTACTTTGAAGGCATCTAAAAAAAAGGTGTAGGCATTACGCAACAAAATATAAACCACCTACCTATGTAGTTATTAGAAGACTAAATGTTAAAATAAGCATTTACTCACCTCTATAGCAATATAAATATATATATGGAACTAAAAAACGACAAAAAATGAACTGGGACAAAGTCACCCGTTAAGTTCTGGAGCACTTTGAAAACAACACCCGAACTAGTTTGTGTCTATGTTTATACTGAAATAACACAAGCAAAGCGCTTAAGAATAGGCAAGTTTCTATCATGTAAGTATGCTACTTACATTACTCTCATTCGGATTATTGGTTGCCTACAAATTTTTAGTCGGTAAATGTTGAGTGAAATGACTCCCATTCAGAATTTTTTTTTAAGAAGTGAAACGGTTATAACCCTCAATAACGGCAATTTTCCTAGTTTACATATGCCAAATATGGCACCTAATAACATTTGTTGATAATGCTATGTTTGTAATGTTCTCGGCTAAAAATAACTTTTTCCTGAAATGAGCCAAAGTCACTCAAAATTACAGTACCTAAGAAGTTGATTATTATAAAACCGTTTTTTAGGTATGGCGGAGCTAATGGATACGGAAGTACTTCAGTCGGAGGTTACGGTGGCAATTCAGGTGGCTATAGTGGTGGCGCATCTGGAGGTTACGGTACTAGCAGTGCTGCAGGCTATGGTGAGTCTGCTGGTGGATATGGTTCTTCAGGGTATGGCGCAGACACCCCTGCCAGTGGCGGCTACGGTGGTGGTGGTTATGGTTCAGCAACACAGTCGAGTTCTGGATACCAAGATAGGGGGGGTTATGATGCAGAACCTGTCGACGGCTACGGCGGTTCTTATGCTGCAGCTTCTGGTGGAGCTGCTGCTGGTGCTAGAAGTGGTTATGATTCTGCTTATCCACCATTGCCACAACAAAGAGGGTGAGTACAGTTTATAAGTTGTTTTAAAGAAATGCCATGATGTGCGTTACAAAACAGAGTTGAAAATATTCGGTGTTTAGGTATAAACGTGTTTGTTCTAATGTGTAGCTTACGATATTCGAGAAGGTAAAAATATGAGTACATTTTGTTAAAAAATTGAATTCAGATTTTCTATACTTTTTGTTAACATTAGAAGAAAATCTACTACTAATGAATAACAATCGTTTTATTTTATTACACTTCAGGTGTAATTATTGTTTTTGCAAACGGTTTGACCATCTGGTATCTAATTCGTATATGATCCATCAAGTTATCATTCTGTTTTCTCACTTTGCGGATTTAGAAAGGTAACCACCATGTATATGTATGGAATCGATCATTCAGTTTGGTAACATGTAGAAAGATTGTAGAAAATATCAAACAGATTAAACACAATTATAAAGATATTCTTCATTTATTACTACTTAAATCAATTCAAATGGAACTGCTCTAAAGAATGGTTCATTTGTGAATTACATATTTCCATCTTTTTCTTGTTCATTTTTCAAATTATGTATTGTAAATGTTTGCAATTATAAAATTCTACCAAATGGTTTTCACCTGTTTCTAAAGACACTTTTTTTATTGTTTCATTGAAGTGTCATCTCCTGAAATTTTTACCTTTCCATTACTGTGAAACTTAAAATATAGTAGAGCTGATGTAATTGCCCCCCAACATACACACACACACATACAACTACCATACGGTTAGTAAATTCACAAACCTATTCCTACTTCCATTCATATGAATTGGTTTATTTTGACAATCCTAATAACCATGTTCCACTGCCACACAATGCAGTACTCCACAAGTATTTCCTCAAAGTCTTACTTAATATTAAAGCTATCAATTTTTCTATTTTAATCTACTTTTGGTATCACACTTCGATCACCCATCACTCACTATAAACTTTCCTATTAACATGTAAACTCTTTATGAAATCTACTTTATTATTTTTGTACTATTTTCCATATTTACTTTCATTAAGTTAACCCTGATTGTTAATTGTTAATAGTCCATCTCATTAAATATTTATTCCCAGTCTAGTGTGTTTAAACATTCTTTTTGAACATAGGAATTAAAAAGCTTTAAGTGCACCAGAAACATTTTTCTTGAAATGTACCTGCTAGAAAGTTCCTATAGTACACAGAGACTGATATTTATAAACCAGACCCATTGCTGAACATGTCCTTGAGCATTTGTTTTCGACACTTCCATGTAAAATTAGTCAAAACCTGATTGTCAATGCCGGGCTCAGTCTTGTTTATAAATACGGACATTAGATTTTAATGTTTTCCTGACATATGGTGTCATAAATGAAATACATTGATGTATAATAAATCCTGGAATATAAAGAAAACTTTTAACATTCTTAGTTTTAAGGTACAGAGTGCTAAAGTTAACCTAATTGAAGCACTCTTTATTTCATAAATTGATTAAAAAAAACTAACTTTATGACAAAAAAATGTTTACTATGGAAAATAGATTTAGCGCTTTTCATAATTCTCCATGAAAATCAATAAAAAGTTGTATAGAATTATTTTTCGGGGTCTTTTACGTTAGTTACTTTTATCAGCATTTTTGATATTTTTGCCTTTTTCAATATTTGGCTTAACCAATAATTTATGTCCATACCGAAAATTTTTCTCACCTAGTCTTCATCCATCCGTCCATTCTCTTCCGATTTTCATTGAGTAATCTGTTTTATTCTTTTGCTATCCTTCCTTTTTCAATGTCGAAATTGCTGTAGTCTTTTTGTTAGTTTATGAATATTTAAGATTCATGAGTATTTGGCATTCTGCTGACAAGACAGTCTTGGAATCGATCTTGGTCTTTCTTTTGCTTATCCGGTCTTGGTTTTGCTCAAATACTCAAATACGGTAAGCGCCATATTATACAATACTAAATTGCGCGCCACTGTTTGCTCATGCCTGCTTTTTGACGTATGATAGTAGCAGCGTTATGTGTTTTTAGTAGTGCAAATAATGAAGTTATAGTTGAGAATGGGTCTGACAACTGAGGAAAAAGTGTTTATTGTTGAGCATTATTTTAGTTCTTGCGGAAATGGCAAACAAGGTGGTCCGAGTTTGAAGTTAGTGACGGAAAAATATTGCGAACAATTTCATATAGAGGCACCGACCAACGCACTTATGCTTTCTATTGTTGAGAAATTTCGTCGTTCTGGCAGTGTATTGTGCCAACGGAAGGGAAGGTCTGGTAGGCCAGTAACTGTGAGAACAAATGAGAACCATGGACGTGTTGTCAATCAGGCTTTGCAATAATCGAACCGAAGTCTTCGGCGTTTGTTCAAAGATATGAATGCCAGGGTTGTGTATTGTGGAAAATTTTTAGCTATGCTGTGCGAGGATCCCTATTTCTTGAATCATGTGAGGTTCTCAGACGAAAGTAACATTCACTTGGAGGGTTACATTAATAAGCAAACAAGTCGCTTCCTTGGTTTCGATAAGCCAGACGTTATTATCCAAAAACCTTTGCATAGTGACTGTGTGACGATATGAAGTGCTCACTGTGTGATTGGTTCGTATTTCATTGAGGATAATGATGGCAAACCTCTTATTGTTACCCAGGAACTTCATAGAAACATGGTGGTAACATGATCTCAGACGGTTTTGTCGTGCCAGGAACCTTCGGATGGAAAACAAGTGGTTTCAACAGGACGGGGCGACCAGACACACTGCTCTACAATCGATAGCATTACTGCAGGAAATTTTTGAAGGTCGCATCATTTCCCGCGGTTCTAATTTCAACTCCTCTTCACATCCCCTCGATCTTACACCACCGGATGCCTACGAACGGGGTATGTTGAAGAAGAAAGTCTTCAGCAGTACATACCCACGCAGAAATGTTAATGATTTACGTGACAAGATCGTCTCGTTTTTCAGAAATATGCAGCAACCTGTGTTGTCTAATATGCTTGAATATCTGCGTGACCGTTATGAACATTTTGAACATGTATTGTATAGTAATAAAAATGTATAACGTAATATACTTCAGTATTTTATTTTTTGTCGCATACTGTACTTGCAGTCTTATTCTTGCTTATTCTGTATTGGTATTGTTCTTAATCTTGCTTATTCATGGTAGGGGAGCCCATGATGCTAAATGGGGATTTACTCGAGCGTCATTGGGTTGCAAAGCTTAGATGATGAAAAGAAAAAAATGTTGGATAATGTATACCTTTTCATCGGTGGGGGGAGCGCCTATAGATATTGATAGTATCCATGTTCCACGTATTTTTAATAATGTACGTATGTTAATCATTGAACGTTCGACTGTTCGCGAGAACGTCGAATGGATTTTGTTCGTACGAATGATTTCACCCGAATCGAACGTTACTCGAAAATTCAATAGCAATATCTTCCAAACACATTGGCGAACAACTTTTTAGATCTTATGTGTACTGTAGAGTAGTTCAAAAGCAGCTTCAACTGCGTTCAGTTTTGTTCAGTAGTATTATTAAAAAACTTAGGTATAATTATTGCTATGATTTACACGCTACAGCCACAGGTTATGTTTATTTGTTTTGCTGACAAACGACCGATAAATTCATTCGATTGCAACTCGAACATTCGAGATTTCGAAGATACTGCTCGAACATAACAAATCCACTCCCATCACATGTAATACGTGGGAGCATTTGGTCGAACGTTCAAAGATACGACCCTGATCGTTTGCATGGTGGGGGTGGTCGTACGTAGGTAAGGGTTGAAAATGAGAAAAAAAAATTTAATCGAGCGCGTGTTATTTCGGCTTGTGGAAATCGTCAGATTATATATTTTTCGTTATCCTTGGATTATTTCCTTCAAAATAAAAAAAAATTTAGCTGCGCTCGAGAATTTCGAGATGACGTTTTTTTACAAGTTTGTAACCCCCCACTTCTTTACGTCACTCGAAAATTGTCAGATTAGTGGAATATACACTTTTTAGCATGTAATGTACTCACCCTACCTTAATCTGACGCGCTCGAGAATTTATGATGATCATATATATATATATATATATATGGCTTAACACCTCATGTGAGGTTGCGCCGCTTCCGCTTTCTAAATCCGTTTATCGGGGTGGATCAGTCCCCATCCTCGGTTTATTATTGTATCCGTTCGCTTATTTGCCGCCATTTCTTCCGGTCTCTTGTTTCTTGCTTCCATCTTGTCACACCTGCCCTGATCAAGTCGTCCTCCACCTCTGCCAACCATTTAGATCTGGGTCTTCCACGCCTTCTCTTCCCTCCCGGCTGCCATTGTAGCATAGCCTTTGTTACTGCTTCCTTCCCTTGCCTCCATATATGTCCCAGCCATTTGACTCTTTGAGTTTTAATTTTCTTTATTATGTCTTCTCCATTCAGTTCTTCTAATATTTCTTGGTTCGTTCTCCTTCTATATTCTTGTTCTCCTATCTTCACTGGACCCAGAATTGATCTTAATATCTTGCGTTCGTTTATCCTTAGTTTGTCTTCTTCTGTTTTCGTCATAGTTATAGTTTCTGCTGCGTACATTGTTATGGGCCTTATTATTGTTTTGTATATGTTCAACTTTGTTTGCCTAGTCAATATTTTACTTTTTAACAAATTTTTGTTAGCTTGGTACGCTCGATTTGTTGCCATTCTTTTTTCTTCGACCTCCGTTCTTCTTTCCCCTTTATTGTCTATCATTACACCCAGGTATTTAAATTTTTGTACTTCTTCGAATTTTTTATTTCCTATTCGTATTTCCCCATTTTGTCCTGTTTTTCCAAATCTCATTATCTTCGTTTTCTTCACATTAATTTTCAGTCCCAACTTCATCCCTTCCTCCTCAATCTCCCTTAGCAATTTTTCCATGATTTTCCTTTTTTTTTGTCACTTTTACTATGTCATCAGCATAGGCTATGAATTGACTTCCTGTTGTTCTAAGATTTCCCTTTTGTAACTTTCTCAAAACAAATTCTAGAGACAGATTGAACAGCGTAGCTGACAGTGAGTCTCCTTGTCTCACACCTTTGTTTATTTCAAACTCTTCCGTTTCTCCTTTTTGTGTCAGGATACTAACCTTTGAATGTCTCATTGTCATCTCTATTAGTTTTCTTAGTTTTTTGCTTACCCCTTGTTCTTTTAAAGCTTTCATAATTTCGTTCCTCTTTAGAGAGTCAAAGGCTTGTTCAAAGTCTAAAAATAACATTTCTATTTCATATTTATGTTCGTATGCTATTTCCATAATTTGTTTAATAGTGTGTATTGCATCTGTTGTTGATCTGCCTCTTATGAATCCACATTGATATTGTCCTATAATATTTTGAGTTTCAGTTATTAGTCGTCTTTGTATTAGTGATGATAATATTTTATAGGCTACGTTTAATAGTGTAATGCCTCTATAGTTCTTACATTCTTGCTGGTCTCCTTTTTTGTGTATCGTTATGATTTGTCCAGCTTCCCATACGTTCGACATTTTTTCCTCTTCCCATATTTTCTTAACCAATCTATATATTCTTTCATGTAACATGTCTCCTCCGTGCTTTATCAGTTCTAAATTGATTCCATCCTTCCCAGGTGCTTTTTCATTACTTCCTCTCTTGATAATATCTCTTACTTCCTCTAATGTTGGTTCTTGTGTAATAATTTCTTCTTCTGCTTCTTCTCCTATTTCATCTTCTATCACTGGTTCATTTAGTAATTCCTTAAAGTACGTTGTCCATATTTCTTTGTATTGTTTTTCCTCTTCCACAATTTTTCCTTGTTTGTTCTTTATTCCTTTTAATTTGTTTTTGAAAGTCCTATTATTTTCTTTTATTTTTTTATAAAATTTTTTTGAATTTTTGTTCCATTTCTCGTTCTCTATTTCCTGTATCCTTAAGTCCATCCATTGCCTTTTTCTTTTCCTGATTATTTTCTTGCTCTCTTTCCTTAGTGTTTGATATTTTTCTCTATCTTCTGGTTTATTTGTTCTTATCCATTTTAGCCTAGCTTCTGCTTTTGTTTCAGATATTTTTTGGCATTCGGTATTGTACCATTCTTTTTTGCTCTCCTTCTTCTTTTTACCTATCACTTTTTCCGCTACTACTTGTATTCCGTTTTTTATATTGCACCATTCTTCTTTCATATCATTGCGTTCTTGCCTCCCATCTTCTTTTAAATAATTTTCAAGTTGTTCTACGTATTTCTTTTTTACTAGATTATCCTTTAATTTTTCAATGTCCCATTTTTTTTGTTCACTCTTGAGGTTGTGTCTTCTTGTTTTTAGTTTTATTTTTGCCATTACCATGAAGTGGTCTGAGTCTGCGCAGGCTCCTCTATAAGATCTTACATCTTTAATTGAGGATTGCCTTCTTTTGTTTATTAGAATGTGGTCTATTTGAGATTGTGTTCTCTGATCTGGTGATATCCATGTTATTTTGTGCTTGTCGGGATGTGGAAACTTTGTGCTGCTTATGGTCATATCCGCTCGTGTTGCTAAGTTACATAATCGCTGTCCGTTGTCATTGGTCCTCTCATGTATTGTATATTTTCCTGCGACGAGTTCGATATATTGTTCTTTTCCTATTTGTGCATTGAAATCCCCTATTACCACGATCGTGTCTTCCTTAGGGATATTTTCTATTTCTTCCTCTATATCTTCATACCATCTGTCTTTTTCTTCTCTGTTCGCAGTTTCCGTCGGTGCATATACATTTAGTAACGATAGGTTGGGCGGTTTTGCTTCTATCCTCATGTATGAAAGTCTGTCACTTATCGGCCGAAATTCTAGAATATTTTTCCTCACGTCTCCGAAAATCATAAAGGCTACTCCATATTGTCCTTGTCTCTCGCCCCCCTGAGTATCTGAGACTGAAATTTTTTGTTTCTATTTCCCCTTTTCCCTTCCATCTATGCTCTTGTATGGCAGCTATGTTTATTCCATATCTTCGCAATTCCGCTCCTATCTCTTGCATTTTTCCTGCAGTTAGCATCGTCCTAATATTCCATGTCCTTATTTTCATTGTTTTATATTTCGAGTTCTGTTTTATCTTTTGTTTCCTTTTCATTCTTCTATGATCCTCTTCTACTTTTCTTTTAGTTAATACTTTTTCATGTCCTTGTTCAAGCCTAGTCGTCGTTTCTAGTTTTCTTTCTTCTGTTTCATCTTCGTTTACTAGTTTTTTGAACTAGTTTTCTTTATTTCGCTCTCCTTGTTGTCCCATCTCCATTCCTCTCCATTTATGATTATCTTGTATCCAATTTTAACTGTTTCCTTTTTGCCTTTCATCTCTTGCTATGTCCCTCATTCGCTTCTGTTTCAACCTTTCATTTTTTGTTGGATCGTTGTTGATGTATATTCTTTCGTCTTTGTTGTCCTTTAGTTTATTTTTATTCTGCATTACTTGTTCTTTGTCTTTTTCCTCGTTAAATTGAATCAAGCATGTTCTGGGTCCTAGTTTCGTAGCTGATTTCACCTGCACATTCACATTCAACTTCTGTCTAGCGAAGTTCTCTATTGCATCTTTCAATATTGCAGAATTTTCCTCATCTATCGACAGTCCACTCATCACCACGTTGTTTTTCTTTTTGTCTTTCTCTATCCATTCTAGTGTTTTTTTTATTTCATTCAAATCTTCTTTAATTTTCTTGTTTTATTAGCTCATTTTCCTTTTTTATAAAAATTTTAACAAACCAAACTTTGAATTATCAGTCGCGAAATCTATTCAACAAAAATCAAAGTCAAATAGTCTTATTTTTACTAAAGCAGATAAAGGAAATACAGTAATAGCATTACATAAAGATGATTATATATTAAAAACTAACAATTTTATACAGACAGGCAATTTTGAGATTCTTAAAAAAGACCCAACTAGTAAATTTCAGAAAGAAATAAAATTAGCAGTAGATAACGCGAAATCAATAATTAGCGACAAAGAAAAATATAAATTAATTTTACCCAATCCTCAACACCCTGAACTTTATTCTTTAATGAAACTCCATAAAGAGGGGTACCCTATTAGACCGGTTGTTTCTTTTTTCACAGCACCTTCATTTAAAGTTTCAAAGATTCTCATAGATATAATTTCTAAATATTGTTCTTTCAAACCTCGATTTTCTATTAAAAACTCAACGGAATTAATTAATAATATTCAAGATATAAAATTACCTCACAATTCTAAATTCATATCGTTCGATGTAACTAATCTATTCCCTAGTATACCTCCTAAAGAAACTTTAACTCTTGTTGATAATTTGCTCACGTATAATAATGTTAACCCTATAATTCATTCTGACATAATAAATTTATTAAAAGTTTGCTTAAACCAAAATTATTTTCATTTCAATGGAGAGATTTATAGTAGTAAAGATGGTTTGATTATGGGCAACCCCCTCAGTCCCCTATTAGCCGAAATTTTCATGGATAATATAGAAAAAATAATTCATAAACACCCCCTTAGTAAAAAATTTATATACTGGCACCGTTATGTAGATGACATTTTAGCGAGCTTCACTGGCACTACTAGACAACTAGATAGCTTCATTACTTATATTAACTCAATTCATAGCAATATAAAATTTACCGTAGAACATGAAGAAAATAAGTCTATAAACTTTTTAGACCTTACAATTTCAAATATAAACAATAAACATGATTTTTCTATATTTCGCAAACCATCACATACAGACATTACAATTCATAATAGTTCTGTCCACCCATTTAGTCATAAATTAGCAGCTTTCAATAGTATGATTCACAGACTTTTAACAGTCCCATTAAACAATAATAATTTCAACAAAGAACTAAATATCATTAAACAAATAGCAGTTAATAATAATTACGATCCAAACTTAATTGACAATATCATAAATAAAAAGATAAAGAAACGCACTTTAGAACAAGTATATCCTTCAGATAAAAATAAAAATAATCAATTTAAAAGCTTAACATACTTTGGAACACCATCCTTAAAAATCAAATCATTTTTAGAATCTTTAAATATGAATATTTGCTTTAAAACTGACTACAGTTTATCTAAATTTATTAAAAATAACAAATCTAAATCCTCAAAATTAAACAAGTCAGGTGTTTATAAATTAAAATGTGGTAACGACAACTGTGACAAAATGTATATCGGTAGAACTTTTAGGAACTTTAAAACTAGAATTTCAGAACACAAACGCAGCTATGACAATAACAAATTAGATTCCAACTATTCAAATCATCTATTAACAAACCAACACACTTTCGACTCAAATTTTGAAATTTTGCATGTAGAACCCAAATCCTTTAAATTAAATCTTTTAGAAGCCCTCGAGATTAACAAAAACAAATATTCCGGTAATCTGCTTAACGACCAAATAGATATCAATCATTCTCCCTTATTAAACCTTTTTACCTAGAAAATGTGATAGTTGTTGATCAATTTCCCAGGTACCTTTTTTCAATACCTTTGTATCTTTCTTAGAATCCCGTATTTAGACACTTTTTGTACTTATACCTATTTAAATATATTATCATACTTTTGTCAATATCTTAGAATTCCGTATTTAGGCACTTTTTGTACTTCTCCCCATTTTTAATACTTTTGTCAATATCTTAGAATTCCGTATTAAGGCACTATATAAATTAAAAGTTTTTCATTGTAGCTTCACTAGTTTGAAAAAGCTACTGTGTAGCGAAACGCGTCACTAATTTTAATTTGAACGTCAGTTCAAAATAAATAATGAAGATTTAAACAAATTAATTTGTTTTATTTCATCAGTCCTTTTTTATAGTTTCATTTTCTCTTAATATTTTGATTATCTCATCTCCAAACCCTTGTTGGTCTTCTCTGATTTGCTGTATTTCCTTCTTGATTTCGTTTTGATCATGTTTCATTCGCTCTAGTCCGGCATTTATTGTTTGCAAATCTCCCTTGATGTCTTTCTTAAATTCTTGTAATATTTCTCTTAATTCGTTCATTTCTCGTTGTTTACCTGGTGAGTGCTCTGTTAATTTACTTTTTCGAGATATTTTTTCTTCCTCCAGTGACTCGTCGTGTTCCGGTTTATTTCTTTTTTGGCTCATCCAACCTATTTGGTGTTTTTTTACGTAGTTTGGTATAGTGTAAGCCTACTTCGTTCAGCCTCCACCCTACTCTACGAACTGACCAATTAAATTGAAATTTTACTTATGCTTCTCAGTTCGGCACTGTACTAATTTTATTCACTTGCCGCTTTCACTTTTACAATTTAATATTTACTGTTTACTGATAAGCTGTGACCAGTTTTTTATTGTATTTAATTTTACAGACTGAATTTTATTATTCCGTTTTCTTCGGATTACTGACTAATTAAAGACTACTTACAATTATTATTTTGCACTTTTTTCTCTCTATGTTGCACTAACTTACTTATACCACTTTTCAGATTTTTTAAATTAGGTTTTTCCCTAGCAATTTAACTCTTTATAGGATCGATATTAACCACGTCTTACTTTCACAAGCACAGGTCCGGCCTCGTATTCATTTTGATTACTAATTTAAATTATTTTGTGTGATAGTCATGAATTATATAACGAGTAAAAATACGATAAAAGTTCGAACGATATACAAAAGGTTGACGTCACACGATTGTGATCGGTGTTCTAGCTAAGATGGCGGATTGTCATATTTTGTATTCATATTTTTACTAAAATAAATATAAGCACAATTGTAATGTAAAAATAAGTAATGGCTTTAGAATATTTGTAATCTATACAATTATCATGCCTATTAATATCTACTTGAATATTTTTTTACTCCAATAAAAAATGTGATAATAAGTATAACAGATTTTAAATGCATGATCCTCGATGCTTGCACGTATATACTTTATCCAAAATAAATGTTATTTCTGAAAAAAATGAAGATTTTAAAGGATAAATTTATAATTTAAATTTCGCGCAAAACGCTAGAATAGTAATGGCTCCTGTCTTTGACATCATGCTTGATAACTTCCAAGAAAGTTTTTTTTACATAATATGAAATATGCGGTTCTACAATGTAAGAATTGTTCGATAAAAACTCTGAAAAATATATTTGTTCACCTTCCAATAAAAAAAAATGTGTGTTGAAATAATTCAAGGAGAGACGTACTTGTGATTAAGTTATAAATTCTGTCGTAACTATAGTCTATTTTTATGAATGAGAGAGTATTAAAATAATAAAGCATTCGTAATCCATATGCGTATCACTTCTTTTAGTAGTCAGTTAAAATATTTTTTGAAGTTCTACCTCGAGTATTTTTGTATGAAGTAACATTTGTATAAATATAATAAATATATCGGGTGTACACTTATATTTTAACCTAATTAACCTGCTTATAACTTCTAAACAGCTGAATGTAAAAAAAGTGCAATTTTTTCTAAAATGTTTTATTTTTCCACAAGGTATGTTAAGAACATTGTGTCATACTGGTTATATATAGGTATAAGGGTTTAAACTTTGACTTTTAAACAAAGTTGTGTTCATAAATAATAATTTTAATATAAAAACACACCAGTATAAGTAGAGCTACTTCTTACAAATGCAAATCAGAAGATGAACTGTCGTAACCAATTTTTATAATGAGTGGCTCGATCATTTCATCAGTAATATTGTCCAACTTCCACATTTTCTCTTCTTCTTTAATCGTATGATTTACTGCCTTTTCCCAGTTTTCAGGCTTCACATTATTTACATTTTCAAAGAATTATGTTTTCTTGAAACTTCTCCCTTTATCTGTGTCCAAACCAGTTCAATCGGGTTTAGTTCGCAATGATATGGGAACACAAAGAATACAGTTCTTTTCTCACAGAACCGGGATGGAACTTGATATTCTTTGAATTTAGCCAATTCTGTAAATCTTTTTTTAACCACTTGGTTGTGGGCAACTTTTCTAAAAGTCTCGAGTGATAACTTGCATTTGGTATCCATTACTATTATACAGTACTGAGGAAGAAGATCTATCATTTGTTCGAACCATTCTTTAAACATATCAGCATCCATGTCCTCATGGTAGTCACCGGTATGAGTAGATTCAAAAGTCAATAAACCACCTTTACCAAATCTGTTTGAACTGCCGATGTTTACTATTATCAGTCTGCGCCCCTTTCCTGATGGTGGATTTAAAACAGGGAATAAATTATTTAAAAAAGCCTGTCTTCGACTTGTAACCATTTAATCTTTCCAAAATTTATTTGGTGTATGTCCCTTTTTGATCCATGTTTCATCTAAATAAAATATATTTCTTCTTTGGTCCCTCAATTCTTTTATAGTCCTTGGGTAATTTCTTCTCAATACTACAATATCGCTTCTTTCTAATGTAATAGACTTTTTGGAACGCTTTTTCCAGCGAAAACCTATTTCTTTTAAAAGTTTCCATACTGTGATTCGACTCATTTCAGGGTAATCCTTATCATCTCGAACCGTGGCAAGAACTTTGTCTACTGTCGAAAATTCTTTTCTAAAGAAGAACACATACATGCACTTTCCTTTGAAGTGTTTCTTTCAAATGATTTTCAATTTTGAAATTTTGGTTTTCCTGAACCTTTACGTGCTGTTTGAAACTCGCCACATTTCTCTTCTTTAATAACTCTCCGTAAATCATAGATTTCCCAACACCAAGCGTACTACTAACTAATCCCACTGTGTAATCAACAATTTTACATAAACGTTTTTCTGTAAATGATTTAAAACAATTAAATATTAATGTTTCTTCATTAACTGTTAAAGGACCGATTTTTCGGCGTTTACGCGGCCCTTCCAAATTTTCCATAATCACACTAGAATTCACAATAGACTGCACCTTGCAAGTTGCAACTAGGACTTCCTTACTAAATGGAAAAACCTACAACCACATTCGGTGAAATTTGTTGGGAAGGTATTTATCTACTTACAATTGGATTACTGTAAGAGATTCTTGGAATTAAAATAAAACAAAATTTTAAACCTTTATCCCCAAATAGGTACTTATTGAAAATAATCTTATGATAGGGCTATTTAATCTTAAATACACAGGGCTTTTGGCCTGTCCAAACCTTTTCTATTGTTCTGTACAGCTTATGGTTATAAAAGTCCAATAAAACGTCGAAAACTTGTATTAGCTCAGGTACATTTATGAAAATTTTAGGAAATATTTAGATTATTCTGTAATAATATTTAAAATGACCATACCAAGTTTTGCATTAGAAATTAGGTTTTATTACTATCTCCTACATAAAAATAGACTATACTATTATATGCAATACTTACTTGGTTTTAACATTTCGAAATTGAGTTGTTAGACGAAAAAATAAAATAACAAACATCAACAAGTCGATTCTTATCGAATTTGAACTATGTGCCTTGCTAAAACCTTGTTCTATAGCTAATGTTTCTTTGTCGTACCTTTGTATGTATGTTAATTGAGGTGACATTTACTGAGACCTAAAATATCTATTGCGCCCCCTTACTTCTACTTAGTTCCTGAGGAAAGTCTCAGAGACTAGTAGCTCCTTTAGACCTATTTCCCGGAGGAATTTTAGGATATTTTCAGGCTTTAACTGGAGGTTTCTTCTTCCATGCCACAGAATCTACATTATTCTTCCTCCACTATTTTGAGCTTTTTCAGGTGCCCATTCAAGCGACAATTTCCCGTTAAGGATCCCTGTTAAAACTCTTAGTGCCGTTTTACTTTGACTTATGTATTCATTTGATCTCAACAGGTTGTAGTCACCGAGAAGAATCTTTGATTGTCTAAGTTCTACTAGATCTTTCCAATGGTCAGATCTTCTCTTTTTTCGGCTTTACCTATTTCTTCCAATATTACATTGGAGCTGATACCGCAAAAGGGTTCCGGCCCCCAAAAGGGTGTTCCAGTACCCCTCTTTGCTAGTTCATCTGCTATTTCATTTCCTTCTATCCCTGTGTGTCCTGGAATCCACAGTAAGGTGACTATATTGTTCTCGCCTAGTTCATTTAGTTTGCCTAGGCATTCCCACACCATTTTGGAACTGATAACACAAGAGCTCAGTGCTTTAATGGATGCCTGACTATCCGACATTACGATAATCCTTTGCCTTCTATATCCTTTATCAATATTGAACTGGGCACACTTTCTTATGGCGTGAATTTCCGCTTGAAAGATACTCGGGGTTTTTCCCAAGCTTTCAGAGTGTTTGGTTCCTGGCCCGTACACTCCTATCCCAGTTCCTTCTATTGTTTTTGAGCCATCTGTGAACCATTGAATGGCATTCTTTCCAAGTCTGGTAATGGTATTTGGATCCCATTCCTTCTTGTTGCTTAATTCCGTAACGAATTTCTTTGAAAAGTTATACTTTTTCATCATACCATCTTGTGGCATGCCCCAGGTTTTCTGATTTCTAAGAAGTAAGGAGGTGGTTTTTTTTAATGATTCCCTCTCTACTTAGTCTGTATCTTGTTCTTTCTGCAACACTTTCCACCACTATATTTAGTGGTGTGAGGTCGAGAATAACTTCCATGGCTGCCGTTGGGCATGTTCTCATTGCTCCTGTAATGCACATACAGGCTAGTCTTTGAATTTTTGAGAGGTTTTCTCTCGTTGTCAATAGGTTAGTTCTACTACTCCACGCAATGGCTCCATAAGTGATAATTGGTCTCACTATGGCAGTGTACATACAGCTCAGGATTTTTGGGTTGCACCCCCAATTTCTCCCTGCTAGATTCCTTTGTTCCTTTGTTCCACAGGAGTTTACTGTCTAGAGTCAAACCTAGATACTTGACTTCTTGTCTCCATTCAACCTCGCTCCCATTAAGTTTAATGGTTTTGAGGTTGAGCTTTCTTTTCTTAGTGAAGGCTATTAAGATGGTTTCAGTGGGGTAATTTTAAGTCAGTAATTTATAAGGATCTGCATCAATCTCTCCAAGAACCTGAAGATCGAATCAGAACAGCGATTCAAAATATAACGCCAGAATATCTCCAAAATTTGTCGAGGTCATTTGTTGACAGATTAGGATTAAGTAAATGAGTAATTTTGAATTTTTTAGATAAAAATTTACCATAATTTTTATTTGTTTCCTTTAAAACAGATTTTTAATAGAAAATTTCTGATCAGTGTTTGAGTTAAGATGGTTAGTTTTTTTTTGGGATTTATATTTTTAAATAAGTAAAATAAAGTCTGGTTAGTTACACAATTTATAACTCAAGAACGACTGGACCGGCTTTAATGATTTGTTGGACTCTTCTCCACCCGAATAGCAGATGAACTATTGAAATATTGGAAAAAAAATTACACAGAAAATAATTAATTTGTTTGACAAAACATCGTTACAGTGCCCATCCAGTCGTTTAAATGGCCGGCGAGTTGCATCCCAAAAAGTAATATTTTACCTGAACGAAAACAGTCGAATAGCATCTGTAATCCAAAAAGGTCTGTTCATTAATAATCGCGTATCAAAGGCAGGCAAATTTTACAGCAATGTTGCAGATTTGAATCGTAAATATTTTTATAAAAATGAACATATATCTGCATGAGATTTGAAAAATGTCATCATATTTTCTTACGCTATATTTTAATTTAAAAAAACGGTATTTTAAGTGGTTACAGAAGTTACGGACGCACACGAATTCCCGTCAGGATAACCACTCTACCTGTTCCATAATTAGGGTACGTTAAGCCGTCACTCGAGTTCCCGTCAGGGTGAAAACTGACCTGTCTAAAAAGTGTATAATTGCAGTAAATTCTCTTAATCATCTGATATTTAGCTATGTATTTATTACATATTATAATAAGTGAACAGTAAAAGTTTTAAGGGAGGTCCGTTTTCAGATGTATGAAATAAGAAATAGTTATAAATGTCTTATGTTTGGCACTCTTACACGCTATTGTTTTACATGATATCATTGTTGGAATAAAATACGGAATTTAAATTCTACAATTTTATTGCGTACTACTACTGAACTGAGTCATAAATACATACATGTAAAGAAGCTAACCTAACCTAACATAACATAACCTAACCAGAAGAGGTTTATCAATCAATCAATTACGATATCAGAATAAACATGACAACAATGCCCGCTTTTATTTAATTATCTACCAGTTTTAGACACAATATTAAATTTGTTGACAGGATGCAACTCAGCGGCGAGACGGATGCAAGTCAGCGGCCAAAAGTTTGGCCTGATCAAATGGGATGCAACTCACTGGTCCCGGTTTAAATATAAATCTGTCAGATTAGCTAATTATCAGAATGACATTTATAGATTTGAAATATTCTGGCACTCTATTCAGCGGAGAGAAAACGATAGTTTTCTCCTTAACAGTCGTATGCCGCTGCAAGCGGGTTCACACTAAACTCCTGGATCGATTTTGATGAAATTTTGCATAGCGAGGTTTTTTGATTCGGCTATTTCAAAAATTGAGTCGAATTCTCAAAAAACAATTTGCCTGTGCGAAAAATTGTAGGAAAATAAAATTTTCAGGAAATTTATTTCTTCTATCACAAAATAAATTATCGTATAAATATAATATGTTATTTTCAAGACAAGGTTAGGGCAGGACAATGTATGACGGGTCCTCTAGTTTCTACTAAAATGAACATAATCACAATTGTAATGTAAAAATAATATAATATAATTTATAAATATATAATCTTTGTATTCTATATAATTATTTCAGTTATTCTTAGTGACTGTCATCACGCCTATTAAGACATAAATCAGGTGCTTCGCCCATTCTGCCCAACCCTTTATATAAGAGTTATATCCTGTTATAATTTTAGTTTAGTCTTGTACATTTATTTTGGTCTTGGTTTATTTCTTGTTCTTGGTTTTTATCTTATTCTTGTACATTCGATCTTATTATTGTTCATTCGATCTTTTTATTTCCAATCGGTCTTGGTCTTTGCTTTGCAAAATCGCAAGATAAAGATCAAGATCGATTTAGTTTATCACTAGTCCCATCTTTTTTTTTTTTTATGAAAATGGGTAATTTTTTCCACATGAAATGTTATTTTTCTAAATCAACTAAGAAATTGATATCGACAATTTTGAAAACCATTCACAAAATTGGAAGTAAAATACCGATCCATGAACTCAATTCTACAGCTTTTAACTTTAACGCTCTGTATCTCGAAAACTAAAAAATTGAAACGTTTGTACATCGAATTATTTAGTAGTAACAACCAAAAATACAGTTGTATAGCTTGGTGCAATATTGTGTTTCTTTTATACTTTTCGATTTTCAGCTCTATGTAATGACGAAACAGTTGATTATTTTGCCCCGAAACTCGCAAGGAAGTCGAAAATTTACAAAAACATGCGGCAATTCAACGGGGATCCAATTTTCTATAAGGAATGCGTAAGAATTTGCAGTTATATTTTAAAGTGAGAAAACACATTAAGTTATAATAACCCTTTTTTATGTTTAGTTGTATGTCTGGAAATACATTTTTTAAGGAAATAATTTTGTATGATTTTACAATGAGGAATATTGTAGAAACGTAAACATAGGAGACATCGCATCTTTATTCCATACAAGTCGCAGATACAAGACAAATCTTGCGGCGCTGTGTTTACTAATATTCTAGATCTCTCCAAAATTGGCCCATACCAAGAACTCAATTTTTGAGAGTTAACCTCTAAAGCACAGTTCACACCCTATCCATAATTTCCATATAACAATTGTAATTTTTCAGAACTCTAGAGAATTTAAAAATATGTTGATGATTGATTTGAGTTTCATAACACAAACACTTTCCTCGAAATATATTTTCTCTATTAGGCACACTTACAATCATCTGATGACTCTAGGTGTGTCCTGGAATCCACAGTAGGGTGTTCAAATTTTCAAACTGTCCAACTTCATATCTCAATAGAGCTATATACTATACATCTGGAAACTGCTTTACTGATATGGCAGTATGTTTTAAAAAAGTGGCCAGATCTGTATACGGAAAGCTTCGGCTTGGAAGAGCCATTTTCAAGAGAAAGGACAAAATAATCTGATAGTTTTTAGACGAGGTAACTTCTTATTTTATGAGCACAATGTAGATTATTTTATAGCTCAAGACCTTTTAAATTATGTTAGCTCTAGGATATGTCAAAAGATCGAGCATTGGTAGTTGGAAAAAAAGCTGGCCAATGCCTGAATTGGAGAGTTATTTTTCTATCTACAGTGACAAAAATTTAGTATTTACTTTATAAATAAGAATTTCCGCAGTTCCAAATAATGTCAAATTAAACACAGACTTTTGTATGGAAAATTTATTTTGATATTTAGAAATGAACTGTCACCATTATATATTAAGCTCATTTGCGCCTTTTGAGATATTTTTACAGTGTTAAACATTCACGATGATGAAGATGGTCAAATATTTGCGTTTTTATAAAGATATTAAAGATTTACACGTTGTTTTGGTCCCCTGCGCCAGCTACACGTAACAAAAAACCTTGCGCATTCTGGTAATATGCGGCAGTCGAAAAAACAACACAATATCCATACAATTGAGATGGAACACGTTCAAAACTATATAGACGCTAAAAGAAGTAACAATTTTTTGGTTGACCCTTTAAGTTTGCGCCAATCCAAGTAATGAGTATTTATTTCATTGCTCGAATGAAAAATGTATACGCAATTTAGACGATTTACCTGGATATAGATGCGTTAAAAGTTATATTCAACGATTGACATACAAGTTTTCCGAACCCGTACGCAATTAGATGAACTTAGAGCGTTTGCGGACTTACAAGTTACCCTGACCGTTTGCGCAGTTTGAGGTCCGTCCAAAGGTTTTATTAGCTCATCGTTGAGGTATGTGTTTTTTATACTGTTACTGGGTATGTTTATACTTTATATATTATACATTCTAATCAAAATTCCAAATTATAACTATAACTAGGTTCTAGATTGAAATAATAATCTTTTTGCGCTGCCAAGGTTTCGGTTAAAGACCTACATATGCAAGAAAATAGTTTTTTTTAAAGTGCGCAGTAGTACAATATACTTTTTCTACAACATAGTGAAAGGTACAAATTTGCGCTTCCAAAAGAAAGCGTAAAGTTGCACTTTTTAGAGAAGCAGGCGTTTTTTTCTTTAATTGAACAACGCTCTAGCAGTCACGTCGTCACAACGGCATTCATTGAAAGGCGCCACTGGTTACACCACGACCGTTTCCATTCATAGTTGTATCTAAAAAGTATTGTTTTTGCGGATAAACTAAATTTTAGCTCTTGATACGTTCAGATTGTTATTAAATATAATTAGAAGGTTTTTGCGTTGCAAAATCGGATAGAGTATTTTTTGGAGGACCAGTAAATATTTCTTATTGTAATTATCAGTGTGGATATAAGATGGCTATTTCGGCGTTTTCCATTAATTTATAGATTGAGACGCAACCGATGTAGTTATATTGATTTTTATGATTTTACTTAATTCTTCTTATCTCAAAAAACAAGTTTTAATCCGATTTGTTTTTGTAATAATTCGATAAGTTCAATTCTAATAATATTCAACTCTCCCACTTTTATCAGTATATTTGAAAGACTTTCGAAAGGGAGCCAGTACAGTACCAGGAAAATTAGCTCAAAAAACAGTCAAACGACGGCATAATTCCTAACAGGGTAAACGAGGTTGGTGAGAGTAGGAAAAGGCACAACTAAGTCAGTGAAAAAAATTCAACATCTGAATGCATGGTGCCGAAGAGGGGTGTGGGTTGAAAGGGGTGAGAAATTGTTTTTATCGATTTGCGGCATAAATACTGATTTTTGTCAAAAAATAAATATAAATAGACAAGATATAGATAACTTTTGTATGAACAAGTTTTTTACATAACTTAAAAATTGTCGAGTAAAATTCGAAAAACCGATTTTTATGTTTTTCATTCTCCTTTTTTGTAGTTCAGTAGTTTTTCGCGAAAAATGTTTCAAGTTCGTGGAAAAGGTTTTTTTAGAGAGATAATTTCGACAGGCCTATGTCAATAGAAAACTGTTGCGAGAAACTGAAAAATACATGAAGAAGTTTAGTGAAAAAATATTATTATTAATCTTATTCATGAATTTTTAAGAATAGGTACTGAATAATTTCGTTAATTTCAGAAAACGTAGAATAACGTTAATACAATGGGCTGCGATTATTTATTTTTTTCAACATGATACTATGAGATCAATGAGAAATATAATGATAGTTTTTGGCAATTTATTGACAATATTGTATATTCAATGAAAAATGTATTAATATTAAGTTTTCTTCTCTCTTGTTCTTTTTATTCTTAATCTCGTGCAGATTCTAATCTATTGTTATTATATGGCTGTATAGGTTCAGAGTCAATGTATTCAAAAGATGGCATTCTGCAACTCAGAGTATTTCAACCCTTTTCACATTTACAAGAAATATTCTCAAGCAAAATGTCAGAATCTGTAGGATTTTTTCGATTCCAAGCCATTATTGTAGCTGAAAATATCCTCTAAATTATTGCTGCATTCCAGATCCGTCGGTAGGAGGTCATTTTTCCAATTTGAAGGTAGATTTTGTCAATTCATATCTTAAATCGTGCAACTTCGATTTTTTTTGCACAATAAATAGATACAATCAAGAGCAGAGCAAAAAGAGCATATGTGGCTTATGAGCAATGTCGGAGGACAGTGGATCACCTGGATCTACACTGCAATCATAAGACCTATGCTAACGTACGGAGCCATTGCATGGGGACCGAAGGTTCTACAAGCAACGGTCATCCAAAAATTATATCAAATACAGCGAATGGCTTGTTTAAACATCACAGGAGCCATGAGAACAACACCAACCGCGGCAATGGAATTAATTATTGGTCTGACCCCTCTGGACTTGTACGTCAAAGAGGTTGCGTTAATGGCCATGTTACGATTGCGTACGGCTGGTGTAAACACCGAAGTAGGAGTGGGTCAATTGAGGCTAACCCAATGGCGAGATTACTGCGCTACCTTTGCTTCAGGCGGCCAATGATGCAATAGAGCCCAAGTTTGTGTTTAATAAACCCTACAAAATACAAATAAAACAGAACACTGAGTCAAATGCTGCAAATGCAATAAGCATATATACAGACGGCTCAAAAACCAAAGAAGGATCAGGATGTGGAGTTTACTCCAGATCACTTAAAAGGGGAATGGGAAAAAATACCAGCGTGGTTCAAACAGAACTGGCTGGTATCTCAATTGCCACAAAAGAACTAACCAGAAAAGGAATTTCTGGCAAAAACATAACAATCTGCACTGACATTAGACAAGCCCTATTAGCCTTGAACAGACAACGTGTTACATCAGGGCTAGTATAAGAGTACCACCAAGATTTAGCTAACGCCTCGGTAGATAACAATATTATCCTGAGTTGGATTAAAGTGCACGACAGGAGTAAAGATAATCGCATTGCCGATTATTTTGCCAGGGAAGCGGCTGGACTAAAAATTTTAGGACCCAGTGACACCTACGGCCTGACGACTTCGACAATTGCGGAACTAGCCAAGCGTTACACCCATGCTCAATCCCTTAAGAGGTGGGATGGAATCAAAGGATGCAGTCTTGCCAGGATCACCTTGGGTGACCCTGGGAAGCTGGCGCCGAAGAAATATTTGGCGATGACCAGGAAAAACCTATGCTTAACAGTAGGATTTCTGACTGGCCACTGTCAACTAAGGAAACACCTCCATACTATGGGGCTAGTGGACACACCTCTATGCAGAATTTGTGAACAAGAAGATGAAACTGTCAGGCATATCTTATGTGAGTGCCCGGAGTTATCGTCAATAAGAGAGTGTATGTTCGGTGAGTCTTGGCCTACACCTGCCGATATAAAGGAGATGTCTCCTAGTGACCTGATGGACGATGACCTAGGAGGGCAACTCCTCGGGAGGATGTACAATGGGTCACATGTGGCCTAAGTGCTTTGGGGCTAAACTCACCCTCCCCACTCTACAGATACAGAGATACAATCAATTCGCTGTCAATTTCAATTCCTATATTCACCTCGTTTCCGTTTTGCTTCTTGTACACATAAAACTGACTTGAACGACATCTGTTGCATCTCAATCTATAAAATGCTGAACATTTTCTTAAATGTTAGAATGGTTCAAGTAATAGTACAATTTATTGTTATAGCAACAGCAGCGTTATTTTGAATATTTTGCGCTCTTTATAATTGAATTGTGTATTGCGTGACAAACAATTATGTGTATAGACAAGCGCTGATCAAAAAATTAGGTAAATCATTTTATTAGAGACTAAGAAATAAGCGGCAGTGATGCCTAAGGGTTTAACAAGCGAAACTATGATTCTTTGACGCTAATAGGTTGTGTTATGTGGGTTTACTTGTTCCCCCTTAGCCCAATATTCTTTTGAGAACGCAGATACCATATCATAGATTTAGAGCAACATCTGACTGGTGGAGGGAAACTTTAAACAGGTTCCCTGGGATTTTATTATCACTTAACTACAACTATGGGAATTATCGTAACTGATTCCATACTCTCTCTCAGCTTATTTATATTGAACCAGACTTTCATTTAGTTATATTTTAAATATCATGAACAGACCTTGCTGACTAAACAAGTTCATGATGGGTCAATGTTTTCAAGTACAACTAAAGTTTTCAATATGAATTTAATAATTAATGATCACTTCATTACCATTTTCGGAACCTGCACTTCCCACACATCTGATTATTTCGTCAAACGAATAATAGGTTGTTACAATTTGGTCATAGAATATATATGTATAAGTGAATTATCGTTAATCAATACTTTTTTCATCTCTGTACAAGACGATCAGGATTTTTACACGAAAATAGACCGTGGACAAAGTACTCATTATCTTCGAAACTGTCCAATAAAATTTCTGCTGTTGCTATATATTTTTTTTGTACAAAAAGTAGCGGAAAATATGCTTAGTGTATTCAGACACATTAGTTTTCTGTTCAAAGATAATTTCTTTTTAATTTGTATAATTTTTTACAAAAGTATTTAATATTTTTTGGACGATTTTTTCAAGATGAAGATAATTATAGTTTTTTTTCTTCGGTGATTAATACCTATAAATTTACAAGTTTTGATGATGAGTGAGTTGCTATTTATATTTCCCACAAACAGATTTTTTTGTCATAGAAATTCTTTATCGTTTTTCAATATATTCCACATGAGGATCAATACACTTCTATATATATTGGAAGTATTTCTAAAAAATGCCTTGAAGACTGAAAGCTTCACTTTCGATTCTCTGTTTTCATCAATAACAATATCATGAAACATAAGAACTTATTTTTCACTACTTTTTGAGTAAGTTGAATTAGTGAGTAATTTAATTGTTTAATTTAAACACTGTGTGCTGAAGCAAAATCTAGTATTTTGATGTTTTGTAGGTATTGGAGGTGAACGAAGAAGTGACAATTTTTGGAGAACGAACATTTCCGTCAATTAAAACAATGATGCCAGTTGAAAGAATAAGAAGTACTGAGATTATTGACAGTTGATGTGTCTTGTAAGCCCATCAGATCTGTGACATTAAAGAATACTTTAAATATTTTTTGTTTTATTTTGTACATAATAATACTTGTTAAAGAGTGAAGAGAATTTGGAAGGTGAGGCTTGGTTCTGCAAACGATCATCTGTTACTTTCAACATTTTAGAATCTTCGAGTGAAACACGAAGGACCACTTGAGGTTCAAGACCTAGTTACCCATGTCAGCTACGCTTACAGAGGGATATCACAAATTGATAATTATATGAAATAGACTCCAATCTGTAAAAATAATAAATGGGAAGAAGTCTGAGACTTTAAATAAAACCAATAGATTCGAGTAGTACCTTATTTAATAATTTATGTATTAAAAACTAGTGTGAATTTGGAAAAGGCACTATAAAAACCATACACCCGAAAAGGTGTTATGAAAGTGTTATTAAAGTTCAGTACAATATTTGACTATGTTCTTTCCCCCTTTTTACGCAACAAATTAAATAATGTTAATATAACTTATTATTTGAAAGATTATGAACGGCAACTCTGCCGCGATTTATATTGGCGCCAGAGTGGTTTACCGGCAGTCCTGCTATATTTTGGAGTATAATAATTAAATTAAAGTACTTACAAATTGACAAACACTAACAAGTCACTATTAAAACTATACACTTTACTTTTAAATTGAAATTGTAGTAACTGTTATGATATTTCCCAAGAAACGGACACGTGTGATCGTCGCCATATTTTATCCAATTTTATTTTAAATCATAAATGCGAGTAAACGCTCTGTTGCCAAAAGTTACAATTTTCAATTTATCTACAAAATGGTCCATTTTGAAATTCAGGGTCAGAGTTTGCAACAATTCGTTATCGCTTATGAGTAGGTGATTATCGAATCTTTACTAGGTATATACGAAATGAACTTTACAGATTTCAAGCACGATATGGCAATCATAGATAACCTTTTTTTTAGGGTGGAAACCTCATGGTAGGGGCGCTACTCTCACTAAAACCCCCCAGGGCTCGCCAAACGCCGGAACTATCCTCCAGGATTTGGTAGCTGTCTTCTATAGCCATCTTTCCCTCCTCTGGAAATCTCGCTCTTCCTCTTCCTTTTTTTCCATAATTGCTGTGACGACTTCAAAACCATTTCTCCAGTTTCCGCTGTTCGTGAGCATTGACGAAATGTCCTGGATTATTTTTGTCCAGCTGCCAGTCGATTCTTTCCCTAACCACCTCCCATCTGGTACAGTCCAATACTGTGTGTTTCACAGTATCGCTTCCGCCGCAGTATCTGCACGTGTCGGTATCATCTCTCCCTATTCTTTTTGTGTACGTGGAAAGTTTAAAAAAATATATAAAAAAATTAATTATTTAATGAATATAACAATCGCCATTGCGGCTTTATAGGAAAAGGAATAAAAATTTATAATTTAGCATGTGTATATTGTACAATATAAAATTGGAAATGAAAAATAAATTTCAAGCTCACCTCAAATTATAAGGGTGGGGGGAGGGGGGAGTTTGAGTTATATTGGAGTTGGAGTGATTTTCAGTACGTCATCGAATTCTACATTATTTTTAAGGTATGTTGTATCAGTTTTCACATTTTTTCTGAATTATTGCTAAAGATACGCCAAATACATCATTCATTTGTTTACTTAGTAGTTTTCCGTTTATTCCGTAGGTTAGAAAATGCAAAATTTTCATATTTTTTCCTTTAGAATTGAAATACACAGGATCATTATTGAAATCAGAATATTTTGACCCTGGAAAAAATTGTTAATTAGAATGTTGATATTATCATCTACTATCAACTCAAGTAATGTATATATTTTGAATACAGCAATATAATCAAAATCTTATTCAAGAAAAGTCAAATATTGAGAAATATTTTTTTAGAACTTTTTAGATGTTGTTTATTTCAATTCTCTAACCTACAGAATAAGTGGAAAACTACAGCACATTTGGCGTATCTATGGCAATAATAAAGAAAACAATATGAAAATTGGTGAAGATACCTTAAAAATGATGTAGAATTTGTACTCAAAATCACCCTAATCCCAATATTTCCCAAACCACTCACCATCTCAATATTTTTTTAATTTTTAAATATAATGCCTAAAGAGTTCAAACCCACCATCCAATATCGACAGCTTTTGTTTTTTTTTAAATCCACAAATTTCAAACACGTTTTTATGAATTTTTTGGCAAAAATGGGGTAAAAAATTAATAATCATAAACATGCCTTTAAAATAATGTAGAATTTGACGACGTTGTGAAATACAAATATCACCCTGTATATATTTTAGTTTAGTAGGTTAAGTTATTGATAGTATGTAGACATAAATTATAGTTATTCAATTCAGCAACTAACAACATTTTTGTAACTTGCCAATATTGGGTTTTAGAAGTAGAAGAATAAAATTACATCTTAAGCTGAAAGGTTATTTTTTTGAGTTAATTATAATATCTAACAACCAGCCCTTTTTCCATTTAATAGAAGAATACCACTGGTGAAATTCTTGGGAGATTTAAAAATACCTACATTAGGGTTGAAAATACATACATATTATACTTGATAGTGGAAGACGTTGCTGATTGTGTAGGTACCTACTAGTTGAAAATATGGTATTGGAATATGTGAAAATACCTACGTTGGAGACAAACATTTTCATTTAGTGCAATTTGTCGAAATACTTGTTAGTTGGTGAGGTGCATTTTATTTACTTTTAAATGAGAAAATCAGGATTGTCGAGTAGCAAACCGAAGTTTATTTTATTCATTCGATATTCACAGATCTACATAACAATTTTTGGGCTCTTGCATACTCGTTAAGGATTTTTCTTTTGTTGATTGTTGAGGTGCGAAAATATATATATATATATATTATCAAAAACCCAATTACCATAGTGTATGGTGTAGGGTATACTTTTACAATTATACTTGTTTCAACTACATAGTATTATGCTTAAGACATATATCCATTTTTTCATCGATGCTTTGGTCCAGATAGAATTTTATTCATGTACAAATTTAGCCCATTGTTTTTTATCTTTTGCCATTGTTTTTTATCTTTTGCCATTGTTTTTGCCTCTGTCCATGTTTTTCCTTTTTCTTGCAGTATGCCTACCATAACACCATCCCATGTTTGTTTTGGTCTTCCCTTTTTCGTTCTTTTTTGTATTTTTGATTGCCATACTTTTTTAACTGGTCTTGTATCGTTCATTCTTTGTAAATGTCCCCACCAGCTTAATTGTCTCTTTTCAATGAATTTAAGTGTTGATTCTATGTCAAGGTCTTCTCTTATTTTCGTATTTCTTAGTTTGTCTTTCTTTGTGACTCCTTTAACTCGCCTAAGATACTTCATCTCAACTGCTTGTATTCGACTCTTTTGTCTCTTTGTTAATACCCAAGATTCACATCCGAATGTTAATATTGGCCGGTAAATTGTTTTAAATACATTTAACTTCGTTTTCTTGGAAATCTCTTTTTTATTTATAAATGTCGAATTCATCGTGTGATAAAGATTCATCGTTTTTTGTACTCTATTGGTAATTTCGACTTCCTGCGTTCCATTTTCTTCTATTTCTACTCCCTAGTATTTATATCTTCTAACTTGCTCAATTTTTATTCCATCTAATTGTATTTTCAAATGTTTTTGTTGCGGTCCTATAACCATAACTTTGGTTTTGCTTTGATTAACTGTCATTCCAAATTCTTCAGATACCGTGCTCCATATTTCCATATTCTTTTGTAAATCCTTCTCTTTCCCTGCCATAATTATTAAATCATCTGCAAAAGCTGCTTCTGATATATCCACTCTTCCTAAATGTCTGTATCCAACGTGTAGTTTTGCCATTTTGATTGACGATTTTTTAATTATTTCATCAATATAAATTGTAAATAATAATGGACTTAGTCCCCCTCCTTGCCTTAATCCTTCTTGTGTTGAAAATGATTCTGATGCTTTATTTTTGTATATTACACAATTTCTATTATTTTTGTAAATGTTTTTGATTATGTCTATTATTTTGTAGTTTACCCCCCTTCCTTCTAGTACTTTCCATAACTTCTCCCTTGGTACTTTGTCAAAAGCTTTTTCCATATCTATAAATCCCATATATACCTCTTTTTCTTGTTGTGAGAACTTATCAATTATCTGTTTCACCGTAAATATGTGGTCTTGTATGCTTCGCCCTCTTCTAAATCCACTTTGCGATTCTTCGAGAGTATTTTCTATCAGTGGTCTTAGCTTACTGTCTATAATATTCTCGTAGACTTTCATAGCTGTACTAAGTAGATTTATTCCTCTATAATTATTGCAGTCTTGTCTATCCCCCTTTTTATATATTGGAACTATTAAGGCTGTCTTCCAATCTCCTGGAATCTGTTCTTCACTCCAAGCAGTGTTGTATATTTTCAATAATATTTTTGTTCCTGTTTCCCCTAAATTCTTGAACATTTCTGATGTTAATTTATCAATTTCTGGAGATTTTCCATTTTTCAATTCATCTATTATTTCCTGTAATTCTTTTAGTGTTACAATGTCTTTATTTTCTATTATTGCATCCTTTTTTTTGTTAATGTCCTGAACTTTGTTGTCTGCTCCTAGTAATTCCTCAAAATACTCTTTCCATCTATCAATTACTTCGTTTTCATTTCTTAGTATATCTCCTTTTTTATTTTTTATCCAGGTTATTTCTTGTGTTTTTTCCTTTCTTAATGACTTCAATGTTTTGTAAAACAGTTTTTGATTTGATTTACTATTGCTTTCCATTTTTTCGCCAAATTCTTTCCACTGATTTCTTTTAGCTACTGCTACCATCTCTTTTACATTTTTCCTCTTCTCTTTGTACATTTCATAGTTTTCCGTTGTTTTGTTATTTATATACATTTTCCACGCTTCTTTTTTTAATTTTACTTTTATTTTAATTTCGTCCGTCCACCAAGCTGTTTGTTTTTTCTTATTAGTTTTCTTGCTACAACCACATATTTCTTTAGCGGTTTCCAATACGGTTTTTTTGAAATAATCCCACATTTCTTCTAAATTACCATTTTTCATTATATCACAATTATTTAAGAACTTTCCTGATAATGCTATTTTGTATTTTTCTGCCATATCTTTGTTTTGTAGTTTGTATGATCTGACCGATTCATATTCTATTGTTTTTTCTAATTTTTGTCTATTATGGTTTGTAATTTCTACTTGTTCTCTTATTTTTGTTACAAGTAAATAGTGGTCACTTCCTATTTCCGGTCCTCTTCTAACTTTGGTATCCAATACTTCCTTTCTATTTCTCTTTTCCACTAATATATAATCTATTATTGACCTTTCATTTCTGCTTTCCATCACACGTGTATATTTATGTATGTCTTTATGTTGGAAAAATGTATTAGTTACAATAAAATTGTGTAATATGCAAAAATCCAGCAGCCGTTCTCCATTATTATTCCTAAATGTTTCACCATGTTTTCCTATTACTGCTCTATAAATGTCATCTTTTGTTCCCACTCTGCTATTCAAATCTCCAAGTATAATTATTTTTCCTTTTGCATTTTCTGTAGCCATAGTTAGATCTTCCCAAAAGCTATCTTTATTTCCTACTGTATCGTCTTCATTTGGTCCATATACAATTATTATAGTTTTTGTGTTCATATTTTTATCTTTCATTTCCATCACCAATAATCTTTCCGACCATCCCCTCCATCCAGTAATTTGTTCTTCTAAGTTTCTATGTATTATGCATGCAACTCCTGCTGCCGCTCTTTTCTCATTTTCAATACCACTATATATGAGTATATGGCCATTATCCATTTTCACTATCCCCTGTCCTTTTTTTTTGTCTCTGTTATAGCTAGTATTCTCAAGTTTGTATTTTCAAACTCTTCTTCTAATTCTTTTTCTTTTCCTAAAATACTTCTTACATTCCATGTTCCAATTCTCCACATTTCCTTTGCTGATTTTACTTTATTCATATCCAATTCCGTTGCTGTGTCTTTTTCTCTGTTACCATGAATATCTGTTTCTTTATTTAGTTTTTTGAATGTATTTTTTCCAGTATTCTCATTCTATTTGTTTCTTTATCCCATCTCCATTCTTGCCCATTTACCGTTACCTTATTGTATCCCGTTTTTTCGTCTTTTCCCTTTTGACTTTCTAATTTTGCAAACATCCTTATCTCTTTTTGTTTTTCTCTTTCCTTCTTGGTCATATCATTATTTATAAAAACTCTTTCTTCTTTCCTCTCCTTTAATTTAGCTTTATTTGCCATAATTTTTTCTTTATCAGCTTCTTTTTGACATTCCACTATACACATTTTCTCCCCTATCTTGTTAACTGCTTTAGGATCGATATTTATTTTTAGTTGTTGACTCAAAAAGTTTCTGACATTTTCTACCAAATGTTGATTGTTGAGGTGCGAAAATAAATGAAAATATATCAGTCGATTGGAAATCAAAAGAAAGGTCTTTGATTTGTGAATATCTCGCACGCGAAAAATAGTGACGACTCGTGGTAGTTATAAGTTGATTTTACTGTTTGGAGTTTTTGTACAACGGATATGCTAATGTTAGATTTGAGTTAAATATTGTTGAAAAATAGATTTCGTCATAGTTGAAACCGATTTAATCACATAATGAACTTGATTATGAAGGTGCTTTAAAAACATTTTACTGATTTCATGCGTATAACTTGTCATTGTAAATTTCCTTGTCTGTACCTAAGGCAGTTTCAAAGCTTTTCAAGTGAATTTTTTATTGGTCAGTTCGTAATACTTGAAATAAATAATGGAAACGTTAATTAGAAAACGTGCTTGTCAGAAAGCATCAATAACCAAATTGCGTAATTGGTTTGAAAAATTTAAAAATACCGAAATTCAAAAATTAGATTTAGAATTTAGAATACAAGATTTGAACGAAACATTTTTCAAATATTGTGAAATACAGGACACCATAGAGGAAGAGGTAGAAGAAGAATCTCTCGAAGATGAACTCCGAGAGAGGGAGAATATCAAAGACCAGTATTTTGCTATAAAGAGAGACTTAAAAAAAGTACAAAATAATGACAAAACAAATAGTGAGGTAAATGTTCAATGTGTAGCACGTCTAGTAATTCCCTCAAGCTACCGGCT
Source organism: Lochmaea crataegi (assembly GCA_947563755.1). NCBI lineage: Eukaryota > Metazoa > Arthropoda > Insecta > Coleoptera > Chrysomelidae > Lochmaea > Lochmaea crataegi. Next base: position 3,751,986 of record OX387424.1, read on the forward strand.
ATTTCATTGCCCGTCTTTAGGGGCAATTATGCAGAATTTAATACTTTTATGGATTTGTTTGACGCGTTAATTTTAAAAAATGGTCGTTTGTCTAAAATTTAACAGTTTTACTATTTAAAAAATGCTTTGAGAGATGAATCTAGTAAGCTCATAGAAAAACTACAAGTTAACGAACAAAACTTTCAAACCGCCTTAGATTTGTTGAATTCACGTTATAAACATGAAAGACAAACAGTTTGTGCGCTATTTAATGACATTATAAATTGTACAAATTTGACTAGATGTGATGCTGTTACGCTAAGACATTTTATTGCAAATGCAAAAGATACTATAAATTCAATTTATAATCTTGATATAAAAAAGAGGATCTTTTAGATAACTTATTAATTCACATTTTAAAGTCTAAATTGGACTATAATACACGGAAAAGTTTAGAGGAATCGGACAATAGCACTGAATTAATGAAACAAAAGTCGTTTTTCGATTTGTTAGACAAAAAATGTAATACACTTGAAAATTTAGCAATACAAAATCAAAGACCAGATCAATACAAGAACTTCCAAAGATCATATAATCCTAGTTCACCACAACATAACAATAGAGTTACTTTATTTACTCAGGGAAACAATAATCATAGAAATATAGGGGATAAAACCAAACAATTTCAAAATAGAATTTCACCAGTCAATTCAAATTCACCACATTTCATTACGAAATTTTGCAGCTACTGTAAGGAAACCGGGCACAAAATTTATTCATGTTCAAAATTTAGTGCGATGTCAGTGCCGGACAGGCAGAAGTTTGTGAAGGATCATAAAATGTGTTTTGGTTGCTTAGGATCAAAGCATTAAATTACCGATTGTTTGTCGACTGGATCGTGTTCAATTTGTCACAAAAAACATCATGTTCTAATCCATTTATAAAATTATAATCACAGCAATGAAACACTGAATTCGACAAATAATTTTCATAACACACATGATAGAAAAAAATACAATAATCAAACCACACCGTCATCTAGTCAATCTTCACCTGGTACAGAAAACCAGAGACACTCTCAATCACCCTTACCTCAATTATCTGCTTTAAATATAAACGGAGGCCATCTGCTTTTGGCCACAGCAAACGTTCAAATTTACCATAGAAGATGCCTGCCGATAGTAGCTAGAGCCCTTTTAGACCCTGGTAGTCAAAATAGTTTCATTTGTTCTTCACTTGTTAACAAATTAGAATGCTTTACATTTAATCAACCTTTACAAGTATCAGGCATATTTGGTGATGGTAAGGATATCAATTTAATGTCTGACATTACTTTTTATTTACTTGTAGACCCCACCATGAGCTTTGACACCTCATGTGCTGTTGTAGAGAAAATAACTCGGACCCTTCCACAAGTATTCATTGATTTCGATGCTCTTAAAATCCCCCCTCAATTTAGTGAGTATCTTGCGGATAAAAAGTTTTTCTTACCTTCTGAAATACAACTCTTGATAGGTGCAGATATTTATTATTCACTGTTGAAACCCACCATCCATCGATTAGGTAAATATGGACCTACTCTCTTAGATACCCATCTTGGTTTTGTGATTTCGGGCGTAGTAACACCCCACTGCTTGAGAAAGTCACCTTCTTCCGTAAATGCCCTTTCTTTCCACGTTTCTTCGTCATCCGAGGCCCTGGAAGAGCTACGTGTGGATGCACTACTAGAAAAGTTTTGGATTCAAGAAGAGCCAACTCATACAGAATCCCAATCTGAGGAAGACATTCAGGCGGAAAAAATTTTCAATTCAACCGTAGAAATACTTCCCAATGGAAGATTTCAAGTTGACCTCCTTCTTGTTAGTGAAAAGGCTTATAAAAACTTAGGTGATTCGTTTGTTGCAGCTAGACATAGATTTATTACTTTAGAAAAAAGACTTGAGAAAGACATTAACTTGAAAAAAGAGTATAAAAAATTTTTATTTGAACATATTGAATTAGGACATGGGAAAATAGTCCCATTAACACTTCACAACCCTGAACTAGATCGTAATTATGTTGTACCACATTTGTGTGTGATTAAAGAAAATAGCACGTCCACAAAACTTCGTATAATTTTTGATTATTCTTCAAAATCATCATCACAGCATTCATTGAATGATATATCTTTAACAGGACCAAGAGTCCAACCCGACTTATTAGACATTTTACTACGATTCAGAAACTTCAAGTTTGCATTGACAGCAGACATTGAAAAAATGTACCGCCAAATAGCGTTAAATCCAAAATTTTATTTCTTGCAGAATGTGTTATGGAGAGACTCTTCACTTGAAAAATTTACTTGCATACAGTTGTCTACTGTTTCTTTCGGACAGAAAAATATTAAGTGCCGTTTCACAATGTTTTGACCCCATGGGAATAATTAATCCTGTAATTGTTCTTGGGAAGGCAATTATGCAGCAGCTTTGGTCACTGAAAGTTTCATGGGATGAGCCCATAACTGACCCTTCTGTTATTAAAAAATGGCAACTTTACACAGAAAATATATCGCAACTTTCTCAACTTCAAATTCCCAGATTTACCTTATTAGATAAAAAAAGTCATTAATATTTGAACACGGTTGGGGTATTTTTTCCCACCCTGTTTGATTTCCCCGGTAAATCGTAGGGAAGGCGAAAAGAAAACCACGTGTCTTCTTTGGTGTTATCTAATTAAAGTCACTACATTAAGTCGTTTACGGGCAAAAGTATCACTGATCAGAGAATTATAACACATTGTTTTCCGGTAAAACCACACGAAAACCTCGCGGTTCACCTAGATAATTAATTTGACAACAGCAAAAAATTATGACAGTTATTGCCACAGCCATTCTCGAACCCACACTGTTAATAGGGCGTGATATAATAATATTAGATTAATACTCAGGTGGAATTTTATTTAAATTCCAACAATATTGAACTACATGGTTTCTGCGATGCCAGTTCAATGGCTTACGGAGGGTGCATATATCTTAGAGCCATTTATGACGATGACACTGCTTCATCTCAATTACTTATTTTCAAATCCCGTATTGCTCCAATTAGTAAGCCATTAACCATTCCAAGACTGGAACTTTGTGCCATGACGCTTCTGGGTAATCTTCATTCTAGAGTACTGAGCATTCTCAAGGATCAACTAACTTACTATCACTTTATCAGTTCTTTGGTCAGACTCGCAAAACCAAAAAGAAAGATACTGCAGTTCTTTCTACGGGTGAGCTAGATGCTGCTTTACGATTTTTAATACTGCAAGTGCAACAACATTGTTTTGTGTCAATAATACATGAACTTGGATTAAACAAAACACCATCAAACAAAAAAATGCAATCTTTAAATTTATTCTTAGATCACAACAAGATATTAAGAGTAGGAGGTCGACTCAAGCATGCGAATATTCCATTCCAACAGAAACATCCTATTCTCTTGCCTTCACATAACCATTTCACTTCATTACTCTTACTAAGAGAACATAGACGTTTAGGACACAGCGGTCCTCAAAATGTTTTGTACAATGTCAGACTCCAATACTGGCCGTTAGATGGCCTTAGAGACATAAAGAAACAGCCAAACAGATAATGGCCGATTTACCCATACCTCGTGTGACGCCTTCACGACCGTTTCAATTGGTTGGTGTTGATTATGGAGGTCCTTTTAATATTAAATCCTCTTCACTGCGGAAGGCTCCTATTACAAAGTGTTATTTAGCTCTGTTCATTTGCCTTTCCACTAAAGCAGTCCACCTTGAATTAGTGTCTGACTTGTCAACCGAAGCATTCATAGCAACTTTAAAGCGTTTTATTTCTCGTAGAGGTTTGCCATCTGTCATTCACAGTGACAATGGTACTAATTTTGTTGGAGCCCGTAATCATATTAAGGACTTGCATACGTTCTTAAAGAACAACTCCTCACCCATTAATGATTATCTTCTTTCTTTATCCATTGACTGGAACTTTATTCCTCCAAGATCTTCACATTGGGGTGGAATCTGGGAATCAGCCATTAAAAGTGCCAAACACCATATTGTTCGAATGCTTCAAAACTCTAATTACACTTTTGAACAATTTGCTACAATTTTAACGCAAATAGAAGCTATTCTCAATTCTCGTCCTTTGTTTCCCTCTTCCAGTGATCCAAATGACCTACAGCCCTTAACTCCTGGTCACTTCTTAATCGGAGCCCCTCTCACATCCTTCCCTGAACTAGACATTTCTTCTAGACCTGAGGGTCGATTGAAATTTTGGCAACGTTGTACGTTTATCCAACAAAACTTTTGGAAAAGATGGACAGTTGATTATTTAAATCAACTCCAGAATCGTCCCAAATGGACTTCACCCTGCAAAAACCTTAGAATTAATGACATGGTACTTATCAAAGATGATGATTCCTCACCATTAAAATGGCCTTTAGCCCGAATTGTGGACATCATCCCTGGAAAGGATGGCAAAGTTCATGCTGTCCATGTTCGCACTTCGTCTGGTACGTACACCAGACCCATAGTAAAAATCGTCCCTCTTCCCTTTACTGAGGGCAACGACACTGATGTGTCTGCTCTACAAACAATTTAGTGTTTTACCAAGTATTCTTGCCGAATATGCTATTAAGTTTTAAGTCTTTAACATATAGGTTACCTTTGCTCAAATTACTATAATAAAACACATTACTAGTCATAATTTATTTAAATATTTAGTTTCCCTTTCCTTTTGTTTACCTATGCAATAACACCAGCTGTATGAGAATAAGTAATAATGCAAGGTCCCTTTGCGCGTCGACCAAGGCATTTTTCCCGTTGCTGGCAGGCCCAGTATGGTGAAATTCTTAGATAATTCCACCTGAGTTTATACAAATTGAAATTAAATCTTCATTATTGAACCCATGTTCCGTCTAAACAGCGAAGCAACACAGTTTGCTAATAAGATGTCAGAACGAAACAGCATAAATGCAATTTTCATGTACATTTTAAAGGAAAAGAAAATATATTTGTAGTTAATTGTGTTCTTTTGCCTATGGATACCTTATAACTTCGAAGAAAAGGGTTAAAAGCATTACCCAATTCTTTTCACTGGTATAATCAGTTTTTGGATAAAATCATTCTTTCGCCTTCAAATAGAGTCATGAAATTTTCGAAAATCCACTTTTCAAAACAAAAGATGCTCATAACTCGATTAATTGGAGAGATAAAACGTTCTAGACTGCGCCATTCGATTCAGTGGAGAATTTTACATACGCTAGTGATTTTCAGTCGATATTTCCAAGCATTAAGGGAGTTAGCAAAAAGCAATTTATATCACGAAATATTTCCATACCTACCCATTTGTTCAAAAATTCCATAAAAAAAATTTTTTTTTACGTGAAAAATGCTAAAAATTTGTAATGAGGGGTTTTTTGGGACGAGAAATCGACTGGTATAATCAGCTTTTAGATAATATCATTCTCTCGCCTTCAAATAGAGTCATTAAATTTTCGAAAATCCATTTTTCAAAACAAAAGATGCTCATAACTCGATTAATTGGAGAGATAGAACGTTCTAGTCTGCGCCATTCGATTCAGTGGACAATTTTACATATGTTAGTGAATTTTCAGTCGTTATTTCCAATCATTAAGGGAGTTAGCAAAAAGCTATTTATATCACGAAATATTTCCATACCTACCCCTTTGTTCAAAATTTCCATAAAAAAAATTTTTTATCGACGTGAAAAATGCTAAAAATTCGTAATGAGGAGTTTTTTGGGACGAGAAATCGACTGGTATAATCAGTTTTTGGATAATATCATTCTTTCGCCTTCAAATAGAGTCATGAAATTTTCGAAAATCCACTTTTCAAAACAAAAGATGCTCATAACTCGATCAATTGGAGAGATAGAACGTTCTAGTCTGCGCCATTCGATTCAGTGGAAAATTTTACATACGCTAGTGAATTTTCAGTCGATATTCCCAAGCACTAAGGGAGTTAGCAAAAAGCAATTTATATCACGAAATATTTCCATACCTACCCATTTGTTCAAAAATTCCATAAAAAAAAAATTTTATCGACGTGAAAAATGCTAAAAATTCGTAATGAGGGGTTTTTTGGGACGAGAAATCGACTGGTATAATCAGTTTTTGGATAAAATCATTCTTTCGCCTTCAAATAGAGTCATGAAATTTTCGAAAATCCACTTTTCAAAACAAAAGATGCTCATAACTCGATTAATTGGAGAGATAGAACGTTCTAGTCTGCGCCATTCGATTCAGTGGACAATTTTACATATGTTAGTGAATTTTCAGTCGTTATTTCCAATCATTAAGGGAGTTAGCAAAAAGCTATTTATATCACGAAATATTTCCATACCTACCCCTTTGTTCAAAATTTCCATAAAAAAAATTTTTTATCGACGTGAAAAATGCTAAAAATTCGTAATGAGGAGTTTTTTGGGACGAGAAATCGACTGGTATAATCAGTTTTTGGATAATATCATTCTTTCGCCTTCAAATAGAGTCATGAAATTTTCGAAAATCCACTTTTCAAAACAAAAGATGCTCATAACTCGATCAATTGGAGAGATAGAACGTTCTAGTCTGCGCCATTCGATTCAGTGGAAAATTTTACATACGCTAGTGAATTTTCAGTCGATATTCCCAAGCACTAAGGGAGTTAGCAAAAAGCAATTTATATCACGAAATATTTCCATACCTACCCATTTGTTCAAAAATTCCATAAAAAAAAAATTTTATCGACGTGAAAAATGCTAAAAATTCGTAATGAGGGGTTTTTTGGGACGAGAAATCGACTGGTATAATCAGTTTTTGGATAAAATCATTCTTTCGCCTTCAAATAGAGTCATGAAATTTTCGAAAATCCACTTTTCAAAACAAAAGATGCTCATAACTCGATTAATTGGAGAGATAGAACGTTCTAGTCTGCGCCATTCGATTCAGTGGAAAATTTTACATACGCTAGTAAATTTTCAGTTGATATTCCCAAGCATTAAGGGAGTTAGCAAAAAGCAATTTATATCACGAAATATTTCCATACCTACCCATTTGTTCAAAAATTCCATAAAAAATTTTTTTTTTACGTGAAAAATGCTAAAAATTCGTAATGAGGAGTTTTTTGGGACGAGAAATCGACTGGTATAATCAGTTTTTGGATAAAATCATTCTTTCGCCTTCAAATAGAGTCATGAAATTTTCGAAAATCCACTTTTCAAAACAAAAGATGCTCATAACTCGATTAATTGGAGAGATAGAACGTTCTAGTCTGCGCCATTCGATTCAGTGGAAAATTTTACATACGCTAGTGAATTTTCAGTCGATATTTCCAAGCACTAAGGGAGTTAGCAAAAAGCAATTTATATCACGAAATATTTCCATACCTACCCCTTTGTTCAAAATTTCCATAAAAAAAAATTTTTATCGACGTGAAAAATGCTAAAAATTCGTAATGAGGGGCTTTTTGGGTCGAGAAATCGACTGGTATAATCAGTTTTTGGATAAAAAAAGCTCTTGATCTAAAAATCATCGTAAAGAGGTTATTTTTCGCATATCACTCTCCATAACGGAAAAAATCGCTATAAAAAAAAAGGCGCGAAGATCTAAAAAAAATTTGCTATCGAAAACCTATCATGTAACCAATCAAAAGAAAGCTCTCGATCTAAAAATCATCGTAAAGAAGTTATTTTTCGCATATCACACTCCATAACAGAGAAATTTGATTTCGAAAAAAAGGCGCGAAAATCTAAAAAAAATTTGCTATCGAAAACCTATCATGTAACCAATCAAAAGAAAGCTCTCGATCTAAAAATCATCGTAAAGAGATTATTTTTCGCATATCACTCTCCATAACGGAGAAAATTGCTATAAAAAAAAAAGGCGCGAAAATCTAAAAAAAATTTGCCATCGAAAACCTATCATGTAACCAATCAAAAGAAAGCTCTCGATCTAAAAATCATCGTAAAGAGATTATTTTTCGCATATCACTCTCCATAACGGAGAAAATTGCTATAAAAAAAAAAGGCGCGAAAATCTAAAAAAAATTTGCCATGGAAAACCTATCATGTAACCAATCAAAAGAAAGCTCTCGATCTAAAAATCATCGTAAAGAGGTTATTTTTCGCTTATCACTCTCCATAACGGAGAAAATTGCTATTAGAAAAAAAGGCGCGAAAATAAAAAAAAAAATGCTATAAAAAAAAGGCGCGAGAATCTAAAAAAAATTTGCTATCGAAAACCTATCATGTAACCAATCAAAAGAAAGCTCTCGATCTAAAAATCATCGTAAAGAGGTTATTTTTCGCATATCACTCTCCATAACGGAGAAAATTGCTATCAAAAAAAAAGACGCGAAAATCTAACAAAAATTTGCTATCGAAAACCTATCATGTAACCAATCAAAACAAAGCTCTCGATCTAAAAATCATCGTAAAGAGGTTATTTTTCGCATATCACTCTCCATAACGGAGAAAATTGCTATAAAAAAAAGGCGCGAAAATCTAAAAAAAGTTTGCTATCGAAAACCTATCATGTAACCAATCAAAAGAAAGCTCTCGATCTAAAAATCATCGTAAAGAGGTTATTTTTCGCATATCACTCTCCATAACGAAGAAAATTGTAATTAAAAAAAAAGGCGCGAAAATCTAAAAAAAATTTGCTATCGAAAACCTATCATGTAACCAATCAAAAGAAAGCTCTCGATCTAAAAATCATCGTAAAGAGGTTATTTTTCGCATATCACTCTCCATAACGGAGAAAATTGCTATTAAAAAAAAGGCGCGAAAATCTAAAAAAAATTTGTTATCAAACACCTATCATGTAACCAATCAAAAGAAAGCTCTCGATCTAAAAATCATCGTAAAGAGGTTATTTTTCGCATATCACTCTCCATAACGGAGAAAATTGCTATTAAAAAAAAGGCGCGAAAATCTAAAAAAAATTTGCTATCGAAAACCCATCATGTAACCAATCAAAAGAAAGCTCTCGATCTAAAAATCATCGCGAAGAGGTTATTTTCCGCATATCACTCTCCATAACGGAGATATTTGCTATCAAAAAAAAAGGCGCGAAAATTAAAAAAAAATTTGCTATCGAAAACCTATCATGTAACCAATCAAAAGAAATCTCTCGACCTAAAAATCATCGTAAAGAGGTTATTTTTCGCATATCACTCTCCATAACGGAGAAATTTGCTATAAAAAAAAAAGGCGCGAAAATCTAAAAAAAATTTGCTATCGAAAACCTATCATGTAACCAATCAAAAGAAAGCTCTCGATCTAAAAATCATCGTAAAGAGGTTATTTTTCGCATATCACTCGCCATAACGGAGAAAATTGCTATTAAAAAAAGGCACGGATATCTAAAAAAAATTTGCTATCGAAAACCTATCATGTAACCAATCAAAAGAAAGCTCTCGATCTAAAAATCATCGTAAAGAGGTTATTTTTCGCATATCACTCTCCATAACGGAGAAAATTGCCATTAAAAAAAAGGCGCGAAAATCTAAAAAAAATTAGCTATCGAAAACCTATCATGTAACCAATCAAAAGAAAGCTCTCGATCTAAAAATCATCGTAAAGAGGTTATTTTTCGCATATCACTCGCCATAACGGAGAAAATTGCTATTAAAAAAAGGCGCGGATATCTAAAAAAAATTTGCCATCGAAAACCTATCATGTAACCAATCAAAAGAAAGCTCTCGATCTAAAAATCATGGTAAAGAGGTTATTTTTCGCATAACGGAGAAAATTGCTATTAAAAAAAAGGCGCGAATATCTAAAGAAAATTTGCTATCGAAAACCTATCATGTAACCATTCAAAAGAAAGCTCTCGATCTAAAAATCATCGTAGAGGTTATTTTTCGCATATCACTCTCCATAACGGAGAAATCTGCTATCAAAAAAAAGGCGCGAAAATCTAAAAAAAATTTGCTATCGAAAACCTATCATGTAACCAATCAAAAGAAAGCTCTCGCTATCGCAATCGCAAAATATTTCCATAGCTACCCCCTTTGTTCTAAATTTTCGACAAAAAATTTATAAAAAATGCTAAAAATTCGTAAAGAGGGGTTTTTTTGGCCAAAAAATCGACTGGCACAATCAGTTTTGTGATAAAATCATTATTTCGCCTTCAAATAGAGTCATGAAATTTTCGAAAATCCACTTTTCAAAACAAAAAATACTCATAACTCGACTAATAGGAAAGCAAAAAATACTCATAACTCGACAAATAGGAAAGATAGAACGTTCTAGTCTTCACCAATCGATAGAGGGGACAATTTTACATATTTTAGTGAATTTTGAGTCGATATTGCCAAGGATTAAGGGAGTTAGAAAAAATCAATTTGTATCGCAAAATATTTCCATACCTACCCCTTTGTTCTAAATTTTCGACAAAAAAATTATAAAAAATGCTAAAAATTCGTAAAGAGGGTTTTTTTGGCCAAAAAATCGACTGGCACAATCAGTTTTGTGATAAAATCATTATTTCGCCTTCAAATAGAGTCATGAAATTTTCGAAAATCCACTTTTCAAAACAAAAAATACTCATATCTCGACAAATAGCAAAGATAGAACGTTCTAGTCTTCACCAATCGATAGAGGGGACAATTTTACATATTTTAGTGAATTTTGAGTCGATATTGCCAAGGATTAAGGAAGTTAGAAAAAAGCAATTTGTATCGCAAAATATTTCCATACCTACCCCTTTGTTCTATTTTCGACAAAAAAATTATAAAAAATGCTAAAAATTCGTAAAGAGGGATTTTTTGGCCAAAAAATCGACTGGCACAATCAGTTTTGTGATAAAATCATTATTTCGCCTTCAAATAGAGTCATGAAATTTTCGAAAATCCACTTTTCAAAACAAAAAATACTCATATCTCGACAAATAGCAAAGATAGAACGTTCTAGTCTTCACCAATCGATAGAGGGGACAATTTTACATATTTTAGTGAATGTTGAGTTCATATTTCCAAGGATTATGGGAGTTAGAGAAAATCAATTTGTATCGCAAAATATTTCCATAGCTACCCCCTTTGTTCTAAATTTTCGACAAAAAATTTATAAAAAATGCTAAAAATTCGTAAAGAGGGGTTTTTTTGGCCAAAAAATCGACTGGCACAATCAGTTTTGTGATAAAATCATTATTTCGCCTTCAAATAGAGTCATGAAATTTTCGAAAATCCACTTTTCAAAACAAAAAATACTCATAACTCGACTAATAGGAAAGCAAAAAATACTCATAACTCGACAAATAGGAAAGATAGAACGTTCTAGTCTTCACCAATCGATAGAGGGGACAATTTTACATATTTCAGTGAATTTTGAGTCCATATTCCCAAGGATTATGGGAGTTAAAAAAAATCAATTTGTATGGCAAAATATTTCCATAGCTACCCCCTTTGTTCTAAATTTTCGACAAAAAAATTATAAAAAATGCTAAAAATTCGTAAAGAGGGGTTTTTTTGGCCAAAAAATCGACTGGCACAATCAGTTTTGTGATAAAATCATTATTTCGCCTTCAAATAGAGTCATGAAATTTTCGAAAATCCACTTTTCAAAACAATAAATACTCATAACTCGACAAATAGGAAAGATAGAACGTTCTAGTCTTCACCAATCGATAGAGGGGACAATTTTACATATTTGAGTGAATTTTGAGTCCATATTTCCAAGGATTATGGGAGTTAGAAAAAATCAATTTGTATCGCAAAATATTTCCATTGTTCTAAATTTTCGACAAAAAAATTATAAAAAATACTAAAAATTCGTAAAGGGGGGCTTTTTTGGACAAAAAATCGACTGGCACAATCAGTTTTGTGATGAAATCATTATTTCGCCTTCAAATAGAGTCATGAAATTTTCGAAAATCCACTTTTCAAAACAATAAATACTCATAACTCGACAAATAGCAAAGATAGAACGTTCTACTCTTCACCAATCGATAGAGGGGACAATTTTTTCATATTTTAGTGAATTTTGAGTCGATATTGCCAAGGATTAAGGAAGTTAGAAAAAAGCAATTTGTATCGCAAAATATTTCCATACCTACCCCTTTGTTCTAAATTTTCGACAAAAAAATTATAAAAAATGCTAAAAATTCGTAAAGAGGGTTTTTTTGGCCAAAAAATCGACTGGCACAATCAGTTTTGTGATAAAATCATTATTTCGCCTTCAAATAGAGTCATGAAATTTTCGAAAATCCACTTTTCAAAACAAAAAATACTCATATCTCGACAAATAGCAAAGATAGAACGTTCTAGTCTTCACCAATCGATAGAGGGGACAATTTTACATATTTTAGTGAATGTTGAGTTCATATTTCCAAGGATTATGGGAGTTAGAGAAAATCAATTTGTATCGCAAAATATTTCCATAGCTACCCCCTTTGTTCTGAATTTTCGACAATAAAATTATAAAAAATGCTAAAAGTTCGTAAAGAGGGTTTTTTTTGGCCAAAAAATCGACTGGCACAATCAGTTTTGTGATAAAATCATTATTTCGCCTTCAAATAAAGTCATGAAATTTTCGAAAATCCACTTTTCAAAACAAAAAATACTCATAACTCGACAAATAGGAAAGATAGAACGTTCTAGTCTTCACCAATCGATAGAGGGGACAATTTTACATATTTTAGTGAATTTTGAGTCCATATTCCCAAGGATTATGGGAGTTAGAAAAAATCAATTTGTATGGCAAAATATTTCCATAGCTACCCCCTTTGTTCTAAATTTTCGGCAAAAAAATTATAAAAAATGCTAAAAATTCGTTAAGAGGGGTTTTTTTGGCTAAAAAATCGACTGGCACAACCAGTTTTGTGATGAAATCATTATTTCGCCTTCAAATAGAGTCATGAAATTTTCGAAAATCTACTTTTCAAAACAAAAAATACTCATATCTCGACAAATAGGAAAGATAGAACGTTCTAGTCTTCACCAATCGATAGAGGGGACAATTTTACATATTTTAGTGAATTTTGAGTCCACATTCCCAAGGATTATGGGAGTTAGAAAAAATCAATTTGTATCGCAAAATATTTCCATAGCTACCCCCTTTGTTCTAAATTTTCGACAAAAAATCTATAAAAAATGCTAAAAATTCGTAAAGAGGGGTTTTTTTGGCCAAAAAATCGACTGGCACAATCAGTTTTGTGATAAAATCATTATTTCGCCTTCAAATAGAGTCATGAAATTTTCGAAAATCCACTTTTTAAAACAAAAAATACTCATAACTCGACAAATAGGAAAGATAGAACGTTCTAGTCTTAGTCAATCGATAGAGGGGACAATTTTACACATTTTAGTGAATTTTGAGTCCATATTTCCAAGGATTATGGGAGTTCGAAAAAATCAATTTGTATCGCAAAATATTTCCATAGCTACCCCCTTTGTTCTAAATTTTCGACAAAAAAATTATAAAAAATGCTAAAAGTTCGTAAAGAGGGGTTTTTTTGGCCAAAAAATCGACTGGCACAATCAGTTTTGTGATAAAATCATTATTTCGCCTTCAAATAAAGTCATGAAATTTTCGAAAATCCACTTTTCAAAACAAAAAATACTCATAACTCGACAAATAGGAAAGATAGAACGTTCTAGTCTTCACCAATCGATAGAGGGGACAATTTTACATATTTTAGTGAATTTTAAGTCCCTATTTCCAAGGATTATGGGAGTTAGAAAAAATCAATTTGTATCGCAAAATATTTCCATACTAAACTACTACTAAATTTTCGACAAAAAAATTATAAAAAATGCTAAAAATTCGTAAAGAGGGGTTTTTTTGGCCAAAAAATCGACTGGCACAATGAGTTTTGTGATAAAATCGTTATTTCGCCTTCAAATAGTCAATAGTCAATAGTCATGAAATTTTCGAAAATCCACTTTTAAAAACAAAAAATACTCATAACTCGACAAATAGGAAAGATAGAACGTTCTAGTCTTAGTCAATCGATAGAGGGGACAATTTTACATATTTTAGTGAATTTTGAGTCCATATTTCCAAGGATTATGGGAGTTAGAAGAAATCAATTTGCATCGCAAAATATTTCCCTTTGTTCTAAATTTTCGACAAAAAAATTATAAAAAATGCTAAAAATTCGTAAAGTGGGGTTTTTTTGGCCAAAAAATCGACTGGCACAATCAGTTTTGTGATAAAATCATTATTTCGCCTTCAAATGGAGTCATGAAATTTTCGAAAATCCACTTTTCAAAACAAAAAATACTCATAACTCGACAAATAGGAAAGATAGAACGTTCTAGTCTTCACCAATCGATAGAGGGGACAATTTTACATATTTTAGTGAATTTTGAGTCCATATTTCCAAGGATTATGGGAGTTAGAAAAAATCAATTTGTATCGCAAAATATTTCCATAGCTACACCCTTTGTTCTAAATTTTCGACAAAAAAATTATAAAAAATGCTGAAAATTCGTAAAGAGGGATTTTTTTGGCCAAAAAATCGACTGGCACAATCAGTTTTGTGATAAAATCATTATTTCGCCTTCAAATAGAGCCATGAAATTTTCGAAAATCCACTTTTCAAAACAAAAAATACTCATAACTCGACAAATAGGAGAGATAGAACGTTCTAGTCTTCACCAATCGATAGAGGGGACAATTTTACATCTTTTAGTGAATTTTGAGTCCATATTCCCAAGGATTATGGGAGTTAGAAAAAATCAATTTGTATCGCAAAATATTTCCATAGCTACCCCCTTTGTTCTAAATTTTCGACAAAAAATTATAAAAAATGCTAAAAATTCGTAAAGTGGGGTTTTTTTGGCCAAAAAATCGACTGGCACAATCAGTTTTGTGATAAAATCATTATTTCGCCTTCAAATAGAGTCATGAAATTTTCGAAAATCCACTTTTTGAAACAAAAAATACTCTTAACTCGACAAATAGGAAAGATAGAACGTTCTAGTCTTCACCAATCGATAGAGGGGACAATTTTACATCTTTAACTGAATTTTGAGTCCATATTTCCAAGGATTATGGGAGTTAGAAAAAATCAATTTGTATCGCAAAATATTTCCATAGCTACCCCCTTTGTTCTAAATTTTCGACAAAAAAATTATAAAAAATGCAAAAAATTCGTAAAGAGGGGTTTTTTTGGCCAAAAAATCGACTGGCACAATCAGTTTTGTGATAAAATCATTATTTCGCCTTCAAATAGAGTCATGATATTTTCGAAAATCCACTTTTTGAAACAAAAAATACTCTTAATTCGACAAATAGGAAAGATAGAACGTTCTAGTCTTCACCAATCGATAGAGGGGGCAGTTTTACATATTTTAGTGAATTTTGAGTCCATATTTCCAAGGATTATGGGAGTTAGAAAAAATCAATTTGTATCGCAAAATATTTCCATAGCTACCCCCTTTGTTCTGAATTTTCGACAAAAAAAATATAAAAAATGCTAAAAATTTGTAAAGAGGGGTTTTTTGGGCCGGAAAATCGACTGGCACATCTTTACTATTTTTTTAAGTCTTAAACTTCAAAATATTTTCGTAAGTTCCAAATTGTCAATCTTTTTAAAGGCGTGAGTTAGGGAAAAAATTAGTTAAATATAATAGTTCTTGATCACGATGTTTGTTGAAACTCTATTTTTAAAGTTTCGGTAGCGGTCCAGCTGCCGTTATCAAGAATAATGAGAAATAATGAATTTTCGAATCATCGAAAATTGATTATTTTCGATTAATCAATTTTTTTCGATTGATAGATTTTTTTCAATTAATCGATTTTTTTCGATTTATCGATTATTTTCGATTAATCGACTATTTTCGATTAATCGATTATTTTCGATTAATCGATTATTTTAGAATAATCGATTTTTTTCGATTAATCGATTATTTTCGATTATTCGATTATTCGATTTTTTTCGAATAATCGATTTTTTTCGATTAATCAATTAATCGATTAACATCAATTAATCGAAAATAATCGATTATTTTATATAATCGATAATCGATTATGTTTTTTGATAATCGCCCAGCCCTAATTTTGAGTCGATATTGCCAAGGATTAAGGGAGTTAGAAAAAAGCAATTTGATTCGCAAAATATTTCCATACCTACCCCTTTGTTCTAAATTTTCGACAAAAAAATCATAAAAAATGCTAAAAATTCGTAGAGGGTTTTTTGGGCCGGGAAATCGACTGGCACAATCAGTTTTTTGATAAAATCATTATTTCGCCTTCAAATAGAGTCATGAAATTTTCGAAAATCCACTTTTCAAAACAAAAAATACTCATAACTCGACTAATAGGAAAGATAGAACGTTCTAGTCTTCACCAATCGATAGAGGGGACAATTTTACATATTTTAGTGAATTTTGAGTCCATGTTTCCAAGGATTATGGGAGTTAGAAAAAATCAATTTGTATCGCAAAATATTTCCCTTTGTTCTAAATTTTCGACAAAAAATTTCAAAAAATGCTAAAAATTCGTAAAGAGGGGTTTTTTTGGCCAAAAAATCGACTGGCACAATCAGTTTTGTGATAAAATCATTATTTCGCCTTCAAATAGAGTCATGAAATTTTCGAAAATCCACTTTTCAAAACAAAAAATACTCATAACTCGACTCATAGGAAAGATAGAACGTTCTAGTCTTCCCCAATCGATAGAGGGGACAATTTTACATATTTTAGTGAATTTTGAGTCCATATTTCCAAGGATTATGGGAGTTAGAAAAAATCAATTTGTATCGCAAAATATTTCCCTTTGTTCTAAATTTTCGACAAAAAATTTTAAAAAATGCTAAAAATTCGTAAAGAGGGGTTTTTTTGGCCAAAAAATCGACTGGCACAATCAGTTTTGTGATAAAATCATTATTTCGCCTTCAAATAGAGTCATGAAATTTTCGAAAATCCACTTTTCAAAACAAAAAATACTCATAACTCGACAAATAGGAAAGATAGAACGTTCTAGTCTTCACCAATCGATAGAGGGGACAATTTTACATATTTTAGTGAATTTTGAGTCCATATTTCCAAGGATTATGGGAGTTAGAAAAAATCAATTTGTATCGCAAAATATTTCCATACCGACCCCTTTGTTCTAAATTTTCAAGAAAAAATTTTAAAAAATGCTAAAAATTCGTAAAGAGGGGTTTTTTTGGCCAAAAAATCGACTGGCACAATCAGTTTTGTGATAAAATCATTATTTCGCCTTCAAATAGAGTCATGAAATTTTCGAAAATCCACTTTTCAAAACAAAAAATACTCATAACTCGACAAATAGGAAAGATATAACGTTCTAGTCTTCACCAAGCGATAGAGGGGACAATTCTACATATTTAAGTGAATTTTGAGTCCATATTTCCAAGGATTATGGGAGTTAGAAAAAAGCAATTTGATTCGCAAAATATTTCCATACCTACCCCTTTGTTCTAAATTTTCAACAAAAAATTTAAAAAAATGCTAAAAATTCGTAAAGAGGGGTTTTTTGGCAAAAAATCGACTGGCTCAATCAGTTTTGTGATAAAATCATTATTTCGCCTTCAAATAGAGTCATGAAATTTTCGAAAATCCACTTTTCAAAACAAAAAATACTCATAACTCGACTAATAGGAAAGATAGAACGTTCTAGACTTCACCAATCGATAGAGGGGACAATTTTACATATTTTAGTGAAGTTTGAGTCCATATTTCCAAGGATTATGGGAGTTAGAAAAAATCAATTTGTATCGCAAAATATTTCCCTTTGTTCTAAATTTTCGACAAAAAATTTTAAAAAATGCTAAAAATTCGTAAAGAGGGGTTTTTTTGGCCAAAAAATCGACTGGCACAATCAGTTTTGTGATAAAATCATTATTTCGCCTTCAAATAGAGTCATGAAATTTTCGAAAATCCACTTTTCAAAACAAAAAATACTCATAACTCGACAAATAGGAAAGATAGAACGTTCTAGTCTTCACCAATCGATAGAGGGGATAATTTTACACATTTTTCAGTGAATTTTGAGTCCATATTTCCAAGGATTATGGGAGTTAGAAAAAATCAATTTGTATCGCAAAATATTTCCATACCGACCCCTTTGTTCTAAATTTTCAAGAAAAAATTTTAAAAAATGCTAAAAATTCGTAAAGAGGGGTTTTTGTGGCCAAAAAATCGACTGGCACAATCAGTTTTGTGATAAAATCATTATTTCGCCTTCAAATAGAGTCATGAAATTTTCGAAAATCCACTTTTCAAAACAAAAAATACTCATAACTCGACAAATAGGAAAGATATAACGTTCTAGTCTTCACCAAGCGATAGAGGGGACAATTCTACATATTTAAGTGAATTTTGAGTCCATATTTCCAAGGATTATGGGAGTTAGAAAAAAGCAATTTGATTCGCAAAATATTTCCATACCTACCCCTTTGTTCTAAATTTTCAACAAAAAATTTTAAAAAATGCTAAAAATTCGTAAAGAGGGGTTTTTTGGCAAAAAATCGACTGGCTCAATCAGTTTTGTGATAAAATCATTATTTCGCCTTCAAATAGAGTCATGAAATTTTCGAAAATCCACTTTTCAAAACAAAAAATACTCATAACTCGACTAATAGGAAAGATAGAACGTTCTAGTCTTCACCAATCGATAGAGGGGACAATTTTACATATTTTAGTGAAGTTTGAGTCCATATTTCCAAGGATTATGGGAGTTAGAAAAAATCAATTTGTATCGCAAAATATTTCCATAGCTACCCCCTTTGTTCTAAATTTTCGACAAAAAATTTTAAAAAATGCTAAAAATTCGTAAAGAGGGGTTTTTTTTGCCAAAAAATCGACTGGCACAATCAGCTTTGTGATAAAATCATTATTTCGCCTTCAAATAGAGTCATGAAATTTTCGAAAATCCACTTTTCAAAACAAAAAATACTCATAACTCGACTAATAGGAAAGATAGAACGTTCTAGTCTTCACCAATCGATAGAGGAGACAATTTTACATATTTTAGTGAATTTTGAGTCCATATTTCCAATGATTATGGGAGTTAGAAAAAATCAATTTGTATCGCAAAATATTTCCCTTTGTTCTAAATTTTCGACAAAAAAATTATAAAAAATGCTAAAAATTCGTAAAGAGGGGTTTTTTTGGCAAAAAAAATCGACTGGCACAATCAGTTTTGTGATAAAATCATTATTTCGCCTTCAAATAGAGTCATGAAATTTTCGAAAATCCACTTTTCAAAACAAAAAATACTCATAACTCGACAAATAGGAAAGATAGAACGTTCTAGTCTTCACCAATCGATAGAGGGGACAATTTTACATATTTTAGTGAATTTTGAGTCCATATTTCCAAGGATTATGGGAGTTAGAAAAAATCAATTTGTATCGCAAAATATTTCCATACCTACCCCTTTGTTCTAAATTTTCAAGAAAAAATTTTAAAAAATGCTAAAAATTCGTGAAGAAGGGTTTTTTGGGCCAAAAAATCGACTGGCACAATCAGTTTTGTGATAAAATCATTATTTCGCCTTCATATAGAGTCATGAAATTTTCGAAAATCCACTTTTCAAAACAAAAAATACTCATAACTCGACAAATAGGAAAGATAGAACGTTCTAGTCTTCACCAAGCGATAGAGGGGACAATTCTACATATTTAAGTGAATTTTGAGTCCATATTTCCAAGGATTATGGGAGTTAGAAAAAAGCAATTTGATTGGCAAAATATTTCCATACCTACCCCTTTGTTCTAAATTTTCAACAAAAAATTTTAAAAAATGCTAAAAATTCGTAAAGAGAGGTTTTTTTGGCCAAAAAATCGACTGGCTCAATCAGTTTTGTGATAAAATCATTATTTCGCCTTCAAATAGAGTCATGAAATTTTCGAAAATCCACTTTTCAAAACAAAAAATACTCATAACTCGACAAATAGGAAAGATAGAACGTTCTAGTCTTCACCAATCGATAGAGGGGGCAATTTTACATATTTTAGTGAAGTTTGAGTCCATATTTCCAAGGATTATGGGAGTTAGAAAAAATCAATTTGTATCGCAAAATATTTCCATAGCTACCCCCTTTGTTCTAAATTTTCGACAAAAAATTTTAAAAAATGCTAAAAATTCGTAAAGAGGGGTTTTTTTGGCCAAAAAATCGACTGGCACAATCAGTTTTGTGATAAAATCATTATTTCGCCTTCAAATAGAGTCATGAAATTTTCGAAAATCCACTTTTAAAAACAAAAAATACTCATAACTCGACAAATAGGAAAGATAGAACGTTCTAGTCTTCATCAATCGATAGAGGGGACAATTTTACATACTTTAGTGAATTTCGAGTCCATATTTCCAAGGATTATGGGAGTTAGAAAAAATCAATTTGTATCGCAAAATATTTCCCTTTGTTCTAAATTTTCGACAAAAAATTTTAAAAAATGCTAAAAATTCGTAAAGAGGGGTTTTTTTGGCCAAAAAATCGACTGGCACAATCAGTTTTGTGATAAAATCATTATTTCGCCTTCAAATAGAGTCATGAAATTTTCGAAAATCCACTTTTCAAAAAAAAAATACTCATAACTCGACTAATAGGAAAGATAGAACGTTCTAGACTTCACCAATCGATAGAGGGGACAATTTTACATATTTTAGTGAATTTTGAGTCCATATTTCCAAGGATTATGGGAGTTAGAAAAAATCAATTTGTATCGCAAAATATTTCCATAGCTACCTCCTTTGTTCAAAATTTTCGACAAAAAAATTATAAAAAATGCTAAAAATTCGTAAAGAGGGGTTTTTTGGCCAAAAAATCGACTGGCACAATCAGTTTTGTGATAAAATCATTATTTCGCCTTCAAATAGAGTCATGAAATTTTCGAAAATCCACTTTTCAAAACAAAAAATACTCATAACTCGACAAATAGGAAAGATAGAACGTTCTAGTCTTCACCAATCGATAGAGGGGACAATTTTACATATTTTAGTGAGTTTTGAGTCCATATTTCCAAGGATTATGGGAGTTAGAAAAAATCAATTTGTATCGCAAAATATTTCCATTGTTCTAAATTTTCGACAAAAAAATTATAAAAAATACTAAAAATTCGTAAAGGGGGGCTTTTTTGGACAAAAAATCGACTGGCACAATCAGTTTTGTGATAAAATCATTATTTCGCCTTCAAATAGAGTCATGAAATTTTCGAAAATCCACTTTTCAAAAAAAAAATACTCATAACTCGACAAATAGGAAAGATAGAACGTTCTAGTCTCCACCAATCGATGGAGGGGACAATTTTACATATTTTAGTGAATTTTGAGTCCATATTTCCAAGGATTAAGGGAGTTAGAAAGAATCAATTTGTATCGCAAAATATTTCCATAGCTACCCCTTTGTTCGAAATTTTCGACAAAAAAATTATAAAAAATGCTAAAAATTCGTAAAGAAGGGCTTTTTTGGTCAAAAAAGCGACTGGCACAATCAGTTTTGTGATAAAATCATTATTTCGCCTTCAAATAGAGTCATGAAATTTTCGAAAATCCACTTTTCAAAACAAAAAATACTCATAACTCGACAAATAGGAAAGATAGAACGTTCTAGTCTTCACCAGTCGATAGAGGGGACAATTTTACATATTTGAGTGAATTTTGAGTCCATATTTCCAAGGATTATGGGAGTTAGAAAAAATCAATTTGTATCGCAAAATATTTCCATTGTTCTAAATTTTCGACAAAAAAATTATAAAAAATACTAAAAATTCGTAAAGGGGGGCTTTTTTGGACAAAAAATCGACTGGCACAATCAGTTTTGTGATAAAATCATTATTTCGCCTTCAAATAGAGTCATGAAATTTTCGAAAATCCACTTTTCAAAACAAAAAATACTCATAACTCGACAAATAGGAAAGATAGAACGTTCTAGTCTTCACCAATCGATAGAGGGGACAATTTTACATATTTTAGTGAATTTTGAGTCCATATTCCCAAGGATTATGGGAGTTAGAAAAAATCAATTTGTATCGCAAAATATTTCCATAGCTACCCCCTTTGTTCTAAATTTTCGACAAAAAAATTATAAAAAATGCTAAAAATTCGTAAAGAGGTGTTTTTTGGCCAAAAAATCGACTGGCACAATCAGTTTTGTGATAAAATCATTATTTCGCCTTCAAATAGAGTCATGAAATTTTCGAAAATCCACTTTTCAAAACAAAAAATACTCATAACTCGACAAATAGGAAAGATAGAACGTTCTAGTCTTCACCAATCGATAGAGGGGACAATTTTACATATTTTAGTGAATTTTGAGTCCATATTCCCAAGGATTATGGGAGTTAGAAAAAATCAATTTGTATCAATTTTCGGCAAACAAATTATAAAAAATGCTAAAAATTCGTTAAGAGGTGTTTTTTTGGCCAAAAAATCGACTGGCACAATCAGTTTTGTGATAAAATCATTATTTCGCCTTCAAATAGAGTCATGAAATTTTCGAAAATCCACTTTTTAAAACAAAAAATACTCATAACTCGACAAATAGGAAAGATAGAACGTTCTAGTCTTAGTCAATCGATAGAGGGGACAATTTTACATATTTTAGTGAATTTTGAGTCCATATTTCCAAGGATTATGGGAGTTAGAAGAAATCAATTTGCATCGAAAATATTTCCCTTTGTTCTAAATTTTCGACAAAAAAATTATAAAAAATGCTAAAAATTCGTTAAGAGGTGTTTTTTTGGCCAAAAAATCGACTGGCACAATCAGTTTTGTGATAAAATCATTATTTCGCCTTCAAATAGAGTCATGAAATTTTCGAAAATCCACTTTTTAAAACAAAAAATACTCATAACTCGACAAATAGGAAAGATAGAACGTTCTAGTCTTAGTCAATCGATAGAGGGGACAATTTTACATATTTTAGTGAATTTTGAGTCCATATTTCCAAGGATTATGGGAGTTAGAAAAAATCAATTTGTATCGCAAAATATTTCCATAGCTACCCCCTTTGTTCTAAATTTTCGACAAAAAAATTATAAAAAATGCTGAAAATTCGTAAAGAGGGGTTTTTTTGGCCAAAAAATCGACTGGCACAATGAGTTTTGTGATAAAATCGTTATTTCGCCTTCAAATAGAGTCATGAAATTTTCGAAAATCCACTTTTCAAAACAAAAAATACTCATAACTCGACAAATAGGAAAGATAGAACGTTCTAGTCTTCACCAATCGATAGAGGGGACAATTTTACATCTTTTAGTGAATTTTAAGTCCATATTCCCAAGGATTATGGGAGTTAGAAAAAATCAATTTGTATCGCAAAATATTTCCATAGCTACCCCCTTTGTTCTAAATTTTCGACAAAAAAATTATAAAAAATGCTAAAAATTCGTAAAGAGGGGTTTTTTTGGCCAAAAAATCGACTGGCACAATCAGTTTTGTGATAAAATCATTATTTCGTTTTCAAATAGAGTCATGAAATTTTCGAAAATCCACTTTTCAAAACAAAAAATACTCATAACTCGACAAATAGGAAAGATAGAACGTTCTAGTCTTCACCAATCGATAGAGGGGACAATTTTACATACTTTAGTAAATTTTGAGTCCATATTTCCAAGGATTATGGGAGTTAGAAAAAATCAATTTGTATCGCAAAATATTTCCATAGCTACCCCCTTTGTTCTAAATTTTCGACAAAAAAATTATAAAAAATGCTAAAAATTCGTAAAGAGGGGTTTTTTTGGCCAAAAAATCGACTGGCACAATCAGTTTTGTGATAAAATCATTATTTCGCCTTCAAATAGAGTCATGAAATTTTCGAAAATCCACTTTTCAAAACAAAAAATACTCATAACTCGACAAATAGGAAAGATAGAACGTTCTAGTCTCCACCAATCGATAGAGGGGTCAATTTTACATATTTTAGTGAATTTTGAGTCCATATTCCCAAGGATTATGGGAGTTAGAAAAAATCAATTTGTATCGCAAAATATTTCCATTTCCATTTCCCTTTGTTCTAAATTTTCGACAAAAAAATTATAAAAAATGCTAAAAATTCGTAAAGAGGTGTTTTTTGGCCAAAAAATCGACTGGCACAATCAGTTTTGTGATAAAATCATTATTTCGCCTTCAAATAGAGTCATGAAATTTTCGAAAATCCACTTTTCAAAACAAAAAATACTCATAACTCGACAAATAGGAAAGATAGAACGTTCTAGTCTTCACCAATCGATAGAGGGGACAATTTTACATATTTTAGTGAATTTTGAGTCCATATTCCCAAGGATTATGGGAGTTAGAAAAAATCAATTTGTATCGCAAA
Organism: Lochmaea crataegi; assembly: GCA_947563755.1. Lineage (NCBI taxonomy): Eukaryota > Metazoa > Arthropoda > Insecta > Coleoptera > Chrysomelidae > Lochmaea > Lochmaea crataegi. The sequence continues at coordinate 3,776,203 of OX387424.1, forward strand.
ATATTTCCATAGCTACCCCCTTTGTTCTAAATTTTCGACAAAAAAATTATAAAAAATGCTAAAAGTTCGTAAAGAGGGGTTTTTTTGGCCAAAAAATCGACTGGCACAATCAGTTTTGTGATAAAATCATTATTTCGCCTTCAAATAAAGTCATGAAATTTTCGAAAATCCACTTTTCAAAACAAAAAATACTCATAACTCGACAAATAGGAAAGATAGAACGTTCTAGTCTTAGTCAATCGATAGAGGGGACAATTTTACATATTTTAGTGAATTTTGAGTCCATATTTCCAAGGATTATGGGAGTTAGAAGAAATCAATTTGCATCGAAAATATTTCCCTTTGTTCTAAATTTTCGACAAAAAAATTATAAAAAATGCTAAAAATTCGTTAAGAGGTGTTTTTTTGGCCAAAAAATCGACTGGCACAATCAGTTTTGTGATAAAATCATTATTTCGCCTTCAAATAGAGTCATGAAATTTTCGAAAATCCACTTTTTAAAACAAAAAATACTCATAACTCGACAAATAGGAAAGATAGAACGTTCTAGTCTTAGTCAATCGATAGAGGGGACAATTTTACATATTTTAGTGAGTTTTGAGTCCATATTTCCAAGGATTATGGGAGTTAGAAAAAATCAATTTGTATCGCAAAATATTTCCATTGTTCTAAATTTTCGACAAAAAAATTATAAAAAATACTAAAAATTCGTAAAGGGGGGCTTTTTTGGACAAAAAATCGACTGGCACAATCAGTTTTGTGATAAAATCATTATTTCGCCTTCAAATAGAGTCATGAAATTTTCGAAAATCCACTTTTCAAAAAAAAAATACTCATAACTCGACAAATAGGAAAGATAGAACGTTCTAGTCTCCACCAATCGATGGAGGGGACAATTTTACATATTTTAGTGAATTTTGAGTCCATATTTCCAAGGATTAAGGGAGTTAGAAAGAATCAATTTGTATCGCAAAATATTTCCATAGCTACCCCTTTGTTCGAAATTTTCGACAAAAAAATTATAAAAAATGCTAAAAATTCGTAAAGAAGGGCTTTTTTGGTCAAAAAAGCGACTGGCACAATCAGTTTTGTGATAAAATCATTATTTCGCCTTCAAATAGAGTCATGAAATTTTCGAAAATCCACTTTTCAAAACAAAAAATACTCATAACTCGACAAATAGGAAAGATAGAACGTTCTAGTCTTCACCAGTCGATAGAGGGGACAATTTTACATATTTGAGTGAATTTTGAGTCCATATTTCCAAGGATTATGGGAGTTAGAAAAAATCAATTTGTATCGCAAAATATTTCCATTGTTCTAAATTTTCGACAAAAAAATTATAAAAAATACTAAAAATTCGTAAAGGGGGGCTTTTTTGGACAAAAAATCGACTGGCACAATCAGTTTTGTGATAAAATCATTATTTCGCCTTCAAATAGAGTCATGAAATTTTCGAAAATCCACTTTTCAAAACAAAAAATACTCATAACTCGACAAATAGGAAAGATAGAACGTTCTAGTCTTCACCAATCGATAGAGGGGACAATTTTACATATTTTAGTGAATTTTGAGTCCATATTCCCAAGGATTATGGGAGTTAGAAAAAATCAATTTGTATCGCAAAATATTTCCATAGCTACCCCCTTTGTTCTAAATTTTCGACAAAAAAATTATAAAAAATGCTAAAAATTCGTAAAGAGGTGTTTTTTGGCCAAAAAATCGACTGGCACAATCAGTTTTGTGATAAAATCATTATTTCGCCTTCAAATAGAGTCATGAAATTTTCGAAAATCCACTTTTCAAAACAAAAAATACTCATAACTCGACAAATAGGAAAGATAGAACGTTCTAGTCTTCACCAATCGATAGAGGGGACAATTTTACATATTTTAGTGAATTTTGAGTCCATATTCCCAAGGATTATGGGAGTTAGAAAAAATCAATTTGTATCAATTTTCGGCAAACAAATTATAAAAAATGCTAAAAATTCGTTAAGAGGTGTTTTTTTGGCCAAAAAATCGACTGGCACAATCAGTTTTGTGATAAAATCATTATTTCGCCTTCAAATAGAGTCATGAAATTTTCGAAAATCCACTTTTTAAAACAAAAAATACTCATAACTCGACAAATAGGAAAGATAGAACGTTCTAGTCTTAGTCAATCGATAGAGGGGACAATTTTACATATTTTAGTGAATTTTGAGTCCATATTTCCAAGGATTATGGGAGTTAGAAAAAATCAATTTGTATCGCAAAATATTTCCATAGCTACCCCCTTTGTTCTAAATTTTCGACAAAAAAATTATAAAAAATGCTGAAAATTCGTAAAGAGGGGTTTTTTTGGCCAAAAAATCGACTGGCACAATGAGTTTTGTGATAAAATCGTTATTTCGCCTTCAAATAGAGTCATGAAATTTTCGAAAATCCACTTTTCAAAACAAAAAATACTCATAACTCGACAAATAGGAAAGATAGAACGTTCTAGTCTTCACCAATCGATAGAGGGGACAATTTTACATCTTTTAGTGAATTTTAAGTCCATATTCCCAAGGATTATGGGAGTTAGAAAAAATCAATTTGTATCGCAAAATATTTCCATAGCTACCCCCTTTGTTCTAAATTTTCGACAAAAAAATTATAAAAAATGCTAAAAATTCGTAAAGAGGGGTTTTTTTGGCCAAAAAATCGACTGGCACAATCAGTTTTGTGATAAAATCATTATTTCGCCTTCAAATAGAGTCATGAAATTTTCGAAAATCCACTTTTCAAAACAAAAAATACTCATAACTCGACAAATAGGAAAGATAGAACGTTCTAGTCTTAGTCAATCGATAGAGGGGACAATTTTACATATTTTAGTGAATTTTGAGTCCATATTTCCAAGGATTATGGGAGTTAGAAAAAATCAATTTGTATCGCAAAATATTTCCATAGCTACCCCCTTTGTTCTAAATTTTCGACAAAAAAATTATAAAAAATGCTGAAAATTCGTAAAGAGGGGTTTTTTTGGCCAAAAAATCGACTGGCACAATGAGTTTTGTGATAAAATCGTTATTTCGCCTTCAAATAGAGTCATGAAATTTTCGAAAATCCACTTTTCAAAACAAAAAATACTCATAACTCGACAAATAGGAAAGATAGAACGTTCTAGTCTTCACCAATCGATAGAGGGGACAATTTTACATACTTTAGTAAATTTTGAGTCCATATTTCCAAGGATTATGGGAGTTAGAAAAAATCAATTTGTATCGCAAAATATTTCCATAGCTACCCCCTTTGTTCTAAATTTTCGACAAAAAAATTATAAAAAATGCTAAAAATTCGTAAAGAGGGGTTTTTTTGGCCAAAAAATCGACTGGCACAATCAGTTTTGTGATAAAATCATTATTTCGCCTTCAAATAGAGTCATGAAATTTTCGAAAATCCACTTTTCAAAACAAAAAATACTCATAACTCGACAAATAGGAAAGATAGAACGTTCTAGTCTCCACCAATCGATAGAGGGGTCAATTTTACATATTTTAGTGAATTTTGAGTCCATATTCCCAAGGATTATGGGAGTTAGAAAAAATCAATTTGTATCGCAAAATATTTCCATTTCCATTTCCCTTTGTTCTAAATTTTCGACAAAAAAATTATAAAAAATGCTAAAAATTCGTAAAGAGGTGTTTTTTGGCCAAAAAATCGACTGGCACAATCAGTTTTGTGATAAAATCATTATTTCGCCTTCAAATAGAGTCATGAAATTTTCGAAAATCCACTTTTCAAAACAAAAAATACTCATAACTCGACAAATAGGAAAGATAGAACGTTCTAGTCTTCACCAATCGATAGAGGGGACAATTTTACATATTTTAGTGAATTTTGAGTCCATATTCCCAAGGATTATGGGAGTTAGAAAAAATCAATTTGTATCGCAAAATATTTCCATAGCTACCCCCTTTGTTCTAAATTTTCGACAAAAAAATTATAAAAAATGCTAAAAATTCGTAAAGAGGGGTTTTTTTGGCCAAAAAATCGACTGGCACAATGAGTTTTGTGATAAAATCGTTATTTCGCCTTCAAATAGAGTCATGAAATTTTCGAAAATCCACTTTTCAAAACAAAAAATACTCATAACTCGACAAATAGGAAAGATAGAACGTTCTAGTCTTCACCAATCGATAGAGGGGACAATTTTACATATTTTAGTGAATTTTGAGTCCATATTTCCAAGGATTATGGGAGTTAGAAAAAATCAATTTGTATCGCAAAATATTTCCATTTCCATTTCCCTTTGTTCTAAATTTTCGACAAAAAAATTATAAAAAATGCTAAAAATTCGTAAAGAGGTGTTTTTTGGCCAAAAAATCGACTGGCACAATCAGTTTTGTGATAAAATCATTATTTCGCCTTCAAATAGAGTCATGAAATTTTCGAAAATCCACTTTTCAAAACAAAAAATACTCATAACTCGACAAATAGGAAAGATAGAACGTTCTAGTCTTCACCAATCGATAGAGGGGACAATTTTACATATTTTAGTGAATTTTGAGTCCATATTTCCAAGGATTATGGGAGTTAGAAAAAATCAATTTGTATCGCAAAATATTTCCATAGCTACCCCCTTTGTTCTAAATTTTCGACAAAAAAATTATAAAAAATGCTGAAAATTCGTAAAGAGGGGTTTTTTTGGCCAAAAAATCGACTGGCACAATCAGTTTTGTGATAAAATCATTATTTCGCCTTCAAATAGAGTCATGAAATTTTCGAAAATCCACTTTTCAAAACAAAAAATACTCATAACTCGACAAATAGGAAAGATAGAACGTTCTAGTCTTCATCAATCGATAGAGGGGACAATTTTACATCTTTTAGTGAATTTTGAGTCCATATTCCCAAGGATTATGGGAGTTAGAAAAAATCAATTTGTATCGCAAAATATTTCCATAGCTACCCCCTTTGTTCTAAATTTTCTACAAAAAAATTATAAAAAATGCTAAAAATTCGTAAAGAGGGGTTTTTTTGGCCAAAAAATCGACTGGCACAATGAGTTTTGTGATAAAATCGTTATTTCGCCTTCAAATAGAGTCATGAAATTTTCGAAAATCCACTTTTCAAAACAAAAAATACTCATAACTCGACAAATAGGAAAGATAGAACGTTCTAGTCTTCACCAATCGATAGAGGGGACAATTTTACATATTTTAGTGAATTTTGAGTCCATATTTCCAAGGATTATGGGAGTTAGAAAAAATCAATTTGTATCGCAAAATATTTCCATAGCTACCCCCTTTGTTCTAAATTTTCGACAAAAAAATTATAAAAAATGCTAAAAATTCGTAAAGAGGGGTTTTTTTGGCCAAAAAATCGACTGGCACAATCAGTTTTGTGATAAAATCATTATTTCGCCTTCAAATAGAGTCATGAAATTTTCGAAAATCCACTTTTAAAAACAAAAAATACTCATAACTCGACAAATAGGAAAGATAGAACGTTCTAGTCTTAGTCAATCGATAGAGGGGACAATTTTACATATTTTAGTGAATTTTGAGTCCATATTTCCAAGGATTATGGGAGTTAGAAGAAATCAATTTGCATCGCAAAATATTTCCCTTTGTTCTAAATTTTCGACAAAAAAATTATAAAAAATGCTAAAAATTCGTAAAGAGGGATTTTTTTGGCCAAAAAATCGACTGGCACAATCAGTTTTGTGATAAAATCATTATTTCGCCTTCAAATAGAGTCATGAAATTTTCGAAAATCCACTATTCAAAACAAAAAATACTCATAACTCGACAAATAGGAAAGATAGAACGTTCTAGTCTTCACCAATCGATAGAGGGGACAATTTTACATCTTTTAGTGAATTTTGAGTCCATATTCCCAAGGATTATGGGAGTTAGAAAAAATCAATTTGTATCGCAAAATATTTCCATAGCTACCCCCTTTGTTCTAAATTTTCGACAAAAAAATTATAAAAAATGCTGAAAATTCGTAAAGAGGGGTTTTTTTGGCCAAAAAATCGACTGGCACAATCAGTTTTGTGATAAAATCATTATTTCGCCTTCAAATAGAGTCATGAAATTTTCGAAAATCCACTTTTCAAAACAAAAAATACTCATAACTCGACAAATAGGAAAGATAGAACGTTCTAGTCTTCACCAATCGATAGAGGGGACAATTTTACATCTTTTAGTGAATTTTGAGTCCATATTCCCAAGGATTATGGGAGTTAGAAAAAATCAATTTGTATCGCAAAATATTTCCATAGCTACCCCCTTTGTTCTAAATTTTCTACAAAAAAATTATAAAAAATGCTAAAAATTCGTAAAGAGGGGTTTTTTTGGCCAAAAAATCGACTGGCACAATGAGTTTTGTGATAAAATCGTTATTTCGCCTTCAAATAGAGTCATGAAATTTTCGAAAATCCACTTTTCAAAACAAAAAATACTCATAACTCGACAAATAGGAAAGATAGAACGTTCTAGTCTTCACCAATCGATAGAGGGGACAATTTTACATATTTTAGTGAATTTTGAGTCCATATTTCCAAGGATTATGGGAGTTAGAAAAAATCAATTTGTATCGCAAAATATTTCCATAGCTACCCCCTTTGTTCTAAATTTTCGACAAAAAATCATAAAAAATGCTAAAAATTCGTAAAGTGGGGTTTTTTTGGCCAAAAAATCGACTGGCACAATCAGTTTTGTGATAAAATCATTATTTCGCCTTCAAATAGAGTCATGAAATTTTCGAAAATCCACTTTTAAAAACAAAAAATACTCATAACTCGACAAATAGGAAAGATAGAACGTTCTAGTCTTAGTCAATCGATAGAGGGGACAATTTTACATATTTTAGTGAATTTTGAGTCCATATTTCCAAGGATTATGGGAGTTAGAAGAAATCAATTTGCATCGCAAAATATTTCCCTTTGTTCTAAATTTTCGACAAAAAAATTATAAAAAATGCTAAAAATTCGTAAAGTGGGGTTTTTTTGGCCAAAAAATCGACTGGCACAATCAGTTTTGTGATAAAATCATTATTTCGCCTTCAAATGGAGTCATGAAATTTTCGAAAATCCACTTTTCAAAACAAAAAATACTCATAACTCGACAAATAGGAAAGATAGAACGTTCTAGTCTTCACCAATCGATAGAGGGGACAATTTTACATATTTTAGTGAATTTTGAGTCCATATTTCCAAGGATTATGGGAGTTAGAAAAAATCAATTTGTATCGCAAAATATTTCCATAGCTACCCCCTTTGTTCTAAATTTTCGACAAAAAAATTATAAAAAATGCTGAAAATTCGTAAAGAGGGATTTTTTTGGCCAAAAAATCGACTGGCACAATCAGTTTTGTGATAAAATCATTATTTCGCCTTCAAATAGAGTCATGAAATTTTCGAAAATCCACTTTTCAAAACAAAAAATACTCATAACTCGACAAATAGGAAAGATAGAACGTTCTAGTCTTCACCAATCGATAGAGGGGACAATTTTACATCTTTTAGTGAATTTTGAGTCCATATTCCCAAGGATTATGGGAGTTAGAAAAAATCAATTTGTATCGCAAAATATTTCCATAGCTACCCCCTTTGTTCTAAATTTTCGACAAAAAATCATAAAAAATGCTAAAAATTCGTAAAGTGGGGTTTTTTTGGCCAAAAAATCGACTGGCACAATCAGTTTTGTGATAAAATCATTATTTCGCCTTCAAATAGAGTCATGAAATTTTCGAAAATCCACTTTTTGAAACAAAAAATACTCTTAACTCGACAAATAGGAAAGATAGAACGTTCTAGTCTTCACCAATCGATAGAGGGGACAATTTTACATCTTTAACTGAATTTTGAGTCCATATTTCCAAGGATTATGGGAGTTAGAAAAAATCAATTTGTATCGCAAAATATTTCCATAGCTACCCCCTTTGTTCTAAATTTTCGACAAAAAAATTATAAAAAATGCAAAAAATTCGTAAAGAGGGGTTTTTTTGGCCAAAAAATCGACTGGCACAATCAGTTTTGTGATAAAATCATTATTTCGCCTTCAAATAGAGTCATGATATTTTCGAAAATCCACTTTTTGAAACAAAAAATACTCATAACTCGACAAATAGGAAAGATAGAACGTTCTAGTCTTCACCAATCGATGGAGGGGACAATTTTACATCTTTAACTGAATTTTGAGTCCATATTTCCAAGGATTATGGAAGTTAGAAAAAATCAATTTGTATCGCAAAATATTTCCATAGCTACCCCCTTTGTTCTAAATTTTCGACAAAAAAATTATAAAAAATGCAAAAAATTCGTAAAGAGTGGTTTTTTTGGCCAAAAAATCGACTGGCACAATCAGTTTTGTGATAAAATCATTATTTCGCCTTCAAATAGAGTCATGAAATTTTCGAAAATCCACTTTTTGAAACAAAAAATACTCTTAACTCGACAAATAGGAAAGATAGAACGTTCTAGTCTTCACCAATCGATAGAGGGGGCAGTTTTACATATTTTAGTGAATTTTGAGTCCATATTTCCAAGGATTATGGGAGTTAGAAAAAATCAATTTGTATCGCAAAATATTTCCATAGCTACCCCCTTTGTTCTGAATTTTCGACAAAAAAAATATAAAAAATGCTAAAAATTTGTAAAGAGGGGTTTTTTGGGCCGGAAAATCGACTGGCAAATCTTGACTATTTTTTTAAGTCTTAAACTTCAAAATATTTTCGTAAGTTCCAAATTGTCAATATTTTTAAAGGCGTGAGTTAGGGAAAAAATTAGTTAAATATAATAGTTCTTGATCACGATGTTTGTTGAAACTCTATTTTTAAAGTTTCGATAGCGGTCCAGCTGCCGTTATCAAGAATAATGAGAAATAATGAATTTTCGAATCATCGAAAATTGATTATTTTCGATTAATCAATTTTTTTCGATTGATCGATTTTTTTCAATTAATCGATTTTTTTCGATTTATCGATTATTTTCGATTAATCGACTATTTTCGATTAATCGACTATTTTCGATTAATCGATTATTTTCGATTAATCGATTATTTTAGAATAATCGATTTTTTTCGATTAATCGATTATTTTCGATTATTCGATTATTTTCGATTATTCGATTTTTTTCGAATAATCGATTTTTTTCGATTAATCAATTAATCGATTAACATCAATTAATCGAAAATAATCGATTATTTTATATAATCGATAATCGATTATGTTTTTTGATAATCGCCCAGCCCTAATTTTGAGTCGATATTGCCAAGGATTATGGGAGTTAGAAAAAAGCAATTTGATTCGCAAAATATTTCCATACCTACCCCTTTGTTCTAAATTTTCGACAAAAAAATCATAAAAAATGCTAAAAATTCGTAAAGAGGGTTTTTTGGGCCGGGAAATCGACTGGCAAAATCAGTTTTTTGATAAAATCATTATTTCGCCTTCAAATAGAGTCATGAAATTTTCGAAAATCCACTTTTCAAAACAAAAAATACTCATAACTCGACTAATAGGAAAGATAGAACGTTCTAGTCTTCACCAATCGATAGAGGGGACAAATTTACATATTTTAGTGAATTTTGAGTCCATATTCCCAAGGATTATGGGAGTTAGAAAAAATCAATTTGTATCGCAAAATATTTCCATAGCTACCCCCTTTGTTCTAAATTTTCGACAAAAAAATTATAAAAAATGCTAAAAGTTCGTAAAGAGGGGTTTTTTTGGCCAAAAAATCGACTGGCACAATCAGTTTTGTGATAAAATCATTATTTCGCCTTCAAATAGAGTCATGAAATTTTCGAAAATCCACTTTTAAAAACAAAAAATACTCATAACTCGACAAATAGGAAAGATAGAACGTTCTAGTCTTCACCAATCGATAGAGGGGACAAATTTACATATTTTAGTGAATTTTGAGTCCATATTTCCAAGGATTATGGGAGTTAGAAGAAATCAATTTGTATCGCAAAATATTTCCATTGTTCTAAATTTTCGACAAAAAAATTATAAAAAATACTAAAAATTCGTAAAGGGGGGCTTTTTTGGACAAAAAATCGACTGGCACAATCAGTTTTGTGATAAAATCATTATTTCGCCTTCAAATAGAGTCATGAAATTTTCGAAAATCCACTTTTCAAAACAAAAAATACTCATAACTCGACTAATAGGAAAGATAGAACGTTCTAGTCTTCACCAATCGATAGAGGGGACAATTTTACATATTTTAGTGAATTTTGAGTCCATGTTTCCAAGGATTATGGGAGTTAGAAAAAATCAATTTGTATCGCAAAATATTTCCCTTTGTTCTAAATTTTCGACAAAAAATTTCAAAAAATGCTAAAAATTCGTAAAGAGGGGTTTTTTTGGCCAAAAAATCGACTGGCACAATCAGTTTTGTGATAAAATCATTATTTCGCCTTCAAATAGAGTCATGAAATTTTCGAAAATCCACTTTTCAAAAAAAAATACTCATAACTCGACTCATAGGAAAGATAGAACGTTCTAGTCTTCCCCAATCGATAGAGGGGACAATTTTACATATTTTAGTGAATTTTGAGTCCATATTTCCAAGGATTATGGGAGTTAGAAAAAATCAATTTGTATCGCAAAATATTTCCCTTTGTTCTAAATTTTCGACAAAAAATTTTAAAAAATGCTAAAAATTCGTAAAGAGGGGTTTTTTTGGCCAAAAAATCGACTGGCACAATCAGTTTTGTGATAAAATCATTATTTCGCCTTCAAATAGAGTCATGAAATTTTCGAAAATCCACTTTTCAAAACAAAAAATACTCATAACTCGACAAATAGGAAAGATATAACGTTCTAGTCTTCACCAAGCGATAGAGGGGACAATTCTACATATTTAAGTGAATTTTGAGTCCATATTTCCAAGGATTATGGGAGTTAGAAAAAAGCAATTTGATTCGCAAAATATTTCCATACCTACCCCTTTGTTCTAAATTTTCAAGAAAAAATTTTAAAAAATGCTAAAAATTCGTAAAGAGGGGTTTTTTTGGCCAAAAAATCGACTGGCACAATCAGTTTTGTGATAAAATCATTATTTCGCCTTCAAATAGAGTCATGAAATTTTCGAAAATCCACTTTTCAAAACAAAAAATACTCATAACTCGACAAATAGGAAAGATAGAACGTTCTAGTCTTCACCAATCGATAGAGGGGACAATTTTACATATTTTAGTGAAGTTTGAGTCCATATTTCCAAGGATTATGGGAGTTAGAAAAAATCAATTTGTATCGCAAAATATTTCCATAGCTACCCCCTTTGTTCTAAATTTTCGACAAAAAATTTTAAAAAATGCTAAAAATTCGTAAAGAGGGGTTTTTTTGGCCAAAAAATCGACTGGCACAATCAGTTTTGTGATAAAATCATTATTTCGCCTTCAAATAGAGTCATGAAATTTTCGAAAATCCACTTTTCAAAACAAAAAATACTCATAACTCGACTAATAGGAAAGATAGAACGTTCTAGTCTTCACCAATCGATAGAGGTGACAATTTTACATATTTAAGTGAATTTTGACTCCATATTTCCAAGGATTATGGGAGTTAGAAAAAATCAATTTGTATCGCAAAATATTTCCCTTTGTTCTAAATTTTTGACAAAAAAATTATAAAAAATGCAAAAAATTCGTAAAGAGGGTTTTTTTTGGCCAAAAAATCGACTGGCACAATCAGTTTTGTGATAAAATCATTATTTCGCCTTCAAATAGAGTCATGAAATTTTCGAAAATCCACTTTTCAAAACAAAAAATACTCATAACTCGACAAATAGGAAAGATAGAACGTTCTAGTCTTCATCAATCGATAGAGGGACATATTTTAGTGAATTTTGAGTCCATATTTCCAAGGATTATGGGAGTTAGAAGAAATCAATTTGTATCGCAAAATATTTCCATAGCTACCCCCTTTGTTCTAGATTTTCGACAAAAAAAAATAAAAAATGCTTAAAATTCGTAAAGAGGGGTTTTTTGGGCCGGAAAATCGACTGGCACAATCATTTTTTTGATAAAATCATTATTTCGCCTTCAAATAGAGTCATGAAATTTTCGAAAATCCACTTTTCAAAACAAAAAATACTCATAACTCGACTAATAGGAAAGATAGAACGTTCTAGTCTTCACCAATCGATAGAGGAGACAATTTTACATATTTTAGTGAATTTTGAGTCCATATTTCCAAGGATTATGGGAGTTAGAAAAAATCAATTTGTATCGCAAAATATTTCCCTTTGTTCTAAATTTTCGACAAAAAAATTATAAAAAATGCTAAAAATTCGTAAAGAGGGGTTTTTTTGGCCAAAAAATCGACTGGCACAATCAGTTTTGTGATAAAATCATTATTTCGCCTTCAAATAGAGTCATGAAATTTTCGAAAATCCACTTTTCAAAACAAAAAATACTCATAACTCGACAAATAGGAAAGATAGAACGTTCTAGTCTTCACCAATCGATAGAGGGGGCAATTTTACATATTTTAGTGAAGTTTGAGTCCATATTTCCAAGGATTATGGGAGTTAGAAAAAATCAATTTGTATCGCAAAATATTTCCATAGCTACCCCCTTTGTTCTAAATTTTCGACAAAAAATTTTAAAAAATGCTAAAAATTCGTAAAGAGGGGTTTTTTTGGCCAAAAAATCGACTGGCACAATCAGTTTTGTGATAAAATCATTATTTCGCCTTCAAATAGAGTCATGAAATTTTCGAAAATCCACTTTTAAAAACAAAAAATACTCATAACTCGACAAATAGGAAAGATCGAACGTTCTAGTCTTCACCAATCGATAGAGGGGACCTCCTCCTTTGTTCAAAATTTTCGACAAAAAAATTATAAAAAATGCTAAAAATTCGTAAAGAGGGGTTTTTTTGGCCAAAAAATCGACTGGCACAATCAGTTTTGTGATAAAATCATTATTTTGCCTTCAAATAGAGTCATGAAATTTTCGAAAATCCACTTTTCAAAACAAAAAATACTCATAACTCGACAAATAGGAAAGATAGAACGTTCTAGTCTTCACCAAGCGATAGAGGGGACAATTTTACATATTTTAGTGAAGTTTGAGTCCATATTTCCAAGGATTATGGGAGTTAGAAAAAATCAATTTGTATCGCAAAATATTTCCATAGCTACCCCCTTTGTTCTAAATTTTCGACAAAAAATTTTAAAAAATGCTTAAAATTCGTAAAGAAGGGTTTTTTGGCAAAAAATCGACTGGCACAATCAGTTTTGTGATAAAATCATTATTTCGCCTTCAAATAGAGTCATGAAATTTTCGAAAATCCACTTTTAAAAACAAAAAATACTCATAACTCGACAAATAGGAAAGATAGAACGTTCTTGTCTTCATCAATCGATAGAGGGGACAATTTTACATATTTTAGTGAATTTTGAGTCCATATTTCCAAGGATTATGGGAGTTAGAAGAAATCAATTTGTATCGCAAAATATTTCCATAGATTTTCGACAAAAAAAAATAAAAAATGCTTAAAATTCGTAAAGAGGGGTTTTTTGGGACGGAAAATCGACTGGCACAATCATTTTTTTGATAAAATCATTATTTCGCCTTCAAATAGAGTCATGAAATTTTCGAAAATCCACTTTTCAAAACAAAAAATACTCATAACTCGACTAATAGGAAAGATAGAGCGTTCTAGTCTCCACCAATCGATAGAGGGGACAATTTTACATATTTTAGTGAATTTTGAGTCCATATTTCCAAGGATTATGGGAGTTAGAAAAAATCAATTTGTATCGCAAAATATTTCCATATCTACCTCCTTTGTTCAAAATTTTCGACAAAAAAATTATAAAAAATGCTAAAAATTCGTAAAGAGGGGTTTTTTTGGCCAAAAAATCGACTGGCACAATCAGTTTTGTGATAAAATCATTATTTCGCCTTCAAATAGAGTCATGAAATTTTCGAAAATCCACTTTTAAAAACAAAAAATACTCATAACTCGACAAATAGGAAAGATAGAACGTTCTAGTCTTCATCAATCGATAGAGGGGACAATTTTACATATTTTAGTGAATTTTGAGTCCATATTTCCAAGGATTATGGGAGTTAGAAAAAATCAATTTGTATCGCAAAATATTTCCATAGCTACCCCCTTTGTTCTAAATTTTCGACAAAAAAATTTTAAAAAATTCTAAAAATTCGTAAAGAGGGGTTTTTTTGGCCAAAAAATCGACTGGCACAATCAGTTTTGTGATAAAATCATTATTTTGCCTTCAAATAGAGTCATGAAATTTTCGAAAATCCACTTTTCAAAACAAAAAATACTCATAACACGACAAATAGGAAAGATAGAACGTTCTAGTCTTCACCAAGCGATAGAGGGGACAATTTTACATATTTTAGTGAAGTTTGAGTCCATATTTCCAAGGATTATGGGAGTTAGAAAAAATCAATTTGTATCGCAAAATATTTCCATAGCTACCCCCTTTGTTCTAAATTTTCGACAAAAAATTTTAAAAAATGCTTAAAATTCGTAAAGAAGGGTTTTTTGGCAAAAAATCGACTGGCACAATCAGTTTTGTGATAAAATCATTATTTCGCCTTCAAATAGAGTCATGAAATTTTCGAAAATCCACTTTTAAAAACAAAAAATACTCATAACTCGACAAATAGGAAAGATAGAACGTTCTAGTCTTCATCAAGCGATAGAGGGGACAATTTTACATATTTTAGTGAATTTTGAGTCCATATTTCCAAGGATTATGGGAGTTAGAAGAAATCAATTTGTATCGCAAAATATTTCCATAGATTTTCGACAAAAAAAAATAAAAAATGCTTAAAATTCGTAAAGAGGGGTTTTTTGGGCCGGAAAATCGACTGGCACAATCATTTTTTTGATAAAATCATTATTTCGCCTTCAAATAGAGTCATGAAATTTTCGAAAATCCACTTTTCAAAACAAAAAATACTCATAACTCGACTAATAGGAAAGATAGAGCGTTCTAGTCTCCACCAATCGATAGAGGGGACAATTTTACATATTTTAGTGAATTTTGAGTCCATATTTCCAAGGATTATGGGAGTTAGAAAAAATCAATTTGTATCGCAAAATATTTCCATATCTACCTCCTTTGTTCAAAATTTTCGACAAAAAAATTATAAAAAATGCTAAAAATTCGTAAAGAGGGGTTTTTTTGGCCAAAAAATCGACTGGCACAATCAGTTTTGTGATAAAATCATCATTTCGCCTTCAAATAGAGTCATGAAATTTTCGAAAATCCACTTTACAAAACAAAAAATACTCATAACTCGACAAATAGGAAAGATAGAACGTTCTAGTCTTCACCAGTCGATAGAGGGGACAATTTTACATATTTTAGTGAATTTTGAGTCCATATTTCCAAAAATTATGGGAGTTAGAAAAAATCAATTTGTATCGCAAAATATTTCCCTTTGTTCTAAATTTTCGACAAAAAAATTTTAAAAAATGCTTAAAATTCGTAAAGAGGGGTTTTTTGGCAAAAAATCGACTGGCACAATCAGTTTTGTGATAAAATCATTATTTCGCCTTCAAATAGAGTCATGAAATTTTCGAAAATCCACTTTTAAAAACAAAAAATACTCATAACTCGACAAATAGGAAAGATAGAACGTTCTAGTCTTCATCAATCGATAGAGGGGACAATTTTACATATTTTAGTGAATTTTGAGTCCATATTTCCAAGGATTATGGGAGTTAGAAGAAATCAATTTGTATCGCAAAATATTTCCATAGATTTTCGACAAAAAAAAATAAAAAATGCTTAAAATTCGTAAAGAGGGGTTTTTTGGGCCGGAAAATCGACTGGCACAATCATTTTTTTGATAAAATCATTATTTCGCCTTCAAATAGAGTCATGAAATTTTCGAAAATCCACTTTTCAAAACAAAAAATACTCATAACTCGACTAATAGGAAAGATAGAGCGTTCTAGTCTCCACCAATCGATAGAGGGGACAATTTTACATATTTTAGTGAATTTTGAGTCCATATTTCCAAGGATTATGGGAGTTAGAAAAAATCAATTTGTATCGCAAAATATTTCCATATCTACCTCCTTTGTTCAAAATTTTCGACAAAAAAATTATAAAAAATGCTAAAAATTCGTAAAGAGGGGTTTTTTTGGCCAAAAAATCGACTGGCACAATCAGTTTTGTGATAAAATCATCATTTCGCCTTCAAATAGAGTCATGAAATTTTCGAAAATCCACTTTACAAAACAAAAAATACTCATAACTCGACAAATAGGAAAGATAGAACGTTCTAGTCTTCACCAGTCGATAGAGGGGACAATTTTACATATTTTAGTGAATTTTGAGTCCATATTTCCAAAAATTATGGGAGTTAGAAAAAATCAATTTGTATCGCAAAATATTTCCCTTTGTTCTAAATTTTCGACAAAAAAATTTTAAAAAATGCTTAAAATTCGTAAAGAGGGGTTTTTTGGCAAAAAATCGACTGGCACAATCAGTTTTGTGATAAAATCATTATTTCGCCTTCAAATAGAGTCATGAAATTTTCGAAAATCCACTTTTAAAAACAAAAAATACTCATAACTCGACAAATAGGAAAGATAGAACGTTCTAGTCTTCATCAAGCGATAGAGGGGACAATTTTACATACTTTAGTGAATTTTGAGTCCATATTTTCAAGGATTATGGGAGTTAGAAAAAATCAATTTGTATCGCAAAATATTTCCATAGCTACCCCCTTTGTTCTAAATTTTCGACAAAAAAATTATAAAAAATGCTTAAAATTCGTAAAGAGGGCTTTTTTGGCAAAAAATCGACTGGCACAATCAGTTTTGTGATAAAATCATTATTTCGCCTTCAAATAGAGTCATGAAATTTTCGAAAATCCACTTTTAAAAACAAAAAATACTCATAACTCGACAAATAGGAAAGATAGAACGTTCTAGTCTTCATCAATCGATAGAGGGGACAATTTTACATATTTTAGTGAATTTTGAGTCCATATTTCCAAGGATTATGGGAGTTAGAAAAAATCAATTTGTATCGCAAAATATTTCCATAGCTACCCCCTTTGTTCTAAATTTTCGACAAAAAATTTTAAAAAATTCTAAAAATTCGTAAAGAGGGGTTTTTTTGGCCAAAAAATCGACTGGCACAATCAGTTTTGTGATAAAATCATTATTTCGCCTTCAAATAGAGTCATGAAATTTTCGAAAATCCACTTTTAAAAACAAAAAATACTCATAACTCGACAAATAGGAAAGATAGAACGTTCTAGTCTTCATCAATCGATAGAGGGGACAATTTTACATATTTTAGTGAATTTTGAGTCCATATTTTCAAGGATTATGGGAGTTAGAAAAAAGCAATTTGATTCGCAAAATATTTCCATAGCTACCCCCTTTGTTCTAAATTTTCGACAAAAAATTTTAAAAAATGCTTAAAATTCGTAAAGAAGGGTTTTTTGGGCCGGAAAATCGACTGGCACAATCATTTTTTTGATAAAATCATTATTTCGCCTTCAAATAGAGTCATGAAATTTTCGAAAATCCACTTTTCAAAACAAAAAATACTCATAACTCGACTAATAGGAAAGATAGAACGTTCTAGTCTTCACCAATCGATAGAGGGGACAAATTTACATATTTTAGTGAATTTTGAGTCCATATTTCCAAGGATTATGGGAGTTAGAAAAAATCAATTTGTATCGCAAAATATTTCCCTTTGTTGTAAATTTTCGACAAAAAAATTATAAAAAATGCCAAAAATTCGTAAAGAGGGGTTTTTTTGGCCAAAAAATCGACTGGCACAATCAGTTTTGTGATAAAATCATTATTTCGCCTTCAAATAGAGTCATGAAATTTTCGAAAATCCACTTTTTGAAACAAAAAATACTCATAACTCGACAAATAGGAAAGATAGAACGTTCTAGTCTTCACCAATCGATAGAGGGGACAATTTTACATATTTTAGTGAATTTTGAGTCCATATTTCCAAGGATTATGGGAGTTAGAAAAAATCAATTTGTATCGCAAAATATTTCCATAGCTACCCCCTTTGTTCTAAATTTTCAAGAAAAAATTTTAAAAAATGCTAAAAATTCGTAAAGAGGGGTTTTTTTGGCCAAAAAATCGACTGGCTCAATCAGTTTTGTGATAAAATAATTATTTCGCCTTCAAATAGAGTCATGAAATTTTCGAAAATCCACTTTTCAAAACAAAAAATACTCATAACTCGACAAATAGGAAAGATAGAACGTTCTAGTCTTCACCAAGCGATAGAGGGGACAATTCTACATATTTAAGTGAATTTTGAGTCCATATTTCCAAGGATTATGAGAGTTAGAAAAAAGCAATTTGATTCGCAAAATATTTCCATACCTACCCCTTTGTTCTAAATTTTCAACAAAAAATTTTAAAAAATGCTAAAAATTCGTAAAGAGGGGTTTTTTTGGCCAAAAAATCGACTGGCTCAATCAGTTTTGTGATAAAATCATTATTTCGCCTTCAAATAGAGTCATGAAATTTTCGAAAATCCACTTTTCAAAACAAAAAATACTCATAACTCGACAAATAGGAAAGATAGAACGTTCTAGTCTTCACCAATCGATAGAGGGGACAATTTTACATATTTTAGTGAATTTTGAGTCCATATTTCCAAGGATTATGGGAGTTAGAAGAAATCAATTTGTATCGCAAAATATTTCCATAGCCACCCCCTTTGTTCTAGATTTTCGACAAAAAAAAAAAAATGCTCAAAATTCGTAAAGAGGGGTTTTTTGGGCCGGAAAATCGACTGGCACAATCATTTTTTTGATAAAATCATGATTTCGCCTTCAAATAGAGTCATGAAATTTTCGAAAATCCACTTTTCAAAAAAAAAATACTCATAACTCGACTAATAGGAGAGATAGAACGTTCTAGTCTTCACCAATCGATAGAGGGGACAATTTTACATATTTTAGTGAATTTTGAGTCCATATTTCCAAGGATTATGGGAGTTAGAAAAAATCAATTTGTATCGCAAAATATTTCCCTTTGTTTTAAATTTTCGACAAAAAAATTATAAAAAATGCCAAAAATTCGTAAAGAGGGGTTTTTTTGGCCAAAAAATCGACTGGCACAATCAGTTTTGTGATAAAATCATTATTTTGCCTTCAAATAGAGTCATGAAATTTTCGAAAATCCACTTTTCAAAACAAAAAATACTCATAACTCGACAAATAGGAAAGATAGAACGTTCTAGTCTTCACCAATCGATAGAGGGGACAATTTTACATACTTTAGTGAATTTTGAGTCCATATTTCCAAGGATTATGGGAGTTAGAAAAAATCAATTTGTATCGCAAAATATTTCCATAGCTACCCCCTTTGTTCTAAATTTTCAAGAAAAAATTTTAAAAAATGCTAAAAATTCGTAAAGAGGGGTTTTTTTGGCCAAAAAATCGACTGGCACAATCAGTTTTGTGATAAAATCATTATTTCGCCTTCAAATAGAGTCATGAAATTTTCGAAAATCCACTTTTCAAAACAAAAAATACTCATAACTCGACAAATAGGAAAGATAGAACGTTCTAGTCTTCATCAATCGATAGAGGGGACAATTTTACATATTTTAGTGAATTTTGAGTCCATATTTCCAAGGATTATGGGAGTTAGAAAAAAGCAATTTGATTCGCAAAATATTTCCATACCTACCCCTTTGTTCTAAATTTTCAACAAAAAATTTCAAAAAATGCTAAAAATTCGTAAAGAGGGGTTTTTTTGGCCAAAAAATCGACTGGCTCAATCAGTTTTGTGATAAAATCATTATTTCGCCTTCAAATAGAGTCATGAAATTTTCGAAAATCCACTTTTCAAAACAAAAAATACTCATAACTCGACAAATAGGAAAGATAGAACGTTCTAGTCTTCATCAATCGATAGAGGGGACAATTTTACATATTTAAGTGAATTTTGAGTCCATATTTCCAAGGATTATGGGAGTTAGAAAAAATCAATTTGTATCGCAAAATATTTCCCTTTGTTGTAAATTTTCGACAAAAAAATTATAAAAAATGCTAAAAATTCGTAAAGAGGGGTTTTTTGGCCAAAAAATCTACTGGCACAATCAGTTTTGTGATAAAATCATTATTTCGCCTTCAAATAGAGTCATGAAATTTTCGAAAATCCACTTTTCAAAACAAAAAATACTCATAACTCGACAAATAGGAAAGATAGAACGTTCTATTCTTCATCAATCGATAGAGGGGACAATTTTACATATTTTAGTGAATTTTGAGTCCATATTTCCAAGGATTATGGGAGTTAGAAAAAATCAATTTGTATCGCAAAATATTTCCATTTTCAACAAAAAATTATAAAAAATGCTAAAAATTCGTAAAGAGGGGTTTTGTTGGCCAAAAAATCGACTGGCACAATCAGTTTTGTGATAAAATCATTATTTCGCCTTCAAATAGAGTCATGAAATTTTCGACAATCCACTTTTCAAAACAAAAAATACTCATAACTCGACAAATAGGAAAGATAGAACGTTCTAGTCTTCACCAATCGATAGAGGGGACAATTTTACATATGTTAGTGAATTTTGAGTCCATATTTCCAAGGATTATGGGAGTTAGAAGAAATCAATTTGTATCGCAAAATATTTCCATCCATACCTACCCCTTTGTTCTAAATTTTCAACAAAAAATTTAAAAAAATGCTAAAAATTCGTAAAGAGGGGTTTTTTTGGCCAAGAAATCGACTGGCACAATCAGTTTTGTGATAAAATCATTATTTCGCCTTCAAATAGAGTCATGAAATTTTCGACAATCCACTTTTCAAAACAAAAAATACTCATAACTCGACAAATAAGAAAGATAGAACGTTCTAGTCTTCATCAATCGATAGAGGGGACAATTTTACATATTTTAGTGAATTTTGAGTCCATATTTCCAAGGATTATGGGAGTTAGAAAAAATCAATTTGTTTCGCAAAATATTTCCATAGCTACCCCCTTTGTTCTAAATTTTCAACAAAAAATTATAAAAAATGCTAAAAATTCGTAAAGAGGGGTTTTGTTGGCCAAAAAATCGACTGGCACAATCAGTTTTGTGATAAAATCATTATTTCGCCTTCAAATAGAGTCATGAAATTTTCGACAATCCACTTTTCAAAACAAAAAATACTCATAACTCGACAAATAAGAAAGATAGAACGTTCTAGTCTTCACCAATCGATAGAGGGGACAATTCTACATATTTAAGTGAATTTTGAGTCGATATTGCCAAGGATTAAGGGAGTTAGAAAAAAGCAATTTGATTCGCAAAATATTTCCATACCTACCCCTTTGTTCTAAATTTTCAACAAAAAATTTTAAAAAATGCTAAAAATTCGTAAAGAGGGGTTTTTTTGGCCAAAAAATCGACTGGCACAATCAGTTTTGTGATAAAATCATTATTTCGCCTTCAAATAGAGTCATGAAATTTTCGAAAATCCACTTTTCAAAACAAAACTCGACATAACTCGACAAATAGGAAAGATAGAACGTTCTAGTCTTCACCAATCGATAGAGGGGACAATTTTACATATTTTAGTGAATTTTGATTCCATATTTCCAAGGATTATGGGAGTTAGAAAAAATCAATTTGTATCGCAAAATATTTCCATAGCTACCCCCTTTGTTCTAAATTTTCAAGAAAAAATTTTAAAAAATGCTAAAAATTCGTAAAGAGGGGTTTTTTTGGCCAAAAAATCGACTGGCACAATCAGTTTTGTGATAAAATCATTATTTCGCCTTCAAATAGAGTCATGAAATTTTCGAAAATCCACTTTTCAAAACAAAAAATACTCATAACTCGACAAATAGGAAAGATAGAACGTTCTAGTCTTCACCAAGCGATAGAGGGGACAATTCTACATATTTAAGTGAATTTTGAGTCCATATTTCCAAGGATTATGGGAGTTAGAAAAAAGCAATTTGATTCGCAAAATATTTCCATACCTACCCCTTTGTTCTAAATTTTCAACAAAAAATTTCAAAAAATGCTAAAAATTCGTAAAGAGGGGTTTTTTTGGCCAAAAAATCGACTGGCTCAATCAGTTTTGTGATAAAATCATTATTTCGCCTTCAAATAGAGTCATGAAATTTTCGAAAATCCACTTTTCAAAACAAAAAATACTCATAACTCGACAAATAGGAAAGATAGAACGTTCTAGTCTTCATCAATCGATAGAGGGGACAATTTTACATATTTTAGTGAATTTTGAGTCCATATTTCCAAGGATTATGGGAGTTAGAAGAAATCAATTTGTATCGCAAAATATTTCCATCCATACCTACCCCTTTGTTCTAAATTTTCAACAAAAAATTTAAAAAAATGCTAAAACTTCGTAAAGAGGGGTTTTTTTGGCCAAGAAATCGACTGGCACAATCAGTTTTGTGATAAAATCATTATTTCGCCTTCAAATAGAGTCATGAAATTTTCGAAAATCCACTTTTCAAAACAAAAAATACTCATAACTCGACAAATAGGAAAGATAGAACGTTCTAGTCTTCATCAATCGATAGAGGGGACAATTCTACATATTTTAGTGAATTTTGAGTCCATATTTCCAAGGATTATGGGAGTTAGAAAAAATCAATTTGTATCGCAAAATATTTCCATAGCTACCCCCTTTGTTCTAAATTTTCGACAAAAAATTATAAAAAATGCTAAAAATTCGTAAAGAGGGGTTTTGTTGGCCAAAAAATCGACTGGCACAATCAGTTTTGTGATAAAATCATTATTTCGCCTTCAAATAGAGTCATGAAATTTTCGACAATCCACTTTTCAAAACAAAAAATACTCATAACTCGACAAATAAGAAAGATAGAACGTTCTAGTCTTCATCAATCGATAGAGGGGACAATTTTACATATTTTAGTGAATTTTGAGTCCATATTTCCAAGGATTATGGGAGTTAGAAAAAATCAATTTGTTTCGCAAAATATTTCCATAGCTACCCCCTTTGTTCTAAATTTTCAACAAAAAATTATAAAAAATGCTAAAAATTCGTAAAGAGGGGTTTTGTTGGCCAAAAAATCGACTGGCACAATCAGTTTTGTGATAAAATCATTATTTCGCCTTCAAATAGAGTCATGAAATTTTCGACAATCCACTTTTCAAAACAAAAAATACTCATAACTCGACAAATAAGAAAGATAGAACGTTCTAGTCTTCATCAATCGATAGAGGGGACAATTTTACATATTTTAGTGAATTTTGAGTCCATATTTCCAAGGATTATGGGAGTTAGAAAAAATCAATTTGTTTCGCAAAATATTTCCATAGCTACCCCCTTTGTTCTAAATTTTCAACAAAAAATTATAAAAAATGCTAAAAATTCGTAAAGAGGGGTTTTGTTGGCCAAAAAATCGACTGGCACAATCAGTTTTGTGATAAAATCATTATTTCGCCTTCAAATAGAGTCATGAAATTTTCGACAATCCACTTTTCAAAACAAAAAATACTCATAACTCGACAAATAATAAAGATAGAACGTTCTAGTCTTCACCAATCGATAGAGGGGACAATTCTACATATTTAAGTGAATTTTGAGTCGATATTGCCAAGGATTAAGGGAGTTAGTTAGAAAAAAGCAATTTGATTCGCAAAATATTTCCATACCTACCCCTTTGTTCTAAATTTTCAACAAAAAATTTTAAAAAATGCTAAAAATTCGTAAAGAGGGGTTTTTTTGGCCAAAAAATCGACTGGCACAATCAGTTTTGTGATAAAATCATTATTTCGCCTTCAAATAGAGTCATGAAATTTTCGAAAATCCACTTTTCAAAACAAAAAATACTCATAACTCGACAAATAGGAAAGATAGAACGTTCTAGTCTTCACCAATCGATAGAGGGGACAATTTTACATATTTTAGTGAATTTTGAGTCCATATTTCCAAGGATTATGGGAGTTAGAAAAAATCAATTTGTATCGCAAAATATTTCCATAGCTACCCCCTTTGTTCTAAATTTTCAAGAAAAAATTTTAAAAAATGCTAAAAATTCGTAAAGAGGGGTTTTTTTGGCCAAAAAATCGACTGGCACATTCAGTTTTGTGATAAAATCATTATTTCGCCTTCAAATAGAGTCATGAAATTTTCGAAAATCCACTTTTCAAAACAAAAAATACTCATAACTCGACAAATAGGAAAGATAGAACGTTCTAGTCTTCACCAAGCGATAGAGGGGACAATTCTACATATTTAAGTGAATTTTGAGTCCATATTTCCAAGGATTATGGGAGTTAGAAAAAAGCAATTTGATTCGCAAAATATTTCCATACCTACCCCTTTGTTCTAAATTTTCAACAAAAAATTTTAAAAAATGCTAAAAATTCGTAAAGAGGGTTTTTTTTGGCCAAAAAATCGACTGGCTCAATCAGTTTTGTGATAAAATCATTATTTCGCCTTCAAATAGAGTCATGAAATTTTCGAAAATCCACTTTTCAAAACAAAAAATACTCATAACTCGACAAATAGGAAAGATAGAACGTTCTAGTCTTCACCAATCGATAGAGGGGACAATTTTACATATTTTAGTGAAGTTTGAGTCCATATTTCCAAGGATTATGGGAGTTAGAAAAAATCAATTTGTATCGCAAAATATTTCCATAGCTACCCCCTTTGTTCTAAATTTTCGACAAAAAAATTATAAAAAATGCTAAAAATTCGTAAAGAGGGGTTTTTTTGGCAAAAAATCGACTGGCACAATCAGTTTTGTGATAAAATCATTATTTCGCCTTCAAATAGAGTCATGAAATTTTCGAAAATCCACTTTTAAAAACAAAAAATACTCATAACTCGATAAATAGGAAAGATAGAACGTTCTAGTCTTCATCAATCGATAGAGGGGACAATTTTACATATTTTAGTGAATTTTGAGTCCATATTTCCAAGGATTATGGGAGTTAGAAGAAATCAATTTGTATCGCAAAATATTTCCATCCATACCTGCCCCTTTGTTCTAAATTTTCAACAAAAAATTTTAAAAAATGCTAAAAATTCGTAAAGAGGGGTTTTTTTGGCCAAGAAATCGACTGGCACAATCAGTTTTGTGATAAAATCATTATTTCGCCTTCAAATAGAGTCATGAAATTTTAGAAAATCCACTTTTCAAAACAAAAAATACTCAAAATTTTAAAAAATGCTAAAAATTCGTAAAGAGGGGTTTTTTTGGCCAAGAAATCGACTGGCACAATCAGTTTTGTGATAAATTCATTATTTCGCCTTCAAATAGAGTCATGAAATTTTCGAAAATCCACTTTTCAAAACAAAAAATACTCATAACTCGACAAATAGGAAAGATAGAACGTTCTAGTCTTCACCAATCGATAGAGGGGACAATTCTACATATTTAAGTGAATTTTGAGTCCATATTTCCAAGGATTATGGGAGTTAGAAAAAATCAATTTGTATCGCAAAATATTTCCATAGCTACCCCCTTTGTTCTAAATTTTCGACAAAAAATTATAAAAAATGCTAAATATTCGTAAAGAGGGGTTTTGTTGGCCAAAAAATCGACTGGCACAATCAGTTTTGTGATAAAATCATTATTTCGCCTTCAAATAGAGTCATGAAATTTTCGAAAATGCACTTTTCAAAACAAAAAATACTCATAACTCGACAAATAGGAAAGATAGAACGTTCTAGTCTTCACCAATCGATAGAGGGGACAATTCTACATATTTAAGTGAATTTTGAGTCCATATTTCCAAGGATTATGGGAGTTAGAAAAAAGCAATTTGATTCGCAAAATATTTCCATACCTACCCCTTTGTTCCAAATTTTCGACAAAAAATTTTAAGAAATGCTAAAAATTCGTAAAGAGTGGTTTTTTGGACCGGAAAATCGACTGGCACAATCAGTTTTGTGATAAAATCATTATTTCGCCTTCAAATAGAGTCATGAAATTTTCGAAAATCCACTTTTCAAAACAAAAAATACTCAAAATTTTAAAAAATGCTAAAAATTCGTAAAGAGGGGTTTTTTTGGCCAAGAAGAATAAATTTTCGAATCATCGAAAATTGACTATTTTCGATTAATCAATTTTTTTCGATTAATCGATTTTTTTCAATTAATCGATTTTTTTCGATTATTCGATTATTCTCGATTAATCGATTATTTTCGATTAATCGACTATTTTAGATTAATCGATTATTTTCGATTAATCGATTATTTTCGATTAATCGATTATTTTCGATTAATCGATTATTTTAGATTAATCGATTATTTTCGATTATTCGATTTTTTTCGATTAATCGATTTTTTTTTATTAATCGATTTTTTTCGATTAATCGATTTTTTTCGATTAATCAATTATTCGATTAACATCGATTAACGGATTATTTTATATAATCGATAATCGATTATGTTTTTTGATAATCGCCCAGCCCTAATTTTGAGTCGATATTGCCAAGGATTAAGGGAGTTAGAAAAAAGCAATTTGATTCGCAAAATATTTCCATACCTACCCCTTTGTTTTAAATTTTCGACAAAAAAATTATAAAAAATTCGTAAAGAGGGGTTTTGTTGGCCAAAAAATCGACTGGCACAATCAGTTTTGTGATAAAATCATTATTTCGCCTTCAAATAGAGTCATGAAATTTTCGAAAATCCACTTTTCAAAACAAAAGATCCTCATAACTCGACAAATAGGAAAGATAGAACGTTCTAGTCTTCACCAATCGATAGAGGGGACAATTCTACATATTTAAGTGAATTTTGAGTCCATATTTCCAAGGATTATGGGAGTTAGAAAAAAGCAATTTGATTCGCAAAATATTTCCATACCTACCCCTTTGTTCCAAATTTTCGACAAAAAATTTTAAGAAATGCTAAAAATTCGTAAAGAGTGGTTTTTTGGACCGGAAAATCGACTGGCACAATCAGTTTTGTGATAAAATCATTATTTCGCCTTCAAATAGAGTCATGAAATTTTCGAAAATCCACTTTTCAAAACAAAAAATACTCAAAATTTTAAAAAATGCTAAAAATTCGTAAAGAGGGGTTTTTTTGGCCAAGAAATCGACTGGCACAATCAGTTTTGTGATAAAATCATTATTTCGCCTTCAAATAGAGTCATGAAATTTTCGAAAATCCACTTTTCAAAACAAAAAATACTCATAACTCGACAAATAGGAAAGATAGAACGTTCTAGTCTTCATCAATCGATAGAGGGGACAATTTTACATATTTTAGTGAATTTTGAGTCCATATTTCCAAGGATTATGGGAGTTAGAAAAAAGCAATTTGATTCGCAAAATATTTCCATACCTACCCCTTTGTTCCAAATTTTCGACAAAAAATTTTAAGAAATGCTAAAAATTCGTAAAGAGTGGTTTTTTGGACCGGAAAATCGACTGGCACAATCAGTTTTGTGATAAAATCATTATTTCGCCTTCAAATAGAGTCATGAAATTTTCGAAAATCCACTTTTCAAAACAAAAAATACTCAAAATTTTAAAAAATGCTAAAAATTCGTAAAGAGGGGTTTTTTTGGCCAAGAAATCGACTGGCACAATCAGTTTTGTGATAAAATCATTATTTCGCCTTCAAATAGAGTCATGAAATTTTCGAAAATCCACTTTTCAAAACAAAAAATACTCATAACTCGACAAATAGGAAAGATAGAACGTTCTAGTCTTCATCAATCGATAGAGGGGACAATTTTACATATTTTAGTGAATTTTGAGTCCATATTTCCAAGGATTATGGGAGTTAGAAAAAATCAATTTGTATCGCAAAATATTTCCATAGCTACCCCCTTTGTTCTAAATTTTCGACAAAAAATTATAAAAAATGCTAAATATTCGTAAAGAGGGGTTTTGTTGGCCAAAAAATCGACTGGCACAATCAGTTTTGTGATAAAATCATTATTTCGCCTTCAAATAGAGTCATGAAATTTTCGAAAATGCACTTTTCAAAACAAAAAATACTCATAACTCGACAAATAGGAAAGATAGAACGTTCTAGTCTTCACCAATCGATAGAGGGGACAATTCTACATATTTAAGTGAATTTTGAGTCCATATTTCCAAGGATTATGGGAGTTAGAAAAAAGCAATTTGATTCGCAAAATATTTCCATACCTACCCCTTTGTTCCAAATTTTCGACAAAAAATTTTAAGAAATGCTAAAAATTCGTAAAGAGTGGTTTTTTGGACCGGAAAATCGACTGGCACAATCAGTTTTGTGATAAAATCATTATTTCGCCTTCAAATAGAGTCATGAAATTTTCGAAAATCCACTTTTCAAAACAAAAAATACTCAAAATTTTAAAAAATGCTAAAAATTCGTAAAGAGGGGTTTTTTTGGCCAAGAAGAATAAATTTTCGAATCATCGAAATTTGACTATTTTCGATTAATCAATTTTTTTCGATTAATCGATTTTTTTCAATTAATCGATTTTTTTCGATTATTCGATTATTCTCGATTAATCGATTATTTTCGATTAATCGACTATTTTAGATTAATCGATTATTTTCGATTAATCGATTATTTTCGATTAATCGATTATTTTAGATTAATCGATTATTTTCGATTATTCGATTTTTTTCGATTAATCGATTTTTTTCGATTAATCGATTTTTTTCGATTAATCAATTATTCGATTAACATCGATTAACGGATTATTTTATATAATCGATAATCGATTATGTTTTTTGATAATCGCCCAGCCCTAATTTTGAGTCGATATTGCCAAGGATTAAGGGAGTTAGAAAAAAGCAATTTGATTCGCAAAATATTTCCATACCTACCCCTTTGTTTTAAATTTTCGACAAAAAAATTATAAAAAATTCGTAAAGAGGGGTTTTGTTGGCCAAAAAATCGACTGGCACAATCAGTTTTGTGATAAAATCATTATTTCGCCTTCAAATAGAGTCATGAAATTTTCGAAAATCCACTTTTCAAAACAAAAGATCCTCATAACTCGACAAATAGGAAAGATAGAACGTTCTAGTCTTCACCAATCGATAGAGGGGACAATTCTACATATTTAAGTGAATTTTGAGTCCATATTTCCAAGGATTATGGGAGTTAGAAAAAAGCAATTTGATTCGCAAAATATTTCCATACCTACCCCTTTGTTCCAAATTTTCGACAAAAAATTTTAAGAAATGCTAAAAATTCGTAAAGAGTGGTTTTTTGGACCGGAAAATCGACTGGCACAATCAGTTTTGTGATAAAATCATTATTTCGCCTTCAAATAGAGTCATGAAATTTTCGAAAATCCACTTTTCAAAACAAAAAATACTCAAAATTTTAAAAAATGCTAAAAATTCGTAAAGAGGGGTTTTTTTGGCCAAGAAGAATAAATTTTCGAATCATCGAAAATTGACTATTTTCGATTAATCAATTTTTTTCGATTAATCGATTTTTTTCAATTAATCGATTTTTTTCGATTATTCGATTATTTTCGATTAATCGATTATTTTCGATTAATCGATTATTTTAGATTAATCGATTATTTTCGATTATTCGATTTTTTTCGATTAATCGATTTTTTTCGATTAATCGATTTTTTTTTATTAATCGATTTTTTTCGATTAATCGATTTTTTTCGATTAATCAATTATTCGATTAACATCGATTAACGGATTATTTTATATAATCGATAATCGATTATGTTTTTTGATAATCGCCCAGCCCTAATTTTGAGTCGATATTGCCAAGGATTAAGGGAGTTAGAAAAAAGCAATTTGATTCGCAAAATATTTCCATACCTACCCCTTTGTTTTAAATTTTCGACAAAAAAATTATAAAAAATTCGTAAAGAGGGGTTTTGTTGGCCAAAAAATCGACTGGCACAATCAGTTTTGTGATAAAATCATTATTTCGCCTTCAAATAGAGTCATGAAATTTTCGAAAATCCACTTTTCAAAACAAAAGATCCTCATAACTCGACAAATAGGAAAGATAGAACGTTCTAGTCTTCACCAATCGATAGAGGGGACAATTCTACATATTTAAGTGAATTTTGAGTCCATATTTCCAAGGATTATGGGAGTTAGAAAAAAGCAATTTGATTCGCAAAATATTTCCATACCTACCCCTTTGTTCCAAATTTTCGACAAAAAATTTTAAGAAATGCTAAAAATTCGTAAAGAGTGGTTTTTTGGACCGGAAAATCGACTGGCACAATCAGTTTTGTGATAAAATCATTATTTCGCCTTCAAATAGAGTCATGAAATTTTCGAAAATCCACTTTTCAAAACAAAAAATACTCAAAATTTTAAAAAATGCTAAAAATTCGTAAAGAGGGGTTTTTTTGGCCAAGAAATCGACTGGCACAATCAGTTTTGTGATACAATCATTATTTCGCCTTCAAATAGAGTCATGAAATTTTCGAAAATCCACTTTTCAAAACAAAAAATACTCATAACTCGACAAATAGGAAAGATAGAACGTTCTAGTCTTCATCAATCGATAGAGGGGACAATTTTACATATTTTAGTGAATTTTGAGTCCATATTTCCAAGGATTATGGGAGTTAGAAAAAATCAATTTGTATCGCAAAATATTTCCATAGCTACCCCCTTTGTTCTAAATTTTCGACAAAAAATTATAAAAAATGCTAAATATTCGTAAAGAGGGGTTTTGTTGGCCAAAAAATCGACTGGCACAATCAGTTTTGTGATAAAATCATTATTTCGCCTTCAAATAGAGTCATGAAATTTTCGAAAATGCACTTTTCAAAACAAAAAATACTCATAACTCGACAAATAGGAAAGATAGAACGTTCTAGTCTTCACCAATCGATAGAGGGGACAATTCTACATATTTAAGTGAATTTTGAGTCCATATTTCCAAGGATTATGGGAGTTAGAAAAAAGCAATTTGATTCGCAAAATATTTCCATACCTACCCCTTTGTTCCAAATTTTCGACAAAAAATTTTAAGAAATGCTAAAAATTCGTAAAGAGTGGTTTTTTGGACCGGAAAATCGACTGGCACAATCAGTTTTGTGATAAAATCATTATTTCGCCTTCAAATAGACTCATGAAATTTTCGAAAATCCACTTTTCAAAACAAAAAATACTCAAAATTTTAAAAAATGCTAAAAATTCGTAAAGAGGGGTTTTTTTGGCCAAGAAGAATAAATTTTCGAATCATCGAAAATTGACTATTTTCGATTAATCAATTTTTTTCGATTAATCGATTTTTTTCAATTAATCGATTTTTTTCGATTATTCGATTATTCTCGATTAATCGATTATTTTCGATTAATCGACTATTTTAGATTAATCGATTATTTTCGATTAATCGATTATTTTCGATTAATCGATTATTTTAGATTAATCGATTATTTTCGATTATTCGATTTTTTCGATTAATCGATTTTTTTTTATTAATCGATTTTTTTCGATTAATCGATTTTTTTCGATTAATCAATTATTCGATTAACATCGATTAACGGATTATTTTATATAATCGATAATCGATTATGTTTTTTGATAATCGCCCAGCCCTAATTTTGAGTCGATATTGCCAAGGATTAAGGGAGTTAGAAAAAAGCAATTTGATTCGCAAAATATTTCCATACCTACCCCTTTGTTTTAAATTTTCGACAAAAAAATTATAAAAAATTCGTAAAGAGGGGTTTTGTTGGCCAAAAAATCGACTGGCACAATCAGTTTTGTGATAAAATCATTATTTCGCCTTCAAATAGAGTCATGAAATTTTCGAAAATCCACTTTTCAAAACAAAAGATCCTCATAACTCGACAAATAGGAAAGATAGAACGTTCTAGTCTTCACCAATCGATAGAGGGGACAATTCTACATATTTAAGTGAATTTTGAGTCCATATTTCCAAGGATTATGGGAGTTAGAAAAAAGCAATTTGATTCGCAAAATATTTCCATACCTACCCCTTTGTTCCAAATTTTCGACAAAAAATTTTAAGAAATGCTAAAAATTCGTAAAGAGTGGTTTTTTGGACCGGAAAATCGACTGGCACAATCAGTTTTGTGATAAAATCATTATTTCGCCTTCAAATAGAGTCATGAAATTTTCGAAAATCCACTTTTCAAAACAAAAAATACTCAAAATTTTAAAAAATGCTAAAAATTCGTAAAGAGGGGTTTTTTTGGCCAAGAAGAATAAATTTTCGAATCATCGAAAATTGACTATTTTCGATTAATCAATTTTTTTCGATTAATCGATTTTTTTCAATTAATCGATTTTTTTCGATTATTCGATTATTCTCGATTAATCGATTATTTTCGATTAATCGACTATTTTAGATTAATCGATTATTTTCGATTAATCGATTATTTTCGATTAATCGATTATTTTAGATTAATCGATTATTTTCGATTATTCGATTTTTTTCGATTAATCGATTTTTTTTTATTAATCGATTTTTTTCGATTAATCGATTTTTTTCGATTAATCAATTATTCGATTAACATCGATTAACGGATTATTTTATATAATCGATAATCGATTATGTTTTTTGATAATCGCCCAGCCCTAATTTTGAGTCGATATTGCCAAGGATTAAGGGAGTTAGAAAAAAGCAATTTGATTCGCAAAATATTTCCATACCTACCCCTTTGTTTTAAATTTTCGACAAAAAAATTATAAAAAATTCGTAAAGAGGGGTTTTGTTGGCCAAAAAATCGACTGGCACAATCAGTTTTGTGATAAAATCATTATTTCGCCTTCAAATAGAGTCATGAAATTTTCGAAAATCCACTTTTCAAAACAAAAGATCCTCATAACTCGACAAATAGGAAAGATAGAACGTTCTAGTCTTCACCAATCGATAGAGGGGACAATTCTACATATTTCAGTGAATTTTGAGTCCATATTTCCAAGGATTATGGGAGTTAGAAAAAATCAATTTGTATCGCAAAATATTTCCATAGCTACCCCCTTTGTTCTAAATTTTCAAGAAAAAATTTTAAAAAATGCTAAAAATTCGTAAAGAGGGGTTTTTTTGGCCAAAAAATCGACTGGCACATTCAGTTTTGTGATAAAATCATTATTTCGCCTTCAAATAGAGTCATGAAATTTTCGAAAATCCACTTTTCAAAACAAAAAATACTCAAAATTTTAAAAAATGCTAAAAATTCGTAAAGAGGGGTTTTTTGGCCAAGAAATCGACTGGCACAATCAGTTTTGTGATAAAATCATTATTTCGCCTTCAAATAGAGTCATGAAATTTTCGAAAATCCACTTTTCAAAACAAAAAATACTCATAACTCGACAAATAGGAAAGATAGAACGTTCTAGTCTTCACCAATCGATAGAGGGGACAATTTTACATATTTTAGTGAATTTTGAGTCCATATTTCCAAGGATTATGGGAGTTAGAAAAAATCAATTTGTATCGCAAAATATTTCCATAGCTACCCCCTTTGTTCTAAATTTTCAAGAAAAAATTTTAAAAAATGCTAAAAATTCGTAAAGAGGGGTTTTTTTGGCCAAAAAATCGACTGGCACATTCAGTTTTGTGATAAAATCATTATTTCGCCTTCAAATAGAGTCATGAAATTTTCGAAAATCCACTTTTCAAAACAAAAAATACTCATAACTCGACAAATAGGAAAGATAGAACGTTCTAGTCTTCACCAAGCGATAGAGGGGACAATTCTACATATTTAAGTGAATTTTGAGTCCATATTTCCAAGGATTATGGGAGTTAGAAAAAAGCAATTTGATTCGCAAAATATTTCCATACCTACCCCTTTGTTCTAAATTTTCAACAAAAAATTTTAAAAAATGCTAAAAATTCGTAAAGAGGGTTTTTTTTGGCCAAAAAATCGACTGGCTCAATCAGTTTTGTGATAAAATCATTATTTCGCCTTCAAATAGAGTCATGAAATTTTCGAAAATCCACTTTTCAAAACAAAAAATACTCATAACTCGACAAATAGGAAAGATAGAACGTTCTAGTCTTCACCAATCGATAGAGGGGACAATTTTACATATTTTAGTGAAGTTTGAGTCCATATTTCCAAGGATTATGGGAGTTAGAAAAAATCAATTTGTATCGCAAAATATTTCCATAGCTACCCCCTTTGTTCTAAATTTTCGACAAAAAAATTATAAAAAATGCTAAAAATT
The DNA here is from genome assembly GCA_947563755.1 of Lochmaea crataegi. Lineage (NCBI taxonomy): Eukaryota > Metazoa > Arthropoda > Insecta > Coleoptera > Chrysomelidae > Lochmaea > Lochmaea crataegi. The sequence goes on from OX387424.1 coordinate 3,810,275, forward strand.
CGTAAAGAGGGGTTTTTTTGGCAAAAAATCGACTGGCACAATCAGTTTTGTGATAAAATCATTATTTCGCCTTCAAATAGAGTCATGAAATTTTCGAAAATCCACTTTTAAAAACAAAAAATACTCATAACTCGATAAATAGGAAAGATAGAACGTTCTAGTCTTCATCAATCGATAGAGGGGACAATTTTACATATTTTAGTGAATTTTGAGTCCATATTTCCAAGGATTATGGGAGTTAGAAGAAATCAATTTGTATCGCAAAATATTTCCATCCATACCTGCCCCTTTGTTCTAAATTTTCAACAAAAAATTTTAAAAAATGCTAAAAATTCGTAAAGAGGGGTTTTTTTGGCCAAGAAATCGACTGGCACAATCAGTTTTGTGATAAAATCATTATTTCGCCTTCAAATAGAGTCATGAAATTTTCGAAAATCCACTTTTCAAAACAAAAAATACTCAAAATTTTAAAAAATGCTAAAAATTCGTAAAGAGGGGTTTTTTTGGCCAAGAAATCGACTGGCACAATCAGTTTTGTGATAAATTCATTATTTCGCCTTCAAATAGAGTCATGAAATTTTCGAAAATCCACTTTTCAAAACAAAAAATACTCATAACTCGACAAATAGGAAAGATAGAACGTTCTAGTCTTCACCAATCGATAGAGGGGACAATTCTACATATTTAAGTGAATTTTGAGTCCATATTTCCAAGGATTATGGGAGTTAGAAAAAATCAATTTGTATCGCAAAATATTTCCATAGCTACCCCCTTTGTTCTAAATTTTCGACAAAAAATTATAAAAAATGCTAAATATTCGTAAAGAGGGGTTTTGTTGGCCAAAAAATCGACTGGCACAATCAGTTTTGTGATAAAATCATTATTTCGCCTTCAAATAGAGTCATGAAATTTTCGAAAATGCACTTTTCAAAACAAAAAATACTCATAACTCGACAAATAGGAAAGATAGAACGTTCTAGTCTTCACCAATCGATAGAGGGGACAATTCTACATATTTAAGTGAATTTTGAGTCCATATTTCCAAGGATTATGGGAGTTAGAAAAAAGCAATTTGATTCGCAAAATATTTCCATACCTACCCCTTTGTTCCAAATTTTCGACAAAAAATTTTAAGAAATGCTAAAAATTCGTAAAGAGTGGTTTTTTGGACCGGAAAATCGACTGGCACAATCAGTTTTGTGATAAAATCATTATTTCGCCTTCAAATAGAGTCATGAAATTTTCGAAAATCCACTTTTCAAAACAAAAAATACTCAAAATTTTAAAAAATGCTAAAAATTCGTAAAGAGGGGTTTTTTTGGCCAAGAAGAATAAATTTTCGAATCATCGAAAATTGACTATTTTCGATTAATCAATTTTTTTCGATTAATCGATTTTTTTCAATTAATCGATTTTTTTCGATTATTCGATTATTCTCGATTAATCGATTATTTTCGATTAATCGACTATTTTAGATTAATCGATTATTTTCGATTATTTTCGATTAATCGATTATTTTAGATTAATCGATTATTTTCGATTATTCGATTTTTTTCGATTAATCGATTTTTTTTTATTAATCGATTTTTTTCGATTAATCGATTTTTTTCGATTAGTCAATTATTCGATTAACATCGATTAACGGATTATTTTATATGATCGATAATCGATTATGTTTTTTGATAATCGCCCAGCCCTAATTTTGAGTCGATATTGCCAAGGATTAAGGGAGTTAGAAAAAAGCAATTTGATTCGCAAAATATTTCCATACCTACCCCTTTGTTTTAAATTTTCGACAAAAAAATTATAAAAAATTCGTAAAGAGGGGTTTTGTTGGCCAAAAAATCGACTGGCACAATCAGTTTTGTGATAAAATCATCATTTCGCCTTCAAATAGAGTCATGAAATTTTCGAAAATCCACTTTTCAAAACAAAAGATCCTCATAACTCGACAAATAGGAAAGATAGAACGTTCTAGTCTTCACCAATCGATAGAGGGGACAATTCTACATATTTAAGTGAATTTTGAGTCCATATTTCCAAGGATTATGGGAGTTAGAAAAAAGCAATTTGATTCGCAAAATATTTCCATACCTACCCCTTTGTTCCAAATTTTCGACAAAAAATTTTAAGAAATGCTAAAAATTCGTAAAGAGGGGTTTTGTTGGCCAAAAAATCGACTGGCACAATCAGTTTTGTGATAAAATCATTATTTCGCCTTCAAATAGAGTCATGAAATTTTCGAAAATGCACTTTTCAAAACAAAAAATACTCATAACTCGACAAATAGGAAAGATAGAACGTTCTAGTCTTCACCAATCGATAGAGGGGAAAATTCTACATATTTAAGTGAATTTTGAGTCCATATTTCCAAGGATTATGGGAGTTAGAAAAAAGCAATTTGATTCGCAAAATATTTCCATACCTACCCCTTTGTTCCAAATTTTCGACAAAAAATTATAAAAAATGCTAAATATTCGTAAAGAGGGGTTTTGTTGGCCAAAAAATCGACTGGCACAATCAGTTTTGTGATAAAATCATTATTTCGCCTTCAAATAGAGTCATGAAATTTTCGAAAATGCACTTTTCAAAACAAAAAATACTCATAACTCGACAAATAGGAAAGATAGAACGTTCTAGTCTTCACCAATCGATAGAGGGGACAATTCTACATATTTAAGTGAATTTTGAGTCCATATTTCCAAGGATTATGGGAGTTAGAAAAAAGCAATTTGATTCGCAAAATATTTCCATACCTACCCCTTTGTTCCAAATTTTCGACAAAAAATTTTAAGAAATGCTAAAAATTCGTAAAGAGTGGTTTTTTGGACCGGAAAATCGACTGGCAAATCTTGACAATTTTTTTTTAGTCTTAAACTTCAAAATATTTTCGTAAGTTCCAAATTGTCAATCTTTTTAAAGGCGTGAGTTAGGGAAAAAATTAGTTAAATATAATAGTTCTTGATCACGATGTTTGTTGAAACTCTATTTTTGAAGCTTCGGTAGCGGTCCAGCTGCCGTTATCAAGAATAATGAGAAATAATAAATTTTCGAATCATCGAAAATTGACTATTTTCGATTAATCAATTTTTTTCGATTAATCGATTTTTTTCAATTAATCGATTTTTTTCGATTATTCGATTATTCTCGATTAATCGATTATTTTCGATTAATCGACTATTTTAGATTAATCGATTATTTTCGATTAATCGATTATTTTAGATTAATCGATTATTTTAGATTAATCGATTATTTTCGATTATTCGATTTTTTTCGATTAATCGATTTTTTTTTATTAATCGATTTTTTTCGATTAATCGATTTTTTTCGATTAATCAATTATTCGATTAACATCGATTAACGGATTATTTTATATAATCGATAATCGATTATGTTTTTTGATAATCGCCCAGCCCTAATTTTGAGTCGATATTGCCAAGGATTAAGGGAGTTAGAAAAAAGCAATTTGATTCGCAAAATATTTCCATACCTACCCCTTTGTTTTAAATTTTCGACAAAAAAATTATAAAAAATTCGTATTGAGGGGTTTTTTTGGCCAAAAAAATCGACTGGCACAATCAGTTTTGTGATAAAATCATTATTTCGCCTTCAAATAGAGTCATGAAATTTTCGAAAATCCACTTTTCAAAACAAAAGATCCTCATAACTCGATCAATTGGAGAGATAGAACGTTCTAGTCTGCGCCATTCGATTCAATGGAGAATTTTACATATGTTAGTGAATTTTCAGTCGTTATTTCCAATCATTAAGGGAGTTAGCAAAAAGCTATTTATATCACGAAAAATTTCCATACCTACCCATTTGTTCAAAAATTCCATAAAAAAAAATATTTTTTTTCGTGAAAAATGCTAAAAATTCGTAATGGGGTTTTTTGGGGTTTTGGGGTTTTTTTGGGACGAGAAATCGACTGGTATAATCAGTTTTTGGATAAAATCATTCTTTCGCCTTCAAATAGAGTCATGAAATTTTCGATTATCCACTTTTCAAAACAAAAGATGCTCATAACTCGATTAATTGGAGAGATAGAACGTTCTAGTCTACGCCATTCGATTCAGTGGAGAATTTCATGTAATTTCATGTAACCAATCAAAAGAAAGCTCTCGATCTAAAAATCATCGTAAAGAGGTAATTTTTTGCATATCACTCTCCATAACGGAGAAAATTGCTATATAATAAAAGCGAAAATCTAAAAAAAAATTGCTATCGAAAACTTATCATATAACCAATCAAAAGAAAGCTCTCGATCTAAAAATCATCGTAAAGAGGTTATTTTTCGCATATCACTCTCCATAACGGAGAAAATTGCTATTAAAAAAAAGGCGCGAAAATCTAAAAAAAATTTGCTATCGAAAACCTATCATGTAACCAATCAAAAGAAAGCTCTCGATCTAAAAATCATCGTAAAGAGGCTATTTTTCGCATATCACTCTCCATAACGGAGAAAATTGCTATTAAAAAAGGCGCGAAAATCTAAAAAAAAAATTCTATCGAAAACCTATCATGTAACCAATCAAAAGAAAGCTCTCGATCTAAAAATCATCGTAAAGAAGTTATTTTTCGCATATCACTCTCCATAGCGGAGAAATTTGCTATAAAAAAAAAGCGCGAATATCTAAAAAAATTTGCTATCGAAAACATCATGTAACCAATCAAAAGAAAGCTCTCGATCTAAAAATCATCGTAAAGAGGTTATTTTTCGCATATCACTCTCCATAACGGAGAAAATTGCTATAAAAAAAAAGGCGCAAAAATCTAAAAAAAATTTGCTATCGAAAACCTATCATGTAACCAATCAAAAGAAAGCTCTCGACCTAAAAATCCTCGTAAAGAGGTTAATTTTCGCATATCACTCTCCATAACGGAGAAAATTGCTATCAAAAAAAAGGCGTGAAAATCTAAAAAAAATTTGCTATCGAAAACCTATCATGTAACCAATCAAAAGAAAGCTCTCGACCTAAAAATCATCGTAAAGAGGTTAATTTTCGCATATCACTCTCCATAACGGAGAAAATTGCTATCAAAAAAAAGGCGTGAAAATCTAAAAAAAATTTGCTATCGAAAACCTATCATGTAACCAATCAAAAGAAAGCTCTCGACCTAAAAATCATCGTAAAGAGGTTAATTTTCGCATATCACTCTCCATAACATAGAAAATTGCTATAAAAAAAAAGGCGTGAAAATCTAAAAAAAATTTGCTATCGAAAACCTATCATGTAACCAATCAAAAGAAAGCTCTCGACCTAAAAATCCTCGTAAAGAGGTTAATTTTCGCATATCACTCTCCATAACGGAGAAAATTGCTATCAAAAAAAAGGCGTGAAAATCTAAAAAAAATTTGCTATCGAAAACCTATTATGTAACCAATCAAAAGAAAGCTCTCGACCTAAAAATCATCGTAAAGAGGTTGTTTTTCGCATATCACTCTCCATAACGGAGAAAATTGCTATAAAAAAAAGGCGCAAAAATCTAAAAAAACCTTGCTATCGAAAACCTATCATGTAACCAATCAAATGAAAGCTCTCGACCTAAAAATCATCGTAAAGAGGTTAATTTTCGCATATCACTCTCCATAACGGAGAAAATTGCTATCAAAAAAAAGGCGTGAAAATCTAAAAAAAAATTGCTATCGAAAACCTATCATGTAACCAATCAAAAGAAAGCTATCGACCTAAAAATCATCGTAAAGAGGTTAACTTTCGCATATCACTCTCCATAACGGAGAAAATTGCTATAAAAAAAAAGGCGTGAAAATCTAAAAAAAATTTGCTATCGAAAACCTATCATGTAACCAATCAAAAGAAAGCTCTCGACCTAAAAATCCTCGTAAAGAGGTTAATTTTCGCATATCACTCTCCATAACGGAGAAAATTGCTATCAAAAAAAAAGGCGTGAAAATCTAAAAAAAATTTGCTATCGAAAACCTATCATGTAACCAATCAAAAGAAAGCTCTCGACCTAAAAATCATCGTAAAGAGGTTATTTTTCGCATATCACTCTCCATAACGGAGAAAATTGCTATAAAAAAAAAGGCGTGAAAATCTAAAAAAAATTTGCTATCGAAAACCTATCATGTAACCAATCAAAAGAAAGCTCTCGACCTAAAAATCCTCGTAAAGAGGTTAATTTTCGCATATCACTCTCCATAACGGAGAAAATTGCTATCAAAAAAAAAGGCGTGAAAATCTAAAAAAAATTTGCTATCGAAAACCTATCATGTAACCAATCAAAAGAAAGCTCTCGACCTAAAAATCCTCGTAAAGAGGTTAATTTTCGCATATCACTCTCCATAACGGAGAAAATTGCTATCAAAAAAAAAGGCGTGAAAATCTAAAAAAAATTTGCTATCGAAAACCTATCATGTAACCAATCAAAAGAAAGCTCTCGACCTAAAAATCATCGTAAAGAGGTTATTTTTCGCATATCACTCTCCATAACGGAGAAAATTGCTATAAAAAAAAAGGCGCGAAAATCTAAAAAAAATTTGCTATCGAAAACCTATCATGTAACCAATCAAAAGAAAGCTCTCGACCTAAAAATCATCGTAAAGAGGTTATTTTTCGCATATCACTCTCCATAACGGAGAAAATTGCTATAAAAAAAAAAATGCGCGAAAATCTAAAAAAAATTTGCTATCGAAAAACTATCATGTAACCAATCAAAAGAAAGCTCTCGACCTAAAAATCATCGTAAAGAGGTTATTTTCCGCATATCACTCTCCATAGCGGAGAAAATTGCTATAAAAAAAAAAGGCGCGAAAATCTTAAAAAAATTTGCCATCGAAAACCTTTCATGTAACCAATCAAAAGAAAGCTCTCGATCTAAAAATCATCGTAAAGAGGTTATTTTTCGCATATCACTCTCCATAGCGGAGAAAATTGCTATCAAAAAAAAGGCCCGAAAATCTTAAAAAAATTTGCCATCGAAAACCTTTCATGTAACCAATCAAAAGAAAGCTCTCGATCTGAAAATCATCGTAAAGAGGTTATTTTTCGCATATCACTCTCCATAACGGAGAAAATTGCTATCAAAAAAAAAGGCGCGAAAATCTAAAAAAAAATTGCTATCGAAAACCTATAATGTAACCAATCAAAAGAAAGCTCTCGATCTAAAATTCATCGTAAAGAGGTTATTTTTCGCATATCACTCTCCATAACGGAGAAAATTGCTATAAAAAAAAATGCGCGAAAATCTAAAAAAAATTTGCTATCGAAAAACTATCATGTAACCAATCAAAAGAAAGCTCTCGACCTAAAAATCATCGTAAAGAGGTTATTTTCCGCATATCACTCTCCATAGCGGAGAAAATTGCTATAAAAAAAAAAAGGCGCGAAAATCTTAAAAAAATTTGCCATCGAAAACCTTTCATGTAACCAATCAAAAGAAAGCTCTCGATCTAAAAATCATCGTAAAGAGGTTATTTTTCGCATATCACTCTCCATAGCGGAGAAAATTGCTATCAAAAAAAAGGCCCGAAAATCTTAAAAAAATTTGCCATCGAAAACCTTTCATGTAACCAATCAAAAGAAAGCTCTCGATCTGAAAATCATCGTAAAGAGGTTATTTTTCGCATATCACTCTCCATAACGGAGAAAATTGCTATCAAAAAAAAAGGCGCGAAAATCTAAAAAAAATTTGCTATCGAAAACCTATCATGTAACCAATCAAAAGAAAGCTCTCGATCTAAAATTCATCGTAAAGAGGTTATTTTTCGCATATCATTCTCCATAGCGGAGAAAATTGCTATTAAAAAAAAGGCGCGAAAATCTAAAAAAAAATTGCTATCGAAAACCTATAATGTAACCAATCAAAAGAAAGCTCTCGATCTAAAATTCATCGTAAAGAGGTTACTTTTCGCATATCACTCTCCATAACGGAGAAATTTGCAATCAAAAAAAAGGCGCGAAAATCTAAAAAAATTTGCTATCGAAAACCTATCATGTAACCAATCAAAAGAAAGCTCTCGATCTATAAATCATCGTAAAGAGGTTATTTTTCGCATATCACTCTCCGTAAAGGAGAAATTTGCTATAAACAAAAAAGGCGCGAAAATCTAAAAAAAATTTGCTATCTAAAACCTATCATGTAACCAATCAAAAGAAAGCTCTCGATCTAAAAATCATCGTAAAGAAGTTATTTTTCGCATATCACTCTCCATAGCGGAGAAAATTGCTATAAAAAAAAAGGCGCGAAAATCTTGAAGTATTTGCTAACGAAAACCTATCATGTAACCAATCAAAAGAAAGCTCTCGATCTAAAAATCATCGTAAAGAGGTTATTTTTCGCATATCACTCTCCATAACGGAGAAATTTGCTATCAAAAAAAGGCGCGAAAATCTAAAAAAAATTTGCTATCGAAAACCTTTCATGTAACCAATCAAAAGGAAGCTCTCGATCTAAAGATCATCGTAAAGAGGTTATTTTCCGCATATCACCCTCCATAACGGAGATATTGCTATCAAAAAAAGGCGCGAAAATCTAAAAAAAAATTGCTATCGAAAACCTATAATGTAACCAATCAAAAGAAAGCTCTCGATCTAAAAATAATCGTAAAGAGGTTATTTTTCGCATATCACTCTCCATAACGGAGAAAATTGCTATTAAAAAAAAGGCGCGAAAATCTAAAAAAAGTTTGCTATCGAAAACCTATCATGTAACCAATCAAAAGAAAGCTCTCGATCTAAAAATCATCGTAAAGAGGTTATTTTTCGCATATCACTCTCCATAAAGGAGAAATTTCCTATCGAAAAAAAAGGCGCGAAAATCTAAAAAAGATTTGCTATCGAAAACCTATCATGTAACCAATCAAAAGAAAGCTCTCGACCTAAAAATCATCGTAAAGAGGTTATTTTTCGCATATCACTCTCCATAGCGGAGAAAATTGCTATCAAAAAAAAGGCGCGAAAATCTAAAAAAAATTTGCTATCGAAAACCTATCATGTAACCAATCAAAATAAAGCTCTCGATCTAACCATTTGTTCAAAATTTCCATAAAAAAAAATTTTATCGACGTAGAAATTGCTAAAAATTCGTAATGAGGGGTTTTTTGGGACGAGAAATCGACTGGCACAATCATTTTTTTGATAAAATCATTATTTCGCCTTCAAATAGAGTCATGAAATTTTCGAAAATCCACTTTTCAAAACAAAAAATACTCATAACTCGACCAATAGGAAAGATAGAACGTTCTAGTCTTCACCAATCGATAGAGGGGACAAGTTTACATATTTTAGTGAATTTTGAGTCCATATTTCCAAGGACTATGGGAGTTAGAAAAAATCAATTTGTATCGCAAAATATTTCCATAGCTGTTCTAAATTTTCGACAAAAAAATTATAAAAAATGCTAAAAATTCGTAAAGAGGATTTTTTTTGGCCAAAAAATCGACTGGTATAATCAGTTTTTGGATAAAATCATTTTTTCGCCTTCAAATAGAGTCATGAAATTTTCGAAAATCCACTTTTCAAAACAAAAGGTGCTCATAACTCGATTAATTGGAGAGATAGAACGTTCTAGTCTGCGCCATTCGATTCAGTGGAGAATTTTACATATGTTAGTGAATTTTTAGTCGTTATTTCCAATCATTAAGGGAGTTAGCAAAAAGCAATTTATATCACGAAATATTTCCATACCTACCCATTTGTTCAAAATGTCCATAAAAAAATTTCATTTCGACGTTAAAAATGCTAAAAGTTTGTGTTGGGGGTTTTTTTGGGACGAGAAATCGACTGGTATAATCAGTTTTTGGATCAAATCATTCTTTCGCCTTCAAATAGAGTCATGAAATTTTCGAAAATCCACTTTTCAAAACAAAAGATGCTCATAACTCGATTAATTGGAGATATAGAACGTTCTAGTCTGCGCCATTCGATTCAGTGGAGAATTTTACATATGATAGTGAATTTTTAGTCGTTATTTTCAATCATTAAGGGAGTTAGCAAAAAGCAATTTATATCACGAAATATTTCCATACCTACCCATTTGTTCAAAATGTCCATAAAAATAATTTCATTTCGACGTTAAAAATGCTAAAAATTCGTAATGAGGGTTTTTTCGGCCAAAAAATCGACTGGCACAATCAGTTTTGTGATAAAATCATTATTTCGCCTTCAAATAGAGTCATGAAATTTTCGAAAATCCACTTTTAAAACAAAAGATCCTCATAACTCGATCAATTGGAGAGATAGAACGTTCTAGTCTTCGCCATTCGATTCAATGGAGAATTTTACATATGTTAGTGAATTTTCAGTCGTTATTTCCAATCATTAAGGGAGTTAGCAAAAAGCTATTTATATCACGAAAAATTTCCATACCTACCCATTTGTTCAAAAATTCCATAAAAAAAAATATTTTTTTTACGTGAAAAATGCTAAAAATTCGTAATGGGTTTTTTTGGGGTTTTGGGGTTTTTTGGGACGAGAAATCGACTGGTATAATCAGTTTTTGGATAAAATCATTCTTTCGCCTTCAAATAGAGTCATGAAATTTTCGAAAATCCACTTTTCAAAACAAAAGATGCTCATAACTCGATTAATTGGAGAGATAGAACGTTCTAGTCTACGCCATTCGATTCAGTGGAGAATTTCATGTAATTTCATGCAACCAATCAAAAGAAAGCTCTCGATCTAAAAATCATCGTAAAGAGGTAATTTTTTGCATATCACTCTCCATAACGGAGAAAATTGCTATATAAAAAAAGCGAAAATCTAAAAAAAAATTGCTATCGAAAACTTATCATATAACCAATCAAAAGAAAGCTCTCGATCTAAAAATCATCGTAAAGAGGTTATTTTTCGCATATCACTCTCCATAACGGAGAAATTTGCTATCAAAAAAAAGGCGCGAAAATCTAAAAAAAATTTGCTATCGAAAACCTTTCATGTAACCAATCAAAAGGAAGCTCTCGATCTAAAAATCATCGTAAAGAGGTTATTTTCCGCATATCACTCTCCATAACGGAGAAAATTGCTATTAAAAAAAGGCGCGAAAATCTAAAAAAAAAATTCTATCGAAAACCTATCATGTAACCAATCAAAAGAAAGCTCTCGATCTAAAAATCATCGTAAAGAGGTTATTTTTCGCATATCACTCTCCATAACGGAGAAATTTGCTATCAAAAAAAAGGCGCGAAAATCTAAAAAAAAAATTCTATCGAAAACCTATCATGTAACCAATCAAAAGAAAGCTCTCGATCTAAAAATCATCGTAAAGAGGTTATTTTTCGCATATCACTCTCCATAACGGAGAAATTTGCTATCAAAAAAAAGGCGCGAAAATCTAAAAAAAATTTGCTATCGAAAACCTTTCATGTAACCAATCAAAAGGAAGCTCTCGATCTAAAAATCATCGTAAAGAGGTTATTTTCCGCATATCACCCTCCATAACGGAGATATTGCTATCAAAAAAAAGGCGCGAAAATCTAAAAAAAGTTTGCTATCGAAAACCTATCATGTAACCAATCAAAAGAAAGCTCTCGATCTAAAAATCATCGTAAAGAGGTTATTTTTCGCATATCACTCTCCATAACGGAGAAAATTGCTATTAAAAAAAGGCGCGAAAATCTAAAAAAAAATTGCTATCGAAAACCTATAATGTAACCAATCAAAAGAAAGCTCTCGATCTAAAAATCATCGTAAAGAGGTTATTTTTCGCATATCACTCTCCATAACGGAGAAAATTGCTATTAAAAAAAAGGCGCGAAAATCTAAAAAAATTTGCTATCGAAAACCTATCATGTAACCAATCAAAAGAAAGCTCTCGACCTAAAAATCATCGTAAAGAGGTTATTTTTCGCATATCACTCTCCATAAAGGAGAAATTTGCTATAAACAAAAAAGGCGCGAAAATCTAAAAAAAATTTGCTATCGAAAACCTATCATGTAACCAATCAAAAGAAAGCTCTCGATCTAAAAATCATCGTAAAGAGGTTATTTTTCGCATATCACTCTCCATAACGGAGAAAATTGCTATTAAAAAAAGGCGCGAAAATCTAAAAAAAAATTGCTATCGAAAACCTATAATGTAACCAATCAAAAGAAAGCTCTCGATCTAAAAATCATCGTAAAGAGGTTATTTTTCGCATATCACTCTCCATAACGGAGAAAATTGCTATTAAAAAAAAGGCGCGAAAATCTAAAAAAATTTGCTATCGAAAACCTATCATGTAACCAATCAAAAGAAAGCTCTCGACCTAAAAATCATCGTAAAGAGGTTATTTTTCGCATATCACTCTCCATAAAGGAGAAATTTGCTATGAACAAAAAAGGCGCGAAAATCTAAAAAAAATTTGCTATCGAAAACCTATCATGTAACCAATCAAAAGAAAGCTCTCGATCTAAAAATCATCGTAAAGAGGTTATTTTTCGCATATCACTCTCCATAACGGAGAAAATTGCTATTAAAAAAAAGGCGCGAAAATCTAAAAAAAATTTGCTATCGAAAACCTATCATGTAACCAATCAAAAGAAAGCTCTCGATCTAAAAATCATCGTAAAGAGGTTATTTTTCGCATATCACTCTCCATAAAGGAGAAATTTCCTATCGAAAAAAAAGGCGCGAAAATCTAAAAAAGATTTGCTATCGAAAACCTATCATGTAACCAATCAAAAGAAAGCTCTCGATCTAAAAATCATCGTAAAGAGGTAATTTTTCGCATATCACTCTCCATAACGGAGAAAATTGCAATTAAAAAAAAGGCGCGAAAATCTTAAAAAAATTTGCCATCGAAAACCTTTCATGTAACCAATCAAAAGAAAGCTATCGATCTGAAAATCATCGTAAAGAGGTTATTTTTCGCATATCACTCTCAATAACGGAGAAAATGGCTATAAAAAAAAGGCGCGAAAATCTAAAAAAAATTTGCTATCGAAAACCTATCATGTAACCAATCAAAAGAAAGCTCTCGACCTAAAAATCATCGTAAAGAGGTTATTTTTCGCATATCACTCTCCATAAAGGAGAAATTTGCTATCGAAAAAAAGGCGCGAAAATCTAAAAAAAATTTGCTATCGAAAACCTATCATGTAACCAATCAAAAGAAAGCTCTCGATCTAACCATTTGTTCAAAATTTCCATAAAAAAAAAATTTTATCGACGTAAAAATTGCTAAAAATTCGTAATGAGGGATTTTTTGGGACGAGAAATCGACTGGTATAATCAGTTTTTGGATAAAATCATTTTTTCGCCTTCAAATAGAGTCATGAAATTTTCGAAAATCCACTTTTCAAAACAAAAGATGCTCATAACTCGATTAATTGGAGAGATAGAACGTTCTAGTCTGCGCCATTCGATTCAGAGGAGAATTTTACATATGTTAGTGAATTTTCAGTCGTTATTTCCAATCATTAAGGGAGTTAGCAAAAAGCAATTTATATCACGAAATATTTCCATACCTACCCATTTGTTCAAAATTTCCATAAAAAAAATTTCATTTCGACTTTAAAAATGCTAAAAGTTTGTGTTGGGGGTTTTTTTGGGACGAGAAATCGACTGGTATAATCAGTTTTTGGATCAAATCATTCTTTCGCCTTCAAATAGAGTCATGAAATTTTCGAAAATCCACTTTTCAAAACAAAAGATGCTCATAACTCGATTAATTGGAGAGATAGAACGTTCTAGTCTGTGCCATTCGATTCAGTGGAGAATTTTACATATGTAAGTGAATTTTCAGTCGTTATTTCCAATCATTAAGGGAGTTAGCAAAAAGCTATTTATATCACGAAATATTTCCATACCTACCCCTTTGTTCAAAATTTCCATAAAAAAATTTTTTTATCGACGTGAAAAATGCTAAAAATTCGTAATGGGCGGTTTTTTGGGACGAGAAATCGACTAGTATAATCAGTTTTTGGATAATATCATTCTTTCGCCTTCAAATAGAGTCATGAAATTTTCGAAAATCCACTTTTCAAAACAAAAGATGCTCATAACTCGATTAATTGGAGAGATAGAACGTTCTAGTCTGCGCCACTCGATTCAGAGGAGAATTTTACATATGTTAGTGAATTTTCAGTCGTTATTTCCAATCATTAAGGGAGTTAGCAAAAAGCTATTTATATCACGAAATATTTCCATACCTACCCCTTTGTTCAAAATTTCCATAAAAAAATTTTTTTTTCGACGTTTAAAATGCTAAAAGTTCGTGTTGAGAAGTTTTTTGGGACGAGAAATCGACTGGTATAATCAGTTTTTGGATAAAATCATTCTTTCGCCTTCAAATTGTAACGTTAATTTCGTTCACTTTACTTTCCTCCAGGTAATTAATAATAAATTATCGTATGGGCGGCGAATAGCCAGTCCTTTCTCATACCCAACACCAAGAAATGTTTCAAGGCTGAATATATTTACTGTCGACGAGAGTCGAAATCAACGTTTCTATACGGGCCGATCGAGTTCCGCCTGTCGTGAAAATAACCACTGCTATTTTGATATTCCCACTTCGAACTCGCTCTTATCTCTTCTTCTACCAATTATTAATTAAATATGAATCAAGAATTCACTACTGAAATGTAAATTCCTTTCCTGGTCAAAGCGTATGAGAGTGACATGAACATGAGACGTAAGTCTGTTATCTTTCACATGATTTCGTGTATTTAAACAGTGGCAAAAGGGTTTCATTCTTCTTTCCTGTGAACATGTGCCATTTAAGCAAAAATTTCTATTATCGTATCTTATCTTTAAAAAGTGCATTCATGTGAATGCATTTTACCTGGACCCGAAACTTCACCTGGGACGACATTTTACATGGGACTTTAGAACTTTACCTGTTACCTGTACTTCCACGAGGACTCCATCTCCATCACTCCTGGAAAGTACCATGGAACGCTTTACCTAGAACTTTACCTGTTACCTGTACTTCAACGAGGACTCCATCTCTATCACTCCAGGAAAGTACCACCTAGAGATTTTTCAACTCTTCAACAACCGTCAATAAAAACTGGTCAATTTTTTTCTTTGCTCAATTGTTTGTTTTCAAAGTCAATATACAACTCGTAAATTTAATAACGTTGTTCATAAAGTTTATTTTCCCTTCCAATCTTACAGGATTTGTCGTTATAATGCTGATGTGAGTAAAATAAACTAGTATTATTCAGAGTGGCGCCCTCTTACCTTTCTTAACTTTCATAATTTTTATTAATTATTAACTTCCTTCAGTACCTTAATTAAAATAAATTCCAAGTAGGATTACCCGAGAACCGGTAAGACAACTCTCTGAATTTGTACTAGTTTGGTCTCAGAATCTACACCTGAGGTGCTCTCTAAACTGAGTAGTCGTTGCAAATTGACGCCCAACATTGTTGGAGGCGTTGCAAATTGGCATTACCTTATCGTACCGTAACACCCTGTAGGCTTCGAACCCTTGACCAATGGTTTGATGAGAGAACTGATGTCTTTCCCCCTTCCTTTGACTGAGTTTGATGTTAAAGCTTTGGCATCAGGACTCATCTGCGCTCATCTCGTCAACAATAAGTTAACGCCCAAATTATCTCTCAATATTATCAAACCTCTCTTCATTCAAAGAGTAGTACAAATAGCATAATCGAGGTACGAATTTCGCCCTAGGGTATCTTGACAAGATTCGCTTACAATTCGGCGTTCAACGAACAAATTATATGGCAACAAACAAACTTATAGCTATAAATTTTACTATGATTTGATATACAATCTGTAAGTTAATCAAGTATTGTAGAAACGACTCTAGAGTGTTGGTTTCAAAATATGTTTTCATTTTCCAGATTATTGATTTTGACATATTTTTTTGACCATCTTTTTTTCACGTTGTTTTGTTTACATTGTATTATGACGAACCATAATTACCACTGAACAAATACTTTCGCGTGTAATCCAGAGCAGATCGTTATTATTACAAAACACCCACTAATTGCTTTACCAAGAATCAATTATAACTACACAGAAAAATATAATTAGTTGACAAACAAAATATTATAATAGTCTAGTCTATAAGCTTAAAATGGTGTTCATTCTACATACTTTTATTAAAATTATGTGGTTTAGCTCATTCGATCCGGAATAATGTCTAGATCATTGTGCCAAATAATTAAATTAGCCCATAGAAAATTCCAAAAGTTATAAACAATTAAACAACTTCAAAAAATAGTGTTTGGTTTGTAGCTAAAATATTTTCGAAATTTAAAAAAAAGATCCTTAAAGAGGAGGATATTTAGTAAAAAAAAGTTCCAACTCCCGGAACTGTACTCCATTATTTATCATTTTAATTTAACGCTGAAAATAGCCCTCCGCGCGCCATTGTTAGGTTGCGCGCACGGCCTCGAACATTTTTTAAGTACTTAAAGTTAATAGAAAAATCTAAAAAAATTATAGCATAATCTAAACACTTTAAAGAATTGATTCCCGTTGGAATTTTTCATAAAAACAAATTTTCCAATATGCTAGACGATTGTTAATTAACAAATTTTTTTTCAAACTCCCTTCATCGTTCTAACCTGAAAAAAATGTTTAAATAATTGCTGTAAAATTATTTCGCTTCGTGGAGCTCTTCTTATATACATACAAAACAAGATTGCGACATCAAAGTTTTAAAAATGTTAATACTTTGTTTATAATAAGTAATGTAAGCTAGCAAAAAATGGCAAATCAGTCATTTATTAACAAAACTTGAAAAAATTCGTCTCGTCTCGAAGAAGCGAGACGAGACGAGACTAGGGCTTCACACAAGAGCGAGATTTTTCTCGTCTCGTCTCGTTCTCCTCTCGAAAAATCGAGACGAGACGAGACATTTTTGAAAATATTATGGCCGATACCGAGACCACATACAGCGCAACCCGAGAGCCTCGTTAAATTTTTTTATGAAGTTTTTATTAAAAAAATTAGAAACAGTCTACATAGAGAACAATACATTTTACAATATATAAAATCTGGTGACCATCTGTAAAATATTTTATTGTAAATTCAAAGTGGTGAGTCTTTCTTCTTTTCTATGTGGAATAAAATGATAAAACAATAACAAATACAATAGGGTCGTAAAATTAAGCACAATGGTTAAGGTTTCATTAATATGATAAGCCTTTAAATTAAATCTTCTAGAAGCTCTTGAGATAAATAAAAAAAAGTTCTGGTAATCGTCTTAACGAAAAAATAGATATCAACCATCTCCCTTATTAAACAGAAGATAGGCCGGGAGTGATTGTTGTGAAAAAATTTCCAGAAAAACGTGTTCAATAATTTTGTTAATATTCGTTGAATTTCCATGTAAACATTTTATAATACTTTGTCAATATCCTTAAAATTCCGACTATTTTCTACAGCAGGTATGATTATGACAAAATCACGTACATCATTGAAAGATGATGTGATGCAAGCGTTACTATGTTTAAATTATTGGTCATCAAAAATTATTTATGGATTTTATTATTAATATTTAGAATTAAGCGAGACGAGGCGAGACAACCGGTAACGGGACGAGACCGAGACTTAAACGAGACGAGACAACCGGTAACGAGATGAGACCGAGACACAATTTCTTCGGAATTGACGAGATCGAGACGAGATTTTTGATACTCTCGCCCACTCTCGTCTCGTCTATGGTTTAACTTTCTGGGATAGAACTTTACAAAAATAACATCATATTTGTAATAATATATTTACCGGAAAGAGAGGTTATGTTAAACTATAGATAAAATTAACCAAGTAAAGTGACACGTGAATTAAATCGAATTTATATTCAAGTGTTTACGAGTGCCTACCTCGGCTCAATGAAACAGATATTTATAACATATGTAGAAACACGCAAGTTTACGTTGAACGTATCTACTAAATACGTCTTCAAACGCGCTCTTGAAGTGTTTATTAAGTGCAGCTTTCTGGTCGTTTCCTTTAAGATGCACTCATAGTTTCGGTAACGTAAGCTCTAAAGATTATTCAGTAGCAGTTGAATGTAAAAGTTAAGCAGTAACGACAAATAATTGATTCTCAGTCCTGATTTTGTTACAGTTAGACTACGGCTTGTTAAGGTTAGTTTTATTTTTGCCATGCTGTTTTCATGTTAAATATTTCTTGTCAGTGTTCACAAGTATTTAGGATTATTATTCATCAAAGATAAAGGTAAATTAATAATAACTAACCGAAAACTTGGTTAGAACTAGATTGTCTTAGCATCATCATGAGATGAAGAATTTATACAATGAGTATAAAAGCTTACTTCTTACGGCTTTATTCATAATTATATACTTAATATGTACAGTTATTTTAGTCAAAAATGGGTTAACCTTGGAATCTATTTTGGTATTACAAATGTTGTCTCAGAAGTCACATATGCCATTGTGTGAGCGTCCTTAGAAATTCAAGGTCAAAGGCTGCAAAAATCTGTTTTTTGGGAATATCTCGTGTTCTTTGCATCCAATCGTATTTGCATTTATTATAAAAATTGTAGAAGATAAAATTCTCTACAAATTTTGTTGAATATATTTTTTCACACGTCTAACCGTTTTTGAGATAGAGGTCGCAGAGTGTGGAGCGCTCAGCGTATCCTAGCGCAAGATTGATCGTGAATCCCAGTCTTTTATACGGATTTTTTACTTAATTATTCCATAAAAACATTAAATAACGCAGTGAATCATTCTACATATCGACCGAATCAAATAATCTGTATAGTTATCACGTCTACCACCAACAAGTGCAACAGTTCATATATCAATCGTCTCTTCTACGAAATTCAAACTTATAGCGTTTTCCATTTGCAATTTAGTGCGCACTTAGTTCGCATTTAGTTCAATTTACGTGTTCCATTTGCACGACCTGGGGAAGGTTTGTACATTCCATTTGTAAATCATGCAATTATTTTTGCACTTAGTGCGACTTTATTAGCACGAGCCATTCGAGGTCGTGCCGAGATAGTGCACTGGCGTATTTAAAGAAAATGGCGGAATCTAGTAATAGTTCAAGACAAAAAGTACTAAAAGCAGTCCTTTTAGAAGTCCTAAGCAGCAGTGAAGATGATTCAGATGATGAATTTATTTTATTCGAAAGGATTCATCTACCAAAAATACAAAATTTTGATGCAGTTACAAAAAAATTTAGTGATAGACAGGTTGTTATTTCGTACCTATAATATGCTTCCAACATAAATTTTGGTGTTTTTATTTTAGTTCAAGAATTACTTTCGATTAGAAAGAGAAACGGCGAATGCCCTGATAAATTTGTTCGAACAGTCACAATTTGCTCCTAGGTACTCTGCTGGTCGACCAGCAATTACTGCAGAAGTCCATATTTTGTCGTTTTTATGGTAAGTACCCAAATTTTAATGAATTATTTTCTTATTGTCTTTCAATTTGCAGGTTTGCTAGCAACAAAACTACTCTGCAGAATGTTGGACAAAGGTTTAATATCACCCAATCTTCAATGTTTCGCATCATGGATAGAGTTATCGACTTTTTGATGGATGTGGGACCAAAAATTATTGAAATGCCGCCTAGCAATGATGAGAAGAGGCTCAGTGAATCATGTTTTAAAAGGGTATGTATTTATAGGTATAAGTTATATTACCTTCTTTTTCGACAACGATATCTACACACACACGCAGACATACATCCAGACATCTTCGTAAAAATAGTCAGGAAAGCTTGTTAGGGCTTCAAAACGTCGAGATTTATTGAAACCTCGATTTTTTCAAAACGGGGTAAAAACAATAACTTCCCGATTTTTCGAAAATCATAGGGAAGAATCATTGATTTTCTTAGCGGGAAGTTAAAAATATTGCATTTTCCACAAGAGCCCTATCATTACTGATGTGTATCTATTAGCAAACAAAGTATAGATTAATGATAGGCACCTACAAATAATTTTTTTCTTCCAGATATCAGGTTTTCCAGGCATACTTGGATGTATAGATGGGACATCAATTAATATTCGAACTCCAGCGATAAAAATTAAAGCCACATATATTACCCTGCAGGCTATTTGTAATCATGAGCGAAGATTTATTGACGTTTTTACTGCAATTCCTGGAAAAGTTCATGATGCAAGAGTCCTTAAAATGTCTGATATTAATGCTCAGTTACCAGAAATATGCTCAGATGGAGCTGGAAAAACTGTGTACCATATTTTGGGTGATGGAGCTTACCCTATAAGGCCTTGGCTGTTAACACCATATAAAGATTTTGGTTCTTTGACGCCAGAACAGCATGTTTACAACAAAAAATTTTCTGCTAGTCGAGTATTAGTGGAAAATTCATTTGGTTTATTAAAAGGTCGATTTCGTCAATTAATAAAGCTGGATATGCATGGTATGTTAAAGATTACAAAATTCATTGTTTCCTGTTGTATCCTTCATAATTTCTGTATTTCATTCAATGACGAAATTGATGACATAATTCCTGTAACACACCAAGTTGACGACCAACCATTGAGAGAAACCGAATATCATTTAAAGAAGAAAGGAGAAGAGAAAAGGGAATTCATAAAAGCTAGCTTTAATTTTTCTTTGTAACCTTTATGTAATAAATGTATCTTTATAAAAATTAAATGAGAAAAATTTACAAATCATTTTTATCAAATAGTAGTTTTAGTAACTCCAATTTTTCTTTATGTCGACGATCCCTTGCTTCTTCTCTCTTTTCATGGATCTCCAGTAGAGTTTCTTGGATTGTCTTTACTTTTCTCTTTGGAGTCTGAGAAAATTGCATTTCATGTGAGGATTCTGACGAAGTTGAGGGCGTTGAAGCTATAGGTATACAGTCGACAGGAAGAGTTTTTGGTTTTTTTACTTTGATACCACTTGCTGTACCTGTCACTTCAGGCTCAATTGAGTCATCTATACTGGCAATTTTATATGGAATTGCACATCGTGATGCCCCAGACGTTTTATTATTATCCACGGCGTTTTTCTTTCTCTTCGGTACAGTTTTATATCGACTTTCAGTCTGAATTCCAGTTCTCCCTGTATTATAGGTTTCATTTAATACTTCAGTAATCTTATTCCACATCACTTTCTTGGTAAATTTTTTTAGAGGTCCAACTAATGGTAAGTATTCTTCATACAAGTCTAACAGTTTAACTGTCTCATCGTCAGTCCATACTGGAATACGGAAACAAAATTTAGCAACTGCTTTACTACAGTCAAGTGTTATGTTATTTAGATAGACATTTTATTCAAAAATATGTTACCAGAAGTTTGATTACTATTTGGCTCGCCATTTGGACTTCTTAGTAAATGGTCATCATTGTCTAAGTTTGGTATTATTTCCTCATCTACACAATAAATGAGTTCTTCACTGAAATCACAAGAATTCAGTTTAATTTAACACCTACATGCAACTAGTGGCAATGGAATCAATATATGTGCATTATATTATAATCTGTTGTCATAATACCTACCTATCATCATCTTCTATTCGCCTTATGGTTTTCAGAGGTTCTTTCAAAGAAATGAAACGATTTTTGACCAACTGTGTTATATAGTGAGCAGTACTCATTATCATCTAAAACAATATAGTTAATAATAAATTAACCTTTCAAATATTATTACAAATTATGATTGCTCACTTGTTATTTTGAATAAATGATCTGTCTCATCTACTGGTATCGTCAATACGAAGTATTCACTATTTATTTTTAAGTTTACATTTACATTTTCTAAGATATGGCAATTAGTGTCAGTGATAACGAGTATAGTAGTGATGAGAATGAGTCTGAAACTGATTTTTGTCACCTTTGACCTTGAATATCTGAGGGGACTCACACGTTGGTATATTTGACTTCTGAGACAACATTTGTAATGCCAAAATAAAGGTTTGTACAAAAATTCAGCTCATTCCGTTAGATTCCTAAGATGACTGGACTAACTATATTGTTATGGTATACAATAATTCAATGTGTGGTGATTTAATTTTATTGAATAGTATTATATACCACATGTATCAGTATCAACCAGAACTTCAAATCAAACAAATTTTATATTCAAGTTGTATTTATTAATCAGAAATATTAGAAATTTAACATTATATCATATGCACGTGTATCTCAGGGTATATCTTGGGTAAAGTGAGTTGTCTAAATTTAAGGAGTAAAATTTGAAATATAATAACCTTTAACGTCAAAATTAAATTAATATTAATTAAACAACTATCTCCAGATTGCAATCCGTGGATGGTCTCCTAGCCTATTACAACCTATATTAAAATAAAATTAACACAATTCCGCACAAACAAAATAAATCTCTCAATATCTTGTCGAAACACCGCCGGTAGCTGTATTATCTAAATAGAAAACGACTTGTTCTCTGAAGCGAAGAAATTCTGCGTTGCGCAAAGGAAAGATCACTGGTAAACGTCTCGAACCTCGGTACTGGTTTACAAACAGCTGTTAGGTACAAGTTTTAGTATTAAATGATTTACATTACCATCGTTTATTGCTGCATGATCTCTCTTGATCTTGAGTTTGAACAACCTTTACTGGATTCAAATCGAAGGTAAGTTATGTAAGATATTTCTAACTCACTATTTCTTTCTTTTATCAGTGTCTTCGTACATTTAAACTTCTAACGTCCATTACTTTTTTTCGTCTCCCCCTTAGTTACTGATCACCTAACAAACTTCCTTCCCGTTGCTAACGAACATCCTTTTGTTTCTTCTTTATTTATTATCGAAATTACTAATTTTTGTTGAAATCCAGTTACTGACAGTTCATATTATTTAATCAAATAAAAATGTCCATAACTACCAATGTTCTTGTACTGACATTTTCCAATATCAACTTTATCAGTTAATTTATACAGGGTACATAAAAATATCTAACAGTAAGTATTTAATTTAATCATTTTAACGTTATTGTTAAAATGATGGACATAACATAAGACTGCCATGTACATATGATATAATAATTTCTAAAAGTAACCATTTTATTTCATTTATGATCATCTCAATTTCAGTACAATATATTAGATACAAGACTTGATGATGGTTTACAAACTAAACCTATCATTTCGCTGTATTTCATAAATGTTCTGGTACTGCTAGGCTGTAAAATACTTCCAGTTATAATACGCATTTGGAAGTAATTCATATTTTTAACAAGTAGTAGTTTAAATAGGAATAAACCTTTTAAGTTAGTGAAATTCGTAACATGAGGCAGCTACTGTACAGAAGTTTTTACCGTGGTCCCTGGGACCAGTTTAAACTACGTTCAATAAAATTTGATTGAATATGTTTAGTGGAGAAAATAGTTTCAAATGAAAATTTAAAGTTTGCAGGCATTAGGATTAATATTTCAGGTTGAATTGAATGTTAAACTGTCACGTTTCAAAAAATATTTTCTACTTTCTTAAGCATTTTTTTAGTCATGACTACAAATGGTTTCCGTAATAAATCTCACTTAGACCACTTTTTTCTTTTCTCTGCTATTTCGAACTTATTTCCCTTTACTATTATTTTCTATTTGCTTTGTTGTTAAACATGAAAACGTAGATTAAATTAACCTCAAAAATTTTTTTCTTTTTTATTGTAGTAAGTTCACTAATAGAAAATTATTTCCACACTATCTTTATCATTTTTCAATAACCAATGTTATTGTAACACCCGTAAACATCGGAATTAATAATAACTGGGAGGTAACGTATGAATGGTCAGACAAATATCGTAGCAGACGCAATATAAACAACCCCAGAAAAACATCAACACTATCAAATTCATTGAAACGAAGACATGGAAATAAATATTTAGCTTGTCAAGATAAATATAGTTTCATTATAATAATGGTGCTCGGATAATATATAGTTTATTCTTTAATGGTTTGGAATTTCTCGCCTATTAGACAAATTAGATATTGATTATCTTGATATGAAGTATATGGAGACGATGATTTTATTGTTTAAAAAAAACAATTCAGGTAACAAAACTGACTTACTTAATTTTTCTTTTTCAATAAACTTGAAATACATTTAAAAATTCTAACCACACTTGAGAGATTAACGTTTTAAGAACATAAACCTTCACAGGCCATAAATATAGAAATGAAATTATAATACCTGGGAATAAATATACATACAGCTTTTTAAGTTTCTAAAATCATTTGAGTAATTGGATATACAATCAAACTAATACTATGACAAAATATAATGATAAAATCATAATAGACTTTGTTTAACCATCCTTTGCCGTTACGTCATAATCGGTGACGTATTCTGCTGTTTTACGTTTGTCTTATATATTTTGTTGAATGTTATTTTACACTTAACCTCAAAATTATAATCAATGACATATGTTAAGAATTGTTTTCAATGATGCATGTTAAGGTGTGTTTGTATGAATTAATTGGTAATGACAAAAATTGTATTTTGCTTTATGGGTTGCGTACCTTTTTACATAATTTTGTTTTGTTTTAACTTGAAATATCAGTTTTTTTTTCACTAATTTGTTTAAAATTTCTAGCTTCAGGATGTTTAACGTCCCTGAGCATGATTTTTAACTAAATTTAAAAAATTACGGATTACCGAATCGTGATTAAATGGCGAATTATATAATATATATGAAAAATGTATTATACGATCATATTTTTGGGGTGAACCTAAAGGTTATTTAAAATTAGATAGAATATCTATATACTCATATTTTTAAAAATTGTATAGTAATTATTGTCTGTGTCATTGTGAGAAACAATTTCGTAAGTATTCCTGAGAAATGCAAAAAACACATGTATGGGAGAAAACGGGCAATAAATAAATTTATTTCTGAAAAAACTCCCAATAAAAACAGCCTGAGGTTTTATCATATTTGAAATACATACAGGGTAAGATATCTTATCAAATCTCGACTGGTTCAATTTAAATAAAGCCTGTGCAAGGGCTTCATTCCATACATTATTTAATACAGCAGAGGCTGTAACAGGGTGAACCGAGGTTATTTTGGAATCATAGTATCTTTTGCACTCTGACCATACCATCTCTATGGCATTATACTGACAGTGATAGGGTGGAAGACGTAAAACCCGATGACTATGTTCATCCATTCTAAATAAAATAAAGAATTATGAAAATATGCAAACATATGAAATATTTTAAAAATATGCTCCGAAAATATCCCACCTATATTTTTGTGCCTTTTTATTGCATCCCACAGTTGATCTTTCATAGTAAATTGTGGATAGTGAATTTGCTTTTCCTCTAACCACTCTAATTGCTTCTTCCAACGTATTTTCTCGACAAGACCGCAATGAAAGCTCAGGCAAGTTTAACAATAATTTTTCAGTAAACCATTTTTCAAAGTTTATGCAATTCATTGAATCATGATAATCGCCCGATTTACTACACGACTTTAAAACAAGACTAGCATTTTCCACAAAACCATCCTCGGAACCTGCATGTAGGACAATATAACGAACACCATCTCCAGTTTTTTTCTCGCAGTTTTTAAAGACTCATCTTGCCAGCTTTTTCTAAATGCTCCCTTACTGAAAATCCAGGTTTCATCTAAGTCGGCTGGTTTCAATGAAAAATGATCATTCCGATTTTTGGTATACTCCCGCAAAAATTTTATTCTTTTTTGCGTAACTGCAGATTGCTCCATTAGATATTTTCGATTTGATATTGAGCATTTCCTCCACTTAAATTTCAGTTTGGCCAAAGCACCGGCCAAGGAGCTCAAGGATATCTCAACTTCGTCAATATCT
The DNA here is from genome assembly GCA_947563755.1 of Lochmaea crataegi. NCBI lineage: Eukaryota > Metazoa > Arthropoda > Insecta > Coleoptera > Chrysomelidae > Lochmaea > Lochmaea crataegi. Next base: position 3,835,931 of record OX387424.1, read on the forward strand.
TTAAGTTTTTTATGGAGGGACCTAATTGTGACGTTTTCGCCTGTTCAAACAAAATAAATAAATTGAAGTTTAAAAATTGAAAAAGAAAAACTGAGTATGTACCTACCTTCAGAACACATCGCATACACTCGTGTTCTTATTGCATGTTGATGTATAATATATATCGATGATCCTCGAGCAGAAACATGTCCTGCATGAACTTCGATTTTGTAGTCTTTATCTGTTTTCATTCCACTAGTAACTAGTTTTTGAACGGATCTAATAGATATTTCTAGAGCATCAACAACACGCTATAAAATTTAATAAAATCAAATCAATAAATACTTACATTTTGCATAGTATAGATAGATACTTACGTTGTAAACTGCATTTAACGGTAAAAGCGGCATTCCAGCATCTCTTTCTCTTGAAAAGTGATTAATCCACTTCGAAATTAAACTTTGCTCTTTCTCATTATACCGGGGAGGCATTTTGACAATGAAAATTAATTGAAAAAGGCGAAAATGAATGAATGAAAAATACTGAACAAATCAAAATATGACAACTGAACTGTCAAAAGTAACAAATAAAATTTACATTTACATTAGTTAAGAAATACGTTAATGACGTCATAATTCCGTCTCATCTATTTCATGAATGAGAGATCAAGTTGGACAATGTATGACGTAACGGCAAAGAATGGTTAAACAAAGTTATACATACAAATAGTACTAAAGATAGTGAATATAAGTAATTAATAGTACTTTTATTCAAAAGCTAGAAAGATATCAAGAAAAAATAAATTGTCGAAGATGTATGTACAGTGAAGGCAGTAACAAAATATTTGCTAATCTGTATATATATTGTAATGCTTTTGTTATTTATCTAAATTATTCAAATAGTTTTTACTTAGATACACTATGGCTAATTACTATCTATTGATTTATTTATTAAACTTAATTTATATACACACTCTACTTAATGTCTACTAATTTATTTACACTCAGTATAATAGTTCTAATTTATTTTCACCTCTTGAATATTACACTATTTATCTTCACTATTTCATTCACTGTCCGATTACTAAGAACTTCTATAAACTGTCTGTGAACTAACTCTTTGACTTCGATTCACTGCCTTCACCAATACATCTGCGACAGTTGTAGCTTCTTGATTAGGGATCGCGTAAACTTCTACCCACTTTGTGAAATAATCCATCACAACCAGGATGTATTTACCACCATTTTCTGTCGTCGGAAATGGTCCAGCGATGTCTAAAGCAATCCTTTCGAATGAGCTTCCAACATTATACCGCTTCATGGGTGCCTTTCTCTTGCGATGTGGTCCATTACTCGTAGCACAAGTCGTACACTTCTCACACCAGTCCTTCACATCATCGGAGCTGTTCATCCAATAAAACCTTTCAAGGACTCGCTGAAGGGTTTTATTCACTCCTAGATGACCTCCTGATGGACTGTCGTGTAACTTCCTCAATACCTTGGCTATTCTCGTTCTCGGGATAACTAACTGTCTTCTATTTTCGGAACCATCATCGTTTTCAAGGATTCGTTTCAATGGGCCTTCTTCCAGGACAAGGGAGTCCCACTCAGCCCAATATGCTTTGAGTGTCGGTGAAAATCCTGACATCTTACCAGGTGGGTCACCGATTTTCTTCCTTCCATTACTGGATCATTCTCCTGATCTTCTCTGATCCTGGTGGGTGACCATTCTTCATTGACTACTGTAGTTCTTGAAACTGCAGCTTCCTTATATTCCGCTTTGTTGCAGTGGGAACAGTCTTCTAGGCACGGCCGTCTAGACAGGGAGTCGGCATTTCGGTGACTCACGCCAGCCCGATGTTCGATTAGAGGTTCTTTGGATCGATCCTTGGTCGGTGGTTCTTGGTTTGCTGGAATCCTAGGGCGCTTACACGAACTGCGTACATGCCCTAGCTCGCCACAATTCCATCGTCTAATCTTCTCCGTCTTTTTGTCTACCATCCTTTTTATCAAGTTGACGATCTGGTCAAATATATCTTCGTCACCTTCTTCTTGAATGGTCCTAATTTTGTTATACCCCGAAGCCTTCGCGGCTGCTTCATATTCAAGAGCAACAGTTAATGCATCGACCAACTTTTTGAGATGGGCTAAACGAAGCGTCCTCTGCATATCAGGGTCACGTAAGCCATCAATAAAGGCCTGGATGCCCAGACATTCAATCATCTTTTCCGGTGCTGATGGATAAGCAAATCGAACTAGTCGGGCGATATCCACTTCATACTCTTGAAGAGTTTCGTCACGTTTCTGTCTTCGGTTCTTCAGCTGGTATTGGTACAAGTGTTCGAGATATTCATGACCATATCGCATGTCCAACCTCTTCAAGGGGTATCGTCTGAAGCACATCTAAGGCATCTCCAGGAAGCGCGATGGTTAAGTTCATTGCCTTCTCCTTATCGGAACAATTATTGGCTTTAGCGGCTGCTTCAAATTGTTTAACATAGTTGATCCACGACATCTTTCCGTCGAACGTTGGGGCCTTAACTCGGGCAAAACTGCCAATATCTTCTGTCTTGGGGTGTGCTTCTGGCTTGTATGGTTTTATTTGTTTGATCTTTTTTTCTTCTGTTGGCGTGCCTTGTGTTCTTGAATCTGCCATTTTCTCTCTAACTCCTGAATTTTCCCGTCCATTGTTGTTATCGTATTCTCCATTTTCGCGTCCATGGTTGTTATCTTATTCTCTATTTTCTCAATATCTGATTTTAAAGGTGAAATTTTATTTTTGACTTCAGCGGCATTATCATTTTTCATTGATAAGATACCGTTCTACATAATAGAAATCTTCTCGTCTATATTAGCAGAAATCTCGTTTTTCATATTAGAAATCTCGTTCATCATATTAGCAGAAATATCGTTCTTCATAGTAGAAATATCGGCCTTCATAGCGGAAATTGACGAGATTAAGGTGGAAGCCTCGTCGTTGAATGATAAAAATGTTTCCGGATCCAATCCGTCACTTTTCATTGCTATTTTCAATCTTTCAACTAATTCACTCTTCTTTCCGGACGTTTCCAACTCGCGATTTTCCAATTCTGCTTCAAGTTCCATCACTTTCAGGTCACTTAGTCTTAGCAATGGCGATAGAGCCCCCATTTGCATCTGAATAATGACTACTTTAACATTGGTCTACCCTTATTCCACTTTGTTTTGGCTTGGCAATGAATCCCTTTTCCAATACGTTCAACTACACAACTAACAACTTTAGAATCAAAGTCAATAGAAATTCGAGTTGCATTCTCTCACCTTCTGTATATGAATAACAATGAAGTATACGTTTGAAGTCAGCAACAAATTGACATTTGCTCATTATTCCCGAGAGATTTTCATTAATATTCAAATGGGGAAAGAGCAGAACGAGCAAAAACACATATAGCATGTTTGCAATCCTGAAGCGAATCCTGGAACTTTTCCTAAGAGTAGCACCTCCTATTATAAACTAATTAGTTCAACCAGGTGAAATCTTTCCATAATGATGAAATCAAATCAATTAATAACGAATTGCTCCCCGAATTGAACCGGTTGTTCCCAAACAGAAATGACTTTTGGCTGCAGCAAAATGGTGCGCCACCATACTTTGCTGTCTTGGTGAGAAACTACTTGGACAACGTCATCCCAATTGAGTGGCCACCAAGTTCCCCAGATTTAACACCTCTTGATTTCTTTTTATGGGGATGCTTGAAAAGTAAAGTGCAGATATATAGACCACAAACTATTAATGAACTCAAAGAACGGATACCCATTGAGATTTGAGAACTTGCTTTTGTAGCATCAAGAATTAAATAAATAATTTGTTTGACAACATACAAAAAATATTCAATAAGTTAAGAATTATATTCGATTACTTTCATATTCTGAGTATTTAACTACATATTAAATTACATTTTTTAGTTAACGCATTCAAACAGCGACCGTCAAATGCAGATTCCAACAAATTCATTCATGGATCAAAAGCAGAACGAAATTGTTTACACCAGGCAATTAAACTACCAATCCAGATTTCTCAGTTTTTTGGATTTTTCCCAATTTCCATGGGCAACTGTAATCCAATACCAGAAGTTAAGTGGTCAAAAATAAAGATGACTTATTCCTTGATAACAATCTTCGTATTCATTTTGAACACTATATGTATTATTTATAAAGAAAATCCAGACCACCCCACTATTGTTAATATGGGTAAGGAAAGATTTATAATATTTCACACACATATTATTATTCAAGGCAACTACAGACGTAACTGCAGCCTTGACAGGCATCCATAATCAAAAAATCTCTTCGGCACCACACGGTTCAAGCGTGCTCATATTAGATTGCAAGGGGGTCGATTGGCTCGGCTGGCATTACCACACTACGACCTATGAGATATTTTGTGTATTCCTCACATCTATATTTTAGTCCAAGAATTCTAGGATTCTGAGAACTACAGTTATCCGTTTTGGTGCTAGGTCTGTAGCCTGATCAGGCTCTAACTAGACATGTTCCAGGTATTTAAGGCTTTGGCGGACAATAACCCTGCAATTGCAGATAATGTCTTTCGCTTCCTCATCTGCATGTTCCTCTGTCCAATTATAGAGATGGTATCTGAGTAAGCAGTGTCCACTGGAAATTCCTGTGATTACTCTGAGATCAGATTTCTGGAACTCCAAGAGCAACTTAGCGTTGTTAGCAGAAGGTAGTATTAACCTTTTTGTCTGTCTTTGACCTAGAGTATTTTTCCAGTAGGCTGCACTAAGTGTCATTTTCCATTTTCTAGCTTCCTTCATGATGCGGTTTTTTGGGATACCACAAAATGATTCGGGTCCGATAGGAGGAGACCATCTGCAATCTTATTTCCGACAATTCTTTCATGCCCTGGCACCCCCAACATAGTTACTTTGTTGTGTCTAGCCAGTTGCTTGAAGGATTGTTTCTTATTTCATACGGTTTTAGACTTCTAGGTTGTAGACTTTAAAGCTGAAGCTATCAGATTCAATAAATATTCTGGATTGGTGTTTCCTACGGTGTTAATATAGTTCAGGAACTGTAGCCCCTATTCCCACGCCTTTGTTTGTTTTTGAACCATCAGGGTAATAAGTGGAGGTACCTAGTAATTTGAGCAATTTCGTTTTGTGTTAACTTACGTTTGTTGATAACAACATCTAACGAGAGTTCTAAATTATGTTTCGCAGACATAAAGTCCGTGTGCATCTTCATTGGATGGGTTGCTCCAGCCCTTAGTATCTCAAGATGCTCCGATAGATCGCCTGGTTTCAAAGATCCAGCCTGATTGATTAATTGATTGTTTCGGCACCACCAGTCAGAGGCTTCAAGACTTCAGCACATCAGCCTTCAGGTTTTTTGTGCTCTTGGTTGTACCGTTTATGTGAAGATACCAGTAGCCCTTATCAGGCTCAACAGTCTCTTTACTAGGTCCTTCTTTGAGAATTCCTCCCTTGGGTACTCTAGTCCTAGAAGTCTGTATCTTCAATAAGACAGTACTTCACATTCTAAGATAATGTGAGAGGGTGTTTCCTCCTTTTCCATGTGCTTCCTTAGGGTACAGTGACCCGTCACTTTCCTTATCTGGCACCTGCTGAGGTTTAATATTTCGTTAGTCAGCGACTCCGAGGATTTTTTGACCAGGAGTTTGCTGTGTTCCTGTTTTGGCACTTACGTCTGATGTTTAGTTTGAATCCACCGAGATGTACAACCACGTCCAGCAGTTTTTTATATTCCAAATACTGGTTCAGCACCAGTGAATGCAATTTCACACCCTAGCTGTGCTAGGGTGTCTGCCGTTTCATTGCTTACAATACCCTTGCGCTCCACTCACTTAAGAGTTACTCTGTCTTGGTTTACCAGAGTTGAGTTTTTGAAGGCAGTCCCAGGCCAGTCTAGATCTAATCTGGGGACATGCTAAAGATTTCAGTGCTGCCTGACTCTCTGAGAGTATAAGGATATTTTGTCTTCTATACCCTACGATGCGTGGACATTTCACCTGGGTCTAGCACCGTGGACTCCAGGTCCTGTTTCTATGTCAGTTTTATATCCGTCTGTGTACCACACCAACGTTCCTTCCTGAATGCATGCTTCCAACCCATACCAGTTTATCTGGATATGGTATGGTTGGTTGTAGTTAATTGTGGCCAACATGTTATCACTTCTCATTTCAAGAAGCGAGTTTGTGATAACATCTGTGATTCTGGATTCACTATGGGAGCTGGTTCCTTCGTGTCAATTATCATTGCATTCCAGCATGTACAGCCTTCACATGCAGAGCAAGAGGCGGAAGATTGAGAATGGCTTCCATTGCCGCAGTCGGGCTGCTTCTTATCGCACCCGTTATGCACAGTCAGGCAAGCCTCTGAAGTTTAAGATTCGTGGATTTAGTCCTTATGTGTTTCCTATCGCCCGTTTGGCAACCACTAGTGCCATTTTCCCTTTATTGGTTTTGTCATGTAGGTGTGAATTCCAGAATTATAACCGGATACTTGACCTCCTAGCTTAGACACAGCTGCACGTTGAAGGGGCTTGGCAGTTTTGGTCTATCAAGCTTTCTTTTTCTAGTGAAGGGAATGAGTGCAGTTTTTGCAGGGTCCACCCTTAGGCATTCCCTCCTACACCATTTCTCCACCGTTTCCAGAGCTTGTTGCATCAGCTCCGAAATAACATTATGGTATTTCCCTAGTACAAATATTGTCAGATCATCTACATACCACTGGGTGTATAGCCTGTTCCTGTTCATTTCCTCCAGGAGTTCATCTGTGACGAGGTCCCACTATTTAGCCTGAGATAGCAAGCTTTTTCAGAGCGTAGTCAACATTTTTATCCGACCATTTTTCTTCAGATGTTGCACACCGTATTTTCTTCGATTTTGAGCTATCAATAAGATATACAGTATTGACAGCTTTAGCCCATACTTCTTCAGGACTTTTTGCATTGAACGAACTTTTTGAAAAATAGTAGGATTGTAACGTTCTGCCAAGCCATTTGGCCCAAAACTGTATGGTACCGTGAACTCGTGTTTTATGCCACGATCTTTATTTTAAATGCTCATTGCATTACCTTTGCTTAAAATATATCAGAAACTTGGTTTTTTGATTTTAATAAATATCAGATAATTTAGACGTCAAAAAATAATAGTTCAATACTAATAAACGCTTTACAAAATTAGAAAAATTAATTTCCAAATAGCAGACCGTCTACTAAGAAGCAACAACTACTTCTCGGGCTATATGCCCCGACAGACATTGAATTGCACTTCTAAAGTAAACGGGGTTGGTATATCTGTTAAGATAGAACCAACCATTCTGGTTTGCGATTAGAAGGAATAACATCACTTGTAGACCGGTTTCGGCGTTTTTGCGCCTCATCAGCACAACGTAGATGCTATTAGTCCAGAAGCTCTGAGAGCATAATCCTGGACTAGAGACTACGTTGATACCACACATTAGCCTCAGTAAAGGAAATGCTAAGAGTGCGATATCAGCGACATCTCCACATCTAATCACAAACCAAGATTCTATATCGACAAAAAACCATCTCGGTTTTGTAGTTATTTACTTAATTACAGTTACCTGTAAATAATTGTCATATTAGTAAAGCATGATCTATAGACGTCAAAAAATAATAGTTCAATACTATTAAACGCTTTACAAAATTAGAAAAATAAATTTCCAGAGAGCAGACCGTCCACTAAGAAGCAACAACTACTTCTCGGGCTATATGCCCCGACAGACATTGAATTACACTTCTAAAGTATATCTGTTAAGATAAAACCAACCACAATAATAATTTTCTTCTGCTATCATCTATTAGGGTGAACATATATCTCTTACCACCCTAATATTCTACTTCCATTGGACCTAACAGATCTGAATTAGGTAATCAGGTGAAATTTATTTTTATCTACCCTCTTGTCTTTTTTATGGGGAAAAGGTTTTATGTAATGTTGACATTTTAGACAGTTCTCACAAAAATCCGGTTATTTATTTTTTATAAACTCATTTATATAGTTCATTCCAGAAGCCAAACCATGTTCCAATAAGTTCATGGTTACGTGGTTGAGATGTCCCATATCTTTCACGAATTAAGCACTGTCACTGCGCTAGCGGTTTCCGAGAATATGTCCAATTTATAAGGGATTTCGAATGGCTTTTTGGTTGGTTAATGGTTAACCGGTCGGTTCATAAACGATGACGTCAGACCCTCGGTTGGTTCCGACCCATTCGAATTCTTCACAAAACAAAACGGTTGGTTAAACGGCTGTCAATAAAAATTGACGTACGTCATTTCACAACTTTGTTTACAGGAGGCGATTTCGAATGGCTTTTTTGATTGGTTAATGGTTAACCGGTCGGTTCATAAACGATGACGTCAGACCCTCGGTTGGTTCCGACCCATTCGAATTCTTCGTAAACGAAACGGTTGGTTAAACGGCTGTCAAGTAAATATTGACGTACGTCATTTCACAGCAATTTGTTTGCAAGTGTAATTCAGTTCGTTTTTGTTTAAAGTGGAAGTCAAATTTTCATAAAATGCTAAGACGCAAAGCAGTTGCAGCCTTCTTATTAGTAGATGAATTTAGTGTTCTTGAACTGGAAGTCTTGAAATTTTCATTTATTCTGCATTTGATGGAGTTATTCCATAAGCAGATAATTTTCCACTAAGTGCTGCTCTTGTAATGTGATCAATGGTAAATTCATCATCACTTAAAATTTGCTTCATCACCCATAAAATGAATTACTGCACTTAGAGATTCCGTCATCATTTTCAAAAAACGCGAACACGCTTCTGTTTATAAAACTTTAACCTCAAAACAAATGTAAACAAAACAGTAATGCTGGGAGAATCGGAGAATAGAAAGAGATAGAACAAATAACCAGAGAGCGGACCGAGCTCGAGAGCAAGGTTCAAATTTCGATTAACCAACCTTGAACCAGACGGTTTATGACGTCATCAATTTGTCATTCGAATGCGGTTGGTCCAAATATGACGGACCAATCTATGAACCAACCAAGAACCAACATCATTCGAAATCGCCTTATATAAACCATCCACATGAAGCGCTGTAGCTTTGGGGTCTCCCTTAACGGTACAATGGTCTTTGTCCAAAATTTGACAGCCTTAATTGTCAAAAAACTCAGAGACCATTTTCGAAACCATTCAGTCTACAAAGAGCAAGTTTACTGAAAGGCTATAAACATATTTTATTTCCGAAATGTCTGATCCATCAGATTTGATAGTTGAACAATATTTTCTGTAATGTGGCTAGAGTCCCCACTATCTATAGTTTGGCAAATCTATCTGAAGCTACGCGGCATCGGTAAGGAGCGAGGAAACATGGCCGATATCTGTCATAAACGTACCAATGGCGTACGGTACCTATTTTATAAAAGTATTAAAAATAGTAATCATTATTTTATAATAAATATATCTATATAGAAACTGATTTATGCTTTGCTTTAAAGGTAAGGTATTTTTCAAAACACGGTATTAGTTAAAAACAAATAATGTTAAAAATCGTACTTGAATTCAATATGGATACGAAATAATAAGATACCAAGTAAAACTGAAAAAACACTGACAACGCTACTGGATAATCAATATCAGTCAATTGTTGAAGTGAGAGGGAAGAACACACGCACGCGCTTGCCAATAGGAAGTCAGGTGGTTACTTAGCAACGGCGGTTCGATAAATATACACCAATTGAGTTAGTCCAGAGGGCGTGGTAATTATAATTTTCGCACGACGTTGCCGGCTTGAAGGAAACCCATAACATATTTGGAAAAGTGTTCATCTTTTAATATTCAGAAATTGAAAAAATAATGTTAATAGACAAAATCCAATGAAACAAGCACATTAAAGAACTAACGTTCAATCATTATTGACATATTGTTAATAAGAAATAAGAAAAAGTCCATTTTCTAATTATTATCACTTAGCACTTTAGCTTTTTCATAGTTAAACGTGGCAATATCGAATGTTTTCGACCGCTTTCCTTTCACATCTTCAGTTATGTTTGCCAACTTATATATACCAAGCATCCCTGGAACTATTACCTGTTATACAGAGATTATACTGTAAAAAGCGAATCTTCTCAACGTTACTTATTTTCATTAGCGTCAAACTGGCAGCTGCTATCAACAATATACAGTTATATTAACAAAATTGTTTATATTGAAAATTCAACAAAAAAAACAAAGATATTGATTACGTTACATCCAGCATATCTTGCTTCGGTGCATCCCCAACGTGTGCTAATTTTTTGTATTTCCCTTATACAAAATTTACTGATTCGACCCTTACTTTGTGGATTGTACTCATATTAATGTTATAAATGAAACTAACTGCTTTTAATTAATTTCACTATTTAATGAAAACATTATGAAAGGATATTTATAATTATTTCGATATTGATATATCATCGTCAGAATGACAGAAGTTACATTTGATGTGATGCCTACCTGATGTTTAATATTTTAGCTAGACCAAATAGTGACCTATCTTGTTATTGACTTAATATTATATGAATAGAAAAAAGTAGATATGAGATTATAAATATTTAAGTTTAAGGAGCTCTCCACTATTAAACGTAACACTAGGCATGATGACTGTCACTGAGAATAACTGAAATAATCATTTGAAATAATTGTATATATTACAAAGATTCTAAAGAAATCACTTATTTTTATATTACAATAGTGATTATATTTATTTTAGTAGAAATATAAATAAAAAATATGACAATCCGCCATTCGAACTTTCGTCGAATTTTCTGGTTTTACATCATTTAAATGATATTTACTTTTTATAGAATTCATGACTATCACACAAAATAATTCAAATCAGTAATCAAAATAAATTTTTAATTTGCAAACTGTGAAATATTCGAAGTATTTACAGATGTGTGATGTCATAAACACTCCATTACTATTCTAGCGTTTTGGTGCGCAATTTTAATTGTATTTTAGAAACGGAAATTTATTCTTAAAAACCATTATTTTATCAAGAAACAACATTTTTGGGGATAAACCTTATGCGAACAAACATCGTGGAGCAGTTTTTCAAAATCAGTCATCATGCCAATGGGGTGTTAAACTTAACAAAAATATGATGTTTTCTCACTGTTAATATAGTTAGTGGTGGACAAAATCATAATGGGGAATCAATTATTTTTAATATTTTCATTCTCACAAGGTTTTTATGTCGATTTAAAAATTCAACTTTTGGATGATTTAAATAGTTCGCCATTTATGATGTGACTTACATTACCTAAAAGAGAAGCTAGCTACATAAGGGTTGACATAGGACCACAATTCTGTCTACTTCTTTTTTAAAATCGTGATGAAGTATAGGTTATGCTTATATGTTATAATGCTTTTATAGTGAATGACTTAGGAGTTGGTTAAATTTACTTCCGATTTATTTTTACGGATACACACACATATATAATTACTTACATCAAGATTATCTTCACAGCAATAGTAACTAGTTGTAGTATGTTTATATTTTTTTCTAGTAGCCTCAAACCACAATTTTCGTCTACTGCAGGCACAGGGGTTGTAACTGTTGTGTTCGTGCAGTATGATACAAAATAAGATTTATATGATTATTGTGGAGAAAAACTAACTAAATTTAACTAAAAAAATATTAACACAATGCTTCTAGTTTTTTTTTATAATATTAAAACGTCAAGCTCGTATAAACTGTAAACAAAAACAAAACACTCATATATATTATCATAGACTTTGACTGTTCTTCAAACTTCAAATTCAAATGGCCTTTTTGTAACTGGATATTTGTTCATAAAACATCTAAATCAGAAAGTGGCTAGCTTCATCTTTAAGTGCGTGACGTATCTGTAGTGAAAGTTGCAAACATTCAGGAAATCTTAATTTTCAGTTTTCTCCTAAAATATTCAGTTTAATAAAATTTTAAATTAATCTTTGCAAAGTAGTACCAATATACTTCAATAAAATACCAAAAGCCGGATATCGGTTTAAGACCCCATTGTAAAGATCATCAGATATAGTTTTCCTTGGTTTCCTATATCATTGCACAGTTATTCTGATCTTGAATGGGAAAAAGGTATCCAGGATATACCTAATCATAGGGCTAATAATACCTGAGCTTAAATATTTGTAATATCATAATCTACTTTTTTCTATTCATTTGAAAAGGACCCACCCTTAATATTTCAAAAATGGGACATATTAGAAAGAAATGCCGAAACACGTCAACTTTTAACTTGGAGGGGAAACTTTTTGGCGCTAATGTCATAAACGTCAGATTCACCCCCTCCCTACTGGAGACACCCCTTACATTTTTTCAAATGGCATTAGGTATCAAGTCACACCTCATTTAAAAGGTCTGGTAAATCTCTATTCAATCATTTAGTTTTGCCTTTGATACTAGCATTCCATTGTTATTCAATCGTTGTTTAAAATTGGCTCTTTTTCAACTTTTCGTATGCTCCCGTATTGTGTTATGATAGAAAGACTCTTTAAAGAATAAAAAATTTACAAATAGTGAAAAGACTACTGTTAACAAGGAAAAACTGCTATTTAATCATGCGTGCAAAGTGACCACCGTTAACATTCAGGCAATAAAAGTTGAAAAAGAGCCAATTTTAAACAACGATTAAATAACAATGGAAGGCTCGTATCAAATGCAAAACAAAATGATTGAATAGAGATTAAAAGACCTTTTAAATGAGGTATGACGTGATACATAACGCCATTTGAAAAAATGTAAGGGGTGTCTCCAGTAGCGAGGGGGTGAATCTGACGTTTATGACATTAGCGCCAAAAAGTGTCCCCCTCAAGTTAAAAGTTACTATTCTTCAAGAGAATAACTTTTAAAATTCAAAATCTCCAAGAATTGGCTGAGGATGATTTTGATAAACGATTACAATCTTGTGAAATAGTTACAGAGAGAATTAGGATGCAAAACAATTTCTTAGATATTTTGGTTGTGGCCACATTTTGCTTGAACGGTTGAGACATAATTGCCGGTACTAGTCAAATGGTAATCCGCACTGGTTTGAGGTGAAAGAAATTATAAAATGAAATTATTCCTGAAATAAATCGATTATTTCCTAATATGAACGTATACTTTCAACAAGATGGCGCATATCCACATTATCAAAGAGACGTTAGGCACTATTTGAATACAATTTTCCCTCAGAGATGGATTGGTCGGAGAGGTGCAATTGAGTAGCCGGCAAGATCCCTGACTTGACACCACTTGATTTATTGTTCTAGGGCTAACTGAGAGACCGCGTTTAAGTTAACAGACGAACTAAATTGAACGATTTAAAAGATCGCGAAATGCAGGCAATTACTCCACAAATGATCAACGATTCTATTCATAGTTTCGAAGAGAGAAAATTTCATTTAGAGTGACGAAAACCTCCAGGGCTGAACTGCATAATTTAAATTAACAGTCAAGTTATTTAATGCAGTATACTTTTGTAAAATATTCAATTTCTTTGCTACATCAATTTCTGACTGTGCCAGGATAACCAGATCATCTGCATACAGCAAACACAATACATCGTTTTTATCGTCAATATTCACACCCTGAGCTCCATGATCATGGAAAAAATTTTCAAGATCGGCAATAAACAAGGCGAAAAGCAAAGGACTTAAAGGTTCTCCTTGCAAAACACCTGTCGTTACAGGGTACGATTTAGTCAAACCATCAGCACTTTTTATTTGCAGATTAGCTTGCCTGTATAAAGCCATAAGTACACGTAATATTTTTGCAGATATACCTAAATTAAATAATTTTATCCACAACAACGAATGAGTTATTGAATTAAATGCCCTTTTAAAATCTATGAATACCGCAAATATTTTTCTTGTTCTGTGTCTAATGTGTATGTTAATAATGGAGCTCAGGGTGTATACATTGTCAATACATCCCCGCCCTGAACGGAAACCAGTCTGACATTCAGGCAAGATTTTGCAATCATCAACCCAAGCGGATAATCTATGAAGAATCAAACTAGTGAAAATTTTGGCAAATTTTATTGCCTAAAAGTTAACGGTGGTCACTTTGACGGCATGATTAAATAGCAGTTTTTCCTTGTTAACAGTTGACTTTTTACTATTTGTAAATTTTTCATTCTTTAAACAATACCCTGATTCGATATTCTACAATTGAAATCACCTCCAATTATAATTAATGTATCTACATATTTTTCAGATATTTCAGTTAAGGCGTCATGCAATTCATCTAGAATATACTCCAATTCTACAGACGGTTTGAAATACGTATTACATAAGATAAATCTATAATTAGGTAACAAAAATAAACAAAAAATGAAAGAAGTAGATTCATACAATACCGTTACATCAAAATATTCCTTGAAAAATATACACAACCCTCCACTTGGCCTTCCCAGTGATATCTCTTTAGTTGCATTCACGTTGATATATTTAAAATTGGATAAGGAACATTTGAAACGCCATTAGAAAGCCAAGTCTCAGATAAACAAAAAACATCAAGAAATGGGATAGGATCATGACAATTCCAGAAACTTATGTGAAGTTTTTTGAAACACCTGGAGTCGATTTGTACACTTTGTTTGCGTTTTTATTTGGAGAATCATCTTGGTCACGACTTCTTTTTTGTGAGGTTTTATTATTTATAACTAACTTGTCATATTTTATACGTGCCCAATATCCTTTTTGCCATGCCTCCTTTAATTGGGGAATTAATGCTTGACGTTTATTTTGGACTTTTTTTGGGTAGTCGTGGTCAATCCACAGTTTTGATCCTTTCAATGCCTTTGCTTTTCTCAGGATTTCAATTTTTTTATATTCCTTAGTTAATTTAACCAATATTGGCCTAGTTTTATTTATATCGTATTTTCCAATTCGTCTTATATAATCTATATCCATGTCGATATCAATGATAACGCCCATCCCCTGAAGTATTTGTTCAAAATTTTTCATTGTTTCTTCACTGATTTCATTTTGTTTATCTTGTGCACCCTTAATCACGAGATTATTCCTTCTTATTTCCTTTTCTAGAATATCTATTTTATTTTCTTGCTCTAGATTTTGAGTCTTAAGTATTATATTTTCTTGCTTCAATTCTACTAACTCAGAAGTTAATTTATCAAGTTTGGTATCCATCTGATTTAACCTGAGCTGTATATTTTCCAGCATATTTTTCATTTGATCCATTGATATTGAATAGACAACAACCTCACGGATTTAAATAAACTTGGCAACAACAAAAGCAATTTAAATGTAGTTTTAATTGTTATCTTTATTAATGTTATAAATGAAACTAACTGTTTCTAATTAATTCCACTATTTAATGTCAATATCAAAATAATTATCAATATCCTTTCATAATTTTCTCATTAAATAGTGGAATTAATTAGAAACAGTTAGTTCCATTTATAACATTAATATGAGTAGATTCCACAAAGTAAGGGTCCAAACAGTAAATTCAGTTATTTTTATTATCTCCAATATGATAACCATCCAATATATTTTTAAGATTATTTTACTTACTATATTCTTGTATTTGTTAGTAAATAACAGGGCATTAAACTATCACTATGCTATCCTAATCACTTTAAATAGCTGTTGTATAAAGTTTCAATATTTATATTTGTAAAAAAAACTTGAATTTGATGCAAAAATGTTAGAGAGTAATTTAACAGTACGAAGTCAACGTTGCCACTCCATGTTGGGCAATAATAATATAATATACTATTAATATTCACGTGTTTCATAAGACGTATAAGAGGTATTAATTGACAAATTTTTTTAAATTTCAGCGTCGATAATTTTCAACATTAATACAGTAGTGGAATCCATATTATTCTTCAAATTAGCAATTGATTGGCCAAGTTTCGTGAAAACTTGGCATAAAACAGAATCAAAAATATCAACCAACGATTTTTCTGGAAATTTGAAAAAGACCTTGAATAAAATATTCATAGCCTTGCTAATTTTTGCAACAGGTAAGATTTAAGTTGTAAGTAACGCTTCATTCCTTAGAATGGATTTGAAGAGGTGGCTAATCGGCCTATTCCACTGCGACCTTTTCAGATCTATTGTGGTCCTCTGAATCTAGATCACATTCTCTTTTTAAGTAGCCAATCAGTCTCGAGACTGAATCTCTCATGTAATTTCTTGCCGGTGGTTTCTCATCGCCCAATACAAGAAACTGCACATTCGCCAGGCAGTCGCACTGGCATAGGATGTGCTCTGCAGTTTCCTCTTCTAGGTGACAGAATCTGCACATGGCTTCGTCTGTCAACCCCATTAGCGGGCGTATGCCAATTCATACTTTTTTCTTGAAATTTCCGGCAACAAATCTAAAGTTACTTCTACAGCTTTTCCCAATATCTCTGGCAGTGTATTATTAAAATCGTCACTACTGTCAGTATCCATAATATTTATTATAAATAAGTATATGTCTTGTTAAACTAATATTTATTGGGATTTTTATCAAAGCACGATTGAAACTACCTTTTAGGATTTAAAAACTTCTAATATAATCTGACAGTTTTGTGACAACTAAGTAGATGACAGTAGCCTATACTAAGTTTTTGTCGATTTTATTTGATTCTCCATATAAATGTATGTGGCGTGGGCAAAGTGCCGTGAGAAATAATATTTCTCACAGTATGAGCAATATTTGGTTTGGAAATTAAGTAAGGTATGAGAAATACGTCACTTTTCATAGTAGTCGTAGAAAATAGTATATTGTATACCTAGGCGGTAAAGTGGCATTTTTCAGGCAGAAAGAAGATATGGCCACTTCTTGAGGCCTGAAAAAAGCACTTTGGTGCCGTGATTTACACATAATTTTTTTACCTACACTAAAATAATAATAATAATAAATCGTTTTACCTTCATCAACAAATATATTTCATCAGGAGCTAAACGGAGAAATTTTTCAATTTCATCCTGTTCAAATATTCTTGATTTTATGGTAATGTGCCCGACTGACTGCGTTTTTAAAAAAGCTATCACTTTTGTATACTTTCCAATATTAACATTATCTTTTACTAGTAATGTAGATTTTAGCATAGAATTCATTGGCGATTTGTATTTTTTTGATAATTCGGACAAATTTGTTAAAATTACATTTTCAGTATATTTTTTTACTTGCTTGGAGGTTGTATTTCGCGGGTCCGGTAAGGATTGCGACACTCGGAATTTTGCAACAATTTTTTTATTATTAGAAAGCCCTATTTCTTTAGAACATTTTAAAAGAAAAAAGTTCTTGGATCATGTACCTACTTTTGAAAGAGAAAATCGCAATTGGAAGTACTAAAAATCCGCCATTTTTTTTTTAAATTTTGACAATTTTTGACAATTATGTGGATTGAACAATGTTCCCAGTTCCCATTTCCATAACTCGTTACGGCTTGGAAATACTTTACACAAGGTTTTTTACTAAAAAATTTGTGGAAGATTCAGAATTTATAGAGAAAAATCCAAAAGACAATATTTTTTCACCATGACCACTATTTGGACAAATATTTTATTTGAAAAATAGTTAAATACTTTATATTCAACATGAATTTTTTCAAAATTGTGTTGTTGCGTTGTGTACGATTAGGTAGGATCTGCCATTTTAATATTTAAATTTTATTGCAAAAATGTCTCAAGAATTAGAATGTACGCCTTGACTTATCTTGACACTAGAAGAAAACATAGTACATATTACTTGTAGGAGAAGGTTTAATTATTTGTGTTTCGCTCAGATTACACTACCTTGGCAGTAAACTTCTTGGCTCAACTCATAATAAGCGGCTTCCACGCTTCAATTTTATTATCAGGTAATATCTTAAATTATATCCATTAAGATAGAAATTTTTCATCAAGATATATGGCTAAGACTACTCATCTGACAGATCTTAAACGCTCGCCTGCGTCATTTAATATTTATACTCCTGTTCTAATGACCATCATTAAATGCTCATTGGATAAAATACTATTTGGATTAAAATTACGAAAATGTCAAAAAGCATTACAATTTGTCATGTTAATGTTTTTTAAAAGGATATATTTTTTGAACTTTGATGTATATTTGAGATTACTCTGATAAGAATGATATATTTTTAAATTTATATTATAAAAACTGAGAATATTTTTTATTCGTTAAATTTATGTTCATTTTAAGCTCTTTCTAAACTTAGGTTTAAACCTTAATATATTATGCTGAGTCGACGGATGGTCTATTTTTAAACATTACAAAATAAGTCCGTATTAACGACTTTAACGAACGTATAGTTTTATTCACGGTTTGGCAGCTATTACGGCCACATTCTATTAATTTATTTCGTCAAGTAGATGTGGATTCTAGGTTAGTTTTGCATCCTGAATAATTCCCAGATACATGACCTCATGGCTACAACCCAGCTGTACGTTGAAGAAGCTTGGCAATTTCAATCTCTCATGCTTCCTTTTTCTTGTCAAATTCTAAAACAAATAGAACCTCAACTACCTTGTTCAAATAGGCTAGAGCCAACAACTTGCATTTTAGATTTTTTTATCCTCGTTTCATATTCATTCATCTACCATCAGAATAATCTACTCACACATAAGGGACTCCTCTTGACATTTCCATAAGAAATACATTGTTGCTATGTTAAGTATCGGCACCTATCACGCAATGACAAAACTGTCGAAATAACTCACACCGCGAAAAAGAGTTGAGCGGTTTAAATAACTAAACTAAACTCTATATAAACAGTTCTATTGCCAATAAACAGGAAAATGACACAGTTGGAACAAAGGAGTAGAGTGAAAACTGTTGAAGCAACACTAAACAATTATATGTTTATTTGGTTTACTCGAACTTGACTGGATTATATAAATATACATTTAATATTTATCATAAGGAGAAGTCGATGCAGAATGCTTGAAGAGAACTATTATCTATAGTTGAATAGTCAGCTAGTAGTAATTAGTAACCATTACGCATAAGTATGCTATACGGCTAGGTACTTATGCATAGCATTAGTTTAGTAAGTAGTTTAATGTATTTAGTAAATAAAACAAACATATCCCAGTGCAAGAAGTAGTTGTTTCATTCTCTTGAAATGATCCTCCATGTGATCTGCAACACCACCTATTCAGAGGCCCTTCCACACCTATAACCTAACCAAGGATTAAATAATATTTTACATACCCTTATTTTGACTAAGTCTACCGTCAGATAAAAGGCATGCTTTGACTTACGATTTTATATTGATATTTTGGACTAATGACATCCATACAGCCTGAAATAAAGTCCCTCTGCCTTGACAAACTAGCTTAACCCCAATAAGCCTCAAAAATGTTTGCTCTCTGCTCTTCAGTAATTTTTTTCGAACATTTAAGACGGCATTTGTAACCACAAGAGGGGCCCATTTTTTTGCAGCAATGACTTTCTTCGATTTTGATAATTAAACATTCTCCTTACCAGAATCCCGAATGGTTTTAGCCATTTTCTTCTTGGAAATCTGCCCCTTCCGTCTTTTTTTGAGAGATATTCCTTTAGTTCCTTGCTCCGAGGCAGTTGATTCACTACCGGACGACTGATTGCCTTCATGCTCTACGACTGCTCGAGGGGGAAAGTATTCTTCATCTTCATCGGTCTGAAATGGCCCTGTTTCGGATGATGAAGATTCTGATGTACTGCAGCTTGAAGTACCAGAACCGCTCGATGAGACTAGAGTGGATGATTTTGATACTTCGGGCAAATAGTTAGATTATTTCGGACAAGTGCCTGTAGAACACGTAGGAATCTCTTGCAGTGATAAATTATCTACTAGGGGGGTAGATGGTTCAGAATACCTGTTTATATTAAATGAAAGTACATTCGGGTTTCCACATGGTGCTAAAGGTGCCTTCGCAACAAAAATATTACAATCATGCTGTTCTTCGTCATTAGTTTGTGGACCATTCGAGAAATCAGAATCAGGTTTCAAGTATGTTGTCCTGTTTAAAGACGATTACAGCAAATATCGTTTTGTTTATTTCTTAAAAGAAAGATCGGAGGTACCTGAAAAGTTGAAGATTGCATTGAGAGAAGCAAGAACTATTGGTCATGTTGTAAAGGCATTCCTAAGCGACATTATTATATTTCTGAGTTTGGAAAAGAAAAACCATTGATTGTAGTATTTATTTTGTAGTTGAACATTATCTCATTAAAGGGCCTAAGCTTAAAATGTCACTTGATCGCAGTCCAACCATAATGGAAGGTATTAAAGAGTATTTTATTATATATTACTGGCAAGTGTTATCAACTACCGAATATTCATTTTGGAAAGGTTGTATATTAGAAGTAAGTATTTTTATATATTAATTATATTTTGATAAATTTATTTTCATTAAATATTAAAAAAGAAAGTGGATGGTAATACTTCATTGAACTAAAAATTGAGAAATACTAAATTTACTTGTGACTGATATACTGATGACATTGGTTGATTATTAATAGATCGCAGTGAGTAATAAAAACATAATAAATCATTTAGCTTGACACAGCGTTTTCTCACTATTAAAATTGAAAAGTTTGCAGGGCCCGTATTCTTGAATTTTGGGAGAAAAAGTACCAAGCAATGCGCTCATTAATACTTTGTTCTGGAAGCATTAAATCCAGGAAAACCAATACAGTGTTTTTCAGACCGTAACAAAAATCCCGACCTCATCGACTTATTTGTTGTTGAGAGTATCTCAATAAACCATATACATATAGAAGAAGCTTGATATATAAATTCTGATCACTCTACCATTCTTCTTACACTTTTAACCAATAATTCTACAGACTGGACGTGTTTTCAAATTAATTTAGGAGACAACATCAATCTTTCAGTCCCACTGAAACTAATGCGCAACTAGATAATGAAGTGGAATAAACTAAATCAGAAGAACACTCTGAAAATGGTATTGAAAGCTTGTCTCTTCTAGATCTCTTTCTGGTTCCGCGAAGGAAGCCAGAACCCTGGGTCCTTGGGAGACCTCTTGAGTCCACAACGGTTAATCAGCAAACGTCCACATCTGACCCAGCACCCCTCTCCTTTTCCGGAGCCAGTATCTTGTATCTTCGTTCACCCATAGTGATAGTAATAATATCAACAAGATGACTACTCTGAACTTACCTCTTATTTAATCTATAAAGTTATATGAATCGCAAAGGGGTCACTATTTCTAAGTTTTTATCGTTGTCGACAAAGGAGTAAATACGACTCGTCCATACCTATCGAGTAAATCGACTCGTATTTCTACGACTAATCGAAAAATAGAATCGTGGTGCTGTCATTTTGACGATGGTATGCAAATATCGAAATAATTATCAATAATGTTTTAGAAATCTCAACAATTTTTCCATTAAATACATAGTGGAATTAATAAGAAACAGTTAGTTTCATGTAAAATAGTAAACAAATCTTTCATGCATCCAAACGATTGTTATTTATTAATTATTTATTGTATTGCAGGGTGAATCTTGACACCAAAGCAATTTATAACTGGTGAAATTCTTAGATAATTCCACCTGAGTTCATACAAATTGAAATAAAATCTTCATTATTGAACCCATGTTCCGTCTAAACAGCGAAGCAACACAGTGTCAGTAATTTTGTGACAGTTTTTGCTAATAAGATGTCAGAACGAAACAGCATAAATGCAATTTTCATGTACATTTTAAAGGAAAAGAAAATATATTTGTAGTTAATTGTGTTCTTTTGCCTATGGATACCTTATAACTTCGAAGAAAGGGTTAAAAGCATTACCCAATTCTTTTCATGGTCCTTCGAGCCGGATATGAACCAGCGACCTATGGATACCTTATAACTTCGAAGAAAAGGGTTAAAAGCATTACCCAATTCTTTTCATGGTCCTTCGAGCCGGATATGAACCAGCGACCTATGGATACCTTATAACTTCGAAGAAAAGGGTTAAAAGCATTACCCAATTCTTTTCAATAACCTTCCAGCTTCTTTTTACTCCTTCGACTATGATCATTCTTCTTACCTTAAAGCGTGCTCTGAATATGACTATTCGACATCATTTTATGAAAAAAGTTTTTATTAGAAATTTCGTATGATGCAAGAATGCATAATTGGATAACTTTTCACGTGAATATTTTTATGACTTCATCGCAACTATGCTAGTTATTTTATTTTTGTGATCAATAAAAATATTTGTTTTTATTAATAGTCAAATCAACTTTTTCAAGTATTGGCAACATTTATATTGATACATATTTCCTCTTTTTAGTTTATAAATTTACAGATGACGTTCATGTGGAACTTTATCGATATATTCATAATGTTAATAGGATCAGCTTTAAAGTATAGGTTATATGAGATTAATGAAAAGATTAAATATCTCAACAAAATAACGGTAAGTTTTTTAAATGAACATGAATGCACTGAAACACTTTAACAGAAACGTTTTGAGACGTTTATACAATTTTTAGCGATAGTACGTTGAAAATATTGATATTTTAATATGTATATACCTATATAATCATAAACCTTAATATATCCGAAGGTGTTAAGGTGTTTTGTAACATAATAAGGTTTCCACATGAATGGTTCAGTCCGTTTTATACACAAATTTTCCCCAACTTCTCCTATTTTGTGCGAGCTCTTTCCCTTTCTTCCAGTTCTACGATACCATCTATTACATCATCCCATTTTCTTCTAGGCCTGCCTCTAGATCTTATATTTAATGATTTGGTTTGCCATATCGACCTGACTTGTCTCGAGTTGCCCATTCTCACCGTCCAAACCACTTTAGTCGACGTTCTATACTGTCTATAATCGGCTCGACCTCTAATTTATTTCTAACTCCATCATTTCTCACTCTATCTTTTTTAGTGACGCCCTTTATGCCCCATGGATATTTCATTTCAATGGCTTGCATTTTGCTTTCTTGTTGTTCTAGAAATAGAACTTTCACAACCATAAATCAGGATCGGCTTGAATATTGTTTTGTAAACGATTAGTTTTGTCCTCGTCCTCGTCATAGACTATGTCTATGTCTATTGTCTATTGTCTATTGTCTATTGTCTATTGTCTATTGTCTATTGTCTATTGTCTATTGTCTATTGTCTATTGTCTATTGTCTATTGTCTATTGTCTATTGTCTATTGTCTATGTCTACAGATTCATTCTCTACAATACCTTTGTACCCCGGAACCCATTTACGTGTTACCCTATTGTTGTTTTGATATGAAAGAAAGTTTTTTGAAGGCAAACCCATACCAGTATAGATCTGATTAACACCTTGACGCATCAATATTTTGTCATGTCATTCGGTAAGTCTTCAGCACTCGAGCGCTCCGAAAAGATTTATGATGTGTATGGCAAAATATGCGATCAAAATAGGTCGATTGATGTACAAAACTACAATTTTCTAACGTTACTTAAATCAGTTTTCAGGTTGTATGTGAAAATGAAGATCTTGAACGAATGTTGAAAGTCATAAAAGCTTCAGAATGAATGATAGTTTCTTACTTTTTTATGCAATTTGGTACAGAGTGAGTTGATTGGTGTAGTTTAGTCAATGTTTCACAAAACAATATCTTCATTCACCTAGGGTAAAATTCACGAAATATGAATTACGATCATAACCAGACTCATCCAAGAAGATTGAAAAAATAAAAGAAAAGAGAAAATCCACCACTGTAGCATTCAGCTACTAATATTAGTTTCGGTCCTTGTACAGAAAAGACCAAGCTTATACGTGACGATTTTCCAAATATAGTTTATAGTCAAGTATCAAAGATAAACACTGGATTATTTTGTCCCATTTTTTCGATTATATATATTATTTATAATTATTATCAATCATTATAATCAATTATTATAGTGTGTGGAAATACGCTAGCCCTCAGATATTAATTCTAAGTAATAGTGTTGAATTATCCATCACAAGCGGATGTTTTGTCACAGTGTAACGGTTGAATTTGTCACTACGTCTATTGTATATATTAAGTATTGGTATATAGTAATTACCTGACGGATTTTATCTCTATGTTTCTAACATCATTTGTTCACTACGAAAGTACTTCAGTAGTTAAATAGTTTCTGTCAGCCCAGAGTTTTAGGGACTACTCTGCCATCATCCTTCCGGCGAAGTGGTGCAGGCTGTAACGAAACCTTTCTTCACGTCATGACAACAAATTTAATATTTTGTCGCCAGGTAGTGTAAATAATGTAAGTTTTGTGATACAAAACGATCGTCTATCATGTAATGTCCGTAGGTAGATTCATGTTAGTTTTTGTTGTTTATTATAATTCATAATTAAGAGTAGTAAGGGGTTTTTCTCTCTTGTGGATTTTACTTTAGTTTTTAGTTACCTACCGTAGGACTACCGTGGGATTTTGTTTCTGGCTTTGATTATATCACCTTTGGGGTGTAGCCACAGTAGTCCAAATACTTTGTCCGCTTCAGCTTGATAAACGCTAAAGTTTATTAGGGTTCAGTTATAAATTACTGACTCCTTGACATGAAGTCTAAAACATTTAAAGTAGTAATTAAGTTTGATAAAGCTTACTGCAGCTATGGAGACATACTTTACTTTTGAGTTACAGGTATATTTTCTTCATTTATCTGCCATATTTTGGCTTGAGTAAAGACATACTATATAGTTAGAAATCTTCTGTGTAGGTTGGCATTCGAATATTTTCTGAACATCTACTTATAATATATTAGCTGTTTATAGCCATGTGTTTTGTCTGTTAAATCCGAGTGTTTTATCTTGCTTTGTTTACTTTGGCAGGAGGGTATTGTGGTACTATAATTGCTCATATTCATTTGAATAACTTTTAATACACTGACTTTATCATTTCTGTTCAATGTTTACAAGTGAAGTGTTTATTTATTGGATGACATTGACAATTGGCCGTGACAGTCGTGTCTTGGATAAAAGCGTTCGTTCGTCATGCCGCTGAGTGTAGTCGTAATTGATGTTAGGCTATGCCATGTGACTTGAAGAGTCCACAGACAACTTAGTTTGTTGCACTGATGTCGGCAGAGATAGAGCGTTTGCTCTGTGACTTTACGAGTCCATAGACAAATGTTGTCGCTCCGGTTTTTGGAACTGTTAGAGCATTTGATCGATGCTACTCAGGAGTGTAGGCTGTTTTACTCGCGTATGCGTATTGACTTACATAGAGGGAAGTGTAGCACTTTATGACTTGATCTGTGCGGAACACGCTCGGTGTAATTAGCAGTGTAGTTCGGATGTGTGTTTCGGGTAGGTTTCTCTATGGTAGTATTCTGTATTGAAATTGAGGAAGTGTCAGTCACCTTTCTTTCCGGTTTGTGCTCCTACTTGATGGTTGGTTTCCAAAAGTGCATCGAACGAGAATCTGAATTTTGTTAATGACTGGGTAGTCATCCCCTGCTGGGATTTATAGGTTCTCGTTCTGAATGAGTTGCGGAATATACGGCTAGTATTTTGGTTCTACGGGAGTTCGTTTTGCTGGATAATTCTGTCCTGTTCTGGAAGCCGTTTTCACAAACCCTTATAGGGAATTTATTGCACTAAAACCATTGAAACCGCCAACGTTGAAGTTTTGGAATTGGAGGTGTGCCACATGGTTTTGTTGGTTCATTAGCTGGTTGCCATTCGGTAAGAAGAATTTTGAGTATTGGACCCTTTTGGGAAAAGGGTTCACCTGTGGGGCCAGGGTATACTTACCACCCTCCAGATACACATTGTTTTTTTAATTATCATTTAAATTTTATAACTAAATTCTTATTTGGGCTTGAGCTCAATTTTTAAGGTTACAACAGCTCATGAGAGTTTCTTTGGACTGTACCTCATTTTCATCTGTGATCTAGGATATGTCATATTAATATGATTTATGAGATAAAATAATATCAGACAGTTATAGTAGGTATATATTTATCTGCTATCCAAAATACAATCTAACAATGAAGAATGAAAACTATACTCGTATATCTGTTCATTTATGAGTACATTGAACATATTCCAGAAAATGTCTGCTTAAATTCGTGGTATAGGACCTCCTGTGGGCAATCCTTCACATTGTAAATACAATTTGTCATTATAACGATGTACGTAATTTTTATGTGGCTCTCTGATCCAGTTCTTCCTCGTACTACAGTTTTTGATATACTACGAATATGTACTGGTTCTGGCTGTGTGTCCTCTGATCCTTTTTGTTGCAAGTTCGTCAACTTGATCATTGCTGTCGATACCCTGATGACCTGGTACCCAGGTCAGCTTCACCTTATTCCGTTCGTCTAACGTCTTCAGTTTTTGGATGCAAACACAAACCAATTCAGACTGCACTTTCTGGCTCTAAAATTCCCATCAATGTTGATACCAAGTCTAGAACCTCTTGCATACTATCTTGAACTGTGGTATTGTATTTCCCTATTTGCCATGATGACTAAGTCCTGTTGATATATCCCAGGATTCTGTGCATGTTATTATTCAGGAATCCCAATAGGCCATCCACCACCAGATTCCACAATAAAGGAGACAGCAGCTGCTGTTACTAGTCAGATAGGGTTATTTTGTTTGTCTAATTTTATCGTACTGTATGGTTTTGGTGAATGTAATATGTTATATTTCGGTTATAGAGTTTGTTATTTATGAATGTGATTTGATGATTATTATGGATAGAATGCAAGTAGTAAAAGTTAAAACAATTAATTTTTTATACAAAAACAATTAGGATAATGATAAAACTGATATATCAATTTCAACACAATTAATCTAAAGGACATTTGTTCAAGTTTGATGTTGTGAAATATTGAATTTCCTGAAAAACTTATCAAATGTAATGCATTTAATTTCAGACAAATCATCATCATTTTTTGTCTGAGATATAAACAACGATGTATTTATAAACATATAATTTTTAGGTATGTAACATTCAACTGTGGAGATCATTGAGGAAAGATTACCTTCGAATTGTTTCACTTTGTCAATTAACCAACAAAACAGTTTCCCCCCTAATAATATTCAGTTTTGCAGTAAATATTTATTTTATCCTGAAGCAAATGTTTCTATGTTTGAAGAAAGTAGATGATTCTATAGAGACTTTGTATTATTACACATCATTCGTATTAATATTGTTGAGGATTGTCTGCATCATAATTTTTGGTAGTGGCATCCATATTGAATGGCAAGAAACACTAAAGTTACTACAATCTGTTCGTAGTTCAGCTTATAACGTAGAAGTAAGTATATAATTATTATATAGTTATATAAATAAATGATAACATTGAAGACATGGCAAATCTTTGTTTTCATGACATTTATGTTTAAGATTCCATTGTACAGAGCTGTTTAACCATTAGACCACACAACATCGATCGATATTGAATTCACAAATACGTAAATTCCATTCAAAATTCTTGTAATCACACACACACACACACACACACACACACACACACACACACACACACACACACACACACCTATTCATTCATAATCTATGAAACAAATACTAAAACGAAGTAAAATCAACAATTAAACATTAAGATAAAGAAATTGCAGAAAAGTACCTTCAAGAAATAAATGAAAGACTGGAAATACAAAATACAGAAACAATCAATGGAAGCATAGGAGAAAAGTGGAATTACTTTAAAGATATATTACTAGAAACTGCAGGATACGTATGTGGCTCAAATAAGAAAAACAATAGCAAACAACAAACACCTTGGTGGACGGAGGAAATTGAAAAACAAATGAGGTTAAAGAAAAAAGCATGGAAAAAGTATCTAGCGAACAGAACAAGAGAAAACTATTAAAATTACAAAACAGAAATAAAAAAAAACAAAAGAATTAATTGCAGCCTCTATAAATGATCAATGGGAAAAATTCGGGGAAAAAATGGAAGAAGATTGCACAGGAAACCAAAATTTATTTTACCGAACGCTAAAGTCGTTAAGAACAGAAAAAATAGTTATTTATGATACAAGTGCGTGAAGTGATACTTTTTTCGCAACGAGTGCGCCATGAGTATTATACAATATTTTATCTACGACCACATTAAAAAAATACTTTCCCTCAACTTTCATTTTTGATTTTTTTAGTGTTACACCAATACAAAAAATCGCCATATGACTTCATGTATATTTTTCTTAACTTTTCCGGAAGCAGTTTTTGAGTTACATTGCACGCAATTTCTGCAATTTCAGGAGGAGTGAAATCAGATTCTTCTTCCATGTTTATTTAGCTAAACAATCAGTGTTTTATCAATCAAAATTTGAAAAATATTTTGCAAATTGTCGATGACGTTTCACGCACTTCCAATGGCGGTCGTCGGACCGTGGACAGAAACTTGCTTCTTATGCACAATAGAATGACCATTTTTCGAAAATTTTGACCATTTTTCAAAAATTTTGGCAGGTTTTTGACAATTATTGACCATTTTTTTCAAAATTTAAGACAATTTTTGACTATTTTGACAGTTTTGACAATTATTGATCTTTTTTGACAATTTTGACCATTTTTGACAGTTTTTTATAATTTTTGACCATTTTTCCAAATTTTAGCAATTATTGACCATTTCTGACAATTCTGGACCAAGTTTGACAATTATTTATCATTTGTGACAAATTTTAAAAATTATTGACCATTTTCCAAAATTTTTGGCAGTTTTTGACAATTATTGACCATTTTTTCAAAATTTAAGACAATTTTTGACTATTTTGACAGTTTTGACAATTATTGATCATTTTGGACCACTTTAGACCACTTTTCCAAATTTTAACAATTATTGACCATTTTTGAGCATTTTTGACAGGTTCTGACAATTATTGACCATTTTTGACAATTTTTAACAATTATTGACCATTTTTGACAGTTTTTCATAATTATTGGACATTTTTTCAAAATTTTGACAATTTTGGACCATTTTCCAAAATTTTAACAATGATTGACCATTTTTGACAGTTTCTGACAACTATTCGCTGATATCGCACTCTTAACATTTCCTTTACTAAGGCTAATGTATTAGTGTGGTATCAACGTAGTCTTTAGTCCAGGATTATGCTCTCAGAGCTCTTGGACGAGTGGCATCTACCTTGTGCTGATGAGGCGCAAAAACGCCGAAACCGGTCCACAAGTGATGTTATTCCTTCTGATCGCAAACCAGAATGGTTGGTTCTATCTTAACAGATATACCAACCCCGTTTACTTTAGAAGTGTAATTCAATGTCTGTCGGGGCATATAGCCCGAGAAGTAGTTGTTGCTTCTTGGTGGACGGTCTGCTCTTTGGAAATTAATTTTTCTAATTTTGTAAAGCGTTTAATAGTATTGAACTATTATTTTTTGACGTCTATAAATGTATGGAACACAGTAATGAAGGAAAATGGAATGAAGATAAACAAGAATAAATAAAAGTAATGATAATAGGAGAGGACAGAGAAAACTTAACCACTTACATCGATGGAGAAAAAATAGAACAAGTAAAGTATTTCCAATATTTAGGAATAACATTGGATGAAAGAGGGACACAAGACGCCGATATTAACAATAGAATTCATAAAACGAATAAACTTTACTATGCAATGAACACAAAATTTATAAATAAAAGAGAAATTTCAAAACAGACAAAAATAAAGGTTTTCAAAACGCTATATCGATCAATACTAACATTTGGATGTGAACCTTGGGTATTAACAGAACAACATAAAAGTAAGATACAAGCAACAGAAAACTATCTTAGAAGAACTATAGGAGTTACCAAGAGAGAGAGACTGAGGAATATAGATATAAGAAAAGATCTAGAGGTAGAATTTATAGAAGCGCGAGACAGCTAGATTGGTGGGGACATTTGCAGCGAATGAACGAAAACAAGACCAGTAAAAAGAGTTTGGAAAGCAAAGGTACAAAATAACAAGAAAAGGGGCAGACCAAGAAAAATGTGGGACAAAGTAATTGAAGAAATACTAAATAAAAGAGATATAAGCAAGAAACAAGCAGCGGAGTTGGCACAAAACAAAACAGAATGGAAGAAATTCGTACATAAATATTTGAACCACACCCTACACCATCAAATGTTAGAAGGGTATACTGACTATATACATATGTTATCCTCTATAAACCATTCCAGAACACATGACTTTGACAGGTCGGCCATATTGTTCTGGATGGCAATCGAATCGATTAGTTGGAGTTGTTGGAACCTTGTGTGTTTTAGTTTTATGAACAAAAATTGACTGATATAGGTACACTAACTGGCCTTCGAGAACACACACGGCAAGTTTCAAGTTGTGATTCGCTGAGGGGGGCCCGTTTCAAAGCACTAATCCAAGCATCGCGGCGTTGATCGGAGAAATCAATTAAATAGTCACTTCCCTTCGTTAAAACAGCCGGAAATCGAAAAAAGATAACTTATCTCTTTCTCCCCGCATTCCACATTTAACAACACTACAAAACGATGGCATTTTAGATACCTTCAAGAACTAATTGTTAATGGACGAGTTTTATACAAAGCAAATGCTGCCAACATAACGAATTAAAAAAATAGTGAAAAAGGTTAGTCGAATGAGGAATGGGTTTTTCCGATCAATTTTTGGTTTTTCTTATATATTTTGAGTCCCTTTACCACCCATGTACCCGAAAAGTTTGGAGTAGTACCCGAAAAGTTTGCAGGTCTTTTTAGTTTGGGGTATTAAAGTCTAACTGTGTATCCTCCAGCACAATATGGCCGACCTCTCAGTAACGTCATTCTGGAATGATCTATAGGTATTAGGGTAGGGCAGGTGGTAGTAAATAAGCATTATACAATCAATAAGTATATTGGTGATTATACAAATATTATGTATATTGGTTGATTAGTGTATGCTAGACGTAGGTGTCAGGCTAAACTTGCATACTGCATATCACTCTGACTGTATTATGACTACTCTAACTCAGAGAAAAAAATATTTCTCACAAAGTATGTAATTGTTAGGAAAACTACAAGACACAAAAAGATTCTTAATGATTAAGAAATCGACAAGTTCTCTTGTGTATGTTGACTTTTCTATTTCGTGTCTAAAAGTGAATCGAATACTGAGAATTTCCTTGTCAAATCCATCTAAAGTTTTTTCCAATAAATTGGAGTCACTTCAATACACGAAGTATTAAGTTCACTTGAAGTAAGCTTTCTGGAATGATCTTGAGTAATAATACACCACTTGAATGGATTAAGTATAAAATTAATATTTTTTACCAAATTTTATAATAAATGTTAGATTCCTCCTGTTCTCACAGCCTCTCCGACCGGAGTCCGTGGTATTTTGTGCGCTTTGACACTTTATTGTTACGTTATTGTGTAATGCTATAATTAGGTATTTTTCCAATTTCTAAAAAATACACTCATATCCCAACTTTTTGTAATTGTCACTAAACTAACGTTTGAGGTAGCAAGGAAACACCTAGGACTACCAAAACGTTGCCACGCCAAGTTTTCTTTAAGTTGCTACATTTGTAATAGATCGCAATCACTGTGTCTCATAATAAGTGACAATATGTATGTATGTATGTATGTAAATTGAGGTGACATTCACTGAGACCTAAAAGATCTATTGCGCCCCTACTTAGTTCCTGAGGAAAGTCTCAGAGACTAGTAGCTCCTTTAGTCCTATTTCCCGGAGGAATTTTAGGATATCTGCAGGCTTTAACTTAGGTAAATGTCCCTCTTCTATCCAATAATCTCCAAGGTGTTGTGCCCTAGGATTCTGAATTGCTGTGCAGTTCGCAAGTATGTGGATGGAGGTTTTTTCTTCCATGCCACAGAACCTACATTCTTCTTCCTCCACTATTTTGAGCTTTTTCAGGTGCCCATTCAGGCGACAATGTCCCGTAAGGATGCCTGTTAAAACTCTTAGTGCAGTTTTACTTTGACTTATGCATTCATTTGATCTCAACAGGTTATCGTCACCCAGAAGAATCTTTGATTGCCTAAGTCCTACTAGATATTTCCAATGGTCAGATCTTCTCTTTTCTTCGGCCTTGCCTATTTCTTCCAATATTACATTGGAGCTGATACCGCAAAAGGGTTCCGGCCCCCAAAAGGGTGTTCCAGTCCCCCTCTTTGCTAGTTCATCTGATATTTCATTTCCTTCTATCCCTGTGTGTCCTGGAATCCACAGTAAGGTGACTATATTGTTCTCGCCTAGTTCATTTAGTTTGCCTAGGCATTCCCACACCATTTTGGAACTGATAACACAAGAGCTCAGTGCTTTAATGGCTGCTTGACTATCCGACATTATGATAATCCTTTTCCTTCTATATCCTTTATCAATATTGAACTGGGCACACTTTCTTATGGCGTGAATTTCCGCTTGAAAGATACTCGGGGTTTTTCCCAAGCTTTCACAGTGTTTGGTTCCTGGCCCGTACACTCCTATCCCAGTTCCTTCTATTGCTTTTGAGCCATCTGTGTACCATTGAATGGCATTCTTTCCAAGTCTGGCAATGGTATTTGGATCCCATTCCTTCTTGTTGCTTAATTCCGTAACGAATTTCTTTGAAAAGTTATGCTTTTTCATCATACCATCTTGAGGCATGTCCCAGGTTATCTGATTTCTAAGAAGTAAGGAGGTGGTTTTTCTTAATGATTCCCTCTCTACTTAGTCTGTATCTTGTTCTTTCTGCAACACTTTCCACCAACATATGTAGTAGTGTAAGGTTGAGAATAACTTCCATGGCTGCCGTTAGGCATGTTCTCCTTGCTCCTGTAATACACATACAGGCTAGTCTTTGAATTTTGGAGAGGTTTTCTCTCGTTGTCAATAGGCTAGTTCTACTACTCCACGCAATGGCTCCATAAGTGATAATTGGTCTCACTATGGCAGTGTACATCCAGCTCAGGATTTTTGGATTGCACCCCCAATTTCTCCCTGCCAGATTCCTGCACACACTTTTCGTGTTTTTTCCACAGGAGTTTACTGTCTAGAGTCAAACCTAGATACTTGACTTCCTGTCTCCATTCAACCTCGCTCCCATCAAGTTTAATGGTTTTGAGGTTGAGCTTTCTTTTCTTAGTTTTCTTAGTGAAGGCTATTAAGATGGTTTTGGTGGGGTTGATGTTAAGTTCCACTTGCCTACACCAGCTATTTGTATAGTTCAGACCCTTTTGTACGATGTCACAAAGGGTATTTTTGAATTTTCCCCTGGCTGTTATGACAATATCATCAGCATATCCTTCGCAGGATATTCCGAGGTCAGTCAAACCACACAGGAGTTCGTCAACCGTCAGGCTCCACACTAATTGGGATGCTACTCCTCCCTGTGGACATCCTCTGGTTGTACAGATGGAGACAATGTCTTTGCTCGTCCTCGTCTCTGCTACTCTAGTGGTGAGCAGTTCCGACATCCATTTGGATGTTGTGCTGTCTACTACACCTCTTCTATTTAATGCTCTTTTGAGGAGTATTGTCAAAAGCTCCTTCTATATCCAAAAAGGCGCATACTACGGCTTCTTGGTTGTCTAGTGCACCTCGGATATCCTCCGTCAGTTGTACCAGTGCAGTCTCCATAGATCTGCCTGCCCGGTAAACATGCTGATGCGGGTGGAGAGTTAGTCTCTCTTGGATTTCCGCTTTAATGTAATTGTCAATAGCTTTTTCCATCGTTTTGAGGACAAACGATGTTAGGCTAATTGGTCTGAAGGATTTGAGGTTTGTTGTGTCCCTTTTTCCAGCTTTTGGGTTGAAAGCTACTATTGCCCTTCTCCATGCTTCTGGTATCTAACCCAGTTCTAAGCTGCTTCGACTGATCCTAACCAAATGTGGTAGAATTTCATCTTGTCCTTGCTGGAGCAATGCTGGGAAAATTCCATCAGCTCCCGGTGCCTTGAATGGTGAAAAGGTGTTTATAGCCCATTTTAACCGTTCATTACTACAAATGTGCTTAGCCATTGTAGTACTTTCTCTCGAAGGTCTGTTATGACCTTCGAGAGGACTATCTCCCCTATTTGGGCTACTCCCAGGAAAATGAGTTTCTAGTAAGAGTTATACTCTTTCTTCCTCATTTTCGGTATATTTACCGTCTGGCCTCCTCAAAGCCATATCTGTGTTGACCCTACTTTTTGCCATTACTTTGTAAAGTCTTGCCGCAGCAGGTGTTGTGTTTATATCTTCACAGAATTTTCTGAAGCTATTTATTTTAGCTT
Source organism: Lochmaea crataegi (assembly GCA_947563755.1). Taxonomy (NCBI): domain Eukaryota; kingdom Metazoa; phylum Arthropoda; class Insecta; order Coleoptera; family Chrysomelidae; genus Lochmaea; species Lochmaea crataegi. The sequence continues at coordinate 3,870,076 of OX387424.1, forward strand.
TTCTAATTTCCATATAGTAGGTGTTTCTCACCTCGGTGTATCTCTGCCAGTCTCCGGTGAGTTTTGCTCTATTAAAAAGGTCCAGGGTTTGAGATCTTAATTCTGACAGATGTTTATTCCACCAGGGTGCATCTCTGCTGCTTCGTTGTTCTTGAAGAGGGCAGCTCGATTCAAATGCATCGATTATTGCCCTGTTCAGGTCCTCAAGCTCATTTTCCAGATCGAGATGGTGCTTAGCCCTCCTTTTTCTCTGGATATGTGCTAGGTTTTCTTTAAGACAGGTGTTATAGTTGTCCCAATCTGTTTTTATTGGTTTTCTTCTGGGGCTCACCTCATGTTTGCCTAGTTCTAACTTGAACGTTATGATGCTATGATCGGAGAGATATGGTTCGCCCGAAACTCTCCAATCTTTTACTATATGCTTTAGATTCTGTGTTGCCAGTGTGACATCTAAAATTTCTTGCCTTACCCTTGTTACAAATGTGGGGGTATTCCCTATATTGTGAATAACAAGGTTTTTATTAAGGATATATTCTAAAAGTTGCTCACCTCTCTGGTTGGTATTGCTACTGCCCCAAACAGTATTGTGTGCATTGGCATCACATGCTAAGAGTAGAGGTAGTCTCTTCTCTTCACAGTACTTCACCAGCCTTTGTACCTCGGGGGGTGGTGCTATCCCGTCTCCCGCAAAGTAACATGATGCTATTACTATCTCCTTGCCCTCCTTCTTGTGTTCGAAGAGTTCTCGAACTGGAACGAGGTCTCGAGTCATGTATTCTGAAAGACAAAAATAGTTAATATTGTTCCTTATCATAATATCAGTACCTGAGTGATATACTATTTTAGCATCTTTACATGCTAATCCTCTTACCTGGTTATTATTGACCCATGGTTCTTGGATCAAACACATCCCCCATTGGTCCTTAGTGAACAATCTCGTGATCACCGCCGAAGCTCCTTTGGCATGGTGAGCATTAACCTGAGCTAAGTTAATCCCCGCCATCCTGTTGGTTTTCAGGTTGGGTATTACCCTCTTTCATCAGGGTGATGTCCCCTTCTGTAAGAGTGCTGTCCCCTTCCTCCGACCCAAACTCCATTCCCTCCTCGGACATCGGCGACTCCTCCCCAAGGAGTTTAGAGATGTGTAGGGTTTCTACACTACTCGAGTCATCCCTGGCCTTGGAGGAGATAGAAACCTTCTCAGAGTTTCTTTCCTCTCCTTTTCTGAGGCCATGTACGGGGATTCTCCCAAACCGGTAATGAATAGTAAACCCGTTGTTCTTGATTTTTTGACAGGATAGACTGTCTATTCCTGCCCTCAAGACTAGACCTTTGCCCTCTTCTTTAAGGTTGAACACCTTCCACTAGTCTGGTACCAAACCTTCATTCTGCGCTTTTATCAAGCGAAGAAGTTTTCCTTCCTATACGCCTTTGCTTCTTGGCAGAAAGATCGTAGCGGTGTGCATTTTTGGGATGATTTCTCCCTGGCACACCATCAGTTCTACTCCCTTCCAGCTTTTCAGCTGTTGTATCATCAACTGGAGCCATTCTGCAGTCTGTGGTGTTTCACAGTCGATTAGAACGACTCCTGGTCTGAAATGTATGCCAGTAAACTGGAGCTTATGCTCCCATCCAGCATACATTTCTTCTATACTTGCGTTCTCCAGCAAGGTTTGGTTGTCCGCACTGAGAGTGGTCTCAGGGTACGCCCTAGGAAGAACCGCCATTCTTATTATTTTAGCTGCAGCTGCATAGCTGCCAGCTGAAGAAGGGATGGCTATTTTGCCCTCCTTTTTCTTCTTCACCTGTACTTGCGGTGACTTGGCTGTCGCCTCTTCCCGCTTTCGTTTTTCTCCTTTAGCAGGGATGTTATTCTCCTCTCCTTGTTTTTTGCGCTCTGCGGCTTTCTTTGTTGCTTCTTCCGGTGCAAGTCCCTGCTCAAGAAAGCGAAGATACCATCTTACCCCCGCTCCACTAAGTCCACGCCTCAGTGGATCGTCCCTTCCTCCAGGTTTACCCAGTTCTGGAAGGATGGGGGTTTTTCTACTTTTTTTCCAGGGTTTTTCCCGAAAACTCTCAGAAGTTGAGGGTGTGGGTGCCCCTGACGTTCTCCTCTCCTGTTTATATACAGCCTCCTCTACACGAGGGTTGCTCGCGCGTGAGAGAGGTGCTATGGTTTTTTGGGCACTGCGGATACATTGCTCCGACTTGTGCCCGGTTGCGGTGCTTGCCCGCTCAACTTTTTCTTTTTTTCTTATCCATGGATGATCCCACGAGTAGCTAGGGAAGTATAAGGTCCACGCCCGCAGAGCCTCACATGCAGGAGTAAGGGTGTTTAAACTGGATGACCCCAGGTATCCAGAGTCCGCATATTAGCGATCAAGCTTCCCCTTGACCACGCAGTGGTCGGCATATGCTGTTTCACCTTGACTTGAGGGGTATTTTATTGTGGTCTTCTTCCACTTGGCCAGCTGTTCAAGGCAAGCCCCCACATCTAGTGAATATACCTCATCAACCACCTTCCACTAGATACGGTTTATATCAGGCAGGTTTCTACGAGCAAACTATTGCTCTGACAACCTCGCTGACTCCGGCAACCGACCGGCTATCAACGAGCCGATCGGGACAACAATCCACTCTCCACGCTGAAGATCCTGATATCGGATTTCTGCATTCCACAGGAATCCATTGAGCTGTCCTTTGTTTCACATATCCCCCCCGTAAGGCCCGAGGAGAAACCACTACTAGGCTTCCCCACCAACGACCAGTTCTCACAGCTCCTTGGGGGAGTAAGTGACAATAACTATTAGTGTTTATGCGCTTGATGATTTATACAGTTATTTCACTTTTTCTATGTTTTAGGTGGAACGATTCATTAAAAATGTTGCAACTTATGAATTGGTACTATCAGGAAATAATTTTTTCAGCATTCGAAGATGTCTAATACTACAGGTAGGTACCTATATTATTTAATACCTTCACTTACTAAAATACTTCAAAGAGTGGTAATGATGAAAAAATGTTTATTAGAATCGATAGTGGTAAATTCTAAGAGTATAAACAGCAACCCATGCTCAATTCACTTGTACCAAGCACTATATTCTACACTTTTACTTCTTCAAAGTCAAATTCACATGAAGTATATACAGATACATTCAAATAAAAACGGAACATAGGGGTTTAGTGTATTCGCCGATCTAAATAGTCCACCAACAAAACATTTCTATAAGTTCACTTCAATGAATATCAAGTACTGATCTGGACAGCTGGATTCAGAATCACTGTAAAAAAGCCCGCCCCTTCTCGTGAGAGGTGTGTCCGAAGTGCAAAGTGCGAACTGCGATTTAGTATTGAATAATTATTTGATGGGGTTAGTAAACGTCGACATATGGAAACAATATGCTTAAGTTTTATGTTGTTAAAATCGAAAATTAATTGTTAAATTCTCTTTAACAATTAATGTTTCGAGTTAAGATAATATGTTTTGATTTATTTTGGCCATAACGGCTTTCAAAATAAAAATAAATTCGTAAATAAAACAAAATAGGATTCTTTAAATTGAAACAAAGTTATGGGCTTGGACACTCTCACGATCGACTGACTGTCTGACGCTAATTAAGGACCGCCCACAGTTGAGAATGGGGAGTGGTGGGAATTGAACGATATGTTATAGGTGTCCAAATAAACGATTGTAATAATCGTGTTTTTAACCTGTTGAAGCTGGATGTTGGCCGACTAGTTCAAAAGCAGTTCTGATACAATGCTTAAAATCCTTATGTTCCGTTTTTGTTTGAATGTATCTGTATAGCGTTGCTGGAAAGTCTCGCGTTAGGGGATTATCTTTGAAGTGGATAAAGGGAAAGTAATGAAATTCTAGGACGATGAATAAGACGTCATTCTTCATATTTTAGAGCAAATGTCAAATGGTCTGACGTCAGCGCTTAGCGTGCGGCCGCCATCTTTAATTTTTTGAAATGGCAACCTAGCTCGAGTGACGTATCACAAAAGAGCTTTTTTTCTCTTTCCAGAAATAATAGCAATGTATCACTTTAATACAAAATGTCTTATAAAATATAAGTTTTATTCTTCTAAATTAAATTGTACTGTACTAATGACCTTGTAGGTTTTCAAAATTAAACAAAAAAAATAGTAGGCATTAAAAACGTCAACCACATTATTAGTTATGTACAAATTGTCAAAACTGATACTAATTTCAAATTAGCACGAAGTTTAAAAGTAAATTAAGAATAATGGCATATTTATCGGAATATCTTGATTGACTCCAAAATGAAATTATACCTGGAATAAATCGATTATTTCCTAATATGAATTATACTTTCAACAAGATGGCGCACCCTCGCGTTATCAAAGAGACTTTAGGCAATATTTAAATACAATTTTTTCCTCAGAGATGGATTGGTCGAAGAGGTGCAATTGAGTGGCCGGCAAAATACCACGATTTGACACCACTTGATTTTTTTCTCTAGGGCTACCTGAAAGACCGCGTTTACGTTAACAGACCAACTAACTTGAACTATTTAAAGGATCGCATACGTCTCGAAATACAGATCGAGGTGTGACCATAACCTGTCATTTGTGAAGCAAAATAGGTTAGAAACAGGAACATACATAATGTAACGAAATTTATTTGTTTTAGATTGCGGGAACTATTGTAACATATGAAATGGTTATCATCCAATTCAACAACGAAATGGAAAAGAATATAGAAAACTAAAAATGTTAAAATTTGTTTACTCAATATTCTATTTTTTGCGACGCCATGGGTTGATGTTATTCGAAAGTGGGGCTATTTCTGACAAATTCGCCACTCCAAAGAGAATATGATGATCCACCACGCCATTGTAGCAAACAAACACAATGAACAGAACCTTCACATTTGACCGAACTTATTGTGCTTTTTTTATTGGCTGCTTCCATTGATATGATTGGGCATTGGTCTCGACGTCTTAGCCATATACCTATATTTTGTCATCAGCTATTTCCTTTTTGAGCAAATCTGATCCGTAGTTGACGAAATTCTGACAAGACAGCTCCGGGGTGATGCTCATGCAACGGTTATTTTGGTCTGATTTTAGCAATTTCGGAACAAACTTCGTTGACGCCCAGAACCTTCGAAAAATGAAAATAATGATTTGACAGCAATTCTCTTTCAGTAGACTTTTCAAACGCCTCAATTGAAATTCCCAGTGTGTGGAAGTACTTAATTTCATTTGTTACACAAAATGTAATATTTAATTGAAAAAAACATACTTACAGGGACAACCAGAGACGGCAAAGTACATGTGAAGTTTTTGTTCTACAGTAATGAATTGTTACACTGGTCTATATAGTGAGTGGAGATGGCGCTCGCGATTCTCAGAATATTTAAAAATACGCGCGCAAGCCCTCTTTCGTTTATTTTTGTTTTATTTTTTCATTAAAAAAAACGCAAAACTAAAAATACATAGTTTATTGAAAAATGAACTAAACAAAATACTGCTAAAAAGTTATCATATAAACATTATTGAGGTCCAGGAAGCTCTTGATTCTGTTGCTTGGAGCAACTAGGAATAAGTGGGTCATCAACTAGAACTGCTTCATCTGCAATATGTACAATATGTAGGAGCCAGATGAAAATTACTTTAATATGTTAAAAACTTACCTCTCATCATTAAGAGAAAAATTATACAGTTTCTCTACATCATCTGCACTGCTTCCACAAGCGATACAACGTCGTACTGAAGCCTTACCGGATAAAAACAATTAAAAAATAAAAATGTAACCTCGTCTTTAACTTCAATAGCTATCAATAGCGATATAAAACACAAACACAAACTAATCTCCAAACAAATAGGGGAGATAGTTCTATCGAAGGTCATAACAGACCTTCGAGAGAAAGCACTACAATGGCTAAGCACATCTGTAGTAACGAACGGTTAAAATGGGCTATGAACACCTTTTCACCATTCAGGGCACCGGGAGCTGATGGAATTTTCCCAGCATTGCTCCAGCAAGGACAAGACGAAATTCTACCACATTTGGTTAGGATTAGTCGAAGCAGCTTAGAACTGGGTTATATACCAGAAGTATGGAGAAGGGCAATAATAACCTTCATTCCAAAAGCTGGAAAAAGGGACACAACAAACCCCAAATCCTTCAGACCAATTAGCCTAACATCGTTTGTGCTCAAAACGATGGAAAAAGCTATTGACAACTACATTAGAGCGGAAATCCTAGAGAGACTACCTCTCCACCCGCATCAGCATGCTTACCGGGCAGGCAGATCTACGGAGACTGCACTGGTACAACTGACGGAGGATATCCGAGGTGCTCTAGACAACCAAGAAGCCGTAGTATGCGCCATTTTGGATATAGGAGCTTTTGACAATACTCTTCATGAGGCTGTCAAAAGAGCATTAAATAGAAGAGGTGTAGACAGCACAACATCCAAATGGATGTCGGAACTGCTCACCACTAGAGTAGCAGAGACGAGGACGAGCAAAGACATTGTCTCCATCTGTACAACCAGAGGATGTCCACAGGGAGGAGTAGCATCCCCATTAATGTGGAGCCTGACGGTTGACGAACTCCTGTGTGGTTTGACTGACCTCGGAATATCCTGCCAAGGATATGCTGATGATATTGTCATAACAGCCAGGGGAAAATTCGAAAATACCCTTTGTGACATCGTACAATAGGGTCTGAACTATACAAATAGCTGGTGTAGGCAAGTGGGACTCAACATCAACCCCACCAAAACCATCTTAATAGCCTTCACTAAGAAAAAAAAGCTCAACCTCAAAACCATTAAACTTAATGGGAGCGAGGTTGAATGGAGACAGGAAGTCAAGTATCTAGGTTTGACTCTAGACAGTAAACTCCTATGGAACAAACACGAAAAGGAGATTATATACAAAGCAAAAATGGCTCTAATGGTGTGCAGGAATCTGGCAGGGAGAAATTGGGGGTGGAACCCAAAAATCCTGAGCTGGATGTACACTGCCATAGTGAGACCAATTATCACTTATGGAGCCATTGCGTGGAGTAGTAGAACTAGCCTATTGACAACGAGAGAAAACCTCTCAAAAATTCAAAGACTAGCCTGTATGTGCATTACAGGAGCAATGAGAACATGCCCAACGGCAGCCATGGAAGTTATTCTCAACCTCACACCACTACATATGGTGGTGGAAAGTGTTGCAGAAAGAACAAGATACAGACTAAGTAGAGAGGGAATCATTAAAAAAAAACCACCTCCTTACTTCTTAGAAATAAAAAAACCTGGGACATGCCACAAGATGGTAAGATGAAAAAGTATAATTTTTCAAAGAAATTCGATACGGAATTAAGCAACAAGAAGGAATGGGATCCAAATACCATTACCAGACTTGGAAAGAATGCCATTCAATGGTAAACAGATGGCTCAAAAGCAATAGAAGGAACTGGGATAGGAGTGTACGGGCCAGGAACCAAACACTCTGAAAGCTTGGGAAAAACCCCGAGTATCTTTCAAGCGGAAATTCACGCCATAAGAAAGTGTGCCCAGTTCAATATTGATAAAGGATATAGAAGGCAAAGGATTATCATAATGTCGGATAGTCAAGCAGCCATTAGAGCACTGAGCTCTTGTGTTATCAGTTCCAAAATGGTGTGGGAATGCCTAGGCAAACTAAATGAACTAGGCGAGAACAATATAGTCACCTTACTGTGGATTCCAGGACACACAGGGATAGAAGGAAATGAAATAGCAGATGAACTAGCAAAGAGGGGGACTGGAACACCCTTTTGGGGGCCGGAACCCTTTTGCGGTATCAGCTCCAATGTAATATTGGGAGAAATAGGCAAAGTCGAAGAGAAGAGAAGATCTGACCATTGGAAAGATCTAGTAGGACTTAGGCAATCAAAGATTCTTCTGGGTGACTACAACCTGTTGAGATCAAATGAATGCATAAGTCAAAGTAAAACTGCACTAAGAGTTTTAACAGGCATCCTTACGGGACATTGTCGCCTGAATGGGCACCTGAAAAAGCTCAAAATAGTGGAGGAAGAAGAATGTAGATTCTGTGGTATGGAAGAAGAAACCTCCATCCACATACTTGCGAACTGCACAGCAATTCAGAATCCTAGAGCACAACACCTTTGAGATTACTGGATAGAAGAGGGACATTTACCTAAGTTAAAGCCTGCAGATATCCTAAAATTCCTCCGGGAAATAGGACTGAAGGAGCTACTAGTCTCTGAGACTTTCCTCAGGAACTAAGTAGAAGTAAGGGGGCACAATAGATCTTTTAGGTCTCAGTGAATGTCACCCCAATCTACATACATACATACATACAATCTCCAAACAAAAGTCTGAAATAATTGTAAAACAACCCACTGTTACACAGTTTATAAATAAGTACGTTAATTGGTAAAATTATACTAGATTTAGTAAAACACCACAAATAAAACAAAGTTAAGCAAACACATCAAAACAATAATGGCGGCTGACGACTTTGGCACGTCACGTTCACCGCTTAGAACTTCAAACAAACTTCATGTTCTAAGGTTTGCCGTTATGTCAAAAATGCCATGCTCCTACTGCCATCTGCGCTTACTTTGCGAAGATAAGACAAAGATGTGATATGTCCTAAACTTATAAGCTGAACAAGGATAGAGCTAGCAGGACTATTTTATTCCACAATCAAACAATAATGCTCATGTACTTGGCCGTCTCTTGATTTTTTTCTGATACTTATGAAACTATAGTGTATAAGTTTTAAAATTAATATTAACGATTTGTTCATACAAGGTATTTTTAACGTGTCGTATAATTATTAATTTTATAAGTACAGTTTATTTATTTATGTACTTTGCTCATAATAATAATAACAATAATTTATTCATCCATTTACGTAATATAAATGATATAGGTCTCTAGGACAACGCAGAAAAATTACAATTATGTAGAAAAATCATTTGTATCATACTTTCACTGGTCAATTCTCAAACAAGATATTTCTTTAAATTACATTAAAATTGACTATGTTTTTGTTGGCTGATAGAAAATGATTATAAAATTTTGCTGCATAGTAAGGACTGAGTGTTTACGAGCATAGGAACACAAAACTTATCACCAAATCTGGTAAAGCAGTTATGAAAATTAATGTTTTCAGGAAATTCCGAAATGTTACCACTGACCCCAATAGTGAGCCTCTGGTATCGGTAGATGGCGCTGCAATCGGGTTCACATTGAACTCGTCCTATTCAGCTTGACCAATTAAAATTACATTGTTTATGGTTGTTTGAATGCGTCTCTTGATGGTTCCCGGCAGGGGGCAATGCAATCGGGTCCTGATGCTTCAGACTCACCCATTCTATTCAGGCACCTACAATTACCATTTCGCTTGGCATTCGTATTTATTTTCGGGTAGAGATGGGAAACTCATGTTCGAATGGGTCCAGGACCCAAACAGTGTTGGACTCATCCCCAAGTAGATGCCTACCAACAAAACCCACCACAAACTCGCCGTTACCCCCGCCTCGGAATCACTACCCTAGCATACATCGAGACGGGCGGCAGTCCCACGCACACTCTCCGCTAACACCGTACCTAACTATCACTCGTACCTCTCATGCCATATCAAGTCCTTCTCTCCCCCTAACCATGCTCTTTACTACGCCACTCGCCTCCATCCATTCCTCCTCCCCCCTCAACATTATCTCCACCATGTTCTCCCAATACACCGCCTCCCTTAGTTTCCTCTCCAACATCTTCAGCACTTCCTCGTTCCTCCAGCATCTAGACACATGCCCCACATCATCCTCCACTTCACACACTCAAGTCTCCCTTTTACCAATCTTGTGGAGGTACCATCCTCTCGACCCATGTCCACCGAACACCTGTGTCAAGAAGTAGTTCACCTCCCCGAATTTCCGGTCCATCCAATATCTCCTATTCCCAATCGCTCTTTTTAGCGCGCCCTCATACTCCTCCCACCTTCTCTCCATTTCCTCCTCCATCCAATCATGTACTTCCTTTCTGGTCGCACCCCTCCAACGTTTATTCCTGGCTCTAGCCATCACGTCCAATGGGTAGGACCTTGCCAGCACCGTTGCTGCCAGTCCACCCACTGTCCTCTGTACCCCTGCACCACCCTCAGCAGTATCCCTCTCTGCACCCGCAGGAGTGGCCTAACCCACGCATTCGCCCCCGCTAAGGTCTTAGCGGCTATATGTTGGCTATACATCGAGCGACAGTTAGCCTTCGCCAGAGTTAAATGAGAACAGGTAACACATAAGTACAAAGAAAACAACAAACTTCAGTACAAACGTCATCCGTCAGCTGTTTTGAAATATAAGATAGAATGTAAATTCTTCCATGTCGTGAAAATTATCAGATCGAGTGTAAGGCATTCTATTATTTTGAGGATATCTAAATAATCTTCGAAAATATCGTTGTTTCCTCTAAAGATTCAAAAATAATCCACTAGAGGCCGCACTAGTGGGGGGTACCTACATAATATATGTTTTAATTTTCCATTTGACAGCAACGTTGAATTTACCCAATAGGAATTCTTACTTCTTGTCATTGGTTGAAAACCCCAAAAAACTAAGAATTCTTATTGGTTAGGAACGTTTAAGGGTTCTGGTAGACTTCGCGACCCTCGGAATTTTATGTTAATTTTAAATTTGTTTGATAGCTCACCTTAAATAAAGTAGATTAGAACAGAAATTTCGTTGGATCATTCAGAAATTACTTTAAAAATCAGGAATTTACTTCAAAAAATGATACTTTTTCAACATTATTTAATACGATGAATATTTTCACTTTAAACTGTAAAGGTTATTAGCTTTAGCTAAATGTAAGTCTGTTTCACAAAAAAAAACAGGAAGAAAATACTTAAATTTTGCCAATTTTCAGAAATATTTTTAAGCATAATTATTTTCACTCGACACTTATAGGTTATAAAACTACACACTAAAATCTTTTGTCTAGATACTTCACGATCACCAATCATGATTGTTGTGTGATCAGGTGATATATTTAGCGGCGTTGTCAAATGTTTATTTTCTTTTAGTTGATTAAATTTTGCATTGTAATAGATTACATGAATATATAAAAATATAAAATGATTTGCATTTATAATCATAAAAATTGAAATATTAAGCATCCTTAGAATATAATACTTATCTTAGATTTGCTTTATTTCTTACATTCAATTTAAGAGTTTATAGCAAACTTACTGCTGTACCTACCACATAGTTTTTTTTCATATATATATTATTACTTTAAAGTAAATGAAATGATACTTCGAAGCTTAACCTCTCTAGTTTATTACATTGTTGAGTTTCATTTGGTTCTTGTAAGTTGGGTTAGGTTGTGGTTCTAGTTACACTTTGATCTGTGTCAGTTGGTCGGGAAGCGATATGTGTTGGATTATGATAAAAACTATTATTTTCTACACCCACATGTATATTATCAAGTTTCTGCACAATTTACAGAATGAAAATATACCTAGGCCATTTCGGTTAACTGAACGGATATGATTTCATATACATCCTAGAATGTATATGAAAACATATGTACCTACCCCCCACTAGTGTGGCCTCTAGTTCTACCTCTAGTTCTAATTCAAGCTAAGCAGACACGTAAGCAAAATGCAAAGTCAAACAATAGTTTTTCAGGTTAAAACAGCTATCACTAACATGTAATAGCTGCAAACTTATAGAAAAAATTATAAACAAAAGACTACTCTGGCATCTAGAAAAAGAAAACCTAATTTCTCAAAATCAAAGCGCATTCCGATCTAACCGTTCAAATCTCGATAGTATGGTTATTTTGGACACAAACATAAAGGAGGCTTTCGCTAACAAACAAAAAGTAATTGCCGTATTTTTCAAAAGTACATGATCCAAGAATTTTTTTCTTTTAAAATGTTCTATAGAAATAGGGCTTACTAATAAAAAAAATCGTTACGAAATTCCGAGGGTCGCAAACCTTACCTGACCCCGTTTAACGTTGCTGTCAAATGGAAAATGAAAACATATGTACCTACTGTAATAATATTGTTTATTATTTAATAAAACAATTATTTTTAAACAACTTAACTTTTTATTACAACATCACCAGTATCTAAGTCTCTAACCTCAACTTCCCTAGTTCCCGCGCTTGTCATCTTTTCTTCTTTTTCTTATTACCTAGTACCTACACTACACTGTTACTACACCTTCCCCTTACCGCTAATATTGAAGTAATTCAAACTAATAAGCATTTCACAAAAAACAACTAAAATGAACAATAATTTGGGTTGCCTACAAACTAAACATGTTAAAACTAATCGTATAATCTAATACATTAGGTAGTCCTTAAACCTTGAAGGAACTTCTCTATTTCTTCTAGGTTTAGGACTAGCTTGCATCCTACCCTCGTTGTAAGTTTCTGATTGTATTTCAGTGTCACCACATTCATTCACAGTATCATCTTCCTTACTATCATCCTCTATTATACTCTCCTCATTAATCACATTTTTTCTCAATCTTCCCTCATGCCATGACTTACGAATATGGCTACTATTTCGTCTTATATGATTAGTACCATTGTCTATTATATAAGATCTAGGTGATGAGTGCTTGTCAACAACTATTGCTGGCTCCCATTTATTTTCCTTTCTATAAACTACATTCTCTCCTTTTTGGTACCTAGTCTCTTGCCTTGCTCCTCTATCATAATAACTTTTAACTTTATCATTTTTTAACTGAATCTCTCTTTTAAATGCCGCATTACCTTGATTTTTATTTTCTACTAATGGTAATTTAGTTTTCAATTTTCTTCCAAAAAGCAGTTCAGCTGGCGTTCTGTTCAAACCTGTGATAGGTGTATTCCTATAGTTCATAAGTACTGACTCTAGATCAGTCGATTTACGAAGTATATTTTTAGCTGTTTGAACAAACCGCTCAGCTAATCCATTTGATTTTGGATACAGTGGGCTGCTTGTTTTGAACTCAAAATCATACTCTTGGGCAAAAAGTTGGCATTCATACGATGCAAACGGCATGTTGTCTGATATTACAATGTCTGGTATTCCAAACACCCCAAATACTCTTTTCAATGCATCTATAACCGCCCGACTTTGTTTGTTGTCCAATTTAATAACCTCTAACCACTTCGAAAAGTAGTCTACAATAACTAAATATGCTTTATGTGAATACTCTAGAATGTCTGTACCTATTTTTTTTAAATGGTAATTCTGGAATCTCGTGTGGCAATAGCGGTTCTTTTACATTTGCATACCTATACCTTTCACATTTGTCACATTTTTCTACCATCTGCCCAATCTCCTTGGACATTTTAGGCCAATAAAAGATAGACTTGGCTCTATCTCTTGTTCTATTAGTCCCAAAATGCCCTTCATGCAAAAGATCTAGCATTCTTTTGCGTAAAGTTGTGGGAACTACTATTCTGTCCTTATAGAATAGCAAGCTCTCCGAACTGTGTAGGTCACTCCTTAGCTGATAATAAATTTTCAATTCTCCTTCAGTGCTTCTTTTATTCCATCCATTTTGACAGTAGCTAATGACATCACTCATAGTTTTATCCTTCTTTGTATGCTCTCTAAACTCTCTTTTTCTAGCCTCACTCATACGCAAATGTTTTTCAACTGAATGCACGACCTCATTCATATCCTTGTCTTTTTCTATGCATTCACTACTATAATTACGCGATCAAAAATCTGCAACATACATATACTTACCCGGCTTATACTCAATGTCTATGTCATACTCTTTATAAGTTTTAGCCTGAAGCGTTGCAGTCGAGGGGAATGGATTTTACATATGTCTTTTTTCATTACACTTACATTTGGTTTATGATCTGTAATTACTTTAATTCTTCGTCCATATATATAATTATGAAACTTTTGTGTTGCATATACAACACTCAGTAATTCTTTTTCTATTATTGCATAGTTTTTTTCAGTTTCAGTTAATCCCCTTGACGCATACGCCACTGGCCTTCCTTCCTGCATTAGACAACATCCAATACCATTCAAACTAGCATCTGTATGAATAACAACTTCTTTCTTATCATCAAAATTCATTAAAGTAATATTTTTACTAATTTCATTTTTAATTAACTCTAGTGCTTTATCATGTACATTCATCCACTGAAAAACTGTATCCTTTTTCAACAGTTCACACAGGGATGAAGCAATCTCCCCCAATTTAGGTATAAACTTTCTGACATAATTTATTAACCCTAATAGCTTTTGTAATTGTTTTTTATTGCTAGGAGGCTTTAATTCATTAATTGACCTGATTTTTTCATCATCAACTATCATGCCTTTACTATTAAATATGTGCCCAATATATTTTACCTCAGTTTGTCTATATTGTAATTTTTCCCCATTAAATTTAACACCCCGCTCCCTTGCTCTCTTTAAAACTAGTTCTAATATTTTATCATGTCCCTCCACTGTATCACTAGCTATTAAAAGGACATCAAAATACACAATTGTACCTGGAATATCCCCAAAATTTTTGACATTAATTTTTTGTAAATATTCAGGAGCAAGACTAAGGCCAAATGGAAGCCTCAAAAATTTATAACACCCAAATGGAGTGGAAAAAGTAGTCAGATTACTTGAATTTTCATCTAGTGGTACTTGATAAAACCCATCTTTAAAGTCTAGTACCGTAAAGAACTTTTTTCCTGTAAGCTGACTGCTAATTTCTTCAAGACTTGGAATCTCACAATATTCTCTTTCTATATACTTGTTCAAATCTTGTGGATCAAGACATATACGTAATGATTTATTTGGTTTCTCTAGAACAACTAAGTTACTAACCCACTCACTACCCTCATTTACTTTGGTGATTATTTTTTTGTTTTCCAAGTCTTGAAGTTTTTCCTTTAACCTATTTTTTATAATAAGTGGCAAGCTCCTAGCAGGACAAGTGACAGGTGTATAACCACTTTTCAATTTAATACTACATTTTTCTTTAAATGTACCCATACCTTCAAATACATCATTGTTAATCAAAAGAAATGTTTATTTTTCAGAAGTCTGTTTGTCAATCGTACTGCTATGCACTCTTTGAATAATATTCAAATCAAAACATGCTGTCAGTCCAAGTATAGGATTGACATTTAAATTAACTATCATAAATTCTACATTTAACACTTTATTCAATACTTTGCAGCACAAAGTGACCTTTCCTTCTGGCTTTAGTTTTGAGCCTCCATATGCTTCTAAAATTGTGCTACTCTTCTTGACTCTAATATTTTGTTTCCCATACAACTTTTCTAACAAATATTTGGGAATAATATTTACTTCAGATCCAGTATCAACCTTAAACTTGACTTCCCTTCCATTTATGTTTATTTTCTCTAACCAAACTGTCTCTTTTTTACCATTATTTGCTACTTGCCCCACCTGTGATATGTGATTAACATACATTAATTCCTCATCTGTGCTATGCTCATCTTTTTCTGTTTTGACAAGCTCTTTGACAGCCTTGGTTCTTCTGCACACATTTGCAAAATGGTTATCTTTTCCACATCGAAAACATGTTTTACCATATGCTGGACATTCTGCGTAACTATGTTTAGTGTTACATTTCTTACATTTGAACTCATTTTTTGTTTTTTCTTTACTTCTGAGTTTGATTGCCTCCGTTTTTTTGTGTTCCTCGCTCATTCTGCCCTGAACTGTTTGTAGCTGCTTTTGTGTAGCCTCAGTACGTCTGGATATTTCTATCGCAGTTTCCAAACTAATATTTTTTACACCCAGCAATTTTTCTTGATTTTGTCTATTATTAGTGCCTAATATAATTCTATCCACTTATAAGGAATCTTCTTGATCTGGATACTCACATGACTGAATGAGCTTTTTAAGATCACTCAAAAAGTGATCAAATGGTTCCTCCGCTTCTTGGCACCTATTATTGAATACAAATCTTTCATATGTTCGATTTTTTCTTGGGGCAAAATAAGTCTTAAAAGCTTCTTTAACATCCTCATATTTATCTTTCTTCGTGGGTTCAATAAACTTAAATGTGTTAAATGTTTCTACTCCCTCCTTTCCTATTGTGTTTAAGAGCAGTGCAATTTTAATTTTGTCTGATTTGCCATCTTTTTCTGTGGCTACCAAATAATTTTCAAAATTTTGCATAAACCTTTTATAGTTTTCACACAGGTTTCCTTCAAATTCCATTTCTGCTGGCAATCTGCCACCTCCTTCAGCCATTATTTATTTTATGTTTGTTTTCCAGTTATTGTTCTTTTACTGACTGCGCCATGTAATATTATTGTTTATTATTTAATAAAACAATTATTTTTAAACAACTTAACTTTATATTACAACATCACCAGTATCTAAGTCTCTAACCTCAACTTCCCTAGTTCCCGCGCTTGTCATCTTTTCTTCTTTATCTTATTACCTAGTACCTACACTACACTGTTACTACACCTACCTCCCACTAGTGTGGCCTCTAGTTCTACCTCTAGTTCTAATTCAAGCTAAGCAGACACGTAAGCAAAATGCAAAGTCAAACAATAGTTTTTCTGGTTAAAACAGCTGTCAACGGCGATCTTAAAGTGCTTCTCAACTAGTTTTTTAATACTCACTGTGCGGTGCAACACAAACTAGTCATTTCAAGGTTACTTTATTTCAAACGGACATGAGTAAATGAAGTTCATATTTTCTTTCATTTCATATATGGTCTAGACTCTATAAACAAAATATTGTGTACATCATTGCCTTGGCAAATCTGGAATTTGTAGTATTTGCATATTATTTGTTTTATTGCATGGAACAAAATTTAAATAGTATCACATCTATACGGGCTATAGGAATTGTTGGAATATGAGAGAACACTCTCAATTCCATCAGGCGGACTTGAGTGTATCAAGCATAGGGAAGTGAAGTAATAAAAAATATTGCTATTAGTATCCATATTTTTTATTTTACCAGTCAAAATTTCATCAAATCATTCATTTTTATCAAGATCTTTTTAACGATTTGTAGAAATGCTTCCATATGGTTTTTAATTTTTTTTTGAGATGGAGGATCTGTTCCGACTACGTGGCATTCTTTCAAAATCCCCATAACTTTGTTAGAAATCACCTGAAATGAAACAAATAAGTAAATCAATTAAAATCATGTGGTAAGAAATTGGAGATAATCCTAAAAGATACTGATTATAACTATAATCGAATAGATTAACAACTAGAATGATTTTTAATTCTATTTTTCACACATTTTTTGTAAAACATTTGACACCAACGCCGATATTTATGTTTCCGTGACTTGGAAATGTTATGCTAGCATTCATCATTCTATAGTCTTTCAAAGGTGACAAAATATTTTCCAAGAAACTATGGTCCTATCTCTAGTCTTCTTAGTTTAGATTCACAACATCAATTCAGTTACTTTAGTTCCATGCACCAGTCTATAGAGGTCATTCACTGGTTGTCTGTTGTACTCTTCGGAAGTTGGCCTAGGCTGTCCGAATATTGCCTGTCTTCTGCGGTCTAATGCCTCGTTTTATAACAATGTATATTTGTCCGTTTCCACTCCTTCACCACACTTTCTCCAGGAAGGTTCTCCGTTGTAAAGCCCCATTTTGTGTAGGTGTTCTTTCTGTGACTGTGATCAGTAAAAAGACCCGTTATTGTTCTTAATCATCTTAAGTCAGGCTAGTTCATCAGCTTTTTCATTTCCTTCAAAACCCATACCAAAGTTATTTTATTGCGTCCTGAGAGAACACCGAGCTCTTCTTGGCATTCCCATTGGTTTATAAGAGCCTTCAGCGACGCCTGGCTGCCTGAGCATATTTTAATCCGGATAAAAAAGCATCATCCTCATAGATAGTTTTCACAAAAATAATTGACTTACAATTCTCGTTAATCCTGACGCCGGTCCTGCCAAGCTTTTGAATAACCATTCAAATGTATTAGACAATTTTTCCCATAAACCAGAGATGCCGAAGGACCGTAGTTCTAATTCAAGTCTGAAATGAAATTGCAGGGAATTAATAAATAAAAAAATACTTGAACTTAGAAGTTCTTCCATTAATATTTAGATTTGGAAATGTTTATAATTGAAATATCTCCATTTTAATGATAATTTAAATTGCATATTGTGTGTGAATTAGTGTAGGCATTAGAATTTGTAACGGTAATGCTGTACCTCACAAGGCACCAGCTCGAAGGGCTCCGGCTAGAGACTCCTCTCAAGGGTGATTCGACCCCAAGTTTATGCTGCACAAGGATAACAGAAGGGTTGTAAAAATTGAGGGCGCCACTACCTTTTTAACGATAAAAAGGACTAAGAAAACTAAGGCGGAAAAGGTAGAAACGCCTTGTAAAATTTAAATGAAAGTTAAAAAATAAAAAAGTTACTAAAAATTACCCCGGGCGATATCTCCCTCAACTTTTATAGTTGAGGATTTAAAAAAATGAAAGATACGAGTTAAAACAAATTTATTCTGCTACAGGAAATGAGCAACGGAATATAATAGAGGAATTTGTACTTTTATAGGTACTTAGCTTAGATGAAGTGGTTTCCTGGAGAAGAAGTCAGGTCTTGATCCGAACTGATGAGTTCTGTTCTAGGGCGGTAGTTTGGGGGTTCTATCCTTGGCTATATTCTTGGGGTTATATTCTCCGGTTTATATCCTCGGCGTTATATTCTAGCCTAGGGTTATATTCTCGGCGTTAAATTCTTGGGTTATATCCTAGCCTAGGGTTATATTCTTGAGTTATATTCTCGCCTAGGGGCTGTGCTTACCACAGCAAAATTCATAAGATAGGTACTTAAGATATGAAAGATAGCGAAAGATGTCCGCTTCGGCAGTCGTTAACAAAAAGGGGTGTTTCACGTGGCGGTGTGCAAAAAATGGAAGCGTCCGTTGGCAAACGTCAATTGTCTTACGTTCGGGGTTGAAGAGTTTGGGATCACAGAACTATAATTGGATGTGGCTAGTGACGACGAGCGCTAATTAAAAGGATTTATTCTGTAAAATCGAAACAGGTCGATAGACATGTTACAAATTGTACAAATACATACAGGGTGGCCGGACGAAGACGAAGCAGAGCCATTATCAGGAACTGCGTCAACGTTTTAAAAAAAACCAGAAACCCGTCGATTTTTAATCAAAGGATGACACTTTTTCCGGTATTTTTGACTTCGCATCACATCAAAATATTGAAATGGCATTAGGGGTCGAGAAAGGTATCATTTTAAATACCTTTCAATTCTCTTTACAACATTAAATTTTAAAATTCGGCCTAATATTTTTTAATAAATTGCATTTTAAAGTTTAAATTGTGTTTAGTTGTTTACTTACTTCTTAGTTAAATTAAAAGTTCAAATTTATTACCACTCGCATCCATACAATAATAATAAAGATTTTGTTCGAAACGGTCTCGCACATTTCGAAGAATTTCCGAAGTGATTCGATGGCACTCCTCGACAATTATTTCACGCAAATCTTCTGAAGAGGCTGGTTGTATTTTGTTTTGTTGCATAAGCAAAAAAAATAGTCTGCAGCTCTTATAAGAGGAAAAATTATAATTTAAGATGTGATTTATTCCGCTCCATAGACAAAACACGTTTTTTCCATTCTGGAATTACCCACCAGGCTTCAACGTGCCATTAGGTAAAAATATTAGTGGCCAGGAGACCAGCACATCAAAACTACATGAGCGGATTACATATTAATTTTTATTTTCAAATTATTAGATTAGATTTGATGAGGTGGCTGATTTGCCTATTCCACTGCGACCGTTCCAGATCTATTTTGGACCTCTGAATCTAGATACATTCTACAGCCCGACTCTTTTTATGTAGCCAATAAGCCTTGATACTGAACTTTAAATGTAGCTTCTTGCAGGTGGCTTCCCATCGCCTAGTACAATAATCCGCACATTCACTAGTATAGGATGTGCTCTGCAGGTTCCTTCTATACCTACATGACAGAATCTGCTCATGGTTTGATCTGTCAATCCCATTAGCTTTACGTGCCTGTTGAGCTCATAGTGCCCTGTTGAGATACTTACTACGTCTTCTTTGCTCATTAGGTCTGCCGTAAATGTTGGTGAATGACCTCCAATGAAGTGTTTCGCCTGCACTCAGTCTTTTTTTCTCGGGCTGAGATGGGAAACGCATGTTCGAATGGGTCCAGGACCCAAACAGTGTTGGACTCATCCCCAAGGAGATGCCTACCAACCAATCCCACCTCAAACTCGCCGTTACCCCCGCCTCGGAATCACTACCCTAGCATACTTCGAGAGGGGCGGCGGTTCCTCGCACACTCTCCGCTCACACCGTCATCTTCTCCCTCCTATCACTCCTACCTCTCATGCCATATCGAGTCCTTCTCTTCCCCTAATCATGCTCTCTACTGCTCCACTCGCCTACATCCATTCCTCAACCCCCCTCAACATTATCTCCACCATGTTCTCCCAGTACACCGCCTCCCCTAGTTTCCTCTCCAACTTCTTCAGCACTTCCTCGTTCCTCCAGCATCTAAACACATGTCCCACATCATCCTCCACTTCACACCTCTCGCACACTCCAGTCTCTCTTTTCCCAATCTTGTGGAGGTACCCTACTCTCGACCCATGTCCAGTGAGCACCTGTGTCAAGAAGTAGTTCACCTCCCCGAATTTCCGGTCCATCCAATCTCTCCTATTCCCAATCGCCCCTTTTAGTGCGCCCTCATACTCCCAACTTTTCAACATTTCCTCTTCCATCCATTCCTGTACTTCCTCTCTGGTCGACCCCTCCAGCGTTTGTTCCTAGCTCTAGCCATCACGTCCAATGGATAGGTCCTTGCCAGCACCGCTGCTGCCAGTCCACCCACCTGCACCACACTCATCAGTATCCCTCTCTGCACCCGCAGAAGTGGCCTGACCCTCGCATTCACCCCCGCTCTTTCACCTTACACCTCCGCACCGTACAGCATACTCTGCTAAACCGCCCTACCAATTACCCTCCTCTTCCACTCTCCCGGCCCTTTCACATTACACATCAATCTCCCCAGCCATGCTGCCCTCACTTTACCCTTCTCTGCCGCCTTTACCATATGAGTTTTGAAGGATAATTGACTATCGAACCACACCCCTAGGTATTTCACAGACTCCTCCCTACGAATTCTCCTTCCCTTAACTATCACCCCCACTTCCCTTGTCCTGCTCCGTCCCTTCACTAGCAACGCCACCGTCGTATCTTCCGCCATTTCCAGTCCGCACCGCTCTATATTCTCCACAATCTTCCTGCACATTATCTCCGCCTTTCTTTCTATCTCCACCTCTCCCTTTGCCGTACATACCAGACACACATCGTCCGCATACACCGTAATCTCACATCCCTCTTCACATACTATCCCACAAACCTCATCAAACACTCACTTCCAGAGCGTCGGTCCAAGAACCGAGCCCTGAGGCACTTCAGCCTCCATCTCATATCTCCTCCCTCTGGAGTCTACAATCACTCGCCCCGTCAGGTAGTCCTCCACCAGGCTAACCAACGCTTGCCCCACTCCAAGCCTCAGCAACGCACTCAACCCTGCCCGTTTTCTGACACTGTTGAACGCGTTCCCGACGTCGAAGAACACGAGTAGGGCCAATTTCTTCTTCCTCCAGCTGCCCTCCCTAGCTCTTCTACCAAGCCCATCACCTTGCTCAGTGTCGAGATGCAAGATTTCCCCTTCGTGAACCCGTGCTGGTGTACCTGTTGAATAGATCCCAGAAGTACTCCCCATTGTCATCCAACAGCCTCTTCACCATATCACCCCTCAGGCCATCTATCCCTGGGGCTTTTTTCACTTTAATGTTTCTCCCCCAATCCCAATCCCCCTGCACTCAGTCTAGGTGAGATTACCCACCATTCTAGAGATTCCTGTGCCACCCACTTTCTTGTAATCATGTTTATTGTCGATTTTGCGACGCCGCAGAAGAGTGCCGGTCCAATGAATGGCATTGATGAGCCTTGTCTGGCCGTTTCATCCGCCTTTTCGTTGCCCCCATGTCCCTAGTGCCCAGGCTAGCGTGATCTTGCAATGGTCTCCGAGGACTTTTAAGGTGCCTACACAATCTCATACTACCTCAGAATTGACCTCTATGGAATTGGGTACCTCCACTGCAGCTTGGTTGTCTGTAAGGATGTCTGAACGGTATGTTCTTTTCTGCCTTCTAATTTCCGCTGGAACTTCCGCTTGGAAAGTTGTGACGTCCTTAGATAGGATTATTGGAATACATATCTTTTGTCCTAGCCCTACAATTCCAACTCCTCTATCATGGAGTCGTCCGTATACCAATTTTCCTGTCAATAAATGAAATATTCACCTGTAACAGGTGGACAATTATTTCTCGTCCGGGTGTTGGGGTATAGGAAATTATTCCATAACTATAAACGATTTTATTCACTAACAAAAACTTAGAAATACAGAATGGTTAAAAAAAAGGTAAAAATAACGGCGGTTGACAATAACGCGGGAATCAGAAAAGCCGGTAAATGAAAAAAAGGGTTTCAACGTGTTCTCTCTTTCGAACTAATTATCACACTACTGCAACGAGCGGTCAAAGGTAAGTATCCCACAAAGCGCAGTTGTCACGTTTGTTGGATGAGAAGGGGATCTTGTTACACACCTGATATTTCCGTATGTTACTTACTTTTGGGAATCAGCTCTGGAAGGGAAATCGGCAAATTGTAAAAAAGATGTTTCATTTAAAAAAATTGATTCTGACCTCATCACTCAAAGGTTATTCACACTGTATGATAGATTACTATTTTAAAAGATAGGAAATGGAAACAAAAAATCAACCTGCTTCGAGAATTTTCCATATTACTGTTTGTTTAGCTAATAATATTTGTATGTGTTATTTTAAGGGCGCACTGTATATTTTGATAATTTCAACACACCAACATGGTTCACCTAATATATTCATGCCATTATTTAAAAATAAAATTATTCAAAAACAATATGGCAGTGTTTTTTTATTATTATTTTGTTTAGCAAAAATAACTTTGAAGTTTTCCTTTAATGACCACTGAGTATTTTCAAAGAATACAGGTAGCCATAATTACCTACAATATTTACTTGTTCGACTGGAGAAAATTAATAATTCCAACTAATTTTCTTTACCCATTTTGATGATACTCGTCTGTAGCAGATCCAACAGTGAAGCACAAAAACAGTACATTAAAATAAATAAAACTTTTAATTGCTTTCATTTTAATAGCAGGAAAGGAATAATTTCGAAATATGTTTCAACATAGTTATTATATAAAGCAAATTCCATAAAATTAGTCAGTTGGTGATAATAGACAATACCTTTTAATTTTTGAGGAATATAAATTTTATATATTTAATTTCATTATATTATAAGTTACGTGGGAAAATATAATCGAATGGGATTTTTATTGTTATTGAGAGATTTTGTTATTTTCAAGATTAAATATTTTCCGCAATCTGCTTACTGCAAGCGCCAAACGTGATGGCGAGCGATCGCGCAGGTATCGACTCTCCCAACTAAATTACTATTGGATTACGATAAGCCCCTTGCCGGTCAGTGTCGTACCTATAATTAGTTTTAATTAGGGTAGCAAATGGAACATGATTTCTTTTCATATTTTATTCTGTATTATAGGTAGTAGTACAGTTCATTAAAATGTTATATAATGATAACTTTAATCAGTCACTATCTGAATACAAATTTTCTTCATCTTCACTGCTGCTTGTGCTTGTGCTGCTATCGTCATTTAAATTTATAATCACTTGATTTGCCTCTGTTTGAACATCTGTGAATGTTTCATTTTCCCAATATTTCCGCTCTATATCTACTTCATTTCCTCGGAAGTAATTTGATCAAACTCGTGCTCCACCAGTTTCTTCACATCTTCCAACTTGAAAGTTACATTCTTTTGGGAGACATTGTTTTTGACAGTAGCCCAAATGAGTTCAATAGGATTCAAATCCGGAAGTCGCAAAACGTTAAGTCCGTGTTCAAGCATAACCTCATCAAATTTGTTTCTAATATGATGCTTTTTATTTCTCTTGATCAACTCGTATAATTCGGGTTTGAGCACGTCAGGGGTGAACAATATGTTTTTTTCGTGCAGCCACTTCACCATGTCAGCCTTCCTAGAATTTGTGTTGGCGGATGGATGAATTTGAATATTATGGTATGGAGCATTATCGGTCACGACTATCGAATTCACAGGTAAATTTGGGATCAACTTTTCTTGTAACCATTTAACATAATTTCCAGAATTCATTTCTGAATGATAATCTCCTGATTTTGTGCCTGATTTAAATATAAGCCGACAATTAGGTATAAAGCCCATGTCACCTCCTGCATGGACAATAATGAGTCTTGGTCCCTTCGAATATATTAAATAACCCTTTGGTTGATTCATCCGTCCAGTTCTTAGAAGATGTATGTCCACTACGAAGGTATGTTTCATCAAGAAACACAATTGGTCGCTGTTAGCTACGAAAATAATTGATTTTTTGAAAATACTTGATCCTCAATGCTCTGATGTCCATTTTCTCTATTAAAATTTTTCTATTATTTTCATTCCTTCTCCATTTGAAACCTATTTTATTTAAAATTCTACGAAGAGACGTTCCGGAAGCCACAATTCCCAAAACATCATTAATTTTGTGTTGTAACTTTTTTACCGTTATACGACACCCTTCCGTCTTATGAAAGTCGTAAATAATCCGTCTAATATTGGAATACTCATACTCGGGAATATCAGTTATTGGTGCTCTTCTAGGCCGCTTCTTTCTTGGGGTGGAAAATTTTACTTGCACGTTATTTGCAGAAATTAATTGCTCCCCTTGTTTTAACCACTTTTTCAATGGTTCTCATCGAATTACCTAATACAAAATAAAGATTTGTGTTGTTGTTATTTTTGAAATTTATTTAATGTTACCTGTTGCGAGAAATGTTTTATTTTTCACATTTGATAACGTATCTGACTCACATTTGATTTGATTAAAAATTATTTCACGTGCCTGACTCTTGATAACTGGTTTTTTGTTAGGCGATGACATTTTTTCAGAAACAACACAAAAATTATTCAGACAATGCCAAACGCCAACAGAATTGGAGGACAACTAATGATACGCCTCTGCACAGAGCATTTATATGTCTTGCAAGAGCTGTAGTGGGAGGTAACATTGAAAATGAGTTTGTGCGCATGGGGGCGGGCTCGCCATCACGTTTGGCGCTTGCTGTACCATTAGTGTAAATGTTTTTACCTACTATCAATATGTATTGTCAATCATAACGATACTGATGAGATGAGTTTCGTAATGAGGTTCATTACAACACTGGAACTTCATCACGACATTATTACTTCATTACGACACTGGAACATAATAAACATGATCAGAGTTTATTATAAATTTATTAAAATTGACGTAATGTCAAATTTGGGCTTTTTAAAATCAAATAAATTATCAAGTTATCAGTTTTATATCAATTCATCATTGAACTGGGTACTTACTTGCTACAGAGAAATAAAAACTTGACTTATTTATTATAAACATTAATCACAACTTTTTCACATGTGGTGGAGGCAAATGAAGTATTCCAGTGTTCAATTTCTACTAAATTCTTAGAAACACTTTCTTTTCTTCCAATTATTTTTGGGGCTATTATTTTTTTGTTTTCTAAAGATGTTTCGACATATCCTTTAGCCACACTACTGGGTTTCCACCCGCCAGCATCAGCAAGTAGGGATGCGGAAGATCTTCTAAAACAGTGACCTGTATAACGTGATGGATTTCATAAGACCTTTGCTAACGTACGGAGCCATTGCATGGGGACCGAAGGTTCTACAAGCCATCCAAAAATTATGTCAAATACAGCGAATGGCTTGTTTAAACATCACAGGAGCCATGAGAACAACACCAACCGCGGCAATGGAATTAATCACTGTTCTGACCTCTCTGGACTCGTCAAAGAGGTTGCGTTAATGGCCATGTTACAATTGCGTCCGGCTGGTGTAAACCCCGAAGTAGGAGTGGGTCAATTGAGGCTAAGCCTATGACGAGAAGCGCTTACTGCGCTACCTCTGCTGCAGGCGGCCAATGATGCAATTGATTGTTTAATAAATTGTGTTTAATAAACCCTACAAAATACAAATAAAACAAAACACAGAGTCAGATGCTGCAAATGCAATACGCATATATACAAACGGCTCAAAAACCAAAAAAGGCTCAGGATGTGGAGTTTACTCCAGATCACTTAGCCTAAGAATTAAGTGGGGAATGGGAAAAAATACTAGCGTGGTTCAAACAGAACTGGTTGGTATCTCAATTGCCACAAAAGAACTAACCATAAAAGGAATTTCTGGCAAAAACATAAGAATCTGCACTGACAGCAGACAAGCCATATTAGCCTTGAACAGACAACGTGTTTCATCAGGGCTAGTATTAGAGTGCCACCAAGATTTAGCTAACGCCTCGGTAGATAATAATATTATCCCAAGTTGGATTAAAGTGCACGACAGGAGTAAAGATAATCGCATTGCCGATTATTTTGCCAGGGAAGCGGCTGGACTAAAAATTTTAGGACCCAGTGACACCTACGGCCTGACTTCGACAATTGCGGAACTAGCCAAGCGTTACACCCACGCTCAATCCCTAAAGAGATGGGATGGAATCAAAGGATGCAGTCAGGATCACCTTGGGCGATCCTGGGAAGCTGGCGCCGAAGAAATATTTGGCGATAACCAGGAAAAACCTACGCTTAACAGTAGGATTTCTGACTGGCCACTGTCAACTAAGGAAACACCTCCATACTATGGGGCTAGTGGACACACCTCTATGCAGAATGTGTGAACAAGAAGATGGAAATGTCAGGCATGTCTTATGTGAGTGTCCGGACTTATCGTCAATAAAAGAGTGTGTGTTCGGTGAGTCTTGGCCTATACCTGCCGATATAAAGGAGATGTCTCCTAGTGACCTGTCCACCTTCCTGAAAAGGACAGGATGGACGATGACCTAGGAGGACAACTCCTCGGGAGGATGTACAATGGGTCACATGTGGCCTAATTGCTGTGGGCCTAAACTCACCCTCCCCACTCTATAGATACAGATACAGAACGTGATGGATTTGGTAGTTCCAAAAATTTGGAATGCGGCTAAAAGTGTTTATGCCCACTGGTTGGGAATAACATTTTCCTTTTTTATACAAAATAAAAAACGGTCATGGACTGTGGTCTGAGGACGAAGATGATAATATTTTCGGAAGGTATCCAAGCAGTCAAGACCGGCGATGTTTCCTCGAGTAATGGCAAATTATCTATGAATTTTAGTTTTCGTGTTCGGTGTTCTGATGGTAATAAACGTCACTCCATCAACATCATCACTAATTTTCAAATTTTCCAGCACTTTCCTACGGCAAACTCCAAACACACCGACTAGCATTGAAACCTACAAAAAATAACATTCAGTATAGTCATGTATCACTATTTTTATCTATAATACGTTACCTTCATCATCAAGAAACGATCATCATTAGCTTCTCTCAAAAATATGTGTAGGGGAAAGGCGGGAGGTTTGGGACGGATTTGGTTTGGGACATGTTCAAATTTGCCGCCTTAAATTGCTTCTAATATAACCAAACCGCGGCTGCTGACAGTCTGATGTTGAGACAACCAGGAAAGCCCATACAGATCTATGATATTCCTGATCTTTCTAGAGAAGCCATAGAAAAGGCTTGTACTCCTTCAAATATGATAAAAGGTTTTAGGTGTACTGGCATCTATCCCTTTAACGAAAATACTTTTACCGAAAATGACTTTTTGGGAGCATATGTGACAGATCGGGATCAACAAGAACAGCAGGCTCACTCCTCAACATCCTCTTCTCGACAAACTGAACAAGTCGAACCTGAACAACCCGAACTCGAACCGGAACAAGCTGAACCATCATCCTTAGCAGCAACCAAGGAAACTAAGTTTACTCCAGAAAAAATTATGCCACTCCCAAAAGCAACTCCACGTATCAAAAAAAGTGGTGGAAGAAAAACTGGGAAATCCAGAGTTATAACACATACCCCTGTAAAAAATGAAATTGAAGAACAACAGTTATGCAAGAGAAGAAAGATAGAGTTACCAACGAAGAAAACTGCAATAAGGAAGCTAAATATGAAAGTGACCAAGGAAAGCTCTTCTTCCGATGATGAAAACCTTGACGAGAAGAATCTGTGTAAAGATAGTAGTGATGATTTAGAATTCACTAGCGATGAATATAATGACACTATTGAGGTAAACACTTCGGAAAAGATTTTCAATGTAAGCGATTATATTTTGGTGAAATTAAAAGTAGACAGTAGGAAGGAAAGCTTTGTACACTACATCGCCAAGATTTTAGAGGTTCTCCAAACTGAAACTTCCTACCTGAAAGTAAAATACCTGCGTAAGAGCGGAAAAATGAATAATTTCTATTTTCCAAATAAAGAGAACATCGATGAAATTTCTCAAAACCAAGTTGTGGGGAAATTGAAGGAACCAAAAAACAACGCATCGAGTAAAAGATTGTGTAAATTTATATATTTCGCGGAGAATCTAGAAATGTACGAAAATGTACGTTAATTTTTGACCTGTACCAAACCACCCACCTGCCTGGTCCAAGCATCCCTCCCAGGGGG
This sequence comes from Lochmaea crataegi, assembly GCA_947563755.1. Classification (NCBI taxonomy): domain Eukaryota; kingdom Metazoa; phylum Arthropoda; class Insecta; order Coleoptera; family Chrysomelidae; genus Lochmaea; species Lochmaea crataegi. The sequence goes on from OX387424.1 coordinate 3,898,730, forward strand.
AGGTTTGGGACACTTTTCATTTTTTTGGGAAATGTCAATTTCAATTTTTTTTACACAATGTTTCAACAATAAAGATCCTGTTTCATTTCGAAACTGTCTTTTCTTTACTTTGGTGAGTTTTTGGGGTGATCTTAGTTGTATCAACAGAGAAGCTATGCGTTTTATGAAAATCGTCCCAAACCTCCCGCCTTTCCCCTATATTTTCATGGATTTCCACGTCTTGTAACATTCACTTTTTCGCTTTAAAAAAGCTACCAGCTGAGAGTAATTACTTATATCCACATTTCTCTTCATCGAAATAGTTGTTCTGAGCATACTATAGTGTGTCCATAGTGAAGACGGCTTTTCTTTTTCAGCTTTTCCACCAAAATAAGCTAATAAAATTATCTCTGATACATCACGGACATGTTTTGAATTGCACAACTCTTCAAACTGCTTATATTCATTTTCATATCTCTGGTGGAATTTGGCAGGTATTAATGACTGTATTGCAGCGTTTGCTAATTGTTCTATATCTGAACCGATACTTTTAGGATCTGAACTAATGTCGATAACATTCATGATGAAGTAACTAACTGATATTGATCGTCATCGTGACGAGTTTCTGTCACCGGACAACCTTCATACTAAATTCTAATATACACCGCCTCTCCTAGTTTCCTCTCCAACTTCTTCAGCACTTCCTCATTCCTCCAGCATCTAAACACTTGCCCCACATCATCCTCCACTTTACACCTTTCGCACAAGCCAACAAGCAACAACCCGATAGATTTAATTACTTTGTTTGCTACATAGCTGAAGAAAATATGGATCGATCTTTTCTTCCATAGCTCTTCTCCAATTTTCGTCCCAAACCAAGCTGTGGAAGAATTGATCGATGCATTGAGAAAAAATGGAACATGGGAGTTGGTTGAGCTACCGCCCCTCAGTACTGCAATAACCAATTAGTGGATTTACGGAAAGAAAGCAGGAGATATTTACAAGGCAAGATTAGTAGCAAAAGGGTATAGCCAGAAATATGGAGGTGATTATAATGAAACGTCCAGTACGGTAGCTCAATACAAGTCAATTAAAATGATTCTGGGGATTGCAGAAAACGATAATATGAATATTGCACAGTTCCATGTGAAGACCGCATTTCTCAATGGGGATTTGGAAAAAGAAATTTTTATGCAACATCCAATTGGATTTTATGACAAATCGGTAAGAATTTGTTTGCTCAAGCGAAGTATCTATGGCCTGAAACAATAGCTACGATGTTGGAATAAAAAATTTAAATTGAAGCAAACTGAAGCAGATCCTTGTGTTTTCATCAACTCTAGTGATGAAAAATTGATTCTGGTGATTTTTGTTGACGATAGGCTCATTGTATCTAAAAATTCCGACAGAATTGAAAATTTATTGAAACATCTAGAATGCAAAGTTGATATAAAAAGAGAAAAATTGGAGAGATCTTCAGGAATGGAAATAAAGAAACAAGAAGATGGTTCGATTTTCATAAATCAAAATGATTACATCAAAAAGATTTTAAGAAAATTCAATATGGAAACGTGCAGCAAGTTTTGACTCCAGGACCAATTCTTGATTTGGAAAAAGGAGAAGGTAAAACAGTTACAGTTACAGTATCGACAGATACATTAATAACACGCAATAGAGAGTAAAATTCAATACAAATGTTTCGATCATTTATTTTTAACTCCTTAAAAGTAAACATCACAAATCATGGTCTACTAGAGGAACACACTTATGTACATTAAAAATTCACAAATAATCCTCACATAGGTACTCAATTATATCAATAACTATAAAATATTGTACCAGAAAAATATTAACAAGACTATTGAAACAATCGCATCTCTAGAGCTAAAAATTCCTCCAGAGAAACTTGGTCTGTTATCAAAAACAAAACTCGTTCATCAAACTCTATTGTTCGACCCAGACGAACTTAGCAATTATTTCGTAAACGTTAGCAATAATATTATAAAATATCAAACATTCGGGATGTTTTTTCTTTTCGCCTTCCTTCTTAAAGAATCACTGATAGTTTCTTTCTGATACGGGCAAATGCTAAAGTCTCGGAAAATTCACCAGTAAGTAGTGTGTGTGTGTCCCAGGGCTCAGTATTACGTCCAATTATTTTTTTCATATTGTTACGCGAGCTACTGCATTAATATGCTCACTTAGTGCCCCCAGTGAAATCCCCGTATGAGACGACTATGGCTGATCCGCCCAATTTTCGAGAAACATCGAGAATACCCGGTGCATCCGCCAGAACATCGAGAATATCCAGTGCACCCGCGAGAACGTCGAGACACTTCTAGAATTACGGCGCACGAGTATAAATAGGCCACGAGCATCGTTGCAGGCAATTAGTCAATCAGTCAGTGTTGATACCGAAGGAAAGTAATCGCGCCTCGATAAAGTGTTTATTAAGTGACTCTCATATAAATTATAATTAGTGTGTTTAGTGTATTAGATAAATTATTAAATAAGGACTGTATTACATATAAATCTGTAAATATAAATTAATTGTAAATATAAATTAGAATAAACGTTACAATATTCATTAACGAGTAAATGGTAAATTCACTCCATTTGCTGATAACACTGGTGTAACCTGGAGTAGTTCAGATATGCCATCTTGAAAAAAAATCTTACATGACTTCTATAGCCCCTGTTACACATGTTTTCATTGCTCCTGTAATTTATATTCTGGACAACTTGTCGTTACTTCGCCAGTCTAAGTGATAAAGGGTACGTAATAGAATAACTTCTGTATAGTGTTCTCTGATTCTGTTCCTTCTGATTTATTTTTTCTAGTCCTGTTACCTCTATCTGTCTATATTCTCCATATAATCGTTATTCGTATACGTATCATCATGGTGTTTCACCTATTAATATGGAGCTATTGAGCGCGCAATAAGGACAAGCAGCATTTAATGCAAAGGATAGTGCTTGCCCGAATTAGTGAAGAAATAGTGCAAACCGAAACGGATCTGCTTTATACCTGAATTCTGAGTACATAAATAATATTTTAACAATAAGGTACCCATTACAATAACATGTTATTTATCTAATTGAAGATTATAAAGTTAGGATCTTATATTTCCGGACGGACTATAATTAAAATTTGTTAGAAACTAAATAATTTCTTCCAGGTAGTAATGAGAATAAAAAAACACAAGATAATGGGAAATTATTTAAGCTAGGTATATTGCTAGCTAGCTGGCTTACCTGTTGCCTGGGATGTTTTAATTTTCACGTTTATTAAGGTATCTTCATCACTTTTTGAGCATTAATTCTCCCGTATCCAAACATTAATAGATATTACGCTGGCGACAGCTAAAATATCAAACAAATTCAGGACTGGCAAGTGTCAGATCACATTTCTATGTCAGACCACCGCTGGCTGACCTATACGGTAAGCCAAGATCTCAGGACCACTGTAAAATCCCGTGACCTGAAGAGGACGGATGTAGCTCTCTACAATCGCTTCTTAAAAGGTACTCTGCGGGAAACAGAGGTCCTGACTCCTGGCAGTAATGAGGAACGGGAAAGGTACACACTATCTATTCAAAACAAAATAGACATTGCCTATAAGGAATCCTGTCCGATGAGGATGGTCCAGACAGATGGCAAAACCAATACTTGGTGGTGTCCTGAACTGGAGCACCTTAGAAAGACAGCGAGAACGACCTTTAACAAGGAAAAACGAACAAAACTCAAAGAGGACTGGGGATACCAAGCTAACCTCAAAGAGTTCAAAAAAGTCTGCAGACAAAAACAAAGAGCAGCCTGGAGAGCCTACTGTGAGGCAGTCGAAGACTTCCCACAAGTTTATAGGCTACAGAAGGCACTCTCAAACGACCACCATAAGAGTATCGGCATCCTGACGAGGGAAAATGGCGACAAAGCCGCCAACCTCCAAGAGAGCGCTGAGATTTTTATAAAAACTCACTTCCCAGGATCTGTCTTTCCTGGAACGACGAACTGGGCGGACAACACCCTCACAATACGACTGGCAGTTTGCTAGTGCAGAAATTGATGAGGACAAGATAAGGTGAGCCATTTTGGGCTTCTCCCCTTTCAAGTCACCAGGACCTGACGATATAAGACCAGCCCTACTTCAGTGGGGAATGGATATCCTTATGCCACACCTGGTTGGAATATTCAGAGCCTCTTTAGCTCTGAGGTATATTCCCAGAAAGTGGAGAGAAGTACGAGAGGTATTTATACCCAAACCAGGAAGGATGGACTACACCTTACCAAAAGCATTCCGACCTATTAGCCTCACATCGTTCTTTTTAAAAACAATGGAGAGGCTATGTGAGAGGTATATAAAAGATGAAGTGCTAGTTCACAACCCACTTTATTCAAATCAGCATGCATATACTCCGGAAAGGTCCACTGATTCGGTCCTTCGCCAAGTGGTTGGCAGAATCGAAAGATCATTGGACAATAAAGAATACACCCTGGGTATATTCATAGATATTGAGGAAGCGTTTGATAAAACAACCTTCCCAACAATCAACTTAACTCCAGGAATGTACCCCTGGTAGTGGGATAATTAATAGAAACATGGTGTAAGGAACACTCACTGTCGATCAATCCCAAGAAGACTGAGCTGGTCCTTTTCGCCAGGAAAAGAGGATTATCGGGCTTAAAACCCCCCGAAATCTTCAATAGCAAATTAAACTTCTCTGAAGAAGTGGAATACCTTGGTATTACCTTCGACAGGAAGCTAACATGGAACTCTCACCAACAGAGCATAGCAAAAAGAGCATATGTGGCTTAAAAGCAATGAGGACAGTGGGACGCACATGGGGCTTTCACTCCGTGTGGTGACCTGGATCTACACTGCAATCATAAGACCTATGCTAACGTACGGAGCGATTGCATGGGGACCGAAGGTTCTACAAGCAACGGCCATCCAAAAAGTATACCAAATGCAGCGAATGGCTTGTTTAAACAACTCAGGAGCCATGAGAACAACACCAACCGCGGCAATGGAATTAATTACTGGTCTGACCCCTCTGGACTTGTACGTCAAAGAGGTTGCGTTAATGGCCATATTACGATTGCGTACGGCTGGTGTAAACCCCGAAGTAGGAGTAGGTCAATTGAGGCTAAGCCTACGGCGAGTAGCGCTTACTGCGCTACCTCAGCTGCAGGCGGCCAATGATGCATTGAACCCAAGTGTGTGTTTAAGAAACCCTACAAAATACAAATAAAACTGAACACAGAGTCAGATGCTGCAAATGCAATACGCATATATACAGACGGCTGAAAAGCCAAAGAAGGCTCAGGATGTGGAGTTTACTCCAGATCACTTAGCCTAAGAATTAAATGGGGAATGTGAAAAAATACCAGCGTGGTTCAAACAGAACTGGCTGGTATCTCAATTGCCACAAAGGAACTAACCAGAAAAGGAATTTCTGGCAATAACATAACAATCTGCACTGACAGCAGGCAAGCCCTATTAGCCTTGAACAGACAACGTGTTACATCAGGGCTAGTATTAGAGTGCCACCAAGATTTAGCTAACGCCTCGGTAGATAATAATATTATCCTGAGTTGGGCAGGACAGGAGTAAAGGTAATCGCATTGCCGATTCCTTAGCCAGGGAAGCGGCTGGACTAAAAATTTTAGGACCCAGTAACACCTACTGCCTGGCGACTTCGACAATTGCGGAACTAGCCAAGCGTTACACCCTGCTCAATCCCTAAAGAGATGGGCTGGAATCAAAGGATGCAGTCTTGCCAGGATCACCTTGGGCGACCCTGGGAAGCTGTCGCCGGAGAAATATTTGGCGATGACCAGGAAAACCCTACGCTTAACAGTAGGATTTCTGACTGGCCACTGTCAACTAAGGAAACACCACCATATTATGGGGCTAGTGGACACACCTCTATGCAGAATGTGTGAACAAGAAGATGAAACTGTCATGCATGTCTTATGTGAGTGCCCGGAGTTATCGTCAATAAGAGAATGTGTGTTCGGTGAGTCTTGGCCTACACCTGCCGATATAAAGGAGATGTCTCCTAGTGACCTGTCCACCTTCCTGAAAAGGGCAGGATGGACGATGACCTAGGAGGACAACTTCTCGGGAGGATGTACAGTGATAAGGAACTTTTCAACCACATTTGATTATAATCAGTAAAAAACTCAAAATTTTTAATACTAGAAGCCTGGCTAAGTACAAGTAGATGAAATTAGGTACCTAAGAAAAAAACCAAAGATTCGAAAACTACAAAACTTCCAATAACTGTAAATAAAGAAATATATCTGAAGCACCAATAAAATAAGGTAATTCCCAACTACTGCATAGCAGTATTTAAAACTTTCAATAACTCTCTATTAATTTTTATAAAGCTTGTTAACAATATTTTGTAGTTTAAATTATTATTTATTACTCCAGAATAATAAAAAATAATTAAAAACAGTTTGTTATAGGCAACACTAATCGTAAATGAAATAACAGTACTATATGGTTATAATACAATATACAGAGTGTGTCATTTGAAAATAAATAAAGATATTTGAAATTCTTAGTTTTGTCTCTGTATAAATTTTCCACCACTATATAATATACAGTATGTCTGAAGAAGCTTTTCATTGTTAATGTTACGGAAAAAAGTTGTAATATGCAATTACATCCTTATACTTAAATTTTTTTCTATATTTACAAATTGTTCTTAAAATATTACACCATTAAAATTAAATTATACATTTAGTTTAGTTAGTATGCACTGAAATTGAAACATATCAAATGTCAGTAAACAGTTAGTGCGTAATACACAATTCTTAGTACGTAATGGATAATTGTTAAATTTTAAAATTTATATGTAACCGTTTACCCAACCTACAGTGAATAGTACGTGATTTAGTGTTCAATATGCCTAATGCACAAAGTTCGCAAGTTTCAACTTTATGCATTTAGAATTACGTCAATAACGCAAGTGCGCATGCGTGGCCATGTTTCTTCTTCTTTTCCATGGTTAAGATCAGCATAGCCTCAACAGTTTTATAATAATTTTGTTTGTCGGGTAAGTAGATATCTGTTGGTAATTACAACAGATCCCCACATAATAATGTAAAAACTCTTTAATAATTTGTTCTAGGTCAAAATTTAGCTCTAGATGAGACTGTGCCAGAGGAATTACCATAACCATCTACTTCAAATTTAGCTTTGGATGTAGAATCAGGTCAATCATTTTCAATATCTAAAAGCAGTTTGATTGAAGACAGTTTATGTACAACTCCCTAACCGTTAATATTAGAAATTGATCCAATGAGTGAAATACCTCAGTTACAGCTTAAATTAAACAGGTACAAGAAGTTGTATGGAAGAGAAAAACGTAGAGCTTATTGATACAAAAAAAATGTAAGAGCAACACGAAAGAAGCTAATAAAAAAAAAGAGAAAAAACTCCCAATTCTTCGGAATGTGAACTACTAATGCAAATATTCAACAAAGATCAAATATTAGCTTTAAAAAAGAAAAAAAATGGAAAAACAACAAATAAGCTAATGAAGTGGACCAACAACACCGTTACAAGTTCTTTAAAATTAAAATTTAGTTGTGGTAGTAGTGGATATAGTAAACTAATAACCTAAGGAATACCCTCTCCCATCAACCAGAACTTTACAGAGAAAACTCCAGACCTTGATTTGATTTAGGTATTCTAAATGAGGTGTTTTCATTTTTAGAATTGAAAATGGAGCAATTTTCAACTCATGAAAAGGATTGTGTCTTGGTTTTGGATGAAATGGCAATCACTCCATCAGGAAAAAAAAAGCTTTCCATAATTATCAAATAAAATCAATAAAAAATAGATTACACATCAGAAATTATATTTATATCAATTTTTATAGTTTTCAATCCTGACGATGAAAATGTAATTTGGGAAACCGATCGAGTAATATATGTTATATTTCTGTTGTTGAATTTGTTGTTTATAGATTGTATTTGATAATTAACTGAATCTATGGTTATATTTGAAGATAATAACAGTTGTACCTATAGCAATATAATTTTTTTTTATCATTCATCATCATACTTTACAAGCAATTTATATATATTGTTTTTTTGTATCGTTATTTTTCCTTATTATACTAAATATAATTATGTAGGTAAAAAAATAAAAATTGTGTGTTTTATTTAAAGATACCTACCCATTTCCTATCAAAATCCAAGAGATATAATGTATATTTTTAGGTATTTATGTTCCAAATTGTTAGTTTTATTATAGATTTCCATTTAAATTATATGCATTTGATATTCAAATTTGCCTCAATATGGCGAAAGGGGTGGGGTTTAGTTGCATTGTCGCCACTGTCTTGTATATAGTCACTGTACCATTTTCATAAATAGGGTACCCTCTTTCGGAGCAACCTCGACGTACCTTTAATTGTGCTGTGAATCCAGACCGGTACGCACGTGTTTCGTTAGTAGGTACATCATAGCTTTCTTTTTTTTTAAATTACTGTTTCTCTGTTAATCAATAATTAGGAATAAAAAAATTTTCGGGGGTAATACCACGAGTGCTTAAAAAGTACCGATAATTTTCATGAAAGGAAAGGAATTAGGGAGAATATTTCTCTAATAAAAATACAAATTACTGTATATCTCCACTATATTCAGATAGATAATGTAACGTCTCTAACTTAAAAATCTCAATAAAAAACAAATTGTTTATTTATTGAAACAGTAACGTAATACATTTTTGTCAATTTCCCGTTCCGTTATATCTCCGAATCGATTCATGACCTCTAAGAATCTCTTCATTGACGTTTCACGTTTATTATTTTAATGTTGTCTGATAATGGTTGTCATGGCAACGTGGAATTTCCGCTGAATTTCCATTTAATAATTTAGCATTCGTTGCATTCATACAACATGTATGAGTGAAATATTCACTTGTAATCTCCCTAGAGCACGAATTATTTCTGGAAATTTTCTCGAAGTGCGAATTTTCTTAAAAAATTCGCAACTGAGGAAAATTTCCGGAATATTTATTCATGCTCGCGGGAGATTCGATAAGAAAATTTCATAACAAAACTTTTTTTAAATAGAAATTATATTGGTGACATACTTAGGTGACATATTATTATTATTTATGACAGCTGTCAAGCCAGAGGGAAATTTCCACTTATTAATTTCCCTCTACGCAGGGAAATTAGGTTATTGTCATAGCAACATGTCAAAATGCAGGCATCTGATTGTCTAAAATTAACTGGTATAAAATTTTCATCGTAATTTCTGAGGAATTGCTTTTTTTGCACTTGCGTCATTGTATTGTTGTTCTTGGGGTGCGATGTGCTCTTCAGTCTTCTAAGTAAGTATGTTCCTGTTCAAAACTATCTTATTTTGAAATTAAAAGATAAAAACAACCAAACATTCTGGCTAGTCTATTATAAGGATATAAAGTCAAAAAGTTTGCTGAGAAGTTGGTATAAGATTAATAAAATGACTTCCGTCCAAGATTGCGGACTAATTCGAGGACTTCGATAATATGAGTATCAACTGAAAGAGTTTTCCTAGAAAAATACGAAAAATAAAATTACTTCACTCTAAATCCAATATGGCGGACTATTTATGTTTCAGCACTTTCATAATACTCTTATGGATATCGAATGATAGAGTTTGCTTGGAAGAATACGAGAAATGAAATGACCTCACCCTAAATCCATTATGGCGAACCGTCCAAGATGGCGAACTAGTTATTATTTACGCATTCCTATAATATGGGTATCAAATTAAAGGGTTTGCCAAGAAGAATACGAATAAACTGACTTCTCTGCCCAACAACCCTTCAAGGAGATGGTGTATTACTACCCGGCGAAACGGTAAGATTTAGCTGGTTCGTGTCTTAACTAATACCAACCTATACTCAGGCAAATTCTAGCGATAATAAAAAAAACATAATATGGCCGCCATACCAATTTTAAAGAGTTATAACTTGGCAAAAATCACTAGAAGGACTTCTTATTGAACAACTAGACTGTACTAAATCAACCGGCAAATTATTTAATTTGTAAAACTACTAAATTAAATCCTAGGCGGCATAATATACATAGACATGTTAATTCATTGGAATTTACTGAATAAAATAATAATTTTGATGTTTTGTCTAGTATTTTAAATTTATTAGTGAACGGTACTTATGTGACACTGGTCCCTTTTCTGCCCCACTTCAATAATGTTGGTTGCAAAGTTTTGTCTCTGCGCTAGTATGTAAGTCGAAGAAACCACACGAAATAAAATTTGACTCCTAACGATGTCAAGGAAAAGGTCGAATTGACAAAATGTAAGTGTTTTGTAATATTTATTCTAACATTTAACATTCTATTTTTCACTATTTCTAATCAGAAATTAATTAATTACTCTTCCCACCACAGCTATGTTTGTAGGTATAGAGAAACACAATGTTCAACAAAAACATATCTGAAGTACTCTTTAAAGTTTATATCGTCCTAGTGCAAATAGTAACCTACAAAAAAATCAATTTCTTAAAATCCTTAAAATCATATCGATAAATATTTTTTCTACAGTCGCGCATAAAATGACTAATCACTATATTCAAATGATATCGTAAAGTCGACAAATGCCGAGGATTGTTACTTTACGCTTTAGCGCAAAAAATGAATCTTTTTCGTTCGCTTATTTAATCAAACCACGCCCTCCGAATTAACTCAATTGGTGAATATTTAACAATTTATCAGATTAAAAATCAAATAAAATTATATGAAATTTGTCAAAATTTTTGAAATATGGTCCAAAATAGTCAATAATTGTCAAAAACTGTTAAAAATGGACAATTTTTGTCAAAAAATGTCAAAGATGGTCAATAGTTGTCAAAAATGGTCGATAATTGTCAAAAACTTTTAAAAAAATTTGAAAAATGGTCAAACATTTTCAAAAATTGTCAAAAATGGTCAAAAATGGTCAATAATTGTCAAAAACTATCAAAAATTGTCAAAATGGACAATTACTGTCAAAATTGGTCAATAATTGTCAAAGATTGTTAAAATTTTGAAAAATGGTAGATAATTGTCAAAAAATATCAAAAATGGTCAATAATTTTGAAAAATGGTCAAAAATTTTGAAAAATTGTCAAAAATGGCTAATCATTGTCAAAAACTATCAAAAACGGTCAGAAATGGACAATTATTGTTAAAAATTGTCAAAATTTTGAAAAATAGTTGATAATTGTCAAAAATGGTCTAAAATTTCGAAAAATTGTCAAAAATGTTCAAAAACTATCAAAAATAGTTAAAAATTGTCAATTGTTTTTAAAAACTGTCAAAAATGGACAATTATTGTCAAAATTGGTCAATAATTGTTAAAATTTTGAAAAATGGTCGATAATTGTCAAAAACTATCAAAAATGGTCAAAAATTTTGAAAACTTGTCAAAATTTTTGCAAAATGGCCAATAATTGTCAAGAACTATCAAAAATTGTCAAAAATTTTGAAATATGGTCAAAATGGTCAAAAACTGTTAAAAATGGACAATTTTTGTCAAAAAATGTCAAAGATGGTCAATAGTTGTCAAAAATGGTCGATAATTGTCAAAAACTTTTAAAAAAATTTGAAAAATGGTCAAACATTTTCAAAAATTGTCAAAAATGGTCAATAATTGTCAAAAACTATCAAAAATTGTCAAAATGGACAATTACTGTCAAAATTGGTCAATAATTGTCAAAGATTGTTAAAATTTTGAAAAATGGTAGATAATTGTCAAAAAATATCAAAAATGGTCAATAATTTTGAAAAATGGTCAAAAATTTTGAAAAATTGTTAAAATTTTTAGAAAAATTGTCAAAAATGGCTAATCATTGTCAAAAACTATCAAAAACGGTCAGAAATGGACAATTATTGTTAAAAATTGTCAAAATTTTGAAAAATAGTTGATAATTGTCAAAAATGGTCTAAAATTTCGAAAAATTGTCAAAAATGTTCAAAAACTATCAAAAATGGTTAAAAATTGTCAATTATTTTTAAAAACTGTCATAAATGGACAATTATTGTCAAAATTGGTCAATAATTGTTAAAATTTTGAAAAATGGTCGATAATTGTCAAAAACTATCAAAAATTTCGAAAACTTGTCAAAATTTTTGCAAAATGGCCAATAATTGTCAAGAACTATCAAAAATTGTCAAAAATTTTGAAATATGGTCAAAAATGGTCAATAATTGTTAAAATTTTGAAAAATGGTCAATAATTGTCAAAATTTTGAGAAATACGAGCCGTTTCCGAAGATCGATTTAAACACGTAATTTATAAAATCGATTTTCAAAAAATCGATTATAAGAAAATAATAATCGATTTATATAAAAATCGATTATTTTTTAACATCCCTAGTCAGTAGATCTTTTTAAGGTTAATCATGATGATAGCGAAAATGACGATTATTCTAGCATTGCCATTATAACCTAAGATAATATAAAAAACTGTTTTAATTATTAAAAGGGCGACTGTAGAAAAAATTGTGTGTGTAATTCGAGCGTAAAGTAAAATTGCCAATTTCGAAAGATATGTTACTTCACGCTTTAAATACACAAATAACTATTAGAATTAGTGAAACTTCAATTTAAAGCATGCTATGTTTAAAAAAAAAATATTTATTTATAATTACTGGAAATTCGTATGATAATTCTAATGATAATTACTCGTCGGGAAGGAAGAGAAAAACATGTGTCAGCAATTATCAATAAATCTGCACTCTTAAAAGTATTTATATTTATTAAATACTACGAAGTATCTATTATTCAAATTATTTACTGACGGAAATCGCTTGTTTATTTTTTCTAGTGATGAGCAAATCAAGACCAAGACTTGGACAATCATGGTCTTGCTGATCTAGTATTGGTCTTGGTCTTGCTCAAATATGTCCGGTCCTGGTCTTGCTTAATTAGTCTTGGTCTTGCATATCCAGTCTTGGTCTGGGTCATTTTATCTGTCTTATTTTTTTTAAAGATGGTCATAATTATAAATTTAAAATAATTTACAATTTATTATTAACTAAAAAAATACTTTATTTTATTGAAACGTTATAAAATATCATCCCCTCTCTATGTAAACCTCGTATCTGAAAAGTGGCCATTTTTGGGGAATCATCAAAAACATCTATTCGAAGTGTTGAGGAGTGTATTTCACTAATAATCTCAAGTCGAAAAAAATGTACTTACGAGGTTTTCGAAGAAAGGGGACGATACGCTCTGAAGTGAGAATTTTTAGTTCAGTCTTGTGTATTTGGTCTTGGTCTTGCATATTAGGTCTTGGTATTGGTCTTGTTCTTGTTCATTCGGTCTTGGTATTGGTCTTGTTCTTGTTCATTCGGTCTTGGTATTGGTCTTGTTCATTCGGTCTTGGTATTGGTCTTGGTCTTGGTCTTGGTCTTGGTCTTGGTCTTGGTCTTGGTCTTGGTCTTGGTCTTGGTCTTGGTCTTGGTCTTGGTCTTGGTCTTGGTCTTGGTCTTGGTCTTGGTCTTGGTCTTGGTCTTGGTCTTGGTCTTGGTCTTGGTCTTGGTCTTGGTCTTGGTCTTGGTCTTGGTCTTGGTCTTGGTCTTGGTCTTGGTCTTGGTCTTGGTCTTGGTCTTGGTCTTGGTCTTGGTCTTGGTCTTGGTCTTGGTCTTGGTCTTGGTCTTGGTCTTGGTCTTGGTCTTGGTCTTGGTCTTGGTCTTGGTCTTGGTCTTGGTCTTGGTCTTGGTCTTGCTATTTCGCAAGACCAATACCGAGACTGCAAGACCAAGACCAATTTTGCTCATCACTAATTTCTTGATGGTCGTCTAGTATCATAATTCAATAGACCCATATCTAAGAAACAGTATACAGAGCGAGGCCAAACTCGAATACATCGGTTTCACAATGTTTTAAATGGATCAACCTGTATTTTATATTGGCAAATGAAAGTTTTTTCCAATCAAAAATCAATAAAAAGCAGATACATAAAATTAATTCAGAACAATTCCATGACATGTTAGGAAAATGTGTTATTTTAGAAAAAGGTCGATAACAGTACCACAAGTGTATGACGAGAAAAGTTCTTTCCTAAATAGTTATATTAGAACCACTCCATCATTAGCGTTCTTAGTAATTACGTAGGTAGTAAGCAAGCTTAGCCTAAATGACGGAGTTCCTGCTTATATGTTTCCTGAAAAGTGGATTGGACGAGCAGGACCAGTTCTCTGGACACCAAGATCACCAGAGTTGAATAAAGTCGATTTTTTGTTCTGGGGTTATGTTAAAGATCAGGTGTATAAAGTACCTGTCACTACGTCAGACGATATTAAAGATACAAAAAGGCAGGCTTTTCAAAATGTTAATGAGAAAATGCTTTGAGATTTAAGTCGATCTTTTGAAGACCGTCTTCAAGCCTGTAGAGGGTAATCATTTTGAGCATCTTTTACAACTTTATTGTTGATTTATTATAAATTTATTTAGTATATTTATCAACCGATGAAAATAAATTGTGTTTAATTTGATTTTTTTAATCATAAAATTGTAATATCACAAAAACTGTTTTGTTTGAGTATAGGGAATACTCAATCAAATTTTTAATAGTTGTGATGATCCATCTAAAGAATTGGTAAAACCGTTGTATTTGAGTTTGGGCTTAGATATGGAAACAGGTGAACTATGATACTAGACGACCATCACAGATGTATGTTTGTAAAATATTAATTCCAAATTGTGCAGTTTTTACGGTTTTCAGGAGCAAGTGGTCAGAACTTTTTCAATACAATGTATAATCTAATACAACCATATATAATTGAAATAGTGAAGTTAGGCATAATTCGAATTCGAAGTCTTATTTAAAAAAATGTACCTTTGATCTGGCACGGCGCTCTGGAACATGCTGTACAATTGCGACTAGTTTTAAAATATGGGTCTTTAGACTGGCTACAATCGGTCGAAATTTTATTCAAATATAATCTAGGATTTACAAGATATTGGACATTATCGCACTAATGAATCAAGCACTACAGCTCAGTATGATATCCATTTGTTTAAATGGTTGTTATTTGTTCTTTTTCAAGTAATCGTCGTGTTTAGCAAATATTTTGCATTTGTTTACGTTTACATCCAAAATAAAATTTGAATATGCATATTTCGCTACGAAACCAATCAGCTTTCTTTTCTTTCAGGACTAGAATTATCCGTCAGTTTCCTGCCCACTCAAATTTAAAGCAATGCCCGAAATCAATCGATCAATGAAATATGTACATTCTCTTTCCTCACCAACTTATTGCTTTCATCTCTTAAATCTCTTTGAACTAAACATCTTCCAATGATCAACACTCGTTTAGATTATATGTTACATCGTGGATACTGGACTATTATAGCTCGTTCAGTATTAAAACCGTTGCACGTCATATCTGTCATAACTGTACTATGTTGCCAAGCCCTTGAAATAATATGAGAATCTAGTATATGTCAAATGAAGTTTATCAAATATTCTACGTTAGGTTTAGTTATTGATGGTTATTGCGTGCAAAGAAACTTCGACTTATTTCAGTTACATACAGAGATGTTACATATAAAATTTTAATTTGTATGTTAACCGTACAGCACTAAGAAATTCTTATTTTAAAAACTATGGAATTATTTTTAGCACTAAAAAGGTATGTATGGAATAGTTAACACTTTTATTTGTATGTTTATACCACACACTTAATTAGTTAGAAGTTATGGAACTATTCTAGTATTTAAAATGCATGTATATATAGTATCAAGGAAAAAATATTATCTAATATAATTTTTAGGTTATAATTACCTAAGTACATGTTGGCTTCTAGAATGTTGTCACTACAATATGAAAGATTGATGTAAGGTTTACAGACAAATTATAAATAAAAAAGTTCTGATAACCTGGATCTACCCCCTTTTTAAAGGTAGGCAATTTTATTTTATATTTTGGTGAAATAAATCTTAAAATTTTTTTAGAAAAGCCGGGATGTGAAGCTTTAGTGTGTAGGTCATTTTCAACAAGGAAAATCATCCTGAAATATATGATCATTGATCATAGCAAAAGAAAATTGTGCAGCAAGCACCACCACAGCTCAGCTCAGCTCATTCTATTCTCCAAGTGAAGGTATATGCGAATGATTAACTAAATCGTAGCACTGAAATCAATACATTTTATAATTATCAGTATATTGGTGAATTATTTATCGCTCCATCATCTTCTGATCAATCTAAACTTATATTTACCATTTTGTTTTAGCTCTCCAGCATCTACCGCAACTGAAAGTATTGCTTATAAATGATTGATCGAATGAGACCTTTCAATTCAATAAAAACTATTAAATTAATTCTTTGTAGTTTTTATTAAACTTTGTGATATACACATGTACCTTTAGAAAATGCTGCCTGAATTACTTATTTTGAATATCATGATTAAAATAAAATAATAAATAATGCCACCCCAATTTTTATGGAATTGTTTTATTAAAAAGAAACATTGCAAATTTATAAATTAGTTACTACACCGAAAAGTTTGTAATACTATTTTTTTAAATAAGGTAGAACAATAATTGTCAAATAGAAATCTTTCAAATTTGAGAGGTTCACGGACAAACCAATTCCAACCCGCAACTTCTGGAATGCATCTATCGGCTTGCTTGGCAGTAGCCAGTATTAACTCAATAGGATTTTTAAAAAGATGGTAGGTAATACTTTATTGTGACTATACTGTTCTATCATATCCACAATGTATTTTGTTGGGGGGTTTGTTTCTGAAAAAAACATTTATTGAAAGGGCAGTATTCAAATAACCAATTCTTTTCTTTTCAAATATACCTACATTATTATTTTTGTAAAAATAAAAGTAAAATGGTTTTCAAACCATTTAAAAACATGTTCTTGATTCATTTTCCCATGATAATAACTCAAATGAGATTCATATAAAAATATACTTTCTGCTCCATCAATACAACCATCTTTATTCTCAGCATGTAATACAAAATATCTAGAATAAAAACAATTTTGCATTCTAAAATTTTACGATATCTTTTGACATGAACAGCCTACAGCACCATTTTGGAAAATTCAGGATTCATTAATAAAAACAAATGTATACAGTGGTTTATTTTTGTTGAAAGTTCCATAAGTCCTCTTTGTGAATGTGTATCATATTTTAGTAAACTACTCAGGAACATTCTACATTGAAAAATTATTGTTTTTCCTTCAATTAGTGCAGTAACATTCCTAAAGTGACATGATTATCTATAAAAAAATGTTCACGTATAATTGCCAAGTATTAAGAATAATGTAACAGAATGTAATAAATACAGTTGATTGGGTATAATATTGAACTTATACATACTTGCTTCATAAACGCTGTAAATAGTATCAGGAGTAAATGCATCAACTATTGCAGTATTATTAAGTTTCATTTATACGTTTTTTTGGATGTGACTTTAACTTTGATAACTCATCACTGCTTGTGAAAAATTGCTCACAGTTCTTTGCAGCTTTTGTCACAACATAACCCCAAAAATGTCAAGACGTCAACTGAACCAGAAATAAACCATTTTAATCGCGGCAACAGCGCGCATTTTTGCCAACATAAAAAGTTTTTATTAAGACTGACGTTAGTTTGAGTTTAATATTTAATTAACCTACGAGCTGTATTTGATATGAAATTAATTACAAAACCTTTCTTAAAACATATATTTATATTCTTTAATACAATGCGACCTACAAATTTCAATATTCATTGAGTTTAGAGAGGCTTAGCATAGTGATTGACAGAGGATTGACAGCAGCAATCGAATGACATGATATAAACGAACGTCTCTTTTTCGACACTTTGATGACGTGCAACGGTTTTTGTACTGAACGGGCTATAGATTACTTCGCCCAGTCTGACTATCTCAATGGAGTTTTGGTACTGAATCTTCCATATAGTTCTTTGATAGCTGATTTTCATCACCTAATAGAATGTGTTGTGTCGTTACATTTCTTTCTCTAATTTACAGAATCATCACATGGCTTGCTCTGTCAATCCCATCAGCTTTAAGTGCCTATTGAGCTTACAATGCCCAATTAGCATACTCACCACAATTTTGACAATATTCCTACCTTGGCTTATTTAGTCTGCCGTACATTTTGACGAATGTTCAATTATGAACTGTTTCGCTTGTCTTTGTCTTGGTTAGTTTGTCCGGCCACCTTGTTTAGAATGTCTAATAATAATTTAACTAGAGGAGAAACAGCAATGATGATCCTGCTATTTGCCAAAATCGTCATAACATCCTTAATGTTAGACATATAAGTACTGCTTATCGCCCAATTCACCAGTAGCTAAAGTTGAATTGTTCCAAATAAATTTAAAAAATGATCAAAAATTGCTTCATAAAAGGACTATGCTTCCAGCTTATGGAAAATAAAAGACCACTCAAATGCGGATATTTTGATACCAACTTATTCGTCTTGAAAAATAGAATATTTGATAACATGGCGCCAATGTTGTGACTTTTATAATTAACTCACAATTAATGATATTATTTTTAAAATCGCTTACGGAGATTGTATGAGTAAGACAGAGAGAAAATACGTAAATAGACATGTATTACAGATTCCACGAAGTAAGGATATCAGCGGTGATAAGAAATGAATAAATAAAACCAGACAGGATTGAACTGACCTAATTTTATCAGTTAATTTTTATATTTTGTTTTTTCTTTGTAGTTTATTTGTTGGCATCGGTAACTCTTTAAAAAAAAAGGATAGGGATGCGGAAAAGATTTTTTTATATGGAAGATGTTAAATGTCTATTAAAAATGCTTGTGAAATGTGTGTAGGTAATGAACCCGACGTAAAGGGTGATACTAAAAAATAATGTATAATTCTTAGAGTATCCCCTTTTACGCGCTCCACCTTCCCCCCACAGGCAGTGCCTGAGGACCTCATTACCTTCTATCCGCGAAGTGTAGCTGAAAAAAAAAATTTTATTGGCCTAAGCCGGTTTTTATATTTTTTTGGTAGCCTTTTTGCTTTATTAAATTTTTTTGATGGCTGAAGCCGGGTTTTGTTTAATTTTTGTATTTTTTTGATAGCCGAAGCCGGGTTTTGTTTAGTTTTTGTATTTTTTTGATAGCCGAAGCCGGTTTTTGTGTTATATATATTTTGATGGCGATGAGTGTTTTCCCTTGCGTGACATAAAAAGCACTGTTAACTGAAATCTAATTTGCATCATTATATTTCTTCATGATTAGGTATAGTTCGATCAGCAGCGTCAACTACAGTCAACCAGTCTACCTGTTCCAAAATTAGGATACGTTAAGCCGTCACTCGAGTTCCCGTCAGGGTGAAAACTGACCTGTCTAAAAGGTGTTTATGGTAATTACGGTAAATTCTCTGAATCATCTGATATCTAGCTATGTATTTATTGCAAATTGTAATAAGTGAACAGTAAAAGTTTTAAGGGAGGTCCGTTTTCAGATGTATGAAATAAGAAATAGTTATAAATGTCTTATGTTTGGCACTATTACCCGATATTATTTTATATGATATCATTATTGGAATAAAATACGGAATTTTAATTCTACAATTTTATTGCGTACTACTACTGAACTGAGTCATAAATACATTTATGTAAAGAAGCTAACCTAACCTAACCTAACCTAACCTTTACCCTTTTCACTTAGTATTACTTCAAACATTTTGTGTATCACTATAGCGTACGACAACAAACGTTCGGAAATATGTATATTAATAAACAGCCGTTTCGAAAATGACAACTTAATATAATAGAAAATATAATAGAAAAATATATTCATAGCAATTAGTACTGACCGACCCCCTAGCCACCCCAATAGGTTATTCAACTTTTTCATTAGAATTCAGGATTACGGATAGGTATTACGATTTACTGGAATTTTCAAAACTATCTAGTTTACCTGTAAGCGGAATAAATAAGCTGGACGGCAATTCGAGTGCGCGATTAAGATACCTGCAAGTGTCGGACGGGATCTCATGTGTATTTTATAGTCATTAAGAAACCTGACGGGAATTCGTTTGTACCGGAATTGTATACGAAATACGTGTCGGTCAGTTATTAAATGTACCTATTATAATTTTACTATTATAATATAGAAAACGTTATAATAAACTCCTATTACAAAATGACAAACTTATGTAAAGATGTTAGATTGTCAATTGAGAGATGTACCTTTTTTACATAATTTGATTGCAAACTATCATATCTTTATACAACTGAAAAATATAATCCTATTATTTTGTTTCAACGAAACTGGTATTCATCGTATGTACAACTATATTCACAAGTCCGACTCTGTTTCACCGCAGCAGGTGGAGTCCTATTGAATAGTTAGATTTTGTAATGGAATCGAAAATTTCTGACAAATGAACTGATTTTGTGGGTTTATTAATTAAATTACAACATTGGCGCAATGTTATCAAATGTTCTATTTTTCAAGACGAATAAGTTGGTATCAAAATATCCGCATTTGAGTGGTCTTTTATTTTCCATAAGATGGAAGCATAGTCCTTTATTCTGCTATTGACCACAGTTGTAGAAAAACACAAATTTAAATTTTAAAAAAAATTTCAAAACTTTTCTTACAATTTGTACTTTCAATAATAATGTGTTTTGCAAGTTTGTAATAAGGAACAAACATAATATTAACGCAATTAGATATTCAAATTGTTATAAGTGGGTATAACAAGAAAAAACATATAATATAGAAATGCAAATAGAACGAAACTAAACAGAATAACAAATATCGGCAATAACAAACCACAAAGTAGAACACCAATGGAAACGTCTAGGAAGGTATGGGTAGACAATCTACATTCATCGACAACAGAATTAGAAAGACATTTGTAATGCTTATTACCTAAGATTATTCAATCAATCTAAAAACAATAATATATTCTAATCTCTCATTATTTTAAATGTTAAAAAAAATGTCTGAATCATTTGACATTTAAATATTGTGTATAAGGTACCAGACATTCAAATATTTTTTCATAGTGTAAAAAATATATAAAATAATGGAATAAAAGTGGGTCAATTGTACCTCCGTGCTCGTCTCCAATCCCCCCTCGAAGAGAGTTTTAATTCGTATCTTACTTATATAAATACATATAACCAGTTTCAAAATTGTATTCGTAATTCTCAGCATCTTTAAGTAGGAAAGAAAGAGTGAAAGTGAACGGTGAATCTCTCAGGTGAGTTGTATTAAAAAAGATATCCATGTAAATAGTATGAAGTTCACATTAATTAACGTATTACATTAGCAATTGTCTCTATTTCGAAAAAATTTCAATAGATTTACTTTGAGATATTTTGGAAACATGAAATAATTGAATTTTATTCATTATAAAGATTTATGAAAGAAACAATTAAATTAGTTGATATTTACAAAGTTTACAAAAGAAAAAACTTCCATTTTTGAAACTTCAATTATTTGAAAAGTATTTTACAATACATTAGTTTTTTCTCTTATTTTAGTGTGAGATAAATATACTGAATTCAACAACAACAGTACGAATGAAGACTTTTTTTATTATGTTCATAAAACTTCCAGTATTATGTGGCTAATGGTCGCAGAAACAAAGTGAAATCTGTTATTTTTCACAATTTAAAAATGTTAGCAAGCAAACCAACTAAAATCAATACTGTTATAAATTAAACCGTTATATAATTGAAATGTCTGCGTTATAATTTATCGTAAAGGAATTCATAATTTGGAAACTAAATATTTCACTTGGATAATGCTTAAAACATGATGTGTTTTATAAGCGACTTTCTATTATTGCTCGCTTAGCTAAAGAATGTCACTCAGAAGAATTTTATGTGTGATATCAGATGTTAAAAACTAAACTATTTTTAACGGACAAAAATATATTATAGTTAGTTAAATTTTTCTCAATTATTAAGGCATTTTTTCTACTTTAAATTAGATTCTTAAATTAAACTTATTAAAAAATATGAATTCCATTGAAATTGCTGTTGACAGTGTTATTGGTAATTATTAATTATCTAAAGGATTTGTTGTATCTTAAAGCAAAGTCTTCACACAAAAGGCTTGTTGAAAATACAAAAAGTAATTATTATTACAGTAAAATAAATAATTCCTTCAATAAAAATGTACCGTATGGGGTGTTATAAATGAACTCAGAGGGAAGCAAAATATTCAGAGAACTATCACCTTAAATATCGATAATGAAACAGTAAATGATCCACTATTTATTGCTAATAATTTTAATGAATACTTCATAAATGCCCCTAATGAAACAATCAAATTGATATCCATACCGAACTTTACATTAAAGTACCCTTCAAATAATTTTGTTTCAAACAACTTATTTCTCTCATTTGTCACAACTGAAGATGTTCTTGAAATAATCAATGATAAAATTAAAAATAAACCCTCATGTGGTTCTGATAACATATCTGGTATTGTCATTAAAAAAATTGTGTGTTCCCTCATAAACTAAAAGTTTCAATTTTTAAAAAAGGTACTGCTGAAGGGATGCCGAATTATCGCCCAATCTCTGAATCACCAGTTTTGTCAAAAATATTTGAGTACGCCATGCTGAAGCAGATGTTGAAATTTTTGGAAATACATAAAGTAATTACTGATCGTTATCCACAACAAGCCCAGGAGGCTGAGGTGGTGCCGGCGAAGGGACGGCTCCTTATAAAAAAAATTACTGATCATCAACATGGTTTTCGAGCAACATTTTCAACTTCAACAGCCTTGGAATTATTCTATAATGAAGTTCTGAATTTGGTCAACCAGGGTGAAACCCCGATTGGGATATTTTGTGATCTCAGTCGGACTTTTGAGTGTGTTCAGCACAGTATTTTGAAAGAGAAACTTTATAAATATGGTATGAGGGGAAAATCGTACGAATGGTTATCCTTGTACCTGGATAACAAGGTAACAATCTGTGAAAATTGTTGATAGAGGAAATTCATAACTGATCTTATGGTAAATTCACAAGGAGTTCCACAGGGATCCATACTTGGACCTTTGTTATTTATCCTATATATAAATGAGTTACCTTCTGTTATATCAGAGTCATTTACTAATCTTTATGCATTTCTGTTTAGCGATGGAGACCCAAACATTTTAAAGTCGAAAATCACTAATGCTTTATTGAGATTTTCTGCATGGTCTAGTGATCAATCCTTGTTATTTAATAGAACTAAAACGAATTTCATTTCATTTCATCCTCGCCAAAAAACCTTTTCCCCTGACTTTGGTATACTGGTTAACTACTCAAACATAACAAAAACAGAAAATTTCTGGGAGTGTTATTTGATTCAGATAATGTTTTCCCATTAGAAATACTCGGAGATTTTTGTCTGAACTGCAACATATACTTTGTTTGATTTTAAATTTTGATGTAATTTTTGATATGCCTGTGTGTTTCTAGTTTGTTTTAATATTTTCTATATATTTCACGTTACTGTATTTGTATTTATATATTTTTTTCTTAACCTGTCTTATGTCATTTGATATTGTAAGATCAATAAATTCTATCTATCTATCTATCTATTAGGGCTCTAGGGTGTCATAAAAGTGAATTAAGAATCAGTCCAAATTTTAAGGAATCTAGTTTGATGATACTGAAAACCAGGTAAAATCGAGTAAACAAAACAAATTAACTATCTAAATTGTATAAATAAAGACATAAATTCTGAGCATAAAGTTTCGGCAGATCTTTTTTATGAAGAACTTTTCCTACTTTAGATTTCACTTGTTGAACTGATTCCAAAAAGATAACATGAGATGCTACGGTGATCAAATTGACATAAATTCGCATTTCATGTCGATTTTAATTTAAAAATATAAATAAAAGAAAATATTGTTGTCCAAGAAACTGTTACGCACTACATTTTTCAGTAGACTCGATACTTTACTCATATATATTCAAACATGTAAATCGACCGCACCATTCTACTGTAAATCTTCTGCCAATTTACCCATTTGAAAAGCATCCATTAAGAAATAGCACATAAATACATCTAAATAGACCAATGGGTTTTTCTGCGCTCTAGATTTCATATCAAAGGTGACCTTGAACCTTTTCTAATTCAAATCCTTACTTACTGTTTATGATCCAGTCCAAGGCTTTTTTGATGGCTACTAATTCAGCAGTAAAGATTGAACAATTTGGACTTAATTTGTACTGTAAGGATTCTTGTAAGTTTTCGACATAAACAGCACTACCAACTCCAGCACTGAGGAGGATTACAAAAAAAAATCAAAGAAGACCCGACTAAACAAAATCAACATTGTAGGACGAAGTATATGAATATATGGAGAGACGTTTGAAAAAAAGTGTCCTGAGAAAAACGCAGCTTAAGAAGACAATAGTTTCATAAAGGGTAAAAAAATCATAAGAATCATGTTAATAAGTAAAAATGTTTGATCATCGAAGTCACTGTACCGTACTATACAAGTGTGGATATTTTACTACCAACAGCTTGGAAACAATTTACCTTATGGTGTTATGAGAAAATGTATAAGTGACAACTAAGGAGCATCTCAGTGATATTTTGACAGACTGCGGATTACAAAGAAAATGTCCAGCGAGCTAAGGGGAACCAAAAGACCAAACTCTTCCAAAAAACTACTACAAGGAGTTTGTCCGATATTTAAAACATCTCGAGAAACACTTAATTGCAGCCAGAATTTACTACAGGCTGGCTAAATCCGATAAAAAAGTGCTTCTAGCCTAGAACAGCAAGAAAATGATGGATATTTGTGATGAGGAAAGCCCGGAAACTTTAGCTTCTGCTGGACTCCCTGGATAAATGAAAAGCACTACCAACATTGATTTTATAACAAAAATTGAAAAGAAGGATTGATTATTACTGCATATTTACCAAAACAACCGAAAGCAGCCAGCAGCATTGTCTAAAAAGATATCTAAAATATAATTATAACACAACATAAGGCTCTCCCTGTATATGCAAATATTCTGTGATTTGGTATATCCATTGTTTGTTTTACTAAAAATGAATGTACTCGTTACTTAACACATGTATGTTTACTTTGATAGTTGTCAAGCGAACATGAGGTAATCATCGAAGAAAGTATTTATAAAATATATATATATATATATATATATATATATATACATATATATGTGCGTTACATCCCCTACTTAAATTTTGTTTCTATATAGCTTTTTATTTAATGTGACTTTCCACTCCTTCTTGGTAAACCTCTTAAATATGCGTATGTCACATTGTGTTACTATTTGTCAATATACTTTCATTTTTCTTTCCTACATGACCAAATAATATACTTGTTTGTATCTTTAATGGATTCGCTGTGTCAATGCCGCCAATGTCTTCTATATTATGTTTATCATGGCAATCCGGTCTTACTCCTTACTTTTTACGTGACAAGATGCTTTACGTTTTTCTTGAAAACTCTAATCTTCGTAGATGAAAGAGTTAATTTATGTATATATTTTAAAAATAAATCTATAGGTCGAGTATCACCTTTTATTATCTCGATAAGTTGTTTTCGCAATGTTAATTTGTCTAAAATTAATTATAGTTTATTGTGTTTGTTACTAAGAAACAATAAGACCGGAATAATCACTATAATTAAAGTTGCTTTGATCTATTTCTATAGAAATATTCGAATGTTGGTCATTATAAACATGTATAATCACAGAATGTACATCATTATCATAATTGATATTGTATATACATAATGTAATTCGGTGCACTTTTACATATATATGCATATAATGAACATAGGCACTAGTTATCTTCACAATAACTTGGTATTTAATCTAAACATTAATAGTATTTTGTTTGGCGAGTGATCTCTGCTTTCTTAGAAACTTGCCAGATAAAGCATATTTCACAATATTTCGTTGACTCAGTATCTGTTCTTAAGGATTTAATAATAATAGTTGGTAAAATTTAGATACTAAAACATAAATTGAATTTATTTTATAAAAAAAACACCAAACGTGTTTAAAACAAATTTAACTTTCACTTTAATTGAAATTACCACCGTATACGTTTTGGTTTATTTTATCTAATTGGCAGATGTTATCAAAAAAAGATGTAGTTTAATAATGGCCAAATTTTGAAAATATTTTGTAGTATACAGGGCAAAAAAGTGGAAGATATCAAAGTTACATTTTTTAAATAATAACTGATAGCAGTGACTATAACAATAATCACTGCTGATATGAAATTGAAATGAAATCGCAAAGGAGCAAAGTTAGTACATAAACTCTGATGGTAGGTACTAAAACAACAAAGCTGGCAGTATATGGAGAAAAAATATATAGACACTTATATTATTATTTAATCTAAATCTAGTTCAGTGTCCCTATCGTCTAAATTTAAATTAATTACTAAGGGTGCCCATATTTTTAACGGTAGTATCACAAACGTATTCCTTTTCGATATCGAACGCTGCTAAAACTTTTAAGGGATCAGGTGTTTTGTACGATTCTTCAAAATAAATTTAACAAATACTGTGCTATTTTAATCGGATTAATGCCTACCTGCTGTTGGCTTTGTTCTTGAATCAACCATGCTGGTGTTAAGTTAAAACGAAATATCTTGAAATGGACTTTATTATTGGTTTTATGTAAAAAAGATATAATTAGTAAAAAGTTCTGCATGATCCAAAACTTAAAATGCAACCATCAAATATCAATTTTTTAGGCTGTTTGCGAGGTTTGCCAATAGTTATTTAATAATCTAGTTTGTTAATGAAGGCGATTATTAAACGAAACTGTTTAAAGCACGAACGAGTGATAGCGAGTGAGTGCCTTTAATAGTTGAGTTTATTAATCGCCCATTAACAAATGAGTTGATTACAATATTTTTTTGTGCCAAAATTCACTTTTCCACAAAGACTATCAGGAGATAATAATGTCAACTCCAAACCAATCACGTAGAATGTCATGACGTTCATAACACAAACAATGTATCTGTTCTGTTCCTAAATTTGAACAATTGTAATATAAAGAATATTTTTATAAATAACCAAAAATAATTATGTATTAAAATTGTTAATTAAAGTGTGTGATGTTATTCTGTGATTGTTTTTATTTTTATTTTCATGACTATAGCTAGTTGTTTATATCCAAATATCATCAAAATGACTTCAAACAACTTGGAAAATATCCATAATGATATTGGTATATTGTCTATATCAAAATGTCATCAAAACGTCAAAATCACAAAAAGAGTGCGTTAATGAAAAATAGTACGTTAATGACGTCCATTAACGCATCCTTTTTTAAATAGAATAATTAATTAATATCGAAATTAATAAACGATCAACCAAAAAAAAAATTAATTTTGCTCAGAAGTAAAGTACCTGCCTTTATTTTTTACAATACAGAAGTTATGAAGTAAAGTTATTTTGAATTGAAAGCTACATTCAAATATGCAATTACATATATTTAGCATGAAAATTCAGATTTGGCGATTGTTTATTAATCATTCTGTATTAATTATTCTGGCTTGATACAATTTAAGGTGTTCTTAGGATGCACTGACATGAAATATTTGACACTGAATGAAGCTGGTATTCAAAAAATTACAATAAAAATGGCAAAGGACCCCGCACCAATCCTTAATGATTTTGCATTTCAGTCAAATTTGATGAAATTTTCAGAGACCTTACAGTAAATTCTGTTGATCAATAATCCGTGATCAGTTTGTTCAAAAATGCCCTAGATTATTTTTACGGCACTTTGAAGTTGACGGGAAGACGCCATCCTCTCTTCTCACGTTCATTATTCGAAGGTGGTATGAAACTTAAAAATACATTTTTTTTTTCAAATGTCCAAGAATTCTTTTTTTAGGAAAATGTGTTTTATCCAATCATGTTTTTAATTTTTTTTATCTCTTTTACCTATGGCGCAATACGCGTGTCATAACCTTAAAATTAGACATTTTGATATATTCAATTTTTTATGATATGAAAACACGTAACAAAAAATAGAAACTATTATTAGTAAAAACCTATTATTTAAAGCTGTACATTCAAGATAAATATGTTGTAGTATCAATATAGACGGGTATTTCACATTTTTCCGGTGTCTAACATATCCTAAATACCAAATAACAGCCGCAACATGGGAACATGCTCCCTTCTAGTGCCAGATTTGCAGGTGCAGTAATGACCCAAATAGGCTTAAAGTGTCTTCATTATCTAAGGCATATTCCTAGCGATTCTTCAAAACCTGGAAAAAATTCTAAACCGCAAAAAACCAGGCTTGTTCGTGTTTGAATCAATCTGTAAAACCTGATCATTCTCCTCTGCATTAATATCATGTATCTTGGATATAAGAAGGGGACAAATAGAGCTGATACGTTCCAAAACTGAACTCCTGTAGGAAATCCAAATTCAGATGTGGAAATAGTTGAGCATGTTGGTCGAGTAGAGCAGTCGATCTTCTTCTCCTTGTAGCCAATCTTTCATTCTCAACTCTAGCTTGTACAACATTTGCTTCTTCAGATTTTTGAAGCATCAACTGCGCAGTTTGAACAGTCGAATTTCCTCTGGATATTGTAGGACGGTACCTGTTGATTATTGCACATGCTATACGAAGGAAATCTGCCAAATGATAAACATGCGAAGCTGCTACGACATTTGAGAAAAACTTGAAAATACTTTTCAAATGCCCATTACGTGCTTCAACAATGTTTCGTGTAGAAGTAATAATGCGAGCCACGATGGCATCTTCGGTTGTAAACTGAAATTGACCACTGACAGCAGAGCCTCAGCCTACTACAAACATTCGGCATGTTTCTTGTGTGTGTTTGTGCCGGTGTGTTTCCACCTTTAGCAACACCAATGTATCATAGAGTCGTCGTTAATAAACTGTACAAATTAGTTTTTAACAAGCACAAATTACTTATTGTTGCTTATTTTATTTCATCCTCGGTAAATGTCAGAAATTATTTTTAATGACTGTTATGAAACCATCCGTTTCTGTTTGGATATCACTTAGGTTACATAAATTTTAATGCACAACTACTGTTTAAATGTTTACTTTTATATCTTAACTATCTTTAATTGGTTTTCGAACTTCGCTTTTTTTTCTAACATAAATTTGAAGCAAAAATCTACAGATAGTATGATTTTTATCACGATTTCATTAGTTTCACCTGTATATTTATTATTTTATTATTTATATGTTCGTAAAGTAGTGGCCTATATAGAATACACGAAGCGTCTGGAATTGAAGTAAATAATATGGGAAATGGTACCTACAAAGATTCAGTTTATTCCAATATCCTGAGCAGAAACATCAGTATTAACGAACTAAGAAGTTCTAGCCCGATAATGATATAAGGGTCCAATATACAAACAAATAAATAACAGTTTCAAACCACGAAACATATTTCATGAATTAATTACGTAATCTGAATTATTATGTGTGTCAATTCCTGAGAATTGATGGTTTTACATACTTCCATCTTGCGATGGATCGTATTTTGGTGCGATCTACATTTCACTCACTTAATAATGTCAATGATACCATGTTTCAATTATAAACTAGAATTTCCGTTATTTCATCGCACATAAAAAATTAGGCTCACACAATTTTTTCACTTTTACGTGTGACTTGGTTTTTCACAGGAACAATGAAATATCCAGTTAATAATTGAAACACGGCAGAATTTACATTAAGTGAGTAAAGTGTAGATTCTTCTTCTTGTCACGCCCTCTCCTGCCGAAGATTGGCGATCCAAATGGCAATTGTAGCTTTGGAATCTGTAGCACGAAGGATTTCTGCAGACGAGCGGTCGAACCATCTCCTTAAATCTTTTAGCCATGAGTTCTGGCGTCTTCCTACTGATATTTTCCCCTTAACTTTGCCCTCTATTATGAGGCGTAATATTTCGTATTTATCACCTCTCATCGTATGACCCAGGTATTGCATTTTTCTTTCCTTGATGGTGTTTAGTGGTTCTTTCTGTTTGTGCATACGTTGAAGTACTTCATCGTTGGTGATCCTTTGTACCCATGAAATTCGCAGCATCCGTCTATACGCATACATTTCGAAGGCTTCTATTCTCTTTTCAATCTGTGGATTTAGTGTCCAGCTTTCACATCCATAGAGTAGGACAGAGAAGACGTAGCATCTGATCATTCGAGTTCTGAGTTCCAAACTAAGGTCCAGTCTTGTAAAAAATGATTTCATACTCATGAAGATTTTTCTCGCTTGCTCAATCCTTGAAGGTATTTCCCTTTTCAGGTCGCACTGGCTATTGATGTTACCTCCCAGATAATTTACTGAGGTCACTTGTTCGATTGTTTGTTCCTTGACTCGCAGGGCTGCATTTAGTGGAGTCTTAGAAAAGACCAATAGTTTGATCTTAGAGACATTGAGATGCAATCCAAACATGATGCTTTTTAGTTCTTGTACATCGTTGGCTATTATAACCGTATCATCGGCGTACCTGATATTGTTTATTGGGGTTCCATTGATCCTGATTCCGCCCTGGACTCCATCCAGTGCTTCTCTAAATATAGTTTCCAAGTACAGATTAAATAGGAGTGGAGACAAGACGCAACCCTGTCTGATCTGCATATCTTCCGTTGTTGATTGTTCCATGTCTTCTACCGCTGTTTGATTCCAATAAAGTTCTGATATGAAACGTAGGTCTTGTTCGTCAATTCTGGTTGTTCTTAGAAATGTAGATGTCTGCACAATAATTACAGTTTCTGGTTACCTACTTTTCCACCTCAAACCTACTTTCGACACGCGGCACTAGATCGCGTCACAATCGATCCACCGCAGCATGAAGGTATATAAAACCATCAATTTTTACTGTTGCCGCTTTTTTAAGTATTGACAATTTTAGCAGTCGAACATAAAGCTTATGTATCTGCGACCCGTCCAATAAAGTTCTGTATTATGTACTCGTTATATAAATATAGCTATTATGTTTTCATATATTAATTTCTCTATTACTATATTTTGTTACAGAAATGGAGACGAAATGCTTCATCTTTATATGTTTCATCGGTGTAGTCGTTGCCTTTCCACAAAAAGAAGGAAGTGCTTACACACAGGAGGCTATTAGACAAGCGCAGAATACATTTTTAATTCCCAAAGACGCTCAAATACAAAAGGTGAGTTGTTGTGGACATTGCTTCAAATAGGTACATACCTGATGGGAAAATAAACAATCAATATCGTTATCTTGTTTGAATATATTCTAGTTATCAGATTATACATTTTTTTATGCTCTGTAGCAGACATTGAGTCCCAATTTTTGCAAACGTCATTAAAAACTGTATGTATGCTATTAATAGTTTTCAGTTCCGAATATTGTTTAAGAAAATAAGATACTATCCTTATAAAGTGTACGTCTTGCTCATCAATTGGCCGAAGATCATTTTCACAGAAGAGCCTAATTTTCCCGGAGATTAGTTTACTCAATGACTCAGTCAACTGGGAAACATCTTTAATGTGTTTGTATTTTTGTTATCACTTAGGTTTAAATTTAAAGGCATCTAAAGATAAGAAAAATATAAAATGTAGTTTCATGCTATAAAAATTGATCGTTTGACAACTAATGAATGGAATCTGCTGATTGAGTGATACATTATCTCCTGGAAGTTCAATGAGTTAAGTGTAAATCTGGGAATACAGACTGTTAGTGAACAAATTTATTAATTTTGAATTAGTTTCTTCACACATTTATTTCAACTACCTTCAATCATTGAACAGACTAGATGATCATGATCAACAACACCCTTTGTTTGATGTCTACAAAATAAAATGCAAATGTTTCACAGGTAAACAAGTTCTGTACAGAGATGTAGGACACAAACAAAGTGTATTGTCAGTATTGTGGGTTATTCATCTAGTCTATTTAATTAAAATAGAATGTGGTCGCCAAATTAATTTTTGTAAATATTTGTAAAATAACTACAATACGGAAGCGAAGAAGGGCCACATATTGAGATACATTTTTTTACCAAAAACTATGACTGACTCAAGACATAATTACGAGATAGAAGATATAATTATGAGATACGATAATTATATGATTACTACTTCCTACTCAGAAATTATACCTCGGGTTATACCTATTATAACATAAAAGGTATTGAAGTTCGTATATTCGTATGTATATCTATAGAGAAAATGCAGTATTTGTAATAGTTCTACCTTATTATATATTAATAAAAACGAATTAATTCTAGGTACAAGAAGGAATTGAAATTGGAGCCTACGAGAGCATACCTGGAAATCAAAAAGTTAATCTATTTGAAATATTGGGCGACCAATTTCCCCCTGAAGTAGTAAGCAATCTTCAGTCACAAATCGATCAAGTAGGTCGAAGTTGAAGAAGGAGAACATTAGTTATGTGATACGAGTAAACTGTAATTAGTCGCGCCAAACCTCGAACAAACTTTTTGTTATCCATTTTAATTTTATTATTGTTATAATGATAATTCCTGTACATATATTTTGATATAGTCTTTGTATATTAAATTCATTAAAAATATACAACCCTTACCTGGCTGCATCATTATTCCAAAAGTATATTATACGGGGGGACCATCCGAAACGGTACAAAGTAAACAGTACAAGGGACGAGCCCTGGTGACATGAAAGTTTATCATGTGCCGAAAGTGACAATGTGTTAGAAAGAAACAAGTATATTTGGTAGGGTAGGGGTAGGAGAATATCAACGCTTGGTTTAACAGGAGAACTTCAGACACCTGTCCAAGCTGAGCCCTTTGAATCCTTAGCGATTGATCTATTCGGACCTGACTAAAGACGACATTGTGTTGTGATGAGCTACCTGCAGTGAGATTCGCGATGAACTCAGTGAAGTGCGAATCTTCCAATCATACCTCCGCTTTCTTAACATGAAACTTTTTCGTGGTCCATATAACCCCATACTTGCGCACGCTAAGCCAGGCCCTATGTTACGCCCGCGAAGCGCACAAATGACCCAAGGTCGACGTATTGAATGATTGATGAGTTCGGCACCACTAGTCAGAGGCTTCGAGACCTCGGCACCTCAGCCTTTAGGCTTTTTGTGCTCTTGGTCGTACCGTTTTTGTGAAAAGACCAGTAGCCCTTAGAAGGCTCAATAGACTTTTCACTAAGTCCTTCTTGGAGAAATCCTCCCTTGGGTAGTATATCTCCAATGAGACAGTGCTCCACAGTCGAAGATAATGTGTGAGGCTGTTTCTTCCTCTTCCATGCATCCCTATATACGCCAATTGTATGCAGGTGCTTCCTTAGGGTGAAGTGACTAGTGAGTAATCCCGTCACTTTCCTTATCTGGTCCCTGCAGGGGGTTTTTTGACCAGGAGTTTGCCGTGTTCCTGTTTTGGCACGTGGCTCCAGTACGTCTGTTGTTTAGTTTAAATTCACCGAGGTGCACAACCACGTGCAGCAATTTTTGATATTCCAAATACTGGTTCAGGACCAGTGAATGCAGTTTCAGACCCTAGCTCTGCTAAGGTGTCTACGTTTCATTGCCTTTGTGTCCCGGGACCCACTTAAGAGTTACTTATGTTATTATGCCTTGCCAGGGTTAAGAGTTTTTGAAGGAAGTCCCACACTCAGAGGCTTAGCCATAATTTGTTTGATTGCCCGGCAGATCTAAATCGTTCTTTATATATAATTATCCGTAAAATAGGCCACAGAGTATTAATAGAAAAAGGTTCTTTTTGATTATTTTGTGGTATACCGACTTATTGTGTGATCGTAGTGACGTATAAACCTCCTTGTCACCTACTATTAATGTCTATGATTATTCTTTACATTGATTGACAAGTCGTGTCATGTGTATTTTATATTAAGTCGGATTGAAGTTAATTAAAGCTAAATAACTTATTTAGTTTGTTTAATTTTGCTACAATTTAATTAACTTAATATGACCGACACTGATACGAAACTCCCGCCCAATGTGGCAAGGTACCTACGACCCGAGAAGTTCGATGTGGATCCCACCGCAACAGACGCGGACCTAAAGTGGACCCATTGGAAATATACTTTTGACAATTTTATACTCGAAGAGATTCCTAAAGGTACCGACTCCATAAAGCTTAAACTTTTGATGAATCATTTATCAGCGCATATCTTTCCGCACGTACGTGATTCTTTCACCTATGATGATGCCATGAAGGTACTTGATAAAATATACCTCAAACCAAAGAATGTTATACTAGCTCGTCACTTACTAGCCACGCGTAAGCAGAAGCCTGACGAATCTATATCCGACTACGGAAGGTCACTCAGACTCTTAGCCCGCGATTGTAGCTTCGAAGCTGTCTCTGCTACAACGCATGAAGAAGAAGCTATAAGAGGTGCATTTATATCTGGAATACTATCACTGAAAATCCGGGAAAAATTACTTCAAGAAAACTCTCTCACCTTAGATAAAGCTCTCGATCAAGCTCTCTCCGTGGAAACTGCGGAAAGGGATTCCCGGGCCATGACCAGCGGAGTGAATGAAATAAATCTTAATGCTTTACCAGTGCCGTCATTATCAAGACGCACGACTAGAAACTCCCAGAATCCCCGAGCTACTTTGGAAGAGCCAAGTAAATGGACCTGTTTCTATTGCGGAGGAACTACATCACACCGAAGACTCAAATGTCCAGCTTTCAGCGCCCAGTGCCAACTATGCTCCAAGAAGGGACATTTTGCTAATGTATGTAGAGCTATGAAGGTTACTATTAACGCCGTTACCGTTGAAGAATGTGTCTCGGACTCGGATGAGTCTGAAGTGGTTACTAATGCTGTCTCAGCTGCCTCTCCATCGAGTCTTTCAAAGGCTACTATCCCCGTAACTCTCAACAACTATCACGCCGACGCGTTAATTGACACGGGAAGTTCTGTGAGCTTTATAGACGAGAAGATAGCAAGACTAATGCAGCTGAAACTGAAACCTCACAAACAGACTGTCACATTAGCCTCTCAAAATAACGTATCTTTCGTAAGAAGTGTTTGCTTTGCAACTGTAACTATGAACGAATGCTCACACAAACACAGGCCATTTCTCGTCGTCAGCAACCTTTGTGCTGATGTTATCATAGGCCATGATATACTTAAAGAACACTCCAGTCTCCAATTCAACTTCGGAGGATCTAAAAAACCTTTGGTCTGCAATGTAATGCAAGCTTCAGTGCCCCCCGCCTCAATATTTACTAACCTCTCTCCGGATATCAAACCTATAGCCGTGAAATCCAGACATTATAGTGAACAAGACGAAAAAAATCATCACGGAAGAAGTCTCGAAGCTACTGGAAGACGGCGTAATAGAACCGAGCATATCTCCTTGGCGTGCGCAGGTCTTAGTAGCAGGAGGAGGGGCATACCGAAAAAGGCTCGTGATCGACTACTCCTTGACCGTAAACAAGTTTACAGAATTGGACGCATACCCGTTACCTCATATCGAGACCATTGTGTCGAAGGTTGCGAAATTCAGTGTCTTCAGTCAGATAGACTTAAAGAGCGCCTATCACCAAGTGCCTATTAAAGAGAGTGAAAAACCGTACACGGCATTTGAAGCTGCAGGGAAACTCTATCAATTTACGAGAATCCCATTCGGAGTCACCAACGGTGTCGCAGCATTTCAGCGTACGCTCGAATATATAATAGAAAAGGAAAAGCTTAAAGGGACTTTTACTTACCTCGACGATGTCACCGTATGCGGAAAAGATGACAGCGATCACGATCAGAACCTACTGAACTTTCAAGCTGCTGCAAAAGGGTACAACCTAACTTTGAATGATCAAAAATGTAAATTTCGTCAGCTGACCATAAGTTTGTTGGGCTACACGATCAAAAATAATACCATTGAACCAGACTAAGAACGTCTCCAACCACTACTACAGCTACCAGTCCCCACGAACACTGCTGAGCTGAAACGCGCTCTAGGGCTGTTTGCCCATTACGCAAAATGGGTGAAAGATTTTTCGACTAAACTACAGCCTTTAACGAACGTAAGCAGTTTCCCGTTACCTGAAAGTGCCATTATCCAGTTTGAGCAATTAAAGTCAGATATTTGTAAAGCTTCACTGGTAGCAATTGATGGAGATGAGATACTGACTGTTGAAACTGACGCGTCAGA
This sequence comes from Lochmaea crataegi, assembly GCA_947563755.1. NCBI lineage: Eukaryota > Metazoa > Arthropoda > Insecta > Coleoptera > Chrysomelidae > Lochmaea > Lochmaea crataegi. The sequence goes on from OX387424.1 coordinate 3,934,829, forward strand.
GTATGCGATAGCTGCCACGCTCTCTCAAAAAGGCCGACCAGTGGCATTCTTCTCCAGGACACTATCGAATGCTGAACGTAGACACCCATCGGTTGAAAAAGAAGCATACGCTATTGTGGAAAGCCTAAGAAAGTGGCGGCATTTCCTGATGGGGAAATACTTCATGTTGATAACGGATCAACAATCCGTGTGTTTCATGTTCAACCAAAACCACTCTAGTAAAATTAAAAATGAAAAAATTCAACGCTGGCGTCTTGAGCTCTCCTATTTTAAATACGATATCATCTATCGACCTGGCTCCCAAAACACTGCAGCAGATGCACTATCCAAAGTCTGCGCACTCATGGATAATAATAAATTATATGAGTTACATGCTCTACTATGTCACCCTGGCATAACGAGGATGTACCACTGGGTACGCTCAAAGAACCTCCCGTACTCGATCAATGACATAAAGACTATGACGACCTCTTGTAGAGTATGTGCTGAACTTAAACCACGCTTCATGACAACAAAAGGACAACTAATAAAAGCGTTGGCTCCCTTTGAAAGGCTGAATTTGGACTTCAAAGGGCCTCTTCCATCAAAATCGGAGAATAAATATTTACTCATCATAATTGACGAGTATAGCCGATTTCCATGGGCTTACCCTTGCAAAGACATGTCATCTGCAACGATCATCAAATGCTTACAAGACCTTTTTAGTACGTTTGGACATCCGCTGTACATCCATAGCGACAGAGGAAGCTCCTTTATGTCAGAAGAACTTAAAACTTTCTTGAGAGCTAACAGCGTTGCCTCTTCCCGAACTACTCCGTACAATCCACGAGGAAATGGCCAAGTAGAACGCCTTAATGGTACTCTGTGGCGTGCAGTACAACTCAGCTTGCGTTCCAACAACATAACAGTAGAACACTGGAAACGAGTCTTGAAGAACGCTCTTCACTCCATTCGATCACTTCTCTGCACATCTACCAATGAGACGCCTCACGAGAGACTTTTCAAACATCCGCGGAGGTCGCCCAATGGAGAATCAATGCCTACATGGCTAGCGCCAGGACCGGTTCTCGTTAAAAATAACGTTCGCACAAAAAAACGATCCCTTGGTGGAAGAAGCTGAACTGCTTGACTATAATCCACACTATTCCGTAATTCGAAGGTCGAACGGCACGGAGAGTAGTGTCTAATAGGCATTTAGCCCCGCTTCCGAACGATTCTCGCTCTTCAATTGAAGAGTCATTTGAAGATGATTCCTTTGATGAATCCTTTCATTCAGTGAACGCGGTCGGCCCCACTCCAGATCCTCAAGACGTGAATCTTCCGGGCACTTCACAAGAAGTTAGGGGAGAAACACCTGCCAACGAAAGACCCAAGAGGAATCGCCGGCTACCTTCTCATCTACACGACTTTGTGGTAGGAGGAGAAAAACATAGACGGGGAGAATGACGTATAAACCTCCTTGTCACCTACTATTAATGTCTATGATTATTCTTTACATTGATTGACAAGTCGTGTCATGTGTATTTTATATTAAGTCGGATTGAAGTTAATTAAAGCTAAATAACTTATTTAGTTTGTTTAATTTTGCTACACGTAGGTATACACTAAACCGTAGGTAGTATACAACTCGGCTGAATCCCTGTTTCCTTCATTAACCCGTAACTTATAAATTGGAGGATCCATATTTGGCTCGTCCGTGTTGTAATTAGGTAAATAAAGTGAATTCAACAAGACCCCTGGAATTTTCCGTAACCTCCATCTGATGCTATCTGGAACTCTCAAGGGGCCGTGGAGCAAACCAAATTTTGCATCAAGGGTTGTAATAAATTAAAAGACCTAATGAAGGCTTTAATGAACAGAATCTGACAGATATTGACAGTTCAAAACAATCATGACTAATCCTAATAAATACAACCTAAAACTAAGACTATAAACTATACTACCATAGTGACGTGTTCGTGTGGCAGGAGCCACGTGTAAAAAGGAAAGCACGTTACAACATTCATTGATTAGTTAAATTGAAAGTTGATTGCACTTAATTCAAGTGCAATCAACTTGTCAACCGGTTATTTAAATATCCCACACACCCAATAAATAAGAAGGAACCTTACAACTTGCTATTTAACCAAAAAATGGGGGTTGATGCGGGGCTGCAGATAAAATTTGGCATGTTTTATACATTTCGAAGAAACTTTTGGTTCGGAGTTTCTGGCGGGGTCAAGTTTTCGTTAAAACACCCCGTATATTGCTCTCGCTATACCAAACACGAGAGTATTTCATTTTTAATAAAATAAAAAGCAAGATAAACAGTAACTGAATTTATTTGTTCAGCACACTACTACATATATTTTAATATAACATAAACTGAGTAACAACTAGTTTTAATACTTTGTAACGATGGATGCATAAAAATCAAAATAAAATATATTTTAAAATATTGCGTACTTCAAAATATAGGATAAAAAATTGTACAATTTATTTTTTTTAATATACTTTTCTGATATTGCTGTTATATATCTTAAATGAGTAAACTTAATCTTCCAAGTTTCTGAAAGCTTGTTGTATATCTTCATATAATTGATCAAAATCTGCTTTAATTTTGGCTTCTCCATCTTTAACTGGATCTTTGAATTTCATACTACTTAGTTGATACAAAATGTTACTCATTGAATCTCTGATTACATTCCATGTGATTTTATTTTCTGACTGTGCGGTAGACTCAACGGCATGACGAGCCATATCATATAATCCAATCATGTTCCTAAGCATACCAACAGTTTTATAAAACGGACAAAATCTATCATAGGAAGAATACGAATTTTGTTGTAGAAAATCTTCTTTAAGAAGCCTGGCAATTTCCAATGTGATTTTATCAGTTTCTGCCAAAGACGCTTTACCTACTAGCTGTACAATTTCAGAGAGATCGTCTTCTTCCTGTAAAATAAAGAAATATGTTGAATATATCTTAACCAACTACCCTCAATAATAATTTAGTTGCGTGCGTGTAAACACGATTTGGTAACGATTTTTCGGATATGCTACAGATATCATTCCAATATTCAAATGATGGGTTGGTTGTTTCTGATTTTCTGGGATCCTCCTATCTACTAAAATTCTCACATAGGTCTTGTTGATTCGACAATTAAACAAGAACAGAAGGTTGATTTGAAGTAGCTGAATTAATACAATATGAATTAAATCTGCATTGTTCAGAAATCTAGAATAAGCATGATCTTTCTCAATAGCCAAGAAATTAGTTTCTTACGGCATTGTATGTTCAAAACGAAAGAAGCTATTACGTAGTGATTTATATTCTTCTTGATCGTAAAAAAAATTAATAAAAAATAAATCGTGATTCCACACACGTTGCACAGGGATTAATTTTGAGTGAAAATTTAATATGAAGCTGAGATTTCTTGCCTGTCAGAAAATAAAGCGAAATTACAGCGAGAATACATATACATTACTCACCTGAAGAATTTCCTTGACCTTCGTTCTAAGAGGTATAAATTCAGCGAAATTCTTGTCATAGAAATCATCCAAAGCTCTTAAATATTTGGAATAGGATCCAAGCCAGTCTACTGAGGGGAAATGTTTCCTTTGGGCTAGTTTCTTATCCAAACCCCAGAAGACTTGTACGATACCTAAAAAAATTTAATCAGTATAATGTTGTTGAAGTCTAATTATTAATTTTAATCGTTGGATTTAACCGTATGTCCTATAAATAAATAAAATGCTATAACTATAACCAGCTTACAAAAAGACAATAGTATATTTCATTACGAGTCCAGAAAATAGGCTTTTCCCGTGTGCGCGCGACGGGTTCCCGGGGAAGTCGTGCAAGCACGGGAAAAGCATTTATGGATGTGTAATGAACGATAATTTTCATTGTACCTTTCTGAAAACAAAAACTAGTAAGTATAGTAAATTTTATACCCATTTAGAATAAGACCATCCTTATTTATTATTAATAAATCGGTTGAAACAAAAAATTACCAACAAAAATGAACGTCGTAACTAATTTATAAGATGTCACGTTTTTGAAGTTACGTCAAATTTTGATTTCATGTTAATGTCATAACGCAAAATAAGATATAAAAATGCGATATTCTGATGAATCCAAAAAACTTATGCTTAATGTAGTAAACTATTTTCAAAACGATTTAGGATCTCGATTTAAGGCAATTCAAAAAGCGTCCGAAGCACTAAAAGTTCCAGAAAGCACATTATATAATCTTGAAAAACCAAACAGAGCTACAGATTTCGAATTTAGAAGAAATATGTCTGCAAGCGTTTCCCGGAGCAAAACCCGAATTACAAAAAATACCCTGCATTGTTTGAGGGAAGTAATTTATAAAATGTATGCGCGAAAGGATAAAATCACAGTAGAAACTATTTTACGGCAATTTATCGAAGAGTCTCCAGAAACTAAGATTTCCAAAGGTTCGTTATATTTGGGAATTAAAAAAATGGGTTTTCATTTCAAAAAACAGGATGGAAGAAAACATTTATTGGAAATGCCTGCAGTCAGATTAAAAAGAATATTATTTTTGAACAAATACCATGCTGCTAAAAGCGAAAAGCTCTTTACACCTGTTTTTCTGGATGAGACATGGGTTTTTAGTAAAAGCGGGGACAGAAGAATGTGGCAAGATGGTACTAAACACAGTGATTTAAAAATAATTGGAATGTAATTGTTCATGCCGGTAATAAAAAAGGTTTTGTGGCAAATGCATCGCTTATTTTTAAATGCAATAAAAAAACAGGCGATTACCATGATAACATGAACACCGAAAATTTTGAAAATTGGTTTAAACAGCAACTAATTGTAAACTTGGAAGAACCATCGTTAATTATAATGGATAACGCAACGTATCACAGTCGCCTGGATGAAGAAATCCCAAGAAAAAGTTGGAGTAAAACACGCATGTTAGAATGGCTCAAAAAAAAGAATATTCCTTTTCCAGATCACATTTTAAAGGATGCTGTTTGGAATATAATTGAAAAGCAAGTTTTGCCAGAAAAAAATTATCATTTAGACAAATACGCTGCCGAGCATGGTCATTGTGTTCTCATTGCCATTTTAATGCCATCGAAATGGTATGGTCAGAAACTAAAAGGCATTATGACCAAGCTATTACGAAAACTGCAAGGTCACCTACTGAAGTCTTAAAAGTATGGAATGACGTTGTAAAAAATGTACCGGAGCAACACTGGCAGAATTACATAAATCATACAGAGAAAATTATTTCTGAAGCATGGGAAGTAGAAAACAAACTGGACCTACTAAACATCGAACCTATGGTGATCTCTGTATCCAATGAATCCGATGATGAACTATCACTTTCCGAAAGTTATTCTGATTTAGAAACTAATTAAACTTTGCCTTGAAGATCACGTTGTCATTTTTTTAAAATCTAGAATTTGTACTTAATCGAACTCTGAATTGCCATATTTTTTTAAGAAAACTATGTATCTAGTTAATAAAACAATGTTTTTAAAATTAGTGCGCTTCTTTTATATTCTTTTATTATGTCAACATCTTTAGAATTTTATGAATTTCATAAAATTAATTTGTATTATTACAAACCGCCACTGATAATATGAAATTTCAAGTCACTACGCCAATGCAATAAGAAATATGTCAAGCATTTGACATGACAAAGGTCATAACCTAATTTTTTTCATGCGGGTTCAGATGGTTCAAGAAGCCGCATACGTTAAGTTACTAAAACGGCTGGTACCTCTAAATAGGTATTAATTTTACTATATTTACTATACTATAATTCAAAACACTGACATCGGCTGTCATTATACAATTGCTGTTTAGTGTTGCTAAGGGAAATAAACAATAACGCATTTTAGCGCACAGGAAAACTTTTTCCTGTGCGATCGCACAGAAAAAGGTTATTTTCGGTACCCTAAATAGGCATGTTAAGATAGGGTTTTCAGTAAGCTTTAATGAAAATATGATTATCTACTTATTAACCTGTCAAAACTGCGAACTGATAACTCTTGTCATTCCAAAGATATTGGCATTTTTTAATGAGGGGAGCTACTCATAAAAGAAATTTAAAAACGCACCTAACTATTTTAAATACTCAAAATTAATATTAATATTAAGAGCTCAAATGTTCAGGGAATTCTGTCCACAAGTGCTCTTTATAGAAGAAAACTGCAAAATCTAGAGCTCAAATTATGTAAATTTTACGTAAATCATCATATCCAAAAACGCATCATAAGAGAGCTAGAGCTCTTTATAGATGGCGCTGATTTGATTCAAATAACTTCGAAATGGATACTTATCAAAGGATATCATTCCTTGGTATGTGTCCAATCAAATTACATAAACACGATTTTTTAATTTTAGTCAAAAAAGACTCGTTTCGGTGGGGAATTTTGTATGTTTATAAAAAAAGATGCTTCTATTTAAAATTTCTATGACGAACCGTTTTCGAGAAAAATCGATTTAAAGTTTTTATGTGACTGATTATAAATTATCAGATTTGGCTGTGAAAAATAACAATTGTATGAATGTCAACCTCTATTTACTGTTTGTTATTATCATTTCTAAAAACTTGAAGATGGTTTGGTTTAGTAATGAAGAATATGTCGATATGCAACTAGTGTATGGTAAAATGTTTAATAGCGCGCCTGTAGCGGTACGTCGGAAAAATTTCCGAATAGAAGTCAACTAGTATCATTTTCAAGGATAGACGAACTACTGAAGAGGCTGACACCCAAAGGCATGCATTGCTTAGGGTATGCCGATGATCTTGCGATTATTGCAAAAGGTAAATTCGCAGGTACAGTCTCAGAGCAGACACAAACTGCCCTAAGCATAATCAACAAGAGGTGTCAAGAGGAGGAACTAACGATATTTGTTTTTACCTATAAGAAAGTACTGCGAAGACTGAAGTCACCAGTTCTTAACAGGGTGGAAATTCCAATTGGACAAGAGGGAAAATACTTGGGAGTCATATTTGACTTCAAATATGACAATACAGCACTGTGCAGGAGGCAGGAGGAAAAGACCATTGCCAGATAATCCGACAGCCAAGCGGCTATAAAAGCAATCAGTTCCATGAAGATAAATTCCAAACTCGTTTGGGACTGCTTGGAAACGCTACAAGAGCTGGGCAGTCATAATAGATTGCCCTTAGACAGGGTGCCAGGCCACTCAGATCACAAGGACAGACTCACTAGCCCGAGAAGGGGCACGATGTGCTCCCATTGGATCAGATCCTTTCCGTGGCACAGCGAAAGCGCTTCAAAAAAAAACAGATAGCAGTACTTGGATAAAAAAGCAGTCTCGAGAATGGTAGAACAAGGCGCCTAGAATGGTGTAGGCCAAAGAGTTCATCAAAGAACCCTCGCCAAAATTCACGGAGTACCTACTAAGTCAGAATAGGAGAACAATCAGGATCCTGGTGGGCTCCTGACGGGGCATTGTAGGCTTAACAAACACATGAATAACATCGGATTGGCAGACTCAAACATATACAGGTTTTGCCAAGAAGATGAGGAAACCTCAGCACAAATACTGTGCTACTGCGAAGGCCCGACAAGGCTTAGGTTTTCGACGATAGGGGAGGAAAAACCACAACCCTCCCAATATATGGAAGACCTGAGGTTTGACATTCAAAGTCTAGTAATAAGGACGGGTCTAGACAAGGAACCCTAGCATAACACACAATAGATTTGCAAAGGTATAGTGGAGAGGCTCTTAGAAGCACATAAGCCCCATATTTATCTATCCCTTCCATTTTAAAAAACTCCAGGTCATGCATAATGGTGACTTTCTTGCACTTGTGAAGTTTTCTTTCTTTTCAAATATTTTGTTTGGTGATAAAGCTACTCTCACAAAACATGGTTTTTTGCCTAATGCAAATTACTACTCACAATAATCAAATCCGCATTTTATAAAAGGTTAAGCATGTATAGGTAGGTGACAATCTACTCGGACCTGCAGAATTGATCAATTGATAAAAATTTGGTTGTCATTAAGTAGTTGTATCGACAATACCTCCATCGATTTGTCTTCCTTCATATTCAAGATTATATTATCAAAAAGTAAAATAAATCGAATGCAATCAATTAAATATTTAAATATATTAACATTGTTATATTATCTACGAATTATTTCAATATTATTGTCGGATCACTGCCAAACCTGGTTATCACGGGATATTATTAAAATAAATTCGTACTATGAATTTATTATTGAAATGGATTAGTATAATTGTCAAAAAAAATACTTACCAAGAGTAGCAGTAGTGACAGGATCAGAGAAATCTCCACCAGGAGGAGAAACAGCTCCTACAATTGAAACGGATCCTTCTCTGTCGGGATTACCCAAGCATTTTACACGACCAGCACGTTCATAGAAAGAAGCTAATCTTGCTCCTAGATAGGCAGGGTAACCCGAATCGGCAGGCATTTCAGCTAAACGACCTACAATTAACCAAAAAATGTCAAATATTAGTACATAATTTTTTTTAGTTTTATATTGAGAAATATACGAAAAAAATTCAACACACTTTTAAAATCCTTCATTATAAAGTGTGTAGCCAATAACATTAATCAATTTTAATTATAAAATAAAGATATATAGATTTTTTTTAGAAGCAACTGTTCCATTGATACTCTCCATCAGGAAGTTTCAAGTATTTTCGTTTTTTACATTAGAAGTATTTTGTTTCACGGTGAAATAAAAAAAATCCTGAAAATAATTTCAGAATTAGGAGGTACCAAAAAAAAATAACGGAGTAGAATTTGAATTTACTGTTTGGACCCTTACTTTGTGAGATCTACTGATATTACTCTTATAAATGAAACTAACTGTTTCTAATTAATTCCACTATTTAATGAAAATATATTGAAAATTCCAAGATACTTATTTCGATATTGACATATCATCATCAGAATGACATAAGTTACGTTTGATGTGATGCCTACCTGATGTTTAGTATTTTGGCTAGACAAAATAGTGACCTGTCTTGTGATTGACTTAATATATATATGAATAGAAAAAAAAGCTTAGTTATTATAAGCCCTATGGGGATATCCTGGATATCTTTTTTCCCATTCAAGATAAGTATAACTGGGCAATGATGTAGGAAACCAAGGAAAACTATATCTGCTGGTCTTTACAATTTGTACTAAAGAAGACAGTTTAATAGTTGAAAGCTCCCTAGATTTATGTGTTCATTGTCAACTTCATATTGTGGGTCTCTTAATTGTGTCTTCTAATTTCTAATTCTTCAAGGAAATCTTCTCCTTTTTTCTATTCATTTATATTAAGTCAATCGCAAGATAGGTCACTATTTGGTCTATCCAAAATATTAAACATCAGGTAGGCATCACATCAAATGTAACTTCTGTCATTCTGACGATGATATGTCAATATCGAAATAATTATCAATAAGTATCATGATTTTTTCCTTATTAGATTATATGATTGCAGTATTATGGGTAAGATACTGTTTGTATGGACTACACCACAACAACACAAATGCGACATTTTCATTTCCGATTCAAACATTAATGTCTTTAGCTGATTCCTTCCTGAAAACTTTTGTTTTGGATTTTTTTGACCACTATTACGAGGGTAGGCTTTTATATTTTGCATATAGAACTAGAAAAAAACAGTAGATAACTTTTAAAGACTATTGTTTTTCAAAATATTCTCCACGAAGAGAAATTCATTTTTGCATCCTTTGGAACCAATTTTGGAAGCTGTTATTCCGTTCGCTTGTTAGTGCATTCAAAATAGAGTATTTGAAGGCGTTGACTGCATCTTCTTGGGACTATTGCAACCTTTGACCAAGCAGTACATTCTAAATTTTTAGAAAAGTAAAAAAGTCGTTAGGACTTAGGTCGGGACTGTATAGAGGATGGTCCAGCAATTCGATGTTTTCTTGCTTTAAAAACTTAATTGTTTTTGGAGTTGTGTGAGAACTTGCATTCTCTTGGCCCTGGATGATCATTTGTCGTTGGGGGTTGGTTTTTCGAAACTGAGCAATTACTTCCAGCAAACAAATCGATATGTGTACCAATTACCAGTAACAGTTCTTTGATATTGCAGAGGAATTGATACTACATGACCCGCTTTTGAGACAAATGTCGCCATCATCTTTTTGGAAACACTTTGAAAACGATTAACTTTCTTAGGTTTCGGTTCATCTTGGAACACCCAAACAGCCCACTGCAGTTTATGTTTGGGTTCATAATGGTAAATCCGGATTCATCACCACCGACAGTACTGTATATATTTTTTGAGTTTCCTGCGATAAACCGGTTTAGAGTTTTTTGACAGCAATTTACTCTAATTTCTTTTTGTTCTTCCGTCAACAGATGCGGTATCCAACGAGAAACTAATTTTTTTACAGAAAATTTTATACCAGTCATCATTATACCAATCAGATGCTTTATTTCGACATTGTTGCTATGGTAACCAGCAAATTATCTGAAAATTTTCCATCCACATGAGCATGTAGACGTAAAATTAATAATTGGAAATTTTCCGACTCATGACAGCTATCATATCCCGCAATACGAATGTATCCACTGTTGCCTTAGACTTTTTGGTATTTCATGGAGTTAAATTTTCCACCTCTTTTCTAATTAATTCTGTAGTTTCCCTTCCAAATCGCCTGTTTCTTCTAAAGATTTAAAAATAATCCACTAGAGGCCGCACTAGTGTGGGGTAAGTATGTTTTGATTTTCCATTTGACAGCAACGTTAAACGTACCCCATAAAAATTCTTACTTTTTTGAGGTTTTCAAATAGGAATTTTTTCCCGCCAATTACAAAGTGGATTATTTTTAAATCTTTAGAGGAAACAGACGAATTCCATTTTTGGACTGACTCATCAACTTCAAAAATTCAGTTTAGGTACAGCTTTAAACGAAGCGGTCTGAAACTTTGGCGTTAAGTTAACCAAACATGACAGTTAATTTCAGCATTTGATATTTGTTGACAGGCGCCAATGCAACACTTAAAAGAAAAAACTCGTAGTAAAATGTCAAAATATAAATAGACACATTCATCAAAAGCTAAACTGAGCCTGACCTAAAATTCAGAAATGTATCGCCACTGACACTACTAAAAGGTTGTGTCCGTTTTTGGCCGTTGGTCCTGCCACATCAATCATCCTCGGAAACTTTTACGGTTTCGGTTTCCGGTGTATCAAAGGTTAATGCTGATGGTGGAAGATCGTTGGTATCTCTACCATCATTAGCGTTATTTTTTTCTTCAATTAAATCTCGAAGTTGTGACAACAATTTTTGTTATTTCAGGTAGATTATTAGGTCATAATGATTGGACTAAACGGTGAAGTAAATTGTATAACTATAGAAACAGCCAGTGACGATTCATTCATTCGTTTGGGTTGTGCTCAACAGCCCAGACACTTGAACTGAATCTTTGTACCATTTCCCATGTTATCTACTTCAATTCCAGAAGCTTCGTATCATCTATAAAGGCCACTAGTTTGACTGGAGGGATTTTCAGTAATTATAATTGGTTGTATTATTTCCTCTCCAAAGTGCTCCCGTCTGAGTCCTTGTAAGTTCTCACAGAAGCAGAGTATGTGAGTAGGTGTTTCATCATAGAGTTCACATTTTCTGCACATAGGTTCACTAACTTTGCCCATTTTGTGCAGATGTTTCCTCAGGGTGTAGTGTCCAGTCACCAGGTCGGTAACTGTCTTCAAATGTCTCTTACCCAGTTTCAATAGCCTGGTTGAGAGTTCCTTGTCTACCTTGTTCAGTAAACTCTTTGTATGGAGGTGCCCTTATGTCAACCTCCATTTTAGTTGGTGTTCCTTATCTAGCCAGTTCCCGATTTCCCCTCTTATGCAATCTTTTGTGATTCCACAAAACGGTTCCGTTCCTATGAAGTCTCTTTTAGAACGTTCTTTAGCTAACTGGTCCGCCATTTCATTACTTGCAATCCCCTCATATGCCGGCACCCATATTAGAGACAATGTGTTGGCCCTCGCCAGCCTGTAAAGGGATTCTATGTAATTTTTTACCATTCTAGACCTATTTCTTTGATTACTGATAGCTTTAAGCAGAGCCTGGCTGTCAGTGAATATTTAAATTTTTTGTCCGGTATATCCTCTTCTGATGTTTTCATCAATACAGGCTATAGCGGCAATCGTCTCTGCTTGAGACACAGACGTATATCGACCAAGGCTAAAGAAAATTCTCTTTCTAGGTCCTTTTATACCAGCCCCAAAATTACCTGGGTGCATCTCCTGTTCCCTATATGGGATGATAATGTGAATATATTCTCGGGTGTCATGCTATCAAAATAACTCATGTGAAATATGGGTTCATCTAGTATTGTCCCAGTTGTATCAGTGTGTCCTTCTCGAACATTGTTCGGGGACCATAAGTTTTCTGATGTCAGTTTAAGAATTGCCATCATCCCCTCCGCTTTCACAAAAAGTTACAAAGGAGTAAGTCCAATAAGGGCTTCCACTGATGCCGTCCCCGTGCCCCGGTAATATCAAACAGGGCTTGACTTTGGATTGCATTTAATCTGTAGCCAGTGACGATGTAATTGGCATGGTGTAATACTGAAAAATCAGCCAATCATAAAATAATGCGCGAAACGAAACGCTTAATATTAGGAAAGAATAATTTTGCCTTTCAAATTTCATTTTTTACTGCTGAAAATTAAGAATATCAGGTTTTTCAGTTCCAAAATCTATATGTAACAATAAAAACACTTTCACCTAATGTTCTCACTAAATTCAATGTTCTGAGTTCATAATTTATTAGAGAACGATAACGAGTAGGATTTGGTTATGTAGGTTATGACTCATTCGAAACATTAAACATGATTGGCAATATGGTGGCGCTTTGGAAGGTGCGCACAACATGACGGAAATTCGACTTTTTTGGGAGCACACCTTCTTCTCTATTACACCATGGTTGTTGGTACCCTTAGTAGCATATTATAGGGTCAATTCTATAAGAAGTGATTAAAAATTAAAGGCACGCAGTTATATTTGACGAATTTTGCGATATTAGAAATGTTTTAATCCATACATAGTCAAGATTAGGATTCAAATTTCAACAGGTATCGTATCAAATTAAGAGTTTTCCATTAATATTTTAAAGCTTATGTTGGAAAATGCTAGTGTTTGTGTATTTTTTTGACACTTTGTATTTTATTTTAATCTAGTGGTTGTCAATATTTGTCATTCTTAATTTTGAGACAGATTGTCAAAGTATATTGAAAAATATAAGTTTTTAAAAGATATCATCAACTCTTTGTATATTTTCAACTTCGAAACTAACTCCGGACCTTGAGGCGTATCAATTCACCGGTTAGGTGCTTTGTACGCTACATATTTTGGCGACCGTGACAGGACTATGGAGAAGGTTTTGAAAGCTGTAACCACATATCGAACTTCGTTCGAACGATTATATGAAGAGTCGATGAAACTATTACTGGACCCGAATCATGACATTGATGATCTACATGGAAATCGTAAAGTTTTGGATCAGAAGTTAGAAACCATAATGGAACTTGATAGGCAAATGTTGAACCTGATGTTAGAAGATGATACGACTGCCGAGGACATTGATGCTGAAACTTCTAGAGTGGATGAAATATTAGGGAAGTATAATAGACTTAAGGCTAAAGTAGAAAGAAGTTTGAATAAGGATGCTTTATCTGAATTATCTAACTCAAATCATTCGTGTCATAGCAAACGTAGAGTGAAATTGCCATTGATAGAACTTAAAAAATTTGATGGTGATATAAAATATTGGTTATCATTCTGGAACCAATTTAAACGCATACATGAAGATGAATTTATACCCACCGAGGACAAATTTCAATACCTTATTCAAGCAACTTCTATAAAATCACGTGCTCGTCAACTTGTTGAAAGTTATCCTCCAACCAAAGAAAATTACCCAAAGGTCATCGAGTGTTTGAAATCCCGCTTTGGTAGGGACGATTTATTGGTTGAATTTTATGTGAGACAACTTTTAAAATTGATTTTAAATAATTTTAACTCAAAATCCAAACTCAGTTATCTGTATGATCAAATCGAATCGCAATTACGATCACTTGAAACTTTGGGAGTAAACTCCGATACCTGTGCAGCAATGCTTTATCCACTTGTCGAATCATGTTTACCAGAAAGTTTACTGAGGGTATGGCAGCGCAGTGAAAAATACGATGTATCATTATTTTCGAAAAATCGATTAGATTTATTAATGAATTTTCTCAAAAAAGAAGTTGAAAACGAAGAAAGAATTTCATTGGCAATATCTGGTTTTGGCAATGAAAATAGAAAGCAAGGAGAAAATCAATCAAAATTACCTTCTGTATCTACTGCATCCGGATTATTTAACAAAAATAAATGTCCCAAATGTATTTTCTGCAAGAAATTGCATCTTTCTTCAGATTGTGACGACGATGAGATGAAAAAGCTATCATTTGATGAGAAAAGGAAGGTATTGATTGATCACGGTAGATGTTATTTATGCCTGAGATTTGGACACCTGGCTAGAAAATGTAAAATAGATATTAGATGTTCTGAATGTAACGAGAAACATGCTACTCTCATGTGTTCTAAGAAAAAACCTCTGTTAGAATCAAATATTTTAACCACGATTGTTGATAATTTATCAAACACGTATCACAATGAAATTATCCTTCAAACACTTGTTGTGCAGCTAAGCAGTAATTTTAAAACTCGATTGGTTAGAGCAATAATTGATACTGGATCACAACGATCATATATTGTGAAACACGTTGCGATTGAAATGGGATACGAAGCTTTGGGTTCAGAACAATTAATTCATGCTCTATTTGGAGGAACAAATTCGGAAACTAGCCATCATAATCGATATCGAATTACTCTGAAAAATTTGAACGAGAAGTATATTTGTAACTTTGATGCTCTTGATCAACCATTGATTTGTAGTCACGTCGCTTCCATATCAGAAGGTCCGTGGATGAACGAACTTCATCAATTAGGTGTTTCGATCTCAGATAGGAACGACGGTCCAATAGAAATTTTAATCGGAGCTGATATTGCAGGAAAACTTTTTACTGGGAAACGATATTCTCTGCAATGTGGATTGATAGCAATGGAAACTCTTTTGGGTTGGGTTCTAATGGGAAAAATTCCCAGAGACCATTATAGAAATTCATATGCTTCTTCAATGTTGGTTTCTTCTTTTTTCTGCAATAATGATATCTCACATTTGTGGGACTTGGAAACGTTGGGTATTACGGATCCTGAGAAACGAAATCAGCGAAAGAAGATAGAAGAAGATACAATGGAAAATTTCCTAGAGTCGGTTTGTATCAACAGTGAAGGAAGATATGAAGTAGGTTTGACTTGGATTGATGGACATCCTCCAATTGTTAATAATTTCGATATGGCCAAAAAACGACTAGATAATCTTATTAAGAAATTAGAAAAAGATGGTTATTATGATACATATGATAAAACTATAAGTGAATGGAAGGACGAGGGCGTAATTGAAGAAATATCTCCAATTGATAAGGAGATTGGTTTCTATTTGCCACATCGACATGTGGTAAAATTAAATAGTGTCACTACTAAATTAAGGCCTGTTTTCGATGCATCTGCTAGGGATAGAAATCAGGTTTCCTTGAATAATTGCTTAGAAAAGGGAATAAATTTTATCGAACTCATTCCATCGATTCTTATTAGATTTAGACTCCATAAGATTGGTGTTGTATCAGACATCAGAAAAGCGTTCTTACAAATAAGTTTGAATGAAAACGATCGTGATTTCTTAAGATTCTTATGGTTTGATAAGGAAGGTAGTTTGAAATGTTATCGTCATGCAAGAGTTGTTTTCGGAGTTACTTCTAGTCCTTTTTTACTGGCAGCAGTAATTAAATATCATTTAGAAAAGGCTCTTGAACAGCCGGAAGGATATTTGAAATTTTCTAATTGGGTGATAACAAAATTGATAAATAGCTTTTACGTAGATAACTGTGTGACCAGTGTTGATAATGAAAAAGATCTCAATGAATTTATTTTGGAATCCACTCAACTGATGCTAGAAGGTAAATTTGATCTTCGAGGATGGGAGCATACTATGACTAATGAATCAACAGAAA
This sequence comes from Lochmaea crataegi, assembly GCA_947563755.1. NCBI lineage: Eukaryota > Metazoa > Arthropoda > Insecta > Coleoptera > Chrysomelidae > Lochmaea > Lochmaea crataegi. Next base: position 3,950,960 of record OX387424.1, read on the forward strand.
ATAGTGATGAGAATTTGACTACTGTTTTAGGCCTTCATTGGAACAAAGAGACAGATACTCTTCAAATGAATTTCGATCCTTTCAGGAATATTAATACAGATATGATCACAAAAAGAATAATTCTTTTTTTAACACAACGTCTTTTCGATCCTGTTGGTTTTTGTTGTCCAGTTATAATTTTTCCTCGATTATTGATTCAGAAAACATGGGATTTAAAGTTATCATGGGATGCGAAAGTTCCTGAAAATATGAAAGACGACTTCCTATCGTGGTTAAAATGGAAATTTAACCCTCCTGGATCCCCTTGGTGGGGCGGATGGTGGGAGCGTCTGATAGGCATATTGAAACAGTTGTTAAAGAAACAACTTGGAAAGGCTTGTCTGACCTATGAAGAGCTTTCTTCAGTTATCTGCGAATGTGAATCACTAATAAATTCACGGCCCCTCGCCTATATTACAGACACGAAAAATGAATTAGTTGTTCTAACCCCGTCTATGTTTCTTCAAGATGTCAAGGAAATCGGGACACCTTGTATGGACGAAATTGATGCCACATCTCTTAAAAGGCATCTGAGATACATTCAGAAGATAAGAATTAATTTAAGAAAAAGATTTAGAGAAGAATACCTGAGCCAGCTAGTTTTGCACATGAAAAGAAAAACATCCAGAGAAGTTATTAAAGGAGACATTGTGATTATCGAAAACGAACATTTGAAGAGACTTAATTGGCCTTTGGGTATAGTAGAAGATATTTTTCCCGGAAAAGATGGAAAAATTCGTCTGGTGAAAGTTCGTACTTCAACGGGTTCTTTGATGAGACCCATTCAAAGACTTTACCCCCTTGAAATCGAGACCGAAGAAGATACTTCGGTGAGATGTGAACTGCAAAAAAGACACTTAGAAAGGTTAGATATTGAGAACGAACAGCCTAAGTCTAATACTTCTGAAGAAGACTCAACGATGAGGGAAAGAAAAATAACTACCGTTAGGGAAAGCAGAACCCCAATTGTTACGAGATATGGAAGACAAGTTAAGCCCCCGTCGAGATTTGAGTCGTAGATTTTCCTAAGAAGTTGTGCCACTTGGAAGCATGGCACAAGGTGGGAGTATGTTGGAAAATGCTAGTGTTTGTGTATTTTTTTGACACTTTGTATTTTATTTTAAATCTAGTGGTTGTCAATATTTGTCATTCTTAATTTTGGGACAGATTGTCAAGGTATATTGAAAAATATAAGTTTTTAAAAGATATCATCAACTCTTTGTATATTTTCGACTTCGAAACTAACTCCGGACCTTGAGGCGTATCAATTCACCAGTTAGGTGCTTTGTACGCTACAGCTTATTATGCATGCAGAATAGTAAAATGGAGTTAGCAGATAAAACAGTTGCTTATAGAATTGCTCCTTATTTAAGTTGAAAAATAAAATCCAATTACTTTACCTGAAATTTCTCTTAGAGCTTCAGCCCAACGAGATGTAGAGTCAGCCATCATAGATACGTTATAACCCATATCACGGAAATACTCGGAAAGAGTGATACCAGTATAAATGGAAGCTTCACGAGCTGCTACAGGCATGTTAGAAGTGTTAGCGACCAACGAAGTTCTCTTCATAATAGATTCGGTTTGTCCATCAATTTCAACTGTCAATTCAGGAAAATCTCTCAATACTTCTGACATTTCGTTTCCTAAAAGTCACATATAGGATATTCAATATTACGAAAACTGTTTTGAATATCAAAAGTTTCATTACAGTAAAGAAAAAATACGAAATAAATTTATAAAAAGATAGCACAACAGTTAGAAGATATAAACTCAAATGTCAATCAAGGAAAGGCTTTTGTCGTAAATCAACAACTTGTCGATTACGTTTTAAATCATTGGGAAGAATTTTTTATAATGTCGCATTATAGAAATGTTGACATCTATGGTACGGTATTTATTTACAATATAAACTTTTGTTTACTGTTTGTTACGCTTTCATGCCTTAACTTGCCCGATTGCACCAGTTTAGCTTAAATGTAAGACTTAACAAAGTGCTGCTTACTGATAATTCCAATCTCTCATTGCACCATGTTTTGCTTAGTAAAGCCACGCTTACTTACAATAGGTACCGTATGTCTTCACTTGAATGGACAAAGCTGTGCTTAAAATTTCGTGCATATAAGCTTCGCTCAGATAACGGTGCAGCGAGCTCAATTTTTTATGCCAGGCTTACTTGTTAAGCCAAAGTCAAAGATTACCAAAAAATATAAGATAGTTCACTAGAAGGCGGTCTGATTTTAGTAATTTTGTGATACTTATTGATGATCTAGGGGTTATTTATACAGAATATCACAAATTCAATTAAAAATACTTATTGGCCACCAGAATAATAGGACCATTAAAACAATTTTGATCTTTAAATTAGACACCCCGTATTTTTTGGATACACAAGGTTAAAACAGTAAAAACATATTACACAGCTGCAGGATATATTAATAATTAAATTTTATAAATGTTTCAAAATACTAAGTTTGGAGTACGGTTTATAAGATGTATTCAATCTATTGTCTTTCAGATCTTTCAATATAAATTTGAGAGTAAAATATATACGGACTCTGGTATAGAGACTTATGTAGTATTTGATAGGAAATTGATTGCAAGGATAATCAAAAGATAATTTTGTAAATTCATTCATAAGGAATTTACCAATTCCCCTTTGGTTAGCAATAGAATTAAATTTTTCGACAAATATATTTTCCATCGCAATAACATTCTCAATAATGTCCCTTGGCGGTACACATAAGCCACTGAATTCAGCCTTCTTATTCGTGTAAGCTGTTATTCTATACAAAAAAGTTTATTAAATTATCAGCCGAATGCGCAAAATTCAAGCAGGATCACATGAATGTTGTATTAGACATTTTTTTAACAAATACCCCGTAACATACATTAAACCATTTCCTTCTGGACTTGATTGATTTTGGTAATCTGTTGTAAACACTTTTAAAGGCACATTTTTAGTTTCTGTATGAATAGTGAACTGTTGTAGGCTCTCTTTTGTAAGTTCAGAACCAATACTTGAAAGAACTTCGTTTACGTCATACAGTTTGTACCTTCAAAATTATCAAAGAATTTTAGAGAAAATAGCTTTTTAAACGCGCTACAAAACTGTAAGGGGGTTGGATTTTTGGCATTACCACAGCAACTTCGTATTTGGCCAAAATTTAGAGACTTTTGTGTGAAAAACGTTCGTTGGTGACAATGCTCGACATTGAGTTTTGAGTACTTTCGTTGACAGTTACGGACGTGACGGTTGTTATTTGAATTCCGAATTACATGTAGTTTGGACGTATTTCATTGATAAAACGTGCAACAATTTAAATAATTAGAATCAACAACTATTTCTTGATAGTCACCTAATCAAATCTAATCAACCTTTTATGAGACATTGACATAAGTTATTCAAGTGTCAAAAAGAATAGTTTAAAGTTAAACCTATAATATTAGGTGTTCAAGTTTAAACTGGTTTAACCTCTTTAGAATCGATGGTGCATCATACCAACTCAAAATTATAAACTAGTTTCTGTTAATATTATCAGATCGTCTAACTAGAAAAAACTTCCCTTCGTAATAAAATAATGACTTTGTCTAATTATAATTTTATTTCAATCAAATTGACATATTCTATATATTAACTACGTAACTCACTCATTAACTTATTTCAAATACAGGATGGTAAATTACTTAGATGTATTCTTCATTCTGCTTCAACACCTTCCCTCATTGAGTAATTTGCCAACCCCATTCCAAAAAGTAATTTTTTCAATCTGTTAGAAAACAGTGGCTTCGTCATAATATCGGCTAATTGATTTTCAGATGATACCTTTACTACTTCAAGTGATCCATCCAACACCATTTCTCTAACAAAAAAATGTCTAATATGTATATGTTTAGTCCGACGATGAAACTCGGGATTCTGCGTTAATCTTATGGCAGATTCATTGTCCACATGTAGTGTCGGAACCAAGTTAACGCCTGTTAATTCCGTAAATATTCTTTTTAACCAGACTATTTCTCGTGCAGCGTCACTTGCAGCTACTATTTCTGCCTCTGTTGTCGATATGGCTACTGATGTTTGTCGCTGACTGAACCAAGATACAGCTGCTCCAGCATAAAGACACAATACCCCAGATGTCGATCTTCCGGTAGTAATATCACCTCCATGATCAGCATCACTATAGCTTGTTAACTGAGGTTGTATTTCTGGCTTTTGCATATAAGTTAAGCGATAATTTATTGTACCATTCAAATAGCGGAATATTCTCTTAACTTTCACACAGTCGTTTTGACTTGGATTTTCTAATTTTCTGGATACAACACTAACAGCATAAGCTATATCTGGACGTGTACCCGTCATTAGGTACATAAGAGCACCCACTGCTTCGCGATATGGAAAAGAAGTATTCGATTCCGTTTCACTAGTTTCCTTCCCTAATTGGATGGCTTCTTTTACAATCGGGGTCGAGACCGGTTTGCTATTTTCCATGCCAAAACGTTCTAGCACCTTTTTTGTATAAGCTGACTGGGTAACACTTATTGAGTCGTCTTGATTTTTCTCTATTTCCAAACCTAAGAAATATGTAGCTGGTTTAACTGTTATTTTAAACTTCTCCTGAAGTTTCTTCAAAAAATCCATCTTCATTATCTCATTCGTACATGCTATTAGACCGTCGTCAACATACAGCACTAATATCAACATGTCTTTTCCTTCATTCTTAATAAATAAACATGGGTCTGCAGTACTTCGTTTAAAGCCAAGCGAATCTATAAAGTTTCCAAAACGATTATTCCAGCACCTTGGTGCTTGCTTTAACCCATATAAACTTCTCTGAAGATGACAAACCATACCAGTACCATCATCGTAGCCTTCTGGTTGTTTCATGAACACTTCTTCGTCTAGAGTACCGTAAAGAAATGCAGTACAGACATCGAATTGTGTGAGTGACATGTTTTTACTAGCAGCTATACTTATAACGGCTCTTATCGTACCACCTTTAGCTACTGGACTAAACGTTTGTTCATAATCTTCTCCTTTTCTTTGTGAATAACCCTTCACTACCAGACGAGCTTTGTATTTATCAATTGAACCATCTGGATTGGTTTTGAGTTTATACACCCACTTACAAGGAATTGCTTTTTTGTTTTCAGGTAAATTTTTCAAAACCCATGTACAATTCTCTTTTAATGACTGCATTTCATGCTCCATTGCCAGCCTCCAGTTATTTTGTTCACAACAAACAATTGCTTCTTTGTAACTAAGTGGTTCTTTGGGGTGGTTTATTTCAGCAGCAACCATCATAACGAACTCGTCAAAGCGTGTCGGTTTCTTAATATTTGATCTTTCTCTCAATTGTCTTCTAAATTCTATATCTTCGTCTAAACTCTCTTCTGGTTCATAACATTGGTCATCTGCTTGGTAATCTAGATCCATTTCTTCCATAACATCACTACTTACATCAACAATGTCTATTTCTTCTGTATCACAATTGTTTTGAACAAGATCCAAGACATCTATTGTAGGTTGCAAACATGGAAATTGTTTGGATTCTTGTACCACACCTAGAGTTTCAAATTCATTAAAAATAACATCTCGTGAAAGTATAAGTCGATGCTGATCTTCTGACCATATCCTGTATCCATCATCATTTTCATAACCAACGAGTATACCTTTAATAGATTTCTTATCCAATTTTCTTCTGCAATCTTTAGGAACATGAGCATAACAAGTACTACCGATTACTCTTAAATGTTTAAGTTCAGGCTTCTTGTTAAACCATATTTCATGTGGTGATTTACCAGGAATACTGGATATACCAGATCTATTTAAGATATATGTAGCTGTGTTTATTAATTCAGCCCAAAATGTTTGATCAAAGATACTTTCTCTTGCATGCATTAAAGATCTTGCACATTCGACAATCGTTCTGTTATCACGCTCTGAACAGCCATTTTGTTGTGGTGTATACGGCATCACCAATCTTTGTTTTATTCCATATTTGTTTAAAATATTTGCTACTTTATGATTATCAAATTCTCCACCATGATCTGACAAAAATTCTTTAACACCATATCCTGCAGCTTTCATTTCTTTTAAAACTATATCTAATTTATCAGCTACTTCTGACTTTCGCTTTAAAAAATATACAAATCGATATCTGCTAAAATCATCTTTAAATAAAACAAAATATTTAAAACCTGATTTTGAGATCTGAAAAGGTCCACAAACATCTGAATGGATCAGTTCTCCTGGTGTTTCTGTTCTTTTTCTTATGCCAAACTTTTTCACAGAAGCCTTTCCATAGACGCAGCCCTCACATAATTCACTATCCAGCTTCACGTCAATGTTAAATTCTTGCTTAATTACATTTTTAACATGTCTCTTACTTTGATGACCCAGCCTTTCGTGGTAGAGTTGCAATATATTTTCTTTAGAAGTAACCATATTGACACTCAGATGTTCAGGTTTGGTTGCCCGCATCTTCAATTTATATAGTCCACCAGACTGACATCTTGATCCAACAATTATTGTTTCGTTAAAAATTTTAAAATAGCAGCACTTAGTGGTGGAAATAAATTCACTTTCTGGATGTTTGTCCTGAGCAGACAAAGTTGAGAAAAGATTTTTCTTGATATTGGGTACATACCATACGTTGGTCAATGAAAACTCTTTCTTTTTTCCGTTTACAAAAGATTGTATTTTGATGGTACCTTGTCCTAATGCAAGAACTGCATATCCATTAGCAGTTGTTATTGTTTGCTCTTCGTTAAATGGTGTATACGATTGAAATACATCTTGTTGATTTGTTATGTGATTAGTCGCTCCGTTATCAACATACCAATTTTTAAAATCTGCTTCGCAATTCAAAACATTCGATGATACAGCAACTAATGACATCTGAATTTCTTTCGCTTTAGAATTTGTACGTTTTTTCGAATTCTCTGGCTTAGGAGGTCTTCCATCGGTTTTCCATTTATCGCATTGCTTCACTTTATGACCTTTTTGCTTACAGTAATTGCAATAATAACCATATTTATGTGCTTTGCTCTTATTCACTGTATATAAAACTTCTTGCTTGCTCTCATTTTTGTTTGTTAATGCTTTTTCATAAGAGCATAGCTGATTTGTCAAGTTATCTATTGTTCTGTCCTTATTTGATACCAGAATCCAACTAGACTTGAATGAGAAATATTCAGGTGGTAAAGTTTCTAATATTTTACAAATAAGCAAAATATCTGGCAAGTCGCACTTACAGTAATTTTCAGCAACTGCTTTATCTTTTAAAATTTCGTTTTGCAAATTATTCCAAAGGTTCTTAAGTTTTGATGTATGAGTAGCAATATCGTCATCTGATTGTCTAATATAACTAAAAAATTGCATACAGATATCATAGGTTTTATCTGTTGCACTACCATCATACAAACGATGAAGCTCCAACCAGACTTCCCTGGCGGTCGAAAATCTCATGACTTTTTCTAATGTGCTTTGAGTCATATTTATTGTAAGAACTAACAAAACAGTACTATCCGTTTGATTGAAAAATGTAACATCTTTTTCATATTTGCATTTTTCTTCTTGTGTTGCTTCTTGGGGTATCGACTTCGGTGAAGTTAATCTACCTTCAAGGACGTCCATCGCGCCTTTCACACTTCTCAGAAGAATAGAAAGCTTGTATTTCCATGTAATCCAGCTATCTTTACCTTCAAGTAATCCAATTTGCACCTTACTGGGATCCATTTTACTCTGGATTTAATTGAAAATGCGTTTTATTACTTTATGAAGATGACAGCTTTCTGAGACAGTTACAAAATCTTTTTTAATTTTTATTCTTACTTAATTTCTTGTTTCTTCTAGCATTACCATTTAGGCACTGTACGCTCTGCTACCATGTTAATATTATCAGATCGTCTAACTAGAAAAAACTTCCCTTCGTAATAAAATAATGACTTTGTCTAATTATAATTTTATTTCAATCAAATTGTCATATTCTATATATTAACTACGTAACTCACTCATTAACTTATTTCAAATACAGGATGGTAAATTACTTAGATGTATTCTTCATTCTGCTTCAACAGTTTCATACTTAAACGAGTTTAATTGTAAACGGTGCTTACGGCCATAAGAATCAAAATAAATTCAGTGCTCTTATGTATGCGGAAAAATATTTACAAATACATCTAATTTAAGGCGACATGCAAGAAATTTTCACAAAGATGCTGCGGCCAGATATAATTTCAGTTGTCAATGTGTGGAAAATGTTAATGATAAAAGTAATTTCAACAAGAATCTGAAAAGCCATGTTTACTATGTTGTGAGATTCCCGTCAGGTAGTGATAATTCGTCTAGTAATACCTCAATTGAGTATCGAGTATTAGACAGCGAAAAATAAAAGTTCTTTACTTCAAAAGATGTGATTTTAGAACATTTTCAGGATATCCAAATATCAAATCAAGTATCATGGAATTTAACTCAAATTGTGAATTTTGTCAATAGTATTAATAATATTTCTAAGTAATAAGCAGTTTTTAGATAGTTTCTAAAACTGAGTTTACAAAATTTTATATGGTTCGCACCAACAGTCGGCGAATTTATGCTAAAGGTCGCAGTTACCAGATAATACAGGACCTTCTCTGTTATCCACCTCATTTATACTAAAGGTCGTATTTTATCATATCATAAGGTTATTATTAAATTTCAATGACTCACCTCTTTCACCACAACCAACATAAATGATAACATCTGAATTGGAATATTTAGACAAAGACTGGGAGATTACAGTTTTTCCACAACCAAAGGCACCAGGTATAGCAGTAGTACCTCCTTGTACACAGCTAAAATCAATATTTTTAATATGCAAAATAAAATAAATCCAGTAATAAACTGTTACTATACCTTGTTTTTAAACTAGGAGGAGCATTTTAGGAAACCTCAAACACACCACTAAAAGTAACTAGATTGGGAGAGTGTTCCGAAAGGGTCGTGTTCAGACTTTTTGAACTAATTGACAATTACGTGAAATATGTTTTGTATTGCAGGTAGTTGTCATAGCCAATGAGTGATCAATGCATGTCTAGATATCGAATAATCATTGGCCACAGGCCATGGCGAAAGTAGTGAGCAAATTACACTTTATTGTTAAAAAATTGTATGGTTATAATAGGTACTTTATGTAAAATTGTTTAATAATTTGAGGATAAATAAATACGTAGAATATGCAATTGTATGTTTCAATTATTCTTTATTTACGTTGGACGCTTAGGTATAGCACAAACTAAAAGTAAACAGAGATTTTGATATCGAAAAATGCGATAATATTGTACTGTAATGTATATAAAACTTGATGTAAAAATATTTAGAAAAATAAAATTTTACTTGGAAACTTATATTATTAACAAGAAATAACAAGCATGGATTTTGTTTATCAAACTGAATAAATAATAAAAATAGCACTTAACTTGGTTGAAATATAATACTTTGGTAAAAATAAAACAATCAACAACAAACGCAAAGAAGTGGTACAGTTAGATTGAAGTAATGAATTTTTTCATATAAATAAACACAAAACTGACAAATGTTGTTGTCAGTTGCATCAAAAGAGCTGTGTGAAACGGGCTGCAATCTGACCAATCACTAGGCAGCAGAAATGCCAACTTAAATTCAAATCGCTCCTCTTAGTTTAAAAACAAGGTATAGTTTAAATTGGATATCAGAATGTCGTTTTCAAGAATCAGTCAGTAAGCATATTATTGTGTAAATTAATTCTACATAACTGTAGAGTAGCGTGAGTCATTTTGGCTTTGATCTCTCAAGGTAGCCTTATTGGCAATATTTTCATCAACATACTAATTAGGTAAGAAATGAACACTACTCTAATTTATGGGACAAACTATTTAACGATGGGGAAGGTATTTATCAATTCAAAAGTTTCTGTAAAGATAGAATATCTATCGTTGCGTTGGTACAATTTATCGTATTAAATAATTTCGTTTTAATCCTTTTTTCACATCTACATAGGTCAATCTAAATCAATTCTTTCGAAAATCTCATAAAGCTAGAACATTTTTTCTATCCTCTCGTATTTCGCAGCTCTCTTTCACCTTGTGGTCGACCAACATAACAATTTTGTAATCATTTGTCTTCAGCCGGATTATTTACATGGGACACCGCTATTGCTCGTGCAAGCATTATTCGATGCTTTCGCCTAATTAAAATATTTTTTCGTTGCGAAATACAACGTATTTCCATTTCAAAAATTCAGTTGCAAGGCTGATTTCGGCCAGCTGGCATAGTTTGCGTTGTAAAGTACTGGAAAACGGTAAATCGTTAGTTTTTTATTTGCGATAGGTTGTTTTCTGGTCCAGTCCAAATCTTAATTACATAATTTTCGATAATTAAAATAAATCATTCATTATTGTAATTTCAATATTTCTAAACTTGTTTCTATTCAATTTAATGAATATGCTCCAGTTTTTCTCTTGTTTTATATCTCAACTTCAGGGCACCAAACTACTTCATGGCTCGAGCAACAGCTTTCCAGCTTTAAAATTCACGCAGCCCGGGTGACTTATATTTGCCTTAAGCTAAGGCTTAATTTTGAATTTCGAGTACCTACAGCATTCATATCTGCAGATATCTTCTAGAAGTGCATTATGAATCAATCTGGAGATGGTCTCCAATATTTAGCTTTGTTTTCATTGAACCATGCGTAGTGATCAAGATTCCTTCTAAACCTTTATTGGTAGTAACGTTGAGAGGCTTTTGGTGATTCAATAAGAATTTACCTGAATTCTAGGGTCTTGTAGTTATCCCTTTTGCCGATAAGGCATAACATAGACACTTTGTAGTCTTCAGAATAGACTGGAATATAACTAGTGCAACAAAAATATTGTTAAAGATAAAAATTTAAATCAATTCTTTGACGTTGCTCTTAACCCACTTACTATTTTTCCATGAAATTTTATTATGAGTGTGAGATCACAATACGTAGTAAAACCTGGGTGGAAGCAATAATTTTTTTCGCTTTTTTTAGGTTTTTAAAAGGGGGTCAACACCATCTTGACCCCTATCTTTTTTTGTAACATAAAGTGAAATTAAAAATGGAACGCAATTATGAAACTTTTTTTGTTTAAATGATAACTTAAAAATCCATGGTTACAAACTTACAAAAAAAGACTAATTCAATGAAATGCCATATCGTAATTAACTATACTTACGGAAATAATGCATCAAGAACACGTTGTCCTGTAAGTAAAGGATGGTTAGCTGGCAATTTTTCACTAACTGGTCTAGCTTGACGTACCGGCCAAACTTGCAACATAGTGTATTTTGTACGCTCTCCGTCAAATTCAGTTTCTAGAACAATTTCCTGAAAAAGTATATCGATGTTTATTACAATATAATGAAAAAAGAATGGTTTAAAATTAAATTTGAAAAATTAGAACGCATATGAATGGACCCTAAAATAATGAAGCACTCAGAAAAAAAATAACACTGTACTTCACTGTTTTCATTTTGTGTGAGACTTGTTGAAAAATATTAAATAGCAAAATATAGAGTACTTGCTAATATAATACAGTTGAAACGCTGAAGCTTTTCCATCACGTGATCCAATCTACGATTTATGCAACACATATTTTCTACATTCTATCTTCTTCTATCAATATAAATCAAACATAACAACGTTCGATCGATTGTCTTCTACACAAGACCAACTACAAGACATACGTAATAGTTTCTATAAATTTGCCGTAGTAATCGTAAAAAGAGACAACGATATAATTGACGTAACGTGAATAACTGATCGTACTAAAACTTGAATTTGACACTACCGCATTTGAGGTTAGTTTACTGACTTGTTTTCAGCGATTTTTTGGATTCAAAGTGTATCAATTGTTAAAATCAGTTCTTGTAAGAACTAATTTGACTTTTTATTCCATTTAACATTGGTAAGTACTAATTTATTACATTAACAACTTGTAAACTTTTGACATTTCATAACACCTAAAATGCCGTGAGACGGGAATATTACAATGCTTATTTTACTACATATTGGTGGTAAATAGTATTTATAATTCTCTACAATTTGTAAATCTCTGCAGAATTTTCAAATTTGCACGAATCAAGTGTCTGATTGTACCTGTAACGGTATATTAACCAACAGTTATTTTCAGAAAATGCCTGGAAAGTGGATTAATTCACGAGCACAGGAGTTTGTTATGAACTTGATTGAATATTTTGAGATGGAAAAAAACAACGGCGGACCCTTTCAACCTATTTCATCTGTTCAGGAGGTATTATACTAAAGTTAACATCTATTTAAGGACATTTCTATTTAATATTATATTTCAGAGAGTGGCAACTGCATTGAAATTATCTGTGAAAACGGTATGTTCCCTTAAAAAAAGTAAGGAAAATATTCCAACTTTCCCAACGTCACTCAGTCAAACACCTCGATTAAAACTAAAAACAGAGGATTTACCCGAGGGAACCAAAATGGCAGTACGGAATACCTTATATAATATGTATGAACAAAGTAAGTAAACAAACATGTGAAACAATAAAACAAGAACATGGGAGTTCTTAAGCCTTACATTACAGTCAGCTGACACTTTAAATAAAAGAGAAGTGAAATCATAGTACCTTAATAATTAAGATTACACATCATAGTGCATGTAGTATTATCCATACAGTGAAATTTTTCACCAGCAGCTTATAGTGTGGCATATGAAAATCTTAGAAAACTAGTAGGTAATTTAACGTAAGTTCGATTATAGAAGTTATGAGTAATGAGAGCTTTAGAATACAGAAAGTTGTGCATATTTTTAATTTGAATGTGTTTCTACATGTGCTGATTTCTAAGTTGAGTACTGTCCATAAATGTTTACCAATTTGAATGTTCTGAGTGTAGATTGTGTTTCACAATTTAGTTTTCTAATTTAAATTTTTTGATGTCACATACGGAGTTGTTCTATACATTATTTGGTACAAATAATAAAAAAATCCGAATATCAAAAATTTGTGTTCAAGTTTAGTATGAAGTAAATATAAAAAAATCTTTTTTTTGTTTGAGATAATGATAATTTAAATTTTCTTATTTTTTCAGGGAAACATGTTACTGTTAAAACCATAAATGATGAACTAAAAAATAAGGAAATTCTTTCTGTTGGAAATACATCTTTATTGGTATTATTGAAACATTTGGGATTTAAATATAAAAAGGAAGATAACAGAAGAGCATTAATAGAACGAACAAATATTGCTAGCCAAAGAGCATGCTTCCTTCGAAAATATAGAGAAAATAGTGACAGTGTTTTTCCAAGACAAATTATATTTTCAGATGAAACATGGATATATGCAAAAGGAACTAAATTAAGTTCTTGGCAGGACAGTAATGTTAAAAGTGTACGTAAACCAGGAGGTTATGACGGTAAACGTTTTATTATTGTTCACGCTGGTTCATCCAAAGGATTTGTGGAAGATGCCAGCTTAGTGTTTTCCTCTAAATCATCGTCGTCAGATTACCACCGTGAAATGAACGGTGAAATATTTACAAAGTGGGTTACGACACAGTTAATTCCGAATTTAGAAGAACCGTCGTTAGTGGTAATGGACAATGCGCCTTATCATAGTATACTAGCAGAAAAGCAACCTTCCACTTCGTCAAAAAAAGATGAAATTATCACTTGGTTAAAAGCCAACAATATTGACTTTAATGAAAACCTCTCAAGACCTGAACTATTACAAATTGCTAAAATGAACCGGAAAGAAAATGTATATGTTGTTGATGAATTGTTCCGAAAACATGGTCATGAAGTCTTAAGGCTACCGCCCTACCATTGCGAATTTAATGCCATTGAGCTTATTTGGGCCCACTGCAAAACATATTATAATAAGTATATTGGCAGAGACGGATACGGCGATGAAAGGGTCTTGAGTATGTGGAAAGAAGCATTGGAAAATTGTAGTGCAAATGTTTGGGATAATTGTGTTAGGCATACCGAAAAAATAATCGAAGACTGGTTTACTCGAGAACGAAATTTGGTGAACATACATATTGAACCAGTGATAATAAATACTGGTGAAGACAGCTCAGATTCCGAAATGGATGAACTATAAAGCAAGATTTGTCATATTTGATGTGTTTTTTCGTTTCTAGTACCTATATGTGTTTACATTTTATTTTTGATGTCTTTTGCGGATATTTCTGTTTTTTACTTTTAATATGAGGGTTTCCATTTGATGTGTTGCCCTGATGATGGTAATATATTTATCGAAACGTCCACCTTCAAGCTGTGTGGGAATCTTATTCTATTTACAATCTATAGCCCAAAAAAAATTGTTCTAATATAATCAGTTTAGAAAGTGTTATTTTAAAAGTTTTAGAGGACACCCTGTCAGTAGACTAAACATTACGTCAGTTTCAAAAAATCAGCTCTCCACTAATAAGCCAGCATGGTTAATATTAATTTTGGATTTTGTAACTTATTCGCCCAGTATATCGATAGTTTTAATAAATATGTCGATGTTAACCATATAAATAAAATTAATACAATTAAAAAAGTTAAATTTCTTGTTTAATTACCAATTCGTAAAAGGCCGACCTTTGGAATATTAGTCATAACGATTATTCCTATTGAGTTGACACAAGTTTTGATTTAATTCATATGAACAATATTGCTGACGTGACAGTCACGTGATGGAAAAGCTTCAGCGTTTCTACTGTAGACTATTTAAATTATGGGTAGATCATGTTACATGAGTCTTGTCAGTTTTGTATTGTTCAAATTGTCATTTGATTAAGAATAAAACAGTAATAACTTTGTTAGTTACTATTTTTGTGAGGTCAGTAGATTAGATTGTTAGGTGCGCATCTTTCAAAAATTAGTTGAATGTTTAGTAGATTTAGGGAAATTATATCAAACGACAGACAACATGGTCAGGAAAAAAAGAAGACACAAATCCAATTGATGAGCACCTTCTCTAGAAACCGAAAATACACAAATGAAGACTCGAAAATGTCAAAAACATTATGTTTAGTCACAGATGAAACCAGAAAAATTACAATCTCCGGATAGCCGCCGTGATAAAAGACTTAGAGAAAGGGATTTTAAACCAGTCTAAACATGACTTCAACACAATTTATTTATTAATAATCTCATGCGAGCCATTCTTTACTTTGGTCAATTCGGCATTGCTCTAACCTCTTAAATCCCCCTCAGCTTATTTTAGAACTGTACGACTTCCAGTTTAGTAGACACTATATATCGATTGCTCTCGAAGGCAGCGAACATTTCAGTCGCCCGGTCAGTACAGGGGGGACATTCGATGATCAACGGTAAGACACCCAGTCGCGGGGATTTAATTTTGTTTCAAGTACTCTATAAATAAATTAGAAAAAAAATGTTCTAAAAAAATTAGTGAAAATAAAATTGTTACTATAAATTAACCTTCAAGCGGTCGCGCGGCGTCGAATCGACCGCACTTGGTATATTTTCGTTTCTAATATTATCAAATCTTGTCTTATGCATTTCCCATCCTTTTAGTAGCCTGTTATTGTTCCACTGTGCCAAAAATGAACAGATTACTGCTGCCCTCCTCGTAAATCGATGACAGTTGAAACTCTTCTCTCGTCTTCTGTATATTGCCCGAATAAATGCAATGATAATATTGAGGGCAAATAAAGTGGTTGTACAGAAACGGCGAGAGTTTCTACATGAGTTGATTGATTGGTTCGGCACCACCAGTCAGAGGCTTCGCGACCTCGGCACCTCAGCCTTTAGGCTTGTGCTCTTGGTTGTACCGTTTATGTGAAGAGACCAGTAGCCCTTATCAGGCTCACAAGGGGTTTCTTGGGGAAATCCTCCCTTGGATGTTCAATTCCTAGGAGTCTACATCTCCAATGAGACAGTGCTTCACATTCGAAGTTACTGTGTGAGCATTTTCCTCCTTTCCAATTGTATGCATGTGCTTCCTTAGTGTACAGTGACCCGTCACTTTCCTTATCTGGCCCCTGCTGAGGTTTTCTTTCGTTACTCAGCGACTCCGAGGGTTTCTTGACCAGGAGTTTACAGAGTTCCTGGTTTGGCACGTGGATCCAGTGCGTCTGCTGTTTAGTTTGAATCAACCGAGATGCACAACCACGTGCAGCAGTTTTTGATATTCCAAATACTGGTTCAGGACCAGTGAATGCAGCTTCAGACCCGTTTCATTGCACAATACGCTTGTACCCCGGGACCCACTTAAGAGTTACTCTATTATGGTTTGCCAGGGTTAAGAGTTTTGTTTTTTTAGGTAGTCCCAGGCCAGTCTAAATCTGATCTGGGGACATGCTAAAGATTTCAGTGCTGAACGATGAAATAAAACAATATAATTTGTTTAAAACTTTATTATATTTGAACTAACGTTCAATTTAAACTTGTGACGCGTTTCGCTAACGCACTCGTTTGATAAAGCTACTGTGTTAGAGAAACGCGTCACAAGTTTAAATTGAGCGTTAGTTCAAATATACAGTTTTAAACAAATTATATTGTTTTATTTCACTTCATCAAGAAAAAGCCTCAGTGCTGCCTGACTATCTGATATTATAAAGGTCTTTTGGCCTCTATACCCCCTTTCGATGTTCATTTGCAAACAGGTGTCAATAGCGTAGATTTTCAACTGGAATACGGAGGCAAGCTTCCCCAGCAATGCATGGACATTGCACCTGGGTCTAGCACCATGGACTCCAGCTCCTGTTCCTATGTGAGTATTAGATCCGTCTGTGTACCACACCAACGTTCCTTCCTTACTGCATGCTCCCAACCCATCCCAGTTTAGCTGGATGTGATATGGTTGGTTGTCGCTAATTGTGGCCAACACTTCTCAATTCAAAAAACTGATCTTGAAGAAACTAGGTCTCAGTTTTCATCAGGATCAGAATGATTTGATCTCATGTAACAGACTTATTTCGTTATTTTGATTATTATACAGTGCCTCCATAAAGTAAGCAATAAATTCATTATTAGCTAAATAAACAATATTAGAAATTCCCGAAACAGGTCGATTTTTGATATTAATTTACTGATGCTTTAACCGAAAGTGATGGGATTGAAATATTAATGATGATTGGTATTGGCGATAAGATGTGGACTCAACGTGAGGATTGCCGATTATTCCATGAAATGCACCCAGATCGTGAACCTATTTCACAATCTACGGTAAGCAGAATAGAGCGAAAATACAGAGAATTAGGACATGTGAGGGATGCAGCAAAGCAACATAGACCAAAATTTAATGAAAATATTCAACAAGACATAATTTTGTCGGCAGTAGAAAATCCACACTGTACAATGCGAGGATTATCTAAGGATTTTGGTATTGGAAAGTCTTCAGTATCGAACATTTTAAAAAAGGTAAAATACCATCCTTATAGTACTTTATGAATTGGCTAAAGACGACTTTGACCGAAGAACTGAATTCTGCGAGTATATGATGAACCAAAATAACAATTTCATTGATAACGTTTTATTTGTGGACGAGGCAACGTTTTATTTGAACGGTCATGTTAACCGGCAAAACACCCGTTATTGGTCTGATGAAAATCCTCTCTGGATGCAAGAGTACCATAAAGACCACAAAAAACCAACATATGGGCTGGTATTTTGAGAAATACAATTATTGGTCCATATTTTTCTTATGAAAATTCAACAGGAGCATTATATCTGGATTTCCTACAAAATACATTAATTCCTGATCTGATCCAGCTTTTTCCTGATATTCAAATACCCACTAATTTAGACCGCAGTATCTGGTTTCAACAGGATGGCGAAACGCCACATTTCGCAGTAACTGTACGCGATTTTTTAAACAGAACTTTTCCACAACAGTGGATAGGAAGAAGGGGACCAGTGGAATGGGAATGGCCCGCTAGATCACCTGATCTGAGCCCATTAGACTTCTTTTTATGGGGTTATTTAAAATCTAAAATCTACACAAAGAGACCTTGCAATATCTGTCAGCTACAAGACCGAATTAGACAAGAAATACAGAACATGACATCCGCTATGGTTTGTTTGTTTTTGGTAGTGTATCACAGTAATTGCATAACTACGTAATTCAATTTAATTTGTTTATTACATTCAGTAACCTACAACTTTCCATAAATTTTATTTGTATTTTTGCCCACCTGTACCTATTTGAAGCAACGTGTTATACATTTTTGGAATCAGCTCAGCAAGGGAAATCCGGAAATTGAAAAAAAGGGGGTTTCCATTTAAAAAAAAAACGGTGCTGACGGCATCACACGAAGGTGGTTCACCCTGTATATTAAATTATAATTTGAAAAAATATTAAATTAAATTAAAATTAAAAATCGACCTGTTTCGGGAATTTCTAATTTTATTGTTTATCTAGCTAATAATGAATTTATGCGTTACTTTATGGACGCACAGTATATATTATATAAGTTAGTTAGAGGTATATAAGAAAACTTTGTTGCCAATTTATTTCCTAATTCAAAGAACATTTTATTTATGTTATTTGAATATATAATTTTTTTTTAGTTAAAATATAAGTTTTTCCAAAAATTGTGTCTCAACATATTAATAATGAATTTGACCAAAAAAAAAAGATTACTAAATTAATTAGTATTTAAAATCCCCAAAATATCTCATAGGTCTTTCAGATTACGCGCGACTGCTGCCGTTACAAATGAGCACGCGCCTGCTTGAAGGTTAAATTAACATCTCTAGTGTTAAAATAAAATATAAATAAATGTAAAAACAACAACAACAATCATACTTACATCAACAGTGTAGTTTCCTGGTTCCGCGATGTAAGTTACAGTACCCTTGGATCTTGGTGGAAGGATCATTTTATGTTTGACTAGAGTATTTTCATGAACCATACCATATATATCACCTCCAGTTAAATGTGATCCCAACTATTAAATAAATATATAATGAAATTTTTTGCACACAGACCGAATCAATATATAAACAAAGAATACACAACAACAAGAAGTGAAGCCCGGCGAAAATCCTTTGCTGTTGGAGGGGCAAAAATAAATAACCTTGAAGACAGCTAACTGGCATACACTAAGAACCATAATAAATGCTTACAACTTTACTCGAATCACACTGAGAAAAAGTATTTTGTGTGTTTTATCAAATGTATCTATTATATAGGTATTTTTCCATCAGTAACTATTTCTGCACCTTTCGTTGACAATATAGACGTGAAATAGATCATTTAAAAAAATAATTTCAACCTACAAGGAAACTCTAATCTAATTTGGGTCTGTAAAGACCATAAGCAAGAGGCCTACATGTGATCGCATGATATATGACGACTAATTTAAAAGATGGCTTCCGCAGATTCTTTTTTTTTCTCCAAAGTTTCGCTTCTTGCTAGTTGGTGTATTCTTTGGTCTAAGTGAAATATTTTAACCAACATAAAAGAAAGAAATAATACTTAAATGAACAAAATAAACAATGGACAAGACAAGGACAGAAATAAGACATTTTCAAAATAATGGTGTTTGAAATGCAAAATGCTAAATACCTATGTCCATTTTGTATTTAAATACTTTTTTTAGAAAACCATTTTCTATTTCATATAAAATATCTTTCAGGGCAAATTTTGTATTTGCAATAGTTAGTTGTTTTACTAGGCAGAAAAGCACAAGATTTAATGACAAGGTTGGTGTTTTATAGCCGAGGCAAGGAAACTATCCAAGGCATTGAATCTTATTTTCTGCCATGTGAAACATATAATTTTTTCTCCAAATTCGTTCCAATTTCTTGCAAAATCCAAATGATTAAATTCACACAATATTCAATGTCATTGTCAATTTTGATTAACAATTTGATTCAAATTATTACTTTGAAGCTTGGAACGTTGCATGGCAACAAACTTTTTCTGACTAGGCAGTAAAAATACACCTTTTATGCCTGTCAAGTGTCATTAAAAAGCCACTTTCAATGTCATTTGGAGAAAAAATACTTTTTGATAGTATAGCAGAAGGTAGCAGAAGCTGAAAGGGACATAAAGAAACATTTTATGGATACCTGCTACCTGAGTTAATACAAAAATAGAATAGACAAAATCTTTCACTCATTAGAAATAGGCAATCCCGTATATTGTGGAGTACTAATAAGGAAACTTTAAAAAATAGAATCCTTAGGGAGGTAAATGTGCACTTCCTCCTCCCTCTTATTTTAAGTATGTTGTAAATGATGAAACTTGTAAATCTATTATTCAAATTGATTCCATAACTTGTAGAACATCTTATATATTCTGTATTCTGGTAAAAATTAACTATGAAGATTACATCTATGTTAGGTTTTTAACTTAAGAATAAAACTGTCATAGTATGCTGTGGCTCACTAACAGTAAACTCTGTCACCCACTTTTAAAGTACAAAGTCGCTACATTTATTCAACTGAATTACTTAAATTTTTTAAAAATGTAGAGCAATTCAATTTTAAATTTCCTAATATTAAGGAACAAGCCAATACAGCGTAATTAACCTTACAATCACAAACAACTAAAGATAGGTATGAAAAACAATAAACAGAATATAAGTAATGGGCTGAAGACAACAATATACATAATTATTGTGGGTAGGAGGAAAAAACATTTATTACTCGGGAGTAAAGTGCCTTTTCCTTCCTCGAATGTTTACTACCCGTGTGTTCTTTCATGCTTATATAAAAATCGTACCTTTATATTAATGGGATTGAAATCCCATTTAGCAGTTCTGGAAAGAGAAGGAACGTTGATTCCTTTGGGGATATATATACTGTCAGTAACATCGCAAATATCTTTTAATGGACGTTGAATACCATCGAAAATTGAACCCATAATACCAGGTCCAAGTTCAACTGAAAGAGGTTTGCCAGTTCTTAAGACAGGATCACCAACGGTTACACCAGATGTTTCTTCATATACCTACAAATATTGTTAATGTTGAATTTGGAATTAATAGTTATTTAAATCATGCATAAGGCCATATACGTTTATTTATATTACTAGAAAAAGCATTCATTGTTACTTAATTCACTTTTTCGACACAAAACGTTTCTCAGATTTCATAATTTTGCTACACCCCAATTTTTTTAATAAATATTCATAAATTGAGGAACAAGAGCTATAAAATTACTTGTTCAATCCTAAATTGCATAACTTTTAGAGAATAAATAATGATAAAAAACACTTTTGTAAGACTAACCCAATACATTTTACACATTTTTTTAAGGAAAGTTCATTAAATTTCAATTGGCTAGATGATTTAAAACCA
This sequence comes from Lochmaea crataegi, assembly GCA_947563755.1. NCBI lineage: Eukaryota > Metazoa > Arthropoda > Insecta > Coleoptera > Chrysomelidae > Lochmaea > Lochmaea crataegi. The sequence continues at coordinate 3,972,280 of OX387424.1, forward strand.
ACTTACTTGTATAGTGGCCATATCCCCTTCTAATCTAATAATCTCTCCTACTAACTCATAATATCCTACACGTACAAGTTCGTACATAGCAGATCCGGACATTTTTTCAGCAGTGACGACTAAAAAATAAGGTTTATGTCTTATAGAGATTGAGTAATTACACTACCATAATGCAAATTCGCCTTTATACATTTTAATCTACAAGGTTGCAATAAAGTATGGAACCAAGTAAATATCTTTTCAAGGAAAAGGTTAATATTTATGAAATTATGCAGGGAAGGGCAGTGGGGCAAAATGCATCTGATGTACATTTTTTTGTTAATAATATACTTCCGGTTTGACCGGAAATACCCTCAACTTTTTAAATTTGAATAGGACACCCTGTATATTTTTGCAGAATTTGAAAGAGCTTGTTATTACGAATTCGTACGTACTGGGTTTAGTGGAAATAATTTGTAAAAACGATAAATAACTCATTTTTAGTTGTAGAATAAGTAAATTTATTCACTTCAGACTAATGAGAATAATAAATTAAACAAAATCATTTCAAATGTTCCAAATGCTCGCCGTTCACCTCCTGACAATATGCCAGCCTATTAACAAATTCTTGAGTCACCCTTTCGAAGAATTCTCCACATATTAGTTCCCATTCATCAATAATTATTTGTCTCAATTCCAGCAAGCATGTTGGTCGTCTACGATCAGGTCCCTCTATGAGTTCTCTACATCCAATACATCAATTTGGAAAATTCGCTTCCAGAAAATCCAAATATTTGTCACCATTCAAGTTTCCGTCTGTAAAAAATGGGCCTATAAGCCCATTTTCGACAATTCCCCTCCAAACATTCAACTTCTGTGGATGCTGGGTATGTGCTTCATGAATCCAATGAGAATTCTCATTTGACCAATACCTTGAGTTATGGCGGTTAACTGTTCCATTTAAACAAAAAGTTGTCTCATCGGAAAGCACTACATTATATGCAAAATGTTCGTCGACGTTACAAATGTTCATCAGTCGTTCGTAAAACTCCAGCCGTCGGTCAAAATCATCCTCTGACAATTATTGAACCAATTGTATCTTTACCGTGGTTTACAGCCAAATTTGTGGTAGAAGTTTGAGATGATTCCTCTAAATCAATTGCAATGTTTTGTCTAATAGTTTAATTCGTTGTGATCCGCGGTCTTCCAAGTTTTCGCAAATCTTTGACCATCCTAGTTGCATTAAAACGTTGTAATGTTTTAGTAATTGTTGAACGTGATATGAGATTTCTTTCATGATGCAAATCATTAAAAAGATGACACTTCTTCATGAGTTCTAACACGAACACCATAACCGATGATCATTAATATTTCAATACGATCTTTTTCATTTAAATGAACCATTTTTAATTGTACAAAATATTTCCGTAAAGCACAATTTTACACTACAGTCACCTACTAGATAGTACTAGTTCAACACTTACTATTCATATAAACAACATTAATGTGTTTATTTAAATGGTTTTTTCCTCTAATGTAAAAAAAACTTAAAAAAACGTTGATTTAAGTGCTGTATTTCTCGTTTAACACGTATTTTCGTTAGACTACCAACACGCTTGCAAAAATGGAGATAAAGAATTATTGATGAATGTGAACTAATACATGGAGAACTCTTGGAAAGAGTGACTCAAGAATTTGTTAATAGGCTGGCATATTGTCAGGAGGTGAACGGCGAGCATTTTGAACATTTGAAATGATTTTGTTTAAATTATTATTCTCATTAGTCTGAAGTGAATAAATTTAGTTAAGGTAATGAACCATTTATAGACACTTATTATTAAGAAAACGGCCCAAAATTAATTGAAAATTTTCATTTCCGAACTTCTTGATGTAGTTTAGCAACGATGTATTCAACCACACAAGTTTGAGTCGAACCATAATAGCGCATTTCCGTAAGACGTGTACATATGCTTAACATTTCGTTTTGCGTTATTGAATTTTATTGAAAATATTAAGGTAAGTACTTTTTAAAATATATTTGTAGACTCAGAACATTATAAGGAATAATAAATTTGTAACAGAAATAACCTCTGCTGTGAAATGTAGAATTAGATTTGGATGTCGATTATGTTAAAATGGTGTTCGACCATATTGACACCCCTGTCGAAATTTGGTTTCAATATTTCTATTAAGATTTTTTATATTCTTTTTGCTTATATTAAGGCGATGTTGCCAATATGCATTTCATTGCCGTAACATGTATGTAATCAATTATGGACATGGGGTGTCGATAATTGGTGATCAGTTTTTGGTTTATTTATAGCTATGGGTCCGACTAGAAAAACGTACCGAGCCTCAGAAAATGGCCCAGGATGATGTGAAAAGAGAAGTCCCAGTTGCAGTAGCGGCTAAAATTCATAGGGTGCCAAGAACCGCATTAATTAACAAAAAGGATGGAAAATCGGCTGTTATTTGTTCCCCTGGTCCGACTACGATTCTTAGTCCAATTATACTTTTTTTGGATGGCCATGTATCACACCTAACTCTTCACTTATCTAATATCTGTGTCGAAAATGGGATAGAGTTAGTTGCTCTTTACCCAAACTCTACTCACCTACTACAGCCGTTGGATGTGGGGCAGTGTTCAGACTTCAGACCACTAAAAGTGGCATATAAAAGGGAAGTTGAGAAACTAACCAGTGGACATGTATGAAGCTTAGAGCGTATTTTTTATGTTTTTTGTCAATAATAAATGTTTATTGTTTCCTTCCGTTCTAGCTTTATTTTGTTATATTCAGGGGAAAAAAACTGTCCATATATGGGATATCGATTAATGGTTTTCCTTAAAAACTTGATGTCGTTCATTGGTTTTTATGGCAATATTTTTTCAACAAAAAAAAATAATAAAAAACGGAAAACATAATTTCATATTTAGAAATTGACAACGGGATGTTTAAGCAATACCATACAAATAGGATAAATTCCCAAAAGCACTTTGGTTTACCATACACAATTAAAGACAAAGTTTGTTCTTAATAGTATCGATAATTGGTTGTCTACGGTATTCAACAACTAGAAGCGAGTTATTTCTTGATTTTACAAATTATTTCCACTAAACCAAGTATGTATGAATTCGAAATAACAAGCTTTTTCAAAATCTGCAAAAATATACAAGGGTGTCCCATTTAAATTTAAAAAATTGAGGGTATTATTAACAAAAAAATGTATACCAAATGTATTTTGCCCCATTGCACTTACCTGCAAAATTTAATAAATATCAACCTTTTTGTTTAAAATATATTTACTGGTTCCAACTTTATCGCAACCCTATATAATAATATTGAAGTTATTTATGCAAAGTTCCTTAATATTTGGGAAAAGCTGCAAAGTTAAAAGATGAGACCCTATCTATACTTTATCTCAAAATATACTTAAAAGAAAAGTGTGAAATTTGAAGAAGTTAGTTTTCACTAACTATAATGCATCAAGATTGACTTTAATAGTTGTTGTTGATAAATGAAACCGCTTATCAGACAGGGAACATCTATACTTTGACTTTAGAAATTTCATGTTGGAAAAGCTGGGTTTTTCCAAAGATTTGTGCATCACAGCAGTGAGACCAGTGTAAGACCAAAGTTTCATGAGTTTGGCTATCGTTCTTCTAGCAGCAACTTGAAAAAGTCCAATCCACTTACAGTTCTTCCTTGGTAAAATTGATGATTGCAAATCACACAATTCCTGTTAAAAGTCTGCTCTGCTTACAATCTAATAATTATAAGTGGATGAGTAAAAACTGCAATTTCTCTTGATTTTTACAACTACTCAAATGGAACGAAGAGTAGAGTGCAAACCATCTAGGAACTCTTTAGAGATTATCAAAAATTCGATTAACAATATTTGCATCCACTTCTGCAATATTGATACATGTGGCAAGTAGTTTGGGTGTTCTACTTTTCACATAGTAACCGTAAACAACAAAATGACAGTATCGGCATTTAATATTGGAAGCTGTTTTTAATAAGAATGAACCTACACTAGTAATGAGTGTAAGCTATAGAGTATTGCCAACGGTTCCAAAATTCCCAATTTAGGTAAGAACGAAGTTGTCACTACTGTGTGAATAGGTTATTCTGTGATCCTAGATTCAAATACCACAGATAACTGATATGTTGTGAGTTTTTACTGTAGCAATAAGTTAATGTATCGAAACATGAAAAGTATCAGATACTTCCATCCATACTCCCAAAATTTAATGTTATTTGAATACATATAAGGATGACAGAAAAAAATCTGTCTAACATGGGATATCAAGTGTTTTTTCTAAAAAAATGTATTGTTTCAGTTTATGAACAATTGCAAAAGCCGTCTAGTTAGAAACATATTTCCTACAATATTCCACTTTTCTTGTATCATTATTAATGTTACATAAACATTAAGGGATATAAACAAAAAGGAAGAGTTCATTTGAAATCACAGATTATTTAGAATTTAGTTTAGCTTATTAATACAGCAATCGGTAAGGCAATAAATTTGATCCCTATGGGTTAATGCAGTAACTTTGTAGTTATGTAGATAGAAAAAATGCATTTAGCTAACATAAATCAAAATGATCCAGGAGTAAATAAGTTTTAATTGTAATCAACATAATATCTTTTTTTATAAAAAAATATATTCATGTGTCATCAAATTGTTGATTTATTTGCAATTAAATAAAATAAATTTAATGATTTTATTCAAGATTGGTTTTCACAGACATTTTCATTAAATAAATATACCTAATGAGTTATATTATAAAGTAGATAATTACCTGGACCAGACACAGCATGGACATACCCATACTGTGATTCTTTTTCTTCATCTCCCACTTTTACTTTTGACATGATTGTGATCTAAAAAATAGTTTAAGCATAAATTATTATATATTAGATTATATAATAGATTTTTCAGTAAAAAATTTCCCATTTAATGTACGTTTATAGATACCATAAATTTACTAGTATAAACAATAAAGCCACAATTCTGGAGCATGATCAAAATAATTATATTTTTTTATTCCAATATTTTTGTAGTTTTGATTTCATTCAAGCTTTAAGGATAGGTGCCTAGTTTTTTAAGGAACTCATTTATTATTATTTAAATTTTGATCAAACTTGTTTCATTGTTGAATCTTATTTATTGAAGTTAGCAATTCCAGTTCAATGAGCACTAAATAAAAGTAAGTAAGTAAAATATTAGATATCGAGTTTTAAAATTCTGCAAGATTTAAATATTCCAAAATATTAAAGGATTGTAACTAAATTGTTGTTAATGAAAGTACTGAGATCTTTACAACCAAATTAATAGTACCCAGTTCCCAAAAAAGACCAGAGGGTAACCAATATTGTTACACACTACCCTAAACAAGGATCATATTAAACACATTAAACATCAATTTTTATAAAAAAGAAAGCAATTAAAATAGAATTGGTACAAACAAATGTTACTTGAATCAAAGAGGGTTTTAAATAAATAACAGGTAAAGAAGTCATCCAATCCCAACCCTTTTTACACACACTATGTCATGTGATTAGATATAAATGTCAGACTTTCTGCTTATGACTTCCTATTAACTGCATTAAATTAAGATATTAATTATATTATCCAGTAATTTAAATACCTTAGGGTACTTCAAATTACAATCATATACTGTCTTTATATTTAGGTGTTGTTCTTAATGACTAGTTTCACAGAATTGTTCTTGAAATGGTTAAATATGCAATAAACAACACTTCCGACAAATATTATTTGTGCAGTTGTTAGATGGTTACAAAAAATGTCCAGTTTATCAAAAAAACACAATAAAAAAAGGATAAAACTCACTTCTTATATCAAACTTAACCAACCCAACACCAACACACAACTATGTATATGTAAGTGAGAATTGAATCGATTAACAACTAATAAAATTTGTAAGTTGTCATAAGATAAGTCAGCTGACAGACCTAGTGTGCTAACTGATCAGAAAAAAACTATTCTCAAATTTTGTTTAAATGGTTGAAGAAAAATTAAACGGCTGCATGTTGCAGTAATACAATTTTAATAATTTTTAAAATGTGTTAGCTATAACATTATGTACAAGTAAAATTTAAAATTACTGTGTTTGAATGAATTATATACTGCTTTGACCATTGCGGTACATTTACATATGACTTGAAGTTGAGGGGTGTGTACGTACTGTATGTTATCTATGGTGAGATTTATTTCTGTGACTACAATACACCGCTAGCGTTCGAAACCACTCGAAAATGTGAGTAGAGGTTCGTTTTCACGTGACATAAAGTCACGACTTTTGGTAACATTGAATATCAGGACATTTTATTTTATGAAAAACGAAAAAGTCATAAATGGTCACAATGTCGCGACATCGCTATCATGCAGGAGCGGCTAAATATCCTATGATACCAACGTTGCCAATACCTTTTTCAATCATTTTGATTTGGTTTGGTTTGGTTTGGTTAGGTTTGGTTAGGTTTGGTTAGGTTTGGTTAGGTTTGGTTAGGTTTGGTTAGGTTTGGTTAGGTTTGGTTAGGTTTGGTTTGGTTTGGTTTGGTTTGGTTTGGTTTGGTTTGGTTTGGTTTGGTTTGGTTAGGTTTGGTTAGGTTTGGTTAGGTTTGGTTAGGTTTGGTTAGGTTTGGTTAGGTTTGGTTAGGTTTGGTTAGGTTTGGTTAGGTTTGGCTAGGTTTGGTTAGGTTTGGTTAGGTTTGGTTAGGTTTGGTTAGGTTTGGTTAGGTTTGGTTAGGTTTGGTTAGGTTTGGTTAGGTTTGGTTAGGTTTGGTTAGATTATTATTACGTTTTAAAACAGATTATTGGTTAATTTATCGATAAGAGCAAGGAAAATAATTGAAGAAGGTATTGGCAACGTTGGTATCATAGGATATTTATCCTCTCCTCTATCATGCAATCAAAAGTAGAGATGGACAAATCGAATCCGATCCAGTGATCCGGTTACTACCGTAGATCCATAGAGAAATAAAAGTAAAACTGTTGTTGAACGTGTAGCAGTCTGTGGCATAAATTTACCACTAGCGCCTACCTTGGCTACAGGCATGAACGACGCGGGCTTTTTGAACTCTTAAACTTTCGCTACTCGTAATATTATATAATATTTGCAATTAAATGATTTTGCACTTTAATAATATTTGTTTTTTAATATTTTAAGTCAAGTCTTGAAATACTCATACATAACATTGTGCTAAATCGTTCGGCTGCAAATAATTATTGGGCGAGTTCAGCCACGCTAGCAAAGTTGACGCTGGCAGCGGCGCCCTGTGAAAGCGATTGAAGGTGGCTGAACTAGGCTTTGATGCTCTGTGACACGGAATTGTTTTATATTCCGTGTCTGTGACAAACAGATAAACACATCACAGCCATATTTTTGCGATCTAGCGTCTTTAAGCGGATTAAAGCGATTCATTTTCGCGAATAAGTAATGACGTCACGCTTAAAAACGCTTGAAGCGGAATCTGGCGTGGTCGAAAGTGCGCCAGAAAACTTTAGCCATATTTTTGTGATCTAGCGTCTTTAAGCGGATTAACAGTGTAGCTTAAGCGTGACCTCATAACGGTGACGTCACGCTTAACTTCGCAAAAATGGAAATATCTAGCGATATTCTGACATGTGACAATGACATTTCTCTCACGACACATACATACTTTACTTTGTTAATTTTTTTCTTTCTGAATTTCTGAATCTGTAGTAAGCAAAATAATATTAATATACCTAATAATATTGCTTTTGTTAAAATTTGCGATCTTAGAATTTAGAATGAAAAGGAGGAGAGACTCTTAAGAAGCTCTCAAGAAGAACAAAAAGTTTGCAAATAATTTCTTCAATTCTAAGAGACCATCATATCAGATCAATTTATGAGGAAGAATGGATAAGCCGTAATCTAAATTATGACTTTTATATTTTATTTCGAATGTCTAAAGAAACATTTTATGATTTTTTGAAAGTCGATTGGTCGACTCTCTATCAATTTATTCTGTCAATGCTGTCAATTTAATGACGCACACAGCTGAACCGCTTCAAAGTTTTCTGGCGCACTCCCGACCACGCCAGTTTCCGCTTCAAGCGTTTTTAAGCGTGACGTCATTACTTATTCGCGAAAATGAATCGCTTTAATCCGCTTAAAGACGCTAGATCGCAAAAATATGGCTTTTGAAGCGGTTCAGCTGTTGTGCGTCATTCAGTTGACAGCATTGACAGAATAAATTAATAGAGAGTGGACCAATGGTGAGGAGCGGCTAATTGTAGGACCACCGAAAAAGCTGTATCCTCACTGAGCATCACCATTAAAATCTCTCCTCCTTTTCATTCTAAATTCTAAGATCACAAATTTTAACAAAAGCAATATTATTTTATTTAGGTATATTAATATTATTTCGCTTACTGCAGATTCAGAATCTCAGAAAGAAAAAAATAAACAAAGTAAAGTATGTATGTGTCGTGAGAGAAATGTCGTTGTGATATGTCAGAATATCGTTAGATATTCCCATTTTTGCGAGGTTAAGCGCGACGTCACCGTTATGACGTCACGCTTAAGCTACACTGTTAATCCGCTTAAAGACGCTAGATAGCAAAAATATGGCTCACATAACCTTTAAATGTCCACCAACTGACAGATGACAGTCGCCCGCAAGAATAACGTCCTGTGTATCTTATCTCTGAATAACGTGTTGTGCTTAGAACATAAAGAAATAGCATAGAACGCTTGTTTCAACTTCAGATATATCCGGGCGTGACGTCACTTGAACTTGTCCTATATAAAGCGCATTCAATGGAAAACCTCATAAATTACTTAATCTTGGAAGAACTTTTGGATGAAAATAATATTGTGGAATTAAATAATGTGGATTGTTTTCTATTCTGTCAGTTGTTGATGTGTTGACAGTTTATACTGAAAAAGTAAAATCTTTGCCAAACACTCTTTCCTTGTCGACATAACAATGAAATATTTAACTGAGACTCACCGAATTGAGATTTTAATGATGATCGGGTACGGGGATAACTGCAGAAGTCAAGTTGAAGTGGCAAACTTATTTAATCACAGGTATCCCGAATTGCCTAATATTTCACAAAGTACTGTGTCTAAAATTCATGCACAATTCAGAGAACTTGGACATGTCAAACCATTGAAAAGAAAACCACACTTCGTTGAAGATAATGTGAAAGTGGATATTTTGTTAAGTGTCGAAGAGAATGCAACTTCAAGTACACGTCAAATTGCCCGTGAAAATAATGTTAGTCATACAACTGTTCTAAGATGTCTTCATAAAGAAAAACTTCATCCCTACAAATTAACTTAATTAACAGAAGACGATCCAGATCGTAGAATGGATTTCTGTGAAAGATTGATGAATAAGCTGAACAGAAATGAGATAGCTCTTGGTACCATTCTTTTTTCTGACGAATCAACATTCACATTGAATGGAGAGGTAAACCGACAGAACTGTAGATATTGGTCAGCAGAGAATCCTAATTGGATGCGTGAGACACATACTCAGTGCCCTCAAAAGGTGAACGTTTGGACCGGTATCATAGGCGACCATATTATTGGTTTATATTTATAGATGGAAATTTGACAGCTGAAGAATATTTAAATATGCTTAGAAATGAAGTTATTCCTGCGTTGGCAAACTTATATCCCAACGCAATAGATCCTAGCTTACCGAATGAAAATGTTTGGTTCCAGCAAGACGGGGCAACACCCCATTATGTTTTAATGGTAAGAACTTATTTAGATGAAATCTTCCCCAATAAATGGATTGGACGAAGAGGTACTATTGAGTGGCCAGCTAGATCGCCAGACCTTACGCCGTTAGATTTTTTTCTGTGGGGTTATCTCAAGAACAAAGTATATGCAACACAACCAACTAGCATTGTAGACCTCAAAGACAGGATAACTACAGAAATACGGAATATTTCACCTCAAACTTTAAACAAAGTTAAGGAGGAGTTCTATAGGAGACTGTGCTATTGCCAACAACTAGGTGGAGAACATTTTGAGCATTTATTTTAATGTATTAAAATCAAATACATCAGGTATTTTATGTATGTGTTTAATAACTGTAAAAATAAAAATTTCACCCTGTATAATTCATAATTGACCATACATTATTTAGTTTGTTGAAATCGGTTCATTAAGGGGATTTCAAAAATATGCAAATATACAGGGTGTTTCATTAAAAAAAACAACACCGACTATGGCATACTTGCGTGAATCACCCAGTACAATTAAATTTATGTTTACATAATGCACAACTCAATTCAAAAGTTGAGGTGTCTCGGCATTTTTTATAATTTTCTAAAATAATGACATAAAGAATTTTATTCCATAAGTGGTTTCCACACACTGTATAAAAATATTAGCATTAGGAGGAAAATCCTGTGAGAAATTTAAATTATTTCCAGGAAGTAATTCTTTAATAAAAACTAAATAACACAAAAATTTTAACTTAAGGGCATGGAGACTAGACAAGGAGATCGAACTCATAGGCAAAGATAAATACTTTATATATATCTTTTCATTCATTTCGATTGGAGTAGGGCTCTTGGATCTAGCATACTTCCAGATTAGATTTAAAAAAATTACTGGGATGTTTAGTATATATTGGAGGTTGATTATCTTTAGTTTTATCGTATCTCAACCACCTCCGCCCACCCTCTAGGGGCGGGAGTGACTTTGTGAAATAATCGTAAAAATAAATTTTTAATTGAATTTACTGTTTGGACCCTTACTTTGTGGAATCTACTCATATTACTTTTTAATATAAATTTTTAAATTTGGAATAAAATTCTACGTAATTTTTCACCTACCTATACACCTAAAATTTTATTTTGAAAACTTTTTTTTATAAGTTGTACAAAAAAATGTTATCAAAAAATTAATTATTTTATGAATATTAGAATCGCCATTACGGCTTTACGTATGGGAATAAAAATTTATTAATTGGCACGTATATGTTGTATAATATTAATGAACAATTAATCATACGCAAAAATTCATACCATAAGAGCAGGGGGCGGGGGGTGAGTTTGGGAAATATTAGGGTTGGAGTGATTTTGAGTAGGTCGTCGAATAATATTATAATATCTTACTTTAGGTGTGTTCATCAATTTTCATATTTTTTTTTATTATTGCCAAAGATATTCATTAAAACGTGTTTAAAATTTGTGGACTTCATATTTATTATTATAAATTGAAGGTATACTTCATAACAGTAACAACAATTTGGTAATCAATCAATATCTGAAAATTCCTGGATGTACAGAAAAAACATCCTGTCAGAACACACCAACGTGAAAGAACAATTTTTTTGATACCTTAATGATATATATATAGCTCGAGTATATCCTGGATTAGGAAAGCGGCCTATAAAAAGAACATATAGTGAAATGAACGACTGCGACTGTCATGGGTGTTCCGATCAGTGAAAAAATGCACATTTAAAAAAGCCTATACATTGAAAAAATATGAAAAATGAGGAGGAGATGGCATTCCCGGAGAAAAAATACATTTCGTTTTTATTCATTTATCAAATAAAATTTGTATCAATTATTGAATTAAATTAATTAATTTGTTAAAATTTTATTCCATGGTAGCCTGGAAAGATAATATGATTATTTATGTTGTATTTATTACAGAGTTGTTGTTTTTTAATATCTTAATGCTTTTTAGTTTGTAGGATGTATTATTGTTTTTATTTATTTGTGGAATAGGCCTATGGGGGATACCACATTAATAAAAACGCGCCGTGGCTTTACCTCTTTATAGGTACCAATGTTTCAGATTAGCAAATAAAATTTGTCCGAAATCGATTCCTTAAAAGTCGGTAAAGATGACAAACACGGATTTAAGCTTTTGCAATTGATTTTGGATAAATTTTAACAGTGGATTTGTTGACATTGGAATTATCCTCCGCGTGTGCTTAGAATACCTGAAAAATTGATAGGTGGTGTGGCCCACAACTTTTAAAAAGAAAAAAATAACTGAACCTATTCTTAAGTTATGAAATATACCTGTCATTTATTTTAATAAATATGTTTGGCAATAAAATAATCGAAAATCGTCTAAAATTTAATGACGTACTCAAAATCACTCCAACCCTAATATTTCCCAAACTCAACCCCCCCCGTCTTTTGAAAAGTACCTACTTGGGAAAGAGAGGCTAGAAAATATGAGGGATAAAGAAAGACTGATGGATAGTATTTGGAAGATATGAGGAATGACAAAGCTTACCATGTCTTTCGAAAATGTTCGTCTTTAATTAACCACTTTTTTATACAATCTAGGGTTGGTATCATTTGCTCTTGGTATAGGACATATATCGTTCTTCGGATTATATCCTTTTGCATTTCGTCAACACATTTGGTTTTATTAGCGTCACTTCGTATTTTTCGTTCATGTTTTGGCTTAATGATAATGTCTTTTACTGTGGATATTTGGGTTTTGGTCAACTTATATGTTTCTTTTGCAGCATCGGTTATATTATAACCTCGATGTTTCAATGATTCAAACATATTTTTCACAATTCGCTTCGCATCCGGCGATAAATGCACTTTTTTGCAATAGGACGCCACATACTTAGTTTTAAACACAAGATGAACCTCTTCATGTCTTAAAATCATCCCTATGTTCATTTTTTCTATAAGTTCTACTTTAACTTTTTCTTGTTTCTTCACCAACTCTTATTTGCTCAAAACTATTTATAACTATATTCCTCTCCAACTTATTCTGTCCCTCTTCAAATTTAGTTACTAATCTCGTCCCCATTTCCTGCATTTTCTAATCTATTTTGGTTTGTCCTTGTTCCATTATGTTTCTTAATTCATCATATCATATTGTACTTGTTTAATACCATTTTTTAATTCATCTTGTACTTGTTTTATATTTTCCATTATCATACTCATAATTTTCATTAACTTGTCTTCTCTTGTTTTGTCCATCATGATTTTTCCTTTCTTTTCTATTTAACTAGTATATTAGAATATTATTTACTCAATCATTTTATGGGTAACCTCCTGATAGATAAAAATTTTCAAAAAAAACATTTTTCTTTACACTCGACAAACTATTGTTATTAATGCCCCACGTTGGGCGCCCATTATATTGATTTTAATTTATTATTAAATTTATCGTGAAAAATACTTTCAACTTGAAAAATAAAAATTCGGAAATATATCTTCCTAATCACAAATAAACAATAGAATAATTGAATAAATTAGTCTCGAATATTATTTTACCAGCCAAACATTTCAGTTATAAAATAATCATACGATAAGGCATTATCTTTTCGCTTTCAGAAGAAACGAGTACGATACTGTGATATTGTTATCGGATCAACGACTACCTGCTAAGGGTTTTGGTCTTGAATCATCAAGTCAAAACGAAATGTTAGAACGAAGTTATACATAATCTTCCGTTAATTCCATTTTTATTAGGTACGTTTAACGTTAGGTACTGTCAAATGGAAAATGCGGCCTCTGGTGGATTACTTTTGAATCTTCAGAGGAAACAGGCCAATTCCTTTGAATTTATGAAGTCACTCTATTCATTTCATTTAATAATAGTATATTACACGACTTTTCTTCATATCCGGTTGAAAGTACGTTATTAATTTAACTTTTTTCAACTTTATATGTTTTTGATGCCTGCCCCGACATTTGCGGCACGTTATGAGTATAAATAAGCATGAGAAATTATTTCCTCCCGCCGTTATAGAGGGCGAGCGTGTACTTCCCACGGGGAGTAAATGTTAAACTTTCGTCCCTGCTACTAGGGACAAAAGTGCCTACTTTCGACCGAGGTGTGAAGAAAAGAAAATTACAATTTTCATAGCACCTTTCAGTCAACATATTACACAATGTATTCCTACTATCTCGAGCATAGTCTTTGAAATTAGTTTTTATTCTATTTGCTTCGTTAAATTGTGTGTGTACGTTTTTTAATACTGATCATTTCAATGTTAGGAAAAATATTTATAAAAAGTACCAATCAGAAGATGGCGGGTTTGTCGTCGCTAATAACCAACTATGGAGGGTAGAAGGAAGGAGCACCATCTGAATGTATTAAAAAGTGTCCATCGAAAGGAAGCAAATTAAGGTGGCGCCATAGTAGCAAGTGGAAAGATTTTAAAAACAGCGCCATGAATTATTAGAGTAAGATACAAAATTAAAAAAGGAAATACTACGTAAATAATTGAGATTTTAAATACTGTATATTTCTCAATTACACAAGTCACGAAAAATACTAAATTTTCCAACCCAGCACACTTCACTCGGTTTATAACCCTAAATTCACATCATTTCCATTAGCTACACGAGCGCCATTTCGGTGAATCTTCTAATTATAATTTGCTGTTTACAGGTGGACACTTTTTCAACTTGTCACCCATACAAGATGGTGCTCCTTCCTTCTACCCTCCATATAACCAACATAGGCATAACTAAAATAAGAATAACCAAAATACTCCACCAATGCTAGAACGGTCAGTCCTTGTCATCAAAGAGATAAAGAAGATGACTTGTGATGTTACTTGGCTCAGTGACAACAATACTTGATTGTAGACAATACTATTGGGGATTGAATATAAGCGTTACTTTACTTGGAAGCAGAAAACGAAACTAATGTGTTGAACACTGTCTTATCAGGTTTGTGCCAACAAGCTTGAGAATTAGTTCGGAATTGGACGGAGTTTGCATAGATTAAAAGTAGTTTCTGTGCCACAAGTTTTCCACTATTTGGTTCCAGTTCAGAAGTTGCCCTTGGCTTATTTTCTTTTTTTGTTATTATATTCGCTGCGAACATTATATCACCTAAATCCGTCTTTCGAGCTGCAGCGGTATAATAGACATTGCGGCTTTCTTTTCGTTTTACTGCACGTATTAATAACAGACGGCAGATGTCGGCACTGCTTTACATCACTATACCTCTTGCTCGTACTATACATTGATATAGCTCAAAAATACATAATGGACCAAAATTGGCATATATGCTTAGCGACTTTTTTAAATAAACCGATGCAAAATGCATCACAAAGATTTAGTATCATAAATAGAAAGCGTACATATCACACAGGAATAAATACTTTATCTACTAAAATGAATTTAGATTACAAATGGTTCGTTAAAATATAATTCAACCACAATGAAAATGTTAAACAACCAATTTAAATTGCAAATTTTATTTTGCTAAAACTAATAAAACATTAAAAAATGTATTTTAATTATTTCATCATATATTGCAAAATATACCTAAGACAGTAAAAAGTTTTAGTTACATTTGCAAAATAAATATATACATTATTAAAATTATAATTATTATCTTCTTAAATGATCTAACTTGATAATAAAGACATCAGCTAACGTTTTTTTGGTGAATACCAAACGATTACCATCTTTTACCTCCCCCACCGCCCCCTCCTCTTCCAAAACCTCCAGAGTTTCTATTAAAATTACCCCCACCTCTTTTAAATCCACCACCAAAACTTCGGTCACCTCCTCCTCCTCCTCCTCTTCTATCACCACCGCCAAAACCTCCTCTGCCTCTATTACCAAAACTTCCTCTACCTCCGCGCCCGCCTCCACGGCTTCCTCGAGGACCACCCCCGCCACGTTTTTTACCACCTGAGGCACTGGGTAAAAACCTATGAAGTGGGAGTAGTTTTGAAGGATCTATGTATAACTGGAAGTAAAAATATTAAATAAATAAATTAATTAAATATAGCTTGTAACAAATATAAGAGAATATTTAAAGTGAATATTGTTTGAAAAGTACAATTAGGTTGTTTCATGTTTCACAAATATCGAGTAATTTCAATAGCAGTTAATAGTATTTTAATTAAATTTTTGAACAAAAAAAATCTACTCAATAATTCTAAAAATAGGAAACTTATTCAATTTCTAATATGTTATCTGTCGGATGTCGCGAGTTCAAGTTTTCAATACAATACTATAGTACTTGCTTATTTGCAACATTCTAACATTTTAAAAATGGAGCTGACCTGGATATAATACTGGATTTTTTTGTGAATAATAATCCATACTACAACAGGGCTGAGTTCCGAGCTTTCAAAGTAAGTTTATTTTACCAATAGGGAGCTTTACAATCATTTTTAAATAGAAAAAATGTGCTAGAAACCATAAATATCAATATATATCGCATAAAAATGTCTGCCATTAACAAAATTTTTGTCACAATCAGTTTTAGGATTTATTTATTTATTTTCGCTGCACCAAAATAAGGCGGCAACCAGTGGCACCAGTTATAAATGTGTAAAGGGTGTCGGTAAATAATGAGTTTATTGAGTTTAATCTGAAGCTCAAAATTCAAAAAAATTCCACAGTGACAAAACAAGAACACAGAAGAACAATAATTATACTAACGTATTTAATACAATCTGTGACCTGCAATCTAGAGCTGGGCAAAATCATACTGAATGACGTCAGCCGACTTAGCGCGCTTTGGAGGTCGTTTGAAATGATTTTAAAATGGTTCAGAACTTCAAACTAGGTTTACAAGTTATTACTAAATAAAAAATTTTTATGGTTTAAATTTTAAAATATTGGAAAGTTCCCTATTGTTATAAACTAAAAGAATTTTAAAAAGTTGCCTATTTCTTAATAGTATATTCTACATGTTTCATTAATATTGGTTTACCCATTTCGGACATTAACAGCCTGTTCACACCGACACCATACCAACAATTTGATAGAAACAATAAAATAATGCCTAATGTTATAGTGGCGCATATTTTCATATGTGCACATTCAGGCGACAAGTTCATATATATATATATCTCTTTATTTAGTCAAAAATAACCAATTCTGTTTACATAATATAAGTACACAATATAAAATAAAAGAACAGTACAACATATAGTGTTTACAGCACAAAAAATTAGGTACATCATAAATAAATTAAAATTAGAATAAAACAAATTTAAACAAACATATAATATTAGGCTGTGACTGCTCACTCCGACAATAAATAATCCTTTAATGCTCTTTTAAAAGAATGTACAGATGAACTTTTTTTAATGTATTCTGGTAAACTATTGAAAGAATTAATACCTTTGTGAAATACAGAGTTGTATGTACTGCTTCTCCTACACATTTCAATTCTTAAATTTTCCTTATTTCTTGTATTATAGTTATGTACACCAAGACTATTAGAGAGCTTATCCTGCAGATACACTGGTGCATGTCCAATTTTAATTTTGAAAATAAAAATTAATGTGAAGTACTGAATTAATTTAATTATTGGCATCCAGTTAAGTGTCTTTAGCATGCTGGTTATAGGAGTATACCTGGAGCACTTCAATATTATTCGCATGGCACGGTTTTGCATCCTTTGAAGACGATTGATTTCATTTTGTTTGAGTAGATACAAAATTGTAGGGCAATAATTAAAATGTGGTAATATTACAGTGTTGAAAACAGTTAATTGGGACCATTGGCTTAGATGTGGAGAGCATCGTCTCAAATAGTTAATTTTATAGGCCACAGTTTTAATAACTTGGTTTGCATGCTCCTTAAATTTTCAATTATTGTCAATAGTTACTCCTAAGTAGACAAATTTTTTTACTGTCTCCACTGTTTCATCACCAAATCTTATATTTAAACTAACTTCCCTATACCTATCTTTTACCCCCAATACCATACATTTTTTTTTCTGTATATTAATTTTTAACAAATTTGCACAACAATACATATGCACCCTTTTTAGAGCAGCGTTTATGACTCCTATGCAGTGTTCAAGATCACTCCAGCAGAAGTACAGTAGGGTATTATCCGCAAATAAATGAATTTTGCACTCCCTTGCAATATCATTTAAATATACCAAAAACAGCAAAGGTCCCAACACACTGCCCTGTGGTACACCCATATCATTACATAACCTGCTTGACTGTATGTTATTGAGTTTTACCATTTGTTGCCTGTTGTTCAAATAATCTATTATCCAAATAAGAGCTGTCCCATCAATACCTACGCTTTTAATTTTCTATATTAGCCTATATCTATCTACTGTTTCAAATGCTCTTTGTAGATCTAAAAATACCGCATATGTGACTAAATTATTTTCAATGTTATTTTTCCAATCACTCAAAACGCATTGTAGAGCCGTTTCACAACTATGTTTATTACGGAATCCTGATTGATACTCACAAAGAATCTTATTACCTTCTAGATAATCTACCAGTTGCTCATATACAACTTTTTCCAATACTTTAACAACAGCATTAATCATATTAACTGGTCTCAAATTTGTAGCTGTATTTGTATCTGGTTTCTTGGGTATAGGAACTATAGTAGATATTTTCATTTCTGTAGGAACTTGACTTAACTCTAAAGAACCATTAATTATGTTTAATATAGGATTACAAATATCTTTGAAACACTTTTTTAATAATTCTACACTGATATCATCAGGACTACTTTTATTCTTTAATGAACTAATTATTTTTTCCGATTCCTCTAGACTAATTAAATTAAAAGTGGTCATTTTATTAGTAATAACTTTATCTACTACTGGAAAACTATTTGTAAAAGTTTTATCAATTTGTTCTGCTATATCCATAATACTTTTAACATAATATGTATTTAAACAATTTGGTATTACATTTATATCCGATACTAAATCACCATTACCCATATCTATTATATTAAGATTATTTTCTTGTTTATCATTTGGAATGAACGCCTTTAAAATTTTCCACATTTCAGTCGGATTTTGTTAATTATGATCTATTTTATTTTCAAAATATTTTCTCTTTTCTTCCCTTATTGTTTTTACCGCTATATTTCTTTTTTGCTTGTATATTTCCCAATATTCTGTTGTTCTGTTTTTTATGTACATTCTATAACTTTCATCTTTGTCTCTTGCCGCCTGCCTAACTTTCTCATTCCAGAATTCCTGGTAATGTCCATATATTTTTACCTCTTTTTTTGGAGCTACTTCATCTAGTATAGAATATACCTTTTCCACAAACATTGTATATCTTTTATTCAAATTTAATTCCGTATAGTTCCAGTTTATATTTTTCAATTTAAACCCAATTCTTTCAAAGTCAATATTTCTGCCCCTCGTTTCTATATAAAATTCTTTTCTTGGTACTTTTATGTGTTTTAAATATATTGCTATATTGCGGTGAGAGCTTATTTTAGGGAAATCAAAAACACTTACGTCCATTTCTAAATTCGATAAAGCTAGATCAATTAATGTACCTCCCCCCTTTGTTAAGTGAGTGTATTCTGTCACTGAATTTATAAATCCCATATCCGTTATAAAACTTCGTAGCCTACAACTGCAATTGTTATCATTATCTAGCATTCAAATTAAAATCCCCACATAAAATAGTTTTATCATTTTCCTCCTTGATATGTTCTTCAAACCAATCTTCAAATAATTGCAAAAATCTTATCATGCTACTACTTGGAGATCTATATAGAACAAATACCCAATATTTTTTATTTTGGAATATAATGGACACTCCAGTTATCCACAACACTCCCTCAATACAATATCCCTGCACATCAACTATTTTTAATTTATTATCTACAAATACTGCAGTTCCACCCGTGTGTCTGCTATTACTGTCTGTCCTATGGACAACATAATTATTAATATTAATTTCAGAATTAAATATGTCCTCTGTAACATGAGTTTCTGATAGACATACAATTAAACTAAATTCCTAACCTCATCTATATGAGCTGGAAGACTTTGAGCATTTAGATACAATATAAAAGAGTTATTTTTAAAGTTATTTTCTATGCTGTGACGTTTTCGCTGTTTGCTATTTCTAAAAAAGAGGTGCTATTATTTTTACTGTCTTCATCACTTTGTTGATCACTAATTTTTTTAGAATTTACAGTTTCAATGAATACAAGATTATTATTCTTTTTTGCCTATAATATCTCATTAACTAAATTATTGCATACTTTTCCATACATATTAATATTAAAAATCCCTTTCTATCACATAAATCAATTACCCTTGCGAAACCTTGAGCATAATTGTCCAGCCTTTTTATATAATCCTGAAATCTGAAGTTGAAATTATTTACATATTTTTTACTATATTTTTGAAAGTTTCCCTCTGGAATTTTGACAAATAACAAATTTGTATGTGTACAGTGTCTTATTTTATTATGTATGAACTGTACACTCGGGTACTTATTATTTTTAAAATTATTTATACCACCCAATATAATTACACAGTCATTTAGATTGTAATTAATTGTAAGTTTATCTATGTCTGCAATAACATTCTCATAAGTAGCCCCCGGTTTTATAATCGTTTCTAACAAAAAATCCTTACATCCTAAATTTTCTAATTCTAACTCTATTGTCTTTCTTAACTTACATCCATTTTCATCACACAGTATTAACAATTTCCTCTGCTTAATGTTTCTCCTTCTCCACTGTCTCGTTTATTAATAGCTTTCCCTACTCCATCTGATAGTTGCACTGTTTGCGTTGTTTCCTTAATTGCCTTTTTTCCTGTATCCAGTACTGTCAGCCCTATCCTATTTTCATTTCCCAATTTTTTATATCTAGATAGTTCTTCATTGGTTCTATCATTTTCTTCCTCAAGAATTCGTATTGCATTCACCATTTCCCGACTAACAGTATCCATTTCCTTAATTCTATTGTTTAGTAAAACTTGGTTATCAATTCCGCTTTTAACTTATTTTCAATTTGTTTAATTTCTCTATTTAATTGTTTTATTTTTTCATCTTGCTCTCTTATTCTCTTGGTATCTCTATTTTCCAACTCAAATACCTCATCTTCAAAGTCCTGCGTCCTTTTTTTCATTCTTAGTATATAACAATTTTTATCCTTTATTTCTTTGTGTAGCTCGTTTACTTCTTGTTGCATGTCATTCATTTTGTCAACATTTTTACCTTCTACTTTTTCTAATTCTAGATCCTTTTCTCTTATTTTATTTTTTAATCTAGTTACTTCTTCATTTGGTTTGTTAATTTCTATTTTTGGATCATTTTCTTCACATTTTACTGAGCAATAAATTTTATTACGATCAATGAGCTTATATTCTTTTTTCCTATCCAAACATGAAAAATGATACACATCAAAACAAACAATACACATTAAGTTTGAAAATTCCTTTTTTTACAACACTTAAAATGCCCTTCCATTTTCTTTTCCTTTTATTTATTTTTTTATGTATCCATTCATTTAATAATATTCACTATGTAAAACAAAAACGATGATTTCTCGTCTTTTGATAATGATTATGATGACATATACTTGAAATAATCAATTGCGAATGACGAAATCATCATTGTAGAACATACAAATATCTACACAGCAATATTTTCTTCAGTATCTTTTTGAGGTACCCCTGTAGAATTCAGTTTTCAAGTTATCAGCAGCAATTAGTGTAGATAGTGGATTCTGGTTTTTCTATGCTAATTGGTTTTTGGTTAAAAAAAAAACTTACTGTTCGGTATTTAAACTGGTTTAAAATGCACTATTTAAGATGTTTCAAGCATTTAGAGTATGCAGATTGATTTAAGTTTTATATCACTAGAAAGTCCTCACGTTGGGCCACACTGTGTGCTTTACAAAATTTCTGAACCAACCTTTACCACACAAAATTAATATATTATTGTAATAACTACTATATTGGTATAAAATAACTACTGAAATATGAGTCCCAGTATACAGTGTCCGTCTGAATGGACTATAACCTGAACAGATGCACACACAGAAACTCCAATTCTATATATTAATATTAGATACTAGACTAATTATCTCAAGTTAATATTTCAATTTTGTCAAATTTCTCCAAAGTCTTCGAGATGGTCCTTTATAATCGTATCTACCCCTCTGTTTGTAATCTCATATCTCCTGCACAACATGGTTTCATGAGAAAAAGATCGACTGAAACCAATCTAGTTTTGATAACACAGTCATTATCTGAACTGATAGATGCAGGTGGACAGATGGAGTAATATACACAGATTTCTTGAAGGCCTTTGACAGAATGGATCATGGTATCTTGATTGTTAATCTGAATCAGTTCGGATTTTCTCCAAATTTGCTGTTTTGTCAATCTTACTTCGAAAGTAGCAAGCAATTTGTTTTTTATAGTGGACACTCCTCACAAAAATATACATCTAAATCAGGTGTTCCACAGGGATCAAATCTCGGACCTTTGTTATTTCTTTTATTTATAAATGACAATGATCGCTCTTTAGATTCAGGTAGGCTGATTTATGCAGATGACATGAAAATATTTCTTCCCATAACTCAAATGCAATCCAACTTAGAAAAAATATGACTGGTATTCCATAAACAGATTCGCATTGAATGTTTCAAAATGTAAGAAGGTATCATGCACTAAGAAAAAAATGATGGTGAATTTTAACTATAATATATATGGAAATGATCTATCTCAGCATTCATCTATCAAGGATCTGTGGGTTATTTTCTATTCATGTTTGAATTTTGTTGAACTTATTGAGACTAAAGTAGCAGAGGCATTTAGGTTTTATGGTTTCATTGTGAGGAACTGTCGAGGTTTTCAAAATATTGCTGCATTAAAAACACTCTACTTCTCTTTTATTCGTTCCAAAATGGAATACTGATCAATTATTTGGTATCTAATCTATGATATAATCATATAACCAGAGCAGAATCTGTACAGAGGAAGTTTCTAAAATATTTAGATTTTAAAGTCAGCAGATCTTATCCCTCAAGAGGAGTTGATTATCAATCTCTCTTGGAAAAATTTAATTTTGAAATTCTAGGTTATCGTAGAGTGCTGTCATCTTTATCTCTTTTATATAAGATTTTTCATGCTGTAATTATGTGTCCAGAGATTCTAAGTAAGATCAGTCTTAATATGCCTAATTACAATACTAAAGTTCATTTACTTTTTTATTGTGAAGGATCTAGAATTAATATTTTATTTAACTCGCCAGTGAATATTATGTGTTGTAATTTTAATCATTTATGTAGTTTGTGTGACTTGTTTGTTGATAGTCTGAATTTTATTAAGAAGAGGGCTCATTTGGACTTTATGATTTAATATATTCTATTTTGATTGAATTTACTGATTTATTGTTGTAATTCTATTTTATTATTTTTGTATTTTATGCTTCTGTAATTATTTTATATATACTTTTATTTGTTTAATTGAAAATTTCAATTGTATTTTATCATAAGTTTTGTAAAGGGATTTATATCTGTTGGGCATTAAAGGCTATTATTATTATCATTATACTTGAAAAAATCTATTAAACCATTTTTCCACATTAATTTCAGAAAAAAAGAAAGATGAAATCGTATATTACCTTTTGATTTTCATTAAAGCTACTAGCTTTTACATCATCACTCAATCTAATGCTAACCCAATAATTTCTTATGTTCCCGAATATTTCATCGATTTTTCCAATCTGATTTTTGTTTTCCAAATAAATAGGGGCATTAAAGTAAGGAACATCTTCGATTTCAACTTTACAGACTAAATCATCTTGAACAGACTTTTCATAGTATCCTAATGGTATAACCTGTTCTGGTGGACCTTGATCGAAATTTCTTCCTCCTCCAAAACCTCCACGTCCACCTCCTCCACCACGGCCACCCCCTCCTCCAAAGCCTCCACGGCCGCCTCCTCCTCCTCTAGCTCCCCTATTTCCAAATCTATTATTTCCTCGAAAAGACATTCTGAAAATATTAGTCAAAGTGAATACATTTGAATTAACTGGAGGATAATGTTAGAAATTTTATTTTCAGGAATAGTGTAATTAAAAATAGATCTATTTTTAATGTCTATTTAAATCTTATATTGGGTAAGCTGTACATTATAAACAGCAAAAAATTCAAAATAAAATTTAAGCCAGTTTTGTAAAATCTTTATAAACTATAATAAATAATATAAACTATGTAAAAATTGAGTTTAATCCTCTTCCCGACCTTTAACACAGATCAATGAATAATATCTATTCTTATCAGCTTAATATCGCTTCAAAAATCTCAAGAGACAAACAGTTTTGTACACGCCTGTTTTTATCAATAAATGAAAATGGTATATTTCCGCAAGAAGTTTATTGCGTGTTTATGTTTAAAAAATTGTCTAAAATGTAAAAAAGAAACGTAATTTCTTGTAACTGGTTTCAGCTATTCTGAAGTCGAAAAAAAGAAAATTATGCATTTCCGCAAAAAAAATTCGAGTCTTTCTGTTTGGAAAAGGTTCCAAATAGTAAATAAACGAATATTTCTTACATAACTGATTTCAGCTAAACGAAAGTTAATCCTTCGGATCATTCTAAATTCTACAATATTTAATCAATAAATGAAAATGGTATATTTCCGCAAGAAGTTTTTTGCGTGTTTATGATTAGAAAATTGTCTAAAATGTAAAACATAAACGTATTTTCTTGTAACTGGTTTCAGCTATTCTAAAGTCGAAAAAATGAAAATTATGCATTTCCGCAAAAAAAGTTTCGAGTCTTTCTGTTTGGAAAAGGTTCCAAATAGTAAATAAACGAATATTTTTTACTATCTAAACGAAAGTTGATCCAAAATTCCTTTTATATAATCTATTTAATGAATACATTTCAGAAATTTAATTGGGTTTCAGTTATAACACATTTTGAAGTATTTTGTTTTTGTTGTTGTTTTCTTGTTGAAATTAACTTTAAACTTTCAGAAATATATTTTGTGTTGGAAGTTATTTATATTTTACATAATTGATTACCATCACTGTAGTTATAATTAATAGGATTAAAACAATAATACATCGTATGCATTAAGGTAATGTAGGTTTGAGAAAACATGTTTAAAATATACTTACGTCTATTTATGTAAGAAACACTAAATTTTATAAAAAAATATGCATTAATTTTTACGAATATAGTTTGTTCCCAATACCAGGATCAAAAGTTGGTGTGCACTAATAAAAATTAAAAATATACAATAATCTTGTCTACAAAATAAAGTAAGAGAGGTTAGGTTTCAAATTGTTACCCACATGTTCATGTATCCGATATGGCGATTATCCCCTGAGCTATTAGGAAAAAGAAGAAGAATAAAGGCTGACCATGGCATAACGAGAGCTTATTTTCCCGACTCGGCAACCCTCCCCACTATTTAGAATTCTATGGATTTCTTAAGAAACATAACCTTATTTTTTCTCGGTTAAAACAGATCATTGGTTAATTTATCAAGAATGGCAAGGAAAATGATTGAAGAAGGTATAAAACTGCAACTTACGCGGCCATTTTTTTAACACTGTATATATTCTTCAATCTAGGGATGCGCGATACTATCCGATATTCCAGTGTATCGATATTTTTACTTCCGATACTCGATATTTTGTATCGATACTATGCTTTTCGATTCATTCCAAGTATCAATAAATTTGTAGTGTATGGATACCTTGCAATACGGGATTTTTAGTGGTAGCAGGGCAAGTGGCGTTATCTATAGTGATGAGCGATATCGTGATTTTTTAATCACGTTGTGAAATGATGTCGTGCTTTTTTTAATGAAACTAAAAATAAAAAACGAAAAATGTGCAGTTTTTTGCGTTTTTCGAGCTAATTTTGAGGTTATGTAAGAAGCCACTGATGTAAAAGTTGTAGATTTTCTCAAGATCTACAACTTTGATGATCAACTTTTTATTCTAGGAACTCAACTTTGGCCGGAAATCGCAATAATGTCTTTTTCCACCCCCCAAAACAAACTATTTTTTACCGAAAAAACGTTATAACTCGAAAAATTTCCAATATTTTAATTTGAAATTTTTTTGCATGGTTTGTGACCATCAAAGCTACCTTCTACTAAATTTTCATCAAAATCGAACATTTTTTAGGGACACTAATAATAAAAAACGAAAAATGCAGTTTTTTGCGTTTCTCGAGCTAATTTTGAGGTTATGTGAAAAAGTCACTGACTAAAAAGTTGTAGATTTTCTCAAGATCTACAACTTTTATAATCAACTTTTTATTCCAGGAACTCAACTTTGGTCGAAAATCGCAATAATGTCTTTTTCCACCCCCCAAAAAAGTGTGTTTTACCGAAAAAACGTTATAACTCGAAAAATTTCCAGTATTTCAATTTGAATTTTTTTTCATGGTTTGTAACTATCAAAACTACCTTCTACTAAATTTTCATCAAAATTGAACATTTTTTAACGAAACCAAAAATAAAAAACGAAAAATGCAGTTTTTTGCGTTTTTCGAGCTAATTTTGAGGTTACATGGTAAAGTCACTAGTGTAAAAGTTGTAGATTTTTCTAAGATCTACAACTTTTATAATCAACTTTTTATTCTAGGAACTCAACTTTGGACGGAAATCGCAATAATGTCTTTTTCTACCCCCCAAAAAGGTGTTTTTTTACCGAAAAAACGTCAAAATTAGCTAAATCTCGGATCGTTAACGTATCGATACTTCGAGTATCGATAAATTATTTTTCGATATTCTACTGTATCGATACTTCACGTTCCGATCCCTATCGATACCTAATATCGATACTTTCTAGAGTATCGCGCAACCCTACTTCAATCATTTTCATTGCCCTTCTCGATAAATTACGAGAGTTTCTAATTAGTGGGGGGTTCCGAGTCGGAAAAATAAGCTCTCGTCATGGCATAAACTACAGATATCTAGCTATCTAGTCTCCATGGACGACAGAAATAAATATTTATTTCTGTGATATGATCATATGAAATAAGGTTGCAGGCAAAATTAAACAACGTACTTGTTTGGATTTACTCTATACTCTGTTGTCTTCTCAATATGCCCCATTCTCTGTCTAACTCTAACATATATATGACATGACATGTCCAAGTTTGTAGACTCCGTTTCACGTAAGAAGAAGCCACTTGAAGTTGCAGTCGTATGCGCGAACTTGTTGTCAAAACCAGTGCCATATTGTAAAATTGACATTCGACTTCAAATCAGTAGCGTAACGTTTTCACATTTTGTAGGTTAACACAAACGTAGCACAGAACACCAACAAGTATTTTAGGAGGCATGGTTTTAGATCGTATAAAACCCACAACACTCACAGATAAACTAGCTAAACGTCCTCAAATATTCAAAAATCAAGAATATTTGACAATAAATGACTGCTTCAAACACAACCGCAAATGTCAATAATAAAATGGCTGTCGGCATGAAAATCGTTTGTAGCGCCAATGGCGAGGCGACATAGATAAACAAGACCAACTTTGGTTTCTGCGCAAGTCAGTTGGCAAACTTCAAGTGGCTTCTTCTTATGTGGAACGGAGTCTACAAGTTCCTTTTCTCTTTATAAATGACTGCACTTATGCCGAGAAGAAAAGCTTTGATCGGCAGAAGACGAAAATACCTATGGTTTACTGTAAACCATTGATATTTTCACCGTTTTCACACACACGTGAGCGATAACGAATGATAGGCGAATACCAAACGTTAGTTTTCCAAAAGACCATATCTATGGTTTTCCCAAAATATGGTTCACATCATGGTTGGCGACAGTGTTTGGCGGTTTTTTTTTTTGACAGCGTCATTCGTAGTTTGATGTTTGATCTTGCCTGCCATTTTATTGTATAGAGCATTACAAAATTTTTAAGTTTTTGGGAAAAAGGAAAAATGTCAAGTGAAAAGTGCATTACTGTATTTATTGGTTGAATTTAAAGTGATATCATACAAGTACTAGTGAGTGCTTCTACAGAGAGACTAAATTGATCCTATTTCAACTAACTGGTGGTTGATTGTTAGGATCAACATAATATGCTAGATGTTTTGTTCAGTGTAAATATTGAGCTTTATTAGTATGGAGAGCACTAGAAAATCACGTGGAAGGTCCAGATCCACAGTTTCGGAGTTGGAATCAAAAGAAAGAACGACAAATTTAAATGGAAGTAATTTAAATTTAACAGAATTAAACAATGAAAACCCCATAGAAACTTCTGAAATGAGTACTTGTAAAAGTATAAAAGATGAAAAAGTAGAAAAAGAAAACACGGAAATTGCGGAAATAATGAGTGGCTGTGAAAATAATGAATCTGAATTTGTTAAAGATGTACCAACATATATAAAGGAAGAAAAAAATGTAGTAATTACAGATGCTCCCAAAGAAAAAGTCCCAAGAGGAAGGAAACCAAAATCACTCCAGACATTGCAAACTGATAATAGTTCATGTGAAACTGAAAAAGAATTGATGGAAGTAACTTCACCACTAGATCCTTTAATATTAGTAAAAGGTAAATTATATTTTTCATTTTTCACACATAAGTAACTAAGTTGGAGTAGGGCTCTAGGGACTATACTTCCAAATTAGATAAACAAAATGTTTTTACGGGGATGTATTGGGGGCTGATTATCTTTGATTTTAACCTAATTTCCTCCTAGCACTTTTAGTCAAAGGCATGGTAGTACCAATGTTTTTGTAAAGTTGAAAATTTGTGTTTTCTGAGTGTTGACTGTCAGTATTTCTTGTTTATCCCAATTATCAAATATATTTAAGGCTGTTTGCATTATTTCCAATACTACTGTAAACTACAATGACAATGCCATATATTATAAATAGACAGTAAAAGCCTGTCGTGAACAGTTAAGTGAAGAGGTCATCATCTAATAAGGTTGCCAATAGAGTGGTGATAAAATTCCTTCTTCTGGACATTCTCAATTTCCAAGAAAGTGGCCATTGCTATCCTCTATTGATATTGAGATAAGTCTGTGTAGGTCATCCAGTGCTATATCTGCAGATCTGCCTGGTCTTTATGGAATATTTGTATTCTCATTTTGCTGTACATTTAATTTAAAAAAAAATTGTCTTTTTTTTAGAAGAACCAGTTGACATGGAACTATATTCTGTAAGCACAGCCGAAGTTCTAGGCAAAGGAAAGAGAGCTCGAATACCAAACAAAAGATACAGTGATATTGTTCTATCACCAACACATGCTAAGAAATCCCTATCGCTGGTGCCCGAAAATGGAGATGATACAGATATATGCATAAAAGAAGAATTGGGATTAAGCCCTTCTTATGGTTCATCAGCATCTAGAAATTCAAGTCCTCCATTAAAGAGAACAAAATTATCAACTGACCTATCAGATCCTAAATATTTGAAACCTTTTAAATATGGATGGAGAAGAGAGCTAGTTTGGAGAGGTACATATGATGAAAGTAAAAGTAGAGTTGGTGATATTTACTACTACTCCCCACAGGGAAAAAAAGCTAGATCTAGAAGAGAGGTTGTGGAACATTTAAAAAACAAAGACCTTACAATAGATAACTTCTCTTTTTTTAAAGAACCAATAGGTATTGATGATCCTGAAAAAGAAATAATAAGAGATGCTAAAGGGAAACAATCAGAATTTCTTACAAAACCAGTTGCTGTGAAACCCTTGAAAGATACTGTACAGTCACCTAAATTACCTAGTAGTGAACCAACTAATTCAAAATTAACCAATAAAAAATTGAACAATACAAAAGTTGCAAAATCAAAGTTTGGAAGTGCTAAAATGAGAGGTTCTATTTTGACAGGCCCCAAATCTAGAGGTCCTAAAGTTTCACTTACAAGACTTAAGGGTCATGGGAGAATCAAAACAAAACTAAAGTTGAGTGATGTGTCTTCTAAAGTTCCAGCTAAAAGACGTGCTAGGCAGAGAAACAATATGGTAAGTTTGATGATATTTTCAGTTCAGTGCTTGAAATACTAATTTATTTGAACTATAAAGGATGAATAAATTATGAGCAATATTTAAATTTCCTTTGTTGATTTAAATATCTCTGACCTGTCAATGTATAAAATTGTTAATTGCAATAATAATAACTATTCGGGTTGATTGTAATACATAGCGACAATAATTATGAGTTTATATAAAACTGCATTTTCACTTGCATCTTACAATACAAAATTTCATATGTGAAGTACTAATTGAATGAAAAGCCCTCTACTCTTGAACTCTCCTGTGGAATTTCCACTCAAATATTTGTTGCGTTTTCCATGAAACAGCAAGTATTATTTTAAAAGTATAGCTACATTAGCAAGTATTCAAAATGGAAAGAATTAATAACGTATTAAATAAATAACTAAGTTTTTTTGTGATTATACATTTCTTGTGAATATGACAATGAATGTAGATGTCATGTTCAGTAAGTAGAATTGAAAGTTTTGTTCTATCTATCACCGATTTATAATCAACTCTTGAAAAATTAGGAAGTTTTCACTTGGAAGTATATACAGTATGTCTGAAAAAGTTGGCAACATAAGGGAAACTGTTTTATTGTTAATGTTATGAAATAAATGATTCATTATAAAAAGTTCAGCAAGATCCAAAATGTAAAAGGCAAATATCAGATGTCAATTTTTTTCATTCATGTATGATATGGAGACTAGATATAAGAAGGACAGACTTGTATAGGATTTATGTTGAAAAAGTTTCCAGCGGAAGCAGAAAATAATACATGGAGCTTAGATGGCGCCAGAGCAGCACAAGGTTAAAATAAAGATGTTTTAAGACAAACTGACAGAGTAAAGTTCGCAACCGAGTTAACCTAACATATTATAAGTTTGTTATTCAAATTAATTTTAACAATAATGGCAAAACCCTGTGTTGTGAAAAGTACTTATATAATTCTTTGATTTGATGAGAATGGTTTCAGTCTCTATTTCAATTACTTCTGCAACATGTTAATTCTGTTAATTCTCTGTGAAATTCATTGTTACTCATCACCTTTTTCCGGACAATGTAATGAAATAACTACAAATTATTATATGGGGTGATATATATAGTAAAATTAATACCTATTTAGAGGTACCAGCCGTTTTAGTAACTTAACGTATGCGGCTTCTTGAACCATCTGAACCCGCATGAAAAAAATTAGGTTATGACCTTTGTCATGTCAAATGCTTGACATATTTCTTATTGCATTGGCGTAGTGACTTGAAATTTCATATTATCAGTGGCGGTTTGTAATAATACAAATTAATTTTATGAAATTCATAAAATTCTAAAGATGTTGACATAATAAAAGAATATAAAAGAAACGCACTAATTTTAAAAACATTGTTTTATTAACTAGATACATAGTTTTCTTACAAAAATATGGCAATTCAGAGTTCGATTAAGTACAAATTCTAAATTTAAAAAAAAAGACAAAGTGATCTTCAAGGCAAAGTTTAATTAGTTTCTAAATCAGAATAACTTTCGGAAAGTGATAGTTCATCATCGGATTCATTGGATACAGAGATCTCCATAGGTTCGATGTTTAGTAGGTCCAGTTTGTTTTCTACTTCCCATGCTTCAGAAATAATTTTCTCTGTATGATTTATGTAATTCTGCCAGTGTTGCTCCGGTACATTTTTTACAACGTCATTCCATACTTTTAAGACTTCAGTAGGTGACCTTGCAGTTTTCGTAATAGCTTGTCATAATGCCTTTTAGTTTCTGACCATACCATTTCGATGGCATTAAAATGGCAATGATAGGGTGGTAGCCTGAGAACACAATGACCACGCTCGGCAGCGTATTTGTCTAAATGATAATTTTTTTCTGGCAAAACTTGCTTTTCAATTACATTCCAAACAGCATCCTTTAAAATGTGATCTGGAAAAGGAATATTCTTTTTTTTGAGCCATTCTAACATGCGTGTTTTACTCCAACTTTTTCTTGGGATTTCTTCATCCAGGCGACTGTGATACGTTGCGTTATCCATTATAATTAACGATGGTTCTTCCAAGTTTACAATTAGTTGCTGTTTAAACCAATTTTCAAAATTTTCGGTGTTCATGTTATCATGGTAATCGCCTGTTTTTTTATTGCATTTAAAAATAAACGATGCATTTGCCACAAAACCTTTTTTATTACCGGCATGAACAATTACATATCGTGTCCCACTTCCAGTTATTTTTAAATCACTGTGTTTAGTACCATCTTGCCACATTCTTCTGTCCCCGCTTTTACTAAAAACCCATGTCTCATCCAGAAAAACAGGTGTAAAGAGCTTTTCGCTTTTAGCAGCATGGTATTTGTTCAAAAATAATATTCTTTTTAATCTGACTGCAGGCATTTCCAATAAATGTTTTCTTCCATCCTGTTTTTTGAAATGAAAACCCATTTTTTTAATTCCCAAATATAACGAACCTTTGGAAATCTTAGTTTCTGGAGACTCTTCGATAAATTGCCGTAAAATAGTTTCTACTGTGATTTTATCCTTTCGCGCATACATTTTATAAATTACTTCCCTCAAACAATGCAGGGTATTTTTTGTAATTCGGGTTTTGCTCCGGGAAACGCTTGCAGACATATTTCTTCTAAATTCGAAATCTGTAGCTCTGTTTGGTTTTTCAAGATTATATAATGTGCTTTCTGGAACTTTTAGTGCTTCGGACGCTTTTTGAATTGCCTTAAATCGAGATCCTAAATCGTTTTGAAAATAGTTTACTACATTAAGCATAAGTTTTTTGGATTCATCAGAATATCGCATTTTTATATCTTATTTTGCGTTATGACATTAACATGAAATCAAAATTTGACGTAACTTCAAAAACGTGACATCTAATAAATTAGTTACGACGTTCATTTTTGTTGGTAATTTTTTGTTTCAACCGATTTATTAATAATAAATAAGGATGGTCTTATTCTAAATGGGTATAAAATTTACTAGTAAAATTAATACCTATTTAGAGGTACCAGCCGTTTTAGTAACTTAACGTATGCGGCTTCTTGAACCATCTGAACCCGCATGAAAAAAATTAGGTTATGACCTTTGTCATGTCAAATGCTTGACATATTTCTTATTGCATTGGCGTAGTGACTTGAAATTTCATATTATCAGTGGCGGTTTGTAATAATACAAATTAATTTTATGAAATTCATAAAATTCTAAAGATGTTGACATAATAAAAGAATATAAAAGAAGCGCACTAATTTTAAAAACATTGTTTTATTAACTAGATACATAGTTTTTTTAAAAAAATATGGCAATTCAGAGTTCGATTAAGTACAAATTCTAGATTTTAAAAAAATGACAACGTGATCTTCAAGGCAAAGTTTAATTAGTTTCTAAATCAGAATAACTTTCGGAAAGTGATAGTTCATCATCGGATTCATTGGATACAGAGATCACCATAGGTTCGATGTTTAGTAGGTCCAGTTTGTTTTCTACTTCCCATGCTTCAGAAATAATTTTCTCTGTATGATTTATGTAATTCTGCCAGTGTTGCTCCGGTACATTTTTTACAACGTCATTCCATACTTTTAAGACTTCAGTAGGTGACCTTGCAGTTTTCGTAATAGCTTGGTCATAATGCCTTTTAGTTTCTGACCATACCATTTCGATGGCATTAAAATGGCAATGATAGGGTGGTAGCCTCTGAGAACACAATGACCATGCTCGGCAGCGTATTTGTCTAAATGATAATTTTTTTCTGGCAAAACTTGCTTTTCAATTATATTCCAAACAGCATCCTTTAAAATGTGATCTGGAAGAGGAATATTCTTTTTTTTGAGCCATTCTAACATGCGTGTTTTACTCCAACTTTTTCTTGGGATTTCTTCATCCAGGCGACTGTGATACGTTGCGTTATCCATTATAATTAACGATGGTTCTTCCAAGTTTACAATTAGTTGCTGTTTAAACCAATTTTCAAAATTTTCGGTGTTCATGTTATCATGGTAATCGCCTGTTTTTTTATTGCATTTAAAAATAAGCGATGCATTTGCCACAAAACCTTTTTTATTACCGGCATGAACAATTACATATCGTGTCCCACTTCCAGTTATTTTTAAATCACTGTGTTTAGTACCATCTTGCCACATTCTGTCCCCGCTTTTACTAAAAACCCATGTCTCATCCAGAAAAACAGGTGTAAAGAGCTTTTCGCTTTTAGCAGCATGGTATTTGTTCAAAAATAATATTCTTTTTAATCTGACTGCAGGCATTTCCAATAAATGTTTTCTTCCATCCTGTTTTTTGAAATGAAAACCCATTTTTTTAATTCCCAAATATAACGAACCTTTGGAAATCTTAGTTTCTGGAGACCCTTCGATAAATTGCCGTAAAATAGTTTCTACTGTGATTTTATCCTTTCGCGCATACATTTTATAAATTACTTCCCTCAAACAATGCAGGGTATTTTTTGTAATTCGGGTATTGCTCCGGGAAACGCTTGCAGACATATTTCTTCTAAATTCGAAATCTGTAGGTCTGTTTGGTTTTTCAAGATTATATAATGTGCTTTCTGGAACTTTTAGTGCTTCGGACGCTTTTTGAATTGCCTTAAATCGAGATCCTAAATCGTTTTGAAAATAGTTTACTACATTAAGCATAAGTTTTTTGGATTCATCAGAATATCGCATTTTTATATCTTATTTTGCGTTATGACATTAACATGAAATCAACATTTGACGTAACTTCAAAAACGTGACATCTAATAAATTAGTTACGACGTTCATTTTTGTTGGTAATTTTTTGTTTCAACCGATTTATTAATAATAAATAAGGATGGTCTTATTCTAAATGGGTATAAAATTTACTATACAAACCTCGCGAAATGAATCAATGAGTCAAAAATGGCTACTGTTACTTTGTCGTGTGCTTTTGATTTTCACTGTTTGTTTATCTTGTCAGGAGAAAAAGATGAGGCATACAAAAAGTTTGTGTTTACTACTGTTCATTGTTAGTGACGTCAGGGTAAAGGTCAATTTGTTCTACTGTAGTCAATGTTTGGTGTGCGGTTTTACCGGATCGAATAATCGGACCGTATTTTCTGGAAGATACATTAAATCAGGAGGCATATTTGTATTTGCTGGACAACTTCTTAATACCTGAATTAGAAAATATTCCCTTGGAGCAAAGGTGTAAAATGTTCTTTCAACATTATGGATGTTCATCACATTCCGACTTTGCTAATTAGAGGATGGCTGGATGAATATTTTCCTGGGCGATGGATGGGACGTTATGGACCAATATTTTTTCCGCCCCGATCCCCCGATTTAACTATTTTAGATTTTTTTATGGGGTTACTTAAAATAAAAAGTTTACGCAAATAATTTAAACCATAATATTGAAGACTTGAAACGAGCTATCATTGATGCCGTTAACGAAATTACCCCAGAAATGCTGCGAAATACTTACAAAGAATTTAGAAAGAGAATTGAGAGATGTTTTGAAGCTGGGGGAGGATATATTGAATATATGTTTTTTGTTTACTTAGTGTTTCTTACATTATTATTCTGAATTGTTATTTTTGATAGTGATTATAATTCTTGAATAGTTAACATTGTTGTCAAATATTTATTAAAGAATGACAATTTGAAAATTATTTATAAAAGTTGACAGTTACTTGGTACATCGTAAACGTCGCTCACTAGATTAATACATTATTTTCGAACTTAGTGCAAAAATTCATACGGTTTTCATAAAACTAGCTATAAAATGAGACGGGTTTTGAGAAACTTGAATTTTATTTCATTTTATGGTGTTTCAGAACAAGCATAACTTTTTATCAAGAATGACATTTTTCACTAAAATCAATATTTAAACATTTTTCACCTATAGTATACCCCATCCAATAATATAATTTTTTTTTACAAATTGCTCTCAAAATATTAATAGTTAACCAATAAGTGTATTAAAAAGGACTATTAACAATCGAGATATTTTAACGCTCGAGCAAAGCGAGCGGAAAAGTATACCATTCATAAAAACATTTATTTTCATTTCTTCCAACCGATATTTTGGTAGAGACAATTTCAAGTAAATACAAACAAGTGTAAGAGAATGATCATTTTAACTCTTGTTCTGAATATGGTTGAATTCCAAAGGCACCAGGGTTGTTTGGTTAAAATATAAAAGATTCATTCTTGGACTTTTATGCTGCTTTATTCGTTTTAAACAATGACATATTGAAGATAGACAAGCCTTGTTTATCCATTTTGGTTGTCCCCAACATATTTAAGACGAGACTCTCCTTACATCATGCCAAAGCTCATATTACTATAATCGTAATTATGATTAAATTTAAGATTTTTGCAGTATTTTATGTTTGAAAGATAAGAAAAAAAGTGAAAAGCATTTAAAATAGGTATGACCAGCCAACAATCCAGCTCGTTATTTTTTTCGGTTAGGATTTTTCATTTTCTATCAATATCAAATAGTAAAACAGTTCATAAATTTTTAGCTTGGTAACCTCGAACTACTTTTTGAGATCTGTCAATATGATTTTAATTATAATTGTGCTTTTATTTGGTTTGTATTGTAATTTGCCTATTTATGTGCTTAGAAGACATTTATGATGGTGAGAAAATGTGTAGTTTATAAAAATACATGGAATAAGAAAGATAATGGTTCATTTCACAAGTAAGGTTATATAGCGTAGTATAGCTATAAGACGAGGGATTCGATATTTTGGAGAAATATATAGACATTCGACTTCACTACAAAATATGAATTCATAAATTAAAAACTGCTGGTGAAGTGATTTATTAAACTGTCAAACAGTTCGATTTTGGGTGTTAATTTCTTTATGTTGTAATCCTTGTTATATAATTGTAAATAATTGTCGAGAACAATAAATATTTATTATTATTATTGTTTAATCCTTCTATTTTATTGTGTATCAATTTAATGAACTTTCATTTATTCCTTAGTTTTGTAAGAACAAAATAAAAAACCTTTCAATATTATATTAACATGTTTATAATCTGTACTGCAAAACTTGTTTTAACTTTAAAATCCTTTGTAGGTATGTTTTAAAAATTCACGTATCTAAGAGTTTTGATATAATTTACACTTATGCAAACGAAAAATTAATAATGTACATCAT
Organism: Lochmaea crataegi; assembly: GCA_947563755.1. Lineage (NCBI taxonomy): Eukaryota > Metazoa > Arthropoda > Insecta > Coleoptera > Chrysomelidae > Lochmaea > Lochmaea crataegi. The sequence continues at coordinate 4,009,091 of OX387424.1, forward strand.
TTAGTCTATAAAAACGTTAAAATAGTTTAAATGAACCCTTCCAAAATGATAAGCTACCATGCATTATACTTGCCTTGATTTATGTTGTGACCAAAACATTGTGTGAAGGTTGGTCTATTTTTAATGTCATTGTTTTTTTCGGTTACACTTTCCACCACTAGATGTAGTGGCATGAAGTTGAGAACCACTTCCATAGTCTAGTTGGAAATGTTTTCATTGTTCCTGTAATGCATTTACAGGCTAGTCTTTGATTTCTGGAGAAGTTGTTTCTCGTCATCAATATGCTAGTTTTGAAAACAAAAAGTGAATAGCCAAATAATCATATTATTCAAAAAATTCTGCATATACTAGAAGTTTTATCTACTCAAATAAGAGGTGGGGGAGAGTGGGAACCTTGTTCTATATAAACGCCAGTTCTGCTTAATTGATGTTTGCAGATATGGTCTTGTTGAAAACAGATTATTTATACCAATGTGAGGGTATGTAACTAAATTAGTAATGTGCACATAAGAGGGTACTATTTAATTTTTTTAGATAAACAGTTTCCTTTGGAAAATAATAAAAAAGTACCTAAAACAAATTAGCAACAGACTGGCAAAATCTTCTCCTATTCCAATCTATATTAAGAAACGTGTGAATTTGAAAAATTTTCCTGGTTAGACTGAACGCGATTTAACAACTAATTATGGACTCCCTAGAATTGACTTTTCTTATCGTATTGATAATTATTTAAATATTACTGTTAGTGGAAATGTTTGAAAACAAGTAGTGTGCAATGGAAAATAATAAACATATGGATCAGAAATGTTAATATACCGAGTTCTTTTTTAATTATTACATTCCATATTTCTAATTGAATTAAAAAGTATATCAATGCATTGATGACCACATTCTGTCAAAAACCATGGAGATACAATTAGGCAACCTGTCAAATAAAATTTAATATGGTGTCCCAGGACAAACAAAAATATGGTTTTGGTCTACACAAGAGTGTTTATTTTGGAGAAAGGTGATTTTATTTGGCATTAAGGATTGTCTTGTGAATTAATAATAACAATAAAAAGTTTAGTTTTATGAAACTTTTGTGCCTACATAAAAACATTAATTTTCGTTAGTTTAGTTTCATTACTATATCTCTTCGTATTTAAATAAGCTAGAGAGATGAATATGCTTTATTGTCAAGAAAAATTGCTATAATTTTATGAACAAAGTGATCTAAAAATACAATAAAATGAGAATGTAGAATAAAATAATTCCAACGTTAATATTACAAGGGTAATTCAAATAGGTGATTATTATATGTACTAACATCTTTCAGATCACACAACTTTAAAAATAATTTTCATTCATTTGTATCACATTCCAAATAAAATTAAACTTCTTTCAAACGCACTTCAATACCATGAGTCGTAGGGAACAGCTTTTAAATTTACGTCAAAATGGAATCATTTTATCTTACAACCTACTTAATCACACAATATCATTGGTCGGGTCCGGTGAACTATACGGAACGAGTTTTTGAATGATCCGTCGAAAAATTTGTGGTAAATTCAGAATTTCCAGAGAAAAATCCAAAAAAATATTTTTTTTCAACACCTCAATGGGAACTATTTCGTCCGATATTTTCAATAAAACACAGTTTACATGTGTCACTTTATACCTACAGGAAACCATTCAAAATCATATTTTCTTTTTTCTTCAAGAAAAAATTCCTTTATTTTCTCTCTAATATTGATCTAAATATAATTTTTTAAATTAGAGCTCCATTAGAAGTTTACAAAAATAAAGAAATTTCACAAAAAACACAATAATAAATGGATCAATAAGCCTATCATTCATTATTTTAATTCAAACATTAACTTTTCGCACATACTGCAGGATTACCTATTAGAAAACGACCTGCACCGGGGATTATAATATAATATTTGTATTACGACATTTTTAATTACTTCAACTAGGTCAATGTAAGACCTTTCTAATGAGGCCAAATTTGTTTATTTCAGTTGAGGCTATAGTTATTTGTTTTACTAGACAGCAAAGTAGTAGATTGAAGATATGATCAATAAACTATCGGTATCCCTATTAAACATGAAGGCGAAGAATTCGAGGTCTTTCATAATAATGAAATATTTAGATGTTAGAAAATATATAGCTCTTCGGCCTGCTGAATTAAAAGACAATATTTTTTTTATATACGTAAAAGGTAAATCCATAAAGTTGTTGGTATCCATAAATTTGGTTAAATACCTCAAAAAATAGTTGTCTATTTGAAGTTGCCCAATGCTAAAGAATATATGGGGCTCTGCCTCCGCAGAAGTTCTGCCACTTTACTTGTAAATTCAGGAGATGACATAAAATGTTAAGAAAACATGGCGGGTGGAAGTCCTCAACTATAGCTGAAGGGTATGTACATTGAGGATTCAATGGCAAGTAAAACCAGTATTTGTGAAAATGTTTTGACAAATGTTGGAACTACTTATGAGGCTAATCAAACTGGTAATATAGTGAATGTAAAGAGAAGATAGATATTTGAGGAAAGAAAAGGTGGCCTATTTATTTAAAGTTGTAGTTTTTTACTATCAATGTTAGTAACAATTAAAAATATGTTTTTTAAATTCTTGTTAAAAGTATTATATAATAATTGTTAATAAATGTTTTTTTTTGTAAAAAAATGTCAAATGTTTTATTCCCATTGAGAATAATCATTTTGCAGGAAAGTCCTTACTTTGCTGTTTAGGCAGGGAAAGTAATACTTTGCTGATTGATATGTGGCTGTAAAATTAATATTTGCTGTCAATCGGAGAAAAAATTTGTATTTTTTTTCAGTTGAGGCTAACCATCCTACTTGAATTTGGACAAAAAATGCTCACCTTTTACACGTTTCTTAAAATATCTTGGGTTAGGAAAAGATATTGACATGCGGTTGTCGCCAGTTTGCTGCTATTTTGGTATACTTTCGTATTCCATTGTTTACACTGTATGCTTCCATTCAATATTTTCCAAAGAGAACTGCCTCTAGCGTGCACGTTACATATTAAGGTGCTTTGGGTATACAACACTTACATTGGTGGAAAAGAGTTCTTTTAAACAAAACCAACTATGCAAAGATCGGTTAAGTAGAACCGGAGCTATGGGCGTTTTTTCAGAACAAAGTTCCTACTCTCCCCCACCTGTTATTTGAGTAAATAGGCTAAAATTTCTTATATCACATACAGGCTGTTTCACGACGAGTTTACACTATCCATATATTGGAGACTACTCTCACGATTTCTATAAAAATTGGCATAGATGGAGAACAAGTTATGGCGAATTTATGGAAAATTATCTTGTCAGGTTGATTAGTAGGACAATCAAGGTAATTGGTGACATGTCGAAAACTTCTTTTTTGTATATAGGGTTCGTAAAAGATGAAAAGGCCAACTTCACAAATGTCAAATATACAATTTTTTCAAATGAAACTACCATATTCTTATTCTTTTACTTAATTATAAGGTCGAAAATAAGGGCAGTTTATATTCACTTCCCTATACCCAATCTTGAGCGTTTTCGAGATATTATATTGTATTTAAAAATAGTAATTATTTCACCCTTATTATTGCGTAGGCCGTGCTATTTATTCTTTTATTTTAACAGGCTGTGTCATATCTGTCATAATTAAATAGTATTAATTGTCATTATTTTAAGTCAATCGCATCATACAGTGATAAAAATGGCTCGTTTGGAATTAAACAATGAAGATTATCTAAATTTACTTTTAATACATGGTGAATGTGGCAGAGTTGTTACTAGAACATGTGTTTTATTTGCTACAAGATATCCAGATCGACCCCGACCCAGCCGTCACACAGTGAAGAGAATATTAAACAATTTAACACAATTTGTTGTTTTCAAGCAAAAGATAAGAATGCGAAGCCGGTTGTTTCATTAAAAAAAATTGAAGATATTTAACATTTTTGAACTTGAACTTTTCATAACTTTTTTACGAACCCTGTATACAAGAAAGAAATTTTCGACAAGTCACCAGTTACCTTGATCGTTCTACTAATCAACCCGACAATGTTTTTTATTTGGAATTGGGGATGTTCACACATAATTTTCTATATGAATGTCTGCAACTGTCAATTTTTTACTAAAAAAATCAATATCTCGATAAGTATAAATTTTAGATATAGGTTATTCTACACAAAGTGACATTAAAATTTAATGTAGAATCCGAAAAGTTGATAATATACAGGGTGTTACTTTTAAAATAACAAAGCTGTCGTTCACTTTCGGTAAAACCAAAATACTTTCCATAAATTCGCCATAACTTGTTCTCCATCTATGCCAATTTTTATAGAAATCGTTTGAGCAGTCTCCAATATATAGATAGTGTAAGCTCGTCGTGAAACAGCCTGTATATACCGAACTTTTCGAAGGATACGATAACTGTTTTTGTCATGCTCCTTAATAAGGTAGATTCTGCAAAATTTGGCTTTTTGAATTTAATGACGCCCTCTAGCGGTGAACCTACAAGCCTGTAAATAATTTCCAGGTTTTCCTGAGGCCACTTCTGTTATTTTTTTCTTCTTCGAAACTGCATTACAATCCGATACTAAAATATGGTCGACGGCCGTTCTATTTTGATCGCCCGGTATGTTAAAATATTAATAAATTGACAAGTATAAGTATTGCTCAATTTTTGATTGGTAAGTATGATTGCAGGGAAAACGGCGCTTAATATAAAATTTTACGTCATAAGCTGTAACTATTTAAAATAATTTCCCATTACCATTCATAAAATATTTATTAGTACGTCAATTTGTGTCAATAATTTTGTGACTTTCAAATAGGTCACAATAAAAAAGGAACCAAAGAAACCTGAGAAGACCGTGGAAAAGATGGATGTTGGAAAGACTCCTAAAAGTCCACAAAAGAAAACTAGAACTTTGAGGTGAGTAACATCTTTATAATATTTATTTCGTCGATATAAAATCGAATAGACATTTAACTTTATGAATTTCTAAAATCCATTATATGATTAACTAAAAATACAGTAAAAGTGTTGTACCAATTTATTTTAGTAAGGTAAAGACTGAAGCTGGAGTATTTGCCATTCTGGCGAAATAATATTAGACCAAAACACGTGGTGAAATTTAGCATTATGGTTTACAGTATTCCCAACGCTACATTTATATTATTTAAATAGTCGTTATTTGTTGGTTTTTAAGTAATGGTTTAGTGCATATGTAATATTCATGGAATTATTTTTATTTGAGGGTCCGGTAAAGTTCGCGACCCACGGAATTTCGCAAACAGTTTTCTTTATCAAAAAGTCCTATTGCTATAAAACAGTTTAAAAGAAAAACATTCCAGGATGAAACACATTTGAAAGAAAGAATCGCCATCTCAAGATGAGGCTGAAACTGGCAGCCGGGGAAGTAAGGACGAAAAATCTACCTAACATAAAATTTTTCTGATATGGAATATTATGTCCCTAATCGAAAACATATCGACCCATAATCATTTTCCAAATTTCTCGTATAAGTTGTCCTTTTTAAATTTTGAAAATTTAAAATGGCGGCTGCGCAAACTTTATATATATTTTTATCAGTCGCTGTTCATTTTATGAACATTAACAATTTTGAGATGTGGTTTGTTGCAATCAACAGAGTAAGAGTTGTAGTTTGATAGACCATATAAGCCAAATTTTAAAAACTCTATTTACATATTTTTTAACGTTTCAACAAAAAAAGTTTTTTGCCATCTCCCGTTTCGAATTAAAAAATGATAGGGTTTCAAAAACCACACATTTAAAAAAATTTTAATATGTACGATCATTAGAAGCCGATGAAACGAAAATCAAAGTCTGCTAGGTACTGATGAAATAATAAAATTTTAAGCTCGTGATTCATTCGTTAGGTTATTGGATCCAATCTGTAAATTAATACATTGTTTCATTTTCGTCGTACCTTTGCATGTGTACAAAAGGGGCAATTATTCTAGCGCGCGCAACGAAACTATAGTATTTTTTGCCTAGCGAACTTTGACTTTCGTTTTCTCAGGTCCAATGATCCAATGATATTGAATTTTTTTCCAAAATGTGTGGTATTGAAGTTGAAACAAAATGTCTTTAGTCTTATCGTTGAAAAATATGTAAATAAAATTGAAAATTTTGCTTATATGGACTATTAAACCATAACTCTTAAAGTGGATTCATGCAACAACAACTAAACTGAAACTAATTTAAGATTAAGATTAAATTTAAACTAAGAATATTCAGCTGTTCATGCAACATAAATTAAGAAAATAATAAACCAACCGGTCATGCGCACTCTTTTCAATCATTTGTCAAAACTTCCAATAGTAATCGAGCTGTCAGATAACTAAAGATAAATATTAAACGTAAACCAAATTGTATACGAAAAATAAAGCTGTAAACAATAACTTAACACAAATGGTGGCTGTTCGGCAAGTTCAGAACCACTAGGCGACCTGTCGTCAGGACTTCACGCATTCGTTGCTTCGAATTCATGGAAGAAATTAATAGTTTTAGTTTTAATTTAAATCTTAATTTCTTAGGTTCTTACATGAACATCTACATTGTATGTATGAATATCGGGGTGACATTCACTGAGACCTATAGTCTATTTCAGAAAGGTATACAGTAATAAAATGAGGAATTCCGTCCAGTTCGGCTCAATTTCGGTGTCGGCCATAGGTTTGTAATATTAAAATTTCAAGTAATTGCGTAAGAGAATTAGGAAAAGTATGTTTTCTGGCCTGAAGTGTCAATATCGAAATATTGTGTAGGGATTACTGTAGTAGATTATACAGTTACGTTTTGCGTTTAACAGGTACCGTTTAACCTTCTATTAGTGCCTCTGCCTAATTCCAACCCTGCTTCAGATTCGGCTCGACCATGCGCCGCAAGGTGCCTTACCCAAAATTTTTAGACCTTTATAAGTATATTTGTTTGGTTTAACGCATCAGTATTTGCTGTTAAGCCGTAAATAGTGTTCACAGTATTAAAGTGTATTATAAAATGGCGACATTTACACCAACGAAAAGATGTTCCAATAATTCTCCACTATCAGTGAATGAAAAACTTATTATTTTAAATGTACATGATTGCATAAAATACGATTACCCGAAATTTACTGTACAAGAAACTGTCGACCGATGTTCCCGAATGACTGGAGTTGGAAAGTCCACCGTTTTTAAATTATTGCGGGGGAGAAAGTGGAGCCTCCCAAGAAAAGTCCAGGCAGACCAGTAAAAGTCCTTGATGAAGACACCAAAAGTGTAATTCGAAGAAAAGTTCACTCTTTTTATTTTAAAATAGAAATACCCACCCTAGATAAGATTTTAATGGAGCTTGGCCAGAATGACAGTATTCCATTGATAACTAAAAAACTTTTATGGACCACTTTGAGAAATATGGATTTTGCCTTATAACCGTAAAGCACTTTTACTGGAAAGCGATGAAATTGTTCGCTGGCGAAGAAAATACTTAAGAAGTATAAAGCGGTACAGAACAGAGCAGAAGAAAATCTTTTATCTTGATGAGACGTGGATCAATGAAAAAGATATACAGTACCAAAAATGTGGCAAGACAAAAATATAACCAGTGCTCGCCAAGCTTTCATGGAAGGCCTGTCAACGGGTATTAAGGTGCCTTCAGGTAAAGGGAAAAGACTAATAATCGTCCATATTGGAAGCGAAGAGGGATTTTTAAAAGAAGGTTTGCTAACCTTTCAGTCGTGGCATACGGGAGATTACCACGAGGACATGGATTCGGATGTTTTTGAAGACTATTTTGATGAAATGATAAAATATCTTCCGCCTGATTCAGTAGTAGTTATGGATAACGCGAGTTATCATTCTCGACGCATAGAGAAGACTCCAACTTCATCTTGGAGAAAACAAGAAATTATTGACTGGTTAACCACCAAAAGTATTGAATTTGAAGATAATTTGATAAAAAAAGAACTATTATTAGCTATATCAAATTTACACAAACATCGTTTTATGAAATACGCCGTGGAAGATATAGCAGAAAAACTTAATGTAACTGTGCTGCGCACACCGCCATATCATTGCGAACTAAATCCTATAGAACAACACGACATTCAAAATGAAAGACGTTAAGCTACTGTTTGATCAAGCCATTAAGGAGGTGATACCAGAGAACTGGCGAAAAGCAGTCCAGCATGTCATTAAAGAAGAGGAGAAAATGTGGTATCTTGACTACTTGATCGATCGGACCGTCGACCCGTTAATTATAACGTCAAGAGGAGATGACAGTTCCTCAGACGACGAAGAATATTATGATTTTTTATAATTTAATTTCTGTATAATGTATTTTTTATATAATGTTCAATCAAAAATAAGTGTACCTAATAATATGTACATAATGCCTAATTTTTATTCTGTTAAAATAAAATTCTTTCCTTTTTAAGAGTATCCTACCGGCACGCCTTTAGCACACTATTTTCAGTGTTTGTGAATGGATAACAATAGGCTAAACCCATATATTGACCCCAACCCGGGTGGTACTACCTGCACTTGATAAAAAGAAAGAATTTTACAATGAAATCAATGCCAAACTATGGAAGTGGCTTAAATATTCGTTGGGTCACTCTGTGCTCCCTTTGCATAACTAATGAGGTTTTATTACTCTATACCTTTCTGAAATAAACTATAAAAGATCTACTGTGCCCTTCTACATTATATTACATGGCTTTATGTTCTTAGTTTTAGTTTTAAATTAACCTAAGTTTTAATTTTTGCTTGTAACAAATCCACCTTTATTCTGTCGATTGCAACAAACCACATGTTAAAATTGTTAATGTTAATAAAATGAATAGCGATTGAAAAAAATATACAGGGCGTACCAATCTTACGACAAAGTTCGGCATATGTGTTATTTTAAGAGATATCAAAAAATTTTATTGATAAAATTAGTAGATGTCTTTAAGGTCCATATTTTGAAATTATCTCGAACTATACAGAGTGTTGAATAACTCCGTCTAAACCAAACATATGGTTTTTTAAATGGGAACCCCTGTATACATTTGGCAACATGGCACCCGGTGTAGATGTGTTTGACGTAGCTCTCCGGAATAAATGCTGTAAGAAGTGTAAAAGAAATGTTGTAAATGGTGTAAAGTGTATAAACTGTGAAAATAGTTTCCATATAAGCTGTGCAAAAAATAGCAACTCTGTAAAGTTTACTAGTGATGATTTAATTACATGTTGTGAGCAAGATTCAGCATATGATCAGACTGATCAGTTATTTTTCGATTCAATTGAAAGTCTAAGTCCAGGCAATAAGGTAATAGATATTAACATATTTAAATATATAATAAAGCAAAAAGACTCCATAATAAAGGAGCTACATGACAAAATTCATTTGATGAGTCAACAAATTACTTTATTAAAAGAACGAAACGAATTAGACACAAAAAGTAAAGAACAAAAACCAACGCAAAAACATTGGGAATCCTCTGCTATTCAAAATAAAACCAAACCACTAATTCAAACTGGAAATGATAAAAATAATCCTGTTGCCAACTCGTCGATTAAATCAGTAATTTCGAAAACTGACGTGTCAGCTGCTTTAATGAAAATAAATACTGAACAAAACATTGACGAAGTCATAAATTTGAATGAAAATAGCTCCAGAGAAAACTACAGTGAATGGAGAGAAGTTTGAGGAAAAAGAAATAGAAAACAACTTGTTATTGGAAATAATAATGAAATAACTGTAAACGGTAAGGATATTAAGGGGGTTCCCAAATTTGCAGATCTTCATATTTACAGAGTGGACCCCAGCATGACAGCAGATGATCTACGTGAAATAGTAAAACCACATTTTCCGGAAGCAGTGGTAATATCATTAAATTCAAAATATCCGTAGATTTACAGCTCTTTCAAAGTAAGTGTATATGGGTATAACTTTAATACTGCGATGAATCCAGCTATTTGGCCGCATGGAGCGCATATCCAGCAGTTTTTTCAGTTGCGTCCAAAGAGACTTCCCCAAGTCTAGGAAATGTAACTCCAGTGTATTCTCAAAGTTATATATGTAAAAATGTATGTAAGTGTACTAATACAGAAAAATTTACTAAAACTTTTCAAATCATAAATGTAAATTGTCAATCCCTGACTAATAAGACCAATAGAATTGATTTAATATTGGAATGTAACAAACCTGATATTTTGTGCCTTTCTGAAACCTGGTGTAATAATGATAATATCGATTTAGTGAGATTTAACAATTATATGTTGGCTTCTCACTTTAATCGTATCAACAAAATTCATGGTGGGGTTCTGATACTTATAAAAAAGATGATTAAATTTAAAAATCTAGACTTTGTAAATAATTTATCAATTGATATTGACTTTGAAGTATGTAGTATATCGTTTTTTTTGCAAGGAAGAAGCTGTTGTCTTGTAAATATATATAGATCCCCATCAGGAAACATTGAGATGTTCATGGACCGACTTTTTAAGGTCCCAAATTTTTGTTTCCATAATTATGACTCTACTATTCTTTGTGGAGACATTAACATTGATTATTTAAGTATATCACGTGAAAGAACATTATTAATTGACTTAATGGAGAGTTTTAAGTTAAATTTAAAAAATTGTGAACCAACACGGATTTTCACAAATAAAAACATGAAAACGACAAAAACTAAAGTTGACTATTTTTTTAACTAATATGATGTTTGAATACAATGAAAACGTGATTGATATGCAACTTGGTGATCATCTAGGACTTAACATTTATGTAGAATATCGATCGAATATATTATGTACTTTTTGCGAAAATAAGCTAAATAACAGAAAGACAAATCTTAGGAATTTATCGGAATCTAATTTACTGAGTTTACAAACTCATCTAGACAATGAAAGTTTTCTGTCGGTCTATGAATATCTAAATGATACAAACATTTCAAGTGTTGATCTTGTATATAATGAATTTTTGGATACTATATGTTACTATATTGATTTTATTTGCCCTATTTTAACAAAAAACGTATCCAATCTAACCAAAAAATCATGGATTGATCGCAATCTTGTACAGATGGGTAATGATCTTAGGAATTTGTTTTGGTTAACAAAATATTCCGCAAATCCCGATGATCATTTAAATTATAAGAGGTTAAAGCGGGATTATGTCACTGAAATTAACAAATCAAAAAAATTGTTCTACCAAAAAAGTCTTGAAAATAAAAATGTAAAAGAAAAACAAAAATATATATGGCGAACAGTAAAACAAAAAATTGGAAAAAGGAGAATTCTACAATTGATACCATTGATATAAATGGGAAAATAACTCAAAATAAATACGAAATTGCCAATTTGTTTGCCACTTTTTTTGCAACGAATACTAAAGAAGCAATAAATACTCACTTTACTGACTGCAGTTGCAGTTTTAAAAGTTATACAACAATGTATGTAGCTAAAACTTTTTATTTCAAACCTGTTATCCCTGAAGATGTATTGGATATAATTAATTGCCTAAAAAATGTTAATGCCGAGGGAATTGACTGTCTTTCGACAAAGATCATTAAAAGAATAGGTCCACAAATTGCTTGTACTCTAGCAGACATTATCAATTACTCAGTGGAAACAGAAACGTTTCCATCCAGTCTAAAGATAGGAATTGTTTCACCAATACATAAAAAAGGTAGCCTTCTTAGTCTTGACAATTATCGGCCAATAACTGTCCAAACTGTGATATGTAAAGTCATAGAAAAATGTATTTATAAACAAATGTTTTCTTTCCTTAAAAAGTATGATGTTATATCAGACCATCAGCATGGTTTCTTGCCTGGCAGATCGACGGAGAGTGCATCCATAGCTCTGCTTAATTTTATCCACACCTCGTTGGATAGGAAGAGGAATGTGGGGGCGCTCTTCTTTGATCTTTCAAAGGCTTTTGACTCGGTTAGTACCGATATAACAATAAATAAACTACGAGATTTAGGATTTCGGGGAAAATTTCTATCGTGGCTAAAATCATACTTAGAAGCCAGAAAACTTATTGTTAGGATTGAAGATCAGAAGTCCCTCCCCCCAACCTGTGGAAATTGGCGTAGCTCAAGGCTCAATCTTAGGCCCTCTGATATTTTTATTATACATAAATGATCTTTCTAAATATGTTAGCACTAATCATTTGATACTATATGCAGATGACACCACGTTAGCAATTGATTCTGAATCTCCAGATGAGCTGCTTTTAAAGATGAATATTTTATCAAAAGAATTCACACGTTGGTGTGAAAGAAATTCTTTGATAGTGAATTCGACAAAAACCATCCTTACGCATTTTTTTCCTGAAAATAGCTGTATCTCAGTTAAGGGTACTGATGTTGCTTTTTCGAGTTCTACGAAATTTCTAGGAACCTACCTTGATAAGAATATGAGCTGGAATACCAATATCAACCACATTTGTAAAAAATTAAATAGCAGTTACTTTGCAATATTACAACTAAAAAATATATTTACAACTAGTCAATTGATCAATGTTTATTATGCAATAGTATACTCCCATATTTCCTATAATATCATTCTATGGGGGGGTGCGGTAAATGCCTCAAGGATTTTTATCTCTCAAAAAAGGATTGTTTGTCTAATTTTTAATCTAGATTTTAAAGAAACATGCAGAAATCATTTTAAAGATTTCGGCATTCTAACATTTTATTCTATTTACATCTACAAGTGCATATTATATACAAAAAGTAATTTCAGTGATTTTAGTCTTAATTCTGATTTCCATGATTACCCAACCAGATCTGGCAGGCTTATCCGGCCACCAAAACATGAAACTTCATTGTTTGAAAAGAGTCCTGTCTATAAAGGAATTCAATTCCTGAATCATTTGCCTAGCTGTATAAGATATGAAAACAATTTCAATGTTTTCAAACAAAAACTAAAAAAAATTTTAATTGTCGAATGTTTCTATGATGTGTCAGAGTTCTTAAACAAACGATTTTAATTTAACTGTTAAATAAGTAAGTCATATTTTATGTAAAATCCTATTTTCTGTTTGATCTGTCCTATATCATGTACTATGATCAAAAAGAATGAATAAAGTATTATTATTATTATTATTATTATTATTATATTATACTGAACTCGGATTGCTTACATTTTTTGAAGCTTTTGATATAAGGTTTTGCTAAGTAAATCAACACTCTGTAGATTACTGTGCGTTGAAGAAAAAAAATATCATTATCTTCGTATTCGATAAAATTTTAATTATTTTCTCTTTTGTATACAGGGTAGACAGAAACTCGAACGTTTAATTTTCTTTCTTTTTATAGGACAAATAGAATCATCGGTTATGTAACTTTTATTTTTATTAAGCATTTCCTATACCCAAAGTTTATAAAAACAGAGTTATTTTGTAATTGTTTTTTCTATACGCATGATAAAAATTGATACAAATTTTTTGAGTAGATATCCTAATAATCAAAACAAACTTTCAGTATTAACGGCTATCTACACTGTTAAAAAATATCAACATTAAATTTCACAAAAAATGATGTAGATTTTAGTACTGTAATTACCAAAACAAATACAAAGTATCAACGGCTGCTAAAGCCACCGCCATATACACTTGAAAAAATAACGTAATATTAAATTTTACAAAAATCATTAAAAAGCTTTGTGTTCAATATATTATTATTCTTGTACTCTTATCCAATTATACAGGGCGTTGAACTTGTTACGATTTTGGTAATAACTTTTCAAATAGTACCCTGTATATAATAGATTACAACTTTATATTGTTGTAATGGGGAACTGAAGCTGATTTCAGTTTTAAAGTAAGATATAGGTTGTTTCATTTGAAAAACATAACTTTGATCTGGCATCGAGCTATGGAACACCCTATAAGATTGTAACTAATTTTGAAATATGAAGCTTAAAGCTACCTACAATTTTTATAGATAGTTAACTTTTTCTGGTATTTTCCATGATAACAGACCTTCTGACCTTCATCACAGTAATAAATTATCCTGTAGATAGGTACATATAGTAAAATTAATACCTATTTAGAGGTACCAGCCGTTTTAGTAACTTAACGTAGGCGGCTTCTTGAACCATCTGAACCCGCATGAAAAAAATTAGGTTATGACCTTTGTCATGTCAAATGCTTGACATATTTCTTATTGCATTGGCGTAGTGACTTGAAATTTCATATTATCAGTGGCGGTTTGTAATAATACAATATAATTTTATGAAATTCATAAAATTCTAAAGATGTTGACATAATAAAAGAATATAAAAGAAGCGCACTAATTTTAAAAACATTGTTTTATTAACTAGATACATAGTTTTTTTAAAAAAATATGGCAATTCAGAGTTCGATTAAGTACAAATTCTAGATTTTAAAAAAATGACAACGTGATCTTCAAGGCAAAGTTTAATTAGTTTCTAAATCAGAATAACTTTCGGAAAGTGATAGTTCATCATCGGATTCATTGGATACAGAGATCACCATAGGTTCGATGTTTAGTAGGTCCAGTTTGTTTTCTACTTCCCATGCTTCAGAAATAATTTTCTTTGTATGATTTATGTAATTCTGCCAGTGTTGCACCGGTACATTTTTTACAACGTCATTCCATACTTTTAAGACTTCAGTAGGTGACATTGCAGTTTTCGTAATAGCTTGGTCATAATGCCTTTTAGTTTCTGACCATACCATTTCGATGGCATTAAAATGGCAATGCTAGGGTGGTAGCCTGAGAACAATGACCATGCTCGGCAGCGTATTTGTCTAAATGATAATTTTTTTCTGGCAAAACTTGCTTTTCAATTATATTCCAAACAGCATCCTTTAAAATGTGATCTGGAAAAGGAATATTCTTTTTTTTGAGCCATTCTAACATGCGTGTTTTACTACAACTTTTTCTTGGGATTTCTTCATCCAGGCGACTGTGCATGATACGTTGCGTTATCCATTATAATTAACGATGGTTCTTCCAAGTTTACAATTAGTTGCTGTTTAAACCAATTTTCAAAATTTTCGGTGTTCATGTTATCATGGTAATCGCCTGTTTTTTTATTGCATTTAAAAATAAGCGATGCATTTGCCACAAAACCTTTTTTATTACCGGCATGAACAATTACATATCGTGTCCCACTTCCAGTTATTTTTAAATCACTGTGTTTATTAGTACCATCTTGCCACATATTCTTCTGTCCCCGCTTTTACTAAAAACCCATGTCTCATCCAGAAAAACAGGTGTAAAGAGCTTTTCGCTTTTAGCAGCATGGTATTTGTTCAAAAATAATATTCTTTTTAATCTGACTGCAGGCATTTCCAATAAATGTTTTCTTCCATCCTGTTTTTTGAAATGAAAACCCATTTTTTCAATTCCCAAATATAACGAACCTTTGGAAATCTTAGTTTCTGGAGACTCTTCGATAAATTGCCGTAAAATAGTTTCTAGTGTGATTTTATCCTTTCGCGCATACATTTTATAAATTACTTCCCTCAAATAATGCAGGGTATTTTTTGTAATTCGGGTTTTGCTTCGGGAAACGCTTGCAGACATATTTCTTCTAAATTCGAAATCTGTAGCTCTGTTTGGTTTTTCAAGATTATATAATGTGCTTTCTGGAACTTTTAGTGCTTCGGACGCTTTTTGAATTGCCTTGAATCGAGATCCTAAATCGTTTTGAAAATAGTTTACTACATTAAGCATAAGTTTTTTGGATTCATCGGAATATCGCATTTTTATATCTTATTTTGCGTTATGACATTAACATGAAATCAAAATTTGACGTAACTTCAAAAACGTGAGATCTAATAAATTAGTTACGACGTTCATTTTTGTTGGTAATTTTTTGTTTCAACCGATTTATTAATAATAAATAAGGATGGTCTTATTCTAAATGGGTATAAAATTCACTATACCTCTCTTCTGGATATAATTTGGAGCAACTGTTACAGAAGTTGAAAAGTTTATTAGAACCAAAAACAGTTCATATAAAAAATCCAAACACGTAACTACAAAAATCAAACAACGAATATTACAAACAAATCGCTAAACGCTACTAAAAAAAAAACAAGTAGAAACCATTTAAGTGCAAATGTTACGTTGAGAATACCGTACACTGCATTACTAGATTTCAACACCACATTGTTGCAGCCAAAATCGGATTTTACACGTTCCATAAGTTTAGCATCATATAAATTAATATTTGGTAGTGACTATTCGGGAGAAAATTACTTTGAAACATCTGCAGCCAGAAAAAATATGACAAATTTTGTATAATTTCCGTTGGCTACGTTTTCAACAGTTCAAATAGAAAAAGTTCTATCAAAAATATTTAAAAAATAAAAAATGCTTATTACTTTGGGAAATTCATCTCTGAAAGTATTTTTCGACATAAATCTTTCAGATTCTCAGACTTCGGCAAAAATAAAGCTTTTGTGCTCCAAATAATATATACGATTTTTTTAAACGGCCAGAATCATTGTGGCTAATATTTATTTGTACGTAAATATGGCATCTACCTGTCAACCAGAATCACAGAGGACTATCGGCCTACCAAAAACATTGTTTCCATAGAAACAGCTATATGTTTACTCTATCTGCTTATGGCGGGTATTATAAACATGTCTTGAAGTTATCTTTGAATTTAACAGTTTTAAAACGTCAGTTTTATAAAAGTTTAATTTATTTTTAAGATAAAAAGAAGAAAAATAAAAAGGAGAAACGGGCAAAATTCAAAGTAAAAACACAATAAAAATATTCACAATATAATTAATTGAGTTATAAATGGCAAAATTCCAAACCGTTGACAGAACCGACAGAACAGAACATCTATACACAAACTTTAATCGATATCCCTTCCTCCCGACAAAGTTAACTCCGCCATTTAACTATAACATGTGTCATTCTATAAGTTAACTTTTAGTTATATGTCAAAATATTTTTATAATACCCACCCTTAGGCATATAAAGAGGACAGCTTTATGAGTATAAACAAAGAAGTTATTTTTTACTTTATTTCGCAAGTCATAGAAGTTGCAAAACGTCTGCAAAAAAGGTATTTTTATTCTTTATAACATATTTTTTCAACGACCTTTACAAAAAATGACATTTTGCGTACTAATTTCTGAATGAAAAATCAACTATTTTTGAATTCAAGTATTTTTCGTCCGCTAAAACGTTAACATATCCAAATTTCCGAAACATTGCACCGTTGGGTACAAAGCGAAAAAATCTAGAGTATTTAGTCGAGATCAAATAAACAGATTTCTTCGTGATGCCCCAGATGAAACTTATCTTTTGCACAGTGGACGAAAAGTGTTTGCGGATGAAAAGTCTTCAAAAATAGTCGATTTTTCATTCGGAAATCAGTAATTTTTTCTATAGGTCGACGAAAAAATGTAATATGCACCTCGGCGAAGAACTGTCTAGTGTCTCGCCTGCGAAACACCTTAGATTACTATACTATATCCATCGAACAAACAGAGCGACCCAAACAACGATAGATGCGTGATTGAAGTATGATCACCATGAGCCTTTGCATCTATTGGCTAAAATAAATATGCCTCCATGCGCTGGCCAATCGGATTTAACTGCAATCGGCCGGCGGAATTCATTGTCCATACAGAGTTGGAGAGATCACGTGCACTATGCATGATACTGTTTTGGAACACTCCGTTGCTTGGATGGACAGAGTATAGGGTGAGTAGCATATCACAGCTCGCAGGCATTATTCCAATGTGCAGAAGGTATAATGTAGATATGCCGTCTTTCGGATGAAACGTAAAACCGAGGTCCCGGGTCCTTGGATGTTTGCTCGATAAAGATCCTACCACTGGATTCGGCAAAATTTCCGGTTAGGGGTAGAGTACTCGTGGCGTCGGTGATTAGCCTCAGTTGCAGAAATAGACCGACGTTAAATAAAAAACTCGAGTTTGCAGGGAGAAACTAAGTGTATGATTTGTTACAAATTACTTTTTTACATATTTGTTCTAACATCCAACTCTCTAGGACAGGAGGAAGTTATTAATTTGATAAATCTATACCGGGATCGTCCTGTTCTGTGAACATTGTACGACTAAACTAAATGAATGCCAACACATAATATGTAGACGTTTTTACAGTCGCTGGCTTTGCCAATTGGCATTGCCAACGGCAAATCGAGGCATAATATGGATGCGCCTTAAGATATAATTTCAACTAAACAGGCAAAGTTTAAATAATTTTATAAATGAAACTAACTGTTTCTAATTAATTCTACCATTTAATGAAAAAAATTATGAAAGGATATTGATAATTAGCATTCTGACGATGATATGTCAATATCGAAATAATTATCAATATCCTTTCATAATTTTCATAATTTTTTCATTAAATGGTGGAATTAATTAGAAACAGTAAGTTTCATTTATAACATTAATATGAGTAGATTCCACAAAGTAAGGGTCCAAACAGTAAATTCAAAGTTTAAATAATCTATTTTTGTTATTACTACATTGATTACTTAAGTATAGGGTTAATTGCATGAGATGTCAGTTTTTCTATGCAATTTTCATAAATTCCAATGAATTAATATTATTTTGGACTATGCAGATTTCTTACTGTTTCTGCGAACAATTTTACATTGATGGTTTGAATGTACAAGTTTTTTTGATAAATTAGTTATGTTGAATTAAATTTACATTTTTGTACTTTCCTTATCATTGTTAATTTATTATAATGCACAGTATTTGATATGGCCCCTATTGCACAATCATACTTTGTGCTTTGCATTTAATTATCTGTTCCAACAAAAAATTTTACCTACAATTATTGCAAAGTGGACAAGTGCAAAATTGACAATTTTATTATTGACTATAAAGTAACTTTGCATAGGAGTTATAGGAAATACCTAATATTATCACTCTCAGGTATTAGCGCGTGGTGAAACATAAATTGCATTTAAGAATTCCTAAATCCGATTTAGTTATTAGGTACCTAACTTTAGGAAATGGTTGGTGAATTGGTGGCATTAGTGCCAGTTGAATTTCCTTTTATGAAGAACGGTACGATCAAATTGTCGCCCATTATACCACTTAAACATTAAATTTCTCTGAGTACTGGGTGCGTAATGTGAAAAACCGATGTAAGTTTTCCCTTTACCAAAACCGGACCCTTGAAGGATTGTGAAGGTCATTGAAAAAATTTAATTCTACTGGAAAAACTACTTTGTGATCTTTTCGTTGTTATTAATTTTTTCCATTTCATTCGTTGAATGTTGTCAGTATTTCATGGGGTTTTCGTACTTTATTCGACCGATCTCCATTTTTCTTGTAGCAACAGCAATTTGCTCAATAGAAAGTGTAGATTTTTGTATTGCAGTAGCACAAACCATTATCTTCAATTTTTCTCTGTTCACCTCAAGTAGGCGGATAACATTTCTGAGTCGGTCGTAGTCGCTTCTTGCTTGTCTAAATTTAATTTGGTAGTGGGTGGCGGGAACATTCTCAATTGCCCCTGTTATTAAGTGTCGTGTTCGCACTTAAGTGGCTTGTATTGTATTATTTAATAAGAACATTCAGTTGAGGGTGTCATTTTATATTGGGATTATGCATTTAGAAATAATTGAGTTATTATTTATAAGAAATACTTGTAATGAAATCATCTGTATACAGGGTGATTCATTAGTGCGATAAAGTCCAATATCTTGTAAATGTTCAATGATATTAAAATATGATTTTTACCTATTGTAGCCACCCTAAAGGACCATAAATTAAAATTAGTCGCGCCAGATCAAAGGTACATTTTTTAAATGGGAGAACCTGTATTTTACTTCAAATTTGAATGATTTGTGCTTGACTTCACTATTGCAATGATATAAGGTTGTAATAAGTTATACAGAGTATTTAAAAAGTTCTGATTACTTGTATTAGTAGAAGATCCAAATCTAAATGAAATTAGTAATGAAATCAACGCCCTGTATATTTCAAACTCCATAATTTAAAATTATTATACAGCCACCCACACTTCTGCGATGATCGTCTAGTATCATAACCTGCTCCCATATCTAAGAAACCATATACAGGGCGACCCCATACTCGAATACATCGGTTTCACAATTTTTTTAAACGGATCACCCTGTAGTTACTGTACCATATTTTAAATTTGATTGATTATTCTCTATACCCAAACTCAATAGTTTTTGTGATATTTCAATTATGATTGAAAAAATCCAACACTACAAAATGTATTCATATCAATTAACTTACAATAAAGTTATAAAAGATGCTGAAAGTTACCATCCTCTACATCGATGCGGGTTTGAAGACGGTCTTCAAAATATAGACTTACATCTTTAAGCATTTGAATATTAACCTCTTAGAAATCCTATCTTATTCTATCTTTCAAATCATCTGGTGTAGGGACAGGTACTTTGTAAACCTGTTCTTAAACATAACCCCAAAAGAAAAAAATCAACTTTTTTTAACTCTGGTGATCTTGGTGCCCAGAGAACTGGTCCTGCTCGTCCAATCCACCTTCCAGGAAACATATAATTCAATTTTCTCTGAATGACAGGGAGCAGGAGCTCCGTTATGTAAATATCACATTGGTTGACAAACGAATTAGCAAAACGCACATGTTTCTTGATATTTCATAACCTATATACTACCTACCTAATTACTAAGAACACCAACGATAATGTGGTTCTAATTAAACCCCATAGACTTGTGGTACTGTTTTCGACCTTTAAAAAACCTTTTTCTAAAATAACATACTTTCCTAACACGTTAATAATTGTTGTGAATTAATTTTATGTAGCTGCTTTTTTTTATTGATTTTTTATTTTATTTTATACATTTTTTTCCCTTTTAACTAATCTAGAAACAAGATTAACAAGTAATACTTTTCTGTTAAAATCTTACCGTTTTTAACCACTGGTGTTCTTTCTTGGTTTAACTACACAACACGCACTGTGTTCTGCTTTAAACCCTCTACACTAGCTCAAAAGGTTTGGTTTTCTCTTCTTCTCCACATTGGTCCAGCAGCTGGATTGCTTCGACTTTATTGTGGTTGTGAAGCCATTCTTCATGCTTTTTTGCGAAAAGTTTCACCTCGTCTGCTACCATTTCCACTCTCAGGTCTCTGTTTCTTACATTGAGCATTGACAATGCCCCTTAATACCTTGTTCTGAAATCTTTGTAATATGTTAATATTGCTTGAGCAGGCACATCCCCAAAGTTGTATGCCATATGTCCACACAGGCTTTAGAACCTGCTTGTATATCCTAAGCTTGTTTCTAATGGATAGTTCGGATTGTCTACCTAATAGCCAATATAATTTTCTATATTTGAGATTCAGCTCTTCCCTTTTCTTTTTAATGTGTTCTTTCCATCGTAGCTTTGCATCTAGGTTCATTCCTAGGCCGTGTTTGCATATGGAATAATATGATTGTTTATAATTATTGGCATTGGACCAGTGTGTTTATTCGTGAAGCTTACATCCATTGATTTATTTTCGTTAAGTCGAATGCACCACCTTTTTGTCCATGCATTGACTTGATTTAATGCGACTTGGAGTATTTCATTAGAGTCTTGTTCGGTTTAACTGCCAGTATACACGTTTCATCTGCAAATGTAGCTACTTGTCATCTATAGATCACGCTTTACTAATATGACAATTATTTACAGGCAACTGTAATTAAGTAAATACCTACAAAAACCGAGATGGTTTTTTGTCGATATAGAATTTTGGTTAGTGATTAGATGTAGAGATGTCGCTAATATCGCACTCTTAACGTGTCCTTTTAATCAGGCTAATGTATTGATGTGGTATCAACGTGTAGTCTCTAGTCCAGGATTATGCTCTCAGAGCTTCTGGACGAATAACATCTACCTTGTGCTGATGAGGCGCAAAAAACGCCGAAACCGGTCCACAAGTGAATATAGCCCGAGAAGTAGTTGTTGCTTCTTGTGGACGGTCTGCTCTTTGGAAATTAATTTTTCTAATTTTGTAAAGCGTTTAATAGTATTGAACTATTATTTTTTGACGGCTATAGGTCACGCTTTACTAATATGACAATTATTTACAGGTAACTGTTATTAAGTAAATACTGTAATTTGTTCTATTACTCAGATAGGTATCATTGCCCTGTGGTACTCCAGCCTTTATCGGTGTTAATTCTGAATATTGATCTTCTTGATCCTTCCACTAATAATATGACTTTAATAGTAAGCTGTATTGTTCTGGGAGAAGTTGTTTAAGCTTGTATTCGAATCCTTGGTGCCAGACTTAATGTTGAACATATCTTCTTTTCTCTAGTGCTTTTTCTAGTCGATCAGTAAGTCTATGTGGTGTGCTTTTTTCTAAACCCAAACTGATGTATGGGAATTATGCATTTTTCTTCAATAATGGGTTTGAGCATTTTGATTTTTTATTATCATAATTGAAATATCACAAAAACTATTCAGTTATATAGAATACTTGAACAAATTTAAAGTATGGTAAAGTAACTTTCATTTACTGGTATAAAATACAGAGTGATCCATTTAAAAAAATTGTGAAACTGATGTTTTCAAGTTTGGACTCGCCCTGTATACGGTTTCATAGATATGGTAACAGGCCTATTCATTTATTTATTCATTTGGGTTGTGCTCAACATTCCTGGCACTTGAACTGAATCTTTGTACCATTTCCTATGTTATCTACTTCCATTCCAGAAGCTTCGTGTCTTCTATATAGGCCATTAGTTTGACTGGAGGGATTTTTCAGTAGTGGTAATTGTTGTATTATTTCCTCTCAAAAGTGCTTCCGTCTGTGTCCTTGTAAGTTCTCACAGAAGCAGAGTATGTGAGTAGGTGTTTCATCATAGAGTTCACATTTTCTACACATAGGTTTACTAACTTTGCCCATTTTGTGCAGATGTTTCCTCAGGGTGCAGTGTCCAGTCACCAGGTCAGTAACTGTCTTCAAATGTGTCTTACCCAGTTTCAATAACCTGGTTGAGAGTTCATTTTCTACCTTGTTCAGCAAACTCTATGTATGGAGGTGCCCTTGTGTCATCCATTTGAGTTGGTGTTCCTTATCTAGCCAGTTCCCGATTTCTCCTTTAGAACTTTCATTAGCTAACTGGTCCGCCATTTCATTACCTGCAATCCTTTCATGTGCCGGCACCCATATAAGAGACACTTTGTTGTCCTTTGCCAGCCTGTTAAGGGAATCCTTGCCAGCCTGTTAAGGGAATCTTTTCAGTTTTTTACCAGTCTAGACCCAGTTGTTAGATTACTGATAGCTTTAAGCAGTACCTGGCTGTCAGTGAATTATGGTACTAGACGACCATCACAGACGCTGTAACATATTAATTTTAAATTGGGGCATTGAACTCATTACGATTTTCAGGGACAAGTGGTCAGAATTTTTTAAATACACTGTATAACCTATTATAACCATGCATCATTGCAATAGTGAGGTCAAGCAGAATTCAAATTTGAAGTAAAATACCGGTTGTCCCATTTAATAAAAATGTGCCTCTGCTGTACAATTGCGACTAATTTTGAAATATGAGCCTTTAGACTGGCTACAAATTTACAAGATATGGCACTAATGAATCACCCTGCATTTATAACTATTGTATTCTTCTTTATTAATTATGTACTGAAATAATAGTATTGTTACCTGCTTTGATAAAATATCGATCACATCAGCCTCTGAATTCGTTTCCTTTATTTCGAAAATGTCTTAAACCCTGATTACATCATAACATCTTGTAGTTTTGAAGGAGATGATGAGAACCTCGAAGAAGTTAGCCTAGCAAGTCCTGATAAACCATGTCAACCGTGTTCGATACGCTGTAAAGGTGTTCATGGTATAATACCCACGTTGCAGTGCCGAATATGTTTATGTCTTTATCATCACGAATGTGTAGGCTATGACCCGCATCTTTCATTACCATATGTTTGCAAGGTATAGTAGCATCATTTTAACGTAGGTGGGTTGTATGCAAGTTGAATGGTGGTACCGACAATTTTTTATTCGCCTTTTCGTTCGTACCAATAATTTAAGTTAATATTCTTATTTTAACAACAACTTTCAATCTAATACAGTGACGAAAGAAATTAATTTATTGATGAATTTAGAAGATACCCTAGACCTAAATGTAGTGCAACTTGCGACCAATTACATACATTACCCATTTTCTACTAGTAGTAAGGTAGGAAAATCTACCTAGCATCAAATTTTTCCGAGATGGAATATCATGTCGCTAATCGAAAACATATCGACCCATAATCATTTTCCTAAATTCTCGAATCAATTTCGCTGGTGCTTGCCGACGCAGCTTGCAAGCACAACGTTGAACACTCGAAATTGGAGAGAAAGATTTTTATGGCGTTTTTTAAAAGATTTATTGTTGAAAAATTAATTTCAACTTCCGTTTCGAATTATAAAGGAAAGGCCTACGAAAACCACACTTGAAAAAAAAATTTAAAACGATCATTAGAAGCCGAGAAAATGAAAGTCAAAGTTCCCTAGGTACTGATATGATACTAAAAGGAATTTTAAGTTCGTGATTTATTCGTTAGATTATTGAATCCAATCTGTGAATTAATTCATTTTTTTCATTTTCGTTGTACCACTGCATGTGTACAAAAGAGCCAATTATCCCAGGACGCGCACTGAACCTATCCAACTCCATCTTTGAAAAAGGTGGTTAAAGTTGAGGATTCGTTAACACATAAATTATGTATAAAATGGAGAAAATCATTGAAACATATTACAGACTAATTGAGTGGATGTCGAAGTACGAGATATACGGCTAAATGTACAAAGGTAACGAAATGGGAATCATACCAGGAAAGCAAAGTATTTGTTAGGCAATTTCATAATGTTTTCAGATTCGATTGAAATCTGACTCTAGATAATAATCTATCCAGGTTTCAAAGATATAATTATTTCTGAAATCTAATACCCCTGAGAGCAATTATTGTGGCAATACTATGATGATTTTCCTTTAATACATGGATTAATATCTTTTTCTCCTAACAAAACAGGTCAAATCCGTCATAAACATGGTTACATACAACCTTATTTTTTTAAAATTTTTATTGAAATTTCTTTCTGACTACGCTCTATTCAGATCTCATTTGCGCCCCGTCAAAACAATATCCTTACCCGACAACAGGTCTAGCAGTACAGTAGTCGCCTCAATTACTAAGATGTACTAGACAAGATCGATAGCAAATCGGCCAATAATAGTTCATGCTGGGGGTGGGTGGTGGGCTGTTGTTTTTATTAAGGACAGTCTATTATTATATGGAAAATTATTTCAATATCTAATCCACTCCCAAAACTTGTGCATATGATATTGTATAATTGTACATTCCATTTCTAAATCATAGCATAGTTATTTGTTGCTAATGAGTCAGAAGAAATCAATAATAATTTCATTAAAAACTATTATAGAGGCACATTACCAAGCTGTATTTTACTTATTGCAGACTTATCAATGTACAAGTAGCTTTATAGATAAGTGTTTGACAGAAGTGACGGATATGATTATTTGTCTGATAAATTTGAATCATATAGTTCTTTTTTACTTTCAATAATATCTTCGATGTGTAGATGTACTAGTTATGGATTAAAGAGTGTATTCAACAGCCGATGTCACAGCGAAAGTATGACAGTCAGTCTTAGCTGAAAGAGCAATGTGAATAGTACTCTAGTCTAGTTTTAATTTTAGTAGCAAAACCGCGTAGAACAACTTTTATATACTTGAAATAAAATGAGATGAAAACAATTTTTGTCTGTTAACGAGTGAATGATGAATGGTATTGAAATAGAGCTGTTTGACACTTGCACAACCCACCCTTACAACAAATCGAAATTTATTTGCAGTGGAGGATTTCCAATTTAAAATGGTAATTAAAATTGAAGTGAATTGCTAAAACCGTGAGAGGCTTATGTCGATTTTTAAATTGAACTTTAATCTTTTTTTTTAATCCTTTCAGTTGACAAATTTTTTGAAATAGTTTATAGAGTCGAGATATTCCTATTCTTAGTTTAGTATCTAGTGTATTGGATCTCAAAAAGTAATTAAATGGTATTGTAGTGTTCTTTCAAATGAAATAACCCGACTAATATTTCCGCTTATTGTCATCTTTAAAAGAAGAAAAATTGTGCTAAAACGCACGAAAATAAATTTAACAAAATGGAGCAATACCTACCAAATACTAACGGCAAGACAAAGACTTCCGAGGTATTCGATTGGGAAACAAGAACTCTAGATATAACGCCACTTGACTTCTGATTATTCAAAAATTTATCTTGAAACTTATCCTGAAAATATCTAACAACGAATAAACGAAGAATGTAGTTAAATTTTACAGAAAATACTATGCTTACAAATCAAAAAAACATACTTTGTAAGCTGTTGGAGAACATTTTCCACAATTTTATCATTTACATTGTTTTTGTGAATAAGTTGAATTTAATAATAAAATAAATTGACGGAATCGACGTCGACATAAAATGTGTCGTTCTTTTTCTGAAACGATTATACTAAATAGATAGAATGCAAAAATAAATTGATATTTACCCTTTACATTTTATAAAAATCGTTTGATGAGTCACCCTTCACCTCATAGTATAAAAAATACACACTCCCTTTTGTGTCAGAAACAGCTTTATGAATCTACTAATCTAGATTCTCACTTTGTATAAGCAGAAAACTAGCTTGAACTGAATTAATTTAGTCAAGACGTCAGTTTAAAAGCCTATCAATTAATCGCTGGTTGTGCAGGATATTTGTTTTGATCGGCTTCAGTCTTTCTGATATCTGCATGCTACTGATGGGCATAATGGAACGAAATGACTGTATGATGGTGACTTGGAACATTAAACAAATTAATGTATACATTTAAACTATCTCTATTGAACGTCAACTTTGGTATTTTTAATGGAATAATCCAGTAAATGTCTTATGTACAGTTGTGAGAATTTTTGGTCAAGGTCGCTTCATCTCTAGGTTACCATATCTTGTTAAAAAAAGTTATCATGATCCGGGATAACGATAAACAAATTTAT
Source organism: Lochmaea crataegi (assembly GCA_947563755.1). Lineage (NCBI taxonomy): Eukaryota > Metazoa > Arthropoda > Insecta > Coleoptera > Chrysomelidae > Lochmaea > Lochmaea crataegi. The sequence continues at coordinate 4,036,147 of OX387424.1, forward strand.
TTATTGTTATTTTGGTTTTTCGATTAAGAAAATATCGAAAAATCAATTTATTAATCATTCTGCCAATGAAGTTTCTAAAATATTTATCGAAAACAGCATCACTTCAATATATTACCAATATTATTTTGAAGGAATCCTCTCTGCATTTCTTTAATGACACTAAAAATAATACAATGTTTGTTGTTCTACAGAACTGTCATCTGGAGGGACAAGAGCAAACTCCCGAGCCATCTACAGAGGTTTTAAGCGCCTTACCGCCTCTGACACCAATTAATAGCCTAATTGCAACCGGAAGCCAAGTCATATCTTTACCACCACCCAAACTTCAAAAAATACCCAAATTTAACGAACCAATAACACATCTATCTGAACCTCCAATAACTAGACCTTCTTCCGAGTTGCAAAAAAATGAAGAAGAAACCTTCTTGGTAGGCTCTTTAACAACGTGGTTACCCCATAATTCTAAAATAATCGATAATACTCAGCAAGTCAGTGAAACAACGAGCGATGTGGGCACACCCCGACCGCAGTATGTTGAATTTTTAGCCGGCAGAAAATTTCTTGTCATACCAAAACAAAATTTTATTTCTGTATCTCCTAGATTAGCTGCTGCAGCGGTTACTAGTGTAGAAGAGAATCTCGTCAATTTAGATTCTGCTAGTTCAGGTTCGAATCAGCAATTTGAAATCAAAAATGAACCAGAATCTCCATCTAAACCTGAAAATTCCCAAACTGCCGCAGCTATGGAAATTGACAATTTTGCTGAAGAAAGCGGAATTGCTGAATCCACAGGCGGAGACGGTGGAAGTGGAATATTGCTGGATATTAAGGCAGAGTGAGTGCCCTAGATTTGTAATAGAGCTTTATATCAATAGATTTTTTTGATTGAATTTCAAATAAAAGTAGCACATAGGTACATTTGTACATCTGGATTAAGAAATTAAGTTCTATGATTTTAAAAATAAATACTGAAATTGTTCGTCCAAAAATAAAGTAAAATCGTGTGCGGATAATGGTGCATAATACAAACTTTCAAGATTAATACCACGTATTTATGTTGTTTTTTGTTTAAAATTTTCCAACCAAAACCATTCTTTTTGTAAGGTCATATTTTGTTCTTCAAATTCCATCATTTTACCTTTAGATTTGATAAACATTGGAATCGTTTTTCCTTTTAATATGTATTTTTTTGGTTTATTACACCACAAAACCCTGGATGGTATACCAACAATGGAAGTTGACACTGTAAAGATGACAGTCCCTATTCGGATGTAGATTACAGACACGTGTCAATAGCGTGTATTTCCTCATGGAATACAATTGCTAGCTTATATGAGTAAACCTTGCACCTGGGTATGGCACCATGGACACCAGCTCCTGTTCCTCTGTCAGTGTATCACACCATCGTCATCCTGACTGCATGTTCTCAATCCATTTTAGTTGGTTGTTGTACGGTTGGTTGTATTTATTTTTGGCCATGTTATCACTTCTCATTTCAAGAAGCGAGTTTGATAACATCGTTTATTCTGGAATGACTGTGGGTGGTGGATCCTACGTACTAAGTCCCATTGTATTCCGGCCTATATGCAGCCATTCTCGCTTCCGTCTTGACATGCTGAGCTCAAGGCGGATTATTGAGTATGGTACCCATTGCCGCGGTTGGACAACTTCTCATCGCACTCGTTATGCACAGTTGATCTTTTTTTGGACTCACCATAATATCCCGAATATAGTGAATTGTGAAAAATTATTACCAAATTTCGAACATCCATCTTTAAATATAATGAATTTGCGTTATGTAGAAGTTTTTGAAAGCTAAGCTAAAATCTTGGAACAATTGAAAAAAAAACCACTAAATTGTATGAAATATACGATTTTGGACAGCTGGAAGACTGGAAGTAGGGATCTACCAAAAATGAAAATTACTTGAATTTGAAGAATATAGTCATTCAATATTCGAAAATATCTCATAATTCCTAACAATATATCATAGATATGGTATGGTCACCTTGCAAACGGATTCATGATGAAAAATCAGTGGTCAGAATGATTAGTAAATGTTAGTGATATTAACCTAACATAATGAGACTCTAAGTACGAAAATTATAAATAAAAAAAGTCAAATGCTTCTGATATTGCTAATAATTTAATACACCAGAAAATAGTAATTTGTATAAGAATGGTTTCCTCTGTTTTACAACTCTTAAAGTATATTTGTTGATTTCAAACTGCTCAAAGATTCGATATTATTGATCAATCCATCACGGATTTTTGAGTTGCCGTTTAAAATATATAATAAACTAAACCCATATAAGACTTGACGAGTATTTTAACCTGGGAGAGGTTTCTCAGTGTCCAAATCTCGTTTAGGCAAACTGGTTTGCAAACCAAAATATATAATATTTTTTATGTTACTATAATTTTGTCGTCAAAACTTTGAATTTGGCAGTGACACCATCAACATTATGTTATGTGTTAGTGAAAAGCAGCAAGATCCTGAGCAGTAATATGGACTGAGAAAGCGATGATATCTGTGAATATTATCAATTTATCTGGGAACACCACGGAGACATTCAAATCAGTTCATCTTTTGGGACGATGAAGAATTTTACAACTGGTTTCGACTCTCGAAAGGCGTGTCAGATTTTGTACATGATAGAGGCAACATAAAGCCTCAAACTGACCGTTATTCTTTCTGAGATGGAAAAGACATTCATACTTTTAGGAATTAATTGGTGTACTTAAGAGTAGTGCAAGCAATTTTACATTCCAACTTTCAACAAGTAGAGCTTAATTTTTTTTCTTAATAACAAAAAATATCTCGCATATAAGTGAAACTATACTCTGTTCAGATTTTATTTACGCCCGATGTAAACAAAAGCACGTGAGCAGGTGTAGCAAATAAATAAAGTATTCCAAGTAGGTAACGTCATGCAGCACATAAACTAGCAAAATATTTAAACAAATGTAAACTAGAAATATATTCAAACTAACGATAAAATTAGAAATTTTGAATACAATGTTTCCATTTTCATCCTTTTGTTTGTTATTTATTTCCTAAATTTAAGTTCCTTTTAATTTTGTACATTTTTGCTATACATTTTGTAAGATAAGTGACCTGCGACTTGTTATTTATTGCTCTTGTATATTGGGGTGACAATCTCCGAGAAAGTCTCGGAACCTAGTAGTTGCTTTCCTAGGAAAATTTTAGGATATCCGCAGGTTTAACTTTAGGTCGCTTTTCTATCCAGCAGTCTCCTAGGTGTTGTGCTCTAGGATTATGTAGCTATACATTCCACAAGTATGTGAATGGACGTTTCTTCTTCCATTTCACAGAATCTACATTCTTCTTGCTCCTACGAGGCCACCTATAAAAATACCTAAGTGAAATCTTAATCTAGTTTAGGCATTCTTTTGATCTAACCTGGTTACAGTTTCCCAGGAGTATATTTGACCATTCCAATGGATAGTTCCTCTCTTTTTTCGGAATATTTCTTTCAATATTACATTGGTAATGATACAAAAAAAAGGGTTTCTGTCCTCAAAATAATGTTTCAGCCCACCTTTTGCTTGTTCATCTGCTATTTAATTTCCTCCTATTCCAGTGTATCCTGGAACCCACAGTAAGGTGAGCTGTTTTTGTCTAGTTCAATGAGTTTTTCTAAGCATTCCATATCATTTCAGAACTGATTACACAATAATTCAGCGTTTTAATGGTTGCTTGATGCAGCTGATGATATTCATTTGCCTCCAATATATTTTATCAATATTGAACCTCGCACACGTGAATTTCCGATTAAAATATGCTTGGGAAAGCTCTCAGAGTGATCCCTCTTATAATGCAAAAAAAAAGATTAAAATTAGTTTTAATTTGAATGTCTCGCAAACCGTCGTTGATCAGCATATATGATCGAAAATGTAGAGTAAAGGGACTCCTGTGGACCTAGGCTTTATCAACCCCAACTCCAAACACTGTAATCGATCAATAAACTTTTCGCTCTTGTATCTTAAACTAGTATTAATTTCTAGAATCAGCAAATCAACATGTTAGACAGCTACTTAGTTAATTTTTGAGAGTCTGAAGATAACTGGAGAGACATAACTCTTGATTAGTTAACCAGTAAATTTTATCCAGAAATTGCTTTGTTTGTTGGATTATTTCTTCTTTTGTAATTATATCTTTTATTTCTTTGTTTCAGAAATACTCCGCAGAAGGTGGCGACTCCTGTTAGTGCGGAGGTTAGGAATCCATCGAAAAAACGCACCATTAAACTAAGCAGCATTACAAATGGAGAAGAAAAAGATAAGGAAGAAAATAGATTTATGGAGAATTATCTACAAAATCTTTCATATGGCTATAATACCCTTTTATATGTTTTTCAGTATTTGAAAGTTCAAGATTTATTAAGAGCTGGATGTGTTTGTACGATGTGGCGGGATATTGCAGGTCATCCGATGCTTTGGAAAACTGTCAGAATGAAAAATTCACAAGTGCACAGCTTTGAAGGTTTGGCGAATTCTCTGAAGAAACATAGTACCAGGCATTTGGATTTGAGAAAGATGCTTTTGCCTACAGGAGGTGATGAAATTTGGCCAGAATTTTCGAAAGCTATAGAAAAAGTAGATACTTTAAGAAGGATAGAATTATGCAGATGCCCTGCTTCGGTTGTTGAAAATCTCGCACAATCGAATCCACATTTAGAAGTTCTGAATGCAGTCACTATTAAATGCGAGAACATGAATCTCGAACCTTTAAAATCTCTAACAGAAATCAAAGAACTACGGCTAAAGTCTACTGGTGGACTAACTATGACCTCGAATATCGACTCTCTTAGAGACATGAAATGTTTGAAACACCTTTCGCTTACATCTATAAGGGATTTGGACGCTATGAATTTAGATGTTATTGCCGAATTAACGAATTTGGAATCGTTAGATTTGGGAGAATGTACTGATTTTCCTAAAAACTTTGGTGGGGAAATTCTTATCAAATTGTCTAAACTAGAAAAGTTAAGACTTGAAAAGGGACAAGGAAATTGCCATACATTTGAAATATTGGAAGCCGTTAAACAAATGAATCAATTAGATCAGTTAGAGCTGGTTAATTTTGACATCAAGTCAGGGTTTGATAAAGCATTAGGTGCATGTCAAAATATAAAGAAGTTATTAATTATTCCCACTTATATATCTCAGAGTGCCACTACAAATCATATGGTGTTAGGCGGAGTTCTTCGATTGCAAAAAACGTTATCACATTTTGTATGGGGAGTAACTCTTGAGCTTCTTCGAGTCACTGAACTATTCGTCGACCAATGTGAAGAACCCAAGGAAAAAAAAGAAAAGAAACAAGTCGGAAATGGCGACTGTATACCCGTATTAAAACCAGTACCATTGTTATTAGACAAGGACAAGGAAATAGCTCCCGCTTTAGAACCGCCACAAGTCGAAATTTTGGCTTTGCCAAGCTTGCAAAAGCTGTTAATGCAAAACTTACCCACGACTAGAGTGAAAATTTTGAAAATTCCTTTTCACGCAACTTGGAGACAAAGTATTACTGATTCTGTAAACTAAACGCTTATATGGTAGAAAAAGTGGAAAATGTAAGCCAGTTTTTTTTTTATTTTAAATACCAGAAGAATTACTTTATATATTTAATACGAACCGTTCTAGTGCAGTGCAGGACAAATGAATATACCTAATTTTTAAGTCTTTATTTCAAGTAGTTGCAAGGTCGGATCGTATTTAACACCTATAGTTTGTACCAACAGAATTATTTCAAGTACCTATAGGTAATGTAAGAATAAGGTAGCACATAAAAAGTTTTAAATATATTAGTACGCAGTTGTAAAATGTGGATTTATGTCTTTGATAACATTAAATAACAGAATTAAACCAGTATTTTAATATCTACTAAATGAAAATAAGAAATCTGGGAAAACCAACTGTGCCCAATTTAGTGGCATTTTTTCGCAAAATTTTCAAAAATTTGCATTGAGCAATATTTTATTTTTCCAAAAAAGTTTATTAGTCGTAATTTTGTGAAATAAAAAAATTTGTACCACTCGAAGAAACTTTTTCCATTTCTTCAAAAGTTCGTGAAACGTAATGCGTCACAATCGGAACTAAAATTTTTGTTCCAATTAAATGTTTTATTTGTCGTAGAAACATGCATCAATTTTGTTTGTTAATTTTGGGAAATTAAAGCACTATCTGTTTTTATATATTTTTTCAACGTTTCGGTAGCATTCCAACTACAACTCGGCAAATCTATCTTGGCGTTCGAAGATTCGAGGTTCCCCCACCAACATGACGAATAGTCCAGAAAATATAGCCTGAAAATAACCATTTTACATTGTTTCCCTCTTGGTGGCTGATTTTGCTTGACAAGAGGGCAAACTTGATGTAGAATAAGATGCACTCACCCCGATCTCTAAAGTCGTTAAGGAAAATTGTTTAACGACGTAAGAAGGGTGTGATTTCAGTGAAAATAACGTTTTTCGTGCAAATCTTTTTACAGTGAAAACATTGATAATTTTTGTTTCTCCTCAAAATATCTACAAAACTAGACATGCACGTCAAAAAATATCGATTAGGTCTGAAGTTTTGAGCAAAAAACCATTATTTACAATATTAATAATAAACAAATGTAAAACCCGATGTTATTATTATAACGTCTCATTTTTACTATCTGGCTCGTGGCGACGGTGTAGGTGGAGAAAATTTCTCGCAGCGCGCATTTAAACTCGACCCCGGAGCTGCATTGGTACTTTTCTCGGGAACTATCAAAGATAAATTAATAATTTTTTTCTCTTAATTTCATACTACTCGTTTTTATATATATATATATTATCAAAAACCCAATTACCATAGTGTATGGTGTAGGGTATACTTTTACAATTATACTTGTTTCAACTACATCGTATTATGCTTAAGACATATATCCATTTTTTCGTCGATGCTTTGGTCCAGATAGAATTTTATTCATGTACAAATTTAGCCCATTGTTTTCTATCTTTTGCCATTGTTTTTGCCTCTGTCCATGTTTTTCCTTTTTCTTGCAGTATGCCTACCATAACACCATCCCATGTTTGTTTTGGTCTTCCCTTTTTCGTTCTTTTTTGTATTTTTGATTGCCATACTTTTTTAACTGGTCTTGTATCGTTCATTCTTTGTAAATGTCCCCACCAGCTTAATTGTCTCTTTTCAATGAATTTAAGTGTTGATTCTATGTCAAGGTCTTCTCTTATTTTCGTATTTCTTAGTTTGTCTTTCTTTGTGACTCCTTTAACTCGCCTAAGATACTTCATCTCAACTGCTTGTATTCGACTCTTTTGTCTCTTTGTTAATACCCAAGATTCACATCCGAATGTTAATATTGGCCGGTAAATTGTTTTAAATACATTTAACTTCGTTTTCTTGGAAATCTCTTTTTTATTTATAAATGTCGAATTCATCGTGTGATAAAGATTCATCGTTTTTTGTACTCTATTGGTAATTTCGATTTCCTGCGTTCCATTTTCTTCTATTTCTACTCCCAAGTATTTATATCTTCTAACTTGCTCAATTTTTATTCCATCTAATTGTATTTTCAAATGTTTTTGTTGCGGTCCTATAACCATAACTTTGGTTTTGCTTTGATTAAGTGTCATTCCAAATTCTTCAGATACCGTGCTCCATATTTCCATATTCTTTTGTAAATCCTTCTCTTTCCCTGCCATAATTATTGAATCATCTGCAAAAGCTGCTTCTGATATATCCACTCTTCCTAAATGTCTGTATCCAACGTAAAGTTTTGCCATTTTGATTGACGATTTTTTAATTATTTCATCAATAAAAATTGTAAATAATAATGGACTTAGTCCCCCTCCTTGCCTTAATCCTTCTTGTGTTGAAAATGATTCTGATGCTTTATTTTTGTATATTACACAATTTCTATTATTTTTGTAAATGTTTTTGATTATGTCTATTATTTTGTAGTTTGCCCCCCTTCCTTCTAGTACTTTCCATAACTTCTCCCTTGGTACTTTGTCAAAAGCTTTTTCCATATCTATAAATCCCATATATACCTCTTTTTCTTGTTGTGAGAACTTATCAATTATCTGTTTCACCGTAAATATGTGGTCTTGTATGCTTCGCCCTCTTCTAAATCCACTTTGCGATTCTTCGAGAGTATTTTCTATCAGTGGTCTTAGCTTACTGTCTATAATATTCTCGTAGACTTTCATAGCTGTACTAAGTAGATTTATTCCTCTATAATTATTGCAGTCTTGTCTATCCCCCTTTTTATATATTGGAACTATTAAGGCTGTCTTCCAATCTTCTGGAATCTGTTCTTCACTCCAAGCAGTGCTGTATATTTTCAATAATATTTTTGTTCCTGTTTCCCCTAAATTCTTGAACATTTCTGATGTTAATTTATCAATTCCTGGAGATTTTCCATTTTTCAATTCATCTATTATTTCCTGTAATTCTTTTAATGTTACAATGTCTTTATTTTCTATTATTGCATCCTTTTTTTTTGTTAATGTCCTGAACTTGGTTGTCTGCTCCTAGTAATTCCTCAAAATACTCTTTCCATCTATCAATTACTTCGTTTTCATTTCTTAGTATATCTCCTTTTTTATTTTTTATCCAGGTTATTTCTTGTGTTTTTTCCTTTCTTAATGACTTCAATGTTTTGTAAAACAGTTTTTGATTTGATTTACTATTGCTTTCCATTTTTTCGCCAAATTCTTTCCACTGATTTCTTTTAGCTACTGCTACCATCTCTTTTACATTTTTCCTCTTCTCTTTATACATTTTATAGTTTTCCGTTGTTTTGTTATTTATATACATTTTCCACGCTTCTTTTTTTAATTTTACTTTTATTTTAATTTCGTCCGTCCACCAAGCTGTTTGTTTTTTCTTATTAGTTTTCTTGCTACAACCACATATTTCTTTAGCGGTTTCCAATACGGTTTTTTTGAAATAATCCCACATTTCTTCTAGATTACCATTTTTCATTATAACACATTTATTTAAGAACTTTCCTGATAATGCTATTTTGTATTTTTCTGCCATATCTTTGTTTTGTAGTTTGTATGATCTGACCGATTCATATTCTATTGTTTTTTCTAATTTTTGTCTATTATGGTTTGTAATTTCTACTTGTTCTCTTATTTTTGTTACAAGTAAATAGTGGTCACTTCCTATTTCCGGTCCTCTTCTAACTTTGGTATCCAATACTTCCTTTCTATTTCTCTTTTCCACTAATATATAATCTATTCACATTATTCTTTCTTCTTTCTTTATCTATAATTTCCATCGTTTTTTTAATCTCTTCCATTTCTGTTTTCATTTCTGCATTTTCTTTTTTAATTGCTTGGTTTTCTTTTCTCAATACTTCGTTTTCAACTTTCAGCTTTAATATTTCCTCATTAAACAGAGCCTGTTGATCTTTGGTTTCTTTGATCTCGTTTTTAATCAGTTGTTGTTCCCATTTCATATCCTTTTGATCTGCAGACATTTCCTTCATTAACGCTATGATTTGATCTAACTTTTCATCTTTTTTACTTTTAGTTGGGGTTCTGCTAGTCCTCTTGCTAACTTCAAATACACCATCCATTTTTCTTTTCTTTGAATCTTCTGTAGAATAATCATCACTATCCATTTTGTTTATATTTTGTATTCAATTACTATTTAATTATATTATTTTCGTGGTAGCGTAAGACCAAGATACCCAGATCTACTCTTCGGAGATACTTGATCTATCCAGCCACTTATTATATATATATCTAATTTCTTTCTTTATTTTGTCCTTTATTTTTTAAATTTGACAACGTCGCAAATTATATTGTTTTGGACTCGCCTTAAATCAATTGCTTTTCATTTTAATAACCTAACACTAACCTATTTATTTAATTGATTTTACAAAATCTAACGTTTTTTTTGTTTTTTTTCTTTTGTAGCACTACGTACTTTACCTTTTGTTGATACAATTCAAATTCTATTTGATTAATTTTCGCTGCACTTTCCGATATAGCGAAATAAATGCAGGCGAATTTTATAAACACTTTATTATTTCAACGCACCGTTGCCAACCACTACTCGTTTTTATTATCTAAAATTATAAAATTTCGTATCCCGAGTCGACAATGGCTCTTTTATGAAAGATCTAAAGTTTGTCACTCCGTTGTTTTTCAAGGAATCTAGACGAATATTTTTTCAGATCATAGCTTTTTTCATGGTCTATCAGTGTACGTAATAATATATTGCAAAATTCATTGAGCATGCGGTATATTGCATTTTATAACTAAGGTCGTTTTAAATAATCATTCCCACGGTTGCGAAATTGCATATTTCTGAAAAATAATAACGACACATGACTTATCACAGTGAAATCTACCAACAAAACAAACACCATAAGTAAGGGAGATGTGCAATGTCGTAAAAAGGGTAAAAATATATGCAGGAAAAACGTTATTTTCACTGAAATCACACCCTCCCCACGTCGTTAAACAATTTTCCGCACGACTTCTAAGATCGGTGTGAGTGCATCTTATTCTACATCAATTTTTCCCTCTTGTCAAGCAAAATCAGCCACCAGGAGGGAAACAATGCTCACAACTCTATATTGCGTGGACTAGAAAAGCTTAATTATCTATTGAGAAACTACAGCGTGCACTTCGATAGTACTTACCGGGTGCGACCGATTAGTTGTTAAAGGGCTTGTGAAGCAAGTTTTCAAAAAAATTAAGTGATCAAAGTCGTGAAATATTGAACAATCTGTTGATTTTTATGAAAGCGGAAGCTGAAAGGGGAGAAGTTTCAATTCCTTTTACAAAGGTAAGATTTTTTATAAATTACGTAATACACTTTATATCACCGTAGGTGTATTCCCATTGGACTAGTGTTAACTAGTATAATTGATTATTTTAATGTTCCTAACAAGTTTGAAATAGCTTAGTTTTTCGTAATTTATGGCGTTTTTCGTTCATTTTTTGCTTATATCCAAATTTTTTTATAACAATATCCAACTAATATAATCATACAGTTAACAAATCAATACCAATACCAATAATTATTATAGAAACTGTTGGTCAAAATTGTAATGCTGTTCATTGGCATGTGCAATCGTTATTGTTAGTCACAGAAAGTTGATATTGCTGAATTCTTTTTTTAAATATTAGCTAGACTGTACAAAGTAACGAGCATTACAATCGATACATTCTATTCAATAAACCGTATTAATTCTATTTTTTTGGGGGGGAAGTGGACTAATTTAGAAAATAATTTTTTTCCTGTGGTATTATCTGGTGTGGTATTTTTATATAAAAGGGAACTAAAACTTTTTGAATTTTTTTGTTGATTCTAAATGAAAATTGTTTCCCCTTTTGGTACCGATCTCTAATCGTGGCAATAGGTCAGTTTAAAAACATAAAATTTTATTTTCAGTGCCTTGAGCGAGTTGCAGCTGCAACGAAGGTTAGTAAAAGAACCGCCCAACGTATCAAGAGGCAGCAGCTGGAAGTTTTGTTACCAAAACTACTGTTGGCTGAGACCAAGCTGAGAAAAGTATTCTTCGGCGAACGATAATTGCGCGTGGTGAAACGTAAATTACATTTAGGAAATTAAATCCGATTTAGGTCTTACCCAACTTTAGGAAATGGTTGGTGAAATCGGGTATAATAGATAAAAAGATGAAAAAAAAATCAATTAATTATGTATACCGAAGAGAAATTAGATTTTGTTATCTTAGTGGCAAGCATTTATTAATAATTTTCCAAATATTATGTAAAAGTTATAATTAAGAAAATTAACTTACGGATGCCGTTTGATGTATGATATTCAATGGCGGATGTTTTTTTTGGGTTTAAATTAGTGACTGACACGGTTTAAAGGTTAAAATTTATTAATTTTTAGAACAATAAACTAATGAATGCCATTGATTGTTTTAATAATTTTATAGTAAAGTAAAACTAAAAAATAAGTGGCTTACATTTTCGATGTACAATGGTAATGTAATAATAATTAACTACACTTTGCCCATCTGTCTAGTACATAACACAGAAATACTCTATTAAAAGACTTTTATGTTTAAAGAAAAATTATAATAATGACAACTATTAAAATTATATATGACAAGTATCAATTTGTATATTATAAACAAGTACATAACAACTAGTAAACTAGAAGGAAAAACCTAGAAAATGATAATATTTCAACACTTTCCCTCATTAAGTGGTTTTTCTCTTCACTAAGTTAGTTTAATCCTATATTTGTACAAAGCTGTACTAATCTAGGTTTTGGAAGAGCTTTGGTCATCATATCAGCCAACTGATGCTCAGTATGTACTTTCTTAACGACAATTTCTCCTTCTGATACCAATTCCCGTACAAAAAAGTGCCTTGTTCGAATATGTTTGGTACGTCTATGGAATTCGGGATTTTGAGCTAACCTCAATGCTGGTTCATTGTCAATATGAAGTTCTGGTACAGCTGATAAGTTAGTTATTTCTGTCAAGAGACGTTTAATCCAAACTATTTCGCGAGCAGCCTCACTTGCAGCAACTATTTCTGATTCGGTTGTGGAAATTGCTACTGAAGTTTGTTTTTGGCTTAACCATGATACCGCACCTGCAGCTTAAATACAAACAATTCCTGATGTTGATCTACCAGTGAGTGTATCACCACCATGATCAGCATCACTGTATATTCTTATGATTCCTTGCAGATGGTGTGGTTTATAAGTGATTCCATAATCCAATGTTCCTTGAAGGTATATAAATATACGTTTCACCTTAATAACATCTTCTTTACTGGGATGTTCCAACGATCTAGAAACAACTCCTAGTGCATAAGATATATCTGGTCTCGTAGATACCATAAGGTACATTAATGAACCAACAGCTTCTCTATAAGGAAAATTTAGAGATTCATCTTGATATTTCCCTGATTGAGAATAGTCCTTAATAATAGTTGTTGAAACTGGTCTGCAATTTTCCATGCCAAACTTTTCTAAAATTTTCTTAGTATAGGACTTTTGGTGTATTTTTATTGAACCATTGTCTTTGGTAGATATCTCTATACCTAGAAAATATAAAGCAGGCTTGAGGGTAATTTTGAATTCAGATTTCAGTTTTTCAACAAAATCTGCAGTATGCTCAGGATGATTAGAAGCTAACAGGCCATCATCTACATAAAGAGCAAGTAAAAGTTTGATTTTTCCATGTAGCTTTATACAAAGACAAGGATCAGCTTCGCTCATTATAAATCCATATTCCTTTAGAAATTTAACAAAACGTTGATTCCAGCACCTAGGCGCCTGTTTTAACCCATATAGGCTCTTGTGTAATCTGCAAACCTTTTGAGAGATATCATTGAATCCTTCAGGTTGACGCATGTATATTGTTTCATCTAGCTCTCCATAAAGAAAAGCAGTTGATACATCGAACTGAGTGAGTTTCAACTTTTCATTTGCTGCAACACTAAGTAAAAGTCTTATAGTGCTAGATCTCGCAACTGGACTAAATGTTTGATCATAATCTACGCCTTCTTTTTGAGCAAAACCTTTTATGACTAGTCGAGCTTTATACTTATCAATGGAGCCGTCGGGATTCGTCTTTACTTTATAAACCCATTTACATGGAAGTGGTTTAATTCCTTCCGGGAGTTCTTCCAAAGTCCACGTTTGGTTTTCTTGTAAAGATTCCATCTCTATCTGCATTGCCTTTTGCCATTCTTCCTTCTCAGAGCTGTTTATAGCTTCTCTGTATGAAGATGGTTCTGAAGGTTCAGTTATATTTGCTAAAGAAGTCATTACAAAGTCTTCAGAACGTTGTGGAGGTTTTATTAATGCTCTATTTCGTAGATTTCTTGTTTCATCTATTTGCGGTTCTGAATTTTCTATTTCACCATCATCATTATCTTCGTCTTGACTTATAAATTCTGTTTTCTTCAAGATTTCTTCTGAATATAATCATCCTTAACATCTCGATTTTCCACATGAGTCTCTTCATTTTTCTGTCGAACAAATTCTAATTTGAAATTACTTTTAATTTGGAGAATGTTCTCTTGGAAAGTTACATCACGTGACCTGATTAATTTATTATTTTCTCTACACCATATGCGATACCCATCTACACCATCATAACCAATTAAAATACCTTTCATGGCCTTTTTATCCATTTTCTTTCTTTGTTGTTTAGGTATATGAGCATAGCGTGTAGTTCCAATAATTCTAAGATGCTTAATGCTTGGTTTCTTCCCAGTCCATAATTGTATTGGTGATTTTCCTTCTATTCTAGAAGAACCACTGAGATTGAGAATATATTTAGCTGTATTTATCATCTCAGCCCACAATCCTTGAGGAATTTCTTCATGGGAGTGCATAAGAGCTCTAGCTGTTTCTACCAGCGTTCTATTTTCTCTTTCTGAAGAACCATTTTGTTGCGGTGTATACGGCATAGTAAAGCGTTGTTTTACTCCATACTTAGCTAAAATCTCTTTAACTACTTTATTATCAAACTCTCCTCCATTGTCACAAAGCAGTTCTTGCACTGTATGACCTGCAGCTCTTATCTGAAGCAACATTTCTTGCAGCTTAGAAGAAACTTCTGACTTATGTTTGATAAAAAATACTTCACGAAAACAAGTAAAATCGTCTTTAAATAAAACGTAGTATCTAAACCCTGACATAGAATTTAAAAATGGACCACATACATCCGTATGAATACGTTCTCCAGGTAGAGTTGCATGTTCTCTTGTACCAAATTTTCTTCGATTGGCTTTTCCAAACACACATCCTTCACATATTTCGCTATCGAGATATACTTTGATTCCAAATTCTCTTTCTATTAAGTTTTTCACATGTCTTTTGTTTTGATGACCTAGTCTTTCGTGAAATAACTGTAGTTGTGATTGATTTGATATGTTATTCAATTCAGGTAATTTCGTAATAGTGTTTATATTTAGTTTAAATAATCCGGAATTTTGGCTTCTGTAACCTTCAAGAACAACTATATTATCAATTTTTAGAAAACATTTTGTGGCTCTGGAGATAAATTGACTATTTGGTTTTTTATCTCGAGCAGCGAGAACGGAAAACAAATTTTTCTTGATTTTTGGTACAAGCCAAACATCACTAAGAATTAGTGTGTTTTTTTTTATTATTGACCAATGTTTCAAAAATTATTGTTCCTCTTCCTAGGGCTTCAATTGATTCACCACTTGCAGTTATCACTTGATGAGCTGTTGTGAAAGGTTCATAAGTATCAAATAATTCTGGACAAAATGTAATGTGATTTGTAGCACCATTATCTACATACCAGTTACGAACCACTTCTGAATTAAAACATTCATTTGAACAGACTAGAATGACGTTAGCTTTTGAATTTGTAGTAATTGGCTTAGGGGGTTTGCCATCAGCACGCCATTTGGGACACATTTTAACTTTATGACCTTTTTCTTTACAATATTTGCAATACCAATTCTTGAACTTATTTTTATTTGGATATGAAGACGTACCAGTAAAAAGAACTTCTTGATTCGCCTTATTTTTACCTTTTTCATTCAAGGCTTTCTCATAAACACACAATTGATTCGTAAGGTTGTCTATTGTTCTATTATTTTTGGATATTAACATCCAACTAGATCTAAATGAGAAATAATTGTCTGGTAATGTTCCTAAAATTTTACAAATTAGCAACACTTCTGGTAGTTCAATTGCATTTTCTTTTTGAACTGCTAATTTCATTTCATTCCAAAGATTTTTAAGCTTAGACATATGTGTAGCTACATCGTCATTTGGTTCTTTTTCAAAGCTAAAGAATTCTAAACAGAGATCATAAACTTTTTCTTCTGTTGCACCATCAAATAGTCTATTTAATTCTTGCCATATTTCTTTTGCTGTTGAAAATCTCATAATTTTCTTTAAAGTATCTTCGGTCATATTGGTTGTTAGGATAATCATTGCACTGCTTTCTACTTTTCTGTACTCTTTCAACTCTTTTTTGTACTTGATACCTTCTGCCTCCGTAGCATTTTCTGCTAAAGTTGTAGGTTCTTTTAGTGTACCTTCTACAATTTCTAGAGCTCCAATAATACCTCTTAGTAATATGCAAATTTTAAATTTCCACGTAGACCAATTTGATTTACCTTCTAAAAGTCCAATTTGTACTTTTGTATAATCCATTTTGTCAACTAAATCTGTGACGACAAAAATTGGGGTATATTTATTTATTGCGTTCCTGGGCCCATAACCTGTTGAAGCAAACCCAATAACACAGAAATACTCTATTAAAAGACTTTTATGTTTTAAAGAAAAATTATAATAATGACAACTATTAAAATTATATATGACAAGTATCAATTTGTATATTATAAACAAGTACATAACAACTAGTAAACTAGAAGGAAAAACCTAGAAAATGATAATATTTCAACAGTACATAACTAAAAATACATAGATAAACTTATGCACTCGTTTAGCAATAAGCTAGTTTATAATTTTAAGTTAGTATGCACCATCGATTCTATGGAAGTTAAACCAGTTTAAAATTTGGAGGTTTAACTTGAAACTGTTCTTTTTGACACTTGGGTAACTTATGTCAATGTCTCATGAGAGGTTGGTTAGATTTGATGAGGTGACTGTCATGAAAAAGTTGTTCATTTTAATTATTTAAACTCTTGCTCGTTTTATCAATGAAGTACATGTAATTCGGAATTTAAATAACAACCGTTACGTCCTTAACTGAAAACGAAAGTACTCAAAACTGAAATAACGTCGAGCATTGTCACCAACGAACGTTTTTCTCACAAAAAAATCCCTAAATTTTTCGACCTTGTCAAACTTCTTCCAGGTTTAACTAAACTTCGTTAGGTGCATACCAAGGCAACTTTAACGGCGTTTAACTATTTCAACCAGATTAGTTAAACGGGTTTAGTACTATAAACGGTGCATGTTGAGAATTTATATATATTATATATGATTGACACATAGATTTTTTGTAAATAAAATAATAATAGTTGTTGTTGATTGTCAAGTTTGACACAGAAAAAAAATAAATCAAAAAGAGAGACTTATAATTTTCGTATTTCGAACCGGATATATATAAAGATATTCCAGGTAAGACACAACACATGGTCCTTCTCGTCATTTGAATTACACTAAGGAAAAAGGAAAAGCACAAACAGAAAAGAACAATTTAAGACGCAGCCAACGACTTACTCAAAAGAAGGTAGCAATGGTTCATTCTGAAGGTGCAGCACAATCCGCTAGAAGTTTTGGCACGAGGACAAAATGTCAGACAACATTGAAAAGGTAGAAACATTGTCGGAAGGAAAAATATCACGAACTAGCAGGGTAAGTTCTATTTCAAAAAAAGCGCATAACTAAGAAGAAAGAAACTTGAACTGGAACAAGAAAGATTGAAGAAAGAGCAAGAAATGTTAGATTTGGAACTAGCATTAAAATTGGCCAGAATTGAAGAAGATGAACTAGGCGAATCTGAAGTTATAGAGTCGGAGGTAGAGGAGCTTGAGTCTAAGGTATCAAATGAAATTGATATGGAGAAATGGATGGAAGGTAACTGCCCTTGGAAACATGACAAATAAAAAGAAGCTTCTACAAGTAATAAAACTGTTCATAAAGTAGCTAGTCAGGAACAAGGTAATACTTTTTCATTTTATAAATTTTTATCAAGACAATCTATACCAAATATGCCTATATTTGACGGCAATCCCTCTGATTGGCAAAATTTCATTTATCAGTATAATAACTCCAGTAAACTTTGTGGTTATTCCAATGAAGAAAATGAAATAAGGTTACAAAAATGTTTGAAAGGCAATGCAAAAAAATAACCCAATCGTTGTTGATAGTACCTGAAAATGCAAATAAAGTTATCGATTTACTTAAACGACGTTTCGGTCGACCAGAACTAATTGTAACTAATTAAAGAAGATTAACTAGAGCTTTTTGTAGAATTTGCTGATGAAGTAAAAAATCTCGTTGCTACAATTGAATATTTAAGTGAAACTGATTATTTAATCCAACAAAAGGGATGTTACTCTGTTTGCTGGTAATGAAAAGTGTCATAATGACAGGAAACGATGCATTTGTTGTAAAGAAGAACTTCATTATCTTCCCACATGTCCTAAATTTGTATCATTGAACACTAATGAAAAATGGTCATTTGTAACTACAAATAAAATTTGTTTCTCATGTCTGACGCCTTATCACAGCATTAAACAATGCAAAAAGAAAAAACAGTGTCAAATGAACAATTGCAAAAAGAATCACCACGAACCACTTCACAATGAAACAGAAATAATTTCGAATGTTGCTCCAAATACAAATCCTGCTGGAACTGTCAAATTTTAAGTAATAGGAGTGTTTTGCTCAAAATGTTGCCTGTAGTAAGTTCTGCATAGAAAAAAATTGAAACGTATGCACTACTAGATGATGCATCAACTGTTAGTCTAATTGACCAGAATTTAGCAGATTCTCTGTCATTGTCGGGACCTTCTAAAGCACTATGCTTGCAGTGGATCACTGAAAATATAGTACAGGAAGAAGAAAACTCGAGAATTGTTGATTTCGTCATCACAGGAGAGAAAAATAAAAGGAAAATATATCCATACATTAATCTTGAAATAGATACGATGGTAGACGCTCAGCCACAAATAATTGTTGGACAAGATAATTGGCCTTTGTTAGTAAACCATAAAATAATATCCGGACCCTGGAATGGGCCTGCGCTTAGCAAAACTAAGCTAGGATGGACGTTACATGGCACTATTACAGAAAATGGTTCAACTAATGATTTCTTTTTTCATTTACAAACAACAGACATCGCCAGAGGACTGGATCTGGATATGTTGAACAAGTTAATTAAAGAACACTGGAAAATAGATGAAATCATGCCATCTCGGAAACAAACAATGTCAGTTGAAGATAAGAGGGCACAAACAATACTGGATTCCACTATGCGAAGAATAGAAGATAGATACGAAACAGGACTTTTATGGAAAAATCCGTTCTTCCAGAAAGTAAAGGAAACGCCTTGAAAATATTATTTTGTACAGAAAAGAAAATGGACAGAGACAAGGAGTATAGTAGAAGATACTGCGATAAGTTTTTTGAACTACAAGAGAAAGGATACATAAAGAAAATAGAACATGATGACATGGATAGTACACAGGTATGCAAAAAAGATAAAATATGATATTGGCCACATTTTGGTATAATAAACCCTAAGAAATCCGATAAGTTGTGAATTGTGTTTGATGCATCTGCGAAAAGTAAAGGTGTTAGCTTCCATGATATTTTTCTTACTGGACCAGACAAATACAATTAACTATTTACGATTTACTGAATTTTAGAATAAAGAATTATGCTTTCACAGCAGACATAAAAGAAATATTTTTGCAAGTCGGGGTAAGAAGTGAAGACTGTCAAGCACAACGCTTACTTTGCAGAGGCATGGACAGAACAAGGAGTTCTTCGGTTCAACATGTGGACCTTGTTTAGCACAAGTGGCAAAAAATCGAAATGCCATGGATTTTCAAAAAACTTAACCAGAAGCTGTAAATGCCATTATACAGAAACATTATATGGATGATTACCTCGACGGTGCTGACACGATCGAAGAGGCTAAGAAACTGATAGACGACGTCATATATGTACATAGAAAAGGAGGTTTTCAGATTTGTAACTGGATCTCCAAAGAGAAAAATATCCTTGATCATATTGACTCCAGTTTAGTATCTGAAGAAACGGAGAGAAATGAAACAATAGAAAGAGTTCTTGGAGTTTTTAATTTAGTAATTTAGAACAAAGTTTTACAGGATAGACGAAGAAGTATTGGAGAATATGAGAAGACCGACAAAAAGGGAAATTTTAAAAATAAGTATGTCCGTATTTGATCCCCTAGGCTTTTTACAAATATTTTAACCCAAGGTAAAATATTATTTCAAGATGTTTGGCGATCTCAGATTGGTTGGAATGACGAAATATCAGACGCACTGTATAGAAGATGGATCACTAGGATAGAAAACTTGAAGAAAATTTACGAATTTAAAATTTCAAGACACTCGATAGAAAATTAAGCAAAATACAATTACATATATTTTGTGATGCGTCAGAGAAATGTTACGCTGCAGTAGCATATCTGAGAGTGGATGACGGCAATACGGTACATATCTGTTTTGTAAATGCAAAGGCCATAGTTACACCTTTGAAACCAGTGTCAATTCCACGCTTAGAGCTACAAGCGGCTCTAATGGGTGCTCGATTGTCTGTTTGCTTAAGAAACAGCCTAGAACTGAATATATTGTCAACGACATACTGGACTGATTCCAAAACAGTATTACACTCTGGATAAGATCGGAAGCAGGACGTTTTAAAGTGTTTGTAGCTCAAAGAGTTGGTGAAATCCAAGAATTGACCAACGTATGAGAACGGGGGCACATTCGTTCTTCCGAAAATGTAGCAGACGAAGCAACAAAATATTCAGAAAATTTAAAAGTTTCTGAAAACTGCAGATGGTTATGTGGACCTGACTTTTTAAAGTTGTCCCCAAAAAAGTGGCCTAATGAAATGATGAAAACATTTGAATTAGATCCGGATGATTTGGAAATAAGGAAAGTAGACTATGTTAATGTTTTAATGAAAAATGTACCAGATCCAACAAGGTTTTAAAAGTGGTCACGATTATTAAGAGCCACGGCACATATTTTAAGAAATATAGTGAAGGAAAAATCATTGCTTCGACATGAATTAACTGTAGAGGAATTGAAAGAAGCGGAAATATTATTATGCAAACAAGTACAGCAGGAATGCTTTGGACAAGAATATAACAGACTTAAATCTGGAAAACTTGTAATGACATCAAGAAAGCTTTTTTCATTGTCTTGCATGTAGGACGATAAAATTTGCTTGATAAGATTAGGAGGTAGATTACAAAATTCTACGCTATTAAACCATGAAAGTTAAAATCCAATTATTTTGTATCCTAAACACCTTACTAAATTAATTATTCAATTTTATGATGAAAATGTCCAACACTTCGGCTTAGAAATTGTAATAATCTGAGACAAAAATATTGGATATTAAGTATGAGACAAGCAGTAAAAAATGTTGTTTACTTTAAGACGGTCTTAAAATAAAGTAATCTTAAAAAGACTAGATTGTCTTGCACCGCTCTCTAAGTATTCCTTAAACTAGTTAAGGAAGACTTAATATTAAGTTCCCGATTGGGTCGCCTTAAGTTTGACTTAGTTTGAAATCGCGGTTGACAGCTGATTTTACCTGAAAGACTTTTCTTTATGAAAGACGTTTTCGAAGTTGATTTTGATATCCTCGAGATAATAGACTTCCCGAGATGCTTTACACTCTATCTGATCATTTCCACGACATAAGGAATTTGCATCTTATCTAAGATTTCGAGTGACAAAGCAATGCTGTTTACGGGTTTTATGCATGATAGAGGAAGTACAATCTTACCTAATAAGGAAACCTACAAGACCAAATGATCAACTGTTATTACAGAAACATCAGAGTGCCTCTCATGAATCGGTTGCTAGCAGCACTTCGGTTTTATGAGTGCGCTGGGCATTTGATAACCATAACCTAATTTCTGAAGGTTGTTGTTTTCTTTGTATTTATAGGTTAACCTTTAACATTTGACGCAGGCGAAAGCTAACTGTCACTCGATACAAAGCCAAATCAGAAAAGTCACTAATAAGTTACTAGATTTAATCAGTGTTGCCATGTACGTAAAGCGTTAAGCGTTTCTTTACTAAGTAATGCTTAAGCTGCAGCGGTGCAACACGCGAAGAACTTAAGTGCTTCTTAAAGTTAAGAGCAACTTACGAAAGGCGTGCTTAAATTTTAAACGGTGCAAACGGGTATAAGACCATTTATTAAATATGGAGTGGACTATTACGGACCAATAGAAGTATCTGTCGAAAGAAGCAGAGAAAAACGATATGGAGTCATCTTCACATGCCTGGTAACAAGAGCTGTTTACCTGGAAATTGCCCATGACATGAGTACCAGTTCATTTATCAACATTCTTCGGTAATTTGGGTGCAGACGTGGATTTACAGCGACAACGGACTAAATTTTAGAGGAGCGGGAAGAGTAATTTGTGAACATATTAAAAATTTGAACCAGAACGAAATAATGCAGTTTTCTTCGTTGCGAGGAATAAAATGGGTTTTCAATCCTCCTTACGCTCCCTACATGGGAGGAATATGGGAACGTTTAATCCAGAGCATAAAGAAAGTTTTGAAGGAAGTATTAACATCCAAATACCCGCAAGAACATATTCTCAAAACTCTTATAGAATGTGAAAACATTCTCAATTCCAGACCATTGACTCATTTTCCTCAGACTCTCAAGACTCACAGCCGTTAACACCAAATAATTTCCTGATTGGCCAGAATATGATGCTCAAGCATGAACAAAAACCACCGACAAAGATTTGCATCTTATGAAAAACTGGAGAGCAGTACAGAGGTTAGCAGATATGTTTTGGAAACGATGGGTGCAATATTTGACAACTCTAATAAGGCGCACAAAGTGGCGCCAAGAACAGAAAAATATTAAAATCGGCGATATTGTTCTCGATGTTGACCCAAATGGTCCGAGAAATACTTGGAGAAAAACAAAAGTGACACAAGTTCACCCTGCTAGAGACGGAAAAATAAGAATAATTGACATAACAGATGCCAACACAAAAACATTTCGGCTACCAGTTACAACACTAGTTGTTTTGAACTTTTTGAAGTAATCGTTCTGGAGAATAATTACTGGAGGGGAGAAATGTTGAGAATTTACTTATAATTGTTACATAGATTTTTTGTAGACAAAATAATAGTTGTTGTTGATTGTCAAGTTTGACACAATAAAAAAAAATAAATCAAAAAGATAGACTTATAATTTTCGTATTTCGAACCGGATATATATACAGGGTGTTATTAAGAATTGTCCATATAGTAACTAGAGAAACCTTATCACGAAATATGAAGATTAAGCCAAAACGCTTAAATAAAATATTTCTCCTAACCGAGATATAGGGTGTTTTATTTAAAATGATTTTAGCCCACCTTCCAATATTTTGTGTCTATACTTGGCAAAGAGTTTACACGTTTTTCTTCAAAATACACTTTTTGATGAGCTGGAACAGTTACCATTAAACCAAAGAAGAAGTATGTCGTTTATGCAAGACGGCGCCCCACCACATTTTCCTTTAGCGGTGGGAAATTATTTAAACAATCAATTTCCTCATGTGGTGTGAAACAAGTTTTATCATCACGATGATTAAATTATTAACGACACTCATGTGAAATAAGCAATAAAACAAAATTGAATATTTTAAACATTACCTTTAAATGCAAATAACTCGAAAACGACTCACTCTTTCGCATTGAGACAAGAGGATGATATTTACGTAGAAAGTGACGAAGAATCAAAAAAACATGCTGAAACGATTATTACGACAGTGGCGAAGATTGTAGGGTGGTAAAAGAAAGTCTTCATCCCTACCGCACGTCTCTGGTAATAGAGGAAAACTATCTTTTACCACTGTTTAAAGTAACCTAACATGTGTAAACTATTTGCCAAGTATGAAAAAAAAATATTGGAAGGTGTCAAAACTATGGGCTAAAGTCATTTAGAATATTTTATATAAAACACCCTATATCTCGGTTAGGAGGAATACTTTATTTAAGTGTTTGGGCTTAAATCTTCATATTTCATGTTAAGGTTTCTCCAGTTACTATATGGACAATTCTT
The DNA here is from genome assembly GCA_947563755.1 of Lochmaea crataegi. Taxonomy (NCBI): domain Eukaryota; kingdom Metazoa; phylum Arthropoda; class Insecta; order Coleoptera; family Chrysomelidae; genus Lochmaea; species Lochmaea crataegi. The sequence goes on from OX387424.1 coordinate 4,059,922, forward strand.
AATGAAACACCCTGTATATATAAAGATATTCCAGGTAAGACACAACAGTGCATACGGCCATAACATATCTTGTTAACTGGGAGAACAATTTTTATAAAAATCCTATTTCTAATGTATATATTTCCATTTTCTGTTCCAACTCTAAGTTTTTGGAGAAATCCCGCAGGCATCCAAACTCCTTTAGACTTCAACTGTATAAGCTCCAGACATTATTTGGTAGAACTTCTGGTAATTCTTCAACTCCTGGTTTATTACAACTTTGATACGGAGCCGCCTGATGAGTTTTCTCCGAAAAACTTAATACAAGTTTCTATCTACTATATGAGGTTTCACATTGTTGTCACTTATAGTAATTGTAGTTCTTAAATTCCTCGACATCAACAGATTGGCTAGAGAAAAGTTCTCAAAATAGGCATATTTCTAGAAAAAAGTAATGCCAAATATTTGATTTGGCATATAATGGGAGAACTAACTATGTGAAATAATTTCCATTACTTATTTGTTGTTTTGAAACTTTCTGGCATAATCTGAGGACCACCATCAGAAATAATTGTTTTATTGTCTCAACTATAGTTGAAATTCTGTGTATTTAAACCTAATTTTTCTATCTTTATGTATTTTGAAAATAGTCGAATCAATGGCAAATATTTTTGAAGCTTGCTTCTTATTGCACGACATAGGACTTTTGGGAAGGCTAGTGAACTCTTGAAACGTGTGATGTTACGAAAAAGCGAAAGAGAGAGAGACGCAGGCCATAATGTACGTTCAGTGCAGAGAGAGAGAGAGACGCAGGCTATAGTGTACGATCAGAGCAGAGAGATAAATTTTGAAAAATGGTTAAAATTTTTGAAAAATTGTCAAAAATGGTCAATAATTGTCAAAGACGGTCAATAATTTTCAAAACCAATCAAAAATTGTTAAAATTTTGAAAAATGATCAAAAATTGTTAAATATTTAAAAAAATGGTCAATGATTGTCAAAAATGGTCAATAATTGTTGAAATTTTGAAAAATGGCCAAAAATTTTTAAAACATGGTCATAATTATAAAAGACTGTTAAAAATGGTCAATAATTGTTAAAAATTGTCAAAATTTTTGAAAAATGGTCAATAATTGTCAGAATCTGTCAAAAATTTTGCGCGTATTTTTATTGATGGTTTTCCCAGCCCCGCATTCTATTGTGCATAAGAAGCAAGCTTCTGTCGGCGGTCCGACGACCGCTCACCTTTTCACCATATAGATCAAATGAGTCACCGCCAAATTTATCCTATGGTAATAATGATAATTAATGGTTCAGAGGTCTGCGATTTCGAAAATTTTTTACATGTATAACATGACCCTACTTTTTGTTCATCATCATTTACCATAGTGGACCAGTAGCCTAGTATGACCTATTACGGTGAGAAGGCATTATTAGTAGTGAATCGCTTCTTATTAGGTGGTTATTAGACAAATAATTTAATTAAAAAAAAGATATCTTTACAATATTTATTGGATTCGAGCACTTTCTTACAAATCTGTGAAGTTTTCTAGTTTTGTGGCAACATTGAGATTAGTATTATTATAGTTAATTGGTGAAATATAAAATAACTTATAATTTAGACTTTGTTAGATTATTTGTAGCAAAAATATTTTTAGGATCTAATTCCTTTTTAGCCGCTAAATAAAGGTCTACTCCAACATCAGACACAGTAGATTGATACCACTTCTGGCGTAGTTTTCCAACACCGTGGTGATGAGATATACTACCGCCACCTGCAACTATCTCGTCCCTCGCTCTTGTTTCCAACCTATAAAACAGAAGCATATTTAAAAAAATTTACCAATGTGTATGGAATAAATTTGACTGGTCTGTGGTTTTTAGCTCGGCAAATATTTATGGTAGTATTTTGAACATTAGAAAATTAAATACTGTTACGCGAGCTACTGCAATAATATTCTCACTTAGTGCCCCCCAGTGAAATCCCCGTATGAGACGACTATGGCACCTCCGCCAGAATATCGAGAATATCCAATGCGCCCGCGAGAACGCCCAGATAATTCTAGAATTACGGCGCACGAGTATAAATAGGCCACCAGCATCGCTGCAGGCAATTAGTCAATCAGTCAGTGTTGATACCGAAGGAAAGTAATCGCGCATCGATAAAGTGTTTATTAAGTGACTCGCATATAAATTATAATTAGTGTGTTTAGTGTATTACATAAATTATTAAATAAGGACTGAATTACATATAAATCTGTAAATATAAATTAATTGTAAATATAAATTAGAATAAACGTTACATTGGTGTCAGAAGTGGGATTAAAATAAATAAATAAATGAATATACAGGAAGATGGCGAAGAAACTTTGTGAATTAAAAGTTTCAGAGCTTCGAAGAGAGTTGGAGGATTATGAATTGGACACAAGTGGGGTCAAGTCAGTGTTAGTGGAACGACTAAAAAAAGCTATGATTAACAACGGATTGGACCCGGAAACGTTTGAATTTACCGACGAAGCGTCCGCCTCTATAACCTCATCCATAAATAAACTTTCGGCGGACATGGAAAACAAAATGTCGGACATGGAAAACAAAATGTCGGATATAAAAAACGAAATTTCATCCATGGAAAATAAAATTTCGACGGATATAAAAAACGAAATTTCAGCCATGGAAAGTAAACTCTCGGCGGACATGGAAAACAAATTGTCGGACGTGGAAAATAAAATTTCATCCATGGAAAGTAAACTTTCGGCGGACATGGAAAACAAAATGTCGGACATGGAAAACAAAATGTCGGACATGGAGAATAAAATTTCGACGGACATGAAAAATGAAATGACATCCATGAAGACTGATATTTCTGCCGTGGAAGAAAAGATTAAAAGTATGGAGCAAGAAATGAAACAAAAAATCAAAGAAATCGAAAGGAAGACTAGTAATAAACCGGATATTACAAATAGGCAAGCCCCGAATAACGACGAACTGGCAGAGAAAGTAGAGTTGAAACCGAAAATGGAAAACGATATTAACAGCCGAGTGAAACTGCCAACATTCGATAGTAAAACGTCATGGCCGAACTATCTCAAGCAATTCGAGGCGGCATCAAAGGCAAACAACTGGAGTGAGAAGGAAAAAGCGTTAAATTTAACTCTTGCCCTTAGAGGAGACGCTATGGATATCCTGCAGACCATTCCAGTGGAAGAGGCCGAAGATTTTGAACAACTCAAAAAGCGATTGAATATGAGATATCGCCTGGAACACCTGGAGCATCTGTACCAGTCGCAGCTGAAAAACCGCAAAAAAAAACGCGACGAAACTCTGCAAGAATTCGAAGCAGACATTGCGAGGTTGGTGCGGTTTGCCTATCCATCGGCACCGGAGAATGTCATGGAATGTTTAGGGGTACAGACATTCATCGACGGAGTTCGTGACCATGAAATGCAGAGAACTCTACGCTTGGCACGGCATAAGACACTGGTCGACGTACTCTCTGCAGCCTTGGAGTACGAAGCAGCTACACAGGCTTCCGGAGTATACGCCAAGGTGAGGGCTGCAGCAGACGAAGAAGTTGAGAACAAGCTCGACCAGATTGTCAACATGATGAAAAGCATCTCAAATGGAAAACTGAAAGCTATGAGATGCTGGAATTGTGGGGAAATGGGACATGTACGCAGTTCGTGCAAGCGACCGAGAACTGCTAGAAACAAAGATGCCCAGCAGGAAAACTAGGAAGGGTCGACCTTCGGAGGGCGGCTTCGACCCGAAGACCTTCCAAAGACCCTCTCATCCTAATAGCCTCTCTGAAATGTCGCGATGATAGTGTATACGTGGATGGTGAAGTCAATGGAAGGAAGTATACACTATTGGTGCACACTGGAGCAACGAGGACTATTATTCGCCCCGAGACTGTCAACACCCGGAAAGGACTTTTACCGACGAGACTGCGACTCAGGACTGCCACAGGTGAAAGCGCCAATGTCCATGGAGAACTACCGGTGCAATTGGGAATTGGCGCAGAAAAGTTCACCCACACAGACGTTGTCGCTGATATCGAAGAGGACATAATACTCGGAATGGACGTTATGAACCTACATGGCTTCCAGCTAGATTTCAAGAACCGAGTGATTAGAGTAGGTTCTGAGGAGGTATTCCTTCACCCACACGAGGATAAGACTGTTCAGGTAGCCGTACAGGAGGATACAGTTGTACCCGCAAGGAGTGAATTTTTCACTGTGGCAAGGCTACAAGGAACCGTCGAAGAAGGAACACCGGTCATGATGGAACCATGGAATCACGATGAAGAGGTTGGTCGAGGAATCCTGGTTGGAAAAGGGTTAGTCATGGCTGCCGAAGAAATACCTGTACGCATTATAAATGTAAATGACCATCCAATAACTATGAAGAAGGATACCAAAATTGGAACTTGTTTACCAGTGGCGTCGATAATTCATCAAACAACAACCTCCAATGATGCCAACAATAAATTTGAACAAATGATAGCAGTGGCTGGACAATCCCTTAGCCTGCAAGAGAAGAGAAAGATCAGAGAACTCTTGTTACAATACCGATCTCTTTTTGTACCAAAAGGAGGAAAGACAGGAAGAACATCTGCTGTCAAACACAAAATTGACACCGGCGACACTAAACCGATAAGACAATCGGCTCGACGGCTACCACAGGCCAAAAGAGAGGAGGCGGAGAGAATTGTTCGCGAGATGGAAAAGGACAAGGTAATAGAACCTTCTACCAGCCCTTGGGTCTCTCCGGTAGTCCTGGTAAAGAAGAAGGATGGTACCACGAGGTTTTGCGTGGACTACCGGCAGTTGAACAATGTTACAAAGAAAGATAGCTATCCTCTGCCGAGAATCGACGACACTCTGGATACGCTGGCCGGTAGCAAATTGTTTTCTACCTTGGACCTGAAGTCCGGATATTGGCAGGTAGAAATGGATCCAGCCGATAGAGAAGAGACAGCGTTTACCACCGGATCTGGTCTATGACATTTCACCGTTATGCCCTTTGGGCTGTGCAATGCCCCCGCAACGTTCGAAAGACTGATGGAAAACGTATTGCGAGGGTTGTCCTGGAAGACATGCTTAGTGTATCTTGATGACATCATAGTCTTGGGAAGGACATTCGACGAACATCAAAAGAATTTGGAAGGTGTCTTCAAAAGGTTGCAAGCTGCCCAACCCTAAGAAATGCCAACTATTTCAGAACAAAGTCAATTACCTAGGCCATGTAGTCAGCAAGGATGGTGTAGCTGTAGACGAAGAAAAAGCTGCTGCCGTACGAAAGTGGCCAAGACCCACCGACAAGCACCAAGTTAGAAGCTTCCTTGGACTCTGTACATACTACAGGCGATTTATAAAGAAGTTTGCAGATATCGCTAAGCCTTTGACACGACTTACAGAGGAAGCAAGGGAGTTTCGCTGGGACGAAGATTGCCAAACTTCGTTCGAAACCTTGAAGAAGCACTTGACTACTGCACCTATACTCGGCTATCCACTACCAGAGGGAGAATTCATACTAGATACTGATGCTAGCAATGTTGGAATTGGAGGAGTGCTATCACAGGTTCAAGGAGGACAAGAGAAAGTTCTGGGATATTTTAGTAAAGTCCTTTCCAAACCAGAACAAAACTACTGCGTCACAAGAAGAGAGCTCCTAGCAGTAGTGAAGTCCGTGGAGCACTTCTATCAGTATCTGTATGGGAAGAAATTTGTGATCAGAACCGATCATGCAGCACTTAAGTGGCTTATGCAATTCAAGAACCCTGAAGGTCAAATCGCTAGATGGATCGAGCGGCTCCAAGAATATAATTTCACTATTGAGTATAGAGCCGGAATAAGCCACAGAAATGCAGACTCCCTCTCTAGAAGACCATGCCCTGCAGAGTGCTCTCACTGCAGCAAAACAGAAGCTAAGGAAGCTGCGATTCGAAGAACCACGGTGACCACCGACGAATCGACACCAGAAAAGTTGGAAGAGGAACAAGAGAACGATCCCGACTTGAAGAAAATCCGACATTGGAAAAAGGAGAACTGTCGACCTACTTGGCAGGAGATTTCAAGGTACTCGCCAACGATGAAATCGTATTGGGCCCAGTGGGACTCGCTGGTTTTGGAAAACGGGTTGCTACAGCGAGTAATCGAGAACGATGAGGGTTCCGAAAGTAGAAGACAGTTGGTGATTCCAAGAACAAGGATAGCAGCAGTACTGCGGAAATTACACGACAGTCCGTCAGGAGGACATCTAGGTGTGAAGAAGACCCTCCAGAAAGTGCGAGAACGGTTTTATTGGATGCACAGTTCCGAAGATGTGAAGGACTGGTGTAAGAAGTGCACTACCTGTGCTACGACCAATGGACCGCACGGGAGAAGAAAGGCTCCTATGAAGCAGTACAATGTCGGAAGCCCTTTTGAACGCATTGCCCTGGACATTGCCGGACCGTTTCCACCGACAGCAAATGGCAGCAGGTACATTTTGGTGGTGATGGACTACTTCACAAAATGGGTAGAAGCGTATGCCATTCCAAACCAAGAAGCCGCAACGGTTGTCGACGTGCTTGTGAATGAGTTCATTTGCCGATATGGAGTGCCCCTGGAAATACACAGCGACCAGGGCAGAAACTTCGAAAGCCAGCTGTTCCAGAAAGTTTGTGAAAAGCTCGGCATGAAGAAAACGAGAACTACGGCTTTGCACCCACAGTCGGACGGGATGGTAGAGCGAATGAACAGAACTCTTGGCAAATATCTGTCTAAAGTAGTATCTAACCATCAGCGAGATTGGGACCAATATCTCTCGCTATTCGCGATGGCCTACAGATCCGCCATCAATGAGTCTACCGGCCAAACACCAGCAAGAGTTCTGTTCGGACGCGAAATGAGATTACCCTGCGACCTCGAATTTGGATGCCGACCCGGAGAAGACATAGCTGGTGAAGATTACGTAACCCAGCTGACAAAAAGAATGGACGACGTACACGAGCTGGTTCGATCGAATCTTCAGATCGCTAGCGATAGGATGAAGAAAAGGTACGATACGCAAGCTACGGAAGGAGGTTTCCACGAAGGAGACAAAGTCTGGCTGCATAACCCAAGAAGACAAAAGGGTTTTTCTCCAAAGTTGCAGAGAGCTTGGGACGGTCCGTACCTCGTAAAGAAAAGAATCAACGATGTCATCTATCGTATCAGCAAGATCCCAAATGGAAAGCCAAAGGTGGTACACCGTAACCGATTAGCGCCATTCGAGGGTGACCACGATGAGGAAGTAAACCAGCTTCAGGAAGTAGCCGATCCTGCTTTTGTAGAGTTCATGGGTGCTTATGGTGGTACCGGAAAAGCAAGATTCGGCGTCACCACTGAGAGACGACAAGACCTGCTTACCGTTCCGGAGGAATTCTCACTGGCAATAAACATCCCTGCCAGCGTAACCGATGCGCGCGGACTGGCATCTCTGTTTATAAAGAAGAGTGGCGCACGACCTTTGGTAAACCAGTTACCAGTACCAGGTAAAGCTCTGAAGCTGCAAAATGGCTCCCGCTACAATTTCCTCCTAGTGACGAGGAACACCTTCGACGAAAGACCAACGTACGAGGATGTCTGGGAAGCATTACGAAGCCTGAGAGAGCATGTGCTTGAATTGAACGTGTACAGGCTAGCCATGCCCAAGATTGAATGTAGGCATTTAGATTGGCGAATAATCCGTAACATGGTAGAAGTAATCTTCCGAGACACCGAAGTGCAGGTACTGGTTTGCGGCCATGCTCGGGAGACACAGCCAACAGAGAAGGCGGTCGCATGTTACTTCCATACAAATGGAAAATGCAACAAGGGGACCAGTTGCCGATACAGTCATCTCGTTCCAGTTTCCTAGTTAGTTCCAGGAGGAACTGTCTCTTAAGGAGGGGGCAATGTTACGCGAGCTACTGCAATAATATTCTCACTTAGTGCCCCCAGTGAAATCCCCGTATGAGACGACTATGGCTCCTCCGCCCAATTTTCGAGAAGCATCCAGAATACAGAACGTCGAAAATATCCAGTGCACCCGCGAGAAATTTCGAGAATTACGGCATGCGAGTATAAATAGGCCACCAGCTTCGCTGCAGGCAATTAGTCAATCAGTCAGTGTTGATACCGAAGGAAAGTAATCGCGCATCGATAAAGTGTTTATTAAGTGACTCTCATATAAATTATAATTAGTGTGTTTAGTGTATTACATAAATTATTAAATAAGGACTGAATTACATATAAATCTGTAAATATAAATTAATTGTAAATATAAATTAGAATAAACGTTACAATACATTTTTGGTCTAGAATATTGCAAAATATTGAATAGGGTGGTTTTAATATGTTCAACTGGTGGTTTGTTACATAATATATGGACTGATCGTTTATAAATAGGTTTTATGTTATTAGGCGAGCGGAGCACCCCTAATAAGATACATAAAAAACACCTAACTACTTCTGCTGAAGCGATTCTAACGTATAACCTCGCTAAATGTTCTTTAATATTTATAGTTTAACCTCGTTAATAATGTTATAAGCACATTCATAATATGAAAACACTAATGTTTCGTTGCTTCACACGTTTGTCGGTGATAAGTTGGTTCACAACAGTGATGTGCACGATAAGGAAGAGTAGTCGAGTAGATTTAATGAAGGAGCTTTCGCCGAACCCTTAAATGACCTGAAGACTTAAGGTAAGACATATACACTCATTTCTAATTATTATAACTGTCGCTAGTTATATTTATTTTAAAACAGCAAAAATTAATAGAAACTAAATTGTGATTAAATAACACGATAAGAAAACGGATTCTAAACGAAGCTGGTAGCGGTCCAATCAACGGAATGACCCCTATAAAGTTAGCAGAGCCACTTGCAAACAAATCGATGAAACCTATTCCAATAATTGTCGAGAATTTGTCATGAACGTAAAAAATTTGTCGCGCTCTTAGTTTTTTATATGGGGTGGCTCTGCTAACTTAGTATTAAGTTAGCCTTATAGCATATATATACCTTTTTCTTGGAATTTCCTGGTTTTTGAAGAAATTTCGCATTTTTGGCAACAGCGCATCAGTATAATGACATTTTACGTGTTTTCCATATCATTATTGACGAATATAAAGTTTTTTTGAGCAACTTCCTATTTTTCAGAAGGAAAAAAACTATTTTTCAAAGCTGAATGATAGAAATATTTCTTTTTCACAGTAGTACACTTATGTAACTTTGTTGATTTATTATTTTTTCAATAAGAATTTATCTGAACAATTGTCAAATGACTCAAACGTATTTGTCATGGGGTATTTGAATTTCCTGAAGCAAAAAATTAAGTAATTGGTGAAATTGGATGAAAGAAATATTCCGATTTCTCAATAATACACCCAGGTAACTTGGTTAATTATTCTTTTTCCATTGGTTTACCCATCCAAAGCACGCCTCAGCGTGTTAAAATCACGTGTTTTTCAACGTTACCATGGCAACATCAACAACAGTGAAATTTGAGGTCTGAATGACAATTTTTTGATTATTGATGTGACAGGAGTATATAATATGCATCGTCAGATTTTTGCGGTATTAACAGCGATTCTGCTATACTAATTAAAAAAATCAATATTAAAATTCACTTTTAAGCACTGCGGTGACAACAATATATAACATGACAACGAAAGATATACTGATGTCACTGTTGCTCTATTCCGAGCACTCCGGCTGTGCTGTCGTGCTCGTATAATCGCCCATGTTTTGAAGACCTTTTTATCCACTTATACTTTAATATACCATTTTTTTTCATCCAGAATTGAAATAAACAGTTGTCGAATGACCTAAATGTATTTCTCGTGGACGCAGAAAAAATGTATAGTATATGTATATAATGTAGATAATGATTCAAGAACAGAGAAAAAGCTAACATATAAACAAAGTGCAATCAACTTCTTGGCCGGCCTAGAATAATAGATAGAGCTCTATTGTCTAAAATGTAATACATTTTGTCGTCAAAGGGTGTTTAAAAATACTTAAAATGAAAAAAAATAAGATTTTTTGGTATTTACAAGAAAACTGATGTAAAATGTAACCATAAAAATAATTAGATGGATTTCCGAACCGAAAAATAATGATAAATCAACATTCGGTGCGTAAAAAATAATAAATTTTTACCAAAAAAAGGTATATGCTATAAGGAATAGATTTTTGTGTTTTTTTACGTCAGATGGACTTCGATAATTACTCGACAATTATTCATATCAATTGTGATGATATCTGATGTTTATTTGTGAGTGGCACTGCTAACTTAGCAGAGCCACCTCCTATAAAAAAAATTAAGAGCGCGACATTTGTTCTGTGTTCACGACAATTACATTTCGGTCATTCGACAAATGTTCAGTATATTTTTGGATGAAAAAAATTATAACTAACCAGTTACCTAGGTGTATTACTGAGAAATCGGATTATTTCTTTTATCCGCTCATGAAGATCTGGAGATTTCACGACAAATTCGTTTCGGTCATTGGACAATGAGTTTATAAATTTCTGAACAAAAAAATAATAAATCATCACACGGTGCGTATATATGAGAATGAAAATAATGAAATTTTACCAATAACCTAGTTTTTTTGCTTCAGGAAATTCAAATACCCCACGACAAATACGTTTTGGTCATTTGACAATTGTTCAGATAAATTCTTATTGAAAAAATAATAAATCAACAAAGTTACATAAGTGTACTGTGAAAAAGAAATATTTCTATCATTCAGCTTTGAAACATAGTTTTTTTTGCTTCTGGAAAATAGGAAGTTGCTTGAAAAAACTTTATTTTCGTCAATAATGATATGGAAAATACGTAAAATGTCATTATACTTATCCGCTGTTGCCAAAAATTCGAAATTTCTTCAAAAACCAGGAAATTCCAAGAAAAAGGTATATATATGCTATAAGGAATGGATTTTTTGCGTTTTTTTACGTCAGATGGACTTCGACAATTATTCGTAACAATTGTGATGCTTTTTCATGTTAATTTGTGGGTGGCACTGCTAACTTAATATTAAGTTAGCAGAGCCACCCCCTATAAAAAAAAATTAAGAGCGCGACATTTGTTCTATGTTCGCGACAATTACATTTCGGTCATTCGACAATTCTTTAGTACATTTCTGGATGAAAAAAATTATATTCAACCAAGTTACCTGGGTGTATAACTGAGAAATCGGAATATTTCTTTCATTCGCTCATGAAGATCTGGAGATTCCACGACAAATTCGTTTTTATCATTGAACAATACGTTTTATAGATTCCTGAACCAAAGAATTATAATAAATCATCATACGTTGCGTAGATACCTACTGATGGAGAATAAAAATTATGAAGTTTCACCGATCACTTAGTTTTTTGCTTCGGGAAATTCAAATACCCCACGACAAATACGTTTTGGTCATTTGACAATTGTTCAGATAAATTCTTATTGAAAAAATAATAAATCAACAAAGTTACATAAGTGTACTACTGTGAAAAAGAAATATTTCTATCATTCAGCTTTGAAACATAGTTTTTTTTGCTTCTGGAAAATAGGAAGTTGCTTGAAAAAACTTTATTTTCGTCAATAATGATATGGAAAATACGTAAAATGTCATTATACTTATCCGCTGTTGCCAAAAATTCGAAATTTCTTCAAAAACCAGGAAATTCCAAGAAAAAGGTATATATTGTTATGGTATACAATAATTCAATGTGTGGTAATTTAATTTTATTGAATAGTATTATATACCACATGTATCAGTATCAACCAGAACTTCAAATCAAACAAATTTTATATTCAAGTTGTATTTATTAATGTGAAATATTAGAAATTTAACATTATATCATATGCACGTGTATCTCATAGTATATCTTGGGTAAAGTGAGTTGTCTAAATTTAAGGAGTAAAATTTGAAATACGTCAAAAATAACGTCAAAATTAAATTAATATTAATTAAATAACTATCTCCAGATTGCAATCCGTGGATGGTCTCCTAGCCTATTACAACCTATATTAAAATAAAATTAACACAATTCCGCACAAACAAAATAAATCTCTCAATATCTTGTCGAAACACCGCCGGTAGCTGTATTATCTAAATAGAAAACGACTTGTTCTCTGAAGCGAAGAAATTCTGCGTTGCGCAAAGGAAAAATTACTGGTAAACGTCTCGAACCTCGGTCTTGTTTACAAGCAGCTGTTGGGTACAAGTTTTAGTATAAAATGATTTACATTACCATCGTTTATTGGTGTATGATCTCTCTTAATCTTGAGCTTGAACAACCTTTACTGGATTCAAATCGAAGGTAAGTTGTGTAAGATATTTCTAACTCACTATTTCTTTCTTTTATCAGTCTTATTTAAAGTCTTCGTACATTTAAACTTGTAACGTAAATTACTTTTTTTCGTCTCCCCCTTAGTTACTGATCACCTAACAAACTTTCTTCCCGTTGCTAACGAACATCCTTTTGTTTCTTCTTTATTTATTATCGAAATTACTAATTTTTGTTGAAATCCAGTTACTGACAGTTCATATTATTTAATCAAATAAAAATGTCCATAACTACCAATGTTCTTGTACTGACATTTTCCAATATCAACTTTATCAGTTGATTTATACAGGGTACATAAAAAATATCTAACAGTAAGTATTTAATTTAATCATTTTAACGTTATTGTTAAAATGATGGACATAACATAAGACTCCCATGTACATATGATATAATAACTTCTAAGAGTAACCATTTTATTTTATTTATGATCGTCTCAATTTCAGTACAATATATATGCTATAAGGAATGGATTTTTTGCTTTTTTTTTACGTCAGATGGACTTCGACAATTATTCGTAACAATTTTGATGCTTTTTGATATTTATTTATGGGTGGCACTGCTAACTTAATATTAAGTTAGTAGAGCCACCCCATATAAAAAAAATTAAGAGCGCGACAAATTTTTTACGTTCACTACAAATTCTCGACAATTATTGGAATAGGTTTCATCGATTTGTTTGCAAGTGGCTCTGCTAACTTTATAGGGGTAACGGAATGCATTATAACACCTACTTTCATGAGATATTGTTTGTTTATAGGTTTTTAAAATTAAAAGATTCAAGATACCAATTTTGAGATGTAGCATGAGTTACCTGTTATGTAAAGTCACTGGGTCTCCTAGACCAGAATGGCTAAATCCTAAATAAAAATAAATAACGCAGCCGGCGTCGTAAGTTTGGGTGATGCGACAGTTTATTAAAAAATGTGATATTTTCAATAGTTGACATTCTTCTGCAACTACTTTTTTCACATTTCTTACCACCGAAATGGCTCTATCCCAGGGAACTGATGTTTCAAAAGATTCAGCTACCACTTCGTATTGAAGTCCAAGATCCTAAAACATATTAATATCCTTAAATTTTGGCGTTTATAATAAAAACAGCTTTTATGCACAAACAACATTTTAAAGAATATGCAAGGACTAATAAAACACAAAACAGATGAGGAAACTGCAGGTCACATATCCTATGCCAGTGTGAATGCCTGGTGAATATGCGGTTTCTTGTACTAGCCGAAGAGAAGCCACCAGCAAGAAATTACATTAAAGGTTCAGTCTCTAGGTTGATTGGCTATTTAAAAAGAGTCGGGCTGGAGAATGTAATCTAGATTCAGAGGACCGCAATAGATTTGAAAAGGTCGCAGTGAAATGGGCCAATTAGCCACCTCATCAAATCTAATTTGCTTATTATAACAAGGACTCATACTTTTTAATGTTATTTATACCACACATATTTTTTACAATCAAAAACACTAGTTCATAGTTGTTCCTATGTTTTAATAGAAATGTTATGTGTGTATTAATAAAGGGTATATATGTTTTATAACATTCATTTATTAGGATACAAAAAAAACGTATATCTGCGCCCGACATTTGCTTCTGAAACTTCCGAACTGCTATGATGGTGAGATAACAGCTACTGAGAAACTATCTGATAATTATTTGAGTTTAGCTTTTGTAAAATCACGATTACTCGATCAAGAAGTAAAGCTGTCAAAGGAATGCAGAAATACAAGTAATTGAGTTCTATTAAGTGAAAATTAATGTGATTTTAAAATACACACATTTCAAAAAGCCATTTCAGTTTCGATTTTTTTTAAATACTTAATCAATTTAAAAACAAGAATAAAGCAAACAGCTCAAAATGCCATCACTTTGGTAGTCCTGGATATTTTGAAACAGTTTGTTTCTTTCACAAGGAAGCACTGGAATATAAACTGTCATGAAGACAAATAACTGTTCAAACTGTGCAGCTAGAATCACCGGAAAAGCCAACGTATTGCGTTGAAAAAAAAATGAAAATAAAATTAATTCTAAATTCTGGTGTCTCAGATCATATCATTAATCGATCTTGATCAAAATGAATCAAAATATCTGTGCCGAAAATGGAGAATTTATAACCGCACAAAGAAGGGTTCAGTGGATGTTATTAGTAACTTATGAATCCAAGGAATACTGAAAGAAGTCCTCTACTGCCCAGATGTCCCCTACAATTTGCCATCAGTAGCAAAAATGCAGAGTGCTGGCATGACGATTAACTTTGATGAAAGAGGAGTGGAAATATGTAATGACGGTAAGATGGTCATACATAGTAAGCCAGCCAACAGTTTAATTTATGTAGAATTTACTTTAAATATTGAATATGTAAACAATATATCACATACTTTTAGTAGAGTTAAAACAAACTAAGAAATTTGGCATCAGCGCCTAAAGCACATCAGTAAAAATAAATTCATAGAATTAAAAAATAATAAGATGATCAAAGGTTACTCTTGTAAATCATATTACATCCATAACTGATTTATGTGGGGCCAGCATAAGTGGTAAATAAGTGCGGTTTCCCTTTAATAATGATAAAATTTATGTAAAAAGGCCGCTGTTTATTATACAATCTGATGTTTGTGGTCCAATTTCTCCATCAACAATTAATGAAAAAAACTATTTTGTTTTATTAGTTCATCAATTTAATCACTATTGTGTATAATTTTTTATTTATTTAATACAAAGAAACCCGCATCAACTACTAAGAGTTATTAATTTGCAGGAGGACTTACACAAGAAGTATGTGTTGAATTTGGATTATGCATAATTTTCAAATTTGAATTATTCAGTCTTCTTCTATGTCTCGCATTTTTAGGAATTTTTTGAATGTAAGGTGCTTCTTCATTAGATGTTGTATCTACAGCTAATTCATCGACTTCCTCATTTCCAGAGTAAAATGGAACCCATAGAAATGATACGTTCTCTTGGGTAAGATGTATGCTTTCCAGTTCACTTTTGATATGTGTGAGAATAGGATGTGAAGGGTAGATTTGTTTTTA
Source organism: Lochmaea crataegi (assembly GCA_947563755.1). Taxonomy (NCBI): domain Eukaryota; kingdom Metazoa; phylum Arthropoda; class Insecta; order Coleoptera; family Chrysomelidae; genus Lochmaea; species Lochmaea crataegi. The sequence goes on from OX387424.1 coordinate 4,075,292, forward strand.
AGCCAAGTAACGCACTCAATGAATCTGTTATGATAAGGAACTTTGTTGCTGTATATACATTGCACATTTTTAAAGCTTCCAGTATTGCAATAGTTTATCCACTGATGGGAAGTCGGATGGCAGATTTGATGTTTCCACAGATGTAAGCTGTTGCAAGTCCATCGTGGTTTTTTGAGGCATCGGTATATATTTGCAGGGTTTGAGGGTGTATTTGGATATAATTTCCTTAGAGACGTTTCGTAGGAGACAAAGGTTATTTAAATTTTTTTGGATTTTGGGTGAGGGACGAATTAATATCTAGTTTCTTAGACATCCAGGGGGAAAGTTGGGAGATTTGTTTAATAATTTAAATTGTTTAAAATCATAGTTCGTCTCTCTTTCCCTAAAAGGGACATTTTTTTGGGCATGGAGTCGTATATTTCGTCTAGAGGGGCTTGGGTATCATATTTAGTTGAAAATAAATCTGAAACTTTTTCAGTTTTTAAAGATTTCGCATAAATACTGCGATAATGGAGGTGCATATTATCTTTGGTGATGCAACATTATTGTATGAAAAAGGGTATAAGTTATTATCTAACTATTCCTCAAACCCCTCAGCTAAATGCGTATGGCTAGAGCTATAACTAAAAAAGCTAGTACTATTTTAAACCGTGCTTAGTATATGAGTATAAAGTGAAGGAAGTGGAATCAGAAAAATTTGTTATAGTCAGGAATGTAATTGTGGATGAGACTAATAATTATTTAAAATCAAGAACAAAGTCTCAGGGGAAGAGGTTGACTATCAAAAACCTCAGAATAAAACTGAAGGGTCAAAATTAGTGGTTCAGTCCCATAAACTCAGCATTGAAAAACCAGACGAGGCTTAATCTAGTGTTGTGGAAAAATCAGATAAAGTCTGGAGCTGTGAGATTAGATGACAATAAATTTGACACATAAACTGATATTTCTGACATCAATTCAAAATCAGTAGTAAGGTATAATACAAATGAATGTGTCTCTGAGGGTTACAAATGTTGTATAGTTGAGAGAACTAGATAGAACAGACAAATTATTTGCGAATTAGTTGGAAGATCACTTGAATACAAGAGACAGTATTGGTCCAAATACGCTTTCCTGTAATACTCATAGCTGAATATAGTTCAGAGAAAAAAAATACATTGTTTTTCACGATCAAGAAAGAACTACTTTTTGTGTTTAATTATTCATTAAAAACTTACCCTGATATAAGCGATAACGAACGTCAACATGTAACCTCTTTCACCATTTTGTTCTCCCGCAGGATAACCTCCATAGTTTTTGCACAATGTATAAAGGTTTTTCTCGTTAGTTTTCACTTCCGCTTCCTCTCCCTCGAATAATAGAGTCATGACGCACATATGATCAGGATCGAAACCTTTAATTGCAGTGATGTAAAATTTTTTAATGCCATCCATGACTAGACCAAAATATGTAGATTCTGGTTTCAGCATTAAAGCAAATTTGAATTGTTCGTTGTCCATTAATCGAATTGACGCTGGTTGCCACTTTCGTTTTGCTACCTAAAGCAAAACAAAAAATGATAATTCATTGAAAAATATAGCTCTTTTAAGTTTTTTGAGCTGTCACTGAAATAATATAAGAAGTTTCTTCATCTCCCTCAGTTACATTCGTTTATGAGACTTGTGTTCAGAAGAGTTTGTTATTAATTTAAGTAATTATAACTTATCTCACGAGTCTTCGTACGAACTGTCTGTACGTATGTGTTTTCGCGATTTGTACGAGGATTGTCTTTTATATAGAGCTAGAAAAAACAGTAGATAACTTTCAAACACTTTTGGTTTTCTAAGTATTCACCACGAATAGAAATGCATTTTTGCATCCTTTGGAACCAATTCTGGAAGCAGTTATTCCACTCGCTTGTTGGTACTTTCAAAATAGAGTTTTTGAAGGCGTTGACTGCATCTTCTGGGGACTGGAACCTTTGACCACGCAGTTCATTCTTAATTTTACATTCGTTGTTGAGGGTAGAATGAACGGCATAAAATTCAAAGTTTGTATGAAATTTGTTAGATTATGAGTGGGGGACTTACGTTAACAACTGCGAAAAGCAATTCCGCCACTGTTTCTTAATTAATTAATATGATGTAAGGCTCAAAACGTCTTATCACATTGTGTGTTGATTAATTAGCTTGTATAGTTTGGCAAACATAACTGAAGCTGTGAAAGGAATGCGGTCGAAAACATTCGATATTGCCACGTTTAACTATGAAAAAGCTAAAGTGCTAAGTTTGTAGTGATAATAATTAGAAAATGGACTTTTTATTATCAACAATAATTCATTAAACGTTAGTTCTTTAATGTGCTTGTTTCATTGGATTTTGTCTATTAACATTATTTTTTCAATTTCTGAATATTAAAAGATGAACACTTTTCCAAATATGTTATGGGTTTTCTTCAAGCCGACAACGTCGCGCGAAAATCATAATTACCACGCCCTCCGACCAACTCAATTGGTGAATATTTATGAATCCTCCGTTGCTAAGTAACCATCTGACTTCCTATTGGCAAGCGCGTGCGTGTGTTCTTCCCTCTCACTTCGACAATTTACTAACATTGATTATCCAGTGGAGTTGTCAGTGTTTACCTTTGTATTTTCAGTTTTACTTAGTATCCTATTATTTCGTATCCATATTGAATTCAACTACGATTTTTAACATTATTTGTTTTTAACAAATACCGTGTTTTGAAAAATACTTTACCTTTAAAGCAAAGCATAAATCAGTTTCTATATAGATATAATTATTATATAATAATAATTATTATTTTTAATACTTTTATAAAATAGGTACCATACGCCATGGGTACGTTTATGACAGATATCGGTCATGTTTCCTCACCTCTTACCGATGCCGCGTAGCTTCAGATAGACTTGCCAAACTATACGTTTTCATCAAGGACCACAATCGTATTAGAATTTTGCCAATACGATTTTAGATTATTCACTAATAGACCATTCCAGAACCATATAACAACCCAAAGTGAGATTGTGAATTATAAAAAGATAAATGAAATCTTTTCCATTTTTTAGTTTTCGCACAGTTTTAAAAATACTTAAAATTATAATAAATACATGTGGTTAATTTTCTGGAAGAAGCTTAAACAATATTTAAATTCTTAAATCAACTACTTTCATTTTCTGAAATAATTCAACAATCTCCTGTATAATATTTTCACTGAGACGTAATTCGTTAGAATAATCTCGAGTGTATATTTTAATTTTCAAAGTAGCTCCTTACCTCTCTCATAAATTCAACACCTTTTTCAAATGATGGAAACACTATACTTCCATACTTCTTACATTTTGGTAATTGTTTAATTTTCAACACAACCTCGGTTATGATACCTAAAGAACCTTCAGATCCCATTACTATGTGGTTAAAATCGGGGCCACAACTGAGACGTGGTACTTGGCAATTTTTTTGAAGAACACCTTTGGCTGTCACCATCTTCACGTGAATTACAAGGTCTTCAATGTTGCCGTACAGATTTTTTTTCATACCTATAATCAAATGAGACATTCTTGCATTGGTACTTGAATTAAATTACAAACAGTCGACAGAAGCAAATAAGAGCCCCGGAAAATAGGCGAACTAAAAGAAAGGTCATTAGGACATTAGTACTTAATTGTAAACATAATCGAAATAATATGACCGAATGATTTGATGAGTATACATCAATTTTAGTGGCTGCATCAGTGTTCTCAATGCGAGGATAATTATCCGATTTTCAGACAATTTCGCTAACCGGACAATTTTTGGATAAAAAGGATATATAAAACGGCTACTATTGTATTGGGGGATTTTTAATATTGTCGAAGACTTTTATTTAGACAACTCGGTGTCCTTTTGATAATTTTTGACAAATTCTGATCATTTTAATTATAAGTTTGGATTATTTTTATTTTTGCATCAGCAACACTGAAATGCATATGCTGTCATTCAAAATCCTTGATTTCATATGTTATTTGCTTCATGTAGATTATCTAGTTTCCATGATTTGCTAAATAAATTACAGAACAATCTGTCTTTATCAAGGCTCATTTGATTATTAACTAGCATTCGATCACATCCTGATGTGTAAACAGATAGATGTGGGAATAGGCTACATACAACCACTACATATAACACTTTGTTGCTTTGAATACCGAGTCATGAAATAAGTACCTGAAATTTTAGAATATAAACATTTAGGGTAGGTGGTAGTTTTATTTTTGGTCCAATCTTAATTTTTCACTAACATTTAGAGTTATTTGACTTAGTTGACACTTATGCTATCGATATTTGGTATTCGATTCAAAATATCGATTGTTCCTACCAAAATACAACTACAGCGACATGGACACGCCCACCCAGGGCTCTTGTTTGCTTTAGTCGACTGTATATGTCAAGACATTGATTGTGCAACCTCTGTCGTATCATCTATCTGTGAGAAGATTTACATTTTTAAATCACATTTATTGCAGAGTTTACTCCATGTTATAGTAGCAGTTGTATTTATTAGTAAATATGACAAACAAAAGTTATCAACTTTACAAAAAAAGACGGCTCTACAGTGCCCAAAACCAATAGTGCTAGGAGGAACGATGATTCTATTTGCAATGGCTTGTTAGACCAATAATAGCCTACTGATCAGTAGCGTGGTTGACAAAGACACTGCAAGTGAGAACTATAAGGCTGTTCAGTAGCTCACGAGAGTGTGCTTGCGTCCGTTACGGGAGCTGTAAAAACGGTTGAGATTAATTGTTAAACATACCCTAAAACCTAGTAGCCTATAGGTACTGTTAGTTCATAGTTTTATTAAAATACCAAATTTGTATAATATTCTTTGAAATCTGTCAGGAATAAATGTAATAGCGTTGGAATAAAAAGTTGAGAAAGAAAAATGTATTATTAATTTAACCAAAACAAGGTTTTGTTGAATCTACCACCACTACAAATTTTTATATGAGTTCATGGGTAAACCCATTGAAGCAACAACCACAAGATATAGTTTTAATAATAAGTTCCAAATAACTATACTAGGTAGGGAAGAGTGGAAGAAAGGTGTACCCATACAGGATGATGCAGCCTGGTATACGGACGGTTCCAAGACAGTCTAAAACAAAGGATAACTATTCCAATTGGCTTATCTAAGGACGACACAACAATCCAAGCGGAAGTGACAGCGAATCTCTACTGCGTTGATGAAATTAAAAAGACGGAATGAATATAATATTCGGTAGCCATCTTCACAGACAGCCAAGCTGCACTAAAGGCACTGGATTCCATAAAGATCAATTATAAGGTAGTATGTGATTGTTTACGAGATTTAAACGTTGCAAGGTCACGTTAGCCTGGGTACCAGGGCAACGAAAAGGCGAATTAAATGCCCAGACAAGGAGTATCATTGGGCCAGAACCCTTCGGCGACGTCGCAAAATCGATAATAAACATGGTCACAAGAAAGTGACACATGACCAAAATCTCCGGAATGGTGGAGAATCTCACCAGGACAGAAACGGGCGAAACAGTTCATTAGAGAACATTCACCAACAGTTACGACCGACCTAATAAGCAAAGATATGAACATTGTCAAAGCCGTAGTGGGGCTCTGTAAGCTTAATAGGTACGCTAATGGGGTTGACAGACGAAGCAATGTCTGCCACCTAGAGGAGAAATCGGGATCTTGGCTAAAGTTTTAAATACCAAAAATGTGCTATAAACCATAAGAAGATACTGCATGAAAACGTCTGTCCCAACGTAACAATTTTTTTTGTCACAAACAGCTACTAAAGCGAATTTAACGTGGGAAAAAATTCAAATTATTTCAAGCTGCTGTACACCAGCTGTGTTGCTTGTGACGTCAAACAGTATGAACCCAGTACAGCACCCATGAGATAAAGAAAGTAAACCTTTAAATTATCCACTATTGCCTTGACTACTTGCGTGTCTACGTGATTCTTTATATTGTTGGTGAATTGTGACTTATTAGACCTTTGAGATTTTGTTTGTGTCCACGATATACTTACCTATGACTAACGAAGGATATTACAAGTGGCAATTCGACAATCTGTAGGTTTAACATGGGCCGTAAAAACAAGTATATTTGGTAGGGATACGAGAATACCAACGCTTCGTTCAACAGGAGAACATAAAGGGGCCCCTAGACGCTCAATTTTATTGCTCAATATTTTTTAACTCATACGCTTCAATATTTTTGTGCAATCCTCATCTACCCATCAGTTCGAAATCAGAAAGCATTGAAAGCAATCGAATTATAATGTCTTTTAATAATAATAAACGAAAAGCTTGTTTGGCAATTGTTTTATACCCCAAAGGCGTCGTTGGTCTAAAGATTGGTACCTTAAGCGAAGTGAATTTACAAGTGAGAATTTACTGTGTGATTTAAAGTTGAGTGAACCAAAAGATTACCAAAATTATTTACGTATGAATATTTATATTTATTTAAGTATGAATAATGTCACATTCATTGAGCTATTGGAAATTATATCACCATTAATCCTAAAACAAAATACAGTGATGCGAAATGTTATTTCACCTAGTATTCATTTGACTTTCAAAGAATACAGTCGTTTTGTTGCTAATTTAGTTTATCAGTGTTCAGTAAAAACAATCTAGTTAGATTAATAAAAGTTCCGGTTTAAATAATGTTATATTTCAACTTAAAAACGGTCAGCCTTTGACAATATCAGGAATATCTACACATCAACCAGTGGCGTATTCATCCCAGTTCCAGAATTTAAATATGAATGAACAGACTCAGCAATACTAAGATAATCCTATAATTTCTAACAATATTACTTCCATGTACCACCAACAACCCCAATACAACACCCAATTCCCTTCTTTACCCACATTGCAAAGCCAAAAACAAAATGAGACTGGACCCTTGTTGAAAATACCAAAAAAAAAGAAGCAGAACGGGCCCAGAAAAGAGAACTGTAAAACAAACAAAAATTAATGATTATTGGTTGAATCCACCAACAATATCAAATCGTTTTGATGGATTGGAGAATGAGGACTCAATGAAAGAAGACAATCAAGAAGTTAAAGAAGATAAACCTCCTTCTATTTTTGTACAAGGAGTCAAACATATTGTTACGCGAGCTACTGCAATAATATTCTCACTTAGTGCCCCCCAGTGAAATCCCCGTATGAGACGACTATGGCACCTCCGCCAGAATATCGAGAATATCCAATGCGCCCGCGAGAACGCCCAGATACTTCTAGAATTACGGCGCACGAGTATAAATAGGCCACCAGCATCGCTGCAGGCAATTAGTCAATCAGTCAGTGTTGATACCGAAGGAAAGTAATCGCTCCTCGATAAAGTGTTTAATAAGTGACTCTCATATAAATTATAATTAGTGTGTTTAGTGTATTAGATAAATTATTAAATAAGGACTGAATTACATATAAATCTGTAAATATAAATTAATTGTAAATATAAATTAGAATAAACGTTACATTGGTGTCAGGTGTGGGGTTAAAATAAATAAATATACAGGAAGATGGCGAAGAAACTTTGTGAATTAAAAGTTTCAGAGCTTCGAAGAGAGTTGGAGGATTACGAACTGGACACAAGTGTGGTCAAGTCAGTGTTAGTGGAACGACTAAAAGAAGCTATGATTAACAATGGATTGGACCCGGAAACGTTTGAATTCACCGACGAAGCGTCCGCCTCTATAACCTTTTCCATAAAAAAACTTTCGGCGGACATGGAAAACAAAATGTCGGACATGGGAAACAAAATGTCGGACATGGAAAATAAAATTTCGACGGATATAAAAAACGAAATTTCAGCCATGGAAAGTAAACTCTCGGCGGACATGGAAAACAAATTGTCGGACGTGAAAAATGAAATGACATCCATGAAGACTGATATTTCTGCCGTGGAAGAAAAGATTAAAAGAATGGAGCAAGAAATGAAACAAAAAATCAAAGAAATCGAAAGGAAGACTAGTAATAAACCGGATATTACAACTAGGCAAGCCCCGAATAACGACGAACTGGCAGAGAAAGTAGAGTTGAAACCGAAAATGGAAAACGATATTAACAGCCGAGTGAAACTGCCAACATTCGATGGCAAAACGTCATGGCCGAACTATCTTAAGCAATTCGAGGCGACATCAAAGGCAAACAACTGGAGTGAGAAGGAAAAAGCGTTAAATTTAACTCTTGCCCTTAGAGGAGACGCTATGGATATCCTCCAGACCATTCCAGTGGAAGAGGCCGAAGATTTTGAACAACTCAAAAAGCGATTGAATATGAGATATGGCCTGGAACACCTGGAGCATCTGTACCAGTCGCAGCTGAAAAACCGCAAACAAAAACGCGACGAAACTCTGCAAGAATTCGAAGCAGACATTGCGAGGTTGGTGCGGTTTGCCTATCCATCGGCACCGGAGAATGTCATGGAATGTTTAGGGGTACAGACATTCATCGACGGAGTTCGTGACCATGAAATGCAGAGAACTCTACGCTTGGCTCGGCATAAGACACTGGTCGACGTACTCTCTGCAGCCTTGGAGTACGAAGCAGCTACACAGGCTTCCGGAGTATACGGCAAGGTGAGGGCTGTAGCAGACGAAGAAGTTGAGAACAAGCTCGACCAGCTTGTCAACATGATGAAAAGCATCTCAAATGGAAAACTGAAAGCTGTGAGATGCTGGAATTGTGGAGAAATGGGACATGTACGCAGTTCGTGCAAGCGACCGAGAACTGCTACAAACAAAGATGCCCAGCAGGAAAAACTAGGAAGGGTCGACCTTCAGAGGGCAGCTTCGACCCGAAGACCTTCCAAAGACTCCCTCTCTAGAAGACCATGCCCTGCGGAGTGCTCTCACTGCAGCAAAACAGAAGCTAAGGAAGCTGCGATTCGAAGAACCACGGTGACCACCGACGAATGGACACCAGAAAAGTTGGAAGAGGAACAAGAGAACGATCCCGACTTGAAGAAAATCCGACATTGGAAAAAGGAGAACTGTCGACCTACTTGGCAGGAGATTTCAAGGTACTCGCCAACGATGAAATCGTATTGGGCCCAGTGGGACTCGCTGGTTTTGGAAAACGGTTTGCTACAGCGAGTAATCGAGAACGATGAGGGTTCCGAAAGTAGAAGACAGTTGGTGATTCCAAGAACAAGGATAGCAGCAGTACTGCGGAAATTACACGACAGTCCGTCAGGAGGACATTTAGGTGTGAAGAAGACCCTCCATAAAGTGCGAGAACGGTTTTATTGGATGCACAGTTCCGAAGATGTGAAGGACTGGTGTAAGAAGTGCACTACCTGTGCTACGACCAATGGACCGCACGGGAGAAGAAAGGCTCCTATGAAGCAGTACAATGTCGGAAGCCCTTTTGAACGCATTGCCCTGGACGTTGCCGGACCGTTTCCACCGACAGCAAATGGCAGCAGGTACATTTTGGTGGTGATGGACTACTTCACAAAATGGGTAGAAGCGTATGCCATTCCAAACCAAGAAGCCGCAACGGTTGCCGACGTGCTTGTGAATGAGTTCATTTGCCGATATGGAGTGCCCCTGGAAATACACAGCGACCAGGGCAGAAACTTCGAAAGCCAGCTGTTCCAGGAAGTTTGTGAAAAGCTCGGCATGAAGAAAACGAGAACTACGGCTTTGCACCCACAGTCGGACGGGATGGTAGAGCGAATGAACAGAACTCTTGGCAAATACCTGTCTAAAGTAGTATCTAGCCATCAGCGAGATTGGGACCAATATCTCTCGCTATTCGCGATGGCCTACAGATCCGCCATCAATGAGTCCACCGGCCAAACACCAGCAAGAGTTCTGTTCGGACGCGAAATGAGATTACCCTGCGACCTTCAATTCGGATGCCGACCCGGAGAAGACATAGCTGGTGAAGATTACGTAACCCAGCTGAGAAAAAGAATGGACGACGTACACGAGCTGGTTCGATCGAATCTTCAGATCGCTAGCGATAGGACGAAGAAAAGGTACGATACGCAAGCTACGGAAGGAGGTTTCCACGAAGGAGACAAAGTCTGGCTGCATAACCCAAGAAGACAAAAGGGTTTTTCTCCAAAGTTGCAGAGAGCTTGGGACGGTCCGTACCTCGTAAAGAAAAGAATCAACGATGTCATCTATCGTATCAGCAAGATCCCAAATGGAAAGCCAAAGGTGGTACACCGTAACCGATTAGCGCCATTCGAGGGTGACCACGATGAGGAAGTAAACCAGCTTCAGGAAGTAGCCGATCCTGCTTTTGTAGAGTTCATGGGTGCTTATGGTGGTACCGGAAAAGCAAGATTCGGCGTCACCACTGAGAGACGACAAGACCTGCTTACCGTTCCGGAGAAATACTCACTGGCAATAAACATCCCTGCCAGCGTAACCGATGCGCGCGGACTGGCATCTCTGTTTATTAAGAAGAGTGGCGCACGACCTTTGGTAAACCAGTTACCAGTACCAGGTAAAGCTCTGAAGCTGCAAAATGGCTCCCGCAACAATTTCCACCTAGTGACGAGGAACACCTTCGACGAAAGACCAACGTACGAGGATGTCTGGGAAGCATTACGAAGCCTGAGAGAGCATGTGCTTGAATTGAACGTGTACAGGCTAGCCATGCCCAAGATTGAATGTAGGTATTTAGATTGGCGAATAATCCGTAACATGGTAGAAGTAATCTTCCGAGACACCGAAGTGCAGGTACTGGTTTGCGGCCATGCTCGGGAGACACAGCCAACAGAGAAGACGGTCGCATGTTACTTCCATACAACTGGAAAATGCAACAAGGGGACCAGTTGCCGATACAATCATCTCGTTCCAGTTTCCTAGCTAGTTCCAGGAGGAACTGACTCTGAAGGAGGGGGCAATGTTACGCGAGCTACTGCAATAATATTCTCACTTAGTGCCCCCAGTGAAATCCCCGTATGAGACGACTATGGCTCGTCCGCCCAAACTTCGAGAAACATCCAGAACACCCGGGTGCATCCGCCAGAATATCGAGAATATCCAATGCGCCCGCGAGAACGCCGAGATACTTCTAGAATTACGGCGCACGAGTATAAATAGGCCACCAGCATCGCTGCAGGCAATTAGTCAATCAGTCAGTGTTGATACCGAAGGAAAGTAATCGCTCCTCGATAAAGTGTTTAATAAGTGACTCTCATATAAATTATAATTAGTGTGTTTAGTGTATTAGATAAATTATTAAATAAGGACTGAATTACATATAAATCTGTAAATATAAATTAATTGTAAATATAAATTAGAATAAACGTTACAATATTTCCCCCTTAACCACCTTGTTAAAGAATATAGCCATAGACAATTATGTGATGAAAGTTTTAAGTTTTGATCAAGTAAAAATACAACCATAAATAAAAGAAGTTTACTCAATTATAGTTAAAGAAAACAAAATTATACTACTTCCTATACCCGCTTAAGCCATTAGAAGATGTGAAGTCATAAAGACCTATAAGTCTGCTTCCTATAATGGAAATGGGCAAGTTGTTAGAAAAACTACTTGTTGTAAAATTGCAACCAATCATTGACCAAAGAAATATACTACCAAATCATCAATTTGGATTTAGACGAGAGCACGCAACAATCGAACAAGTTCATCGGGTAACTAAAAAAATAAACGAAGATTTAGAAAATAGAAGATATTGTGCTGCATCGTTCCTAGACATCACGCAGGCATTTGACCAGGTTTGGCATGGTGGTCTTTTATTTAAAATCAGAAAATCCTTACCTATCAATTATTACCAAATCCTTCACTCCTACCTCAAAGATCGCTATTTCCTAGTTAAATACCTTGATGAACAAACACCACTGCTCAAAATAAACTCCAGAGTTCCTCAAGGCAGTGTTATGGGGCCGCTACTTTACCTCCACTTCACGGCCGATCTACCATATAGCAATGACGTACTAGTAGCCACATTCGCAGATGACACCGCCATACTAGCATCACACAAAGATCCTATTGTAGCATCAAATACACTGCAGCGTCACCTCAATAAAGTAGAAAACTGGTTAAAGAAATGGCGAGTTAAAGCAAATGAATTGAAGTCTGCTCAGGTAACTTTCACCAACCGTAAAGGCAAATGTCCAGAAGTCACCCTTAACAATCAAACTCTACCACACCGGGACGATGCCAAATATCTAGGCATGCACCTAGATAAGCGCCTAACCTGGAGGAAACACATCTTAACCAAGCGCAAATAATTGGGTTTGAAACTAAGAGATTTATACTGGCTGATAGGTAGAAAATCTTAATTATCTATAAAAAACAAGGTACTGATCCTCAAGCCCATTTGGACCTACGGTATCCCACTGTGGGGAGCCGCAGCTAATTCCAATATTGAAATTCTGGAGCGATTCCAATTGAAAGTGCTAAGAATTGTTTTAGATGCTCCATGGTTTGTGCCAAATTTTGTTATAGCCCGTGATCTTCAAGTGGAATCGGTCAAATCGGAAATAAAAAACTTATCCATAAGCTATAAAAATAGATTAAGACATCACCCAAACAGACTGACATCTAACCTCATGGTACAACCAGAAGCCCAGCGTAGACTTCAACGTTATTTTCCATACGCCTAACTAATAGGTTTTAACGAGTGTTAGTGTATTCCCAATAGACAAAACTAATTAATCTAGATATTAATTATAGCTGTAAGAGATAGTAATCACTGGATTCCTATCGAGCATGGCAACAGAATTGTATTATCATATAATTTGTTTATTGTAATAAGTATTATAGATTGTAAATAAATAGGGAAATTAAAAGAAAACCTACAGAGCGGTTAACAACAACCCTGCGATTTTTAGCTACAGGGCGAAGTTTTGAAGACTTAAAATTTAGCACTGCAATAGCACCACAAACTATTAGTGTTATTATTTTGGAAACGTGTGAGGCCATAATAACAAAATTGCAAAAATACATCCAGGTAAGCAAATATATTCTATTTTATCATAAAACAACTAAACAAAGGTATCCTAAATAATTAAAAATAATACATTTTTATTGGGCCGAGTAATTCGAAAAATATGTTGCAACACTGTCGGACGAACTTGAAAACTGCTCCGTTTGTCCTCCTTGTGGAAATGGTGATTGCGGCGATAAGAGAGGTGCACGTACAAATGAGCAATTGTTTGTTTGTCAAGAGATTAATCTAAAGTTGTAGATTGAGGTATCAAAGTGGTAGCAAACACCTTAATTTTTCTATTTCACAATTCTTTCTCGTACTCGTAAACTCTTCTGCAAGTTATGTTCTCCGGTTAAATCAAGCTTTGATACACTCGTATCTCCAAATACACTAGTTTCTTTGAAATACATTGTCGCATATAGCATACGTTAAACTTCCATGTGACATTATATATTTTTTCAATACAATTTTAAAGTAAATGTTTACTAGCATACATGGAAATTAAGAAAGTATTTCAATGCTCGTGTTCTAATCTGTAAATATCTATAATACTAATGAATTCCAATAACATAAATGAGGCGGCATCCGGCTTAGTTATTTTTATCAATTTGTAAAGGGTGTCGATATAAGTAAAGAGTTAATTAGGTTTTATCTGAAGCTCGAAATTACAAAATGTCACAAAGAACTAACGGCCAGAAAACAAGAACAAATCATAACACAAATTTTACGAACGTATACGATCTACGTTCCGCTACTTATATTTGGGCAAAAATCATACTGCATGACGTCAGCCCGTTTCAAATAATTTTAAATAGGTAGCGCGGAACAATGAACAATGTTTAGTCATTATTTAAAAAAAATTGGAGGATGGGTTTTTAAGACGTAACTTAATGATATTAAATAAAACAAAATTGATAGGCTTTTGCAGAACATATCTGCGGTTTCTAGAACAATGCGATGAAAAGCCACCTACATGAAAGGTTAGTCTGGAAGTCGATTGACTTCATTAAAAAGAGTCGGGCTGGAGAATTTAGTCTAAATTCAGATAACTACAATAGATCTGAAAAGGTTGCAGTGTAATACGCCGATTAGTCATCTAATCTAATTTAACCCGAAGGACATTTTTTAAAGCGCTCGATGAGTAACGTATCTGCAAGTAATTTTAGGATTTAAATTTGGCTGTTGTAATAATTTCCTCGATCAATAACTTCTGAAATTTACAATATAGTTATGAGAACAGAATAACGCACCTGAAGCTCTGGTGGCCACCCAACCTCCAAGTGTAGAAAACTCGTAACTATCAGGTTCATGTCCAGTAGTGTATCCCAATTTTTTCAATTCTCTTTCCATATCTTGGCCAACAATTCCACATTCAAAACAAGCAACAAAATTTTTATCATCTATCCTAAAAAAATATTTTACTCAATATTTTATATGCTGGCAAAATAATGGACATCCTTTTAGGGGACATCTGCACGTGTTTTATGTGCCTTTTAGTTTCATAAATTACCAACCATGGGAAATGGTACTGAGTAAAATTGGTCCACTAACACTTAATCTTGTCAAAAGATGATGCTATCTATTTAGTCAAACAGTTTTTTCTAGAAAACTTTCAGTTATGGACCACAGGTAAAATTGATAGTTGTTAAAAGGATGCTCATTATTTCAGACTGGGTGAATACCGGAGCTAATACCATTAATTTTATCATTTTTTGTACAGACTAATATGTCATAATTCGGTCAGAATCTAAGGATAGTAAGTGTTATTGGATTCAAAGCACCTCTAATCTACCACCAAAAAACCCCTAATTATATTAAATTAAATAGTATTTTTACCACCATCAATTATGGAATATAAACTTATAGAATGGAATCAATAACAATATATTATTCAATGAGCATACAGTGACGGCTATTATTCACGAAAATGCGATCTCCTGAGTAAAAAATAATCTTTATATGCGAGCAAAATATTATCATTTGTTCACGATTATTAATTGCTCAATAATTTTGGAATAAGTAATAACAATTAATTTTAGATCAGTCTCTCAAAATCAATCATTGTAGCTTTTACCCTATTAATGAAGTTAGAGAGCTAAGGACCTCTGACCCTTCAAGAGACCCGTATTGAGCTGTCGGGGAAAAATAAATACCTCGGGGTGATTTTAGATTCGAAACTTACTTGGATCAAGATAAGTACAAAAATTGTGTATTGGGATATACACATATAGCCCGTTCAGTACAAAAACCGTTGCACGTCATCAAAGTGTCGAAAAAGAGACGTTCGTTTATATCATGTCATTCGATTGCTGCTGTCAATCACTATGTTAAGCCTCTCTAAACTCAATAAATATTGAAATTTGTAGGTCGCATTGTATTAAAGAATATAAATATATGTTTAAAGAAAGGTTTCGTAATTAATTTCATATCAAATACAGCTCGTAGGTTAATTAAATATTAAACTCAAACTAACGTCAGTCTTAATAAAAACTTTTTATGTTGGCAAAAATGCGCGCTGTTGCCGCGATTAAAATGGTTTATTTCAGGTTCAGTTGACGTCTTGACATTTTTGGGGTTATGTTGTGACAAAAACTGCAAAGAACTGTGAGTAATTTTTCACAAGCAGTAATGAGTTATCAAAGTTAAAGTCACATCCAAAAAAACGTATAAATGAAACTTAATAATACTGCAATAGTTGATGCATTTACTCCTGATACTATTTACAGCGTTTATGAAGCAAGTATGTATAAGTTCAATATTATACCCAATCAACTGTATTTATTATATTCTGTTACATTATTCTTAATACTTGGCAATTATACATGGACATTTTTTTTATAGATAATCATGTCACTTTAGGAATGTTACTGCAGTAATTGGAGGAAGAACAATAATTATTAAATGTAGAATGTTCCTGAGTAGTTTACTAAAATATGATACATCCACAAAGAGGACTTATGGAACTTTCAACAAAAATAAACCACTGTATAAATTTGTTTTTATTAATGAATCCTGAATTTTCCAAAATGGTGCTGGAGGCTGTTCATGTCAAAAGGTATGTTACAATGATAATGTAAAATTTTAGAATGCAAAATTGTTTTTATTCTAGATATTTTGTATTACATGCTGAGAATGAAAATGGTTATATTGATGGAGCAGAAAGTATATTTTTATATGAATCTCAGTTGAGTTATTATCATGGGAAAATGAACGAAGAACATGTTTTTAAATGGTTTGAAAACCAATTACTTACTATTGAATCTTTCTGAACCTTTAATAAATTATGGACAATGCTTTTCGATAATATTAGGTTAATGACACAATATAGAATTCAATCAACAAATGTTGAAGCTGAGCTTATTTATATTACAGCCTAGTAAGTAGATACAAACTGTATTTGAACAGTGATATAGCAAATTATATGTTAGAATTCAGAAGACTACACAACTAGTTTAATACATTCAAAATTCTTACTTCAAATTATACCTAATAGACAATAAATGCTGTTTTACTTTTATTTTTACAAAAATAATAATATAGGTTATTTGAATACTGCCCTTTCAATACATGTTTTTTTCAGAAACAAACCCCCCAACAAAATAGATTGTGGATTTGATAGAACAGTATAGTCACAAAGTATTACCTACCATCTTTTTAAAAATCCTATTGAGTTAATACAGGGTACTGCCAAGCAAGCCGATAGATGCATTCCAGAAGTTGCGGGTTGGAATTGGTTTGTCCGTGAACCTCTCAAATTTGAAAGATTTCTATTTGACAATTATTGTTCTACCTTATTTAAAAAAATAGTATTACAAACTTTTCGGTGTAGTAACTAATTTATAAATTTGCAATGTTTCTTTTTAATAAAACAATTCCATAAAAATTGGGGTGGCATTATTTATCATTTTATTTTAATCATGATATTCAAAATAAGTAATTCAGGCAGCATTTTCTAAAGGTACATGTGTATATCACAAAGATTTATAAAAATACAAAGAATTAATTTAATAGTTTTTATTGAATTGAAACGTCTCATTTGATCAATTGTTTTATTAACAATACTTTCAGTTGCGGTAGATGCTGGAGAGCTAAAACAAAATGGTAAATATAAATTTGGATTGATTAGAAGATGATGGAGTGATAAATAATTCACCAATATACTGATAATTATAATATGTATTGATTTCAGTGCTACGATTTAGTCAATCATTTGCATATACCTTCACTCGGAGAATAGAATGGATTTGCTCTCCTTTTCTGAGCTGTGGTGGTGCTTGCTGCACAATTTTCTTTTGCTATGATCATATATCTCAGGATGATTTTCCTTGTTGAGAATGACCTACACACTAAAGCTTCACATCCCGGCTTTTCTAAAAAAAATTTAAGATTTATTTCAACAAAATATAAAATAAAATTGCCTACCTTTAAAAAGGAGGTAGATCCAGGTTATCAGAACTTTTTTATTTATAATTTGTCTGTAAACCTTACATCAATCTTTCATATTGTAGTGACAACATTTTAGAAGCCAACATGTACTTAGGTAATTGTAACCTAAAAATTATATTAGAGAATATTTTTTCCTTGATACTATTTATACATACATGCATTTTAAATACTAGAATAGTTCCATAACTTCTAACTAATTAAGTGTGTGGTATAAACATACAAATAAAAGTGTTAACTATCCCATACATACCTTTTTAGTGCTAAAAATAATTCCATAGTTTTTAAAATAAGAATTTCTTAGTGCTGTACGGTTAACATACAAATTAAAATTTTATATGTAACATCTCTGTATGTAACTGAAATAAGTCGAAGTTTCTTTGCACGCAATAACCATCAATAACTAAACCTAACCTAGAATATTTGATAAACTTCATTTGACATATACTAGATTCTCATATTATTTCAATGGCTTGGCAACATAGTACAGTTATGACAGATGTGACGTGCAACGGTTTTAATACTGAACGGGCTATATGACTGATGAAGGATATTACAAGTGGCAATCAGACAATCTGCCTTTAGTTGATATGTTTATAGTAGCAAATTTTATTAAAAATGGTGAAAATTTGTCTCTTGGAGATATCTGAAGCGTTAAAGCAAATAGAAAAATACAAATTTGTTTTGCACTTTGGTTTTTCTTTTCACACATATATTTCAATTTAAAGAAAACTGAAAAACTTTCAACAGGAAGAGTATTTGAAATAGAAAATGCAAAATGGTTTCACAATACCAACTTGTAATATAAAATAGGTATTTTATTTTATAATACCTTAATTGTTGCAATAAACTTGAAAACGATAACATTTTTGAATAGAGAATGAAGAGACCTTTCAAACGATATATCACAAGATATTATTTCCCTTTTAAAGAATTGGGGGTTGTATTTTGAAATTCCAAATGTGAATCGCAATCGGCATGCACTGTGTGCGTACCGTGAAAGAAGTGAGCAATGCACGGATGAAAATATGCAGACAAATAAAAATTATCAAACAAAATCAGTAAATAACAAATTTCACAACAGAAATATAATATATATTTCTCAAACGGTATCACAAGTAACATTTGCATCTTCAGGAGGTAATTATAGAAATTGATATAACATTTATTTACTACTGACGATACAAATTTCATCTGTGAAACCGGTAGAGTAATATATCTGTTGTGGAATTTGTTATTTATTGATTTTATTTGATAATAGTAAGTGTTGAAACAATTAATATACATAGACAACCAGGCGCTGAGGGCTCTTTTGAACCCTAAAGTGACATCAAGACTGGCATGGGAATACCGAGAAGAACTCAGGGTCCTATAACTTTGATGTGGGTTCCAGGACACTGGTATCAAGGGCCAATGAAAACGTTAAGCCCCCTTTAGCTATATTTGGCCCAGAATCCGTTTTGGTGATTACTAAATCTGCCGTCCTTGGATGCATATGGAACTAGGTTGAACAAAAACAAAGAGAGTGGTGAAATGAACCTCCTCTCGTGCATCGCGGGAAAAAAATTGATTGAAGAATCGTCGGTACACAAAACTGAAGAGTTACTCAAGATGAGCAAGAATCTACTCGGAACAACAACGGGTCTGAGGGGATACCTGTACAACCGAAACTATCCTGCAGACAATGTGGTAAAGGGACAGACATATAATGTCACAATGCGAGGCATGAGACCGCAAAGAACAGGCAATATTTGGATAGCCTAGGCGAACTTTCGAAGAATACAAGTAACCCGGTGAAGAACCTGTACAGACTGGTTCTGGGAACTACAGTTACGAAGTGGGTGTTGTGACACTAAACCAAGAGTCTGAGGTTTAAGTGGCGATGGAATTAGCATCCGAGAGACAAAAATACATTTAATTAATTGGTAAAATTATTGATATTTGATGTCGTATCTGAAGTTGCAACAAAGCTTCTGCAACCAAAACAAAAAAATTGTGCATCATTAAATACACATCAGAAAGTTGGTAAAAAATGCGAAGAATGTCCTGGAAGCATATAACTCGGAAACAAGCGCCAGATCTAAAAAGTTTATAAGAAGTACCAACATTATTTTGTTATAGGACACCTTAATTATTTGAGCATAGACCAGGAATGGAATGCACACGCAAGTTTTCTATGCAAGTGCCATAGCATACACTACACCACTCGATTAACTACTCCCTTTGTTAATAAGAGAAAGCCACTCCCAATTTAACAATTCAATTACCACGCCAACCCTACACCAACTCACCATCCCTTTTTTCTAAGTGATTCACAAACAAGTATATATAGAAAGGTGGATATCTATGCTCCGCAATGACATATTTACTGGTTTTAACTTTGTCTTTTTGTACCGAGACTCGATTCTTCAACTGTTATTTTTCAACAAATAAACGAAAACCTGAGCAATACCTGAATCTCTATAAAAAAAAGGTGTATGACGAAAACCCAAATTAGGCAGTATAACAATTATACAGCGATGCTGAAAAGTCTCGCGCCAAGAGATTATCTTTGAAACGGACAAGGGGAAAGTTATGAAATTCTAGGACGATGAATGAGACTTTATTCTGCATATTTTAGAGCAAATCTCAAATGTTTTTGACGTCAGCATTTAGCGTACGGCCACCATCTTGAATGTTTTGAAATGGCAACCTAGGTCGAGTGAGGTATCACAAAGAAGCTTATTATTTTCTCTTTCCAAAAATAATAGCAATAATAGAAATTTAACAAAAATATGAAAATTTTAATTTTAAACAAAACATTCATTTAAGTTGCAAACACTTCATCACAATAAGTGCTCAAAATACTGACAATTTGTTTGTTGACAATGATACAATATCTCTTCGAAGTTACGAATAGAATCGTTGTTCATTTGTGGAGTAATTCCCTGCATTTCGAGACGTATGCGATCCTTTAAATCGTTCAAATCAGTTGGTCTGTTAGCATAAACGCGGTCTTTAAGGTAGGTAAGGTAGAGAAAAAATCAAGTGGTGTCAAGTCGGGGGATCTTGCCGGTCACTCAATTGCATCTCTTCGACCAATCCATCTGAGGGAAAATTGTACTTAAATATTGCCTAACGAATATTTGATAATGTGGAGGTGCGCCATCTTGTTGAAAGTATACGTTCATATTAGGAAATAATCGATTTATTTCAGGTATAATTTCATTTTGGAGTAAATCAATATATTCAGCACCGGTAAGCGTACCTTCAATAAAAAAAGGGCCGATCAAATAGTTTTTCACCAAGCCCGCCCACACATAAACATTTTGTGTATGCGTGTGTGTGTATGGTGTCTGATTAAGAAAGTTAGCCCGCTGAATCTCGAAAACTATTTATCGTACAGCTTAGAGAAAAAATTCTGTATTACAAACTCGCATACGAGAAACTGCGGAGATTATTCAAGTTTTCTACTCCACCGCTAGAGAGCGTAGTTCACAATAATAACATCATTTTTTTATAAAAAATGTACCATTATAGTGCCACAAAATTTAAATATTTGTAATCATTGGATCATTTTACGTAAGTTTGCTCCAGTACTTTTTCCTCTATCTTGTAAAATAACTGGCAGGGGTGAGTGGGAAAGCTGACTCAATAAAACTGTTATAGCTTTTGTTCCGCTTTATGGATTTTGCCAAACTTATCATTTGAAAGGGAATTCAATGCCTAATAAAATATGATATCATCGTTTCATTCAAGTGGTTTCAACTTCATTCCAGTGGTTTTAACGGTCGCTATGTGGCGGTAATTGAACAATTGTTTTGTTTTCAACATTTTTTCGGAATCTTCAAATACGATGCTATATTTTTTTATCATTCACTTGAAAGAGGATGGAATTTAAAAAAAATGGTGAAAACCAAAATCTTAATATCTATTTTCTATGCGAAGATACGAGAAAAAATAGGTATACATAAAAACATGATTTTGACAAACTCAGTATCATTGTATTACGTAACAAAAACAGCAAAAATAAACTACATTGATCTAGTAAAGTAACATAAAGATACTGCTCGAAATATTTTCCATCTTTTCGATGCAGATATTTAATCTGAGTGGTAGAAAAGACAGCATCTTCTATTTCAGCCCTGGGAATACTGTCAATTGCGTTTTGTATTCGTTAAATAAGATCTGCCCTATTTGCAGGTCTTTCTGGAATACTAAATCTTTAATTCGACCCCATAGATAAAATTCTAACACAGTAAGGTCGGGAGATCTTGGCGGCCACGGGAATATGCTACCTCTTCCTATCCACATATACTCATATTGTTGGTTTAAAAAATGCATCACTTCAATTGTAAAGTATGGTGGGCAGGCATCTTGTTGTATCCACATATTTTGCCGTACTGCTAAAGGAACATCTTCCAATATTATAGGCATTCATCTCTTAAGAATCTTAAGTAACGCTCGCCATTTAAATGTTTATATAAAATCCCACACCATACTTTAACTGACCAGCAACCCTGGTTACAATTTTGTTGCATCCAGTGTGGATTATGATCAGAACAATCGTGTGTATTATGTATATTTACAGATCCATTACTGGAAAATGTAGCTTCATCGGACCACATTATATTTGATGAAAAATTTGGATTTTCATTCCGCATATTTAAGCCAATTACAATGATCCAGTCGTTTATTGTCATCTGTAGCTTTTAATCCTTGATAAAGAGATACACAATACGGATGAACACGATTTATTTTTAAGATA
Source organism: Lochmaea crataegi (assembly GCA_947563755.1). Classification (NCBI taxonomy): domain Eukaryota; kingdom Metazoa; phylum Arthropoda; class Insecta; order Coleoptera; family Chrysomelidae; genus Lochmaea; species Lochmaea crataegi. Next base: position 4,097,429 of record OX387424.1, read on the forward strand.
CCTAGAAACTCACAAGCTTTCATACTCTAACTTGTGGATCTGCAGAAATGTATCCTAAAACATTTATTTCATCTATTTCTGTATTGTTTCGCCGTCGTGTAGAATTTCTTTTTTGAACAGATGAGGTTTAGCCAAATTTTCAAATGCTCTTCTGCAAAAATGTTGTCTCAAGGGATATCTTAATGCGTATTCTCTTGCTGCAATCGGAGCATTCTCAAAACATTCAAAATACACTTTTAACATATCATAAGCTTCGCTATTTGTGTAAGGCATTACGTATTTCTAAATTACTAACCGTTACAGGTTCATAAATTCACTCTACATTTTATATTCAACATCTGGACGCCTACTACATTATGTAAGGCTATCTTTATACATATAATTCTTATACATATAATTCTCAGAATGGTTTAGATTCACAATTGGTCCAGATAGGTGGTGTCAAAGTGGGACAATTTCGCAAAGAAAATTGCTTGCCGGCAAAATTGGAAGAAAATTCAGTAAAATCAAATGTTCAAGAGAGATATTCTTTTTATTGAAAAATAAACATAACTATCGGATTTTTTTGACCCGTACCAATCTGATATTTTTCAATCAAAATGAAAATAGTTAAAATTTACATAATATGTTATTGGCAAGACAAGGTTAGGACAGGACTACGTCTGTCGGGTTTTCTATTTTATTTTTTTTTAGATATTTGTGTGGAAAAATGTTAACAACTACGAGATGTCGATCACTATTGAAAGAAAATATCACAAAATATTTAAACGGAAATTCATTGTCAGAGATGGAGCATAGGAATACACCTTCATGTACTGTCATACTAATTAAACCAAAAGAGAACCTTTACAATCGTGAGAATATACTTACACAATCCACGAATCCAGATGACCTACAAAAGCACGTAAGTAATCAACTAAAACACAAATTTTAAAAAAATTACCAATGTACAGGATTTTCCATTATATTTCGATCCCTGCTTATTTTCGTCACTATTGTGGAAACAGAAAAGTTTCATGTATGTATGTATGTATATTGAGGTGACATTTACTAAAAGATCTATTGTTCCCCCTTTCTTCTACTTAGTTCCTGAGGAAAGTCTCAGAGACTAGTAGTTCCTTTAGACCTATTTCCCAAAGGAATTTTAGGATATCCGCAGGCTTTAGTTAAGGTAAGTGTCTCTCTTCTATCCTAGGTGTTGTGCCCTAGGATTATGTATTGCTATGCAATTTGAAAGCATGTGAATGGAGGTTTCTTCTTCCTTTCTACAGGATCTACAATCGTCTTGCTGCACTATTTTGAGGTTTTAAGGTGCCCATTCAGGCGACAGTGTCCCGTCAGGACATCTGTTAAAACTGCAGTTTTACTCTGGCCTACACATTTATTTATTCTCACCTGGTTGTAGTCTCCTATGAGTATTTTTGATTGTCTAAGTCCCAATAGATATTTCCAATGGTCAGATCTTCTCGGCGTTGCCAATTTCTTCCAATACTACATTGGAGCTGATATCACATAAGGGTTCCGGCCCCCAAGAGTGTTTCATCACCCTCTTTGCTAATTCATCTGCTATTCAATTTCCTTCTATTCCAGTGTGATTTAGGATTGATTTTTCCTAGGCATTCCCATACCATTTTAGAACTGATATCGCAAGAACTCCGTGCTTTAATGGCTGCTTAACTATCTGACATGATGTTAATCCTTTGCCTTCTATATCTTTTATAAATATTGAACTGGCACACTTTCTTATGGCGTGAATTTCCGCTTAAGGTACTTAGTGTTTTTCCCAAGCTTTCAGAGTGTTTGGTTTCTGACCAGTACACTCCTATCCCAGTCCTTTCTATTCATATAAAAGTTTAGTATTTTACTATAAACTATACCAAAGACTACACAACAACGAGAAGTGAAACCCGCCGAAAATCCTTTGATGTTGAAGGGGCAAAAATAAATAACCTTAAAGGTGACAGCTACCTCTGGCATACACTGAGAACCATAATAAATGCTTACAGCTTTACTCGAATCACACTGAGAAAAGCTATTTTAGCATAAAGTTGTGTTTTATCAAATGTATTTTTCCATCGGTAACTATTTCTCCACTGTTTGCTGACAATATAGACCTGAAATAGATCATTTAAAAAAATAATTTAAACCTACAAGCAAACTCTAATCTAATTTGGGCCTGTAAAGAACATGAGCAAGAGGCATACATGTGATCGCTTCCGCAGATTCGTTTTTTTCCGAAGTTTCGCTTCTTGACTGTTGGTGGATTCTTTGACTATACTATATCATATATAAACGGGGCAAGTTTAAAAATGTTGTAAAACCTGATTGAACTGCGTGTACAATGCACTTCCAACAAAATCCACAATCAGTTTTTCCAATTACTTACATTTTATGAAACAATCATAGTTTCTGAACATTTATTACTCGTTATATTTTACTTTATTTTTAATGCATTGAGCATATTGTCCTGAGCGTTTTCAGGTGTTCTGGTTTTTCTTTCTAGTTTTCCGGAAACTGTAAATTGTTGTACCCAAGTTAATATCGATTTTCGTGTAGGCGGATTTCTGACAAAAATGGCTCTGAACCTCCTTCTGGTCACTGTTATTGATTTTGTCTCAGCATATAATACGACGCATCGCGCTTTGTCTATCAAAGTGTACATTTTCGATTAATAAATTTAACTATGTTTGTTGTTATACTTCACATAAATAACTTTTTGACGTTTGCTAATGTCAGTTGTATTTGTTTCAAAGTCACCTTTCCGTAAAAAATTAACAAAAGTAACTTTCTTATGAAAATTTTAGACAACTTTTGAGACTTGGCAACGGTGTTAGAGAAAAATTTAAACATTTTTAAGAATTTCAGTGAAAGCCGCTCATTAATCCCTTGTCTCATTTTCGAGTCATAATGTTTCCAAGCTGTTAAATGTGATAATTTACGTTTGGAAGTTCTTAACATGGTTTCATAAAAAATTAAATATTTCCCTAAAAACTTGTGTACATGTAACTATACCTTCTATGAGTGTTCTGCCTATTGGCGGAGGCGCTAACATGGGAATCTCCATAAGGAAATCGTCGAAAAAGCTAAGGTTAAAAATAACGAAATTGTCTCTTTTTTTAGAGTTGAGGAGATTCAAAGAGAGGTATGCTGGGACCATTCGGAGGATGTGTTCGGATATACCCGCTTGGTTAAAAGTAACTGAAATGGGACTGATAACGTAAATCTAGTATGCATACCTACATTAAAAATGTATACAGAGTATATCAAAAAAAACAAATAAATCATATCATTGAAAAGGTTCAGGATACTAATTTTACATATATAGAGTATATTGCAAAAATTATAAATAAATCATATCGTTGAAAAGTTCGTTCATGATATTAAAAATTATCATATACAGAGTGTATAAAAAAATTGCAAATAAATCATGACACGTGAAAAGTTCTCAACTACACAGTACATATACAGAGCAAAAGTACATAAAAAAATTCGGGGTCAAAACCAAGAGGGTTCACTTGCTTCCATTTTGATGTGTCAAGCGATTCGTAATGGAAGACACTCATCAGGTTAAATCACTTTTAATAAATGCTGGAGAAGATGGGGCTGCTGTGTGTGTGGACAATATTAAAATAATTCGTTTTGGGAAGAAAAACAAAAATGGCCACCGTCTGCTAAAGGTCATTTTTCCGTCTGCTCGTGAGGTGCACGAAATTCTAAGGAATAAGAAGACGTTAGGTCGTGCTAATAAGGTATTTTTTCAGTTAGATCAGACTCCAAATCAGAAAAAGCTGTATGATTCTGTGAAGAATGATCTCTTGTCTCGTCAACAGTCTGGTGAGCAGAATTTAGTTATTAAATACTTTAACAACATACCTAAGATCATCCAAAAAAACCAGTAAAGTCCACTGACCTGGGCAGCCTTTCTTTGTATTACCAGAATGTCAGGGGTCTTCGCACTAAACTTACGAACCTCAGTCTAAACGTTTCAAATTGTTCTTATGACATCATCATTTTTACAGAAACCTGGTTAACCTCTGATATTGCAGACGCCGAACTTGGATTTAACTATTATAATGTTTTTAGAACTGATCGCTCGCCTCAATCCAGTATTTACAACAGGGGAGGAGGTGTTTTAATAGCTATTAAGAAAAAATTATCCTCTAGTTTGATTCATTCCAATCCATCAATTGAACAGGTATTTGTTCTTGTTAATAACAAATTTATTTTGGGCTCTGTATATCTTCCTCCTAGATCTCAACCTATTTTATATGAAGACTATTACAACCAGCTAATAACCATAAATGAGCAACATGCAAATGTTAGCTTCTTCCTTTTTGGCGATTTCAATCTTCCATCTGCATATTGGGAAATTGATGATTTTTGTTCATCAGCTCATCCCTCTCCTATGGCATCTCCATCTGAGACTGATTCTATAGATACTTTGTCAAATATCTGTGCTTTCCTCAATTTATTCCAGTCCAATGCAGTAACTAATGACAGAGGAGTTATGCTTGATTTTATTTTATCTTCAATTGACCTCTCGGTACAAAAGGCTGAAGATATTTTAATCCTGCAGGATTGCCATCATCCCCCACTCGAATATATCTTACCACTTAAGATTGAAAATGATAACGTTCCCGGTGAAGAATACTACTACGATTTTAATCATGCAAATTATGAAGAAATACGTTTTTGCTTGGAATCAATTGATTGGGACAATGTTTTACATGATAAAGTTCTCTTTGAGATGGTATCCATATTTTACGACATACTGTATTCTATAATAAATTACTTTGTTCCACTCAAGAAGGTTTGCATGAAGAAGTTTCCATGTTGGTATTCTCCAGAGCTAAAGAGACTGTTAAGCGAGAAGAAATTAGCTCACAAAATCTACAAGATTTCTAGGTGTCCTGAAAACTATGTAGAATTTAGTAGATTAAGAGCTCAGTGTAAACTTTTATCGCGAGAGTGTTATAGAAATTATATAATATTAACTGAAAATTCTGTTACAAATAATGTTAATTTTTTTTGGAAATTTGTAAGCAGTAAGAGGGAGAACAACACTATACCTGATAAAATGGCTCTTGGAGACTGCACTGCTTGTAACGGGAATGATATTGCAAATCTAGTTGCCAAACATTTCTCATCAGTTTATTCAAATCAACCTCTGGATCTGCAAGATGTTCAGATCTCTTCAAAAGTAAATGTATTCCATTTATCATATTGAAATCTCGAACATTTATGCAAAATTATCAAAACTTGCTGTTAAAAAAGGTCCTGGTCCTGATGGAATTCCTCCCACTTTTCTTAAGAAATTTAGCTTTATTTTATCTCGTCCGCTCTTTCATATATTTAATAAGTCTCTTGTTACTGGCGAATTTCCGGATTACTGGAAAACATCATATGTCACTCCAGTTTATAAATCAGGTAGAAAATCTGACATCACAAATTATCGTCCTATATCTATCCTCAGCATAATTCCCAAAATCTTTGAAAGTATTATTACTGATTATCTTACCTACGACTGCTCGAGCATTATGACATCGCAACAATTTGGTTTCACCTCTAAAAGGTCTGCAGAATTGGGTTTACTCACATATGTTGACTTTTTGTCTGATGCTTTGGAGAGGGGTTTGCAGATCGATACTGTGTACACTGATTTTTCCAAAGCTTTCGACAGGGTCAATCATGAACTCTTGCTACATAAACTTTGTTTGTATGGTGTGGAAGGTCCTGTATTACAATGGTTACGTAGCTATCTAATGAATAGATTACAAATGGTAAGAGTTAATCATTACTATTCTCATACTTTTCCTGTAACTTCTGAGTTCCCCAAGGGTCTCATCTTGGACCATTATTGTTTAACTTATTCATTAATGATATTATGTATTGCTTTCAAGGTAGCAAAGCTTTGTTATTTGCTGATGACCCCAAATGTTTTAAAGTAGTTAATAGTAATGATGATGCTTTAATTTTACAATCTGATTTAAATAGCTTATCAATTGGTGTAAACAAAATAATATGAATCTAAATGCATCCAAGTGCCATATTATGCGTTTTCATCGAATACATCACCCAATAGCTTTTGATTATAGCATTAATAATGAAACTTTAAATTCTGTTTCGCAAATAAAAGACCTTGGTGTTATATTAGACTCCTCACTCACTTATAAGTCCCATGTTACTGCTGCTATTCAAAAATCTATGAAGATGTTAGGTTTTATAAAGAGGACCACTTGTGATTTCACTAGCATCACTGCTATTAAGTCTCTTTATTGCTCTCTGGTCAGAACACACCTAGATTACTGTTCTCCAGTATGGTCTCCGCATTACATTACTTATAAAGCGAAACTAGAATCTGTTCAGCACAAATTTCTAAGATACATTGCCTTTAAGATGCATGTCTACCATCGTTATGATATTTTGGAACTATTCTTAAACACCCCTACCCTAGAGATTCGCAGAAAGCAAAAAGATCTAATACAGCTTTTCAATATATTAAATGGAATATGTAATAGTCCTGAGCTTCTCTCTAAAATATATTTATTTGTTCCACCTCGTCTTACCAGGCAGGTGCAAACCTTTCATGTTTCTTTTCATAGGTACAACTATGCAATGAATAGTTTTCTCCCTAGGACACTTAGATTAGCTAACTCTATTGAGGACATTTCAATTTTTAATGTGTCAACTTTCAAATTTAAAAAGCATCTGCTAGAGCTTAAACTTTGATATATTTTTAAAATGTTTTTAAAATTTTTAAAATGTTTGATTGCCTATTGATGTTGTAGTGTTATCACTCTCAAATTTAATTTTACATGTTTTTTTTTCTCTTTGTTTTTGTTTTCAACACTGTAATTTTTAACATTGTAACTTTTAACACTGTAATTTCTAACAATGTAATTTTTATGTGAATTGGGCTTGCCCGTGAATAAATAAATAAATAGAAACTAAATAAGTAATATTAGATGGTTCTAATATTAGTCAGATTTTTGATATGCATCGATTGATCCGCGATATACCCGCTTGCTTAAAAGGGAACTAATAACAATTTTTTGTTACATATCAAACGAGATTTATTGTTACATACGTTTTTTATAGGATGTAAAAAATAGCATAGTCAATTTTAATAATTTTTAATTCATTGATTTAGAAAAAACATAATAAACTTCTTTATTCATACATACACATTGTTTTCAATTGCTTCGATCATGATACACAAACTCCAACTAAATCTGCGACTTATGTTGTGCCTATAATAAGAATTTTTGTAGAAAAGTAAATATTATAATCAAAATGTTGAATAAATCGTAATGGTTGCTAAATTTCCATGCTAGTTCTGAAAAAGATATGTTTGGATCATGTTAGAGCTCATAAATCGGAGAGTTTTGTCTATTTACACACCACCTTAAAGTCTTAAAGACTTATGACGTAAGACAACGGCGCGTAGCCATTTTTATTTGTGGAAAGGCAACCCCAATAGGCCTATGAAAACCACTCCCAATAATGATCTTATTTTCCCGCATTCGGAATGTGTGTTGAGGAGCCCCCTCGCCAACCAAATTTTGTTCAACATTCGGAACATGTGTTGAGGAGCCCCCCGCGCCCCCCAAATTTCCTTTAACGCCCCCCCCTTCTCACCACTTTTACTATTGATCATGCTCAATATCTGCCTTTCAACCATTTTCCAGCTACTTTTTCTGTCTTAGTCAGCTTTGGTGGAACCATTCTGATAATATTCTTATTTTCCACATCGGGTACGTCCTCCTCATCATCCCAATTTTCCAAGTCGATCACATCTACCGCACACACATTATTATAAGCCATTTTAAATGTTATTGTTAATACACTACACTAAGTTCAATGTTCTTATATATAAACAGTATTCCCTCCCCAACAAATTAATATTCCAATTTTAAATTTACATGTATGACATCGTATGAAATTTATAGGGACAAAAGGATCAGCTCCCGGCCATTATTAGCAGCTAATATAATTTTTACTAATATATCAGTGATCAACCGAAACTGCATAGAAGGTGATATTTGATAAAATTTTCAATATTTTGATAAAAATAAAGCTATTAAGATATTTGCCAAGGTTAGCATATATAGTACGGAAATATTTTACAAAACATCTTGTTAAAAATTTAAAAAACAGATGCAAAATTTGGGTATCTAAAAATAGATGGGGGGTATTTTCAAGGTATAATAATAAGTTTATTGCTCATAGAAAACATTGTTTACAGCAAGGTTAATGTGTGATAACATACACAAATTTTAAGTTTACAATACAGTTGGTAACAAACATAAAATAAAAATAAATATATTATTCGTCTAGTATAAATGAGCTTTTTTTGTGTGTGTGAAGTTTAATCTTCTATGAGCTAGCCAAGAACTAAGTAATAAGAACTAAGGTGTGTTTAAACACGGAGGTTCTTTCGAATTATGTGAAAATTATGCCGCATTTGGTATGGAACGCAATAACATAATTTATGATTCTACTATAGTTGTTACACAACAATATATGCCTGATAATCTAAAAAGTTACATATAAAATAGATAAATTTGATTAAAACCATCGAAAATATAATCATGATTGTGGTTTTTTTGATGAAAAATAAATCTATGATTAAATACTTTGAATAGATGAGGTTTTTACTTGATGAAGATCCATACTACTGATGAAATAAAACAAATTAATTTGTTTAAATCTTCATTATTTATTTTGAACTGACGTTCAAATTAAAATTAGTGACGCGTTTCGCTACACAGTAGCTTTTTCAAACTAGTGAAGCTACAATGAAAAACTTTTAATTTATATAGTGCCTTAATACGGAATTCTAAGATATTGACAAAAGTATTAAAAATGGGGATAAGTACAAAAAGTGCCTAAATACGGAATTCTAAGATATTGACAAAAGTATTATAATATATTTAAATAGGTATAAGTACAGAAAGTGTCTAAATACGGGATTCTAAGAAAGTTACAAAGGTATTGAAAAAAGGTACCTGGGAAATTGATCAACAACTATCACATTTTCTAGGTAAAAAGGTTTAATAAGGGAGAATGATTGATATCTATTTGGTCGTTAAGCAGATTACCGGAATATTTGTTTTTGTTAATCTCGAGGGCTTCTAAAAGATTTAATTTAAAGGATTTGGGTTCTACATGCAAAATTTCAAAATTTGAGTCGAAAGTGTGTTGGTTTGTTAATAGATGATTTGAATAGTTGGAATCTAATTTGTTATTGTCATAGCTGCGTTTGTGTTCTGAAATTCTAGTTTTAAAGTTCCTAAAAGTTCTACCGATATACATTTTGTCACAGTTGTCGTTACCACATTTTAATTTATAAACACCTGACTTGTTTAATTTTGAGGATTTAGATTTGTTATTTTTAATGAATTTAGATAAATTGTAGTCAGTTTTAAAGCAAATATTCATATTTAAAGATTCTAAAAATGATTTGATTTTTAAGGATGGTGTTCCAAAGTATGTTAAGCTTTTAAATTGATTATTTTTATTTTTATCTGAAGGATATACTTGTTCTAAAGTGCGTTTCTTTATCTTTTTATTTATGATATTGTCAATTAAGTTTGGATCGTAATTATTATTAACTGCTATTTGTTTAATGATATTTAGTTCTTTGTTGAAATTATTATTGTTTAATGGGACTGTTAAAAGTCTGTGAATCATACTATTGAAAGCTGCTAATTTATGACTAAATGGGTGGACCGAACTATTATGAATTGTAATGTCTATATGTGATGGTTTGCGAAATATAGAAAAATCATGTTTATTCTTTATATTTGAAATTGTAAGGTCTAAGAAGTTTATAGACTTATTTTCTTCATGTTCTACGGTAAATTTTAAATTGCTATGAATTGAGTTAATATAAGTAATGAAGCTATCTAGTTGTCTAGTAGTGCCAGTGAAGCTCGCTAAAATGTCATCTACATAACGGTGCCAGTATATAAATTTTTTACTAAGGGGGTGTTTATGAATTATTTTTTCTATATTATCCATGAAAATTTCAGCTAATAGGGGACTGAGGGGGTTGCCCATAATCAAACCATCTTTACTACTATAAATCTCTCCATTGAAATGAAAATAATTTTGGTTTAAGCAAACTTTTACACAAAGATAATTTAGACACTTTCTGTACTTATACCTATTTAAATATATTATAATACTTTTGTCAATATCTTAGAATTCCGTATTTAGGCACTTTTTGTACTTATCCCCATTTTTAATACTTTTGTCAATATCTTAGAATTCCGTATTAAGGCACTATATAAATTAAAAGTTTTTCATTGTAGCTTCACTAGTTTGAAAAAGCTACTGTGTAGCGAAACGCGTCACTAATTTTAATTTGAACGTCAGTTCAAAATAAATAATGAAGATTTAAACAAATTAATTTGTTTTATTTCATCAGTAGTATGGATCTTCATCAAGTAAAAGCCTCATCTATTCAATTTTTGAAGAAAGCTGATATCAGCTTTTTGGCTATTTGGTACTTTAAATTACTTTTAAAGAGTGCAGTGTGTACACAAAATTTGTGGTTCCTCGGGCAGTGTTCCAGAAATCGTGTATTCCCGAAATACATGAAATTGAAAACTGACAACAATAGTAGTTCTGCCATCAAAGCAAGTATCCATGGCAAAGAAAAATGGTTAAAAGAAGAGAAGAACACTCAGTATAGTAAGAGATACATTTTTAGTATTTATGTTAAGGTAATTCATTCACAGCTATCACATTTACTACACCCCATAGAGTTTGACATTTTAGATCGTGAGATAAGAGATAAAATTAGATCAATAATTCATAAAAAGTACCTAGTTCAAAAACGTAAACTAAAGTCATTATTAGATAATAAATCAAAATTAAAAAACCCACAAACCAAATTTTCAGAACATACATTTTTTCATAGATTCGTTAATCTTTCAAATACAGTTTTTTCAGATAAAGAAATTCAATTATTGCAAAAAGGTTTTAAACATAATATTCAACCCACATGTTCATTTGATAACTTCAACAAACTAGGTATAGAAACAGAAATTAACTTATATAATTTTCCAAATAATTCCAATCTAAAACATAAAGCTTCCGATATTATTAAAAAAGAATTCGTCAATTTTAACAAACCAAACTTTGAATTATCAGTCGCGAAATCTATTCAACAAAAATCAAAGTCAAATAGTCTTATTTTTACTAAAGCAGATAAAGGAAATACAGTAATAGCATTACATAAAGATGATTATATATTAAAAACTAACAATTTTATACAGACAGGCAATTTTGAGATTCTTAAAAAAGACCCAACTAGTAAATTTCAGAAAGAAATAAAATTAGCAGTAGATAACGCGAAATCAATAATTAGCGACAAAGAAAAATATAAATTAATTTTACCCAATCCTCAACACCCTGAACTTTATTCTTTAATGAAACTCCATAAAGAGGGGTACCCTATTAGACCGGTTGTTTCTTTTTTCACAGCACCTTCATTTAAAGTTTCAAAGATTCTCATAGATATAATTTCTAAATATTGTTCTTTCAAACCTCGATTTTCTATTAAAAATTCAACGGAATTAATTAATAATATTCAAGATATAAAATTACCTCACAATTCTAAATTCATATCGTTCGATGTAACTAATCTATTCCCTAGTATACCTCCTAAAGAAACTTTAACTCTTGTTGATAATTTGCTCACGTATAATAATGTTAACCCTATAATTCATTCTGACATAATAAATTTATTAAAAGTTTGCTTAAACCAAAATTATTTTCATTTCAATGGAGAGATTTATAGTAGTAAAGATGGTTTGATTATGGGCAACCCCCTCAGTCCCCTATTAGCTGAAATTTTCATGGATAATATAGAAAAAATAATTCATAAACACCTCCTTAGTAAAAAATTTATATACTGGCACCGTTATGTAGATGACATTTTAGCGAGCTTCACTGGCACTACTAGACAACTAGATAGCTTCATTACTTATATTAACTCAATTCATAGCAATATAAAATTTACCGTAGAACATGAAGAAAATAAGTCTATAAACTTTTTAGACCTTACAATTTCAAATATAAACAATAAACATGATTTTTCTATATTTCGCAAACCATCACATACAGACATTACAATTCATAATAGTTCTGTCCACCCATTTAGTCATAAATTAGCAGCTTTCAATAGTATGATTCACAGACTTTTAACAGTCCCATTAAACAATAATAATTTCAACAAAGAACTAAATATCATTAAACAAATAGCAGTTAATAATAATTACGATCCAAACTTAATTGACAATATCATAAATAAAAAGATAAAGAAACGCACTTTAGAACAAGTATATCCTTCAGATAAAAATAAAAATAATCAATTTAAAAGCTTAACATACTTTGGAACACCATCCTTAAAAATCAAATCATTTTTAGAATCTTTAAATATGAATATTTGCTTTAAAACTGACTACAATTTATCTAAATTCATTAAAAATAACAAATCTAAATCCTCAAAATTAAACAAGTCAGGTGTTTATAAATTAAAATGTGGTAACGACAACTGTGACAAAATGTATATCGGTAGAACTTTTAGGAACTTTAAAACTAGAATTTCAGAACACAAACGCAGCTATGACAATAACAAATTAGATTCCAACTATTCAAATCATCTATTAACAAACCAACACACTTTCGACTCAAATTTTGAAATTTTGCATGTAGAACCCAAATCCTTTAAATTAAATCTTTTAGAAGCCCTCGAGATTAACAAAAACAAATATTCCGGTAATCTGCTTAACGACCAAATAGATATCAATCATTCTCCCTTATTAAACCTTTTTACCTAGAAAATGTGATAGTTGTTGATCAATTTCCCAGGTACCTTTTTTCAATACCTTTGTAACTTTCTTAGAATCCCGTATTTAGACACTTTCTGTACTTATACCTATTTAAATATATTATAATACTTTTGTCAATATCTTAGAATTCCGTATTTAGGCACTTTTTGTACTTATCCCCATTTTTAATACTTTTGTCAATATCTTAGAATTCCGTATTAAGGCACTATATAAATTAAAAGTTTTTCATTGTAGCTTCACTAGTTTGAAAAAGCTACTGTGTAGCGAAACGCGTCACTAATTTTAATTTGAACGTCAGTTCAAAATAAATAATGAAGATTTAAACAAATTAATTTGTTTTATTTCATCATTAAATACTTTGCTAAAGCACTCATTGAAAATATGTAAAAATATTCGTCTAACTTTGGCCAAATATGTGTTTTAACTGAATTTTTTGTCCCTATAAATTTCACCCTATGAGATGCATGAAAATTTCATCCTATATAATTATAACACATGATCGACGCTACCAATTATGCAAATGTACAGCAATACAAAGTACACATCATTATATTAATAATATTTTATTATATAATTTAAAGGATGAATGCTAATTGGTTTGAAATGTGGTTGTATGAATTACATATAAAGAGTGAGTGAGAGAAGACATATTTAAAATTTTTATGATTTCTATTATTTTGATACATTGTAATACGGTGACATACATGTAAATTTAAAATTGGAATATTAATTTGTTGGGGAGGGAATATTGTTTATATATAAGAACATTAAACTTAGTGTAGTGTATTAACAATAACATTTAAAATGGCTAATAATAATGTGGGTGCGGTAGATGTGATCGACGAGGAAAATTGGGATGATGATGAGGACGTACCCGATGTGGAAAATAAGAATATTATCAGAATGGTTCCACCAAAGCTGACTAAGACAGAAAAAGTAGATGGAAAATGGTTGAGCATGATCAGGAAATTTGGGAGGCGAGGGGGGCTCCTCAGCACATGTTCCGAATGTTAAAGAAAATTTGGGTGGCGAGGGGGCTCCTCAACACACATTCCGTTGCGGAAAAATAAGATCATTATTGGGAGTGGTTTTCATAGGCCTATTATTGGGGTTGCCTTTCCACAAATAAAAAAGGCTACCTGCCGTTGTCTTACCTCATAAGTCTTTAAGACTTTAAGGTGGTGTGGAAATAGACAAAACTCTCTGATTTATGAGCTCTAACATGATCCAAACATATATTTTTCAGAACTAGCATGGAAATTTAGCAACCATTACGATTTATTCAACATTTTGATTATAATATTTACTTTTCTACAAAAATTCTTATTATAGGCACAACGTAAGTCGCAGATTTAGTTGGAGTTTGTGTATCATGATTGAAGCAATTGAAAACAATATGTATGTATGAATAAAGAAGTTAATTATAATGTTTTTTTCTAAATCAATAAAATAAAAATTATTAAAATTGACTATGCTATTTTTTACATCCCATAAAAAACGCATGTAACAATAAATCTCGTTTGATATGTAACAAAAAATTGTTATTAGTATCCTTTAATCATTTAGTGGAAATTGACTCACCATGTATGTACCACCTGAAAATATCAGCTTTTTAAGCAAGCGGGTATATCGCAGATCAATCGATGCATATCAAAAATCTGAAATCTGAAAATTTTTTATGTATTTTTGCTCTGTATATGTACTGTGTAGTTGAGAACTTTTCACGTGTCATGATTTATTTGCAATTTTTTATCTACTCTGTATTATGATAATTTTTAATATCCTGAACGACCTTTTCAACGATATGATTTATTTATAGTTTTTTAATATACTCTATATATGTAAAATTAATATCCTGAACCTTTTCAACGATATGATTTATTTGTTTTTTTGATATACTCTGTATACATTTTTAATGTATGCATACTAGACTTACGTTATCATTCTCAATTCAGTTACTTTTAACCAAGCGGGTATAACCGAACAAAACCTCCGAATGTTCCCAGCATACCTCCTTTGAATCTTATCAACTCTAAAAAAAGAGAAAATTTCGCTATTTTTAACCTTAGCTTTTTCGACGATTTCCTTATGGTGATTCCCATGTTAGCGCCTAGTTACCAGTATATGCCGATCTATCTGCAGATGGTATTAAAAAATATAGGGTGTATTTAAAATAAACCGATAATTTCGCTTCAAAAAAGTTCATTTTTTTTCGGCGCTTTCGGAAAAAAATATACATTTGGCAACTATGTCAACAAAAACTTGAAGGAAATATAAGAAGTTTAGCGAAAACTGCACGTCGATATTTTTTTCCACTCTCGAGTAATAAGCCGTCAAAATGTGTTGCTTTATAGTGGGACACCCTATATTTAAAAAGTATATTAAACATATTTAAAAATTATGCCGTCCACATTATAGATACTTCACTTACTGTGAATTATGCATAGCTAGAGTGTTTCCTTTGATGAAGTCCTAAAATTTAAGAACCGAAGTAGTGTGACCTTGTGACCTACTTGATTATTTATATTTGTTTATAATTTTTTTGTCCTGTGGAATTTCAATGTGGAATTTTGTCAAAACTTAATGTCTCTTGAAACTCAACAGTCAGTGGTGTCACAACGCAGACGGCGGAAATTTCAAAAACTTGAAAATTCAAATTATCTTTTGCGTTTTAAAAACCATTAAGCAGATCAATTATAAAAAAATATATGCACAAAGTTATTTATTCGCGTAATAGAACTTATTAATTATGTACCTAAAATACTAAATCTTTATTGGTTCCGCAATACTAACGAAAATAAGTAGGAGTTGTAATGTATAATGTAATAAAAAACCCCCGTACTACATCGACAAATAAAAAATTAACCCACAACTTTCCTAAAATCAATAAGAGATCTTCCCACATTTTATACGAAAATAAAAGTAAATATAATTAAGTTTTATCTGACCAAAACAATGGTATCGAATTCTACAAAAATAATAATCATGATCGTGTAAATATCAACTTACCACAATATTCTATTCATTTGTGATGTATCCAGAGAAATAATTGTCCTAGTTTCATTTTTAGGACACTCGGGAGCTCCAGAAACAGACGTGCCACCCCCAAATGCAATTACAACAATATTATTTTCGTTTGCGAAAGACACTATTTTTTCAACATCATTGTGACAAGTCGGCCAAAGAACTATATCGGGTATTCTTTCAAATGTCGAATTTTGAATTGTGTAAATTTCATGCATAGTTTGACCATGTGATCGTAGTAATCTGTCGATAACCTAAAATTGAAGTTATTAATCGTTTTAAGGGAGCATCATGTTTAGGCACATTTCGTTACATGACAGAGAAGAAATATATTACGCAGAGAGATAACTTTATCACATAAAAAGTTTAGAAGGAACTTTAGAGGTAGAAATCTTTATTCTGTTGTATCCGACATGGTCATATGGTTTATTTAGGGCGGGTTTATCAATGCCCGGTTAAATCTGTCAGCTACGTAGCCCTCAGCTATCTCTAGCAGCCAGCCAAAGTATCGGTTAAATTAGAAAGCGTTTATAAATGCACCACATGACCAAAAGGAAGTAGCTAGAGGTAATGGATTTTGAGATGAGCCCTAACCTTGTAAATAGTTGCGTAGATATAAAAGGCAACAATGCAATAAATTCGTAAAGTGAAAACTGAAAAAGTCCGCTTCGGTTGATTGTATTCTTACAGCCCAGGCGAAGTATG
Organism: Lochmaea crataegi; assembly: GCA_947563755.1. NCBI lineage: Eukaryota > Metazoa > Arthropoda > Insecta > Coleoptera > Chrysomelidae > Lochmaea > Lochmaea crataegi. Next base: position 4,114,021 of record OX387424.1, read on the forward strand.
TTGAAAATAACATTATAATTTTATTGTAAAATATAATTTAAAACATGATACATACTCAACGGAATTACATTTATTATAGGTCATAAAAATTGCGTTAATGTCTAGAGATAAATAAAATCAAAGCAATACAGAGTGTTAAACTAATGATATATAATTACAAAGTAATCAGTTAATTGATATTTTAATGACCTAGACAGCTTATGGATTACAAGCTATTAAATACCACTTAGGAGCCCTAGCCCCTTAAAGAAATAATACCATGTTTTACCTGATCTTAATTATAAAATCAAAATTGGAAAAACCCTATGTAATATAACTGGGAAAATTATATGAAAAGCTCTTAACTATAAGCATTTATTATCAACTATATAAATTTATATGTCGTCATCGTCTTCATTCCGAAAATTCACTTTCACTGTGGCTATCCTCTCCTACGTTTATTATTAAATCCGCCACTTGATCCATGACATGTTCTCTTTCCATTTCCATTTCAACTTTTATTACATTGGCGCAAATGTTTTTCCAGTTTTCACCGTTACCTCACTAAATTTTTTCTCCGTTAACATCATCCATTTTAAAAGTTATGTTGCAGGCAGCTACTTTGTTCTTCACCAATGCCCAAATTTTTTCTATTGGGTTTAGCTCTGGATGATAGGGTGGTAGACGCAATGTTAAAATGTCATGTTCTGATAGAATTTGGTCTATTACATATCTTTTAGAAACTGGCCTGTGGATTTTTATAATTGTGAATAGTTCTGCTTTAGTTGGTTTTTCAGGAAAGAATATATTTCTTTCAGCAAGCCACTTCAGCATTGCATCTTTTTTCCATGAAAAATTTGGAATGGGTTCTAGGAGTGTGTTATGATATGAGGCATTGTCTAATATTAAGACGCATTTTTTCGGTGCATTAGGAATGAATTTTTCTTTTAACCATTTGACAAAATTTGTATTATTCATTTCATCATGATAGTCTCCGCTTTTCATTCCCGATTTAAAAATTGTAAGTGCCTCGGGTACGAATCCTGCTTCACCTCCAGCATGTAAAATTATTAGCCGTTTACCTTTAGCTACGGGTGATTTTAAACACTCCTTTGTACCATCGTCCCATGCTTTTGGTACGGTATGTGAACTGTGGATATAGGTTTCATCACAGTATACAATCGGCCGTCCATCTTCTTTGTATTGTTTTAACTTTCTTAAGTATTCAGTTCTTTTAGCTTTAATGTCATATGTCTCCATTAAAACTTTCCTTTTATCTTCAGTTTTTCTCCATCTAAATCCCATTCTTTTAACCAATTTTCTGAAACTATCAATTTCACCAGTAAAGTTCACCCCTTCTTCATTTCTCACTTCTTCAAAAATTCTTTTCATGGTAGGCCTTCTTTTATGAATAGCACTATAAGAATAAATAATTCTTTGAATTATTTCTTCCTCAAATTCATTAACGGATCCTTTGGAAGTTGAAGGTTTGTTGACGCTTCTCCTAGGTGATTTGAAGCGTTCACCAGGCGATTTTTTATTAGCTTCGCTCACAAGCCCCAAACGATGATAATACATTGAAATTCAAAATTGAAATGATGCAAAATGTGAGCAAACAATCAAGACACAGTTGACAGTCAGAATCACAGAACACCACTTTCTCGTATTTAACTGTATGCTCTATGATTAACATCAACTTGATAGTGGCAGCTAGGATAGCCGAAAGTTCGACTGGCAGCTAATGCAAGCTGGCATTTGATAAATACTTTGGCCAACAGCTAAGCCGAAGGCTACAATATTTATGCCCGATTGCACCATTTTGTTATAATAATAGTTGTAGCCTTTGTAACCGTTACTCTGTGGTTATTCAATATAACATACTTCTGACTTGGCTTATTTTTTCTCTAATAGTATTGACTATTTAAAAAAAGGACTTGTCAACCCGTTTGTAGCTAACTTCTCGTTTACATAGTGCGCGTCACATCTTAAATGGCGGACTATTTGAATCATCCAAAAGTTGAATTCTCGAAATCGACATGAGAGAATGAGAAAAGAAATATTTAAAAAAAATATTGATTTCCTATTATGCTTTTGTCTGTCACTAACTATTAGCATTGAAGAAACATCATATTTTTGTTAAGTTTAATATCTCATTGTTTTTGAATTTTATAAATATTAAGAATTTCAAATTATACCTTACCAGTAACATACGGATTAACATTTTAACTTAGCTTTGGTCATATTCAGAAAGTAAAATAACAATTTTAAAAATAAGAACAAACATAAAATTTACTTAAATTGTGAATTTCAGGAAAATATGACATTGATATAGTAGTTATGTTGCAGAAGCAATCTTAAATATGATATTTTTTTAAGGTTTTATAGGAAATATCAAAAGAGCTTTCTTAAGGTTGAAGTCTTATTTAAATTTGTTCTTTAATTGAGAAATATTCAAGTCAATAGCATATTTAATTGATCTTCAGAAACCAATAATTGATTTCCTATTATGCTTTTGTCTGTCACTAACTATTAGCATTGAAGAAACATCATATTTTTGTTAAGTTTAATACCTCATTGTTTTTGAATTTTATAAATATTAAGAATTTCAAATTATACCTTACCAGTAACATACGGATTAACATTTTAACTTAGCTTTGGTCATATTCAGAAAGCAAAATAACTATTTTAAAAATAAGAACAAACATATAATTTACTTAAATTGTAAATTTCAGGAAAATATGACATTGATATAGTAGTTATGTTACAGAAGCAATCTTAAATATGATATTTTTTTAAGGTTTTTTAGGAAATATCAAAAGAGCTTTCTTAAGGTTGAAGTTTTATTTAAATTTGTTCTTTAATTGATAAATATTCAAGTCAATAGCATATTTAATTGATCTTCAGAAACCATAGTATTGAGGATATATAATAATTATTCCATGACACAATATATGATTAATGAAAATAATACTATACAAGATATTAAAAATGTTTAAACTAACCTTGGTGGAATATGAAATTCCTAGACTAGTAATTTTATCGAAAACATCTTTGGTAATTTTTGGTTTTGAGTATTGATTATCAGTGGGTAAACCTTGTATTTTCCGTGGTTGTTGTGTACCTAAATCTATGTTTAATGTATCATGTACCCATCTGGCTACATGTGGTAATCGTACTTCACCGATAAGGTACCTAAAAAAAAGTCACTACAATATGAGGTGGAAGTTGTATTTCCCCAACCTAAATTTTGATGAGGAAACTGGTTGAATTTTACATTTAGGAGTAGACCTTCTAACAGTAATTCCAATCATGTTTTAACCAAATAATAATAATAATACAAAATATAGATGGCTATAAGAAATAAAAGATATATCATAGTAAAATGTCCGCTAGCTCGTGTGAGGAAAGAGAACTGGAATGTATCTAGCGAACAAAGTAATAACTCAGAACATATTGAATTGGGCTATCGCCAAGATGAGCCATACAAAGCTGCTGGACCAGATTGTATAATTCCAGCGCATATGCAGCAGGGGAAAATACATCTAGCTCCAGTACTTTGTAAACTCTACAGAGCATCACTGGTAACTGGATACATTCCAACTGCCTGGGAAAGAGCTCGAATCGCCTTTATTCCCAAACCAGGAAAGGATGATTCCCAGGCAGTCAGGCGAATAACTCTGTATGTATTCTTTTATGTTAAAGATTATGGAGAAACACCCAAACGGTATATCAGAGATGATGCAACAAGCTCTGAAAATGGTGAAGTAATGGTGTAGAAAGGAATGCCTGAAAAGAAAGCTTAAAACTGTCAGGCCTCTTCAATGTATAGCTGTGTCAAAGTCAAGAGGTTAAGTATATGGATATAATTCTGGTTGCTAAGCTAATCTGGAGTTCACATCTGCAGGATAAAACGAACAATGGGAAAATGATCCCAAAGGCTACCAAACAGGCGATAAAAAAACACATGGGGACTAAATCCAAGGATCATACACTGGCTGTAATCAACTGTGGTGAGACCCATGGTTCCTATGGGGCCTTAGTCTGGTGGCCAAAAACAGATCAAAAGAAAGCTGAACTGAACACCTACTGTAGGCAATGAAACGGCAATTGCAAGAAAAGGGTTTGAAACGAGTCACTAGTCCTGAACCAGCATTTGGTATATCAAAAACTGTAACACTGGGCGTGTATATCTCGGTGGACTCAAACAAAACACCAGACATACTGGAGCTATGTAGAAAAACAGGAACACAGCAAACTCCTGGACAAAAAACCCTCGGAGTTACTATACTCTAAGGAAGCACAAAGATACAATTAGCATATATATGGATGAGCATATTCCTTGTTGTTTGTGTATGGAAGATGAGATAACAGCCTCACACATTATCTTTTAATGTGAAGCACTGACTCATTGGAGATATAAACTCCTGGTGCTTGAGCGCTCAAGGGAGGATTTCTCAAACAAGGATATAGTGGAAAAACTATTAAACCTGATAAGGACAATCAGTCTCTTCATATAAACGGTACAACCAAGAGCACAAAAAGCATAAAGGCGGAGGTGCCGAGGATTTGAAGCCTCTGACTAGGTAGGTACTATACAGTCAATCAATCAGTGACCTACTTCTAGCAATGTTTACTATTTTTAGTTGACAATTTTTACTAAAAGTGGTAATAATTAATAGGTAATGTCTTCCAGCTTGTCTTTACTATAAATAAATGTAGGAAAAATAAAAATAAATTTCCATATTATGTGAAAAAAGTTAATTAACATTTATTTCAAACAAGATGGGATATAAATAGGATAATTCAAAGATACTGCAATGTTTTGAAAATTTCTGGAAAGAAAATGAAGAATTGGAAATTAAATGTAAATAACACCAGTGACACAAAGACAAATAACAAGAAAAGTGTTTGTAAAGCTGTCATTAAAAGTGTCCTTATTAATGGCTGTCAAGGGTGTAAAAAACGACGTTTACAAAGTAGTATGTTAAAGTTAAAAATATTTTTAATTTTTAAAACTCGCCCGCTAACATTATAAATTGATGTAGACTCAAATAGTGTAAGAGTCGGCTGCAAGATTCTGTAGGTGTAGGTTTTTTAATAAAACCTAATGCAGTGGCGTAGCCACACGGGGGCAATGAATCGTCAAAAATAAAAAAGAATTACTTCCAATTAATGGTGTTTGTGATGCTTTTGTGAAGTTATCCACAAAACGCCCTTTTAAAAATGGTCTCCGTCAACTGGCTTGTTTATAAAAATGTTTTGACGAAAAAATTTATGAATATATTCCAAATATTATGTAACTATGCACAGAAATTTTAATTAAGTAACTAAGTCTCTCTTCAACCAAAATTCCCAAGAAAGTGCTTTATTTTTTTTAGACCCTTTACTTACTCTCCCTTGACGAGGTTTCTAGTGCTTGATGGTGAAAAAATGCGCCTTGGAGGATGTCGCTCCACCCGCCCGTTATTTTATGGCTAAGCAACTGACTTAATACAAATTAATGATTAATTAAAATGTAATGCATTACTTCTGGGTTGCCTTTTAACAAATGGCCGCTACTACCTTAATTTTGTACATAAACTCTGCATCTGTCAATTTCTCATTAAAAATAGTAATTATGTGCCAAGGTAGAAAATAGAGGTATTATTGTCAAGGTCCATTAATACACTTTTCTACCGAGACTCAAATAGCATTTTTTTCACTACTTAACTACTGGAATTTTATTTTTTTAAATATTAGTTTGTCGACTCCCGTTTCACATGACATGTGACATTTTAAAGTCATATTAAAGTGTGTTTGAAATGGTATAGAGTAGCTTTTATTCCATTCAAATGAGGAATGGCAGAATTAATCTGGGACAACCTGTATATCTAGAAAACCAAACTTAAAATGTTTTAGTTTTTTCTTTGCTTTATAGGTCAAACACTGGTTGTGTTCAAAATTTGAAGCTTGTGTGCCTGATAGAAGTACCTGACAATTTTGATGATTGATGAGTGTGTCAGTTACAAAAGTAAGAAACATTGACATGCAATAGTTCTTAAACTACAGATTCAAATTGAATGTAAGTTGGGAATATACCTAGTAACATTGAAAATGTCCTGGATAGCTTCAAGAAAAGGTTTGTACAGTGTTGTTTACTTTGCTCAATTTGGCCAAGGCACAAATATTTTTATTAGAATAAAGCTATTAGTCATAAAAGTTGGATGAAAATGTTAGTTTTGAAATTTTGATAGAATAAAAAACAGCAACAATATGGGTGGAAAGTTACTTAAATGAGAGACCTAATATTTTTTTTAATATGATTACCCATTTTAAAAAAGAAATAGGTATTATCTTAATAAATTACAATGGTTTGCTTTTAAATTAATATGAAATATAATATTTCTTACAAAAACTATAATTGCATACCTTTTTCCAGAAAAATATACTTCAGGTCCATCCTTCACTACAAATTTTGAATCATTATAGCCCCAACCGTTCCATTTAATTAGTTCTTGCCTAAAATTAAATAAATACTTCCAATAATTATTTACATTCAACAGAGAAATTTAATATTTTCATTATTTTTATTAATCACTCATTATTTAAAATACTATCAGTTTGTTCTAGTTTTTTCTATATCCTAACTGAATAGATTTTGTGATAGGCAGTTAAATTTTTTAAAGCAAAGCGTTTTAAAAAGTGTTTGTTGGATACAGATATATAGACCTGTGTATTCAACAACTGATATTGATTGACTAGCTACATTTACTTTTATACAGAAAAATAAATGTTATAAATAATAAATTTTATTTGTACAATATTCCTTTAATCTAATCTTACCGATTTTTGGGTATGGCACTTTTGACTGTTATAGGACCTTGTAGTGATTTTTTTGAATTCGGCATTTTAAAAATTTACACAATAAATCTACACACTATTACCACTCGGCTCACTTATTAATAAAAAAAGTATTAACGGAATCAATTATTTATTATTTACTATATAGGCAAAGATATAGGTTAGTTTAGGCGTCTGTCTGGTCATGTAACTAAAAAAAACATAGACAAACAAAATAAGATTCATGTGTTGTGTTTGTAGCACTTGCTCTAATCTCTATGGCTCTGACTAAGTACTGTAGTGATGTGTCGTTATTTCAAAAACGTTACTAAATCACAGTAACCTCGTTTCCTGTAACGGATGATTTTATTTTATAATCGATTATGAAATAAATGATGAAATAAGACAACACTGTCGGCTAATTTTCCAATAAAAAAAGGGAGTATTTTTGTAATAATTTCACTACTTTAATTCTTTTATTGAAGTAACCACTATCATCCAATAAATTTCTCCTTCTTACCTAACCTAACTAGAATCATTGTGGCCATGTGTTTGTTTGGAAATATTAGCTATGAATATTGTATTTTAGGTAATAAGATTATTAACATTTACTAATTATCCACACATACACACATCATGTACATATTTTCTATTAAGGACTTGATAACTATTGTTGTTAAAACAAAGTAGGGATGCGCGATACTATCCGATATTCCAGTGTATCGATACTTTTACTTCCGATACTCGATATTTTGTATCGATACTATGCTTTTCGATGCATTCCAAGTATCGATAAATTTGTAGTGTATCGATATCTTGCGATACGGGGTTTTTTGGTGGTAGCGGCAAGTGGCCTTTTCTATAGTGATGAGCGATATCGTGATTTTTTAATCACGTTGTGAAATGATATCGTGCTTTTTTTAACGAAACTAAAAATGAAACACGAAAAATGCAGTTTTTTGCGTTTTTCGAGCTAATTTTGAGGTTATGTGAAAAAGTCACTAACGAAAGAGTTGTAGATTTTCACAAGATCTACGGCATATCTCCATTATACTCTCTGATTATACCTCGTGCTCATTGGTATAATGCCTGCGAGCTGTGATATGCTACTCACCCTAGTAGTCTAAAGTGTTTCGCTGCAGGCAGTAAGGGCACTACGACGGTTAAGTTAACTAAGTTGACTAACTATTTTTACTACATTCTCCTCATCTGAGTTAATGATTTTTTCCTTTGTTTATGTGGTTCATTTGGTGGAAAGAGAATGGGCGACTGTAAAGTAGGTAATAGGTATTCAACATTTCTGGCGATATCGAGATTTGTCGTTTAGTGTTTGTGGGTAAATTGATGTTTTGTACAAACACGTTAGTTCACATCAAAAGTAAGCTTTCTGAATAGGTTTCATCTCGACAGTCGCTGGCTGAATGAATGAAAAATTATACAATGTGGAAACCACTTATGGAATAAAATTCTTTATGTCATTATTTTAGAAAATTATTAAAAATGCCGAGACACGTCAACTTTTGAATTGAGTTGTGCGTTATGTAAACATAAATTTAAATGTACAGGGTGATTCACGCAAGTATGCCATAGTCGGTGTTGTTTTTTTTTAAACACCCTGTATATTTGCATATTTTTGAAATCCCCTTAATGAACCGATTTCAACAAACTAAATAATGTATGGTCAATTATGAATTATACAGGGTGAAATTTTTATTTTTACAGTTATTAAACACATACATAAAATACCTGATGCATTTGATTTTAATACATTAAAATAAATGCTCAAAATGTTCTCCACCTAGTTGTTGGCAATAGCACAGTCTCCTATAGAACTCCGTCCTTAACTTTGTTTAAAGTTTGAGGTGAAATATTCCGTATTTCTGTAGTTATCCTGTCTTTGTGGTCTACAATGCTAGTTGGTTGTGTTGCATATACTTTGTTCTTGAGATAACCCCACAGAAAAAAATCTAACGGCGTAAGGTCTGGCGATCTAGCTGGCCACTCAATAGTACCTCTTGGTCCAATCCATTTATTGGGGAAGATTTCATCTAAATAAGTTCTTACCATTAAAGCATAATGGGGTGTTGCCCCGTCTTGCTGGAACCAAACATTTTCATTCGGTAAGCTAGGATCTATTGCGTTGGGATATAAGTTTGCCAACGCAGGAATAACTTCATTTCTAAGCATATTTAAATATTTTTCAGCTGTCAAATTTCCATCTATAAATATAGAACCAATAATATGGTCGCCTATGATACCGGCCCAAACGTTCACACCTTTGAGTATGTGTCTCACGCATCCAATTAGGATTCTCTGCTGACCAATATCTACAGTTCTGTCGGCTTATCTCTCCATTCAATGTGAATGTTGATTCGTCAGAAAAAAGAATGGTACCAAGAGCTATCTCATTTCTGTTCAGCTTATTAATCAATCTTTCGCAGAAATCCATTGTAACGGTAAATGTGTGCTTTTAGTTGGGCGCCAATTTGTAACGGTAAATGTCTGTACCCCACAAAGGGCACCAGCTCGAAGGGCTCCGGCTAGAGACTCCTCTCAAGGGTGATTCGACCCCAAGTTTATGTCACACAAGGATAACAGAAGGGTTGTAAAAAGTTGAGGGCGCCACTACCTTTTTAACGATAAAAACTACAAAAAACTAAGGCGGAAAAGGTAGAAACGCCTTGTAAAATTTAAATAAGTTAATAATAAAAAAGTTACTAAAAATCACCCCGGGCGATATCTCCCTCAACTTTTATAGTTGAGGATTTAAAAAAATGAAAGATACGAGTTAAACAAATTTATTCTGCCACAGGAAATGAACAACGGAATTTAATAGAGGAATTTGTACTTTTATAGGTACTTAGCTTAGATGAAGTGGTTTCCTGGAGAAGAAGACAGGTCTTGATCTGAACTGATGTGTTCTGTTCTAGGGCGGTATTTTGGGCTAGGGCTGTATCCTGGGGTTCTATCCTTGGCCTTATATCCTCGGGTTGTATCCTAGGCTATATTCTTGGGGTTATATTCTTGGGTTTATATCCTCGGCGTTATATTCTAGCCTAGGGGCTGTGCTTACCTAGAAGTACAGGTGGATCAGGGATATGTAGGAACTTGAATGTAATGGCACATTATGTTGGTCAGCTTTTCAGGTTAAAGAAAAGGAAGGCAGTTATTTGAAAGTCAAAAAATTTATTTAATTTACTGAAAGCTTTCCAACATTATATGTTCCATGTTAAAACAGTAAAAATAGCAATTATCGGCTAAATTAAAAAAATATACCTACTAATGATCCGAAAGAAACTAATCATAGCAAAAAGTTATTTATTTAGTTATATGAAAAAATATCGTGCTTAGGAAATATATGGAACCGGCACTGGCGTTACGAAAGAATATTTTATAGGTTAACAGTAATTTATAAAAATGTTATTTTATAATTAAAAGAGTTATTTCGCAACTGAAAAAGCTTGAAAATGTTTGTATAAAAGTAAAACAGTGAATTATAAAAGAATATTTGGCTTAAAACTACCATATTAGTATAAAAGAACAGTTTATGACCACGTGTTGAATTTAATTTCGTCTATCTCTGTAAAAAAATAAAGAATGCATACGAAAATTATATCAGACAGTACTTTAGAAGAAGCTTATTAATTATAAATTATGATTTTGAACTTACCGCAGCAAAATTCATAAGATAAGTACTTAAGATATGAAAGATAGCGAAAGATGATCTGTCCCCTTAGGCGGTCGATAACAGAAAGGGGTGTTTCACGTGGCGTTGTGCAAAAAATGGAAGCGTCCGTTGGCAGACGTCAATTGTCTAACGGTCAGGGTTGAAGAGTTTGGGATCACAGAACTATAATTGGATGTGGCTAGTGACGACGAGCGCTAATTAATAGCTATTTGTGTATCAAGAGCAGAAAGTAGTACTTTGGCAGTCGAGACAGAAAGTTGCCGCGCGGCAATCTGTCGAGACTACCAAAGGACTTTCTGCTCGAAATACACACAAGATTTTTTCTACGATCACTCCAAAATAAAATTAATTTTTTATTAAAAACGTGTTACTTTCATTACAATATTGGAAGTTTATTTGACATATTAAGCCTACTATATGAAGACAAAAGATTAATTGTGTATGTTGTGTTGCCTACTTATGACAATAGACTTTATGATTTAAAGATTTATGATTTTATGGTTGTATGAATATTATAGTTCATTAAATAAATTACAACTTTTTAAAATTTTATTTAAACGGAATACAGAACGATAATAAACAAACATTGTTTGTACTTGGCAGTTTCCAGATTGCAGTTTCGTGTACCTATATACGTAGGCAACACTTATTACATTATTGTCAGATATTTATTACATTAATGTCAGATATTTTTTAGATTTCCCTATTTCTCATTAAATTATTACGGAAAATACTGTTGGATGCTTTAACATATTAGAAAATCAACTAAAATATTTATTTATTCTACAGTTTATATTAAAATAACTACTAGCTCTCTTTTATCTATAAATAAAATTAGGCGTGCGCCAAAGTTACTTTCTGCTTAAGGGCGCCAATAATGTCAAATTATGACAGTTCGCGGAATACATCAACTTTGCGGTTAGATTTGAGTGTGCAAAAGCCTACTTTGGGTAGTGATCGTAGGAAAAAAGGATTTATTCTGTAAAATCGAAACAGGTCGATAGACATGTTACACCATTCTACGATCTGGATCGTCTTCTGTTAACTCCTGCACAAAAGTTAATTTGTAGGGATGAAGTTTTTCTTTATGAAGACATCTTAGAACAGTTGTATGACTAACATTATTTTCACTGGCAACTTGACGTGTACTTGAAGTTGGATTCTCTTCGACACTTAACAAAATATCCACTTTCACATCATCTTCAACGAAGTATGGTTTTCTTTTCAATGCTTTGACATGTCCAAGTTCTCTGAATTGTGCATGAATTTTAGACACAGTACTTTGTGAAATATTAGACAATTCGGGATACCTGTGATTAAATAAGTTTGCCACTTCAACTTGACTTCTGCAGTTATCCTCGTACCCGATTATTATTAAAATCTCAATTCGGTGAGTCTCAGATAAATATTTCATTGTTATGTCGACAAGGAAAGAGTGTTTGACAAAGATTTTACTTTTTCAGTACAAACTGTCAACACATCAACAACTGACAGAATAGAAAACAATCCACATTATTTACCGATTTTGTCTAATTATTGGCGTTTTTAGGCAATTTTTAGGTATTTATGATAAAATTCATGGGCGTAGCAGGTTTTGTTTAATATACAAATACGTCTAATAATTAGTTAGTTTAGATTTTTGATAAATCCATATTTAGCTAATTTAAAAAAGTACCAATATTTCAAGTGTAATAAATTATTAATTTTAAAATTTCACCCTGTATAATTCATAATTGACCATACATTATTCAGTTTGTTGGAATCGGTTCATTAAGAGGATTTCAAAAATATGCAAATATGCAGGGTGTTTAATTAAAAAAAAACAACACCGACTATGGCATACTTGCGTGAATCACCCTGTACATTTAAATGTATGTTTACATAACGCACAACTCAATTCAAAAGTTGACGTGTATCGGCATTTTTTATAATTTTCTATATTATATTATTCCATAAGTGGTTTCCACACTGTATATTTTAAATTTCTCATTTTGCTTAGTATACACCTGCTATCCCCTGGAAAAAGGAATAATGCTGCTAAAGCATGTTAGTTTACATCAAAAGTAAACTTCCTGAATGGATTTCATCTTGACAGTCACTTGCTGAATTAATAAAAAATAATATTTTAAATTTTCCTATTTTGCTTAGTACAAAACTGCTATATTTTAAATTTATCATTCTGGTTGGGCTACCTATCGAGCGTGTCCCCAGGTGGCAGATAGGGGAACGGCCAAGGGGCTGGGGGTCCCTGGACACCTTGGTCGGTGGCAGGAATAGTAGGGTGAGAGGAACTTAACCTCTCCAAAAGCCTTTGCGAAACATGCCACCGTGGACCAGCCTACCCAAGCTAAGGTGTAAGGAATCGTGCCGACAGCTGAATGGCCGCAGGGTATTATGCGGTTACGAACGATCCCCTTGGAGAACCGGGCGGAACCCTATTGTAATCAGCCCTCCTCTGGTAATGCGGGGCTCTGCCAGTGGAGACCAACTCTTCCCTTGCTACTCGTGGGTACACAATGGACTCAAAAAAACAAAAACAAAAAACAATCCCGAGGCAGAACTGGGATTCCGTGTACAATAGTTTTCTAAATGTAGAATTCCACTGTTGATTTCGACATGTAGAATCTCCTCGCCCCTTACCGATGCCACGTAGCTTCAGATAGACTTGCCAAACTATAGTTTTGTTCAAAGATTTCTTCATCATTTGGTTGAGGTTCTAATTTATGTTATAAAAGTGAGGGTAGTGAAAACCTTCGAAAAACGAAAGCTGTGATAAAAAAAATTCATTAATCGAGAAGTTGGATTGTCACAATGAGCTCCGTGGTTATGAGTACCAATCGATTCAGGATGAAATTGTTCATGTAGGAATCATTTTATACACGAAATATAAAATGCATGTTTTGTATGTAAAATGCCTTTAATTCATTTAATTTACATGAAATTAATTACAACCTAATTAAAGTTATTTTATAACAAAATAATAAAATTACAATAAAAAACGACATACATTTATATAAATAATATAAGGTAAACTTAACAATATTTAAGAATATTGAATGTATCACAGACGTTAGAAAAAATGACTAATTTAAATATTATTATATAATTCTTATTATAATACTAGAATGTAAGATAAAATGGTGAATAGTAACATAGGTACAATTTTCGTAGGTGATATGTATGAAGCTTTTCCACAAATTTTGATTTCACTCTCCTGTAAATAAAAAAACAAAAAATAACAGGTAGTCACGGAAACTGTTTTAAAATATTTGATATATGGCTGGTACAGCATAAATACTAATGAACGTCATTGAAAATCAAAACACAGCTGTTCGATTCTGCTTCAATCCACTGTTATACTGCCTAATGAATTAAGAAATTTATAACTTGTTTGTGGTTGAAAAAATATGAATATATATTAAAACGAGCGTTTTATATTTATAATTCCATATATGCAACTCGTTGGTTAATTCACTGTGCTCATTTGAAAAGGACCCACCCTTAATATTTCAAAAATGGGACATATTAGAAAGAAATGCCGAAACACGTCAACTTTCAACTTGAGGGGGACACTTTCTGGCGCTAATGTCATAAAAGTCAGATTCACCCCCTCCCTACTGGAGACACCCCTTACATTTTTTTCAAATGGCATTAGGTATCAAGTCACACCTCATTTAAAAGGTCTGGTAAATCTCTATTCAATCATTTTGTTTTGCCTTTGACACCAGCCTTCCATTGTTATTTAATCGTTGTTTAAAATTGGCTCTCTTTCAATTTTTCGTATGCCCCCATACTGTGTTATGATAGAAAGACTCTTTAAAGAATAAAAAATTTACAAATAGTAAAAATACAACTGTTAACAAGAAAAAACTACTATTTAATCATGTGTTCAAAGTGACCACCGTTAACATTCAGGCAATAAAAGTTGAAAAAGAGCCAATTTTAAACAACGATTAAATAACAATGGAAGGCTGGTATCAAAGGCAAAGTCAAAACAAAATGATTGAATAGAGAATTTACTGTTTGGACCCTTACTTTGTGGAATCTACTCATATTAATGTTATAAATGAAACTAACTGTTTCTAATTAATTCCACTATTTAATTAAAAAATTTATGAAAATTATTAAAGGATATTGTCATTCTGACGATGATATGTCAATATCGAAATAATTATCAATATCCTTTAATAATTTTCATACATTTTTTAATTAAATAGTGGAATTAATTAGAAACAGTTAGTTTCATTTATAACATTGATTGAATAGAGATTTACCAGACCCTTTAAATAAGGTGTGACTTGATACCTAATGCCATTTGAAAAAATGTAAGGGGTGTCTCCAGTAGGGAGGGGGTGAATCTGACGTTAATGACATTAGCGCCAAAAATTGTCCCCCTCAAGTTAAAAGTTTACATGTTTCGGCATTTCCTTCTAATATGTTCCATTTTTGAAATATTAAGGGTGGGTCCTTTTCAAATGCATACTGTATATATTATAATTAACACTAGGCGCGGCCTGAAAAAACAGTGCATTTCATGTTGGCAATATGTGCTGTTGCAGCGTTCAAAAATTGTTTATTAGGTACAATTTTGACATTTATTGTGCTTATCTTCTACGTATTTTATCTTGTTTATGCAGGTAAATTTTCGATTCTTCAATCTGTATATTATAAAAAATCGTCCATGTGGCATTATCAATAGATTATTTTTAACAAGAACGTAACAGCAATGGCTTATTGCTACTACCTTTGAATGCTGAAGAGAAGTAAGCCTTCAGGCACAGCTCACTAAATCATTACCTAATAACTACTTAGTGTTCGAAGGGCTATCGGCCAATCCCAACAAAACGACATTTATTTCATTCACTAAGAGGAGGTAATTAAAAATACATCCACTAAACATTAATACGAGAGCTTATTTTCCCGGCTCCCCACACTATTTAGAAGCTCTCGAAATTTATCGAAAAGGGCAAGGAAAATGATTGGAGAATGTATACAGTATTCAAAAAATGGCCGCGTAAGCTGCAGTTCTATAGCTTCTTCAATCATTTTCCTTGTCCTTCTCGATAAATTAACCAATGATCTGTTTTAACCAAGAAAAAAGAAGTTTATGATTTTGAAGAAATTGACAGAATTCTAAATAGTGGGCGGTCAGGAGTCATCCATGATAGGAGACTTACGTAGAATGCACACCTCACATACACGGAGCTCTCTGGACGTGCCGCAGGCTTGTTTGGAAATCGTGTGGTCTGAAACCAAAAATGATCTACTGGTCATATCTAACGGTTCAGATCGATTATTACCTATGCTGCCCTGGTTTTGTGGAAGAAATGAACGCAACAAAGGGTGAAAGCAGAGTTGCAAAAAGTTCAACGTCTCGAATGCATGGGAATCACGGGTGCAATGAGATCGTGCTCTAGCTCAGCCTTGAAGGTGATGACCTTCCTCCACTACATCTACATGTAAGGAGGAAAGCTCTGGATAATGCCTATAGGCTAAATATTCGAAACCCAGCGATCTAACGAGACATCTTGAGATACAAAGGGCAGGAGCAGCCTAATCCTTGAAGATGCCCACGGTCTTTATATCTGCAAAACAGGATTTCAAACTCACGTTAGACGTTGCTATCAACGAACGTGAGTTAACACAAAACGAAATCGCTTTAATTTCGGAAGGGTCTCTCACTTACTATACTGATTGGTAAAAATCAAACGAAGGAGTAGAAATAGGAGTTGCAGGTCCTAATACTGGGATATTATAAAACTTGGAAACACTAAAACGACATTCCAAGCGGAACTATAAGCAATAGATTTTTGTGCTCAACAATGTCATCATTACACTGATATATGCATTCAGTGCAATTATCTATTAGTCCAAGCGGCGACCGTCGTGAAAGGGTGGTCAACCAGAATAAGACCAGACGAGTTTGGTCAAATAGGAGGAAGGGGAGAGCAGTGCGCGCGGACGAAGGAATGTAGGGGATGGATGGAGGGTGTTGCAGATAAACTTAGGGAAATGCAGGATAGCGCATGATACATTGGATGAAGTGATTTTTAGGAGGGAAGTGGATGTAGTGTGTGGATCCGAGGTGAATGCTAGATATGTGGGGAAGCAGGGATGGATTATGGACGATACAGGAGAAGCAGGAATAAGAGTGGTGGGGGATGGATTGAGGGCGGATGAAGTGAGGAAGGGAAATGGATGGGTGGTAGTGCGGATGGGAAACATGGTGGTGTACAGTGTGTATGTAAGCCCAAATGTCAGCCTGGAAGAATATGAGAGGAGCATGACAGGATTGGAGGATGATCTGAGGGTGTCGAAAGGGAAAAGGAGGATCATTAGGAGAATGGTGACAGGGGACTTCAATACTGAGAATGCTGTATGGAGGGGGAGCAGAAAACGGACAGGAGAGGGGAGATCCTGGAGGAAGTGTTGACATCCAACGGGCTGGCGGTGCTGAATGATGGACTACTGCCCACCTTCGTGAGGGATGACGGGGGTTCGTCATTCATTGATATAACAGCATATGATGAATGGCTGGGGGGAAGAGTGAGTAGTTGGAGGGTGCTGGAGGAAGAAAGCAAGAGAGGAGATAGAAGATAGAGGAGAGGGAGAAAGAGAGGAAAAGAGGGGCAATAGGCGTGTGCGGAGGACTAATTACTGGTGGAAGGAGGAAATAGAGGAGCTGTGGAGGGAATGTAATAAAGAACGAAAATGGATGCTGAGGGGAAGAGGAAGGATAGATGGAAAAGGATACAAAGAGAAGAAGAAAGAACTGGAACGTAGGGTGGAGAGGGAAAAAAGAGGGAAGTGGGAAGAGTTACTGGGGGAATTGGAAAACAATCCATGGGGAAATAGCGGTAAAGAGGATGGGTGGAAATAGGAACGAGGTGCTAGAGGAAGATTGGGAGGAGACTATAGGCAAATTATTCACAGGGGGAGAAGGAGGAGTTGAAGGCAGGATTCGAGAAGTCCAGGATACTAGGGGGTAGGGAAAATCATGGGGATAAGGCCGGTAGAGAAGTGGGAAGTAGAGGAGGGGGGGGAGGAACATTAAATTAAGGAAAGCCCCAGGGATAGATGGCCTAAGGGGTGATATGATGAAGAGGCTGCTGGATGACAATGGGGAGCTATTCAACAGGGTGCTAAGGGAGGAAGAATTTCCAGAAGGATGGAAGGTGGCCAGGGTGATACTGCTGAAGAGGGCGGGTAGAGGGGGAAGCGGGCGGGGGACTACAGGCCCATCAGCCTGCTGTGTGGTATGGGTAAATTGATGGAGGGGATAATAAAGGATAGGATTGAGGAGGAAGTTGGTAGGAATAGGGGTTTTGGGGTAAACCAGCACGGGTTTGCGAAGGGAAAATCATGTATCTCGGCGCTGGACAGGATAATGGGCTTGGTGGAAAGGGCTAGGGAGGGCGGCTGGAGGAACAAGAAATTGGCCCTACTCGTGTTCTTCGACGTCGGGAACGTGTTCAAAAGTGTCAGCCAACGGGCAGTATTGAGCGCGTTGCTGAGGCTTGGAGTGGGGGAGGGTTTGCTTAACCTGGTGGAGGACTACCTGACGGGACGTGTGATAGTAGACACCAGAAGGAGGAGGTATGAGACGGGGGCTGGAGTGCCCCAGGGCTCGGTTCTTGTACCGACGCTATGGAAGTGTGTGTTTGATGAGGTTTGTGGGATAGTATCTGAAGAGGGATGTGTATGCGGACGATGTGTGTCTGGTATGTACGACAAAGGGAGAGGCGGAGATAGAAAGAAAGGCGAAGGGAATGTGTAGGAAGATTGTGGAGAAGATAGAGCGGTGCGGACTAGAAGTGGCGGAAGATAAGGCGGTGGGATTGCTAGTAAAGGGACGGAGTAAGACGAGGGAAGTGGTGGTGATGGTGAAGGAAAGGAGAATTCGGATGGAGGAATACCTAGGGGTGTAGTTGGATAGTCAATTATCCTTCAGAGCACACATGTTAAAGGCGACAGGGAAGGGGAAAGTGAGGGCAGCATGGCTGGGGAGATTGATGTGTAATATGAAGGGGCCGGGAGAGTGGAAGAGGAGGATAATTGGTAGGACGGTAGAGCAGAGTATGTTGTACAGTGCGGAGGTGTGGGGTAAAAGAGCGGGAGTGAATGCGAGGGTTAGGCCACTCCTGCGGGTGCAGAGAGGGATATTGCTGAGGGTGGTGCAGGGGTACAAGACAGTGGGTGGACTGGCAGCAGCGGTGCTGGCAAGGACCTACCCATTGGACGTGATGGCTAGAGCCAGAAATAAACGCTGGAGGAGTGCGACCAGAGAGGAAGTACAGGAATGGATCTAGAGAAGGTGGGAGGAGTATGAGGGCGCGCTAAAAGGAGCGATTGGGAATAGGAGTTATTGGATGGACCGGAAATTCGGGGAGGTGAACTACTTCTTGACACAGGTGTTCACTGGACATGGATCGAGAGTAGGGTACCTCCACAAGATTGGAAAAAGAGAGACTGGAGTGTGCGAGAGGTGTGAAGTGGAGGATGATGTGGGGCATGTGTTTAGATGCTGGAGGAACGAGGAAGTACTGAAGAAGTTGGAGAGGAAACTAGGGGAGGCGGTGTATTGGGAGAACATGGTGGAGATAATGTTGAGGGGGAGGAGGAATGGATGGAGGTAAGTGGCGTAGTAGAGAGCATGGCTAGGGCGAGAGAAGGACTCGATATGGCATGAGAGGCAGGAGTGAAAGTTAGCGAGAAGACGATGGTGTGAGCGGAGCGTGTGCGAGGGACCGCCGCCCGTCTCGAAGTATGCTAGGGTAGTGATTCCGAGACGGGGGTAACGGCGAGTTTGAGGTGGGTTTGGTTGGTAGGCATCCCCTTGAGGATGAGTCCAACACTGTTTGGGTCCTGGACCCATTCGAACATGAGTTTCCCATCTCGACCCGAAAAAAAAAACCAGAATATATTTTATTAATTTTTGGATATTAGATGAATAATAAACCATTGGTCTGGTAGTCTTTGACAGGTCCAAATTTTTTTTAAAATAAGATTTCTAATTAATTTTTTTGTAAAATCGATAATAACAAGCATAATTCTTCAGTTTACGATGGCGTTTTGACCAGATGAATACAGAAATTCAAGTCTGGCGTTCTTATTCTTGACGCAACGCAACTGTGTGTCAGACCGTCTCCAACAAATTTTCTATACAAGGTATAGGAAAAAATTAAAAGTCAAAATTTTTATTTTTTATTCCTCTTTCGAATAAAATTGGTCTGGCACGTTCATATTTGACCAAGATTCTGCCAGACCAACATTAAGTAAGTCCTTCTCTGCTACTTGTTAAGCGCGAGGTTTTTATGTTTTATTTTATTGATTTTTTTATTTTATCACGATTTTTTTCTGTTGTATTTTCATTTATTTTAATAAAATTAATTACGTTGATAACTTGTTTACTCTTTCGTAAAGGAGGTGAAAAAGTATTTTTTTTCATTCTTGCTTAGAAATTTTAACTTTCGAGCGCTCCGCGCCGTCTTGGACGTCAATATTACGCTCGTTTTCGTAAATTGCCGCAACAAGCTCATATCAAAACATCAGAAATTTACTATTCTAAATTATAAAAAATCCTGTGAAAGGTTTATTCTGTTCTTACAAAACTATCAATAAATGTTTCGTGAAATAGTTAGTATACCATTAAAATTGAGATAATTCAAGTTAACAGGATTTTCTTTCATTTCAAATCAATTATATATTTTTTAAAATTAGCTAAAGAGACTAGAATTATATAGAAGCAAATACAATTAAGATAAAAAACACGCTTGATAAACAATACATTAATTAAAGTAACATAAAATTTTCAAGACCATAAATATAGCTGATGTTTTGGTTCTTTTACTATTATACAATTGTTTCTTATTACGATATAAGATTTGCTAACTGAGAACCTAAAGACTGCAGAAACCTTTTTTACCCTTTACAAAATCATTTTTTACAATGTTGAGATAGAATTTTGTAAAAAATTTTATAAAATCCATCTTTTCGTTTTAATGATAAAATAATATTTTTGTATAATTCCAACGTCAAATATGCTTCAAAAATCGTGATAAAATAAAATAAAATCAATCAAATAAAACATAAAAACCTCGTGCTTAACAAGTAGCAGAGAAGGACTTACTTAATCTTGGTCTGGCAGAATTTTGGTCAAGTATGAACGTGCCAGACCAATTCTATTCGAAAGAGAAATAAAAAATTAAAACTTTGACGTTTAATTTTTTGTAATAAGTTTGTTGGAGGCGGTCTGGCAAACAGTTGCGTCAAGAACAAGAACGCCAGACTTGAATTTCTGTATTCATCTAGTCAAAACGCCATCGTAAACTGAAGAAATATGCTTAAGATATGTAGATCGATTTTACAAAAAATGAATTCGAAACTTTATTGAAAAAAAAATTTGGACTCGACAAAGACTACCATTATTCATCTAAAATCCAAAAATTCATAAAATATATTTTTGTACTTATTCTGGTTGACTACCCTTTCACGACGGTCGCCGCTTGGACTATATTACTATGATAACACTATTGAGTTTGACGACTTCATTCCAAACAAATGTCAAAATGTCAAGTTTTGGCAATGCGAATGTTCAAAGTATAAATGCGCTAATCAAAGAAAAAATTCCCAGAAATACAGCCTACAGTCACAAATATAGCTAGGAAGAATTGGCATTGATACTAAAAGATTGGGCGGTCAATATGAGAAAGAAAGACGGGACCGAATTTAAAGAAGCAACGGTGAAGACAATGTGGAACGTTTCGTCCAAACTTTTACAAGAAAAGTACTATAATGACTATAATATTATGATTTACCCGTTTAACAATATAGTATTTAAACCAGCCCGAGATGCAATCAGGAAGAAACTAAAAGCAGATCCATATAAAGCTAAGTCCAGTTCAGATTAGTTAAATTTGTCTGAAGTTAACAAAATAATATTGCTCTGGGATGAAAATACTCCTAGCTTGGCGAGGACGAGAGGCAGTTGCTTGTCTGTTGGATTTTTTTCAAATCGAGAAAAATAATGATAACTCTCCAACAAATCGCATTAAATAGAAAGTAAAACGTGCCAAGGTGGTTCTAAAAGCTGTACAAGTAATATATGGTTGATTTCCAATAGTGAAAGACAAAAGCTGCCCTGTACGTCTCATTCATAAACTAATATCAAAACGAGGCGACAATATTACCTCACCACGACTGTTCTTAAAACCAAATTGACACTGGAGCAATGAAACTGAGAAATGGTACGATAATGTACCTGTTGGAAGAAACACAATAAATGGATTAACTAAATCTGCTGCCTAGGCAATTGGCTTGAATGTAAAGGACAAAAAGATAACAAATCACTTGAATAGATCAACAGCTGTAGCTGTAGAAGAACAACAATTGGTGAAAATGACTAGTTATAGCAATCAAAATTCTATAAAACCATACTTAAACATTGATCAAGAACACCACAACAAGATCATAAATATTATGCGTGGTAGTAGATCTTCTATAGTAGAGAACAGCAACAAATCTAATGTTACGTTAAATTTTAATAAGAGTACCTTCACTAGCTGTACTTTTAATAAATAAACATTTCGTTGTGTTGAGTTATACAGTTTTCTGCCAAAAAATTTTCCGCCGAATATCCCTCGGACATTGACAAATGCCTCATAATTTTATGACAAATTTCTGGAGCTCTTTGCTTGGTAACAGCCCTCAACCTGTCCTGATATTTCATGTTGCATTCTCACAAAACTGTTCCGTTTACTTTTCTTATTTTTACCCTTACTCATTATCCATTTCATTGCTTTTTCTTCGTTTGTATCTATCGTATTTTCTTTATCTACTAGTTTTTTGGCTTCTTCTCTTTGTTGCCTCCTCCATGTTCCGGAGAACGATCGGCTGCTGTACGTTTCTTATCTTCATTTTATTTTTGCTTCTCATCCATAAATTCATCTGCTCCATAAATTTTGTCGTTTATAATTAGTTTATTAAACCTAATATTGGTGATACTATTAACAAAAAAAATAAGGACAACCTTTTTAACATTTACTAGATCCTCATACTAACTTTTTCAACGGCTTGGTAACATCATTGGTCATTGTGATTTATGCTGTGTAAGGTAAGTATAGGCAGAAAGTTTGCCAATAAAATATTTGAATTTGAATATTGAATGAATGTTTTGATATAACTTATACTGTTTAAGACTTTATAGCAATTTAAGGTGTTTCGGATTGACACTTATTCCAATATAAAATTATGATTTTTCCATTTGCTAGTTTGTTTGCAAGTGTTTATGAGAGAATATTAATAACGCGATGGATTCAAGGGAAAATTATCTTGATATAATCTATACATCATATAAAATGCTTTGTCCTGAATGACTGGCGCACACTTCCCGGGAGCTACCATGTATCTAGGTCGGCAGGAGGTAGCCAGAAATCTCCAAGAGGTAGGTAGACCCAGTCGGGAAGACTGGCAAATTGCCACTGCTATTACAAGACTATATAAAATAAGATGGGCGGTAGATGAATTCCAACCCTTTAAATCACCGGGAGAGGATGGAATCTATCCAGCCCTACTGCAGAAGGGTAAAGAGGCATTAGTGCCGCAACGAAGTAAGATCTTCAAGGCTAGCCTAGCTTGGAAATATACTCCGGTAATATGGAGGAAGGTGAAGGTCATCTACCTTCCGAAAGTAGGTAGAATATCAGACCAAACGCCCCAATCATATAGACCAATTAGCCTAACGTCCTTCCTGCTTAAGACTTTGGAAAAGCTAGTAGATAGGTACATAAAGGACAACGCTCTGATAACTCGCCCTCTAAGCGAGCGTCAGTTTGCCTACCAACAAGGTAAGTCAACAGACCTGGCTCTGGATGACTTAAACAGGCTACTTTCCAAGTCGATCGACGACAAGGAAATAGCAGTAGCTACTTTTCTGGATATAGAAGGAGCATTCAATAATGCGTCTCCAATATCTATAACCAGGTGTATGGAAAGAAGAGGGATCGAACCCATCATCTGCAGGTGGCTTGTAGTCAATCTAGGGAATAGGATAATCACATCCACCCTGGGAGAGGCAACCAGCACGGCGGGGGTGGGGAGGGGTTGCCCTCAGGGAGGCGTGTTATCGCCCCTTTTGTGGGCGATTCTTGTAGATACTCTTCTAGTACGGCTGTCCGATGAAGGTATTCAGTGCCTAGGGTATGCGGCGATCTTGCTGTCGTCATAAGAGGACGGTTTCCAAACACGATATCAGAGCGCACCCAAATGGCGCTTAATATAGTAAGTGGCTGGTGTAGGAAGGAGGAACTGGCAGTGAACCCTCACAAAACTACACTGGTACCGTTTACAAAAAAGAGAAATTTGCAAGGTCTACAAAAGCCACAAATTAACGGAGTGGAAATTCCATTTGCTAAAGAAGTTAAGTACCTAGGGGTAATCTTTGACCAGAAGCTTACATGGAATTCTCACATCGAAAAAACCACGCACAAGGAAAGAATCGCTCTCGGAAGGTGTAGGCAGATGTGTGGGAAGAATTGGGGATTGAATCCCAACATGACCAAACGGTTATATACACAGGTCGTGAGGCCAATGATAACCTATGGATTAGTAGTCTGGTGGCCCAGGATACTGCGGATTGGGGCGCAAAGGCAGTTAAGTGGTATCCAAAGGCAAGCTTGCCTAAGTATCACAGGGGCCATGAGAACGACGCCGACTGCAGCCCTGGAGGTAATACTGAACCTGCCACCACTGCATATCTTCGTTCAGGGAAATGCAAGATCTGTAAGTCACAGATTATTACAGGGGCCTCCTCCGATAAGTCGAGGACAAGGTAAGGTCTACAAAAAGCTATATGAAGAAATAAAGGTAGATCCAATACTGGAAATGCCAATGGATCAGATTGCCCCACAATATAGTTTTAAAAATGAATACACAGTAATCATTCCAGAGAGAAAGGACTATACAGGGCCTCCTATAATAGCGAATCTCAACTGGTACACTGATGGCTCTAAAACAGACTCTGGAGTAGGAGCCGGAATATATGGGGTACAAGAGAAGATCACGATCTCTCTAAGCCTTGGGAAACATGCCACTGTCTTTCAGGCAGAGGTAATGGCGGTGCAATGCTGTGCAGAAGAGTTGATGAGACGGGAGGTAGATAGCCAAAGAATCGTCATCTACTCCGATAGCCAAGCAGCACTAAAAGCGATAAGCTCATATCGGACAACGTCAAATCTGGTGTGGGAGTGTCGCAAGGCCCTCAACAGACTAGGTAGTCATAATAGAGTGACCCTAGCCTGGGTGCCAGGCCATCAAGGAATAAAAGGCAATGAAAAGGCCGATGAATTAGCCAAGCAGGGAGCGACTGAGGTCATGATAGGGCCAGAACCTTCCTGCGGAATTGCTAAATGCCTCACCAAGGAGAGCATCCCCCAATGGATAAACAACCAGGCGTTGCGCTGGTGGCATGAAACTCCGGGGCAAAGGCACGCTAAGCTATTCCTTAAAAGCCCTTCGGTCAGACTGTCACGCGACCTACTATGTCAAAGTCGAGAAACGACGAGGATGATGGTGGGAATGCTGACAGGGCATTGTAGGCTAAGGAAGCATATGCAAACAATTGGCCTAGCAGATGACAGCCTATGTAGGTTACGCCAGGAAGAAGACGAAACCGCGGAGCACTTACTCTGTGAGTGCGAAGGCCTAGCAAGGGTGCGGTTTCACCTATTCGGAGAAGAAAAACCGAGGGCAGAGAGCTACGCAAAGGAGGCGGTATCCAGGCTAATAGGTCTGATAAAAAGAATAAAGCTAGATATCGAGCTCTAAATATGGGGGAGGACCACAATAGATCTGCAAAGGTCGCAGTGGGATAGGACAAAGAGCCACTCCAATTCTAATCTAATCTAATCTAATCTAATGACTGGCGCATCAATGCACATCCTAAACCGCTCATCGTAGAGACCTGAAACTTGGAGAGTGTGTTCTTTGTATGACGTAGACATCAGAAAAGAAAGGATTTTCCGAAATTCTACCCCTAAGGGGGTGAAAAACGGAAGCAAAGTTTGTTTGTTAAAAAGGGGTGGAAAGTTATTTTGTAGGTGATTTGCATCGAAGTTGATTAGAACCATTTTCGACTTCTAAGCGGACGAAGTCGCCGGCAAAAGCCAGTTAAACTATAAAATTTATGCACGATTAAAAATAGTATAAAATTTTGATTTCAGTTAAAATGTGTGTCACTTACATTTGCATTTCTGTTAATGCAACTCATATAGTGTCTCCTGGGAAAATCGTTATATGCTGCTCTGTAACAAGCTAAGGACATATTATAATCTATTTCTGCTGGATCGGGAGTATCGATACTTGTATTCGGTTCACCTAGACATACGTTGTTGATAACTAATAGTATCATGTTGCTCCCAGATACTTTTTGGACGATGTACGGCCTGCAATAAACAAAACATAAACAATTATGAGTAAAATTACGAGACATTGCACTAATGCATGACATAAATGAGACAAACTGATGCTGGGTTAAGTTTTTTTCATTGAAATTATTTTTCCATTTTTCCAAAGGATTGCACCAGCTTGGCTTAACAAGTAAGCCAGGCTTAAAAAATTAAGCTCGCTGCTCCTTCATCTAAGCGAAGCTTATATTCACGAAATTTTAAGCACAGCTTTGTCCATTCAGGTGAAGACAAACGGTATTGTACGTAAGCGTGGTTTTACTAAGCAAAACATGGTGCAATGAGAGATTGGAATTATCAGTAAGCTGCTCTTATTTAAGCCTTACATTTAAGCTAAACTGGTGCAATCGGCCATTAATGCTTAAACCGTAAATTTTTTTATTAAAACCATTTTCACACTTCCAACAATTTCCGTGTTATGTTTGCGGTGAAAATTACCGGATGAAGTTTTTCCAAGACAACACGCTGGAATGCGAAGTTATCCGGTTATTTTGATGCACGAGTGTAATTGACCTTTTCCAAGTACGTCATCGTGACGAACTTCTGTCACCGGACAACCTACACACTAAATTATAATATAACCTCAAGCCGAATAATAGAACAAGATAAAACTCATAACAATTGTTTTTACACTTTTAAATTATGATAGTATTCAACTAATACACACTAGTACACAAATTTACCAAAACCAATTCACTTTTGTTATCGATTTATATTCAAATCAGTAAAACATGCTATTTCCATCCATCTTTCTGAAGGTTATCCGTGATCAGCTGACAACATGGCGCGGGATGACGTCACTTGGAAACGCTCTATTCGGGGGATAGACCTATCAGACACCACCATTTTTTGAGCGAAATCTGTTTTAATAAGTGATTAAATCCCAAGACCTGTTTAACCGCGGATAAATTTTTGTCCTCCACACCGTTTTTTGTTATGTCGATTATCACTGATTCTTACTGTATTGGCAACATTCTATGAAAATACATTAATTTCTCAATCGTTTTCATGACCTAATATTGACTTTTATTAGTAAAAACTTCATTTTAGATAGATTTTTCATACAAAGAATTTGACATAAGTCGATGAAAATATGTACATGCATACTTTGCTATGAAGGATTCTTCGATGCAATGTTCGGATGCGTAACCAGGGTCATTTTGAAAAGTTGTTTGAATTATAACCAAAAATATTAAATTTAGGATTTATTGAAAAAACTTTTTTAAATGAAACTAAATGTTTCTAATTAATTCCACTATTTAATGAAAAAATTATGAAAACTAAGATATTGATAATTATTTCGATATTGACATATCATCGTCAGAATGACAGTAGTTACAATTTATGTGATGCCTACCTGATGTTTAATATTTTGGCTAGACCAATTAGTAAGTGACCTATCTTGTGATTAACTTAATATATATATGAATAGAAAAAAATCTTCGAGAGAAGACTTGACCCAACTATACAAGAAGTTACTAAAAATACGTTGCACAGCATCTCAAAACATCTGGTTTAACCAAGAATGTCTTAAGAAAGAAGTGATACCAAATTATGTAAACATAAAATGCCATACGAAAACACCTCAAGCCCAAAAAGCCGTGAAATGTGCTCAACGAGTCTGGATTAAAGAGGAGAGTAAAAAATGGTTTAAAATAAGAGACTCTTTAAAAATTGTACATTCTGAACTCACATTCAAACTTCATCCAGTTGAATTTTTCTGTTTAGATGACAAAATCAGAGAAAGTGTCAGCATTATGAAGCACAAGAAATACAAGAAATAAGAACGAAAACTACAACAACTGGAATATATAAAACATAACATTCAATACATTGAACATCATAAGACTGTAAGTACTTACATACCAATACACTTTGCACCACGATTCGAAAACCTTTCAGACACTAACTTCACAAATAGTGAGATAGAATTTTTAAATAAAGGCTTAAAATACAGCATACCACCAAAATTCACAAATAGTATTAAAGAAATTTTAGTTACAGAGTCAGAAATAGCTAGTCAAATAGTTTTCTTTATGAAAAGTTACAAATTGCTAATTTGATTAAAAATATGAAACCTTCAAAGGTTAAACTTCAAACAAAAAATGATATTTCAGCATTAAATTCAATTAAACAGAAAGTAGAAGATTATAACCTCACAATAACAAAATCTGACAAGGGAAATGCAACTGTCATTTTAAAATCCGAAGAATATAAATCTAAAGTTAATAATTTTATAGAATCTTGTGATGTAAAAATTCTAAGGGCTGACCCAACAAAAAAGTTTTCTAATAATGTTAGAGAGATTGTCAATAGTTGAAATTATGTTTTCAATGATTATGAGAAAAAATATATGATTAATAACAATTATATGAAACTGTTAAATTAGATAAAGTATCGAAACCAATTAGACCTGTAGTTTCTTACGTTAATACTCCTTATAATAAGTTAGCTAAAAAACTAAACAATATACTTAATAGCTATGGAGGTATATCTAAATACTCAATTGAAAATTCAATAGAACTAATCAAAAAATTAAAAACATACAAGTTACAAGATAACTCTAAACTTATTTCATTTGATGTTACCAATATGTTCTCTAAAATTCCCCAAAAGAGTGCATAACACTTGTTAAAGGATAAAAATATCAATCCAGGAATAATATCAGATATACTTAATTTGTTTGATGTATGTATTAATCAGAATTATTTTACTTTAGATAATAAGGTATATATTCAAAATGAAGGTTTACCAATGGGAAGCCCTATATTACCAATTTTAGCAAACATTTTTATGGGCAGCTTAGAAAGAAAAATCTTTGAATGTAACATTTCAAAAAATATATTATTTTGGTATAGGTATGTAGATGACATATTAGCTTGTTTTGTAGGTAGTGAACGACAATTAGATATATTGTTCAATCATATTAATAATTTACAAACAAAAATTAAATTTACATTAGAAGTTGAAGAAAATAACTCAATCAATTTTCTTGATATTAAAATTCAAAGAAACAATAATATACTTGATTTTTCAATTTACAGAAAACCAACACATACTGATGTGACTATACCATATAATTCCAATCATCCCATATCACATAAATTAGCAGCATATAATTCAATGATACATAAAGCTATGAACAAATATAATTTTGATAGAGAAATTAATATAATTAAACAAATAGCCACATCCAACGGTTATCCATTACATATAATAAATTAATTAATTAATGAAAAAGAGGAAAAAGTGGCATCACAATTAAAGTTTCCTGAAAAAACTAGGGAAATACAAAATTACAAAACCATCACATGTGCTGGTAATATTTCTAATAATATTTCAATGATAATATCTTGTTCAACAAATACAGCAATTTCTTTTAAAAAAGAAAACAATGAGTAAAAAATTATTGTTAAATGTAAAAACAAAAATACCCCCAATAAAAAAGTCTGGAATATATAAACTTAAATGTCCAGAATGTAATGCTGTCTATATTGGTCAAACAATTCGAAATTTTGAAATTAGATACAATGAACACTCACGAGCATACAGATTAAAACAGCCAGATAAATCACATTACGCAAAACACCTTCTTGACACAAAACATTCATTAACACCTAACACAGAACTAGAAGTACTGCATATTTGTGATAAGAAGAACTGGAAGAACTAGAAATAAGAAGACACTTGAGAGACCCACAATATGAAGTTGTCAATGAACAGATAAATCTAGAGAGTTCTCCACTATTAAATTGTCTTCTTAAGTAACAATTGTAAAGATCAACAGATATAGTTTTCCTTGGTTTCCTATATCATTGCAGAGTTATACTGAACACTTAGTTTCATTTAAAAAAGTATTATGAGTAGATTCCACAAAGTATTCCAAACAGTAAATTCAATTATTGAAAAAATGTCAAATTGTCAAATTTTGTTATCAATAAAATTATTTGTTGTTGGTTTAGATCTAAGTTATTCAGGAAATAATCTAGCCGTATACCCCTCGACCTATAAATTTGAATCGATTAAACTGTCGAAATATTTTTGCATGATTCTGCTTTTTGCCAAATAGTTTCATGCACAATAAATTGATTGATTGAAAAACCCTTGACCGGGTATTTATCAATTTATTGTGCATTCAACGATTTTCCAAGCAAAATCATGTTCAAAATATTTCGACAGTTTAATCGATTAAATTCGTAGGTCTTGGGATATAATACAGATTGCGAAAATCCCTTTCTTACAATGCGACTTATACAAGTACGACGAGGAAAATATGAGAAAAACTACGTGAAAGAGAGAGAAGACTTGTTAGCACAGCGATCAGTCCCCTCTACCAAAACAGTTGGGCGTGTATTCAGTCCCCTCCTATTTATTTCAACTGTTGTGTTGCCAAATGTACGTGTCTGTAAAAATTATTCCTAATTTTTGTCTCGAAATTATTAACGATGTTCAAAATTGTTGTTCGTGAAGGAATCGGGCGATATTCAAATGCCACAATAAACAAATTAACTATTGCATCAGCCGAATGACCTCCAAAATACCATTTTATAATTTGCACTTTTTCGCAGGTTTCGTATTTTAATGTGGGCATTGTAAAATGTTTTATTTTCAAATACAACGGCGTGCGTTACCAACGTGTGAAAGATTTGTAGCGAAAAGATCACATAAGTTTAAATGTAAAGGACACTGTTGCCGGATGAAAGTGTTTAATTTTACCTAATAGTGCATGAGCTCGAAAAAAAGTTAACGATAACGTGACAAAAATATCATTTCTACAAATTAATCTGAGCTTCTGGCAACAGCGGTTGAAATGGTGGGGCGATGAATACACGCCCAACTGTTTTGGTAGAGGGGACTGATCGCTGGGCTAACAAGTCTTCTCTCTCTTTCACGTAGTTTTGCTCATATTTTCCTTGTCGTACTTGTATAAGTCGCATTGTAAGAAAGGGATTTTCGCAATCTGTATATGAATATTTCCCGAATAAACTGTCAACTGACGTTATTAATTTATACATTCTAAGGTTGTCATCAAAAACCATCCCGTAACTGGAAAAAAAGAAGAGACGCCGAAATACGTTTGTTTTAATATTTTTTATATTATCAAATATACGCAAACATATACAATGAAACTATTTATTCAAGGTTAAACTAAATCAAAAGTTGCAGAAAGGGGCACTTATACTTATACTTATTTCCGCAAATCAAACAGATAGTTTTTGTATTTTTGTTTAAATGTCATAGCCGAACATCGAAGATATAGAAAAATGTAGGAAATCATTAGTGCAAATTATTGGATCTTAATTTGAAATAAGTGAAAATACGAAAGAACATGCATTATTTTGAGTAGACGGCTTCCAATTTTTCATGTAAATATTTGTTATCTGTCTACACTTGTAGTATGGATGTTGGTCTAGTATTTTGATATATTTTAGTAAATGTTAGGATTCAATCAAATTGTTATTTTGTTATAATACTCTCGAGGGATCCAATGCTCCAGCTAATAGAACAAAAATAGTTTTGTCTCGATCTGGGAACTTGGGTTAATTTTTTTCCTGGTCTAATTATGTAGTAATGAAGTTTTAAAGAAGTTTACTTATCATTTTTTACACTACTATCTGGCGCTATATATAGATGCCCGTTTATTTGTTGGAAATAATGGTATCAGCGAGTATTTCTGAAAACAACTGATTCGACATCCCTATTAATATTATTTCATGTGTTTTTTTAAATTTCGACTTTTGACATTTACTGGCATTATCATTCAAATGTGCATACAAAATTTAACTGTACACACCCAATAATAGTTGAAGCCTAAATATTCTTACCTAGAGCATTCCACCATAGTTTTGTTATAGGCGCTAGTTGAGATATTCCTATCAGAGTAGTGAACAAGGGAGTATAATGCCATTTGAGTATCACATGGTTCAGGTTTTGTTACTTGTATAGCGAACTTCTGAACAAATTCTTTGTCACTTAGAGGCATTTCTGCTTCCTCATAATGGTTGTTATCGTGATTATGGGCAGCATATTCATTTTCATCCATAACTTCATAATGAGTTTCTTGGAAATGTTCAGAAGGAAAAATCTCCAGCTGGTTGCCAACAACCGTCTTAATGAGTGTAATTAGGTATCCCGCAAACCATTTGAACAGATTAGAAACGTGAATAAATGGCTGGAAATAAAAATATCTCATAAATCTCATTAAAATAAATAAAAAAGTATGACTTTTTTCATGACTCATGACAGCATTAAAAGAACAAGGCGTAGACGCAAAACTAAGAAGGTTAATCAAAATGACAATGAATCATACAAGGGTTAGTATAATAACACAAAAAGGAGAAACAAATGAATTTATGATTAATAAAGGGGTAAAACAAGGTGACTCATTGTCCACAACGCTATTTAATCTATCATTAGAATACACAATGAGAAAACTACACAAGGGTAGCTTAAGATCAGGTGGCAGCCAAATGCGGACGATATCGAGCTTATAACCAAAAGAAGAAGTATCATGGAAAATATGGTGAAGGAGATAGTCACAGAAGGAGGAAAAATGGGGCTAAAAATTAATGAAAGTAAAACAAAGCGAATGAGACTGGGGAATATAAGCCAAAAAGAAAAAATCAACGCTTAAGAATTTGAAAAAGTTGAGAAATATAAATATTTGGGGTCATGATTAGCAACACAGGAGATAGAAGCACTGAAATTGAAGAAAAGATAATAGCTACAAATCGAGCCTACCACGCTAATAAGAAACTACTTAAAAGCAAAATGATAAGAATTAAATATATATAAAACGATAATAAGGCCAATAATGATGTACTGAGCAGAAACAATAACGTTAACGGAAGGAAGAGGAAAAATTAAGAATAACTGAGAGGAAGATCATGAGAACAATATTGGGGCCTGTAAAAATGGATGAGAATGAATATAGAATTAGAATTGTGAAATTTTGGACGAACAGAAAGAAGAAGACATTGTAAAAAGAATAAAAGTACAACGAGTTAAATGGCTAGGACACATATGGAGAGAAGGAGATAAATCAGTAACCTACAATACCTTGCAGTGGAACCCTGGAGGAAGGAGGAGACGCGGTAGACCCAGGTCAAAGTGGCAAAATGAGGTAGAGGCGGACCTCAATAGAGCAGGAGTAGCAGACTGGAAAGAAAAAGCAAAAAATAGGAAATTATGGAGGGACATAAGTGAAAGAATTTAAATGTACAACCGGAACTGATCCACCCCAACTAAGCGGATCTAGAAAGAATACGCGGCGTAACCCCACATGGGGTGTTGTATTTATACACTGTGTTCATTTGAAAAGGACCCACCCTTAATACTTCAAAAATGGGACATATTAGAAAGAAATGCCGAAACACGTCAACTTTTAACTTAGGGGGACACTTTTTGGCGCTAATGTCATAAACGTGAGATTCACCCCCTCCCTACGGGAGACACCCCTTCCTCATTTAAAAGGTCTGGTAAATCTCCATTCAATCATATTGTTTTGCCTTTAATACCAGCCTTTCATTGTTATTTAATCATTGTTTAAAATTGGCTCTTTTTCAACTTTTATTGCCTGAATGTTAACGGTGGTCACTTTGACACATGATTAAATAGTAGTTTTTTCTTGTTAACAGTTGTATTTTTACTATTTGTAAATTTTTTATTCTTCAAAGAGTCTTTCTATCATAACACAATACGGGGCCATACGAAAAGTTGAAAAAGAGCCAATTTTTAACAACGATTAAATAACAATGAAGGCAAAACAATATGATTTATTAGAGATTTACCAGACCTTCTAAATGAGGTATGACTTGATACCTAATGCCATTTGTAAAAATGTAAGGAGTGTCTCCAGTAGGGAGGGGGTGAATCTGACGTTAATGACATTAGCGACAAAAAGTGTCCCCCTCAAATTGAAAGTTGATGTGTTTCGGCATTTCTTTTTAATCTGTCCCATTTTTGAAATATTAAGGGTGGGTCCTGTTCAAATGAACATATAGATCAATGACAATATCCTAGCACGGATAAAACAGATGTACAGATGTATACATTATGGAAAATATTTTAAAACATGAGAAACTTTGACGATTATCACATACACAGAAGTTTCTCAAATGCTCTACCTTAATCTTTAAAGAATACTAGAATTTTATACGAAGCAGATCTGTTAGCATTACACATATACATATAATATACACAACAACACACATGTTTATGCTCGCACACACAACTTGCTTTCAAATTTAGTAGAATAGTAAATATATTTACACATTTTTCTTTATTTTGTATAGATAATTGCTATTTTCTTACCGACAGTATCCTCGATGCAGGACTCTCCATTTCTTGACCCTCAGCGCACAATCCTTGATAATCATACATTGTAGTTGCTTTATAAATTCTCTCTTCTATTAATTGATTCATTACGTCTGGCATGATTTTTCCAAAAAAGAAACCTGTTTCTCTTGGATTATCACTAACAATTATATAACCATTATCATCTAGTACTACGCAATGTAGCTCTTGTGATGCACATGTTCTTGTACATGGGATATTTCCACACTTATAAAATAGGTTATTCTCAATTTAATTTCAAATTCAACAATTAAAATATATACTTACATTACTTGTTATTTGAGTGAATAAAGTTTGCAAGGCTCCGTGAAAGAATTGATATCCAGCGACGGCGACTGGTGCTTTTTTACCACCTTCTTCTTTAAATATCGCTTTACTAACGGTTACCAAACTTGAGCTGGAATTTCCTAAAAAATTAAATAATTCATTGATTAGCTACAACCGAATGAATTATTGAATTTTTTTCTTGTAAATATCACTTTATGAATTGAATAGTAAGATTAAAAACATTTTTGCACTGGGATATGTTTGGTTTATTTACTAAATACATTAAACTACTTACTAAACTAATGCTATGCATAAGTACCTAGCCTTATAGCATACTTATGCGTAATGGTTACTGATTACTACTAGCTGACTATTCAACTATATAGAATAGTCTTTCTTCCAGTATTCTACATCGACTTCTCCTATGATAAATACTAAATGTATATTTATATGATCCAGTCAAGTTCGAGTAAACCAAATAAACATATAATTGTTTAGTGTTGCTTCACGCTTGAACTTGACAATAACCTTCTTAATTTATTTATATGATAATGAAATGTTCGAACGTTTTGTTGAAATAAGATCAAGGGAATTTAATTCTTATTTTAAATATTTATTATTATATTATTATATTGGGCCAAAAGGCATCACAGTGTTGATACATCAATTGAAGAGTGAACGTTATACAAAAATTGAATATAAGATCAAGAAAAAATGTTGTATTGTATTATAAAAACCGGAAAAACAAAATAAGGAAAATTTGAAGCAAATATAAAGAAGTTCAATCGTCACATCTTCAAATAATGTATTTTCAGTATTTTGATATAAAATTACCTGTAAAATGGGGGACAGCATATATAAAATCTTGCGGATCAACGTAATGATGTTCAACGGCTCGCTTATACCAAACTTCATCAGTTGCTTTGTTGTGAAGGATTTGAAAGTTTCTATAAATCAAAGTTGTGTACAGTTATGAAAAATTTATAATATTAAAGCTTTGGCATGTTAACCAAACATTTTTTTTATTCGGCCTAATTACGTTAACATAATATGTTATAGATAAACATATTTCAAAATAAAACAATATACCACCTACGCATGTTCCGGATTGAGAACGTATTTGGAAGGAAAAGAAATCATGAGGTTCATACACAAAACTGGCACATTCAAAACAAAACCTGTGATCATTGTTTTTTGTTTCTTCAAACCATATGTGATTTAACAAGTAATTCGTTTAATTTATTTATTTCTCCTAATGGGATCTCCTCTCTCACTATAGTCATCGCCGACTTTTTCATGTTCAATTTTGAACAAATCGCCCACAAATCTTCTGAACTAAAGCCCACCTGTTATAACGATACTTTTGTTATTTGGACTCATGGAAGGAAAGCATTGGATTATTTCCCAATCTATCGGAACGATATACATCCTAGTATCCAGGTGGAGGAGAATTTATGTGTACCTTTTCTTGATTCGCCAAAAACCCTATAAGTGATTTCTCCATAGAGATACCACATATAGAGGCAACAAGCCATAGGCCACTGTGTAAGTGGGAATGTCCGTCTGAACTCCGGTAAGAGAGAAAAAGACAAACGTCAGAGGTTTTTCCGTCTTTGCCTCTCGTCTATAGCATGCGTGCCATTAGAGAAAGACAGCCTGAACCTATGATTTTCTATCTCTCTCTTATATGCTGACAGGTTCCGAGCTGGATTGTTGCCTCTATCTGTAGTATCATATATAGAAAACCCACCACACACCAACCGTTTTCGAACAGGAAGCTTATTCAACTATAGAAAGAGAATAAGAGATGGAGATAGAAAGATAGAGAGTTAGAGATATAGAGATATAGAGATATAGAGATATAGAGATATAGAGATATAGAGATATAGAGATATAGAGATATAGAGATATAGAGATATAGAGATATAGAGATATAGAGATATAGAGATATAGAGATATAGAGATATAGAGATATAGAGATATAGAGATATAGAGATATAGAGATATAGAGATATAGAGATATAGAGATATAGAGATATAGAGATATAGAGATATAGAGATATAGAGATATAGAGATATAGAGATATAGAGATATAGAGATATAGAGATATAGGGATATAGGGATATAGGGATATAGGGATATAGGGATATAGGGATATAGGGATATAGAGATATAGAGATATAGAGATATAGAGATATAGAGATATAGAGATATAGAGATATAGAGATATAGAGATATAGAGATATAGAGATATAGAGATATAGAGATATAGAGATATAGAGATATAGAGATATAGAGATATAGAGATATAGAGATATAGAGATATAGAGATATAGAGATATAGAGATATAGAGATATAGAGATATAGAGATATAGAGATATAGAGATATAGAGATATAGAGATATAGAGATATAGAGATATAGAGATATAGAGATATAGAGATATAGAGATATAGAGATATAGAGATATAGAGATATAGAGATATAGAGATATAGAGATATAGAGATATAGAGATATAGAGATATAGAGATATAGAGATATAGAGATATAGAGATATAGAGATATAGAGATATAGAGATATAGAGATATAGAGATATAGAGATATAGAGATATAGAGATATAGAGATATAGAGATATAGAGATATAGAGATATAGAGATATAGAGATATAGAGATATAGAGATATAGAGATATAGAGATATAGAGATATAGAGATATAGAGATATAGAGATATAGAGATATAGAGATATAGAGATATAGAGATATAGAGATATAGAGATATAGAGATATAGAGATATAGAGATATAGAGATATAGAGATATAGAGATATAGAGATATAGAGATATAGAGATATAGAGATATAGAGATATAGAGATATAGAGATATAGAGATATAGAGATATAGAGATATAGAGATATAGAGATATAGAGATATAGAGATATAGAGATATAGAGATATAGAGATATAGAGATATAGAGATATAGAGATATAGAGATATAGAGATATAGAGATATAGAGATATAGAGATATAGAGATATAGAGATATAGAGATATAGAGATATAGAGATATAGAGATATAGAGATATAGAGATATAGAGATATAGAGATATAGAGATATAGAGATATAGAGATATAGAGATATAGAGATATAGAGATATAGAGATATAGAGATATAGAGATATAGAGATATAGAGATATAGAGATATAGAGATATAGAGATATAGAGATATAGAGATATAGAGATATAGAGATATAGAGATATAGAGATATAGAGATATAGAGATATAGAGATATAGAGATATAGAGATATAGAGATATAGAGATATAGAGATATAGAGATATAGATATAGAGTTATAGAGAGAAATAGAGAGATAGAGATAGAGAGAAAGTACTCAGACAGAGGAATAAGTGGTGAATTCATAAGAATGGTAGAAGAAATTTGTAAATAGAAATATTTTATGAGGTTTTGGACCTCGATCAATATCGAAATAATTATAAATGATATTTTAGAGTTTTCATTGGTTTTTTCAATAAATAGTGGAAATAATTATAAACAGTTAGTTTAATTTAAAAAAGCAATATAAGTAGAATAAGGCTACATTTGTCATCAGCTACCAGTCTATACTGGTTGAAATGCTTGCAAATAAACATACACATATGGGACGTCGACATGGAAAAAATGGCATTAGAATAAACCAAAATAAAACAATAGCTATTTGTGTATCAAGAGCAGAAAGTAGTACTTTGGCAGTCGAGACAGAAAGTTGCCGCGCGACGCGTCAGCGGAGCGCGGCAATCTGTCGAGACTACCAAAGGACTTTTTGCTCGAAATACACACAAGATTTTTTCTACGATCACACCAAAATAAAATTAATTTTTTATTAAAAACGTTACTTTCATTACAATATTGGAAGTTTATTTGACATATTAAGCCTACTATTTGAAAACAAAAGATTAATTGTGTATGTTGTGTTGCCTACTTATGACAATAGACTTTATGATTTAAAGATTTATGATTTTATGGTTGTATGTATATTATAGTTCATTAAATAAATTACAACTTTTTTAAATTTTATTTGAACGGAATACAGAACGATAATAAACAAACATACCTTTTACTTATTAACTGAATTAAAATTAAAGGTACAATTTTGGTAATTTTTTATGTTTATGCCTGAGGTAGATGTCTCTGAAAGGTTAGAAAATGTCAAATCTTTCTGGTGGCAAGTATTAATGTTGATTCCAGATGTTGATAGCTCTGAAGGGTTACAAAACAGATAGGGTATTTTTTCTGGCATTTGAGCTGAAACTTGACCAGATATTTTTTTAAGTACTTACTGACTTATAGTAAAATATTAATACAATTACACAGCACAGAACTAGCTCAAAAAATATTTCAGTGACAATGCACTAGGTTATTTCTTTGATATAGACATACTTGATTCTTATAATCCGTAAGTTATTTGCAAGTATGTTGTGTTGCCTACCTATTGCCATTGTTTGTACTTAGCAGTTTCCAGATTGCAGTTTCGTGTACCTATGTACGTAGGCAACACTTATTACATTAATGTCAGATATTTTTTAGATTTCCCTATTTCTCATTAAATTATTACGGAAAATACTGTTGGATGCTTTAACATATTAGAAAATCAACTAAAATATTTATTTATTCTACAGTTTATATTAAAATAACTACTAGCTCTCTTTTATCTATAAATAAAATTAGGCGTGCGCCAAAGTTACTTTCTGCTTAAGAGCGCCAATAATGTCAAATTATGACAGCTCGCGGAAAACAACAACTTTGCGGTTAGATTTGAGTGTGCAAAAGCCTATTTTGGGTAGTGATCGTAGGAAAAAGTAATGATAATGGGAAGGGTCGCAGAAAAACTCAACATCACCATGCAGGAGAGAGAATTGAACAAGAAAATAATGTCCAATATTCAGTATGGTTTGATGAAAAATGAACACAAGACGCCAATATTGACAAAATAATTCAGAAAATGAAGAAGCTTCACTATGCAATGAACAAAACATTTCAGAAAGGGTGAAATTTCAAAGCAGATAAAAACGATATATCGATCAAACACGTGGATGTAAATCTTGGGTCCTAACATATTAGCAGAAATAAATATCTCAAAAGAGTCAGAGAAGTAGCTAAGAGAGAAAGATTGAATAATATAGATATGAGAAAATATCTAGAAGTACAATCCTTACTGGAAGCAACAGCTTGATTGATGGGGACATTTGCAATAAATGAACGGAAAAAGATCAGTGAAACGAGATTGAAAGAAAAGAGGCAAGCCAAGTCATAAGAGAATTATTGGATAAAAGAGACATGAACTGAAAAAACCAATAAATATCTTCTTCGAGTACACAAGAAATATAAATTTGGGAGATACACAAGCTAAGTTTTATCAATCAACGCTATCAGTATAGAGATCGAGAAGTAGTTGCTCCTAATTAATATTGCCTATAATGTTAACTTATTTAAGTAAAATGTTTCACTTTTTATAGATGCACCTGAACAAAAAATATTTTTTTGGTTTGGTACCTCTTTTTTATTTAAAATGAAAAATGACCCACTTACTTCCTCTTAATTATTCGACGCTCTAGCTCCATAAATTATGAAGTTGTAAATTTTGTAAAATCCGATTAACATTAATATAAATGGAATACATAATTGAGTTTACTGAAAAGCACACACGACAAAAAATACTTACGGTTCTTGTTCAGATGTTTCGATATTCTGGGGAAAATTTTGCCATCTAGTGAGACCACTATGAGTTGCCATGAACGCGACAACAATTCCTATCTTTTTCACCAGTTCGGCTCTGCATGTAAAAGAATTATTACATGAGCACTTGCAACATTTGCACAACTCGAAAAAATCTAATATTTCCTTGAATTCATAATGTTTTTTTCCGTCCCTAAATAACATAATTATTCAGTCAATAAAATTTTAGAAACAAATATGCCTTACCAAACAGTAAATAATAAAATGTTGAAAGTGTTATAGGTAAGCAGTGCCTAAAAGCCACTAGCGTCATCATTTCGGAGAGTTCTGCCTCACTTCAATATTGCCCTACTCTAGTTGTACGCGACCTTTTACCATCTCTTTCAACTATGACGCTAGTGGCTTTTAGTACCTTGGACATATCTTTACCTACTTCCAATTTCAAAAACATTGCGTGACAATAAAGGTCGAAACACAGCACCTGACAAGCATCGTCACACTCGACGGTTGTGTATGGGCTGGCTTAACGCATCGACACGGGATCAGCATCGCCGCAATACCCGTCTATAGATATTGTATTGGCACACCGTGTGCAAAATATTCTCTCTGAGAAATGTGTTGTGGTTGAGGCGATGACGTGCCTTGTCGGTGCTGTGCTGATGTTGTTAGGTATGCGAGCTTACATTTAAATACACATATGAAATAAAATCTGCTGGTGATGATCAGTCGCTGTTCCTATGAGGTGCTGATAAGTGTGTTTCGACCTTAAACAATTAGGTCATCAGTAATTAGTTGTTTATTAAAAGAAAATTCAAATAATTGATTGCTCCTCAAAGTACCTACTAAGTATTATTCAGTTTAAATAAATGTCTTAACAAAATAACAAAAAACCTTTTAGCTAAAAATTAGGTATTTTAAAAGTCTTTTTTTTTTAATTTTCAGTTATTGTGGCATGTAAAAATCAGGGTATGGACATTTTTCCAATGGACATTGTCGCTCAACCAACGCAGACATGATTTTGGGGCGAGCTAATTAAATATGACTGCAATGGTCTACACACATCCTCGCATACCTCGTGATACACATAAATAGTTTTACCAAAAGTGAATAATTGGGAGGTATTGCGAAATAGTAATTATGCGCCAAGGTAGAAAAGTGAGGTATTATTGTCGAGGTTCTAGTGTTCTAGTTCTAGATGTAATTAGTGTAGTGTAGTGTATAATTCGGTAAACACTGATGACTAATAAATGATAAACCACACCGTTTGACTGGGTAACAAAGAAATGCGAATCGAGAGGCATTTCGAGGTTACGCAGAGAACCGGAGAGCGTTAAATAAGGTTAATAGTGTTTTATTTCGTATACCCTAATATAAAATAATAGTATATTACAGACCTAGGCCAGTAAAGTAAGAAATCTCTCAGATCACATGTAATTGTCAGCCGAAGCGAAGCTGAGATCGACAAGCATGTGATCTGAGGCTTTCCTACTTACTGGCCGAGGTATGTATACTATTTTTCTGTTCGACGGAGCCGGAAAGCGGCAGCTTCGTTTAGCGCGGCGGCCCGAAAGTTGATGCTTTCCGGCCGGAGGACAGAAAAATATTAGAAAGTGTAACAAGATCCCCTTCTTATTGAACCAACGTGACAACTGCGCTTTTTGGTCACCTACCCTTTGAACTATCCGTTGCAGTAGTGTGCTAATTAGTTCTAAAGAGTGAATACGTTGAAACTCTTTTTCATTTACCGGCTTTTCTCATTCCCGCTTTTTATTGTCAATCACCTTTATTTTACATTTTTATAACCATTTTGTATTTCTAAGTTTTTGTAAGTGAATAAATCGTTTATATTTATGGAATAATTTCCTAAAACCCAACACCCGGACGATATCTAATTGTCCACCTGTTACAAAAGGACTTTAAATGAAGTAAGGAATACTACAACTAGTATAAAAAGTAGGTACAAAAACTGGAACAAAACTACTGGAATAGGTTTGAGACCAGAAAATCGTGTACAAATTATTTAATATTAAATAAACAACTTTGGTACACGTAATATATGTTAATGTATATAATACATATTCATAGTGATGTTCAGATAATATCCGTGGTCGTATGGCACTTCAATCTGAAGCTTATGATCGGTTACTACTATTCTGATTCTGTCTCTTTTATTGGTACCAATAAATATATCACTAACCTTCCACTACATTCGGAGTATTGACTCGATGAAGGTTTTTCAATTTACAGGATTGTAATGTAGACTGGAATATTGAGAATTCAAATTCTCCTGGAACATAGGACCTACTCCACGTCCTCTTACAGATATGGGCCTTTTTCACTTTTATATATTTTGACTTTCACTTCCTTTCTTGACTTTTTAGTGCATTAAAAAGTTTTTTTTACTTTCTAACTCTTTTTCTTTAATTTTTATACTTTTTTCAATTCTCAAATACTTTTTCTGCCCTTTTTTAAAATTCGGCCTCCCTAACCAATTTTTTAAACTCAAAAATCCCCGTTGCTAAGTGAATTTTTTCCTTATCATTTGATTTTTTTCTTCTTGTTAAAATTCTTGAATTTCTTATTTAATGTCTTAATGTCCTTAATATCTGTCTTTTCACTAGTATATTTCTTCTTACCCTTTATACCATTAATAAATTCAAAAATTTAAACTTTTTAAGAAAAATCTCTAACATGTTATACAAAATTTTCTACAATTAATAATTTAATTTGCATTCATGTAATCTTTTAAAAAATGCCCAATTAATCTACACTATTACTTTTCTTAAATAAACTCAGTCTAATTTTTATTATTATGAACCTTTTTTAAAACTCGATAATAATCTTCCAATCACAACACAGCATTATTTATATTCAAAAAACAATTTCTGATATTAAAATTCTTTGATCCTGGCTAATCGTTCTGTCTTTTTAAAGCAAGACAAATATTCATTGATGTTGATGTCATCTTGACAGTGACAACTCTGCCATAATTTAGGTTATAATTCTGTCAAACTATATTTTAAAATTTTCATGATAAAATATGTTTTCTAATAATTTGATTTCAGGTGTATGTTATACATTTCTGGGATTAAACAATATTTTCCTATTCAAGATAATTTAAATGAAGAATTATGAAATCAATTTGTTTGTTATTTCAAATAATTGGATAAAGAATTATTAGATTTTTATCAAAATTAAGGTGAGTCTTTCCTTCTCATTTATGAATTCCTATAAATAATGATATGCATTCGGTTTTTATTTTCGACCTTACTTCCCCGGACCTCCATTTTGAGTCAGCAGATATATAATGGGATCGCAAGGAAGGAGCATATGAGCAGGGTAGGGAAAATATGTGCACAAGGGCAGTTGACCTTATTATATAATAATATGAGTACATGGAGGTCAATGTACTTATAAGCAGCATACAAAATCTCATACAATTTAATTATGTGTGTGATAGTAGTAATTTATCAAAGATTAGTGAATTTCAGTGGTGAATTTACAGTAATTAATGTATATATTAAATACAAAAGAAATGCTATTAAATTATTATTAATTTGGAAACAATAGAAATAAAAGATTTAGTATTGATGAGCAGGAAAGAAAAAAGTGAGAACAAGTTTTTGCGAATAAAGAAAGATTCGCAAATGTAAGGTAGCAGGTGTGTTACACCAGATATTAGTTTTAATTCAGAATGTGAATACTATAGTGCTCCAAGCATAGCAGGTATCACTGCAAATGCTGCATGGAAATGATAAGAACATTGGGATCGGCTATAGATATTTCTAACATTATACTATCCAGTAGACATGGATACTGTACCCCCTCTTGCTATACGGCGATTAATCGACTATAGCAAGAAGAACAGATTTCAGTTAGTCATGGGCTGTGACGCCAATTCACACCATACATCGTGGGGCAGCACGAATATAAATCGCAGAGGTGAGTTACTCTTTGATTATGTACTAGGGGAAGGGCTATCTGTTATTAATAAGGGCTCCGAACCAACCTTTGTAACTAGAAACAGATCAGAGGTATTAGATTTAACTATCAGCTCAAACTTTCTGAGCAATAAGATACAGCATTGAGCTGTATCTACTGAACCTTCGTGTTGAG
Source organism: Lochmaea crataegi (assembly GCA_947563755.1). NCBI lineage: Eukaryota > Metazoa > Arthropoda > Insecta > Coleoptera > Chrysomelidae > Lochmaea > Lochmaea crataegi. The sequence continues at coordinate 4,158,442 of OX387424.1, forward strand.
ATCATAGACATATTCAATTCAACATTGAAATAGGCCAGAGGCCAGTAGTGGAATATCGCGACTCAAAAGCTACTGATTGGAGTGGATATAAAAATTCCCTTCAACTGTACATTGAGGATGGTTTCACCACAATTAACAGTTGTGATGGGATATATACTGCAGCGGAAAAACTTTGCGAAGCAGTAATCTCCTCCTATCATGAAAACTGTCCACTCAAGACTAAAAGAGATAATCGCAACTCTACTTTGGTGGAACAAATGCCTAGAAAAGCGAAGAAAAGAAGTTCGACGACTATTTAACCGAGCTAAAGAGTCAGGCAACTGAGAGCTTTATAGAACTACTTTAACAAGTTACAATAAAGAAATCAGAAAGGCAAAGCGGGAGTCTTGGAAAAAGTTCTGTGAGAGTATTTCTGATATACCTCGTAGTACTAGAATCCACAAGATTCTCTCTAGAGAGTCGATTGCCGAGATTGGGTCGATGAAGCGACCTGATGGCACTTTCACGACCTCTAGAAAAGAAACGTTAGAGCTTTTGATTAAAAATCACTTTCCTGGAAGTTTGACTCTGCATAACAATCGACCTCCGCTCTTTGAGGGCGCAAGGCGGCCAAAAAAAGATCGATTGGGAGGCCGCCAAGGAAGTTATCACATCACCGGCAGTTGAATGGGCAATCAAATCTTTTCAGCCTTTCAAATCTCCCGGTGAGGATGGAATATTTCCAGCTTCGCTGCAAAACGGACTGGAATTACTTTTACCCATCCTCATTGAACTGTATAGAGCTAGTCTGGCGTGGAATTACATACCACCCAGTTGGTTGGAGGCTAGGGTGGTATATATACCGAAAGTGGGCCGCACAGACCCACCCTAAATCGGTCAGACCAATTAGCCTAACATCTTTCCTGCTTAAAGGACTTGAAAAAGTACTGGATTGCTACATCCGGCGGGTAGCTTTATATAATTCCCCCCTGAGCATCCACCAATATGCTTATCAGACTGGCAAATCAACAGATTTAGCGTTACACAACCTTGTTGAGAAAATCACACAATCCCTTAACAACAAGGAGATTGCGGTGGCCATATTTCTTGACATTGAAGGAGCATTTGACAATACACTACCGACCTCCATTGGTTCAGCTTTGACTGAAAAGGGCATCAAACCAACCATTACCGATTGGATATATGCCATGCTCACTAATAGGACAGCCACTACATATCTTCAGGACGAGACCATTAGCTTTAAGGTTTCCAGAGGCTGCCCACAAGGCGGAGTACTATCTCCCCTACTATGGTCACTCTTGATGGATAACTTGCTTAGCGCTCTCGAAAGAAGAGGGGTAGAACTGCAAGCGTATGCAGACGACCTTGTCATCTTGGCAATGACCAAGTCAGGAAGGGTAGCATATAATACCCTCCAAAAGACGTTGGACGATGTCCACAGTTGGTGTCAGAGGGAACAGATGTCTGTTAACCCTGGTAAAACTGTAATAGTTCCCTTCACTAGGAAAAGAAAGTTGGAGGATATTCCACCACTTTCCTACAATGGTGAGGTTATTCCATTTGCAGCGGAAGTAAAATATTTGGGGATTATCCTAGATATGAAACTTACTTGGAACGCTCACTTGGAAAAAGTTATCCATAAGGCCAGACTATCCTTGTGGACATGTCGTAGGATCTGTGGAAAATATTGGGGCTTGGGACCCAAACAAATCTATTGGATATATGTGATGATCGCTAGACCAATGATCACATATGGAGCTATTGCCTGGTGGCCAAAAGCTTTACAGCGAATGGCCCAAGCAAAGCTCTCTGGTATACAGAGACAGGCTTGCCTGGCAATTACTAGTGCTATCAGCTCCACACCGTCAGCAGCCAAGGAAATCCTTCTGGACCTACCTCCTCTCCATATATTTTTGGAAAGAGAGGCTAGATGGACAACATACAGAATTGTGCATATTTCTAAATGCACAAATCAGGCTTATACAGAACGAAGCAGAATGCCAGTGGACACTGAAAGTCACAGTATTCTGGGAATGACCTCTGACATAATGCCTCCAACAGTAAACTATGACCTGCCTTATACCGTCCTAGTTAAAAATAGAGATGAACGGGTCCTCCGTAAGGATGAACTATTAAGAGCAGACAGCTGTTGGTACACAGACGGTTCAAAAACACCCTCAGGCTCTGGTGCAGGTGTATACGGGCGCAGACCTAGGACAGAAATCTCAACCTCTCTAGGATCCTATGCAACCGTATTTCAGGCGGAAATTTACGCCATTGTTTCATGTGTGGAGAGATTGGAGCAAGCCAATCTCATACATGGAACAATAAAAATTTTCCCGGACAGCCAAGCGGCTTTAAAAGCACTTAGCTCTCACCGTGTGTCGTCGAAATTGGTTTTAGACTCTTCTCAATAGGAGAACTCAATAAAGTATTGCTGGTCTGGATCCCTGGCCATTCTGGCATGGAAGGAAACGAGAAGGCAGACTCTCTTACAAGGGAGGGTGCCGTACGTGTTTCTATCGGACCAGAACCTATAATTGGCATCGCAATAAGTTTTGCCAAACAAACACTGAATACCTCGACGGCAAGAAGAGCTTTAGACTTCTGGCATAATTTACCAGGATTGGTTCATTCAAAGGCTTTCATACATCCTTCGAAGAAGCAAATGTTAGACTATAGCAGACATGACCTACGTTGTCCAACAGGTCTTTTAACAGGCCACTGTCATCTGAATCATCATATGCTAAAACTTGGACTGTCGGAAGATCCGACCTGCCGTCTTTGTCTGGAAGATGCTGAATCAGCAGAGCATATAATTTGTGCCTGCCCCGCCGCGGCTCGAATCAGGTATCTGATGTTTGGCAGGGATTCTCTCTCGCCCTCGGACCTGAAATATCATTCACCAAATAAACTAATCGGCTTTGTTAAGAAGCTGAATTTGTTTGGTGAAATCTGAATAGGTGTGAGCCACAATAGACTCTTGCGAGTCGCAGTGGAGGGCCTTATAGACCCACTCATCATAAGCCTAACCTAACCTAACCTATCTATAAATTTGTAATTCCCTGTATTTTGTTTGATCTGTCTGTAAATTGTATCCGTGAATTAAAAGTACAAATCGTGAAAAATAGTGACGTACAACTGGAGGACTCTGGTGAATTGATGGGAGAGAGTGATTGATAAATACATCAGTGTCTAATTGTAAACGTACCTATACCACTTCATTGGCTATGTAACGAAAAATAATAATAGGATTGTGTTCACAACTTTGTAGAGAAGTCAGACCTTTAGAGGTAATAATACATAAAATTGTTAATTCAACTACTTGAGTCTAGATAAGGTTGAACACTTTTTTTGCAGCTTACATTTTATTGGCTTCATCGGCGCACGCGACTAGTGGCTTTCTTCATTTTATTTATTCGGAAAAGTTTTAGTTTTAGCCAGTAATACTACTGTTACCGCCTTCACCGCGTGGAGGTACTCCCTGCTTATGTCATTATTATTACACACTTTTGGTTTTTTTTCATATAAGTTTAACTTGTGTACCAGTCCATAATAAAATACGTATTTATTATACAGAGCATTTCAATGAAAACTATCCACCCTGTTTAAATCTGAAGGCGTTACTCTCATGAAAAAATACTCCAAATATCATATGAAGGGAAACGTATTTTTGCTCACATGAACCAGTTATAACTTTACCCACCTCTTCCCTATATGATTTTACACCAATCGAAACTTTTTGAATAAAAAAGATATCCGAATTTGTGAGAATGCCTGCAGTTCCAATATCACTCTTCAATTCTGGAAGTGAAAACTTCTTCAGCCGCGTTGAGCGATTATGGTGGATGAAAAACTTATGGGTTGGTGATGTCACCGTCACCATGTAACCATCACCGTCAAGGCGTTATTGATATGCTTTTGTGACGTGCTGCGCCTCGACTGTATCATGTGCGTGTCAGACTCTTTTTGGATGGGTAACGATAAAATTTTTATAATGGGTTAATTTATTAGAAAAAATTTCCGTCTATCCGTAGACGAGTATGGAGGACCCGGAGAAAGATACGCCTCCGTTTGTTTTGAAGAAAGACGTGAATTTGTTATGGTTTGGAGAGATATCACTTCAGTAGCACGTTCAGAGTAGATGTTCGTGAAGAATGAACGCCACCATATGATAAACCGTCCGTACTTTGAACCAATATAACCTGGGTTTATTTTTTCGGCTCATTTCATGACTGTATAATATATATTTTTTGCATTCCAATCCTCTGGCCAGGCCAGGTAGGCGCCCCGGACAAGTCGCCCTCCCCTTAAGCCGCCAATGCCTCTGGCACATCGAAGAAATGTTTATTGGGATTCATTACTTTGACATTGGTGCACTGAAGTCTATATACGTCTCTTCCTGTGCTGACAGTCATGCATTGTGATGTCATCAAACCTCTAGTAACATAGGCTTTGGCCAAATTGCGTATATATATATTGTTATGGTATACAATAATTCAGTGTGTGGTGATTTAATTTTATTGAATAGTATTATATACTACATGTATCAGTATCAACCAGAACTTCAAATCAAACAAATTTTATATTTAAGTTGTATTTATTAATCTGAAATATTAGAAATTTAACATTATATCACATGCACGTGTATCTCATAGTATATCTTGGGTAAAGTGAGTTGTCTAAATTTAAGGAGTGAAATTTGAAATGTAATAACCTTTAACGTCAAAATTAACTTAATATTAATTAATAACTATCTCCAGATTGCAATCCGTGGATGGTCTCCTAGCCTATTACAACCTATATTAAAATAAAATTAACACAATTCCGCACAAACAAAATAAATCTCTCAATATCTTGTCGAAACACCGCCGGTAGCTGTATTATCTAAATAGAAAACGACTTGTTCTCTGAAGCGAAGAAATTCTGCGTTGCGCAAAGGAAAGATCACTGGTAAACGTCTCAATCCTCGGTACTGGTTTACAAACAGCTGTTAGGTACAAGTTTTAGTATTAAATGATTTACATTACCATCGTTTATTGCTGCATGATCTTTCTTGATCTTGAGTTTGAACAACCTTTACTGGATTCAATTCGAAGGTAAGTTATGTAAGATATTTCTAACTCACTATTTCTTTCTTTTATCAGTTTTTATTAAAGTCTTCGTACATTTAAACTTCTAACGTCCATTACTTTTTTTCGTCTCCCCCTTAGTTACTGATCACCTAACAAACTTCCTTCCCGTTGCTAACGAACATCCTTTTGTTTCTTCTTTATTTATTATCGAAATTACTAATTTTTGTTGAAATCCAGTTACTGACAGTTCATATTATTTAATCAAATAAAAATGTCCATAACAACCAATGTTCTTGTACTGACATTTTCCAATATCAACTTTATCAGTTAATTTATACAGGGTACATAAAAATATCTAACAGTAAGTATTTAATTTAATCATTTTAACGTTATTGTTAAAATGATGGACATAACATAAGACTCCCATGTACACATGATATAATAACTTCTAAAAGTAACCATTTTATTTCATTTATGATCATCTCAATTTCAGTACAATATATATATATATGCAAATTTAAATAAATACTGCTAACATATATTATACACATTCTGTGATTTGTTTGGATGTAAAATATATTTGACTCTGTTATAATATGGTGAACAGCTAGATCAGTCTTAATAGTGTCGAACAGCGAAGATTACAAAAAGTGCAAAAATCTTGTCTAAGCTTAGCTATGGAATTCGAAAATTTTGTAAAATATCACACTCCTTGAAAAAAGCAAACTGGTTGAATATGGTAAATCGCAGAGAGGTTCATGTCCTATGCCTATTTCATAAATTTATACCAACACACAACCCTCCATATCTCACAACATCTCTGTCACAATGTGAACATTCGACGAAAACACCTTATTAATATTCCTAAGCATTGAACAGTTCCATTTGAAAATTCTTTCACTTAGCAGATCTCAAAATATTATAACCTTCTACTGGACGAATTAAAAGAATTGTCTAATTCATTATTCAAAAAAAGAGTAGCCAAACTTATGTTTGATGACCAATGCTTTTTTTTGTAAAGGCTTCTGAGGAAGAACAGTTTTATTGATCAGTAGTCCTTTTTACCAAATTATGATGCTAGTTTCACTATACTTATTGTAATACATGAATTTTTTTTGTCAATAAATCAATTATTATTATTATAAACTCGTTTATCAGTCTGTTTTTATATAAATTATATAGTTTTTACAAAGAAAAATTTCAATAATACCGTAAGTAATAATACTTTACCTTGCTGATGCCATCAATATTGACATAGGACTTTTTAGTAAAAAAATAATAGTTGATTAGAAGGCGGTGAATTCATAATGAGAAAATCTTAAAGAAAGGAGTACTTGCTTGAAGGACTTACCCATTTTCCTCTCGGTTGGTTGTAGTGATATTGTCATTGAACCAGTCCGTCAGTTTTGCATCCGAGACAACTTGGCAAACTAATTTACGGTCACCTGAAATGATCGGATTGAATAGTAATTCGTTTTACTTGGAAATTATATAATATTTAAATTGTCTAGACCGAAAAAAGTGGTAATTTAATATGATGTATAGTTTGGCAAGTCTATCTGAAGCTACGGGGCATCGGTAAGGGGGGGAGGAAACATGGCCGATATCTGTTATAAACGTACCAACAGCGTACGGTACCTATTTTATAAAAGTATTAAAAATAATAATTATATATAGAAACTGATTTATGCTTTGCTTTAAAGGTAACGTATTTTTCAAAACACGGTACCTATTTGTTAAAAATCGTACTTGAATTCAATATGGATACGAAATAATAAGATACCAAGTAAAACTGAAAATACGAAGGAAAATATTGACATTATAAACGCCACTGGATAATCAATGTCAATCAATTGTCGAAGTGAGAGGGAAGAACACACGCACGCGCTTGCCAATAGGAGGTCAGATGGTTATCTAGCAACGGAGGTTCGATAAATATTCACCAATTGAGTTAGTAGGATGGCGTGGTAATTATGATTTTCGCACGACGTTGCCGGCTTGAAGGAAACCCATAACATATTTGGAAAAGTGTTCATCTTTTAATATTCAGAAATTGGAAAAATAATGTTAATAGACAAAATCCAATGAAACAAGCACATTATTGATTAATGATTATATTGACATATTGTTAATAATAAAAAGTCCATTTTCTAATTATTACCACTACATACTTAGCACTTTAGCTTTTTCATAGTTGAACGTGGCAATATCGAACGTTTTCGACCGCATTCCTTCCACATCTTCAGTTATGTTTGCCAAACTATACTTTGTTTATAAAGTTCGCTATCCTTATTGGTACTGATATTTATAAGAACTTATTAGCTCTCGGGAAATGCCAATATTTTTTACATTTTTTCCACTGTTTGTCAGAGGAGTGGTGAAGAAATAACAAAGCTAGCGACTTTGGAGTTCAGAATTGACCGGATGTGAATTATGCTTTGTTAAAGGGTTGCTAGTGGAGTTACCTTTTCTTTTACAGCTTGATGAGGCTAGCCCATTTTCACATTTTGTTCAGTTTCATAATTGTTAGTTTCAGATTAAGTCTCCCTGTAGAATTTGGAACCTCTTTCCCGAAATCGGGAGGAGGCTAGAAGGAGTAGATTATTTGAGGACCATTAGATAGGATTTTAAGAATTAAGTGTGACTTTTCAATTGCTTTATCAAGGAATTTGGAGTAGCAGATGTTGGGTGTGGCTTCAGATAGTGTTAAGATGTGGGTGGTAATGAGTGAAGCTCGATGTGCTTAAACAAAGCTTGAGAGAGCGTTTATTATTTTTTTCAGTAAACAGTTTCACTGTTTTCTATCACGTTATTAATGATGTCATTTGTATTGTTAGAATTATTATATAAAATCTCTTTTAAGCCAGAGTTCAATGAAATAAATAATATATTTTTTTCGACAACCGCCCGGAAAGTACCTACCCCCCGGTCGCTTTTTCTGTGAGAAAGTAGCACTTTTCCGGCCTAGTCCGGGAAGTAAGTATTTCCCGGACTAGGCCGGGAAGAATTACATCGTTGTTGTCATTCTAACAAATTGAATCCCTTTGATATTAGCAATTGTTCGAATTTCAATATAAATATTAATATAAACAAGAATTAGAATGTTCCTAATTTTGTTCTAAAAATAAATATTACAAAGAAACATGTTTTATTGATTTGTTATACCACACGGTTGCCGAAAAAAAAAAACGAAAAAAAATATACGCAACTCGCCCGGAAACTGTTTTTTCGGACTCGCTTACGGCTCGTCCTGGAATCTTGTCTACTCGTCCAAAAAAATAGTATTTTCCGGACTTGTTACGTAATATACTATTTCCTTCAACAGCTTTGATTCACTTATACAATTTACTATAGCAGCTCTGGCAGATACATCAATTATCATTCATATCATCCACGCTAGATCCAAATAAAGTTGATCTCCTAAATGAAAAATAGTGTTAAATATTCCATGTAGGATGTATATTGGGGAATTGGGGTGTTTTTCACTGATATCTAAAAGATCAATTGTGTCCCCTTCTTTCTTCTTAGATCCTGAGGAAAGTCTCCTTTAGACCTATTTCTCGGAGGAATTTTGGGATATCTGCAGACTTTAGTTTAGGTAGTGTCCCTCTTCTATCCTGTAGTCTCCTAGATGTTTTGCACCTGGATTCTGAATTGCTGTGCAATCCTTAACTGCGTGGATGGAGGTTTCTTCTTCCATACCACAGAAAATACACTCGTCTTCCTCCACTATTTTGAGCTTTTTCACACCTGGACCCCTGTTAAAACTCTTAGTGCAGTTATGCTCTGACTTGAGCATACATTTGTTCTCAACTGGTTGTAGTCACCCAAAAATATCCTCGATTGTCTAAGCCCTACTAGATGTTTCCAATGGTCAGATCTTCTCTTTTTTCGGCTTTGTCTATTTCTTCCTTTATTATATTGGAGCTGATACCGCAAAAGGGTGTTTTAGTCCCCCTCTTTGCTAGCTCTCATCTGCTATTTCATTTCTTTCTATTCCAGTGTGTCCTGGAATCCACAGTGAGGTGACAATGTTGTACTCACCTAGTTAATTGCGTTTGCCTAGGCATTCCCATTCCAGCTCCCATATTTCACCAAAAAAATATAAAAATACTTCACTTGAGAACTCATATCCACCATATCTTCAATGGTTGGTTTATTTTCGTGTATGATCATTACATTTATCACATAGTGCAACGAATGGCGGATGAAATGGCCAGACAAGGCTCATCAATGCCATTAATTGGACCGGAACCCTTCTGCGGCTTCGCAAAGTCGACAATAAATATCATCGGGGGCTTCAAACAGGAATTTATTTACATCTTCCCTGTCAAACAAATTAGATTTTATGGATTTATATCCGTCATTTCTTCTTTTTTAAAATGCTCGCAGATTAGGATAGGTACTTGGATGCGGCTTTTTGGGATACCACAAAATGATTCGGGTCCGATAAGAGGAGTACAAGCTCCTTCTTTCGCGAGACCATCTGCAATATTATTTCCGGCAATTCCTTTATGCTCTGGCACCAACTTTAAAGTTACTTTGTTGTGTCTAGCCAGGCCAGTTGCTTAAGGGATTGTTGGCTGTTCCAGACTGTTTCAGACTGTTTCAGACTTATAATTCCATCCTTCTATCTGAGTCATTTTCTGTTAGTTCGTACATAATTTTTATTTTGTAGAACTTATTTTCCTTTAAAGCCGACTTCTGGTCTATTTCACAATCTTGAGCTACAATTCTAGTAGTTTAGATGAAATAACGACGAACTCACTTAATAGAGAAATCTATTTACGTTCAGACGGGGGTTTTCTGCCAATCCGTTACTTATTACTACTTAAATACAGGTAAGCGTATATTGAACATCTTCAACGCCTTATGATAGTTGCGGCCAGCTTTGCCATAAATTACGATCATTTCGCATTTTTCTTCTAAACTGCGAGTTTGAACCATCTTTAAATTTCACAATATTCAAATTTACTTTGAAGTAGTAACAAAATTCACAGTATTTGAATACTTTTTGAGGGTGGCATCTGATAATAAACAAATTAATTTGTAGGTACCTGGTACCCCAAAAAGGTTATTTTGAAAGTTCGACAGGGCCATAAAACCACTTTCTCGCATAACTCGTAATTCGTATATTTTGGAATGAAAGTGTTGTGGTGTCCCTCGTATAATTTAATTAAATGTAGTCATTCAAAAAATAGCGTCAGCAATTACTTAATGCATATGGCATATGGATAGATTTGTTTATCAACAATGATATAAAAGAATAAGTAAGCATAAATATATATAGTTTTGATATTGATGACAATAACAATTAGAAAAAAGAAATAATTATAACTTGTACTCCACTAAGGTCAGATGCCTGGCCGGAATTTAAATATAAATGTAAATCAGTGTGAACATTTTTTGCAAAGATAATAAACAAGTTAATTTCAAGAAGGGTTTTTATGAACAACAACCCGATCTATTACAGTGTTATACATGCGCGGTGTTGCACGATTTACTTTCTCATTTAAAAAAATTGAAGAAATGATAGTCAGTGATGAGTGAATAAGTACGTCTCGAAACTGGTATATCGTAGAATGCTATGATTATTATAAATACTGTCCGAGTTTGTATCTTATTATATAAAAATAGAAAAGTCATTCCACTGTACTGTATATGTATATACACATACCTACAACCATGAACATACTTATTTGCTAATCTGTAGGTAAAGAAAAAAATTCAAATACAATTCACTCACATTCGGATTCCTTAGACCATTTCCAAGCATGTTTTTCCATAATCTGAAGAAAATGAAGAAGCTCCTCCTCAGGATCGTCAAAATGTTTTTTGTTATCTAAATAACGACAATAATGCCTGAAATCAAAAATAACCAATATACTTACAAGTGTAATATGTCATTTAAATTAATTCAATTTCATTTAAAAACATATTGAATTGGTCCAATTCAAAAATTTTCCTTGGAAAACCATTTTCTTGGAGTATTACTCAATCATAAGAGGATTTAATGTTAATAATAAAAAATAAGTAACGCATCTATTCGTTCTATAATTTAATCTACGTATCAAGATTTTGATGACCAAAAATTATACTGCGAGGGACCGCCGCCCGTCTCGAAGTATGCTATGGTAGTGATTCCGAGGCGGGGATAACGGCGAGTTTGAGGTGGGTTTGGTTGGTAGGCATCCCCTTGGGGATGAGTCCAACACTGTTTGGGTCCTGCACCCATTCGAACATGAGTTTTTCATCTCGGCCCGAAAACAAAATCTAATTTACCTTCATCCAAAAGTTCTTTCTAAGGGAGCTAGCGCCCTTTGAAGATGAGTCTGACAAGTTACTTTTCTTAGCATATCTCAAATAACCGCTACCTACAAACTTCAAACTTGGTACATTGTATAACCCTGCTGTGATAAATTGTTTACTACAAACCCGCGTTATTTATTGTCATAAGCGATCAGCATGAGAGGGACAACGGGTCAATTTGGTAAAATTTTTTCTCTATCAGGTTTTTGACATATTTTACATCAAATTCAAAAGCTATAAGGTATTTTCCAAAAATAAATGTGCTCTTGTTTGAATTCGCTAGGCATTCAATATCATTATTTGATTACTGAATCATCTTTACAGTACCTTGGCTTTGACAAATGATCAAGAATTGACATAACTTCAAATTATTTAGAAGCTGAAGAGTGAATAGGCCTTATTTTACTTGCTTTTACCTGCAGAAATCAAGGCATTTACTTCACATTTTATTCATAAAAAAAGAAGGAAAATATTTAAGCTAGAAGCAAAGGGTGTTGCTCCAAAGGAAAAGGTTTCACTTTTTTGAAGTTCTTAAAAAGTACTGAACTCATGGATTTGCTTCAGAAAATATGCATCTGGTCCCGAGAAGCTTTTGTACCAAGTATTAATTATTTATTCCCATTTGTACATGCGATTGGAGAGCAAAGGTGTTCAGTTTTAGCGATTTTGTTAAATTTTAATTTCCCATGGCGGATATGGTGCACGTACGCGCACGAAAAGTGTACAAAGAAAGACGTACTCTACATGACGAAAGAAACGTGTAGTGGTTAACTGACTACTTCATTGGTGGGAATCTGGAAACCAGAGGAGGTGCGCTTTCGCCAGTACAAAAAATGAAATTGTTTTTACGGTACATGGCAGATCCGGGCTTCCAGAGAGGAATCGGCGAGGAACTAGGATGTTCACAGCCTACACTCTCCAGAATTGTCGATAACACTCTCGGTCTCATTATAGACAAAGCGATTAAGTGGATCAAGTTCCCATCGACCGAAAATGAAATTATGGAAGCCAAAGTCAAATGGGCAGCAAAAAAGAGATTCTTGACTGCAATATGAGCTATCGACTGCACGTATGTTGAAATTGAAAATCTGCGTCTATTTGGAGATGAATATGTAAACCGGAAAAATATTGCAAGTATTAATTTTCAAGCCATATATGATCAATATTACGTTTTCATGAATATCTACGCACGGTTCAGTACATGACAGTTGAAATTGGAAAAATTCTTCTGCTCATGAAGCCAGGCGGCGGTTCCCGACTCTTAAATATGTCTATCGAGTGAAAACGGAGAATATTCCGAAGGTAACAGTGGCTTCAAAGGGCTTCCATGGTTACATACACTACTGCAAGTTGTAATTTGTCCGGCGACACAACGTATCGCGGCGCTCGCGCGTGCCTCCCTTTTCCTTTTTCTTGCGAGGATTTGCTTGCAAAGAAAAGGAAAATATTATGAATGGAAAATAAAGCAAAACCTTTTCGTTCAACCTTCTGCTTGTGATCTCTACCTTTTACTTTTACCTTTACCTTTGAAGGAAATACTATACTATACTATAATTTTTTTTCCTAACAGACGAAATCACAATCGACCAGCATTTATGGCTCTCTATCAATGCCCTAGAGAAACCGTCCCAATAGTACTTGAAAGTATTGAACCTGGTAGGCACCCGGATGTTTCAGAAGAGAAGAGAAGAGAGAAGAGAAAAGAGAAGAAGAACCAGAAAATATTTAGCATAAATGTCTGAGTAGGTGTAATCGACAATCAACTACTGGGACCAGTAGAGTTACCTGGTCGTTTAACAGGACAGGATTGCCTTAACTTTTTGCAAAATAATTTAATGGACTTTGTTGGACTTTGTGAGGTGCTTCGTGATGTCGATCTAGGCGACCTTCTGACTTAGTTTTTCGATTTCCTATCCATCGAACGGGTACTGCTTTTGCAAGTCCTTTGAATGTGTCCGATTTTCCGTATCTTCTACTTTCATTTCGGGTGTTTCGTGGCATAGTTTGGAGAATATTCAAAATCAGTGAATGAGTAAATTGTGTGTTGTTGGTGGAAGTTATTACCTCTTCGTTTTGCTGGAGAGCTTGTTGCATTTCCACATCTTGTAGTCCATCAACGAATGCCCGTGTGCTTTTTTATTCTAGGAAAGCTTTAGGTGGCTGGGAATATGCAAGATGCAACAATATTTTTATATCTGCCAGAAATTTCCGTAGGTAGGTTTTCATTCGATTTTTTATTAGGGTCTTTTAGCTGACTCTGGAATACATGCTTCAAGTGCTGTTGGCCATACGATGTCTCTAAAGCTTGTATGAGGGACGCATAATTGGGTCCATCTTGCGGAAGAAACTGCAAAACATTTGCTGCCTGCTCACGAAGCGACACTATCAATGAAGCAGTCACCTGTGTTCTGTGTCTCAGTCCAGTCAATAGCTCAGGCCGTATCTTCTTCTTTTTATTTTTTTCATCTTTCTTTTCCTTCTTCCTCCTTTCTGCGTCGTTCCTTCTCTTCTTCTCCATCCTTTCTGCGTCTTTCCTTCTCTTCTTCCTCATTTCTGCGATTTCATCTTCTCTTATTTCTGCGTCTTTCTTTCTCTTGTTCCACCTCAAAAAACCACGCTGGTTGTCCAGAAGAATCCATGTCTCTGTCGCATACGGTGGATCTAGTATTTACCATAAACAGATACCAAATACTTTTTATTTAGATCCTTTGTAGATGATTCCAGAGGTTTTTCCTATTCTTTTTTATGGATCTTTACCTATTCGCCACTACAGGTCCGACGTAACAGTATCTTTGGTTCACCCTGTATCAAAGATAATTTTGATCTACCCTGTATCATATTGGCTTAATATAAATTCGAAATAATATATATGGTTGAATAGATGACTTTTACTTGATGAAGATCCATACTAAACATTGAAATAAAACAATTTAATTTGTTTAAATCTTCATTATAACTTGGAACTAACATTCAATTTAAACTTGTGACGCGTTTCGCTAAAACTTTTCGCTTTATCAAACGAGCCTAATAAAGCTACTGTGTACTTTTGGCTTCTCTTATGCAAACAACGAAATTTGCCGAGTTTTTATTTTAAAATTTGTAACATGTCTATCGACCTGTTTCGATTTTACAGAATAAATCCTTTTAATTAGCGCTCGTCGTCACTAGCCACATTCAATTATAGTTCTGTGATCCCAAACTCTTCTACCCTGACCGTAAGATAATTGACGTCTGCCAACGGACGCTTCCATTTTTTGCACAACGCCACGTGAAACACCCCTTTTTGTTATCGACCGCCTAAGAGAGCAGATCATCTTTCGCTATCTTTCATATCTTAAGTATCTATCTCAGGAATTTTGCTGTGGTAAGTTCAAAATCATAATTCATAATTAATAAGCTTCTTCTAAAGTACTGTCTGATATAATTTTCGTATGCATTCTTTATTTTTTTACAGAGATAGACGAAATTAAATTCAACACGTGGTCATAAAGTGTTCTTTTATACTAATATGGTAGTTTTAAACCAAATATTCTTTTATAATTCACTGTTTTACTTTTATACAAACATTTTCAAGCTTTTTCAGTTGCGAAATAGCTCTTTTAATTATAAAATAACATTTTTATAAATTACTATTAACCTATAAAATATTCTTTCGTAACGCCAGTGCCGGTTCCATATATTTCCTAAGCACGATATTTTTTCATATAACTAAATAAATAACTTTTTGCTATGATTAGTTTCTTTCGGATCATTAGTATATATTTTTTTCCCTTAAACTCATATTAAGTACGCTTATGGAATTTGGTTTGATTGATTTATTGTTACGCCGGATTTATGAATAAACTATAGTTTGAATTCAATAGAAAACTTACCAATCGGGATGAATGGTCCAATTCCCAGTGAAATATCGCAATAGTGGTTTTTTATCAGAAGGCTGAGACAATGTCAAACGATGAATGTCGTTTTCAACTTTAGGTTCTATTCTAGTATATCCATATTTCTTTGGAAGAGATATGACAAGACTGAAAGGGGTACCATTTATTCCCCTGTAGTAGTAGTCTCTCGTCATAAATGTAATTCGCCTCTAAAAATTCAAATGTATAAGAATTATATTGAAAAAACTTCATGATCAAGTTAAGGTATATCAAGTTCATTTATCAATGTTCCCAACTCACCATATCATCCAGATGCCCTTTGACATCTAATGTAATATTTCCACTATACTGCATAACAACTTGTCTTCTAAATTCACGAATTTTGTCACTGAAATTCCTAGGTTCAGAGTCGTCATCAAGGATTTCAATTTCAATCATATCTACCCTATTATAAGCGGGTTTTAATATACCTTGATACTGAAAACAATTAAAAGTTACTACAAACATAACAGTCAGAAGCACCCAAAATAAAATGAACAGATCATTTTACGCTACTACGAACATAAAATGTGATGTGTGGGAAAATGGCAACAGCTTTCACTATCAGTTAAGGAACAAGCTAGTAATATTTCAGTACATGTTGTCTTTACAAATTCTATCATTCAATCGAAGATATCTTCATGGCCAAACACAGAAGGTTCACACCGCGGAACTCCTTTTGATGATTTAATTAAGTGCAATACCAACCCTTTCATGACTTTGTGCTCGAAGCTAGGCGATAGCTCACCACCTGAAGGATGGAGATGGGTAGTTTAGTTGTTTTACCATTTTTCTCTCTGTCTCTATGGCGTTACCTTTTCTGCGAGTTAGCGCCTGCGCAGGTTTGTCTCTTTCGTCTCCCAGTCTAGTGACACTAACAGTGGTATTCATAGACGGGCGCTGGTGAAACGCCGAAAAGAATCGCTCGCTTCGGCGAGTGAATGGTTGACGAAAGAACAAGTTTACTTAGAACCTGATCAGGCTATAGACCTAACTCCAAAACGGATAATAGCCATTCTCATAAGCCTTGATCTTCTGGACTCAAATACAGATGTGGAGTATACACAAAAGATCTTATACGTCGCAGTGTGGTAAGGACAACCGGACCCCCTTGTAGTCTTATCCAATATTTATCACCACATGAGTATTTTTATCTGTTATTGATTTTATTAACTGACATAATTTCTTTGGGGCCCTGGGCTAACGATATGCGGGAGACCCACCAAATAATTAACATATTTGCCATTTTCCTGAAAAATGGATTATGCGGGAAAATTAAACATATATTTTTGATTTGTATTTTTTTTACTAGTTTATTATTTTATTATTCGGGGCCCCTGAAACCCGAGGGCCCTGGGCTGGAGCCCATTAAGCCCATATGTAGATCCGGCCCTGATTTTGATACTCACAATTTATCTGTTCACCCTTAAATATCTTTTGGCCCTTCCTAATCACTCTATTATTATAGTAAACACTTCACTTTATAGCGCTGTTTTTAGCTAAGATTTATACAAAAGGATTTGGTATTGTTTTAATTAGTGTTTATTAGCTGAATAGCCACCCAATCTCCCATTTCTAGGCTTCATTATTTCGAATGGAAGTCGTTTTCACCATCGAGTTTAATGTGAAAAACAATTATATTAAGGTTATTCCCCACGACCCAAGCTGGATAATCGACGCTACAGTGGACATTGAAAATCTTATAGAACTTTTCAAGAAACCATAACAATTTACTTATGGATGCCGTGTACTTGGATGTATTCCTTGGGTTGATGAGCGAGGGTTAAAAATTGATAAGAAGGTTTTCATATAAAAGAAGTAGTAGGGTAGTTACGGCTGACTAGTTGAAAAATAAACTATACATTTTTATGGGGCACAGCCAAAATGATTTGTGGATGGTAAACTAATCCAAGCTTTCGATAATGGTTATTATAATTTTCAAGGCTAAAAGTATAAATTATTTGTTACAATTTGGATAAAAAATATATTTTTTTTATAACACAACTTACTAGCAAGTGAGTTAATTCCTTCGAGAATGTAAATTCGTTTGTCGAACATGGAAACTAATCTTAACAAACTATTATTAAAAATTTTCACATGTTTAAAAAAAATTAAAACTACTAAAAATGTTAATCAATTTTCATAGCAGTGTTCGCAGTAAAGTGAATTGATCTGTATACAAAAAAATTGTTAAAAAATTAACTTTTTCTTCGCAATATTGTTTTCTAAATCTCCAACTTACCACTGGCCTAAGATCTGGGTGGGTTAGAATGTAACCATTGTTCGTTACTATAAATGCATATCCATTCACCCCCAACTACAAAAGCAATAAAACAGTTAAAAACATAGAAAAACTGTATTAATCCCACAAGAGTTCAAATTAGTTTATTAAACAGATTACTTCATTCCAGTTGACGGGTAAATTATTTTTTTAATGATTAATACAAAGATTCTATTTCCCAATCATGTATATATTATATATCCACTCGTATACATGGTGATTCATTAGTATGAAAAAGTCCAATATCTTGTTAATCCACAGATATTCGAATAAAATTTCAAAATTTTACAGCGTGCTTTAGAACGCCATGCCCGATCAAAGTTATATTTTTTAACATCCAGTACTTCCAGTATTTCCCTTCAAATTTGAATTCTTCTTGAATTCGCTATTGCAATGTTGTAGTAGGTTATAGAGTGTATTTAAAAAGCTCTGACCACTTGTTCCTGGAAATCGTAATGAGTTCAACGCCCAGTATACTTTAAATTGAACAATCTAAAATTAATCTTCTACAGCTATACGTCTATGATAATCTTCTAGAATCACAACTCACTAGACCTGCTTCCGTACCTAAGAAACTTTATTCAGGATGAGTCCAAACTTAAATACATCGGTTTCACTATACTATTTGTTTAAATGAATCACCCTGTATTTTATATCGGTAAATGAAATTTACTTTACTATACTTTAAATTTGATTAAGTACTTCCTATATCCGAACTGAATAGTTTTTTGATAATTCAATTTTGTGATTAAAAATTTCATTTCCAATAAAAAACAATAAAAAGCAGCAACACAAGTGTATGAGGCTCATATTTCTTATGTAGTTTTTCTAAATTCTTAAATTAGAACCACATCATCGTTAGTGTTTTTAGTAATTAGGTAGGTAGTAAGTAGGCTCTACCCCCGTCTGGGGGTGGGACCCCTTAGAAGAATACCCCCAGGGGATAGCCCACCTGTCGTAAAAGGCGACTAAGTGGTTAGATCCCCAGGGATCTAGAGGAGTAAACCTCGATAAAAAAAATCCGTAATCTACGTTGTTAGCTACCGTGGCAATGGATGAATGGCTGCGCGAAAGTCAGTCAGAAACGGTGCCTCCGGGATACCTGGTGACCTCCCGGAGTAACCAGCCTTACCACCACAAGCGGGGCTCTGTGGTGGTGGACATTCAATTCCCTGGCTACTCGTGGGATGGAATATGGATAAAGGACAAGAAGAAATAGAACAGGAGGTGATGGATGAAGGTAGGCAAGGAATTTTTGGTAGATCGAGGAAAGGAAAACAAACGCCTGGGGTGAAGAGAAAGGAGGTATCGCCTTTGGAAGACAAGGAACAGAAGAGGAAACTGAAGGAGAAAGTAATGAAGGAAGTGGAGAATGGGACGGAAGAAGAGATGGAGAGTGTAGAGAGATTGAAAGATATGGTAAGGCGGCTGGAGGAGAGGGTGGAAAGGCTGGAGGAGGAGAAGGCAGCGGCAGAGGGAAGGGTCAAGGAATTGGAGAGTTTGAGGTGGGAGGACGATAGGAAGGAGATAATGCAAACACGATGGGAGATGGCGCGAAGAGACTGGAAAGGTTGGAAGGAGGTTAGAGATAGGGACTGGGATGGTAAAAAAGGGGAGGGAATAGAGGTGAAGGTGGGAAATCCTTTGATAGGAGATGAGAAGGTAAAGGTGGTATGGGTGACCAAGGAAGACAGTGGTATGGAGGAGGGGATACAGAGGATGTTTAGGAATAGGTACCCGATGCTAGGAGGGAAAGGAGAGGAAATGGAGTGGGCCAAGGAGGTACGCACTACGGAAAGGAATGGGGTAAGGGTAAAGACGGAGAAGTTGATCTGTCGGATGGAGGGAGATTGTAGGGATGAGAAGAAGGTGTTCGAGCTGATGAGTCCGCTGTTTGGGGAAGTGGGGAGTGGACTCCACAAGCTTGAGCAGGTAGAGGTGGAGGTGGAGGTGCTGAAGAAGATGGTGGCGTGGGTAAGAGGTGACGGGGGGAGGGTAGGAATGGGGCGATAATCCTGAAGGATATCGGGGAAGTCGATCAGGAGGGGATCGAGAGGATTAAGGAGGGGTTGGGGGAGATGAAAGGGGAGTGGGTGGAAAGACTCAGAGTCTCAAGAAATAGGGAGGTGGTTATAGAGGCAAAGGGGGGAGGGGGTTGAGGTGAGGGGAATTCTGGAGGAGGTGGAACAGGAGCTAGGGTGGTGGAAGCGGGGAGAGGAACAAAGACCATAAAGATGGTAGGGATAGACCCGTGGATGAAAGATGAAGTGATGAGGGTGAAAATAGAGAAATTGATTGGGAAAGAGACAAAGGTGATTAAAGTGGTAAGGGAGAGGAACGGGATGAAAATGGCGGTGGCGAAGGCGGAAGGGGAAAAAGCGGAAGCCTTACTGGGGAAAAGGGAGATTAGATTGGGGTGGAACAGGGTAACTATTGTAGATGGTAGAGAGGAGGGCAGATGCTTTGGATGTGGGGTGAAGGGGCACAAAGTAGCAGGGAGCAAGGTGAAAAGAGTCAAGGGAGGAGTAAGTGCTGGCTATGTAAGAGTGAGGATCACATGGCCAGAGACTGTCGGCAGGCCTTCCTTTGTAGGGTATGTGGGGAAAGGGGACATAAGCCAGGGGAGATAGAATGTAGTAGAGGAAGGAAAGAAGTAGAGTCTGGTCATAGGGGAAGAAGGGGAGAGCATTGCGCGGGAAGAAGGAATATAGGGGATGGATGGAGGATGTAACAGATAAATTTAGGGAAATGCAGGATAGCGCATGATATATTGGATGAAGTGATTTTTAGGAGGGAAGTGGATGTGGTGTGTGGATCCGAGGTAAATGCTAGATATTTGGGGAAGCAGGGATGGATTATGGACGATACAGGAGAGAGAGGCAGGAATAAAAGTGGTGGGGGATGGTCTGAGGGCGGATGAAGTGAGGAAGGGAAACGGATGGGTGGTAGTGCGAATGGGAGACATGGTAGTGTAGTGTATATAGGCCCAAATGTCATCTTGGAAGAATATGAGAGGAGCATGACAAGATTAGAGGACGATCTGAGGGTGACAAAAGGAAAAAGGACAATGGTGGCGAGGGACTTCAATGCTAAGAATACTATATGGGGGGGGGGAAGAAAACGGACAGGAGAGGGGAGATCCTGGAGGAAGTGTTGACATCCAACGGGTTGGTGCTGCTGAATGATGGACTACTGCACACCTTCGTGAGGGGTGACGGGTGAGGGGTGATATAACAGCATGTGATGATTGGCTGGGGGAAAGAGTGTGTAGTTGAAGGGTGCTGGAGGATGAGGAAAGCTTGAACTTACATACGACGAAGGCCGAGGCAGGGAGTATGAGGAAGAAAGTAAGAGAAGAGATAGAAAGGGGACTTGGACATGAGGCAGAAAAATTGTACAATGTAAAACAGGGCTGTAAAAGAGAGGGAATAGGCGTGAGCAGAGGGCCAATTACTGGTGGAATGAGGAAATAGAGGAGCTGTGGAGGGAGTGTAAGAAAGAACGAAGACGGATGCTGAGGGGAAAAGGAAGGATAGAGGGAAGAGGGGGATATAAAGAGAAGAAGAAGGAATTGGAGCGTAGGGTGGAGAGGGAAAAAGAGGGAGAAAGTGGAAAGAGTTTCTTGGGGGAATTGGAAAACAACCCATGGGGAAAAACGTATTAGATAGCAGTGAGGAGGAGGAGGAGGGTGGAAATAGGAACGAGGTGCTAGAGGAGGATTGGGAGAAGGAGATTATAGAGAAGGGGGAGTGGGGGGCAGAATTCGGGAAATCCAGGATACTAGGGGGCAGGGAAAACGAGGGGGATAAGGCCGGTAGAGAAGTGGGAGGTAGAGGATTGGGGCAGAAACATTAAAGTGAGAAAATCACCAGGGATAGATGGCCTGAGGGATGATATGGTGAAGAGGCTGTTGGAAGACAATGGGGAGTACTTCTGGGAACTATTCAATAGGGTTCTGAGGGAGGAGGAGTTCCCGGAAGGATGGAAGGTGGCCAGGGTGATACTGACGAAGAAGGTGGGTAGAGAGGGGAATGGGGGTTTCAGGGTAAACCAGCACGGGTTCACGAAGGGGAAATCTTGCATCTTGGCACTGAGCAAGGTGATGGGCTTGGTGGAAACAGCTAGGGAGGGCAGCTGGAGGAAGAAGAAATTGGCCCTACACATGTTCCTCGACGTCGGGAACGCGTTTAACAGTGTCAGCAAACGGGCAGTGTTGAGCGCGTTGCTGAGGCTTGGAGTGGGGCAGGGGTTGGTTAACCTGGTGGAGGACTACCTTACGGGGCGTGTGATTGTAGACTCCAGAAGGAGGAGATATGAGGCGGAGGCTGGAGTGCCTCAGAGCTCTTGGACCGACGGTCTGGAAGTGTGTGTTTGATAAGGTTTGTGGGATAGTATGTGAAGAGGGATATGAGATTACGGTGTATGCGGACGATGTGTGTCTGGTATGTACGGCAAAGGAGACTGGAGTGTGCGAGAGGTGTGAAGTGGAGGATGATGTGGGGCATGTGTTTAGATGCTGGAGGAACGAGGAAGTGCTGAATAAGTTGGAGAGGAAACTAGGGGAGGCGGTGTACTGGGAGAACATAGTGGAGATAATGTTGAGGGGGGAGGAGAAATGGATGGAGGAGAGTGGAGTAGTAGAGAGCATGGTTAGGGGGAGAGGAGGACTCGATATGGCATGAGAGGTAGGAGTGATAGTAGGGAGAAGATGACGGTGTGAGCGGAGAGTGTGCAAGGGACCACCGCCCGTCTGGAAGTATGCTAGTGTAGTGATTCCGAGGCGGGGGTAACGGCGAGTTTGAGGTGGGTTTAGTTGGTAAGCATCCCTTGGGGATGAGTCCAACATTGTTTGGGTCCTGGACCCATTCGAACATGAGTTTCCCATCTCGGCCCGAAAAGAAAAGTAGGATCTGAAATATCAACAAACATTAATATGTTCCATTTTGTCTACATGACGTAGCTCCTGCTACGTTTTCCTGATACGTTTTCTGAAAGGTGGATTGGACGAGCAATACCTGTTCTCTGTGTACCAAGATCACCAGAGTTAAATAAACCCGATTTTATCTTTTGGGGCTATGTTAAATATCAGCCATACAAAGTACACCAGAAGATCTGAAAGATAGAATAAGGCAGACTCTTCAAAATGTTAATGCGCAAATGTTTAGAGATGTATAAGTCGAACTTTTGATGACCATCTTCAAGCCTGCATCGATTTAGAGGGTGGTCACTTCAAGTATATTTTATAACTCTATTGTTGATCTTTTCATAAATTTCAGAATATTTGTAAGTTAATTGATATAAATAAATTTTGTATCATTGCACTTTCTCAATCATAAATTTGAAATAACACAAAAACTATTCATTTTGGGTATAGTAAATATTAAATTAAGAGTATAGTGAAATAACTTCCATTTACCGATATAAAATACAGGGTGATCCAATTAAAAAAATTGTGAAACCGATGTGTTCGAGCTTGGACGCGCCCTGTATACGGTTTCTTAGATATGGAAGCAGATCTAGTGAATAATGATACTAGAAGACTATCACAGATGTATGGCTGCAGCATATTAATTTCAAATTATGTAGTTTAAAGTATACGGGGTGTTGAACTCATTACAATTTTCAGGAACAAGTGATCAGAACTTTTTAAACATACTGTATGGAACTACTACAACCTAATATCATTGCAATAGCGAAGTAAAGCAGAGTTCAAATTTGAAATACAGTACATTAAAAAAATGTAACTTTGAACTGGCACGGCGTTCTGGAACACGCTACAATCGGTAAAATTTTTATTCGAATATTTTACAAGATTTAAAAGATATTGGACTTAATCGCACTAATGAATTACCCTGTTTAGAAAAAACCAGCAAACTGAAGAAATCTGCTAAACACTTCATTTTATATGAGAAAAACTTACCCTATAAGGTAGCATAAGCCTCTGAATGTATTCTATGGGAATATCGGTTCCAGCAACTCCCAGGAGGTTTGCTACTCTTTCCTGTGGAATTATTTAAAAAAAATTTAGTTTGTAATTTATTTTAGAATTTTGGAGAAATATACAAATTCAATACTCTATTTCTAATTGCTCTAAACAAAGATCGCAATTTGCATCTACGAATAAACTAATCTAAGGAATTGGTTAGGATACACGAATTCATAATAAAACATTCAATACACTAATTTGATAGGAAATATAGTTTATATTTTCCTTTTGTATAATAAGATCTCGTAGAGTAGAAGCCGTAAATATTTCGCACGCAAAAAACAGGAAAGAAATTTATAAATTTCATAAAAATGATAAAGGTATTACATTTAGTACTTACATTTAGCTCGTACCAGCAAAGAAAGCCTACGCAAACAGGATCAGGGTCGTACTAGGAGACAGAATAAAAGTGAGCATTTACGGTAAGTACAAACCCACACACTAAGGACTTAAATTTTATACATCTGTGTAAATATCGTCAGAGAGATACTGTTAATATTTCATAATATGTATAGGGTGCCAGTTGAATAAAAAGTTATAATATTTAAGTTACCGGTATTCCCAATGTTTCTCAAAATTAGATCAATTTATGTTTAAAGTATTCAATGTTTTATGTAGAAATTACGAGACTCCTTAGTATAATACCTACTAATTTTTTTTTGTCCAATACAAATGCAATTCTCACGTTAAAGTAATCAAACCATCACTTAATTCTGAAGCATCAGGAAAAATAAAAGTAGAAAAACTTAATGTATTCGTGGAAAATAATAATAAATAAAAGTAAAACAAACAAGTGAATCATTGAATCAAGCGAAACAAATAAAAAAAATAGTGTGAAACAAAAAATGGTTGAATAGGAATAACGAACCAACTATAATAAGTGAAATCAACATCATTTTGTTGAAATCGTAGCACTTTTTAGAAATAACACCGACATAATTTAATTATCAACACCACATACACTTGTGAATGTTTTGTTATTTCCTCTACAAAAGTAGGATATTTTGTAATGTCTGATTCCGTCCAGTCTTCAACCAAATTGCTGCAAAAATATCATCACTTTAAGCAAAAGAAGGACAAAACGGGTGATCGGGGAACACGAACGTAACGGATAGCCAGAAGCTAAAGAAGCAGGACCATAATTTGGAAAATCAACCTTTAAACATTGTGCTCAGAGTAGTTCGGAAGGCACGTAGGAACATTGGAAAAAGTATGTAATATTTTCGGGTTGGACCTTCATATAATTACGATCGAACTTTAGGTAATGTTGTAACTTCCTTATACTCTTTACATCTGTTATATCTATGGCGTAGATATCTATGGTGTTTATATGATGTCAATTGTCAGTGGTCATTAGTCAGTAGTTATTAGAAGTATGGCAGGTTATGAGAAGAATAAATGAACGTTAAGCTTACATTATGTTTTTATTTTATTAATCTTATGATAATTCTTCAAAATAAGTGGTTTTAAGTGATCCAGATACTTTTCCCAACAGTAAGTTCTTTTGATCGATTAATTATATGCTTAATGGATTTCATAACTTGACATTGGGTACATTGGAGTGGATTTTCTTCACATATAAGGTGTTGATGGGTGACCGTAGTATGTCCAATCCTGAGTCTTGTGGCCATTATTTGTTCTGATCACTTGTAAGGAATTGAAGGTGCACAGCAAACGTCGGGAATTATTTCTCGTAGTTTATTTCTGACTCATAAACTCCATCGGGATTGCTATTCATTTGTTATGAATTTTTTTATGTTTGGTGTATAGTTTTGGATTGGTATCATGTTTATTGTCATTTACTTGCAATTCTGTCCGCCTGATCATTAGCTTCGATACCTTAATTAGAAGGTACCCATAAAAATACTACCTTCTTGCCTTGACTTTGCAGTTGGCGAATCACAGTATTACTTATGCTGCAGGATTTCAATTGTACTGAGTGAATCTGTTATTATGATGGAATTCTTATTTATTTTCAGCTATATTTTCAATGCTTCTAGGATAGCTGTAGCTATATTTTCCGATAGGACCTTGTGACACTGCCCCTACCTCAAATTTGCCGGCGTCTGATGTTACATTAAATGTATGTGAGAAATCCAGATATTTTAAAACTGGTGCGTTTTTCAGTAAATTTTTGCATTTTTCGAAACGGCTATACCATTCATTATTATGAACAATTTTGGCCCCCTTCCTTAAACATATGGTTCCGTAATTTTGGCAAAATCTGCAATAAAGTGTTGGGTATGAAATAATTTTTAATAGTTCCAATTTTATTTGGGTTGGGTTTGACACCTTCAGGTGTCATAACATGACCTAAGTAAGCTACTTCCTTTCTCAAAAAGTTTGATTCTCAGAGGCGTTGAAAAAGATTCTTAGACGTTCTGTGTGCTCTTGTAAGGATGTGGTAAATATTATATCTTCCAAATAAACCAGGTACTGTACGAAGGATATTGTCCATGTCACGCTGGAAGGTAGCAGCCCAAATGACATGCGTAAAAATTCCCAGAACACTTTTTCGGCCGTAACTGCTGTTTTGTCAATATCATCTTCAACCCTATCGAGTTAGTGAAACCCACTAGCTAAATCGAGAGTGTTAAAATACTGACCTCTCCCCTATTCGTCTAATAGGGCGATTATATTGGGCAATGGGTATTTATCATCGGGTGTGATTTTATCGGTGACCAAGCTAAAGCGGTTTTGATTATCAAATACATAGATTTTTTCTCAGAATGATAGATCTGTTACCAACCTATTACAGTATTCGCCAGCTAACTTGATGTCCCAGAAATTACCAAGTAAGAGAGACAGAGTAATAGTGGCCTGCCTACTCGGCTGCTATTGGTAGTAAAATTTTGACAAACGCCAATTGCAACGAACCTTATCAGGTGTTAAGATTTTCAGTAGCGTAGCGTCACACAGTTATTGTTTCTGCTTTGTACAATAAAGTGTTTGTAAAAATGTCAGCCGTTAATGAAGAAAATCGTAAATGTACTGAAGGACAAACTCGTCAAGTGATATATAGAGTGTTTAATTATTTTAAGACATTAAAAAGTGATGAAGATACCTTAATAAACGTGAAAATTAAAACATCCCAGGCAACAGGTAAGTTAGCTAGCTAGCAATATACCTAGCTTAAATAATTTCCCATTATCTTGTGTTTTTTTTATTCTCATTACTACCTGGAAGAAATTATTTAGTTTCTAACAAATTTTAATTATAGTCCGTCCGGAAATATAAGATCCTAACTTTATAATCTTCAATTAGATAAATAACATGTTATTGTAATGGGTACCTTATTGTTAAAATATTATTTATGTACTCAGAATTCAGGTATAAAGCAGATTCGTTTCTATTGAAATCAATATACCAATAATTATAACAAAGAATTAAATATTATTTATTAAGTTAGGATCATATATTTCCGGACGGACTTTACTTTATGAATTGTACAAGTTGTATCCTCAGAACTTGCACAGCACTGTTTACAGTTATCGGATGGGCGGCGTCAATAGCTCCCTAGAAAGCATTTAGGACATCAAGTTAGCTGGCGAATACTGTAACACCAAATTATTTCAAAACGATTATTTATAAATGTATATACAATCACTCGAAAACGTAATTAGTTTTATTCTCAAAATAATATGATAAAGGCAAGGAAAATGATTGGATTTCTAGTAAATTATTACGTTTTAAGGCAGATCATTGGTTAATTTATCGATAAGGGCAAGGAAATTGATTGAAGAAGGTATACAGTGTTGAAAAAATGGCCGCGTGACTCCCGTAACTCCTGGGAGATTTTAACGTCCATAACGTGATGTGGGGTTCCCATACAACATTCCGAAGAGGAAAAATAGTCGAAGATTTCATAAATAATATAAACATCTTTTCACTACTGGATCCAATACCTACTTTAATATCGCCTCTTCCATTGATCTCTGTCCATGAGATCCTAAAACTACCCCACTTTTATCTTGGCACATACTTAATTGTTTGTACGACAGTAATCACATTCCAATAGTAATTACTGATAAAACTTTAGAACCCCAAAAATCTATGTAAAAAATATGTGATGTGGATTCCAAACTAGATAATCTATTTTTCACTGAAGATACTGATGAAGCTACAACATTGCTTAACAAATGCATCATATCTTCAGCTGATAAATATGTTGGTAAAACTAATTCCCATTCAAGAAAATAAGATCCCTGGTGAGATAAAGATTGCCATTTAGCAGCACGTGTTTGCAGAGCTGCACTAAATAAATACAGAAGAACCAGAAGTCAAGAAGACTTGAAAGACACGGCCTGAAGAACAGTAAAGCTGAGTAAGCAGTCCTCTTGTAGTCGATATGTATCTACAATTATCAACGACACCACCAGTTAGGAATTTTGGAACCGTTGGCGACAATTGAGACTGAACACTGTTTACACTACTACTACACCAACACTACATTTTACACTATCTTACGCGCGTTTCGATAACCAAGTTATCTTCTTCAGTTTACCCTCAATCTCTGATGTAAGATAGTGTATAAAAAATTATATTTTTGTTTGTGAGTTCAAATTCTTGTAAAGCCAACTCTGTCCTTTGACCTTCAAAAGGTTCCAACGCCAATAACCAGTGTTAATTGTAAAAAATATATCATGGATATAAAAGAAAACAAACACATTCAATTTAAATAAATGTTCAACAAATGAAACGTTCGATTTATTATTTAATTCTGTTTAAAATGGCTTAATCAACTTCAAAAATATTCAAAAAATGGTTAACACTAATTATTTTTTATCTAAATTTCATTCACTCTCTCATTCACAACGAAATTAAGATTATACTTATCAAAGTCTATGGTTTTAAAAAACTACAAAGAAGGAAATTAATTTTATATTATGAAGAAGTGATATTTGACAAATTCTATAATAAAATGGCGTCTACATTAACTATGGTTGATATCCTTTTGATTCTTTTGATAATTTTTATCAGTAAGTATAATCTTATGTAATACTTTTTAAATTTGAACATTAAATTATATGGATAAATGATACCTGACTGTCTTTCATATTGAACATTGATTACTTTTCTTCTCTTGAAGGTCATACTGAAGTTTCAAATGCTCGGCAGTCCTGGATTAAAATTCTGGATCACTTGGAAAGTTTTTTTTCTGTGCTGGATAAACGATTTCAATATATTCTGCTTTCCACTTTTAATTAATTAAAAATATGCCTTGGACATAGGAATATTATATGGCTTATAGCCGTGTTTCACTTATTATCGAGTATTTTTGGTGAGTATAACTTTTCACTTACTTATTTGTTGTCACAATCACTTTGTATTAATTTAGTTTACTTTATATTACAGCTTTTTATTAATTTTTTGAATATTTCTGCATAATTTTAGTTTTTTTAAAATTTTTTACTTTGAACAAACCTCCTTCCTTCTCAAGAACTCAACTCGTTGTTGATTTTTTCCTTTGTTTTTTCAACAAACGCTCTTAGATTTTATTTTAAAATTATTTCTACCAATGACTGTCTTTGAAAAATTGATATTTTTAATTATATTGATAGTTTATTTATGTTAAGTTATATGATTTATTTTATTTTATCTATAGTTCAATTTTAAGTTATAATTTTCTCTATTATGGTGTTTATTTTATTTATATTTCAATTTTACAATCATCACTTTTTAAGTTGGTACTCTGTTAATCTTTTATTTTAAAGTTTGTCATTGTATGATTTTATTTATTCAGTATACAGGGTGTATCAAAACTAATTTTACATATTATTCTTTTCTTCTTCTAAATGTTTCTGTTTTATTTTAGGTTTGTGACGGACTTACTCAATATGTTTTATATTCTTCCACTATGGAAAATAAATGATTCTGAATATCAAGTGATAGAGTTGGTTGTACAAATATCAATTAAATTATATGATTATTAAATATTTAAATTTTTTATTGAGTAATTATTCATACCATAACAATATTTATTAGTACTCGTGGTGCATATAAACTTTTATGTTATAAAAGTTCGTTTTGAATAATAAATATTTTTTTGTATTTAATTTGATTTATCAATTTTTTATTTTTACCTTGACATTATTATTGTCCGCGTTTTTGTTGCTAGGGAGATAAGTTTTGAAATGTTTAATGTGTCAAAGTCAAAAATCAAAAATGGAACAAGATTTTGAAATTCCCGACGAAATTGCAAAAAAGGCTGATAAGCAGACAAGGCCGCTGTATTGTAACAAACCTGTTGGGAAAAACACATTTGGAAAACTTCCCTGTATTATTGCAAAATATTTGAGTTTGAACAACCCCGAAAAGTACACTGGTCATTGTTTACGTCGAACTCTTTTAGCAGTAGCTGGAGCAAGTATGACTACGCTGAAGAGCCATGGTGGATGGAAGAGTACCACAGTTGCTGAAGGATATTTATAGGACAGCATATCCTCACAAAATGGGGTTTCAAGGATGTTGGCAGGCGTACCAGGATCTCGCATTTCCTTACAGAAACTAGAGACCCAGACAATGAATCATGAGTCAACCTTTGCTACAAGAAATTTAGCTATCAGCGGAACCTTCCAAAATTGCCAATTCTGTGTAATGTAAATACAACCAAATAATATATAAACGTACATTTATATTTTGTTATTTTGTGAATAAAGAATAAGTTAATCGAAGACCGTTTTTTGCGCCTTAATGCCCGCACGGGCATAAAGTAATCCATTATGTAGATGGTATCTAAGGTATAAAAACACAATAATGTTAATGTAATAATTATCACCGCGACCCGCATTCGAACCTTATGCCTACAATTTCTTAATTTTCTCAGCCAGACCCCATCAACCACTTTGCTATAAAGATATAATAATTTATCAAACAAGCTGTTGTATATAGAGCGTATGATGTATGTCAAAACTAAATAAATGGCGTTTAACGTATCGCTTTATTTAACACTCATAAAATTTTCATACCGCCGGCTAATAATGAAAATCGTTTTTTAAGGAGGTAAATTCAAAAAAAAAACACATTGCTTAAGATTATTTAAAAAATTCCAGCTCTTGTACACCTAAAGGTTCATTTTTCCTTCGTTTTTTGTGTGCGAGTTTTTGACTTACTGTACTCTACTTTTACCTTCCTGTATTTTCCAGACGATAACTTGAAGAAGTCCTATAAACTCCTCCACTAGGAATACTTAGGTTTTAACATGTAGCCAACGGCTATTAATATTAATATTTTGAATACCTACCGACCAATTTTATCAACAAAATGCGCTCTTCATACCATCATGGATTTTAATATTGTAAATATATTGCTTATTATTTTTTAGGTCGGGAGATCGGTTAATCGCTGAAAATAGTTTGTTCCGTTTATATTTTTTACTATTGATAAAATATGCTTTACAGATTGAAATTAATGCCATAATACCCAGTTGCACAGTCTTATTAGTAACATTGAAGTATTGGATTTAGATATAAATCCTAGCTTAAAATAAACTTCGAATTAAAAATAAATTCGAAGCAAGTACACAAACCGAAATTAAAAGGCTGCCCATCGTGATATCGATTCACACAGATAGGTAACTTTCAAGTGTTAGGGCAAAGATTACAAAAAAAATATAAGATAGTTCACTCGAAGGCGGTCTGATTCTTCTTAGGGTTTTAAACGATCGCCGCACTAATAAATCATATTTACGGCTCGCTTTTGTTGTAAATAACGACACTGCTAGATACCAGGGCATTAGAAAAGTATATTTTATTCCAAGCTATACAGGGATAACTTGAGAAATATATATTCAAAGTAATAGGATGATTTATTAAAGGGTTTTTTATATAATGTTTTTAAATGTTAATTATTTCGAAAAATGTTCAGGATATGAATTTGAAAAGGAAAGTTTAGGTATAAGTAAAAAATACATCAAAATTTTTAAAATGAATCAATTGACAGATTTTATTCAACATTTTAGTAATTTTGTGATACTTATTGATGATCTAGCGGTTATTTATACAGAATATCACAAATTCAATTATATATACTTACTGGTCACCAGAATAATAGGACCACTAAAACAATTTTGATCTTTAAATTAGACACCCCGTAGGTTAAAACATATTATGCAGCTGCAGGATATATTTATTAATAAATTAGATATGTTAATTTTCAAATTTCTATGAATACCCAGTACCTATAAGTACTAAATAACTAACTAATTTTTTATTATCAAATATCTTTGTTACAATAGTTTTGAAAAAGTTGAATTCCGTATTTGATAATAACTAATTTAATACCCACATCTCAACGTCTTTAGGACAACGATAAAAGGATATTTCTGGTTTTCCCACCTTGCTGGAACAACCCATTGTGACATAACATCGATGACAGGAACGCGCCTACAAACGAACGTTACTTATCGACGGTAGAAAAGAAGAAAATACCACGAGGCCGTCTTCGAACCTAACCTAAAGTGACACTGTCATGCTATTGTATTTGACTTGTATTGTTTATTCATTAAATATAATAAAGTCCATTGAATCAAGTTATCAAGTAATTTATTCATATAAACGTTACACCCATCACAGCACAACACACAGGCATTTTAAAACCACAACTATAATATTATTAATGTTACTTTTGGAAGACAGGAGTTAAAATAATGCAAACAAGAAATTTTACTTCCGGAACGTTTCCCGAAAGACTAGATGAAATACTTATACAAAGTTCCTAGAGATTGTAGGCACATTTCTGGCCCTTAATTGCTTCTCTATATTTTTATCATTCTTTACATTATAAGAACTTAATACAAAGACTGCATTCAGAATTCGTGGGAAAGTGATAAAAGTTTTGCTATTGAAGAGAAAAATATTAATATTATTTTTTCCTTATTGCAATAATTAATTAATAAATTTAAAATATCTATAGAACATAAACATAAAACACGAACAACGAATTCTAAAATACCAGCGCTCGATAGGCGACGACCCGTATAATATGCAAAATTAAATGCAAGTAAGGATTTAGCGACATACTGTAGCATGGCGCCAACCGCTAAGTCACCAGACAGTAACCAGCGGTATGAATCCTTTGATCGATAAAATTCGTACGAGTGAACAATCTTATATTTTTTTTGTAATCTTTGGTTAAGGTTAATTAGGTATTGTAGATTTCGATTGTTGTTTTACGAACAAAAACACAATAAGTCGTTTTTTCATTGTTACATTTTAAAGGTTGTGAAGATTTCTAGACAAAAATTTAAATTGTTTATAGAGTTGACTATGGTAAATCTGAAGAGGTTATCTTCTTGGTATGTTTTTATGTCTGGTATTTAGAAATGCCAACTAATTATAATCTTATTTTTTAGGTATTAGAAAACATATATTTTATTATGTTAATCAATTCTTATACTTTTCAACCAAAACATTTTTGTCATTCCAGTGAACTGATTTAAAGTATCGGTCCATCCAAATATTCTTGGTAGCACGCGGTATCGAGCAATATATTTACAACCAATATTCATCATTCATGACTGGGACACCATGTATACTATCAAAAATTATCTACATACTAAAACTGTCTAGATAATTTTATTGGTACAAAGGATTCATGTCTATAACTAATTTTAGTCAACTCACACAAGTATCACTAGCATTACCTAAAATTCTATGAACATTACACTGGATTAAGGTTTACGGTTCTAGATGGTCTAAAAGTTATCTGGCTGCTTGTACTGCTCTAAAATTGATCTAAAAATTGTTAAAATCTGTCTATACGATTAAAAGTTTCTGTATGTATACCTCGCGTGTTACTTCTATCCATATAGCCTCGTTGATTTGGATATTTTCTGTTATATTCTGCAGGCACATGTATATAGGGTGAATAAGAAATATTACTGTTACTGTGGTGGGAACCATTCCAGTACAAAAACAGATTTATAATGTGAACATGTTTTTTTGCTATAATACAAATATATTTTTCTTTGTAATAACACACGAAACAGCAGTTTTTTATTTATTTTTACATAAGTACATTTAATAAAAGCAAATAATACGAATTTTGGCAACTTGCAAAATACCATTTTTGTAAATATTGATAATAATTCTTATTGCATTGAAAATTGCATTCGGTTGTTAGTCATTGGAGTAGTAATGTAGAATTGTCTTTACTTTTGATACCACTAAAAAGGCTGCTTCAAATTTTTTGGTACAAGTACCTATCAAAAATACAAACTTGAAAATGCTTCATGCTTCTTGCAAAACATTTTTATCGCATACCTTTGCATTTAAATAAAAATGTACAATTACAATTCTGTTTTTGTAATGTTATGTAGATTCTTTGATTCAATACTATTCAAATAATAGGAAGAATATCCTTTATATACAGAGTGCGTCTGAAGTGTCCCATCCCCTCCTCATTATTTCATGAACCAGAAATATATATATATGTCACGGGCCATGTCCGCAATCGGGCCGGGACGTCATGGCCCGGGCTATGTTGACACAGCCCGGGCCCTGACGTCCTGGCCCGACCTTCTTGGACTATGTCGTCTTGGCCCGGGCCATGACAGCGTAGACCGGGCCGTGACAGCAGCGCCCGGGTATTGTCAAGACGGCCCAATACTATCCGGGCTATGTTGTCAAATAGTTTTTTTTGCAAAATTCAATAAACGTATAAGTACATTACAAGATGAGAACTTTGACCAACCTAACAAAACCTAACCCCAACCCCAGTTAGATTCGACGGCGGACCGAACTGGGGTTGGGGTTAGGTTTTGTTATGTTGGTCAAATTAAACAAATAGTAGGTACATGGGACCCAATTCCGAAATCGCACTCCGAATTTTTCGTAATTCGGTCCGCCGTCGAATCTAACTGGGGTTGGGGTTAGGTTTTGTTAGGTTGGTCAAATTAAACAAATAGTAGGTACATGGGACCCAATTCCGAAATCG